>CM055122.1:196183646-197618646 GCA_029206835.1 Rana muscosa
ATGTAAGGAAAGAGAACTGACAATCAGCAAGGCGCTGACAGGGCACAGTGAATACATTGTTTGCACTGATAATCAGGGCGCTGATCATCAGTGCAGCCCCATTAGTGCAGATCAGAGCAGGTTATCAGTGCCGCCTCTTCAGTGCTGCCTCTACAGCATCCATCAGTGCCGCCTCTTCAGCGCCCATCAGTGCAGCAATTTTTTTTTTTCAATTAATAAAATCTGATCTAAAAAAAAATCATCACATCTGTACTACTTTCACATTTAAAGGTGGCTAAAGGGTCTATGGCCAATGGTAAAGCCATATTGATTGCGTAGTTGTGCAGTGTACACTGTCTGTTTCCAGTTGCTGACATGCACAAGCCATGCTAGTTCCACGTTCCGGAACGCATGCCAATTCCCCAGCATACACAATACGAGGTACAATACTTCACAGGTAAGGGACTGTTTTTTTGTCCCAACTTTTTTCAGTACATAGGATTAAGCAAAGGGTATAGGATGCTGCACAGGTGTATTGTTTTTTCCGTTAATTCATGATTAGGTGTTTTTAATCTGGGTTTTCTGTCCATTTGCTATGTTTAGTTCTTTTTTTGCTGTTCATGGTTCTTTGTGAGAACAAAATGTATTAGCAGTGTGAAAAGTGTTTAAGCTTCTGACAGGTTTTTTTTTCTTCTTATTTTTTTTTTCTTGCGGTCCATGACTTCCTGTCCTGATGACACCTGCAATCTTTCTTTTTGCCCAAAGGAGTCCTAGACTTCTAGAAATAAGAGCCTGACAGAAATATAAAATCTTCTCCACTCCATCCAAAACTAGAAAAAAAAATTGAGGGTCGTGAGTTAGGCTTTAAAGCGGTATTAAACCCAAAAGTAAACATTTATTATATTGCAGCTTACCAATTCTTAGATGTAATGGCTGTGTTTATTTTTCTTTTTTGGGCTTTCTCTTATTTCTGCCTGATGATCTGGCCAGTAAGTTTGGTTTTCTTCAGCTAAACAAGCTGTCCTGCAGATGTAGCAGTTAACGTTGAGCAAACCATTGGCCACTGTGCTTACCATAGTCTGCTTTTATTTATTTATGTAAAACCTTTATTCCAAAATGAAAGATAGTTTGTTACTAAATGCTAATAAAGTTTTTAGCTGGAGTTTAGCTTCAATTTGTTAGATGCACTCGCAGATTTAGATATACTAACACTGCCTTCATCTCAGACGGACTGCTGCTGTCCAAAGGTGCCCCCTGTGCTTCATCATCCAGAGTGGAGACACTCTAATACAGGAAGTGTGTTACTGGCTGGATCACCAGGTGACAACAGAGGGAAAAAAGAAAACTCATGCTGCCATCACATCTAATTAGTATACTACACTTTACCGTGGCAAGAAAAAGTATGTGAGCCTATTGGAATCGCAGGATTTTCTGCAGTAATTTGCCATAAAATATGATATGATCCTCATCTTAGGCAAGTCATAGATGATGCAAAATCACTTGATTCTCCCATCAACACATTCAGTACTAATAGGGGAATCCCTTCCGCAGCGATCTTGTGTTTTCCCGGCGGGAGCCTTCTCTGCACAATCATTGGCTATACCAACCAAAAGCAATCGCATGCAAAAAATCTGACAGTCTGGTTGATCAATGGATCGACTTCAGCACAGCCAGCCTGCCCATAGATGGATCAAATCTCAGACGGTCCCTGCTGAACTGGCGGAGATCCAGTCCTTCTATGGCTGGCTTAAGTCACAGCAATAGACAAACACAATGTGCTTATGCTGGTAACGCACAAACAAATCTAATTTCTTGTGGCTTTTTTGAAACACAACCATTCACAGTGCTGGAGGAAAAAGTAAGTAGCTGGTCAAACCTCCTTTTTAATGTAATGACATCAATCAAGTGTTTTTGGTAGCTCTGGATCAGACCTGCACAACGTTTAGGAGGAATTTTTAACCATTCCTCGTTACAAAACTGCTTTAGCTCAGACACATTTGTAGAATGTCTGATGTGAATGGCGATCTTGAGGTCATTCAGCAGCATCTGAGGTCAGGGCTCATTTACACGTTCTTCAAAATGTGGCATTTGACATGTTGTTTTTTAAAGCACTCTGAATGCCAATCACAGGTCTTGTCACATGTTGCGTTTGCTTTGCTTCAAAAATGATACCCCATGTCGCTTTTTTGGTGCTTTTAAAGCAACTTCAAAGCCTCCATAGAAGTCTGACAATGCAAACTAACAGCATCTGAAGCTTTTGAGGGGCTTTTATTCAACGTTCGCTTTGCTTTGTTTTGGTGGTATCACAGGTATGAAGTATCCCAGGATGCACTAGGAAACCAACAAGCAAGACAGAAAGACGTCATCAGCAGTCACTTCCAGTTCATGTGTATATATTCTGGAAGTTTCTGGTGAAGACATCACATCTGGTGTGCAGCAGGAAGGTGAGCAGGGTCTGGACTGGACCAGAGCAACTTGCAGATGGCACACATGGTGTGCAGCATGGGAATGGTGTAGTAGGTTAGTGCGGACCAGGGAGAGGAGTGAGCAGCAGAGGATCAGCAGAAGCAGGAGAAACTAACAGATGTCACACGTGGTGTGGAGCGTGGGAGCAATATAGCAGGTGGTCGAGTAAGGACCTGAGAGAGGGGAGGATCAGTAGAGCTGGGGGTTACCACTGAATGGGGATCGGCAGAGCTGGGGGGTTACTGCTGAGTGGGGAGATCAGCAGAGCTGGGGGATTACTGCTAAATGGGGGGATCAGCAGAGCTGGGGGGTTACTGCTGTGTGGGGGGATCAGCAGAGCTGGGGGTTACTGCTGAGTGGGGAGGGGGGGTATTTCTGAGTGGGGGATTAGCAGAGCTGGGGGTTACTTCTGAGGGGTACTACGAGTGGGGGGGGGGAAATCAGTAAAGCTGGGGATACTACTGAATGGGGCATCAGCAGAGCTAGGAGTACTACTGTGCAGGGGGATCTGCTGAACTAATAGTACTAATATATTGGAGATCTGGTGAGCAGGGGTACTACTACTGTGCCCCTTTTATTTAGCAAAAAAAAAAACCCACTGGTGATTAAATACCACCCAAAGTGAGCTCTATTTGTGTGAAAAAATTATAGTTTAATTTGGGTACAGTGTTGGATGACCGTGCAATTGTCATTCAAAATGTGACAGCGCTAAAAGCTGAAAATGTACCTGGGCAGGAAGGGGATGAAAGTGCCCAGTAGTAAAGTTGTTAATTAAAAGCCATTTCAAAATGAGTATTTTTAGCAGCCTGAGCCTAAAGGGGCTGTGAAGGTTCCTCTTCTTTTTTTCTTCTTTTTTTTAAAAATAACAAACATGTCATACTTGCCTCCTCTGTGCAGTTGGATTTGCACAGAGTGGTCCCGATCCTCCTCTTCTGGGGTCCCTCTGTGGCTCTCCTGGCTCCTCCTCTTCTCGAGTGCCCCATCGGAGAAGCACTCTCCTTCGGGACACCTGTGCATGCGAGCTCCCGTGTCCTGCTGCTGCATCTGACACAGACAGCAGGACTCGGCTCTGCTGCCTGTGTCATTGGATTTGATTGGAAGCAGCGGGAGACAATGGCTGCGCTGCTATCAATCTATCCAATTAGGACCCGAGACACCGGCCAGAGCTGGTGTGCTCGTTTCAGTCGTGGGAATTATGGGGTTCAGGTAAGTATAAGGTGGTCTGGGGGGCTGCTGCACTTAAGGCCCCATGCACACGAGACGCTGTTAAACGCGTGTTCAGAGGCAGTTGGACACTTTTTTTTTTCAACTGCTCCTGAACACATTCAATGTTATCCTATGTGTCCATGCACACAGTCTTGTTTATTGCCGTTTTTAGGCAGTTGCGTTTAACCTCGTTTTTCCATAAGCAAAAAAATGGGTTCAGACGCAAAAGTTTTCCACGTTTCAGACTCAAAACGCGGGTACCGGCGTTTTGCCGCGTTTTCGTTTATAAGCGTTTTTAAAGGGGACCTATTTTTTTACATTAGAAATCTCAAAAATTATGCCAAATGATGAAATGCCATTAAAAAAATATAAAAAAAAACTGTAATTGCTTGCATTGCACTGTAGACATTCCACAACTTGTGGCAGGTGACGTGGCAAGTGGACAATCCACAACTTGTGACAGGTAACGTGGCAAGTGGACAATCCACAACTTGTGGCAGGTGATGTTGCCAGGTGACGTGGCAAGTGGACAATCCACAACTTGTGGCAGGTGGACAATCCACAAATTGTGGCAGGTGACGTGGCCAGGTGATGTGGCAGGTGACATGGCAAGTGGACAATCCACAACTTGTGGCAGGTGACGTGGCCAGGTGATGTGGCAGGTGGACAATCCCCATTTGTGGCAAGTGGACAATCCACAACTTGTGGCCAGGTGACGTGGCAAGTGGACAATGCACAACTTGTGGCAGGTGAAGTGGGCAGGTGACGTGGCAAGTGAACATTCCACAACTTGTGGCAGGTGACGTGGCAAGTGGACAATCCACAAATTGTGGCAGGTGACGTGGCAAGTGGACAATCCACAACTTGTGGCCAGATGACGTGGCAAGTGGACAATGCACAACTTGTGGCAGGTGAAGTGGGCAGGTGACGTGGCAAGTGAACATTCCACAACTTGTGGCAGGTGACGTGGCCAGGTGACATGGCAGGTGGACAATCCACAACTTGTGGCAGGTGATGTGGCAAGTGGACAATCCACAAATTGTGGCAGATGACGTGGCCAGGTAACATGGCAGGTGGACAATCCACAGCTTGTGGCAGATGATGTGGCAAGTGATACGCTAAATACAAGTACACTGCTGCTCTCTCAGCTGCTGGTCTCCCAAAATGGTTAAATAATACTGTTTTTTGAGCTTAGGGAGGGTCTTATGATGTTTCTTAACTAAACGCCTATAGACGCAAACGCGGTAAAACGGGCATTTTTAAACGCCGGTTTTAGCCTTTAAAAACGTGTGTTCAGCAGAGTTTGCACCGGCGTCTTGTGTGCATGGGGCCTAATAAAGGTTTTTCACCTTAATGCATAGAATGCTAAAACCCCTTTAACTACATGCTTTGTCTGAAAACTCTAGTTGGGCTTTAATGATAGTTGTTGTTTTGTGGTAATGACATATAACCATCACTGTAAGATCAAGCTTTTTACATCTCGCATTATAATTTTTTTTTTTTTTATGTTTTAACATGTTTATTGTGAAGAAATAAGGACAAATGTTAGGGACTTTGTGGAGACCATAGCCTGGTAAGGTCATGTATGTCCATTCCTTGGGACTTTATATGAAATCATGACCCGGTAGGGCCATACATTTCCATCCCTAATTAAATGAGGTAGGGGAGCAAGGGGTGGGAATTTGAGTGAAGCACAAGGATGCGAGAGAGTAATGGGTGAATAGGAATTTTATTATGATTGGTACAGTTGGAACATATGAGCATTGCTGGTAATAAGGTAAACAGTAAGCATAATATTGACAATGAATATAGTGATACCAATAAAGCCTCAGGATGTAACCACTGCTAGGGGATAGACAATGTACATAATAACAACCAATAAACATAATAAAATTGATGGTAATGTCTCATTGTGAGACAATAACAAAATGACCAAGGTTTGGTAAAAACATATTTGAAAGGTAGGACCTATGGCCTCACTAGACCTGGGGAAGTAGGGTAGATATGATGGTTAGGAGGTTGTTAGGAACATGTATGAATGAAACCATGGCACCAGTTGGCTCAACGTGTTTCGTGGCCTCTACACCACTCATCAGGAGCGTACACGTGATTTTTCTAGAATAGAGGGGGTATATAAATATAAGTAATTGATGAAAGCATGTATGGGGGTAGATGTAAGCCCCCAGCACCTAAGTGCATACTTACTAATTGTGGTTCATATGTTGGTAGTGTGGTGGGGCGTGACAGGAATCCGGGAACACCTCCAATCGGGGGCCGTGGCGGATGGCTCATCAGGGGCACCACACTCAGACTGCCGTCAGACAGGTATGGGAAACGGGGCAACCCTGTGGTAAGTGAAACCAGTTGAGAGTGGAATGGGGTGTCAAGGGGTGACCAAAGGTGAGGATGATGGGAAGAGACCCGTGCAGGTGGAAAGGTATGCTGGGGTGGAAGCTGACAGTCCAAAATGGTGCCAGGTTAGCGTGACAAGGTAAACAAAAAAAGGTAGTGCGGGTGAAAATCCCAAGCTAATACCTGAGAGGTGAAGGTGAAAGATGAGGGAATGGTGAAAAGAAACAACGATTACCTTGGTTCAGCAGGATAACCGAACAGAGGGAGAAATTCCTGTGATGTGGTGTGGAGTGAACAGAGAGCCCCGAGTGCTGAGACTGCCTGAAGGTGCCGTAATGTATGCCACCGCGACACTGCCCACCAGCGTCATGCTAGGTAGCAGGGAATGGGGGGAAGAGGGGCGCTGTCAGCCGAGAAGTGTATTCGGCCTCCTGTCTCGGCAGGATGGAACAGCTGGGCATTTTCGGGGATTAAGGGGTTCTCTTGTCCTCCCTTTCCCTGCACTCTGTTGCCCTTTCCCTGCTCTCTGTTGCCCTTTCCCCTCCTGCCCTAGGGCCCGCTGCGACCGGGATGTACCTGTGGGGGGGGGCTCCGAGTCCCTGTGGGGGACCGCGGGGTGCCGGGGTCTGATTTCTGTGAGGGGGGGTCTGTTTTCTGGAATGTCTCTGCACGGCCTTCTCGTCCACATCCCGCGGCTCGGGTGCCATTTTTTGCTGCGCCGACACAATTTTTAGTGTCTATTTTCTCTTTTCAAATTTCCATTGGCTGCCATTTTGTGGTGGCCGTGCTGTGGCGCAGGTCGGTATTGCGAGCGGCCATTTTCTTGTGGTCTGCGCCCTTTTTATCTGAGGCGTCTGGTGGCCATTTTGGAGTGGGTTTTGGCCTCTAGCACTGGCTTTCTGTACGGCGCACAGCTCATTCTCCTCAGTTTTTTTTCATCACACACACGCTGTGTATACAAGGCGGGCATTGGTGCTGAGCGGTCTCCCTCTGGGTGGCGAGTCCCCTGGGTTACCCCCCCCCCCCCTCGATCAGTGCAGCAGGGAGGGTGGACTTAAGTGTTTTTCACTTGGTCCCTGAGGGCGGTCTGTGGGTGTTAGTGGAGTCAGTATGTGACCTTTCCTCCTCTAAATTGCCCAGCTAACGGTGCCCCTGCACCAGCGGTTTCCATGGATATGCTGTCGACAGTACTTGAATCATTTGTTGCCAGGGTAGAAACGGCGTGCGGGCGTGAGGGGGGCAAAAAAGCGCCTCCTCCCCCCGCCATCTTCTGGGGAGTTCTAGACAGGGCACTTATGAGTGCACTTCTGATGCTGTGCGGGACACTCTCCAGCTGGTAGCTGCAGCTGGGACTTCCGCAGAGGAGTCTGTCTCCTTTGGGTCACACAAATCTGACCGCTTTGTGAAATTTTTTTCCTTATGTTACTTTCTTTGAAAGTTCATAGATAAGGAATGGGAACGGTCCTTTGTGGTCCCTCAGCGCATGGCGTTCCATTATCATTTTGGGGAGTGCCTTTTTAAAAAAAAAAATGGGCCTCTCCTCCGATCGTGGAACATAAGGTAACCACTCTCCCGGTAGAGGGATCCCCTGCCTTTAAGGACCCTACTGATAGGTGGTCCGAAGCGGTGACCCGCTCCAGGTTCACCATGCTGGGGTCAGCGTTGCGACCTATATTGGCTGCGACTTTGGTGTCTCAGACATTCACTGAATGGGCAAGTATTTTGCAACAGACAATAGAGGATCATCCGCTTCCTCCAGAGTGCGTAAGGCTGGCTGACCTAATGGTACAGGGCTTTGTGTATGTCTGTGATGCCACTCTGGGGGGCAGCACAGTGGTGTAGTGGTTAACTCCCTCACCTGCGGGCAAGAGGGTCACTGGTTCGATCCCGGACCCCGACACCATCTGCCTTGAGTTTGCATGTTCTCCTACTGATGTGTCTGCGTGGGTTTCCTCTGGGTGCTCCGGTTTCGTCCCACACTCCAAAAACATGCACGCCTTCGGCGCCACCGTAAAAACATACCCTTAATTTCCAGAGCCTCTGTATCTGGGGTGGTACTGCGCCGCCTGATTGGCCTGATTGGCTGAAATGCTGGCCTGCTGACCAATTATCCAAAGAGAGCTCTGGCAGATTGCTTTTCAGAGGCTTTTTGGTACCTCGCTGGACGACATTATTAACCACTTGTCCCCCGCCCACTGTCAATTGACGGCGGGCGGAGGATACTCTCGTTCTGGGAGGACGTCATATGACGTCCTCCCTTTAAAACGAGCTAGGAGGCGCCGCGTTCACAAGGCCCCGGTGCGCGTGCCCGGCGGCCGCGATTGCCGCCGGGCACCCGCGATTGCCCGGGAAACGAGCAGGAAAGTGGATCTCTGTGTGTAAACACAGAGATCCACGTCCTGTGAGGGAGAGGGGACCGATGGTGTGTCCCTTGTACATAGGGACAACCATCGGTCACCTCCCCCAGTCAGTCCCCTCCCCCCACAGTAAGAACACTTTGAGGGAACCTATTTAACCCCTTCCCGCCCCCTAGTGGTTAACCCATTCCCTGCCAATCACATTTATACAGTAATCAATGCATTTTTATAGCAGGGATCGCTGTATAAATGTGAATGGTCCCAAAAATGTGTCAAAAGTGTCCGATGTGTCCGCCGCAATATCGCAGTCACAATAAAAAAATCGCAGATCGCCGCCATTACTAATAAAAAAATAAAAAAATAAAAATGCTATAAATCTATCCCCTATTTTGTAGACGTTATAACTTTTGCGCAAACCAATCAATACGCGCTTATTGCGGTTTTTTTTGTTTTTTTTACCAAAAATATGTAGAAGAATACGTATCGGCCTAAACTGAGGAAAATTTTATTTAAAAAAAAAAATGGGTATTTATTATAGCAAAAAGTAAAAAATAGTGTTTTTTTTTCCAAACTGGACGCTCTTCTTTTGTTTATAGCGCAAAAAATAAAAACCGCAGAGGTGATCAAATACCACCAAAAGAAAGCTCTATTTGTGGGAAAAAAAGGACACATTTCGTTTGGGAGCCACGTCACACGACCGCGCAATTGTCATTCAAAGTGTGACAGCGCTGAAAGCTGAAAAATGGCTTGGGCAGGAAGGGGGTTTTCGTGCACAGTAGAGAAGTGGTTAAGGATGTCACTGGAGGTAAGAGCACTCTTGTCCCGCAGTCCTCTAATGGGAAGGAGCTGCGCCGTTGGCCGGGGCTCTCCTATTCCGCGCAGAAGCGGTATTTTCGTCAGTCAGGGTCAGCCGTCAGATCCTCCCAGACTGACAAGGCTCCAGCTGGGGGACAGAAGCGTCCCTGGGTGCGTAAGTCGAATGAGCAGGCTAACAAGCCTGCCAACGGATGAAATTTTGCCCCCGCCCAACTCAGGGGTGGGGGGACAGCTTAGCGTGTTTGCAGCTCGGTGGACCTTTCTGCTCTCTGACCAGTGGGTCTGCGAGGTGGTCACTTCAGGGTACAAGATAGTTTTCTTCTTGTCCACCAAACAGATCTTTCCCTCAAATCTTCCTCTCCTTCCAGCTCGATGGTCTGCTTTGATGGGAGCGGTACAAGACTTGCTCAGGTGCGGAGTAATTTTACCTGTGCCCCTGGTGGAAAGATTTCAGGGATTCTATTTGAATCTGTTGGTGGTCCCAAAGAAGGACAGTGTCCGTCTAATCTTGGACCTCAGGGCCCTCAATACCTTTTGTGAGGGTGCTAAAGCTCAGGATGGAATACACGGAGGTTGTTGCGCTCCATCCGGGGGATTTTCTGGCGTCCCTGGACATCAAGGACGCATACTTGCATGTCCCCTTCTGCAATAGCGTCAGCTCCAAGAGTTTTTAACAAGGTGTTAGCCCCGATCTGGCTTTGCTGAGACAGCGAGGCATTGCTATCGTGGGCTACTTGGACTATCTTCTTCTGAGAGCTGCTTCTGGCTCAGAATTACAGGAGGACATGTCTATAGCCAGTCAGACCCTCCGGGAAATTGGTTGGGTACTGAACATGCAGAAGTCGGTTATGGTACCGACTCGGCGTCTGGAGTACCTAGGTTTGATCCTGGACTCCTCCTGAGGCAAAGGTCTTCCTTCCTTTGGAGCAGTTGCAGACGCTCCAGTCGGCGGTGCAGTTGTTAACATCCCACAATTGGTTGTCTCTCTGTTTTTACATGCCAGTTCTGGGCCTCATGATGGCCTCCTTAGAGGCAGTTCAGTGTGCCCAATTCCAAACTCTAGTATTGCAGGTGGAGATTCTGTCTAAATGGAACAGATCTCCATTGTCTCTGGATTCAGATAAGTCACCTGGTCAAGGCTTCCCTGAGAGGGTGGCCGATATCCCCGGGTCTTCAGTCCTGGAGGTCGTTCCTTTCATTCCATGGGACTGTGATCACAACGGATGCCAGCCTCACAGTTTGGCGGGGAGTCTGGGGGGTCCAGTCGGCCCGGGGTTGCTGGACTCCGGACGAATATCGCCTGCCGATCAATGTCCTCGAACTTCGAGTGATCAGACTGTGCCTCTCCAAGTGGTCGCAGAGACTTCAAGGGCGTCTGGTCAAGATCCAGTCTGACAGCGCCACGGCGGTGGCTTCTGTCAACCATCAGGGACGAACAAGGAGCTCGGCCGCAGCGTCGGAAGTCGCTCACATCCTAAGTTGGGCCGAAAGGAGCGTGCCAGCTCTATCGGCTGTTTACATCCGGGCATAGAAAACTGGCAGGCGGACTATCTGAGTCGCAAAATGCTGGACCAAGGGGAATGGTCGTTACACCCGGAGGTGTTTCAATTACTTTGTCAGAAATGGGGCACACCAGTTGTGGATCTCCTGGCCTCTCGACTCCATTGCAAGGTGTCAAGGTTTGTGGCCAGGTCCAGGGATCCCTGGGCAGACGCGTTGGAGGCTCCATGGGATCAGTATCGTCTGATTTATTGCTTCCTCGTCTGCTCCGCAGAGTGGAGGCCGAGGGGAATTCTGGCGATTCTTATCGCCCCAGTCTGGTCCCGGCGTCCCTGGTACGCCGACCTCGTGAGACTGGTAGCTGACGCTCCCTGGCGGCTGCTAATGTGGGAGGACCTTCTGTCTCAAGGTTCCATACTTCTGTTTTACAGTCGCTGGCTTTACCGGCATGGCTATTAAAAGCCAGGTACTAAGGACCGTGGTGTGTCAGATTCTGTAATCTCCTCCATGTTGAGTACCGGGAATATTCTTCCTGGACGTTCTACCATCGCACTTGGAAGGCCTACATCTCTATGTGTGAAGAGATGGCCTGGCGCCCACGGGCATATTCGGTTTCTCGGATCCTGCTGTTCTTACAGTGTGGAGTGGATCTGAAACTTGCCTTAAACACTGTTAAGGGGCAGATTTCAGCCTTGGCTGTCTTCTTCCAACGGTCCCTGGCAGCTCACTCACTGGTAAGTATGTTTGTGCAGAGGGGGAATCGACACGTGGTTCCCCCGATTTGACCACCGCTTCCTCCGTGGGACTTGACTCAGGACTTCAGGAACCACCCTTTGAGGACATCAGGGAGATTCCTCTCAACACTTTGGGCTCTTTCACACGGGGCGGATCCGTGCAGATCCGCCCCGTGAAGCTCCGCTTGCTCAGCGGGGATCGCTCCGTTGATCCCCGCTGAGCCGACGGATGACTGGGCGGTCCCGCACACTGTGCAGGGACCGCCCTGTCAGAGCGCCGCTCTCCCCTATGGGGAATCGGATGACGACGGACCGTAGAGTACGTTGTCATCCGATCCGCTCCGCCGACGGAAGGAAAAATAGGGTTTTCCTCCGTCACACTTTGGCGGAGCGGATGTCAGCGGACATGTCTCCGCTGACATCCGTGCCTCCATAGGGGTGCATGGAGGATCCGTTTCAGGTCCGCCTAAAAAACTGACAGGCGGACCTGAACGGACCTCCGTGTGAAAGGGGCCTTTCTCAGAAAGTTGCCTTGACTTGCAAGTCACCGTACTTGGTCCTCCATAAGGATAGGCGGTGCTACGCCCGCAACCTTAATGCCTTCCTTGGGTAGTTTTGGCTTTTTCACCTAAACGAGGCCATTGTACTTCCGTCCTTGTGTCCTCGGCCGTCGCATCCCAAGGAGTTTGCGCTACATTCTTTAGACGTGATACGTGACTTACGGGTGTACCTGTCTGCTACGGCTCCGTTACGGAAGTCTGACTCACTGTTGGTGTCGGTGTCTGGTCCACAGAAGGGCCTGGCGGTCTCGTCGGCCACCATTTCTAGGTGTATCAGGCAGACTGTCATCCAGGCCTAGGCCCTTTCCTGTCGCTGCACATTCCACCAGGGCAATTGGTGCCTCCTGGGTTTTCCGACATCTAGCATCTGTCTCACAGGTGTGTAAGACGGCGACCTGGTCCTCTGTTCACACTTTCTCAAGGTTTTACAAGGTTGACGTGCGTGCATCTTCAGATGCTTCCTTTAGCCGCAAGGTTTTGCAGGCGGCTGGTTGAGGTTGCATCTCCTCCGTTGAGGAGCTCTGTTTGTTTGGGGTGAAGTTGTCTTCTTTTGATGCTGTTCCCACCCCTCGTTTTTTCTGACACTGCTTGGGGACGTCCCACATGTCAAGATTTATGGAACTGTGTCCGTCCATGGACGAAAAGAGAAAATAGGATTTTTTGTACTCACCGTAAAATCCCTTTCTCTGTCGTCCATGGACGGACACAGCACCCACCCCTCCTTTTTTAGTTTGTACGAACTGAGGCTGCTGACTGCAGGGTGGAGGGTTATGTATGGAGGGACCGCCCCCTGGGCGGGGCTGTTCAACTCTGTTAAAGTTACATGTTTTAAGATAACTAACATGTTCTGCCTAGTCCTCTCCTATGAACAGGAACATAACCCACATGTCAAGATTTATGGAGCTGTGTCCGTCCATGGACGACAGCGAAATGGATTTTACGGTGAATACAAAAAATCCTATTTTCCCTCCATCTTTCACCTTCACTTGGGATTTTCACCCGCACTACCTTTTTTTTGTTTACCTTGTCACGCTAACCTGGCACCATTTTGGACTGTCAGCTTCCATCCCAGCATACTTTTCCATCTGCACGGGTCCCTTCCCATCATCCTCACCTTTTGGTCACCCCTTGACACCCCATTCCATTCTCAACTGGTTTCACTTCCCACAGGGTTGCCCCGCTTCCCATACCTGTCTGGCGGCAGTCCGAGTGTGGTGCCCCTGATGAGCCGTCCGCCACGGCCCTCGATAGGAGGTGTTCCCGGATTCCTGTCGCGCCCCACCACCACCACACTACCAACATATGAACCACAATTAGTAAGTATGCACTTGGGTGCTGGGGGCTTACATCTACCCCCATATATGCTTTCATCAATTACTTATATTTATATACCCCCTCTATTCTAGAAAAATCACGTGTACGCTCCTGATGAGTGGCGTAGAGGCCACGAAACGCGTCGAGCCAACTGGTGCCGTGGTTTCATTCATACATGTTCATAACAACCTCCTAACCATCATACCTACCCTACTTCCCCAGGTCTAGTGAGGCCATAGGTCCTGCAGGTTCTACCTTTCAAATATGTTTTTACCAAACCTCGACATTGGTGACCTTGGGAATTTTGTTATTGTCTCACAATGAGACATTACCATCAATTTTATTTATTGGATTTTATTATGTACATTGTCTATCCCCTAGCAGTGGTTTACATCCTGAGGCTTTATTGGTATCACTATGTCCATTGTCAATATTATGCTTACTGTTTACCTTATTACCAGTAATGTTCATATGTTCCAACTGTACCAATCATAATGAAATTCCTATTCACCTATTTACTCTCTCGCATCCTTGTGCTTCACTCAAAGTCCCACCCCCTTGCTCCCCTTAACATGTTTATTGTGTTTTGTATAATAAAGTGATTTTTTTTTTTTTTACATAAAATATTGTTGTGATCTACTATTGTGCTGCACAAAAGCCCCAAGGGGAAACATGCATTTGGTTCATCTTTGAAAATAGTTGTTCACAAACCTCTCACATTGATGAATACTTTTATCTTCTGAACTTTACAGGCTCCGTCTTGGACATCATCAAACATATTATAGCAAAAGGAGAACATAAGAATGGAGTACTGGATGAGGCAAGCATTGCTACTATGCTAAAGGAGGTTCTTGAAGGCCTCGAGTACCTGCATAAAAACGGGCAGATACATAGGTAGGTGTGCAATGGTAATGGTATATTTCCCAGTGCCCCGTCTACGTTTCTGTACACCAATACCAATGTTTATTTTATAAGTGCATACATCTTATATTTCCAGCCATTCCCTCCATCAGTGTAGTATGCAATTATGGAAATAATTGAGTGAGCTACTTCACTGGTTTGAATGAATACAGTTTGTGTGCGTCTTGCTCAAGGGAAATGTTGCAAAAAGTATCATGGTGGCAACATAGAATTAATGAGTATTGAGCCCAGTGAATATTCAGCATTGAAATTGCATTAATGGGTGCTTTTGAGCAGTTCTAGTCAATGCTCAACTATTCTGGAAGTCTTGCTCTGCTTCTCTGGAGCTTGTGGCTGGAAACCAATGCTATGATAGGGGTGAGAAGTCACTCCACCCAGTCTACTAGCCATCAGGCTCAAGAATTTGCAAAGATCAGTTAGTGTTCTGGCAACATTCCTTTTACCTGCCTAACTATTCAAGTAATTTGACAGCACATCACCATCCCGTGTGTAAAAATGGAAGCTGGAAGTTTTATTTAAAATGACCGGCTATAGAAAGAAAAGCTGATATGTTGCAGTGAGCAAGTGTTTTGTTTGCTCTTGATTTCCCTAAGCAATGTGTGATCCTTTGAGTAGTAAATTATTTTTGTCGTAAAGCTGCCACAGGTATGTTTGCATATTTTGCCCCTAATAGTTTCAACCCTCTATGCCGGGTGGGCAGCCTATCAGATTTTGTGGCCTCAGATGTGGTCCTTGGCCCTCGATAAAAGCTTTTACAATTTATGATTTTAATTCTGCTTGCCATTAAATGAAATGACAAAGTTTTTCAAAATGTATTTTTGGTAAACCTGTGGTTGAGTTGGGGCCGCCTTGGAAGTGCAATGACACTCTAGCACAGTAACATTCAGGCCTCATGCACACTGGACGCTAAAATAACGTTATAAAAACACCAGTAGCTTTGCAGTGAGTTTTTTTCAACGTTTTTGCAATAGCGCTTATTAGCGTTTTTTCTACATTTAAAACAGACCGTTCAACACCGGTGAGCCACGTTTATCCGCGTTTATCTGCGTTTATCTGCCTTTGTCAGTGTTTTTTGACATTGGAGCGTTTTTACAGCTGAAAAACTCCTCTCAGAACCCACTAGTTTCGGGGGTTTTTTTACACCCAAAAAACGCCCCAGCCAAAAACAGTTGATAATAGCCGCCTACGTGTGCATGGACACATAGGATAAGATGATGGGGAGTTTATTGATCATAGAAATAAACATCTGTGTATGTATCTATCTAGGCAGATCTAAATGACTCAAATGAATACAGCTATGTTTATCATCGTTAAATGTATTTTTTTATTTCAAGCAAATTTGACCTGGTATTAGCATATTGCAGTAGTAAAGCAGAACTGGAGTTTGAAAAGAAGAAACAGCACAAGGAGCCAGTTTGTTTGCTAAAGGTGCATGCTTATAAGAGGAGATAAGAGTGACAGATGAGCTTCTCGCTGTACTGCTTCTCCTTTCACTGTCCAGTCAGACTTGGGTGGGTTCAGATAACCTGGGTTTAGTAGAAGTGGTTTGAATGATGCAGGACATCTAGTGGCAGAAAAAAAGACTGTATGGAAAATATCTGCATTGAAGGTAAATATTGCTACTGCAAAAAATACAGTGGAACCTCGGATTACGAGCATAATCCGTTCCAGGAGAATGCTCATAATCCAAAGTACTCGCATATCAAAGCGAGTTTCCCCATTGAAGTCAATGGAAACTAAAATTTTGTTCCGCATTGACTTCAATGGCATTCAATACCGCATGTGGCCAGAGGTGGGGGGGGAGCACCCGAGAGCCTCGGAAACACACGGAAAGGCCTGAGGACAGCTTGGCTGACCTCGGAAAGGCTCAGGAACGGAGTTTTTCCGAATCTTTCCGAACGGCGCCATACGGCTACGGCGCCCCCCCCCACCTCAGGCCAAACGCGGTACTGCACACCGCTACGGCTTGAATCCTGCTCGTTTTGCGAGACAACACTCAAACTGAGTCAGGATTTTAAAAAATACAGTGTTAGTATTGCGAAACGCTCGTTAACCGCGTTACTCACAATCCAAGGTTCCACTGTAGTTTTATTATTTTAATTAATGGGCTATTTATTTTTAGCCTATTTTTGGCTGAAGTTCTGTTTTAACCACTTCCTGCCAACGTGGGGCATATATGCAGCGTCTCGGTGAGTGGGCTTTTAACACCAAGCAGCCACATATATGGGGCCCTGGTAAACCCTTTACTGTGCTGAGAACGCGCATTAAGTATGCACTCCACTGCCCGTAATATGGTTATTTGTGATATGCCATAGTCTGTTTGGTTTGATATTGGTGTTCTGTCTCTGATTTAGCCAGTGTCTTGTGACCAATTGGTCACTAAAGTCTAGTACACACTATTATTATTTTTTTTCGCTCAACCCAGCGGGCTGAACGGGAAAAAAAAACTGACAGCTCGGTAGGCGACTCTGTACTAACTATGCAAAGTTAGGACAGCGATCTGTCCCCCCTCCACGCCAGAACACACAAGTCAGCGCTCTCAGCTATTGGCTAAGAGCGCTGCTTAGATGCCGATCTGCAGACCTTATCAAGTCATGCCTCTTTGACAGAAACCGGCCAAACTGCCGACTTCAGTGGGACCGGCTGCAGTACACACGAACCGAATGTCGGCTGGTTTCTGTTGAACCGGACGATGCTGCCTGATATTTGGCCTGTGAGTACCACCCTTTAGTGTTTCAAAAGCGTTGAATATTATCCAACCACAATACAGATGTCTCCACTATGTACTCCTATGTTCTTTTATTCGGGGCCAGTTCACAACACATGCTGTCCAGTGCATTTTTTTTTCTGCATCAAAAATGCATGAAAAGTAAGTTATATGGTTTTCAATGGCATAGGTCACACCAGTGCTTGCAGTTCCGGTGCGTTCCAGGAAAAAACAGTAGAACATGCTGCATTATTCCTGCACTGGATTGTACTGGAATGCTGTAAAAGGCACTGGAACGCACATGTCCTTACTTAGTGCTAGTTCACACCAGATGCAGTTCCGTGCGCCTTTTTCCTGCACTAAAAATGCATGCACAGTGTTTTCAATGTATTCCAATGGCTCTAGTTCACACCAATGCAGTCAGTGCCAGTCAGTTTCCAGTGCAGAAAAAAATAGCTGCACAGAACTGTACTGGAACCTAACAAATTGTATCAAAAACACACAGGAACTGCGTGTGGTGTGAACTGTAAACAAAAACTGATCCAGAACGTATCTGGAGTGCATTTTTGTGGTGTGAACCCTAATATTGCATGCACTGTGTTTTCCATGTATTCCAATGGCGTCAGTTCCAGACAGTTTCCGGTCCAGAAACTGACTGGAACTGACTGCATTGGTGTGAACTAGAGCAATTGGAATACATGGAAAACAATGTGCATGCATTTTTAGTGCAGAAAAAGAGCAAACAGGACTGCATCTGGTGTGAACTGGCCCTTAAAGTTAAAGAGGGAAAAAATGCACTGGACTGCACCAAAAACGCGCATGCAGAAAAGCACCTGGACTTTGTTTCTATGGTGTGAACTGACACTCGCAGAAAAGACGCTTGTTAGTTTCTGAAGGTGTTTTAGCCCTGGTTCACACTGGTGCGATTTCAAAAAGTAGTTTCTGTACTACTTTTTGCGATTTCGGCCCCGCGATTTACATTGACATCTGTGCAGAAACCTGCACAGATGTCTCTGTAATTGCGGCCGAAATCGGGACTGACAAGCATGAGTAAAATTGTGTGAGTTCAGCTGAACTCGCACGACTTCACTCCCGCAGCCCAGTGTGAACCTGGGCTTAGAAACATAAAATGCGCCGGAAACATGAGAAGTACGGTAAATCTTGTCTTGTTTACTTTTACTTTCCACTTAAATAGAAATCAAATCCAGAGACCTTGTATAGGGCACACCTGAGTTGGGCTTCATTCACAAGTGTGGGTGTGAGAGTGTTTCTCAGATACACCTCACTTGATGGAGTAATTACAGCCACTAAACGCCATTATGTGAGGAGAGCAAACATTTGAAAGCAAGTCTTTTCCCTGTGGGAACCTGTTATGATATGTGAAGACTTGCCAGGTCCTTAAAGTTATTATGGAGTTTTGTTTTCCTCTTAAAGAGATAATTAACATAATTGTATTTGTTTTTAAGCCTTTCCTGTTCTGCCCCACTTACAGACAATGCTAGTATTTACATAGGATTTGAGGAGCGATCATATAAAGGCCAAAGATGTAAAGTTGAGCAGGCTGGCTGTATTTAGCGCTGAAGTTTGAAAAAGGAAAAAATAAATAAAATGAACATTTGCAGTTGGGGTCCTCCTGCACTACCTCAGTTATTCATGTTTGTCTAGACTCAGCAGGGATCTCCAAACTATGGCCCTCCAGTTGTTCAGGAACTACAATTCCCATCATGCCTAGTCGTGTCTGTGAATGTCAGTTTTACAATGCCTTGTGGGATGTGTAGTTTCACAACAGCTGGAGGGCCGTCGCTTGGAGATCCTTGGTAGAGGGAACAGCAAAAGCAGTTCTACTTCCTAAATTTCTTACTCACCCAGCCTTCCTCCCAGCTGCATGACTGGTCACCCAAAGTGGTTTCTCATTGCTTCTCTGTTGGGAGTTCCTGCAAGCAGTAGTCTTACATTGTAAGCGAGGATGCCAAGGGCCGGGCCACAACCCAAAGCGCCGAAGAGCATCGGCTACCAGAGGAGTGGGGGAAAAGGCAGATTTAACTACCCTTTTGTGTTCCCCCAAATACAAACAAGCATTTGCCCCTGTCAGTGCAATGAGGAACCCCACTGCAGGGGTCCATTTTTATTTTACTCAGTTCAGCTTTAAAGAGGAAGTAAACTTCCTCTACTGACTTTTACCTAATAGGTAAGCCTATAATGAGGCTTATCTATAGGTAGTGCACCATTTTAGGAGATGTTTACATTACGTGCAGCCAGTGACATCACTGGCGCATGCGCTTTGATAGAACGGCCACCCGCGCCGTTCCTTTCGAGCCCTGTGCCGTGACTTCATTGCCGCTCCGGCCAGTCACAGAGTGGAGCCCGTGAACACGGAAGCAAGATGGGTGAAGATGGGAGCGGTTGCAGCGCTGACATCGCGGTGCTGGAACAGCTTCGTTTTCAAGGTAAGTTTCACATAATCTGCAATGTATACTAGCACATTATGACTTTACCCTGCAGAAAAAAATAAAAATAAAATAACGTCCAGCTATATACAACCGCTTCAGCCCTGGAACATTTTACCCCCTTCCTGACCAGAGCACTTTTTACAATTTGTCACTGCGTCGCTTTAACTGACAATTGCGCGGTCGTACGATGCTGTACCCAAACGAAACGCCCTTTTTTCCCCCACAAAGAGCTTCCCACAAAGAGCTTTCTTTTGGTGGTATTTGATCACCTCTGCGGTTTTTATTTTTTGCGCTATATAAACAAAAGAAGAGCGACCATTTTGAAAAAAAAAACACTATCTTTTTTACTTTTTGCTATAATAAATATCCCAAATTTTTTTTACAAGTTTTTTTTCCTCAGTTTAGGCCGATATGTATTATACATATTTTTGGTAAAAAAAAATCGCAATAAGCGTTAATTGATCGGTTTGCGCAAAAGTTATAGCGTCTACAAAATAGGGGATAGTTTTATGGCATTTTTATTAATATTTTTTTTTTTTTACTAGTAATACCGGTGATCAGCAAATTTTATCGGGACTGCGATATTGCGGCGGACAAATCGACACGTTTGACACATTTTTGGGACCATTCACATATATACAGCGAATTAGTGCTATAAAAATGCACTGGTTACTGTATAAATGACACTGGCAGGGAAGTGGTTAACACTAGGGGGTGATCAAGGGGTTAACTTTGTTCCCTAATGTGTGTTCTAACTGTAGGGGGGATGGGACTGACTAGAGGACGAGATTGATCCGCGTTCATAGATTGTATGAACACACGATCAGTCTCCTCGCCCCTGAGAGGACCGAGATGTGTGTGTTTACACACACATCCCCGTTCTCGTACGAGCAATCGCGGGTGCCCGGCGGTCATCGCGACTGCTGGGCACTCGCAATGGGCTCCGGGGACACATTTTGGGCACGCCTGTGCCCAGGGGAGGGCTGGGCCAGGGGGCAGGGTGGCAATTGCCTCACAGGCCGCCCTAACTTATGTTCAAAATGGCCGGCGGCCGCTGCCCGCTACCATTTTCTTTTTTATTCTGGTCTAAGAAGTCGGGCCCGGGGCATGATTATGGTGGCCGACCACTAGCTGTTGCATTCCGGGAGTTGTAGTCCGCACTCAAGCTTCTGGTAGGTGGAAAACACAGCAGCGCAGAGGAAACTACAACTCCCTGGGGCCGGATTCTTGAAAGCAGGCAGAGGCAGGGAGTTGGGATGCAGGGCTGGGCGCTGGGATGCAGGGCTGGGCGCTGGCTGCAACTTGACCCCAGGATCAGGAGCGTTACCCCCCCCAGGAGACCATGGCATGCAAGGACCTGCTGAGGTGAGAGACCCTGACACTCCTAGCTGACCCCCCATCTCCCCCCCCATACACCCCATGTAACCTGCCCCAGTGATCAGGCTGCATTGATGGGCACTGGAGTTGGCTGCACTAATGGGCACTGGTGAGGCTGCATTGAAAAACCAGGTGGGCCATGGATGGTGAGCTGATTCGGCGGTTCAATGGGCTACTTGACTGGACTTGCCCCCCAGGCCTAAGGCCGCCAGCCCTCCCCTGCCCTCCCCTGCCTGCGCCGCCGGAGGCGTCTTAAAGAGCCGACGTACAGCTACGACGGCTCACGCAGGGGGGGCCAGCCTGCCGCAGTATAACTGCGGTGGCTGGTCCAGAAACGGTTAAAGGCTAAGTTCACCTCCTTTTTTTTTTCTCGAAATTCCAGCTTCCCTATGTATCAATATACCATTAATGTACCTCTGTTGCAAAAAAAAATAAAAATACAAGCTTTCTTTTATTTTGAGAACAAGGCCTTACCTTAGCCATTGCTGTATTTCTTAGAAACCTTCATCACTTGCTGATATGTAGATTTTAGACAGAGAAGCCAGTAAAGCCCCGTACACGCGGTCTGAAAATCGGATAACAAATCGTCCGTTTTTTTTTTTTTTTTTTTTTTTTTTTAACTGCTAGTCACATATCGAACATGAAGAGTTTACTAAAGTTATGAAAAATCTTGTAAAAAAATCGGAAGTGATGTCATGTGTTGTAGTGTATTAGTATTGTATTTTCAGACAACAAAAGTACCGATTAAACGGAAATTGTACGATATGGTATCGTATGAGTATAGTTTTCGTGCATGTCAGATCAGATAATTTCAGATGAACTCTCGTGATCGGCTTTCGAAAGCTCTGTACTAATGATCTGATTATCGTACAATTGCTTCCAAAGCGGTATTTTTCATACGATTTTTGGATCATGTGTAAGGGGCTGAAGACACAGGAAGGGATTCATCAGCCGACCTCATTAGCGCCCTCCTGTGGCTGCCCCCCCAAGCAGATCACTACCACCCACTTCCACAGGTGCATGGTTTTCCAGTACAATTAATCAGTGATCACTGTTCTCACTAAATACACAGGTAGCATTTTTTTTTAACTTTACTGTCATCTTGCATAGATTGTTAATTTGGCATTTTGGAGTGTGCACTGTGCAGGAGATGAAAGGTCAAGTAACAGCCTATGTGGATGGAGCTATAGTGTTAAAAACCATGAAAGGTGTGTTCTGGGTTCTGTAAATATCGCCATACACTTTACAATCTGATTGTACAATCTCTCTAATCAGCCACAACGTTGTAGTGCAAGGTCCTGCCTGATTGGATACAGAGTGATTGGATAGATGGGTGTGTCCTCCCATTATATAGTTTTGGTAAATCTAAAGGAGATTGTACAATCAGATTGTATATTGTATGGCCACCTGAAGGGCTCATGCACACAGGATGTTTTTACAGCTGCTGGTAGGGGCATCTGATGTTTTTTTTTTTTTTAACTGCCTCTAAATGCCCCTCCATGTTAGACTATGTGTCCATGCTCACATAAAATTTCAGAGGCGTTTGGAAGCATAAGTGTTTAAGGGCAGTAGAAAAAAACAACTGTGCATCCAGGAGAAGTGAATGCTGAGACAATCTACAGGAAGTGATGGAATCTGAAAATCACTTCAACAATTTAAATAAACTGACAAGATTTTAAATCTCCAGATGGTTAGTACAATGGCTCCCAACTGAAGCTGTCAGTTTTTTTTTGTTTTGCACGAAAACAAACTGTAGTGTGTACCCGGCTTTAAAGCAAAGTTCTACCCAAAAGTTCTACTTATCTGATTCTCTTCCCTCTCCGGTGCCACATTTGCCACACCATGCAAGCTAGGAGTTCCCAATTCACTCTGGGATATCTATTCCAGGTCAGTCAGTCTAAGGCCCCTTTCACACTGGGGAGGGAGGTGCAGTGGCGGTAAAGCGGTGCTATTTTTAGCTGCGCTTTACCGTCGGATTTGCAGCGGTATTCGGCCGCTAGCGGTGCGGTTTTACCCCCGCTAGCGGCCGAAAAAGGGTAAATACCGTCCACAATGCGCCTCTGCAGAGGCGCATTGCCGGCGGTATAGCTGCGGTGTCCCATTGCTTTCAATGTGCAGGAGTGGTAAACACACCGCTCCAAAGATGCGGCTAGCAGGACTTTTGGAGCGGTCCTGCTAGTGCACTGCTCCAGTGCGAAAGCCCTCTGGCTTTCACACTGGAGAAACAGCAGCCGCTGTTTCAGGTCGGTTTGCAGGCGCTATTTTTAGCGCAATAGTGCCTGCAAACCGCCCCAGTGTGAAAGGGGTCTTAGAAAGTATCAAGGTCAAGAACAGCTAGGCAGTTTGCATTTTCAGGAGGACATCAGAGGTCATATGCTTGTATTCCTTAAAGCGGAGTTCCGCCAGGGATTTTTTTTTTTATAAAGTCAACATCTACAAGTACTGTAGCTGCTGACTTTTAATATATGGACACTTACCTGTCCAGAGAGCCCGCGATGTTGGCACCCAAAGCCGATCTTCGGGTTGACTCACGGGTGCTGCCGCTGCCATTCCTGGTTAGGCAAGAGGAAGTGAAGACTTTCGGCTTCACTCCTGGTTCCCTACTGCGCATGTGCGAGTCGCGCTGCATGTTCTGAATGGCCCCTGCTGTTATCTGGGACCTGTGTGTCTCTCCCAGAAGACAGCGGGGGGACGGAGGAGGGGCCGGACATGGCGTAGTTTGCTGCAGAAAATGCAACGATTTATGCCTGGACAGTGGGAGTAAATGCCTGGATTTGACAGATATCTGCTCCCCCCTGAAAGGTGCCAAATGTGACACCGGAGGGGGGAGGAATCTGATAAGCGGAAGTTCCATTTCTGGGTGGAACTCCACTTTAATGAACGGTTCCTTTTGTCATTAAGGCCAGCCATAGACGGTGCAAATTTTATTTTAGGAAACAAATTGGCACGATTCCCCCATCAACACAGACAGTGCTGACAGGGGGATCCCTTCTGCCAAGACATTGTATTCTTCCGACGGAGGCCGTCCCCGCTTGGAGAAGGCAGTGGTTATTGCTAGCTGCTATAGCAGCCTCTAGCGATAATGGCAAGTAAAATCCAGCAGGCTTGATCGATCGATTTAACTTGGTACACTCAGCCTGCCCATGCATGGTTTAAATCTCGGCTGGTTCCTCCTGAACTGGCCGAGATTTGAATCGACTATGGCCGGCCTTAGTGAGGAATGATAATCAAGTTCCCCAATATGAGAAGTTGCATTTGCAGATATGTATATGAAGAACAATGATTAAAATGTGGAGCAGCGGGTACGAAAAACAAAAGTGAATACTGTGTCAAATTTACATTTAGGTAAATGTTACAACTTTAAATGAATATGTGTGCCTATGTGTGCCTAAATACATGGTGATTATTTTTAGCATTGGAAGTGAAGCACAAGACTGTGGGGCACCTGCAGCTTTTCTACACAAACCAGACCCGCTGCTGGCTCTACAGAAAAAGTACAAAGGTGGTCATTTCTGTTGTAGAAGTCATCACTTTTTATTTCATTGTTTCTAGGGACGTTAAAGCTGGAAATATACTTTTGGGTGAAGATGGCTCTGTACAAATAGCAGGTACGTTTTTCTGAACATGAATTTGATTCATCTGTTTTCCCCCTGCACTGTTCAATGCACAAATGAATGATATTTTGAAGCATGCAAACCCTTATTTTATGCAATATTGTGAACATAGAGTAGAAATTGAATGAAAATGTGTTATAGTCAAGTCTTAAGCTGGCCATAGATGGATTGAATCTCAGATGGTTCAGATCCATCTATGGGCAGGCTGGTTGTAGTGAAGTCGAACCATTGACTGACTTTAGTACAACCAGCCTGTCATATATTTTTTTCATGCGATCACTGCCAGTGTTTCATCAGAATCGGCGACCTGTCAGATTAGGTAACGATAGTGACGTTCCATCAGCTGCGCATGCGTTCCACCGTAGCCAGGTTTGCTAATCTGAAAGAACACCTGCAGTCAGAAGGCGACAGCGGACATCTTACTACACCCAGCGACGTCTTGAATGTCACAGTAATTTTAGTAATAGTGAGCGTATATAAATAATAGTATATTGACGTGTGATGCTGTTTTGATACATTTTGAAAGAAGCTGGACGCCAGCAGTAGGAAGGTGGCGGAGGCCATGTTGGTACACCCCGCACTGCTCATCGCTAAACCTTAAGACCCCCTTTTACACTGAGGTGGTTTTCAGGCACTTTAGCGCTGGAAATAGCCTCTGCTAAGCACCTAAAAACCGCCTCCTATTCATTCCAGTGTGACTTTTCACACTGGGGATGTGCACTTAGATGACGTCATGAAAAGTCCTGCAAGCAGCATCTTTGGGGCAGGTTGGGAGTGCTGTATTTAGCGCTCCCAAAACGTCCTGCCCATTGTAATGAATGGGTAATGCTTTCAAAGCACCTGAAAAGCGCTTTCAAAGTGCTGCAAAACGGGAGTTTTTAACCCCTTTTTGGAGTTAGAAGCACAAAATTGCCACGTAAAGAGCGCTAAAGCGCAGCTAAAACGAATGTCAATTTAGCGCTAACGGCCAGCGCGTTCAGGGGTCTTGACCTTTCAAAATTAAACATTCAAACAGCATCACAGATGTCAATATACTATATTTATTTATATACGCTCACTTTATTGCTAAAATTACTGTGAAATTCAAGACGTAGCTGGGTGTAGTAAGATGTTCGCTGCCTTCTTCTGGCTGCAGGTGTTCTGTCAGATTAGCAAAGCTGGTAGCGGTGGAACGCATGCGCAGCTGACGGCGTGTCCCTTCTGTTACCTAATCTGATGTGTCGCCGGTTCTGACGAGACATCTGCAGCTATAGCTATAGCTCCACACCGGCAGAACACAATAGCGCTGCAGGAAGGATTCCCCCATCAACACTGACTGTGTGAGTGATTTTTTTTTTTCCTTCCACCCATCGCAATCCATGAGATAACATACAGATCAGGTCCTTGTTGGCTTTCCCAACATTTGCCCAGTATTTAGGCCATTCATTTATGTGTCAGACTCTCTTGCTTGACTTTGTATGGACTTTGGGGCGAGGGCAGATAATAGGGGATTTTACCGATCGGCTTTCTCCCAAAAGTGATTTTTTTGTTGTTGGGTGTATTGACCTTTAATGTTGTAGAGAAGGGATACAACATTTTATGTATTTTAATCACTCAGTGCTTCTAAGAGTAATCATTTTCTTACTGATCATTCCATTCTACTGACATAATCTCCTGTCTTCTGCTTCTCTAGATTTTGGTGTCAGTGCATTTCTAGCCACAGGTGGTGACATAACCAGGAACAAAGTGAGAAAGACGTTTGTGGGCACGCCTTGCTGGATGGCCCCAGAGGTCATGGAGCAGGTAATGTTTGCTTCATTTTATTACCAAGAACAATGGAGATTTTGTTTCCTTGTAAAAGAGGGATTGGGAACTAATCATTGCTCTACAGATGACTCGTTTAACTGTGAAGATTATTTATGAATGCCTTTCTGAAATGAATGTGATGCCTCATTTTAGGCATGAATATTTTTGTCACAAATATCCCAAACAAATTCTTAATGTATGTTTTAGTTTATATTTGTATGTATTTGTATAACGCTGAAATATGCTTTACACAGTACAATTCACTATTCACATCAGTCCCTGCCCTGAGCGCACAGTCTGCATAGGTGTCGAACTGGCGGTCTTCCAGCTGTTGCGGAACTACAAATCCCATGAGGCATTGCAAGGTTGACAGTTACAAGCATGACTCCCACAGGCAGAGGCATGATGGGACTTGTAGTTCCGCAACAGCCAGAGGGCCGCCAGTTTGACACCCCTGGTATTATCTCTCCCATAGTTGGGGTAGTCAACCATACATGTACAGATTTCTATTGTTCGGCCCATGGGCTGAATGAAAGATATCCAATAGATTCCTCTAACCACGCCTAACGTTTTTTTTTTTTGTATTCTGACAGCTGCAGCTGTCAGAATACCTGAACAGTGACCGGATGCAGTCACTGTTTAGTCAACAATTTATTTTTTTTATCAACTTTTGTCGAACATCAGTGATGCCGATCCAACAGGAGATTCGAACCGGGAAAAGCAAGCTTTTATACAAGCAGTATTGGGTCAACGGTCCATATGGTTAAAGTGCATGTCTAAACCCAAAAAATGACTTTCTACATGTCTGCAGTATATGCAGATTTCCCCATAGTTATTACCTTTAAAAACTCTGCAAAAAAAAAAAATACCTGTTGACTTGCTAGAAATTCAATGAGCGCCCAACTACTTATATGAACGAACAATGCTGCTTCTGCCGCCGTGAAATCCCAAGCACTGTTGATAGCCCAGCCTAGTTCTTCCATGCAGGAATACAGAACACCCCCTCCCCCTTATGATGTTTACCTAATGAGAATAGGAGATGTTCTACAGTGAGGGAAGTCATTCCCAGCTGATAATACTCCCTGAAATTTCAATGCAACAGAGGCAGCATTGTCAGGAGGTTAGAGACTCAATAGATTTCTGCCAGGATCAAAAGATTTTTATTTATTTTTTTTACCTGTAGTGCTTTCATAAAAATAAAACTTTACATGTAACTTTAACAAACAGTATATGTATTACATAGTTACATAGTTAGTCAGGTTGAAAAAAGACAAAGTCCATCCAGTTCAACCATAAAAATAAAAAAAAATATCGTGCAATCCCATATACCCAATTCTATACCCACAGTTGATCCAGAGGAAGGCAAAAAACCCCAGCAGAGCATGATCCAATTTGCTACAGCAGGGGAAAAAATTCCTTCCTGATGCCCCGAGAGGCAATCGGATTTACCCTGGATCAACTTTACCTAGAACTGTTAGTACTCAGTTATATTATGTACATTTAGGAAAGTATCCATGCCTTTCTTAAAGCAATCTACTGAGCTGGCCAGAACCACCTCTGCAGGGAGTCTGTTCCACATTTTCACAGCTCTTACTGTGAAGAAACCTTTCCGCATTTGGAGATGAAATCTTTTTTCTTCTAGACGTAAAGAGTGCCCCCTTGTTCTCTGTGTTGACCGTAAAGTGAATAACTCATCACCAAGATCAATATATGGACCCCTTATATATTTGTACATGTTAATCATATCCCCCCTTATTCTCCTCTTCTCAAGAGTGAATAAATTCAGCTCCTCTAATCTTTCTTCATAGCTGAGCTCCTCCATGCCTCTTATCAGTTTGGTTGCCCTTCTCTGCACTTTCTCCAGTTCCCCGATATGCTTTTTGAGAACTGGTGCCCAAAACTGAACTGCATATTCCAGATGAGGTCTTACTAATGATTTGAACAGGGGCAAAATGATGTCTCTCTCTCTGGAGTCCATACCTCTCTTAATACAAGAAAGGACTTTGCTCGCTTTGGAAACCACAGCTTGGCATTGCATGCCATTATTGAGCTTATGATCTACCAAAACCCCCAGATCCTTTTGCACTACGGATCCCCCCAGTTGTATTCCCCCTAGTATGTATGATGCATTCATATTATTAGCCCCCAAGTGCATAACTTTACATTTATCAACATTAAACCTCATCTGCCACATAGTCGCCCAATTAGACAGAGCATTGAGGTCGGCTTGTAAATTGGCGACATCCTGTAAGGACGTCATTCCACTGCATAGCTTGGTGTCATCTGCAAAGACAGAAATGTTACTTTTGGTCTCAGACCCAATATAATTTATAAAGATATTAAAAAGTAAGGGTCCCAGCACTGAACCTTGGGGTACACCACTGATAACCTTAGACCATTCAGAGTAAGAATCATTAACCACTACTCTCTGAATTCTGTCTTTTAGCCAGTTTTCTATCCATTTACAAACTGATATTTCCAATCCTGTAGACTTTACCTTACACATGAGCCGTGTGTGGGGAACTGTATCAAACGCTTTTGCAAAATCCAAGTATACCACGTCCACAGCCACCCCTTTGCCCAAGGTTTTACTTACCTCTTCATAAAAAGAAATCAGGTTTGTCTGACAACTTCTGTCTTTCATGAATCCATGCTGTCTGTTGCTTAAATAGTTTTTTTCCCAGCAAGAACTCATCTATGTGGTCTTTTATTAATCTCTCCAGTATCTTCCCAACTATGGAAGTTAAACTAACAGGTCTATAGTTACTTGGTAAAGACTTTGTTCCCTTTTTAAATATAGGCACCACATTGGCCCTGCGCCAATCCAGTGGTACTATTCCTGTCATTAATGAGTCCCTAAAAATTAGATACAATGGCTTTGAAATTACAGAGCTCAATTCTTTTAGGATCCGTGGGTGGATGCCATCTGGTCCAGGTGCTTTATCCACCTTTACTCTGTCTAAATATTTGTGGACCATATCACTTTTGAGCCATTGTGGATTTGGGGCTGTCACTACCACCCCCATTATGGACATGAACTCCCCCATGCTCCATTGTATACACAGAGCTGAAGAAAGTATTTAATAAATTAGCCTTTTCTTTGTCCCCAGTCACCCACTCTAGATTATTTTGTAAAGGGCCTACATGCTCAGACTTGACCTTTTTACTATTAATATATTTGAAGAATTTTTTGGGGTTTGTCCTACTATCTTTTGCAATCTGTCGTTCGTTTTGAATTTTTGCATCCTTGATTTCCTTTTTACATATCCTGTTATATTCTTTGTAACATTTAAACGACACTAGTGTTCATTCATTTTTATATTTTTTAAAAGCGCTTTTCTTATTGTTTATAGCTTTTTTAACTTTAACTGTGAGCCACATAGGTTTTATTTTTAGCCTTTTAAACTTATTGCCCATGGGAATATACTTTGCAGTGAGTTCACAAACAGTCTTTTTGAAGAATTCCCATTTCTGTTCTGTGCCCATTGATGCCAATTTTCCCTCCCAGTCTAAGTCCTGGAGAGCAGCCCTCATCCTTGGAAAATTTGCTTTATTGAAATTAAGTGTTTTTATCCTTCCTGCATGTATTTCTTGCTTACAGCTAACATCAAATGAAATCATGTTATGGTCACTGCTACCCAGGTGTTCCTTTATCTGAACATTAGTAATGTGCTCTGCATGGTTTGAGATTACCAGGTCCAACAGAGCATCATTCCTAGTTGGGGCCTCAATAAACTGGACCATAAAATTGTCCTGCAATAGGCTTATAAATTTTTGCCCTTTAACTGTCCCAGCAGTGCCATTACTCCAGTCAATTTCTGGGTAGTTAAAATCCCCCATTATTATCACCGTCCCAGCCCTTGCAGCCCTTTCCATCTGTGCAAGGAGCTGAGTCTCCACCTCCTCATTAACATTGGGTGGTCTATAACAAACTCCAATGATTAACTTTGAACTACGCACATCTGTATGCAGTTCCACCCATAATGCTTCAGCCTCATCACACTCTCCATCAACCAGGTCCTCTTTCACACTCGCTTTGAGATCACTTCTCACATAGAGACAGACCCTGCCACCTTTCCTTTTTGCCCTGTCTCTCCGAAAGAGTGCATAGCCAGGAATATTAATAATCCAGTCGTGAGGATTGAAGCCATGTTTCAGCAATACCGATTACGTCATAGCTCTCCTCATGCACCAGAGCTTCCAACTCACCTATTTTGCTTGGCAGACTTCTGGCATTGGTGAACAAACACTTTAATGTATTACATTTTTCTCTGGTGTTTTTCATATAATTTTTAGTAGTACAAATGGCACTATAGTTTCCAATGGCTGTTTGCAACATGGGAACTTTCTTGTCACCTGCCATAACCCTCCCCCCATCTATCCCCATTCCACTCTCCATTAATGTCTGACCACTAACTGACCTGTGTGCCCGATGTAATTCTAGTTCACCCTCCCCCCTCAAACCTAGTTTAAATACTCCTCCAGCCTTCCCCTAAACCTCTCCCCCAGCACCGCAGACCCCCTTCCATTCAAGTGCAAACCGTCTTTAGCATATAGGTTGCACCCCAATGAAAAGTCAGCCCAGTGCTCTAGAAACCCAAATCCCTCCTCCCTACACCAGGTCTTTAGCCATGCATTCAGCTCTCTAATCTCCCCCTGCCTTTCCTGAGTTGCGCATGGCACAGGCAATATTTCAGAGAATATCACCTTGGAGGTCCTTGCCTTCATCTTGCAGCCTAGTTCTTTAAATTGATTCTTAAGGAGCCTCCACCTTCCATGTATACTGTCATTGGTTCCAACGTGGACCAAGACAGCTGGGTCATGCCCAGCCCCTCCCAGTAATTTATCCACCCGGTCCACCACATGCCGAACCCTGGCACCAGGGAGACAGCAAACCATTCGGTTGAGGCGATCCTGGCGACAAATTATTCTATCAGTCCTTCTGATTATAGAATCCCCTATAACCACCAACTGTCTTGGCCTACCTGCACTCCCCTCACCACCTCTACTAGATGGGTTGCTCTCCCGGCTGTTAGGGGTAGCAGTGACATCTAGGGCTGCCACCTCTGTGTTTGCCACCTCCACATCTTCACCCAACGTGGTGATATTTATATATATATATATATATATAGATATAATTGATGCACAACTACAGGACTGGCCTTCCTTTTCTGCAAGCCCCTTCCACTCCCTCTAACTACATTAACCCATCTTCCTATCTGATAATCCTGACTTGCCACTCCACCCTCCACATCAGCCCTACTGACCACCTGCTCAGCGAGCAGAGGACCCCTTTCAAGGTTGTCCTTTCTGCATCTATTGCAGAGATGTATTCCACTATCTAGAAATATATACTATATATCAGTTGAGTCCAAAGGGAAAGTTGAAAGCTGGCTGTACACTGATCGAAATTCAGCCGGTTACACAGGGACCAACCAGCCAAATTTCTTTCTGTGTGGCTGTCCCTGCTTGACAGAAGTTGATTGTTTAAACAACTTCTGTGGAAGGGACATGCCAGAAAACCTTTACTGATCAGCAGCTGCAGCCACTGATCAATGTGTTTTGTCAGCTGTGGGCGTCGGTGTAATGCCGCGTACACACGATCGATTTTCTCGACGGTGAAAACACAGTCGAGAAAATCGATGGGAAAAACGAGGGAACGGCTTGGTTCCCTACACACGGCCGTTTTTCCCGAAATTTTTTTTCTTGGTCGAGAAAAACGACAGTGTCTGGGCTCCGTGGCAGTGTTTCCCTATGGGAAAACTGCCGCAGAAAAAAATGACGGGAATCGCGACGAGAAAAATTAGAGCATGTTCTAATTTTTCTCGTCGTGATTAATGCCATTTTTCTCGTCGGGGAAAAATGACAAGAAGCCCACACATGGTCGTTTTTCTTGTTAAAAAAAAAATTTAATTTTTCCCGACGGGAAAAATGATCGTGTGTACGCGGCATAAGAATACAATGTCCCAGCAGGGGGATTCCTCCATCCCTCCCACTGGCTGATTAAAAAAAAAACAGTATATGGTCAGCTTAATGCTCCTTACACATGGGCTGAATATTGGTGGGTTCAACAGCAACCAGGTGACATTTAGCCCGCGTGTACACCAGCCTGTTCAACAGAAGCTGGCTGAATGGCCATTTTCTGTCTAATGGGCTTGCTAGAAAATCAGCATCCGACCAGTGCTGGCAGCCAATGGCTGCGGGGGAACAGAACACACTAGCTCAGCCTGGAGATCACTATACTATCATTGAATAGTACAGTGAGCTCCTTTCTTTTTTTTTTTTTCATTCAGCCTGCTGAGTTGGACGAAAAAAACAAGCAAAAAAATGATAGTGTGTACCAGGAATAGCCCTGTATACACGGGGCGTATGTCGGGAGAAAATGGCCAAAAGTCGGACCTTGTGTATGTCGGACGTGCATGCTGAAAAACCAGCAGCCAAGTGACTCCTGATCAGCGCTCTCAGCCAATGCCTGAGAGCGCAGATTGGAGTGCTCTGGTGGGGGTGGCACCCCCAACCCTGCCTCTCCCCTGTCAGAACACAACAGCTCAGCAGGGGAGATCGCTGAACTATCCTTGCATGGTTAGTACAGCGGCTCCAGCCGGAGCTGACGGTTTTGTTAGTGTGTGCCCGGCTTAAGGCTGGCCATACATTATACAATTTTCTTCTTTTAAAGGGGTTGTAAAAATTAGTTTTTTTTATTTTCTAAATAGGTTCCTTTAAGCTAGTGCATTGTTGGTTCACTTACCTTTTCCTTCGATTTCCTTTCTAAATGTTTTTTTTCTTTGTTTTCTTTGTCTGAATTTCTCACTTCCTGTTCCTCCTCAGTAAGCTGTTCTGGCTGACTAACCATCACTTGGATGATGGGGGCAAGCTTACTGAGGAGGAACAGGAAGTGAGAAATTCAGACAAAGAAAAAAAACATTTAGAAGGGAAATCGAAGGAAAAGGTAAGTGAACCAACAATGCACTAGCTTAAAGGAACCTATTTAGAAAATAAAAAAGGAACCTTTACAACCCCTTTAATTTTCTGTTAGATTTACCAAAACCATGTAATATGAAGTCAAACCTAAACACTTCCAATTTACCGTATTTATCGGCGTATAACACGCACCCTAACTTTAAGAGGGAAGTTTCAGGAAAAAAACTTTCCACAGCCCCCTGCGTATAACACGCAGGCACAGTTTACCCTCTATTTTCAGGGTAAAAAAGTGAGTGTTATATGCCAATAAATACAGTATATGGAATCAGTTAGGCCCTCGCTCTACATAGTTGAAAGTAAATCTAAAGGAAATTGAATAAGAAAATTGTATAATGTATGGCCAGCTTTAGTCTCACTTTTGTTTTCTGATCTGCCCTAATTATCTAAGAGGAACAATCTGATTACAATAAGTAACAGATTTGTCATTTTGGCTGGTAAATTGGACAAATGGCATGCACTGAGAGAGACTGAACTTTTACAATTGCTATACTTGTTCTGACTCTGTTTTAGGTTCGGGGATACGATTTTAAGGCAGACATCTGGAGTTTTGGAATTACTGCTATTGAATTGGCTACTGGAGCAGCTCCATATCATAAATACCCTCCAATGAAGGTATGTTACATATTTATGTCTGATATAGCTTTAGACCCTATCGCAGTGCTGGAAAAATCCCATTAACCTGGTAGGCAAAATAAAAAATATTACAATTGGCCCCCAACGTTTGACATTTTTAAGCTTTTGCCATGGAAGCCTATGTTTACTGCCATCAGAAAGACATAAGGACCATGAAAATCCTTTTTTTTTTTTTTTTATAGAAATGTATTTCCAAAAAGACCATGGCACTATGTCGACTGTTTAAATGTTATTAGGAAAATCACGCAATGTAGTTTACAGAAGAAGACCTATGATTTTTAAACCGTGTTACTTCAGTCCAACAACTTTGATGTATATATTTAAAGACCCGTGTAATAAAATCTAGATTCTGGTCTTTAATATGCAAACAAAAGTGGTCAACACTTTTACCCGTCACTCAGCAAGAGCAAGTGATCTTCTTTTCTCATAAATATTGTCACTTCAGATGTCCTTAAAGTGGTTGTATAGTCAAAATTTTGACTTTACATTTATTTATGCATGCCATTATTTTAAATCGTTTGCTATTAGCCTTTTTCTTTTACCTGTGTCATTGTGAAGTTATCGCTGCATTAACGAGTGCGGATGTGTACCGTGCATGCGCCGGATCCCCGTCCATTCCGGCAAGCAGAGCCTCTGCCGGATAAATTATTTATGTCGGGGCTATGTCATTTCCTTATGTAGACGTCGGCCCTGACATCCCGCGATGGTTCGTCCACATCCAAGAGCATGATGGTTAGCATGAGGCTTGAATATAGTGACCTTACTGCGCACACGCGGAATTACACAGACAAGAAGAAATTGTGGGCGGAAATACAAATTTAATTAAATGCGGAAGACCACAACTGAGATGGCGTGGACTTACCACACAAATTACTCTTTACAAGACCACCAGTAACACAGTAAGAAAAATAATGTGGATAAACACATAGCGCTCAATCAATGTATAACTATATGGTCTTTAAAAACGTAAATGTAAATTGTTACGATAGTACCAGAGGGTATACAACCGCTTAAAAGCATCAAGCATATGATCGAAACGGAACCTCTCTCCAGGCAGCATGCTGTCTTGTGGACCTATCCTGGTGTATTGAAATGGGGACCTCACGCTGTAGTCTGATCACTTGAACCTCAGCTCCTTCCACTATCTGTCGTCCTCATGCAGCTGACAGTTAAAGGCTGTAATGCAGCAAAAATACAATAGAGAAGATTGCATGTAAAGAAAGATATTCTATTGCTGTTTATTGCACTCGTATAGATTCTTATTAAACGCACACACAAAAGTAGTGTGGTCGCCTGAACTCAAACCCAAGTTTTGCCTTCCAGCTTCGTCCCCTGATAAATCTTCCTTTTCCTAGGCCTGATCATGTGTGGTGTTACCATAAATATGGGTCTACAGGTTCTCTGTAAACATCTATGTTGCAGTCATTTAGAAAATCGGGTGCATTTGAAATAAAGAAATTGCAACATAGCCCATTAAAAAAAAAAAATAATTGGACTATTTTAATCTTTTGTTTGCCTAAATTTTCGTTCCCAGGTATTAATGTTGACGCTTCAGAATGATCCCCCGACTCTAGAGACTGGTGTGCATGATAAGGAAATGCTGAAGAAGTATGGCAAATCTTTTAGAAAGATGATCTCCTCGTGCCTTCAGAAAGACCCGGAGAAAAGGTGACCACTGACTACTACACCCAAGTGACGTTTGCCCTGTGCTGACAGTGTCGAAAATATAGAAATATCAGATGTTTGGCTGCAAAATTTCTCTTGTGTGCTAGATGTTGCCTAAAGTAAATTATAGACTTTAGGGGAAAGTCAGCCATGCAGGTGTAATATGACTCCATCCGCCCATAGGCTGTGTTCTGTTCACAGCACTCCATAAATATGTTCACATCATTATTGGCTGAAAGCGCCCAGATCAGGTGTCATTCATCTCATCTCTATATGTAACTTAAAGCAGAACTAAAATGTGTCGGTTGGGGATGGGCCAATGCCATGATGTGTAAGTATGCATAGCATGTTATGACACAATTACCTACAAAAGTGCCCTCCCTCAGTGCTGTCCAATCTAGAATAGTTGCTGCTCCATCTCCCACCAGTCCCATCTTCTCCGCTTTTTCTTCAGCGTTTACCATTGGCCAATGGATGGCCACTGTTGACTCTTGTGTGCGCACCTTTTTCCGTTCTCGCCATCTGACAGATACCAGGAATGAACAGGCGTGAACATTGCACGGTGCATGCGCTTAATAGTCTATATAGAAAATAAGAAAAAATTCTAAGGTATGGAAAAAGATGTTTTTTGACAGAAGGACTTTGCATGTCTCTTCTGCTAAAAACTCCGCCTCCTAGCAGTTTTTTATTTTAGGACTTTAATTTTCTGCTGCTTTGGGAAATTAAAGTAAAATCCTGGGTCCTGTCACAAATGAGGGGTTATTAAGCTGTCACATTGGTCCATCTGTGTTGCTTCCTAAGCTGCTCTCTCTGCTATCTCACTTGTGTTTTGGAGCACAGCCTTCAGGAGACAATTGCTCCTTAGTTGTGTCTCCTGGGTGCGTGCTCCAAACACAGACAGCAGCTATGGTGGTTAAGATGTAGGCAAAATAAGGACCCGGATGGCCACACTCCAAAGAAATTCCTTTATTGAAGAATTGGTCCATACAAAGTCAGATAAAATGCAGACAGCTGATGCGTCTCACAACTCTCTTAGCTGAATCATATTTAAATCACAAATGAACAACGATATATATACAGATGATAATAAAACTTAATTGAAGAACTTATTGCCCATCACGTCATGTAAAGACCCGCCTCCACTCAATAGTAGATGGAACAGCTGAAACTATGGTCCTCACATGCACAATTATAACTCTTTGTTGGTAATAAAATTTAATGGAACCAAGCCTTCATCGTTGGTTTTAACATTTTGGAATTTAATATTCAATTCGACAATTGCTCCTTAAATGTGTCCTGGGTGCGTGCTCCAAACACAGACAGCAGCTTTGGTGGTTAAGGTGTAGTTTTAAACAAGAGTACAGACACTATACCTTTCTTTACAATTTTTGCTTAGCTGTCTGGGCAATTGTCTGCTCAAGGCTGTGTTCTGAAAGATAAGTAGTGTAACAGAGGAGCAGCCGTGAGGAAGCAAAAAAAAAAAAAAGATACACAACTACCAGGGATTGTCAAATTACCATGACTTTTACAAAGCTTAAGCCAACCATAGATGTTGCGATTTTCCTACGGGAATCTCTTGATTCCCCTATCAATGCCATCAGTGTTGATGGGGGGGATTCCCTCCTGCAGAGCCATCCCCGCCTGGTGAACACAGTGATTTTTTTTTTTTAGCTGCTATAGCCGCTGGCAATAATCAAATGAAAAATCTGACAGGCTATCCATACGTGGTTCGAACCATCTATGGCCAACTTTAGAACTAAAGAAAGTAAAGGCATGTTAATAAAAAGTGGGCTTGATGGTTAGCACTTCAACCTTGGAGCACTGAGGTCCCTGGGTCGAATCCTAGTCAAGACACTATCTGCATTGAGTTTACATGTTCTCCCCACATGGGTTTTGCATGTGTCTCCTCCCACACTCCAAAGACCTGCTTGTAGGTAATTGTCCAAATTGGCCCTAGTTATGTGTCTGTCACATGTGAGATTGCAGTCCGAAGCCAGGGACTGAGGTGAATGTACAGTATATGTAAAGAGGGCAACAGGGAAAGGTACACAATGGGGTAGAGGGCACCAGGCAGTCAAGAACTGTCTGGTAAACACTTTTTTTTTTTTCTGTGCAACCCAACTGGCTGAACGAATAATAAAAAAAAAAATAAGAAAATTACAGATTGCCATACTAACGCAACAAATGTTAGTACATCGACCTCCCCTGCTGAGCTATTGTGTATTCTCACAGGGGGACTGCCTCCCCACTAGAACACACTGATCAGTGCTCACAGCCATTGGCTTCTGTCGGACAAGGAGCTGTACTCACGGGCCGAAGTCGGCTGTTTCCAGCCTAACCAATCATTTTTGGCCTGTGGGGACCCAGCCCAAAGCACTGCTTAAACTGTTGGTGCTACATAAATACCTGAGGTGATTGTGGCCGTATTGGTGCAATTGTGACAGGTAAAATTGAGTACTGTCCGTGATCCTTTTTTTATTTGCACTAACATACAATTTTTCAGGACAAGCTTTCAGGGTATGTCCCCCTTCTTCAAGGTCCAAGCAGTACGGATTCACAAAAGTTTTAGCAGAGTGTTAAAATGTTAAAAAAACACAATCTCTGAGGGAAAGGGGGGAAAAAAACAAACAAGCATATACAAATGTATATAGCAATGGTAATAAAGCTAGCAGCAGAGTTGGTGAGATAAGAGAGAGGGAGAGCTATAGAGGGGGGGGGGGGGGTGACAGTCATAGAGGGGGTTGTAAAACTGTAGTATAATGGGTAAGGAAACCAATATCTAAATTTAGGCCGTTTTTTTTTTTTTTTTTGTGTGTGTCAGAAAGAAGTATCATTAGTTTAAACGTTTTCCTTTCCTGGATAGGAATCTGTGGGACATCACTTCTCACAACTGGACCACACTATAGAAGACCTCAATGTTTTAGTTCTTAAAGGGAATTTCAGAACTATCCAGGAAAGGAAAACATTTGAACTAAGAATAATACTACTTTTTGACACTCAAAATAACGGCCTAAATTTAGATATTGGTCTCCTTACCCATTATGCTACAGTTTTACAACCCCCTCTGACTATGACCCCCCCTCTGTCTTATCTCACCAACTCTGCTGCTAGCTTTATTTACCATTGCCATATACATTAACCACTTTGCATCTGGGCCAATTCTGACACTTCGCTCCTACATGTAAAAATCCTAATTTTTTTGCTCGAAAATTACATAGAACCCCCAAACATATATATGATTTTTTAGCAAAGACCATAGAGAATACAATGGCGGTCATTGCAACCTTTTATCTCACACAGTATTAGCGCAATAATTTTTCAAACGCATTTTCTGGGGGAAAAAAAACGGTTTCATTAATTAAAAAATATTAAAACATTAAAGTTAGCCCAATTTTTTGGCATAATGTAAATGATGAAGTTACGCCGAGTAAAAAGATACCCAACATGTCACCTTTCAAAATTGCACACGCTCGTGGAATGGCGGCAAACTTCGGTACTTAAAAATCCTCATGGGCGACGCTTTAATTTTTTTTACTGGTTACATATTTTGCGTTACAGAGGAGGTCTAGGGCTAGAATTATTGCTCTCGGTCTAACGTTCGCTGCGATACCTCACATGTGTGTTCTGAACACCGTTTTCATATGTGGGCGGGACTTAAGTATGCGTTCGCTTCTGCGTACCAGCTACCGGGGACAGGGGCATGTAAAAAAAATAAAAAAATGTTTTATTGTTAATTTTACTTTAAACTTTTTACTTTGACACTTTAAAAAAATAAAATTTGATCACTTTTATTCCTATTACAAGGAATGTAAACATCCCTTGTAATAGGAATAAGCATGACCGGTTCTCTTTACAGTGAGATATGGGGTCAATTAGACCCCATGTCTCACCTCCTAGGCTGGGAAGCCTGAAATAAAAAAAACGATCACCGCTTCCTTGCCGAGACGGCGCCGTTTGTTTAAATGCAGAGGCCGGGCGTGACGTCATAACATCGCGCCCGGCCTCCGAACGATCATAGAGACTTCGGCGACCATCTGGTCCGCCGGAAATCTCTATAGTAAGAAGCCGGGGCCGGCGGATCCTGTCACCGACTCACCGATGACTCACAGGTGAGTTGGTAGAAGCACCGGCGGGAGGGGGAGGGCATCCCCTCTCGCCGCCTGTAAGAACGATCAGGCGGTGGAACAGCCGCTGTGATCATTCTTATGGTGCACAGAATCGCCTGCTCTAAAAAACGATATCTGAATGATGCCTGTAGCTGCAGACATCATTCAGATATCCCGGCTCAAAGTCAAGGACGTCCAGGGACGTACCTTGGATCTGAAGTGGTTAATTTGTGTATATTTGTCTTTCTTTTTTTTCCCCCTTTCCCTCAGATTGCGTTTTTTTGTTTTAACATTCTGCTAAAACTTTTGTGAATCAGTACGGCTTGGACCTTGAAGAAGGGGACACACCCTGAAAGCTTGTCCTGAAAAATTGTATGTTGGTGCAAATAAATAAAGTCTCCCGGACAGAACTTAATTTTCTCTGTAATAAATACTGCAAGTAAATGTTGCTTTACTGTTACAAGCATTTAAGGTGTGAGCTAGTGACAGGGTCACTTTAAGAAAAATGATTATAACTTGTAAAATTACATTTATTTAACAAGCGTCCCTAACATATCTAGTTTTAGATCTTTTTTGCAATTTGCTTTTCAAATAACTTGACAGTTTTTTGGTTTGAAACTCATCCAATAACTTGTATAAAACATTGTTTGTGACAGAGTGTTTGTATATTTCTCAACTTCATTGTGACAGGTGTGATACTTGCAAAACTTTCCCATTTGGCTCTGCATATGCAGTTATGATTAGATTCAGATGACTGCCCACACCTCTCCTACTCTTTCGCATATGTAAAAATTCAGTCACAAGCCTTGCACAAAGCTGCTTTGTAAACTAGAGGAGGAGGTGATCGCTAGTTGACCCTACAGGGACCATCCATGGGACAGCATCACCACTGCCCTCTAGTGGGATGAGAGCAAGCTTGTATAATATGGCCTGTAAACTTGTAAGGTGGGACTATAATTGATATTGTGAAACGCAAGACTATAATGGTTGATCTTGAGAAAGGTGAGACTATAATTTAACCAACTGGTCATTATTTATTTCAGTGGATTTCAATTATAATCAGTGATTGGGCATTTTGGCATTCACACATTTAGAAAATACATTGAGAAAGAAGCTAATCATTTCTTTCTATAGAATGATCGTAAACCATTTGTACCATCAGTTCAGCAGAATTGTATGTCACTGCAGAATAAGAAAGCCTGTTCCTTTTTCTTTAAACCCAGTTGACCGTTCACTTTAAAACCATATTTCTAAACCTCAAAACAAAAGGTACGCAAAGTCTTACAGTCGATTTGCTTTAGAAAGCAGCCACAGCTTGAATAGAAAGGCTTGTCCCCTGCCAGCATACTGCAGAGAAGGAGCCTTGCTCTCTGTGTGGAATCGGTGGTCTCTCTGAAAAGGTCTGGCACACTCCTTACTGAGTCGGACCTATAGCTTTGTAATCCGCAAAGCACATACGTCCCTGCCAATTGGAGAGCTCTAGCTCTGACACAGCAATGTGCGTGTTGAAAATATGCAGAGACCACTGCTTTCACACAAAGCATCCTTCTTTACACCTTTCTTGCAATAGACCAGCTTTTTACTTGGGCTGTGGCTGTTTTCTTAGGATAAAGAAACCCTAATACTTTGCACACCTTTTTGTTTTGATGCACCTAGATTGTATTTAGCTGTTTTAAACTGAAAGTTCTGTTATGTTTTAAGAACGAGAAAGCTGAAAATATGTACAGCTACCTGTGGGTACTGGTTGGACCCCCCTTCTTTTTTTTTTTGCTGTGGAAACCCTCTTTATATGTTGGGCCGCCTTCTAACGCCTCTTCCAATTTGATGCAGAAACAGCAATTTCAGATTTTGACTGCATCACCATCTGCAGGAAGGACTTGGAACTGCACCTGGGCTATTGAAATGCATGTTGGACTATTATTTTCAGTCCTGTCTTGGAACACAATGAGCTTTTAAAACCTCATTGCTTTACCCTGAACAACATAAATACTTAATCTAGCTGATTTCACTTTTCTTTATTCTTACAGGCCAACAGCAGCAGAACTTTTAAAGCACAAATTTTTCCAGAAAGCAAAGGTAAGAGATCTGTTTATACAGATGATGAATCCGAAGATAAATCCCAGGGTGAATATTTTTATGGCTCCTTTAGCTGTAAACATTAAGCGATAATTACAGTAAACTGCGAGCAGGTTGAGATGTTCCATTATGTCATCTACCCCACAGCTTCCTCATCTTCATGTGCAAAAAACTATTTATCACTGCTATTTCTAGAAGAAGGTCAAACTCTGTGCCAGTATATACAAGCAGTCCTGAAAACATTGTGTATTTTGTTTGCACTTCAGGCCTTAATTACAAGGGCAGCCAGTTCTATGCAGCTTTCCCTAGCAACCAATCAGAATTCACCTTTCTTTAGATTGCCTGCACCAAGCAATTGCATCCTGATTTCTGATTGGGTTTTGTCAATTATAACACATTGTTTTTTGTGTTATTAAATATGCGTGTGTTTGTTTTCTGTTGTATATGTTAGCACACTATTACAATCTTTTTTTTACAAGATGGTAGTTTTGTACCTGTTTGTTTGTGTTGAGGATATCTTACCTATGATTTAGTGGCTCCCCCTGTGGAACCTTAGAAAATGATACCTACATTCCTCTGGGTAAGGGTCTCCATCCTTTTGAAGCAAAGGGCTAGTTTACTGCCCTTCAAACTTTAGGGGGGTCGAACTGTGCCCAGTGGAAATAGAAAATGCCCCGGCATTGGTGGGAGTAAACAATGCCATAGGCTTTGTGTTCAGTGGGAGTAAAAAAAACTACGTAATTGATGTCAGTGGGAGAAATAGTACCCCATTTCTGGTGTCAGTAGTGGGAATAGTGCTCTGTATTTGGTATCAATGGAAGGAATAGTGCCCCAGAATTGGTGTCAATGGAAGTAATAGTGTCTCAAGGGCTGGACAAGGGCAAGCAAAGGGCCGCATCTGGCCTACAGGCCCCAGCTTGGAGGCTCCTGCTCTAGCTGTTGAAGAGTTAAAAAAATGAAAAGCAAACTGACAATTGCCACTGCTGCCATCTTTTTGAAATGTTAATTGCCTCACCATCATGCTGATCCAGTGTTTGGTAAACCAGTGATTATAAAAGTATGGAAGCTTGACAGCCAGGCAAACAGCATTTTCAGAAGGTAATCGGCAATGCCGAATGGTATTCCTTTGCAACTTTAGGGGAAAAAACGTATTTGTGGACAGTTCTTACTGTTTATGGAACCTTCCTACTTATCGCGTCAGTAATGATGATGCAGTGTTGGGGGCGGGCCCAGACATGGCATAATTTTTATTTTATTTTTAAATAACAAACATGTCATACTTACCTCCACTGTGCAGCTCCTTTTGCAGAGTGGCCCCGAACATCCTCTTCTGGGGTCCCTCGGCTGCTCTCACGGCTCCTCCTCGCATCAGATATCCCCATCGGGAGAGCGCTTCTTCCGATGGGGTTACCTTGCGGGCGCGATCCAGAGTCCAGCATTTGCGCCCATAGACACGAATGCGGGACTCGGCTCTGCCCCCATGCACCCGCGTCATTGAATCTGATTGACAGCAGCGGGAGCCAATGGCTGCGCTTCTATCAGTCTATCCAATCAAGAGCCGGGACCCATGGAGAGGACGATGGCGTGTCTCCACCGAGGAGATGAAGGGGCTCAGTTAAGTAAAACGGGGGGCTGTGGGGCCAGTGACTGCCAGGTGTTTTTTCACCTTCATGCATAGGATGCATGAAGGTGAAAAAACACAAGCCTTTACAACCCCTTTAAAGTCAGCTTCAAACAAGTGAGCACAAACAATAGTTAATTTTTTTTTTTTTTTTTTAAACTTCCTTTATTGAAAAAAATTACACATACAAATTGTACTTGCCAAGCTAATACAGTGGAAAAGTACTATCCAAATCGTGTATACAAAGGGAATTGTCACAGCACTGGTATATCAAAGCCTGTAAATTCTGTACACACTGAAGCAACAAATGGGTACATTCATGTATATGCACAATCAGAAAAAATCAAACGGGAAGAAACAACAATAGATCTTTTCAGATGTCTGGGTTACAGGATTAGTTATTTTTTGATAATGGCAGCCTCTCCTTTTCAAAAACGGAAAAAATGGTTTGGGCGCTTTCACAGCAGGGTGTCTTGCGCCAACACATGCACCACAACTTGCTTTATAGAGTGTTGTGGCACAATTTGCTGCCGTGCATTCACCTTGAATGACCCCCCCAGTGAGAAAAAAATTGCCACTACCTATTTTTTTTTTTTTTTTTACAGAAGTTAATGTCAATGCACGTATGCGTTGTAGTACACTGTAGTGCAGTTGCATTCTGTAAATGCCTTGTGGTCCTATTCCAAATGGTAATATAGTATTTACAGAACATGCTGGAGTGGTGGTATAACCCAGTGATTGGGTAAGGGAAAGGTAACCTGGGTTGTTCTCAAGATCATTTTTATTATTATTACTATATTTTATTTGTTTTTCATTCTTCTGAAACCACCTTTTAGAGCCGGTTCACACAGGGGCGGCACTACTTGCTGCGCGACTCTTGCAGGCGATCTGCACACGACTTTAGAGGCTACTTGCAAAATGACTTCTGTATTGAAGTCAATGGAAGTCGCCCTGAAGTCGTCCCAAAGTAGTACAGGAACCTTTTTGCGACTTGTGTCGCTCCTATCAGAATGGTTCCATAGTACAGAACGGAGCGCGACTTGTCAGGCGACTAAGTTGTCTGGCAGGTCGCGCCTGTGTGAACCGGCACTTAAGATGTATGAACTGAAATTTCTAATGATAAACCACGTGGATGCAGTGATCCAGTTGTTATTATCTTTTACTGAGTGATGGAAACTAATACATCCATTCCTTTTTCCAGAACAAAGAATTCTTACAGGAGAGATTGCTACAGAAAGCCCCCACCATCACAGAGAGAGCCAGGAAGGTGAGATGTCCTGTGAGAATGGATGCACTGTCCTGGTCAAGATATACCACATCTCATAGAATCCCCAATGAATATTAGGCTGACAAAGACTTGCCTTTTGTAAGGTTCAGGGTTACATTAGAGCGGCTGCTAGCATCCCCTATGCTGATACAAGCCCTGAAAACAAAAGGATATTTCAGCTAGAGCAGTGATTCTCAACCTTACTAGTGACGTGACCCCTTGATAAAATTTCCCATGTTGTGGGGACCCCTAACAGTAAAATTTATTTTCGTAGCGTGGGTTGTCAGCACCCAAGGCAAGACAAGTAATTTGCGCCCCTAACCCATTTAGCGCTCCTTGAGTCCCTTCCACTTGTACAGTATTAAAACCCCTTATGGTACATTTTTTGGATGTACCACTCTCGCTTTGTTCTCCTTTCTTTCTCTTTTATCTCTCTCTATCCTAATTTCTTGTTTTTTTTCCCCCATCCCTCTCTCTAGCCATCTTTCTTGTTCTTTCTTTCCCTTTTTCTTTGTTCCTCCCCCTCTTTTCCCTCCCTTCCATGTATTCTTTATTTTATTCCTTCTCTTACTCCTTGGTGGGGTGGAAATGGGATGAGTGGCAGTGCTGGCGGGAAGTTGGGATGAGTGGCAGTGCTGCTGGTGGGTGGGATCAGAGGCAGTGCTGTGGGGAGTTCTGATCAGCCAACTTAGGTGCTCTTGATCAAGGTCATCTGCTGATCTGAGAACTGTAGTGGGGACTTTTAATGGCAACTCTAATCACAGGTAGTGTTATTCACTGTGTCTCTGGCTTCACTGTGTCTCCAGCTCTGTGGTGTCTCACAGCAGTGACATCTATGCCGAAATCAGGAGATGGGGTCTTCTCCAGCCCCTCCTACTTCACATTCCTCACCAGTCAGCTGACCTCTAGTCTCTGCCCCCCACCCATTCTGTGAACTGAATGGGCGGCTGCGAAAAGGCTGAGTGGGCGGCCACAGGCTCCAGGAACAGCCCAGCTGGGCGGCCACAGGCTCCAGGGACAGCCCTACTGGGCTTCTGCAAAAAGGCTGGGAGAGCAGTGAAGGCTTCAGGAACAGCCCAGGATTTGGTGACCCCTGGCAAATTGCCATTCGACCCCCGAGGGGGTCCCAACCCTCAGGTTGAGAACCACTGAGCTAGAGGATGGTTTTAGTTATTATTGTAGTGTTTACCTTAAAGTAGAACTAAATGTATCAGTGCCGGCCCCGGCTCGCCACCATTGCAACACCGTGTAACGGGATGAAATGTAGATATGTTTCACACAAATCTAATGTGAACAAGCACGTTGGGTTTGTGTGAAACACGTCTACCTTGTATCCCGTTGTATCCCGTCTACTTTTGGCATATGTGAATAAATTATCTTACTTCATTCAAGCTCCCGGTGGTGTGTGCCCGATTTTTTTTCTATACCAGAACTAAAGGTATAACTTTTTTTTTTTTTAGATAGAATAAGGAAGGATTATAAACCCTGTAAGGTTTATTTTTGCCGTTTGTGTCCCATTGTCGAGATTTTTATTCACTTCCTGTCCGATAGTCAAACAGGAAGTGAGAGTAAATCCTTCTAAAGTGCGGTAATCCTGGTTGTCACTAGAACTAGTGTCCCCAGTGGCAGATATCCCCTATGTTGGAAACAACCAAAAATGTAGATCTTCTTTTACTTTCACTTTTGGTGATAAGGGTAACAACAGAACAAATAGGTTGAATCTCCCTAATAGGAGCACAGACGGTAGTAAAAACAAGCAGGTGTTCTAATCCCTTTCGACTCGGTAAACGTTTTTGTAAAGTTTTGGATAGTTATACTTTAATGTAATTTTTGATGTATTGATTACATTTTATATGCTTGCTATTCCAGCATTTTTGCGATTGTACTAAATATCGTAAGATGTAGTTTTGCCACTAGACAAAGCTCAGTTTTTTTTGTTTTGTTTTTTTAACTATCATTTCGCCTCCCATCTGTTGAGACTATAACAGGCACTTAAGGAGTGCATTGTATTCAGTTAGGTTGCAGACCTACAGACTTTGTGCATTGTGCAGCACTACAAAGCAGGATGTGGGATCTGCAAATGTAAAGAACAAGTATGCTGCGCCCATGTACATACAGCTACAAGCTATACAACATCAGCCATTACATTATAATCGCTGACGTAACATGAATAACATTGGTTATCTCGTTACAATGGAATCAGAAAGTGGCTGGGATATAACTGGCACCAAGGGAACACGTTTTCCCTGAAGTTGATGTGTTGAAAGCAAAAAAATAGGCAAGCTTAAGGATTTGAGTGACTTTGACAAGGCACAAATTGTAATGACTAGACCACAGGATCAGAGCAACTCCAAAACTGCCCTACTTGTGGGATGTTTCTGGTCTGCAGTGGTTACGTCCTACCAAAAGTAGTCCAAGGAAAAAAATCTGGCAACAGGCTTGCGTATTTCGATCCAATAGAAGAGCTACTGTAGCTCAAACTGCTGAAAAAGTTAATGCTAGTTCCGATAGAAGGGTGTCAGAACACAGTGCATCGTAGTTTGTGTATGGGGCTGTATAGCTGCAGACTGGTCAGGGTGCCCTTGCTGACCCGTGTACACAACCTAAAGTGCCTACAATGGGCACGTGGCATCTGAACTAGACCACAGTAACAATGGAAGAAGGTGGCTCGGTCTGATGAATTTAAGAATAGTTTGAGGTGTGTTGACTTGGCCTCTAAATTCTCCAGACCTCAATCCAATCGTTCATCTGTGGGATGGCCTGTCAAAACAATTCTGATTCGTGGAGGCCCCACCTCTTAACTTACAGGACTTAAAGGATCTGCTATTGGTTGCTTGGTGCCAGATGTCACAGCATCAGAGGTCCAGTGGTGTCCACGCCTCGAATGGTTATGGTGGGTGGTCATAACGTTGGGTCTAATGCCGCGTACACACGATCATTATTCACAACGGTTAAAAAACCGCCGTGAATAATGACAGGAAAAACGAGGGAACCGCTTCGGTTCCAAGGGTTCCCTACACACGATCGTTTTTCCCGTCATTTTTTCTCTTGACGAGAAAAACGACCGTCTGTGGGCTCCGCGGCAGTGTCTCCCTATGGGAAAACTGCCGCGGAAAAAAATGATGGAAAAAACGATGAGAAAATTTAGAACATGTTCTAATTTTTCTCATCGTGATTAATGCCGTTTTTCCCGTCTGGAAAAACGTCAAAAAGCCCACAGACGAAGGAAAAAATTTCATTTTTCCCGACGGGAAAAATGATCGTGTGTACGCGGCATAAGGCCAGCTATATACAAACCATGTATATGCAGGCTGAATGTATCCTAGTTGATTGATCAACTTGGGTACAACTAGCCTGCCGGATTTTACATACGGTTATCGCTAGCGGCTGGTATAGCGACTAGCAATAACCACTGCCCCCGCCGGGAGATCACAGTGGCTCAGCAGGAAGGAATCCCCTGTCAACACACTCTGTGTAGGAAAGACATTTTCTCCATGTATGGCCGAATTATTTGGTGTATGTGTAAAAGTTTTTAAAACCTTCATAAGATTATATACCTGCAGTTGATTTCTTCAACCTATATTGTGTATGTGTGTGTAAATATATATTGGATATAATGTGTGTGTGCGCGCGCGCAAACATTAAAAGAAAACCTATTCCCTTTTGAAGTCTTTTGTTGATCGTCTGTCTGATATTTTTGTGAAGGAGATCAACCTAATATAAACCATCATATTAACGTGTGCTGCTGTAGTGAAAGCTTTGTTTCTTTATGTACCTTTTTAATTATCAGTGTTACTTAGGGCTGCCATATTTTTTTTATTTATTACAGGTACTTATATAGCGCCATCGATTTACGCTGCACTTTACATACATGTTCTACATTCACATCAATCCCTGTCCTCAAGAAGCTTACAATCAAAGGTCCATAACTCACATTCATACATACACATAGTAGGGCCAATTTAAACAGGAGCCTTTTAACCTACAAGCATGTCTTTGGAGTACCCGTAGGAAACCCACGGATATTAATGGGCGCTCTGGCTGCCTGAAGGTGATCTCTTCACTGCTGTTTATAAACGGCAATGCAAAAACTATTGTCCACCGTCTTCCAGCTGCCGGTGTCCTCTACCACCAATCCATTCCAGTGCTGCAGCCTCCGTCAAAGCCTTCGCTAATCAACATTTGGATGTTGGATGCTTTGTCCCGCACCACACACCATGCCTCCTTCTTCCTACCCTTACATCATTGCTTAGTCCTGTAGCCAAATAGGCTGTAGAGATGAGAACTGTGGTGGGCGGTAAGGAACACGGGCATCTGACACTTTGGGAGTTGCTAAATGCCTAAGACACTGATGGAGACTGCATTGCTGGAATGAATTGCATGTAAGAGGCACAGGCCATTGGAGAGGGTAGTATACTACTTATGTTGCAGGGAGGCTTTGTTTTGAATAATGTCCCCTCTTGGGGACACACATTACACTCTGATGGTCTGTTTAATGAAAGTGAAATTGTCTATTGACAGGTTCGGAGAGTGCCAGGATCAAGTGGTCGGCTTCATAAAACCGAAGATGGAGGCTGGGAATGGAGTGATGATGAGTTGGATGAGGATAGCGAGGAGTGGAAAGCAGCAGTTTTACAACTTAGGGTAATTGGGAACTTCTCATTTGTAAAAATTAGTTTTCATTTATCAGCTTATTGTTGAATTCTAGTAATAAAGTCAAGAGTCAGTTTCTATCACAGCCTCTTATGTGTCTGCTTTTTACATTGCCTTCCAGATTTATAATGCTTCTAAATAGATAAGCATCTCTGGACAGGCTTTTTGTTGCCAAATCTTAAACATGAATTTGATTATAATTTTATTTTTTTTGCCTTTTTGTTTTTCCATTTTATGATTTATAACACCAAAAACAGAGGTAAAAATGTCAATTAAAAAATGCATGTACAACTTACTAAAGTGTATCTAAACACAAGAACTAAAATGTAAAAGATTGCAGTTTATACTCAGTTGATCCAGAGGAAGGCAAAAAATCCCCCAATAAAGAATGATCAATTTTGCTCCAGCCGGGAAAAAAATCCTTCCTGACTCCTAAGAGGCAATTAGATATTCCCATGAACAACTTTACCTAAATATTAGTATCCAGTTATATTATGTGCATTTAGGAAAGAATCCAGGGCTTTTTTTAATGTGGTGGGTGCATTCGTTGTTTTTTTTTTTTCTTCTTTTTCTGGTGTTTTCCCTTTTCAGCTGGTGAGCCTGCTAGTCACTTAGTGTACTGTGTTTATTAAGGAGCTGAGTTTTCACTTTATGACAATGCTGGGGGGTGTTCTGTAGTTTACAAACTTAAGCCTGGTACACACTACGGGTTGCACGAAAAAAAAAATGTCGGCTCCGGTCGGGAGCCACTGTACTAACCATGCAAGGTTAGTCCATCGATCTCCCACGCTGAGCTGTTGTGTTCTGACACGGGGATGGTCTCCCTGCCAGAACACTCTGATCAGCGCTCTCTGCCATTGGCTGAGAGCGCTCATCGGAAAACCGTCGGCTGCTTGTTTTTCAGCATGCACGTCCGACAGAAGCCAGCTGAATGGCCGGTTTCTTTTGGACTGACCGACATACACACGGGTAATATGTTGGCCAGTATTTTTTGTACCGGCAAATGTCTCTCAACATTTTGCTCATGTGTATGGGACTTTATCCTGGACAGGGCTGATCACTCTTCTTATGATAACTGCAGAGTGCACAGGACAACACTGGCTTTCTGCCACAATCAACTGGTATTTATTAGCACTTATCCTACAGATATAACAAAACACTTTCAATAGTATATATTTAATTGATTAAAAGCGAAAATATAGTCCATTGTTATTGTTTACATACGCTTTAACGGGAAAAAGTCCTGTGTAAGCTCTGTCCAGATAGTCCTGGAGTTTACACAGGACTTCTCCTACCCTCTGGGGTAGATATGAGTGGCTAGGGATTAAGGGGGTTGGCAAGTAAGTGACCCTGCTGTTTTGTCCTGCCAAGTCAAAAACACAGGTTCACTTTAATCTGTATATGTCAGATTTTTATGTAGCAGATTGGGATGTTTGCCCAGTGATGGAATTAACTGATATTGAATGTTCTGCATCATACTAAATGTCTTGTGTTTATTTCTTTCAGTCTCCGCGTGTGAAAGATTCTCTACAGAATTCTGAGGTGAGTAGTGCTGCTCTTGCCTCTCAAAACTATATAGAGTAGCATACCCCTTTATGTTAGGTTTTTGACATCTTTATATTAAAATCTGTATACAGTATATAGTTGGTATATGAACACTGGAATGAAATTGGGTGACCATGAAAGCCCCAATAAATGAAGCAATGCTCCTGATTTTAAGCATTGAGTCGATTTTGGCAACCTAAATGTTAATTATCCAGCAGAGTGTGCTAGTCAACACCCACAAAGTAGGGGCAGAAGGAGACTTCCAAATTTGTTCATAACTCTACTTGCCAGTTGGGTCAGATATCACTACGCAGGTCCTTGTGTCACGCCTGGCATCTTCTTTTTAAAAAAATGCTAAATGCTGCTGCCTTGGCTGGGAAGCCAGGATCGTTTTTTTTGTTTTGTTTTTTGTTTTATTTCAGGCTTCCCAGCCTAGAGGTGAGATGTGGGGACTTATTGACCCCATATCTCACTGTAAAGAGGACCTGTCGAGCACTATTCCCATTACAAGTGATGTTTACATTCCTTGTAATAGGAATAAAAGTGATCAAAAACGAAGGTAAAAAGTAAGTGTGAAAATAGAAAAGTAAAATGAACAATATTTTTCTCTTATCGTCCATGGACTGACACAGCCTCTTAATACTTGACTTGTGGGTTTATGTCCCTGCTTGCAGGAGAAGACCTAGGCAGAATGTGAGATGTTACAACATACATTCTAAAAGCCAGAGCTGAACAGCCCCGCCCAGCGGGGCGGTCCCTCCAGACATAACCCTCCCACCTGCAGTCAGCAGCCTCAGTTTTTTTTCTGCCTAGCAGAAGGAGAAGACGTGGCTCTCTTAGAAACCAGTCTCCTGACCGATTTTTATTTTTTATTCCTTTTGGAATTTTATTGTTTTGTTTTTGAGATCTTCTATCAACTGTCGGCTGGGCAACAGGTTGGGTACAAGATATCCTCGTAGTCTTCCCTGTCCGACCATTGAGCGTGCTGATCCTCGCCTTGTGTGCGTGAGACTCCATTCACAACATACCCCACGACTCCAGGGGTGGCCGGTGGGCTTTTATGCTCTGCGGTCCTTACAAGATTGAACAGTCCTGCTGTATCTTTTGGGGTGGACCGGGCCGACAGCTACTCAGTACTGCACTGTGGGTCCCTCAGGGGACGGGTAAGTAGTCTCTCCTGGCTGCAGGTGAGTACATGCTGGGTGTTTCTCTGTATGGGGGATTTTCCCTGTCTCCCCCTTGTTATTGCTGCTCTCTGTCACCATTGCTGGCGCTGTGCTGTCCCGGGTGCCTGGGGGTCACTCTGTCCCAGGGGGGGGGGCTCATGGCTGTCTGCATGTCGCTGGGGGATGATATTCTGTGTTTTGGGGCCTGGGCGCCGTTCGGCGCCATGTTTGTGTTTTTCACGTTTGTTTGTATGGCGACTATCTTGCCGTGGATCGCTGGCGCACATTGCGGCAGCCATTTTCTTGAAGCAGCGCGTGCTTTTTACATTGCTTGGCCTCTATCGCTGCTGAAACGTCGCAAATCTCCTCTCACTCTCCTCACAGCTCACTCGCGCTGGTACAGCGCGGTGCAGGCAGCGGAATCTATCGGTCCTCTCTGGGTTTGTGAGTCCCCTGGGTATCCCCTCCTCAGTCAGCACAGCCAGTGGGGCGTTGGTTGCCCCATGGGGTCAGTATCGCCTGATATATGCTTACCCTCCGCTGCAGCTGCTTCCTCGTCTGCTGCGCAGGGTGGCGGCCGAGGGAATTCCGGTGATCCTCATTGCTCCGGATTGGCCTCTGCGTCATTGGTACGCCGATCTTGTACGTCTCGTCGCAGACGTTCCTTGGCGACTGACAGTGGGAGAGGACCTTCTGTCTCAAGGCCCTATATTTCATCCTGCTTTACAGCCTATGGCTTTAACGGCATGGCTATTGAAAGCCAGGTGCTGAGGGACTGAGGTCTCTCGGATTCGGTCATTTCGACCATGTTAAGGGCACGGAAGTCTTCCTCCAGAAAGATATATCACTGTACCTGGAAAGCTTACATCGCTATGTGCGAAGAGCTAGACTGGCGTCCACTGACGTATTCCGTCCCCAGAATCCTGCAGTTCTTGCAGCGTGGTGTGACCCAAAAGCTTGCTCTTCTTTCAGCGGCCATTCCTTGGTTGGCACCTTTCTGCAGGGGGTTCGCCATGTGCTCCCTCCTGTCAAACCTCCTCTCCCTCCTTGGGATCTGAATTTGGTGCTGTCAGTTCTCCAGGAACCTCCCTTTGAAAATATCAGAGAGATTCCTCTCTTGACCTTGTCTCAGAAGGTGGCTTTCTTAGTTGCCATTACTTCTGTTAGACGGGTGTCTGAGTTGGCGGCCTTGTCCTGCAAGTCGCCTTACTCTGTCCTCCATAAGGATGGCGGTGATGCATCCGCAACCATTGTTTCTGCCAAAGGTGGTCTCGGCCTTTCACCTTAATGAGGACATTGTGGTTCCATCCTTGTGTGCTCATCCATCGCATCCCAGAGAGTTTGCGCTTCACACGTTGGATGTGGTACGAGCCTTGCGGGTGTACCTGTCTGCTACTGCTTCCATTCGGAAGTCTGACTCGCTGTTTGTGTCTGTCTCTGGTCCAAAACAGGGCCAAGCGGTTTCGTCTTCCACCATTTCTAGGTGGATCAGGCAGACCGTCATACAGGCTTATGCCCTTAAGGGGCAGGTGCCTCCCTTTCCGGTTACGGCGCATTCCACCAGGGCAATTTGTGCTTCCTGGGCTTTCCGACATCGAGTGTCGGTTGCACAAGTGTGCAAGGCGACGACCTGGTCATCCGTTCATACCTTTTCTAAGTTCTATAAGGTTGATGTGGCTGCATCTTCGGATGCTTCCCTCAGCCGCAAGGTGTTGCAGGCGGCTGTTTAAAGTTGCAACTCCTCCGTTGAGGAGCTCTGCTGGTTTGGAGTGAAGTTTTGGTTTTCCATTTATACTGCTCCCACCCCTCTTCTTGACACTGCTTTGGGACATCCCACAAGTCAAGTATTAAGAGGCTGTGTCAGTCCATGGACGATAAGAGAAAATAGGATTTTTGTACTCACCGTAAAATCAGTTTCTCTGACGTCCATGGACTGACACAGCACCCACCCTTCCTTTTAAGGTTTGTACTGCTTTGTTACGAACTGAGGCTGCTGACTGCAGGTGGGAGGGTTATGTCCGGAGGGACCGCCCCCGTGGGCGGGGCTGTTCAGCTCTGGCTTTTAGAATGTATGTTGTAACATCTCACATTCTGCCTAGGTTTTCTCCTGCAAGCAGGGACATAAACCCACAAGTCAAGTATTAAGAGGCTGTGTCAGTCCATGGACGTCAGAGAAACAGATTTTACGGTGAGTACAAAAATCCTATTTAAAAAAAAAAATTCTAAAGCACCCCTGTCCCCGCGTGCTCGTTCGCAGAAGCGAGCACATACATTACTCACGCCCACATATGTAAACGGCGTTGAAGCCACACATGTGGTTATAATGTTTGGGGTTCTGAGTAATGTTTTAGCAAAAAAAATTATGATTACTCTTTCGTCCATGGACCGACACAGCTTCTCTATTGACAAAGTGGGTATTATCCGTTAATTAGGAGTGACTAGGCAGAAAAACTTGTAAAAAGTGTTGCATCACACCTTCTACAGTACCGCCCAGGGGGCGGACCCTCTGGGTATAACCTCTCAGTCTGCATCTCGCAGATCAGTTTTTTTCTGTCTAGCAAGGAGTAGGACATGGCTCCCTTCGGGCCCATTGGTCCGGGGGAAAAATATATATATATATATATTTTTTTTATTTGCTATATTTGTTGTTTCCTGTGATCTTTCATCAACTGCCGACTGGGTGACAGGCTGGATCCTCGATCCTTGTAGTCTCCCCAGTTTCGGCCATCGAGCGTGTGCCGACCCTAGCTACGCGCTGGGTTTTCCACGACATGCCCGTCGCTCCACGGGCGGCCGGTGAGCCTACGCTCCAGGGCCTGCATCGGACCGCTCAGCTTCGGCTGACCTTACGGCCGAGTCGCAGCAGCCTGGCCGGTGAGCTTACGCTCCAAGGCTTGCATCGGACTGCTCAGCTTCGGCTGACCTTACGGCCGAGTCGCAGCAGCCTGTCCGGTGAGCGTCACGCTCCAGGGCATACATATGATCGTCCCTTTTGGGTCCAATCACAGCATGCCTGGCCAATAGTCACCTTCCGTTCCGTGCGCGGACGATGATCTGTTTGGAATGTCTTCCAGCATAATACATGCAGAATAGGTAAGTAAAACTCCCCTGCCTCGGCTGGGTGATTTAGCTGGACATTCCTAGAGAGATCAAGTAAGTGGTTGTGGCCCCTTTCTTCCCTCTCTCCCTGCCTTTCCCTCCTCCCTGGGCTTCTAGCTAAAGGTTGCTGGGTGCTGGGGGTCACCTAAGGGGTTCCACTGGAGCGGGGCTGGCTGTAACTAACATTTAAAAGAAGCAGACTGACACAGCAGCAGAGGGACAGCATCACAGACGCATCACACGGCAGCATAGCAGTACCTATCCAGGGTGGTGAGTCCTCTGGGTGACCCAGCGTCTCTGCAGCACAGGTGGGTGGCCTATTGATATCTTGCCTGGAGCCCTGTGGGTGTCAGCGTGTGGTCAGCATGGCATCTGAGCCAGATGTCTTCTCCCCTGAAACACCAGATTTAGCAGCTGGTGTCCCTGAGGTGTCTATGGACGCTATGTCGGCAATCCTAGAGGCGTTTGCTGCCAGGGTGGAAGCAGCACACGGGAATACAGGGGGTAATAAACGCCCCCGTCCCCTGAAATCTTCTGGGGATATTTCTGATGCAGAACCAGGTCCAGCTACGGCTCATGGCCCAGATTCTGATGCATCAGAGACTGCAGACTGTGACCGATCGGACAGTGAGGATGACTCCAAGTCCAGGTCAGTACGCGAGACGGCTTTGGTATCTGACCTTATTACTGCAGTGCGGGATACGCTAAAGTTGGAAAATACTGCAGAAGTAGCAGATACTCCAGTCCCCTTTGGTTTTCGTAAACCTGCCCGCACTGCTAAGGTGTTCCCTTGTGTGTCTTTTTTTGACAAACTCTTATACAAGGAATGGGAGAACCCACTGAGGGTCTTTACAGCCCCAAAGAGGTTTGCAGTACGGTACCCCTTTGAGGAGAGTTTTCTGAAGATATGGACCTCTCCCCCTATAGTGGACCCTTCGGTGTCCAGACTTAATAGAGCCACCACTATTCCAGTAGAAGGGGCTCCTTTTTCCAAGGACCCTGTGGATAAGAAGGCTGAAGCACTCGCTCGCTACCTATACTCAGTGGTAGGCTCGGCAGTACGCCCGGCATTGGCGGGGGCCCTAGTGTCTCAGACACTTACTGAATGGGCAAAATTGCTACTCCAGGGGTTAAAGGAGCGAGATGCTCCTCCTATGAGATAACTTTGGCCGACCAGCTGGTCCAGGGCCTTAAGTTTGTCTGCGAGTCAGACATGGATACTATTCCCCTGCTGTCAAAAGCTTTGGTTTATGCAGTAGCAATACGCCGCCTGATTTGGCTAAAGGGCTGGTCTGCGGACCAGACTTCCAAGAAAGCCCTGTTGGGCCTTCCTTTTAAGGGCGACAGACTTTTTGGGGCTTCTCTGGATGACATCATCAAGGATGCCACAGGAGGTAAAAGCACTTTGCTTCCCCAAACTAGCAAGGGTAAGGGGCCACGCCAAGGGCAAGGGCCCTCCTTTACTGCACGCAAGCGTTTTTTTCGCCCCCTTAGGGCGACAGGGAAAAAACCCCAGGCCGATAAAGCGCCTGCCCAAGGACAAAAGCGTCCTTGGTCCCGCAGACCCAACAAGCCTGCGGACAAATCTGCGTCTGCATGAAGGTCCGCCCCCACCCAGCTCTCGGGGGGGGGACATCTTCGCAAATTCGCGACTCAGTGGACTGCTCTAGTCTCCAACAGGTGGGTTTGCCATGTAATTTCCTCAGGCTACAAGATAGAATTTCTCTCTTGTCCACCGGACAAATTCATCACCTCCAATCTCCAGCTACTACCGACCCGTCTGGAGGCCCTGTATCGGGTGGTCCAGGGTCTACTGGAACGCGGGCTATTTATTTCAGTTCCAGAACAGGAACGGGGTCAGGGTTTTTACTCAAATCTGTTCATTGTGCCAAAGAAGGAGGGGGTTCGGCCAATCTTGGATCTCAGAGCCCTCAATTGCTTTGTGAATGTACAAAGATTTCGGATGGAGTCGGTTCGATCTGTAGTCACGGCTCTCCATCCGGGGGACTTTCTGGCCTCCTTGGACATCAAGGACGCATACCTGCATGTCCCCATATACTCCAGACACCAGAGGTTTCTGCGATTTGCTATCGGGAAGAACCACTACCAGTTTGTGGCCCTCCCGTTTGGCCTTGCCTCAGCACCCAGGACTTTCACCAAGGTGCTCGCTCCGATTCTGGCACTTCTAAGACAGCGGGGTATCGCTATCACAGGTTATTTGGACGACCTTCTGCTGAAGGCCCCTTCAAGCTCAGAATTAGAGGTAAGCGTGTCCATTACCTGTCAGACTCTTCGAGACTGTGGTTGGATACTAAACACGCATAAGTCAGTATGGTGCCCACTCAACGCCTAGCGTACCTGGGGTTGATTCTGGATTCCTCAGAGGCAAAGGTATTCCTCCCTGTGGAGAAGTTGCAGACCCTCCGGGCTGCAGTACGGCAGCTGACTTCCAGGAATTGGTCGTCACTCTGTTTTTGCATGCGAGTCTTGGGCCTCATGGTAGCCTCCTTCGAGGCGGTCCCATATGCTCAATACCACACTCGAGTGTTACAGAAGGAAGTTCTGCCCAGATGGAACAGATGCCCTTCATCTCTGGATTATCAAATCCGAGTGAGCCACCTAGTCAGGAGATCCCTGGTATGGTGGCTGACAGCACCGGCTCTAATGGCCGGGAAGTCATTTCTTCCGGTTTACTGGATAGTGATCACGACTGATGCCAGCCTTACAGGTTGGGGGGGAGTCTGGGGTGTCCAGTCGGCGCAAGGTCGCTGGACCCCAGAAGAAGCCCTCCTGCCGATCAATGTCCTGGAGATCCGGGCGATCAAGCTGTGCCTCTTCAAATGGTCTCAGAGGCTGCAAGGGCATCCAGTCAGGATCCAGTCAGACAACGCCACAGCGGTGGCATATGTCAATCATCAAGGAGGAACAAGAAGCTCAGCTGCAGCATCGGAGGTTGCTCGCATCCTGAAGTGGGCAGAGAACAGCGTACCGGCACTATCGACAGTGTACATTCCGGGTGTGGAAAACTGGCAGGCGGACTACCTGAGCCGCCAGATGCTGGACCAGGGAGAATGGTCCTTACACCCGGAGGTGTTCCAACTCCTCTGCCAAAGATGGGGCACACCATACGTAGATCTTCTGGCTTCCCGACTCAATCGGAAGGTATTGAGGTTTGTGGCCCGGTCAAGAGACCCATGGGCAGACGCAACGGATGCGTTGGTAGCATCGTGGGGTCAGTATCGGCTAATCTATGCCTTCCCTCCCTTAAGGCTTCTTCCTCTTCTGCTCCGCAGAGTGGAGGCAGAGGGAATTCCAATGATCCTAATCGCTCCAGATTGGCCTCAGCGTCCTTGGTACGCCGATCTAGTACGTCTGGTAGCAGACGTCCCCTGGCGCCTACCACTACGGAAGGACCTGCTATCGCAAGATCCCATACTCCATCCTGCTTTACAGTCATTGGCTTTAACGGCATGGCTGTTGAGAACCAGGTACTGAGAGACCGGGGCCTGTCAGACTCTGTAATCTCTACTATGAGAAGTGCTCGAAAACCGTCCTAGGAAGGTTTATCACCGCACTTGGAAGGCCTACATCTCCATGTGTGAGGAAATGAAATGGCATCCGCGTACCTATTTGGTTTCCAGAATCCTGCTGTTTTTACAGCATGGGGTGGACCAAAGGCTTGCCCTAAGTACGATTAAGGGTCAGATATCTGCCCTGGCTGTCTTTTTTTCAGCGACCCCTGGCGACTCACTCTCTCGTGAGTACATTTGTGCAGGGGGTTTGACATGTGGCCCCTCCGGTCCGTCCCCCGTTACCTCCGTGGGACTTGAACCTGGTCCTCTCGGTGCTTCAGAAGGCACCGTTTGAGAAGATTAGAGATATTCCCCTGTTGACACTTTCTCAGAAGGTGGTCTTTTTGGTGGCTGTTACATCAGTTAGACGAGTATCTGAGCTGGCAGCCTTGTCCTGCAAGGCTCCCTATTTGATTTTCCACAAGGATAAGGTGGTGCTGCGGCCGCAGCCTTCCTTTCTTCCGAAAGTCGTTTCGGCTTTTCATCTCAACGAAGACATTGTACTTCCATCCTTGTGTCCTCATCCGTCGAATCCTAAGGAGTCGGCGTTGCATTCCTTGGACATTGTCCGAGCTTTGAGAGTATACCTATCTGCTACTTCCCTGTTCCGGAAGTCAGACTCACTGTTTCGGTGGCTGGTCCCAAGAAGGGCCAAGCAGTCTCATCGGCCACCATCTCTAGGTGGATCCGACAGATAGTAATCCAGGCTTACGCCTTAAAGGGTCAGGCGCCCCCCTTTCCTGTCACGGCGCATACGACCAGGGCAATAGGTGCCTCTTGGGCTTTCCGACATCAAGCGTCTGTTTCCCAACTATGTAAAGCGGCGACTTGGTCGTCCGCTCACACTTTCACAAACTTCTACAAAATTGATGTAGGTGCATCTTCGGATGCCTCTTTTGGCCGCAAGGTTTTGCAAGCGGCTGTTTAGAGTTGCAACTCCTCCGTTGGAGGAGTGCTGTTTTGTGTTTTGTGGTGAAGTTTGTTTTTATGCTGTTACCACTCCTCGTTTTTTTCTCTGACACTGCTTTGGGACGTCCCACTTTGTCAATAGAGAAGCTGTGTCGGTCCATGGACGAAAGAGTAAATAGGATTTTTTACTCACCGTAAAATCCTTTTCTCTGAGTCCATGGACCGACACAGCACCCACCCCTCCTTTTAAGTTTGTACTGCTTTTTGACGAACTGATCTGCGAGATGCAGACTGAGAGGTTATACCCAGAGGGTCCGCCCCCTGGGCGGTACTGTAGAAGGTGTGATGCAACACTTTTTACAAGTTTTTCTGCCTAGTCACTCCTAATTAACGGATAATACCCACTTTGTCAATAGAGAAGCTGTGTCGGTCCATGGACTCAGAGAAAAGGATTTTACGGTGAGTAAAAAATCCTATTTTTTACATGTAGGAGAGAAATGTCAGAATTGGCCTGGGTAGCAAGTGGTTAAGGGTGTGCACACTTATGCACCCATATTATTATAATTTTATTTTATTTTTTTACCTCCTCCACCTAAAAGATTTTAGTTTCTTGTACAGTTATAGGTCACATTAAAGGTGGAAAACGTTTTGAAATGATTTATCTTTGTCTCATTTTTTTACATCACAGAAACCTGACATTTTAGCAGGGGTGTGTAGACCTTTTATATCCACTGTGCATGCATTTTTTATGTATTATTGCTGCGTTTTCAACAAACTTGCTTGACAACAGACACCACCTCCTAACAACATCAACACATAGCCTGCCATTGACCAAAGCAAAAGACACAATACGGTTTAAAAATGCATAAAAAAAAAATAATAAAAACACTTATGAAAAAAATGCAGAACACACTGCAAAATGGCATCAACAGCACATGCAGTGATGTGAACTTGGCCTAAGGTAGGGATATGGCTGATAAGTGTGGTTCCATGTTGTGTGTACAATACTGCATGATATGTCCTATATAACCCTATATTAATGCGTGAAGTAAATAGTCATTTTTTGTTTTGGAATGCATGCACCCTTTTTGAGAAGCAACTTTTTAGTACTCAAAGTCAGCAGCTGGGTGTTGGGTTAGTGTAAATGTGCTTTTATGAAAAGCATAAAGTTAATAATCTTCTTTTTATCTGCCTGTATTTGTCTTTAGCTGTTTCCTGGAACAGAACCGGGCTCAGCCTTTCTCCAGACTCCAGCACAGCCCACAGCCAATCTACCTCAGTCATCTGGCCAAGCTCCGCCTTCCCAAGTGTCTGTCCCTGTGCCAATCACTGGACAGGTAAATAAGCAATCATCCATTATACACTGTAGTTGGAAGGTGGACAGTTTTTCTATTAGGTGAAACTATAATAACAGACATAACAAGACTATTGTGCATTCTTACCAGGAAACTGATTTGTGTTCTGATTTTTCTTTTTCCTTTTTCTTTTAAGTGTTTACATCTTTTACTATATGCAGAAGGTATAAATGTGTATGTATGTGTATATATGTGATATATAGATGTGTGTGTGTGTGTGTGTGTATATATATATATGTGTGTATATATATATATATATATATATATATATATATATATACATACACATACACACACACCTTTTTTTTTAAAGTAGAGCTTGTTATGTAAAGGGAGAGTAGAGTTCCACTTGCTGGCTTAAAAATTTACATTAAGTACAAGACCACTCCATATTGGGGAACGTATAGCAGCCAAAGACTGAAGGGTTAAGCTCCCACGCTGAAACACCCGCTAGCTCCCTCGTCAGCGCTGGCGTCTTCTTCCCAGCTTCAGCTGGCTGCTGGTATTTGACCTTCTTGATTGGCCAGTGCAGGATGACGTCACTCCTGCGGATTCACGGCAGTCATTCATCCCAGAACACTGTCACTGTGTACATTCTGCAGAGGATTGCGGATAGGCATGTACGTTTTTTTTTTTTTATTGTAGAAGACAATGCATGTGTCTTCTTAAATAAAAAGCCTGCCTGTTCACAATTTTTTAATTTTATTTTTTTACTTTCAATTCCACTTTAAAGGAGTAGTCCAGCCTGTTTTACACTCCTGTGACCCGTTTTCAGCAGAGAGCGGACTGAAATCCGCTTTCTGCTGACGTCACAGAAATGAGTCCAGGCACCATGTCATCCCGACTCTGGCTCGGCCAGGTGCTTGAACTGATAGCCATCTCAGCGAGCTGCTGAGACGGCTGCTCCCCGCCCCTCCACAGCTCAGCGCTCCAGTGAGCGTGGAAGAGCAGAGCAGGAGAGCTGTTGATTGACAGGCAGCAGCTCTCTGCTCGGGGAGCTGAGAGAACCACGTGATGTTCGATTGGCTCGGTTCTCAGTGCACAGGCGCCGGGGGACCGATGCTGCATCCACCTAGGTAAGTAAAAAACTGCAATAACCCCAATTCCATACTTCTCTTTTAAGTCTGGATGGACAAAAATACTAATTCTTCAGCAGGTATAACCATTCTCATATATGAACTTTGTGTGTTTTGTTCTTTGTCTGGATTTCAGCTGTGATGATGTCTGCTTTGTTTATTGTAACATTTTTAAGGAAATGTGATTTGTTTAACCTCTGCAGGCTACAGCTCCCGTGCCTCTCACGTCAGAAGAAGCAAAAGTTATCAGTTTAGTATTACGATTAAGGTAATCTTGGTTTTAAGCAATCAGCTGTATACTGGCATGGGCACAGCAGAAGGCTCGCTTAAAGCGGAAGTAAACCCATCGATTTAACAGTCACATTGGTTGTGCTCTCAACCAAACTGCCAAACCATCCAATGGCTGGTGTCATAACTGATCACATGTGCAGCATCATGGCAGTTGAAGATTAAACAGAGGCCAAGATGGCAGCTTCCTTGCATGAAAATGATAGGAGGGTTTACTTCCACTTTAACCTGTTACATACCTGTGTGAATTCAGTGTATAAAGAGAAAGTATTGTATAGAAGCAAAGTTTGTCACTGCAAACTGTTGTTTGATTTAGCCCTGGTTCACACCGGTGCGACTTTGAAATTGCGCTACTTCAGTGCAAATTTCAAAGCCGCACATCAGTACGACTTCATTTAACAGAAGTCTATGCAAGTCACAATGAAATTGGTTAAAAATAGTGCAGGAACCTTTTTCATATTCGCTGCAACATGAATGGTTCCATTGCTGGCAATAGGGTGCGACTTGTCGTGTCAAATCCCATGACAAGTGTGAACGGGGGACTAAGATCTAGCTGGCTGAATAGGTAAATCAAAGTTCTTGCTATAAAAGCTGAGCTTGGCTCTGCCTTTCCAGTTGTCTGCAAAAAGACAAGAAAAAGATTGGTGGATAGGGTAAGGATAGTTGTGACCTATTAAGTACTATAAGGGCAATCGTTTGTGGATACCTGACCGTCATATCTATATGAATATGTTGAACATCCCTTCTAAAACCATGGGCAGTAATGTGGCATTATACCCTCCAGCCTCCACTCTTCTGGGAATGCTTTCCTCAAGATTTTGGAGGGTGTCTGGGGAACTTGTGCCCATTCAGCCAAAAGAGCATTTGTGACGTTGTGTACGGATGTTATGGTCCTGGCTTTGGCGCAGGGTTACAGGCATACTTGAACAGAAAAGAACCTTCCCCAATCTGATGCCCTATAATGTTTGTATGCTATACTGGAAACGCCTGATCTTGTTAATTTGGGGCAGTGAGCCATTTACTTTTTGCCATATAGGTGGTTATGATGGTGAGGTGACCACAGAATTCTGTGTGTGCATCTTTACTATGTTTAGTTTGGGTTGTCCAAGTTTGTGTTAAACAGTCGTTGCGGCCTCTGTATTTTTCTCAAGAAAGGTTTGCTTTAAAGTATAACTAACAGCAAAACTTTTTTTTTTTCTTCTAGTTTTGGATAGAGAGGGATTAGAACAACTGTCAGGTTTTATTGCTGTCTGTGTCCCCGTTAAGGAGATTCACCCTCTCTATTTTGTACTGTTTACCATTATTGAAAGTGTCCCCAGAAAAGTAATGGAGGGGAAGTATTCCAATAGGGTCATCAGTTCCGGTGAACTGGGTGTCCCCAAAGAATTCCCTTAATTTGCAGGGATTTCCTCTCACTTCTTGTTTGGCTATGAGACAGAAAGTGAAGGGAAATCTCTGCAATGGGACACATGGTGAAAAAAAAATCTGACAAGGGTTAGAACCCTCCCTAATGGCCCGTACACACAATCTGAATATCGTGCGAAAAATGTCGTCCGATGAAGAATCGCACGATAATCGGATGGTTAGTACAGGGCTTCCGTGAGCCGATCATGGCAGTTCATCCGATATTATTTTATCAGACATGCACGAAAATTTTCCTCGTACGATACCTAATCGTACGAATTTTGTTTAGTCCGTACAGATGTCGTCCAAAAATACAACACAAATACATTACAACACATCACATTACTTCCAATTTTTTTTTTCTGTCGTACGAGAATTTTCGTGACTTTAGTAACCTATTCAATTTCTACTTGTGACTGGTAAACAAGAAAAATCGGACAATCTGTCGTCCGATATTCGGATCGTGTGTACGGGGCATTACTCTATCCAAAATGGAAAAAAAAAAAAAAAAACATTGCCTATAGTTCTACTTTAACATACACGAAAGCCCTTTCAACTATTCTCATTTCTTGTAAAAATATTTTCGTAGACTGGCTTTGTTAAAACTCACAATGTATTTATTTGTGTACATATTCATTCTTGTGGGTGTAGAAATGTGTAGTATATATTTTAACTGCGGTGTAAGGATGCAACAAACTGCAACAAACTGCAGCAAATTGCACAAGATTGAACTAGTCCTAAGACTTCTTTTTTTATTTTTATTTTCTAGAAACACAAAGAAAGAACTCAATGATATTCGATTTGAGTTTACTCCTGGAAGAGGTAAGACAGATTTTATGGTGTCTTTATTTTAAGGCCTCCTACACACTGGATGTTATAAAAACACCAGTAGGCTTAGGCCCCTTTCACACATGCGGACCGTATGTCCGCCTTTTCATCCATCCGTTTACGGGACATACATTGGTCCCTATGAGTAAGCGGGTGTCAGCGGATGAACATCTGCTGACACCCGATCTCATCTGGGTCCGCAATCCTCCGATTCTGCAGACGGAGGAAAATCCTATTTTTCAATCCATCTGCAGAGCGGATCGGATGAACACGGACAGATGGTCTGTGTTATCCGATCCCCCCATAGGGTAGAGCGGAGATCTGACAGGGCGGTCCCTGCACAGTGTGCAGGGACTGCCCTGTTATCCGCCGGCTCAGCGGGGAATCAACGGAGCGATCCCCACTGGGCAAGCGGAGGTTCACGGGGGCGGATCATCACAGATCCGTCCCGTGTGAAAGGGGCTGTAGCTGTAGAATGAGTTTTGCAGCTTTTTTCCAGTAGTGTTTTTCAGCGTCTTTTAACTTTTTTTTTTTAGCAAAACTAAACTCCCATAAAAGCTTATGGCTCAAAAACGCTGAATGGCTGCATTTTTAAGATTTTATCAGAGTTGGAGCATTTTTTACAGCTGAAAAACTTTTCTTAAAACCCACTAGTTCTGGGGGTTTTTCCAGCAAGAAAACGCCCCTTCCAAAAAACACTGATAACAGCCTATGTATGCATGGACACATAGGATAACATGCTGGGGAGTTTACTGGCTGCAGAAAAAAACCCATAAAAAACCCATAAAAAAGCCAAAAACAGCAGCTGTAAAAACGTTCAGTGTGCATGAGGCCTAAAACCTTATGTACAAAAATGGCTCTAGTTTTTATATACCATCTCTCTAGTTTATATAAAAGTATTGATATACATTATAGATAATGCAGTAAGTTATCACAGATATAAGGCATCCACTCTGCCAGCTCAATCAGTGTCTGTTTTTCTAGATACAGCCGATGGTGTGTCCCAAGAACTGGTCTCTGCTGGTCTTGTAGATGGACGAGACGTAGTAATAGGTATTTTTTGTTTTAAATGTTTCTTTCAAATGAATATAATTCACTATTCAGTAAATGTAAAGTGGTTGTAAACCTCTGTCATGGAGTAAAGCACATACAGGTGCATCTCAAAAAATTTGAATATCATCAAAAGGTTAATTTATTTCAGTAATTCAATTTAAGAAGTAAAACTCATATATTTTATATAAAGATTCATTACACACAGAGTGATATATTTCAAGCATTTCTTTCTTTTAATTTTGATGATTATGGCTTGCATCTAGTGAAAACCCAAAATTCAGTATCATCATGGACTGTGGAAAATTTTGCATTTCATTAGGAAATTAAGGTCTGGCGGAATAGTGGTGAGGCACAGAATCCAAGTTGCATGAGGTCCAGTGTGAGGTTTCCACAGTCAGTGATGATTTGGGGAGACATGTCACCTGCTGGAGTTGGTCCACTGTGTTTTATCAAGTCCAAAGTCGGCGCAGCCTTCTACCAGGAAATTCTAAAGCTTGGGTGCTCAACCTTTGGCCTTCCAGCTGTTGCAGGACTACAAGTCCCAGGAGGCACTGCAAGCCGCTGACCGTTCCAAGCATGACTCCCAAAGGCAGATGCATGATGGGACTCGTAGTTCTGCAACAGCTGGAGGGACACAGGTTAAGCACCCATGTTTTAGAGCACTTCATGCTTCCCTCTGCTGACCAGCTTTATGGAGTTGCTGATTTAATTTTCCAGCAGGACTTGGCACCTACACACACTGCCAAAAGTACCAATACCTGGTTTAATAATCATGCTATCGCTGTGCTTGATTGGCCAGCAAACTCGCCTGGCCTAAACCCCATAAAGAATTTGTGGGGCATGGTCAAGAGGAAGATAAAGACGTCATACCCAATAATGCAGACTAGCTGAAGGCCTCTATTAAAGCTACCTGTGCTTTCATAACATCTCAGCAGTGCCACAGACTGATCACCTCCATGCCGCACCGCATTGATACAGTTATTCATGCAAAAGGAGCCCCGACCAAGTATTGAGTGCATACCATACTTTGTAGTCAGAGTCTTCACTAATGAATAGTCAGTTTTCACTAGGGAATAAGATACCTTAACTCCCAAGGCTTGAGGTGTGCCATAGCCTGCTGGTCAGTATGCCTAAAAGTGGGCAAAAAGACCCGGACTAGGTGAGTTGGGAAAATAAGAAGGGCAGGTAACAAACCGACTGGATGACTAAGCACGCCCGGATGACCTCAATGAATGGACCCGGTAAGCGTCCGTTAAGACAGCAGAGACCAGCGACCTGAGAATGATGACCAGGAGGGCCCCAACCGTTAGAACTAGCAAACCTGCCCAGAAACCAACCGACTGTACGGTGACTGACTGGATAAGCCTACAACCATAAAACACAGACATGGGAACGAACCGCTTGTGGCGAGTGGACACGTGGGAGGAACGGAACAAGGGCTGACCCGAGGAGCCCTGGGGAATAATGCAAAGGTTGTACCCAGCCAACAGGATGAAAGATAAGTAGCTCCGTGAACACTTGCAACCCCTGGCCTAACTGTCCATACGTGGTAAGGGGACGTGAGAGGGAGAGATGCCAAAAGGACGAACTGATAGGAGTGAAGGGGGACTAAGACCCGGATACCTGAAAGAAGTGTTGCAGGAGTAGACGGATGATGTCAACACGCCGTAGCGATATGTCACGATGAACGCACCGAACCAGACATGGCATGACCCAACCAACCCGAGTGACCGTGAACTCCCCTCGGAATAGGCTGGGCATGTTGAACCGAGGCTTGCCAAAACCGGTGAACCAAGGAGATGCTGAACTTGCCTGCCGAAACGCAGGAGCTGGGGGTGAGCTGACAACCCCGCCCCTGACCAAGAGAGTACGAACACATCCAACCTGTCCAGTAAACATGAGCGGCCGTGGAGAGCCTGATTGGTCCGCAATCAACCGCGCTTAATAATACGGCTCAGAGCATGCTTCATGCTAGTAGCTAGGACAGGACCGGAAACAAACTGAAACGTACGACCTACCCTGTAGTGGCTGGCAAAGGAAACCCCTGAGTTGACTCACCGTAACGCAGGGCCAAGTACAACCAACTCCTCATCGGCGGAGTACCCCCCTGGTCAGAAACCCCCACGTGGAGTAGAAGGGATGAACCTGCATGTGATGCTGCCGAAACGTTGCAGCCTGCGCAACACTAAAACACAAAGAAAAGACAACAGACAACCAGACATGAGACACCACCCCTCTGTAACTGCCTGGGCCAAAGATGTAAGCAGAAATGACCAGACCTCAGCGCCTGAATGAACCTGACGACAGATCCCACCCTAGAGTACGTTTAAGCGTATGTAGTAAGTGAGCCCAAGTAACCTGCCGCGCAGTGACAGGTAATTTAAAAAATTAAACACTCAGGGCCGATGTACCCACGGACCGTGGTGGGTAGTGGTTGTATAGGCGTAAGAATGAACGTGCATGTATGACGTATGGTATACAGGCGAGCAGATTGTGGTCAACAATCAATTAAAAACGAAACCTCAGCCCGTATGGATCTGTAGACGTGACAGATCCTGAGATGCGCACCCTGGCTAACTACACCCGGTATGCAAGAACCTGAACGAAAGGTGGGACGAGACAAAGAAAACAAACAACGCTGCAACGACTGTGCGTGTGTGCAGTGACTGCACGGCACCGACAAGCTATGACAGAACACGCAAGGACTGGCCGAGACCTGTTATACTGAAACATGCTGGGCTAAGACATGCTACGACAGAACACAACCTCCTCTGTACCAACCCCGTGCGAAGACATGAGCAGTGAAGGTGGGACCACAGCAGGTAATGAACCTGATAATGACAACCCCCCGCCCCCGTGTGCGACGTGAGTGAGCGCAAGGAACCTGCACCGCAATGATAGATCTTAGAAACGGAATACTCAGGACCTGTGTACCCACAGACCATGGTGGGTAGTCCTGCAGGTGTAAAGAAACGAATGCCATCGTATGACGTGACAGAACAGGCAAGAAGATTGTGGTCAAAGGCCATAACCAACGAAACCTGAGCCCGCGTGGATCTGTAGACGTGACAGAACCCGAGATGTGAAACCTAGCCAAGTGAACCAGGAAGGCAAGAACCTACGAAAAGTAAGATGACATGGAAAAGAACGAAGAAGAAAACAGCTACCGGTGTAAGCTGAACCTAAAAAAAAAAACAACGCTAAGCCAGAAAAACGCTAAGACTGGATTCCCACTGAGACTGGACCCCACCCCTCAGCGCCTACCCAAGTGTGAGGACATGAGCAGTGAAGCTGGGACTGTGGTGTGAAAAGAAGCAGATGACCCACACCCAGGTGCAGAAGTGAACGAGCCTAAGTAACCTGCAGCGCAAAGACAGGTGGCAGAAACTGAAACTCAGGGCCGACGTACACACGGACCGTTGTGGGTAGTAAAAGTGTAACAAAATGAAGGTGTATTGTAAGACGTAAGGAATACGGGCGAGAAGCTTGTGGTTGACAACCGTCAAAAACAAAACCTCAGCCCGCATGGAACTGTAGAAGCGACAGATCCTAGGATGAGCGCCCTAGCTAACTGAAACCAGGTAAGCAAAGAACCTGAGCGAAAGGAACAATGAGACAGGGAAAACAAACTAAAAATAACCGGCTACCGGTGTATACGTACCTGCATGGCACCAACACGCTGTGACGGAAAAAACACGCTAACGACTGAAACACGCTAACGACTGAAACGACTGAGCTGTTGACAGAAGCACGCCATGGCAGAAGCACGCCATGGCAGAAGCACGCCATGACAAAACTCAAGACCTGGACACACTAAGGATATGAACTGTACCTGCAGCCTGCATCCCCCCCCCCGCCCCCCTGACCTGAGAAAACCCAAATCTGGACTGCAAAGATGAAAGCAAGGATTCACCCACAACTAGTGCCTAAGGTAATACCCATGCAAGTCAGACCAACCATAAACCCTGACAACTGACCACAGGTGACCCACTCCCCTTAATCCGATGCCCCAGGAAGGATAACTGCTGTGCACGGGCAGAGCCCCCCCCCAGCCTGACAGAGGCAACGGAGCGCCCCCCACCAACCAGCACCACGTGGACCAGAGAGGTGGATCACCCTCAGCACCAGAACCTGGTCGGCCGCGCTGCATCCCTGCGCTCCGGGAGAAACGGACGGCTGGCACCTTCATGATGCAGGATGGATGGACGCCCCCTCTCTCCGGCGTGAGTACCGGGAGAAGCGGGTGGCCTCCTCCATACCTGATAGTGCCCTGGGCAACGTGGGTGGGAAAACCATGTGGAATACTCACCATCTGACGAGTGTCCCCCTCCTCTGGCGTGGTGAACCACCCCTAGACTGCCGGCCGACCGTGCTGCCACTCTGAGCACTGGAAGCACTGGGAGAAACGGGCGCCCCCTGATGTGGGTGGACAGGCCCCCCCCATGCAGCTGGTGTGACCCCGGGAGGAGAGGATGATGGGCCCCCCCCGCTAGCGTGTACCTGGGAAGAATGGACAGATGACCCATCCCTCGAGATGGCGGTGAGAACCATGGAGGAGTGGATGGATGGAAGGAAGGACCCCTCCCCAGCGTGAGCCTGGGAAGAGGAGTGGACGAGCAGGCGGCCCTGCAGATGTGCCGACGTGAGCCCAGAGGAGGAGTGGGTGGATGGCAGGTGGCCCCCCGACCATGCAGGATGAACCCAAGGTGGACAGCCCCCCCCCCGGCGCAAGTAGCTGGAGAACGCCCCCCCCCATGCCAGAAGGCCCTGTGGAAGTGGTGGGTGGACATACAGCCCCCCCCCCGCGTGAGCACAGAGGGAAGCACCCTAGACAGCAGATGGAGAACAAGCCCCCCCCCACTTCCCCAGCCCCCCCCCCGGCATGAGCACCAGGAGAAGCGGGCGAGCAGCCCCCACAATGCTGGTGGACAGCGGGAAGAATGGAGGATGGATGGGGGGGCAGACGCCGGGAGAAGCGGGCGGGCAGCTCCCACGCTGGCGGCACAACGGGAACCGGAGAGGTGGACCACCCTCCGCCCAGACTCCTGGCTGAGTGTGCTGCTGTTCAGAGCTCCGGGAAAATAGGTGGCTGACCCCCCCCCCCCCCCCAGATGGGGATTGAGCCTCGGCAACGGATGGATGCCCCCGCCCCCCCCCCCCGGCGCGAGTACCGGGCGGGCGGCCTCCTCCATGCGAGACGGAGCCCTGGCAACGCTGGAGGGTGGATGGCCGGACGGCAGCCCCCCCCCCTCCCTCGGCGTGAGCACTAGGAGAAGCAGGCGGGCGGCTTCCATGGAGCCTCGTACCACGTGGACGCCTCGGTGTGTGCCCAGAGGAGTGGGAGGGTGGACGGAGGGGCCCCCCACTCTGTGTGAGTCCCGGAGTAGGAGCGGGTAAACGAGCGGGCGGCCCTGCAAAGGAAGCCGGCGTGCGTCCGGAAGTAGTGAAAAATAAGTGAGCGGGCATGACCCCCTCCTCAAGGATACCTGCCTGAACCACAGAGTAGATTGATGCCTGGATGGGCGGCCCCCCCTTCAAGATGTTTGGCGTGAGCACCCAGAGAGGAACGGCCATGCGTGCTGCAGTCGACCATCCCATCGCCAAACCGGAAGTGACGCAGAAACCCAGCCGACGCCTGAGCCAAGAGAGGAGGGGGGATAAATAGCCCCCAGACTCCTCCTACAAATTCAGGCTAGCCTGCGGCCAGCCTTCTAACATACATGGACATACTTTTCACGAACCCACCATTTATGTGTTAGAAATCCTTATTTTTATTGGTCTTATGTAATATTCAAATTTTCGGAGATACTGAATTTTGGGTATTCACTAGCTGTAAGTCATAATCGTCAAAATTAAAAGAAAGAAATGCTTGAAATATATCACTGTGTGTGTAACGCATCTATATAACATAAGAGTTTCACTTTTTGAATTTAATTACTAAAATAACTTTTTGATAATTTAATTAAATGATATGCACCTGTATATCTGTAGTGTTTTCTCATCTGTGAGTGTTGTTTCTCTTTGGTGCTTCGTTCCTCTTTTATCTGCATGAGTCACTTCTGAGAAGTTTTCCCAACACGAGATAACATTTGTGTTGGGGGGGGGGGGGTAGATGAGCACAGAGCTTATTTATTCACTACACAGTTCTGTGTGAAGGGGGGTGTTTCCTTTCTTCCAATCAGCGCTCCCACACTGTTACTGCAGCCTTTCCGCCCCTTCTCTGTGCTCCTGACAAATGAAGAAAGATTTTAACACTTTTCTGCCCTTTTGAATGGGTGTAGGGTAGAGAAGACTACAGATAAACAAGTAAAACTTACGAAGGGAGATTTGTTTCATCTTTGTGTATCATCTGAGGCTGTCCACTTCACTGGGTATAGGAGAGGGTTTACAACCACTTTAACCACTTGAGACCCGCGCTATAGCCGAAAGACGGCTGCAGCGCGGCTCTCAAGTGCCGAGAGGACGTCCCCAGGACGTCCTTCTCTGTTTACATCCCGCTGCGCGCCGCCGAGGGCGCGCGGCGGGGAACAGCTGTGCGGCGCGCATCACGTGATGCCGAGGAGCGTGCCTGGCGGCCGCGATGTCCGCCAGGTACATTCGATCGGCAGTTACAGAAGCAGGATGTGGATCTCTGTGTGTAAACACAGAGATCCATGTCCTGTCAGGGAGAGAGGAGACCGATGCTGTGTCCCTTGTTCATAGGGACACAGATCGGTCTCCTCCCCCAATTAGTCCCCTCCCCCCACAGTAAGAATCACAAATAGGGAACATAGTTAACCCCTTCCCCGCCCCCTAGTGTTAACCCCTTCCCTGCCAGTCACATTTATACAGTAATCAGTGCATTTTTATAGCACTGTTCGCTGTATAAATGTGAATGGTCCCAAAATGGTGTCAAAAGTGTCCGATGTGTCCGCCATAATGTCACAGTCACGATAAAAATCGCTGATCGCCGCCATTACTAGTAAAAAAAAAAAATTAATAAAAATGCTATAAAACTATCCCCTATTTTGTAGACGCTATAACTTTTGCGCAAACCAATCAATAAACGCTTATTGCGATTTTTTTTTTGACCAAAAATATGTAGAAGAGTACGTATCGGACTAAACTGAGAAAAAAAAACTTTTTTAAAAAAAAATTGGGATATTTATTATAGCAAAAAGTAATAAATATTGTTTTTTTTTCAAAATCGTCGCTCTTTTTTTGTTTATAGCGCAAAAAATAAAAACCGCAGAGGTGATCAAATACCACCAAAAGAAAGCTCTATTTGTGGGAAAAAAAGGACGTCAATTTTGTTTGGGAGCCACGTCGCACGACCGCGCAATTGTCATTCAAAGCGACGCAGTGCCGGAAGCTGAAATTTCGCCTGGGCAGGAAGGGGGTTATGTGCCCAGTAAGCAAGTGGTTAAAGGCATGTTGGTATACAATGCATGAAAATATTATTTACTGTAAACATAATGCAAAGTTTAGTTTACACTTTTGAAAGTCTGTTAACCACTTCAGCCCTGGAAGATTTTTTTCCCCCTTAAGCCCTGGTTCACACTGGTGTGATTTGACATGTCAAATCGGCGATATTTGCCGCAAATTGCGGGCAATAGCACCGTCCTAATCGGTGCGACGCCGCATCTGCGGCGCTGCACCGATTTAAAAAAGTAGTTTCTGTACTACTTTTTGCGATTTCGGCCGCAATTTACATTGACATCTGTGTCAGATGTCTTTGTAATCGCGGCTGAAATCGGGACTGCCAGTGAGAGTGAAATCGTGCGAGTTCAGCTGGTCTCGCACGGCTTCACTCCCGCAGCCCAGTGTGAACCTGGGCTTAAGCGGAGTTCCACCCAAAAGTGGAACTTCCGCTTTAAGCACTCCTCACCCCCTTACATGCCACATTTGGCATGTAATTTTTTTTTGGGGGGGGGGGAGTGGACTTCCTGTCCCACTTCCGCCTAGGGACCGCCTAGACGGCGACTCCTCTCGCCTTAGGCGGCCCCTCCCTCTAGTCGCTCTCCTGGGACACGTGACAGGTCCTAGGAGATCGCCTGTCCATTCGGGGGGTGCAGCGTGACTCGCACATGCGCAGTGCGTGCCCGGACGTGAAGACGAAAGCGGTCATGGCCGGGTGCTCACAGTCTGAATGGAGGGGGGGAGAAGAGCAACGCTCCGGGCGGCCGCATCGCTGGACCGTGGAGCAGGTAAGTGTCTGTTTATTAAAAGTAAGCAGCTACACTTTTTGTAGCTGCTGACTTTTATTAAACATTAAAAGGCTGGAACTCCGCTTTAATGAAATTTTTGCGATAAGGCACTGCGTTGTTTTAACTGACAATTGCGCGGTCATGCGACTCTGTACCCAAACAAGATGTATGTCCTATTTTTCCCCACAAATAGAGCTTTCTTTTGGTGGTATTTGATCACCTCTGCGGTTAAATTTTTTTGCCTTTAAACAAAAGAAGAATATATATATATATATATATATATATATATATTCCCAAATTTAAAAAAATATATACATATTTTCACCAGTTTAGTCCAATATGTATTTACATATTTTTGGTAAAAAAAAATCGCAATAAGCGTATATTGTTGTAACATTTTTAATAAACTGCCCACTAGATGGCACTTTTCCCTTTTTACACACACAGGTGCAGTGGGGAAAATCGCATTCGATTTGCCATTTTTTTTTGTGTTGACGCAAATTGCACCGCAAAGTATCGGCGAGTACTTGGCCGAAAGTATCGGTTCTCGCACTCACCGATAAACCAGTTTCGGTGCAACCCTAGTAATTTCGCTCCACACCTCGCCATTGTGCTATAACAATGCGTTCTAATTGAATTTGCCCACTTTATAATACATCACAGCGAATCCTTTGGAAGCAAGGATTTTTAATATCTGCAGATATTGCACAGACCTGCGACTCTTGGCAACAACAATCTGAAACAAGTTTTAAGTAGATTTGTTCTTTAAAGTGACTGTAAAGGGAATTAAAAAAAGAAAAAAACAAACATGTTATACGTAGCTGCTCTGTGTAATGGTTTTGCAGAGAGCAGCCCCGATCTTCCTCTTCTTATGTTCCCCTGCCAGCGCTCTTGGGTCCTCTGCCTTTCTGAGTGCTCCTATAGTAGGCTGCATGCTATGCGGCACTCATGTGGGGTTTGCTCCTGAGCCGCACTCTGTCTTTCCAGTGACACACTGATTGTGGCTCAGTCCTGTCTTTTTCTTCGGCATGGTCCCAGGTGACTACTCCTCTTAATTCTACATGCATGCCATGGCCCAATTTATTCCTGTGGGCATTCCAAGGGACCACTAAAGGCCACCATAAGTACAGCCAGCCTGTAGGAATGAATGGAGCTGAAGCCAGCATGCGCAGTAACAAGAGGAGTCACATGAGGCCATGTTGGTGGGAAAGATCGCTGGATCAGGAAGGAAGGTAGGCTGCATTTAGTGGGAGGCTTTTTTAATCCATAGCTCTATGTAAGGTACAGCTCCAATGACCTGTAGCTTTCAGAGGGCTTTTCTATGCTCCCACCGACTGAACAGTGGAAATATACTTCATGCTGCCGAGGAGGGTGACATGAAAGCGTTTAATAACCCCAAAAAAATTAAGAAAGAAAGATCCTGTTCCTTTAAAGCATATTATGTCTTTTGGCCCCCTGTATCACCTGAGATACCTGGCTGATCCTGACCGTTTCTACCTTCTCCCTGTACTTTGACCACGATATATCATATATTCTGACACTGTTGTCAATGTACGTGTCTCCATTATACGCTGCTATCTGCAGCTCTCCTGTCTCCCTCTGTCCTCCTCCTCCCCTCCCTGCCTGTCATCTCTCACTATCGCTGATCTGCTCCTCTCCCCACTGCTTCAAAACTAACTGATCTGTATATCATCCCCTCTGTCAGATATAAAGCTGAGTCCTAGTGCCAGCGATCACATGACTCCAGGCTCTCTTCTCCTCCCCTCCTCCCTGGCTGATGTCAGCAGGGGAATCTCGGCCCGCCCACTGGAGATATCACATGGGAAGAGCAGAGAGCCTGGAGTCATCTCTTTGCTTGAAGACACTGTTAAAACAGGTAGAAATCGTTTTTTTAATAAACCACAGGCACTAGGATGCAGCTTTTTATCTGACAGAGGGGATGATATAAAGATCAGATGGGGGCTTAACAACCACTTTAAAGTAAACTTGCTACTATGTCCTTTATCTTTAAAGATACTTTATTTGTTAATGTACCTGATTTAGAGGCTTAAACTTAAAAAAAAAAAAATGTTTTTTTAAATGTGTCAAGCTTTTGCCTGTGTTACATATATACTTTTTAATTAGACAGACTGGTCCCTCTGTCTTAGGGGAGAATAAGTTGCTAGGTCTGCCTCCTAACTAGAGATTTTCTGTCTTTCAGTTGCAGCCAATTTACAGAAGATTTTGGAAGAGCCACAGGCTAACAGAGCAGTCACCTTTAAGTTGGTAAGTAATTTGAAATGGTTCGTTACTTTGCAGGAAAATAAATGTGGGGGTTTTTTTTGGTTTGTTTTTTGGAGCCTGTAAAGCATTGCACCAGTGATCAGCAGATCGCTGGTGCCAGGCACGTCTCCTTCAGATCTGTCAGTGTTTGTGTGCCCGTACATCACATATGGGCAAGCAGATGCAATCTGACAGGAAGAATCAATGAACTACAGGTGGAATATATGTAACATGTTCCAAAAGGTGATCGCCAGCTTTTAGTGACGTTTAAACTGTGTGTTTGGACCTAGCTGGTCCAAATAACTATTTACTTCACTAAGACTAAGAGATTTCCATCCTATTCACAGAGCAAAATCAAGTTGGGCGGAGTGGTGCTCAGCCATTCACAGGGAGCTTTGTATTCTATAAATGAATACATGGATTCTTCTGACTGGCTTGGAAGAGGTGGGCTGATGTCATGAACTCTGCCAGTTAGAGGAAGCTTTGTATTCATTCATCGAATTCAAAGTTCCCTGCAAAGTTCCCCATTGGAACACAGTGCTGTATACTGTATGTAGCTGAGGCTACATACAGCTTATACAGTGCACACAGACTCTGCATCTGTTAGTGAAGTCAATAGTTTGTATCATCTGGGTCCAAACAAATGATTTAAGCTTCACTAAAAGCTGGAGAGCAGCTTTAAAGAGGAACCGCAAACAGCTCTCCAAAAAGATCAATATCAGTAAATGTATGCACCTCCTTAGTATTCCCCAACCTGCCCCCTTTTGTCCCACACACTGCAATAAATCACTGGTGATGTATTAGCTTTCCACAGCTCTTTTAATGGAAATCTTGCACATGTATGCCTAGCTGCACCATCTCTTCTCCTAAGGAGAGCACAACTCAAACATATTCTATGCGCTCTTATAAAGAGAGAAAAAAACTTGTATGGTGTAGTAATTTAAAGACTTGGCTGAATTACCAGAAGTGAAAAAAAATTATAGCATGTTGGTATTATTTTATCCTGTAAAGGTTGCCGGAACCCCTGGAGTATCTAGAACCCGAGAAGGTGCTTGTAGAGAATATCTGTCTCCACAAAGACGTTTGAGCTTGGCTCTTTAGTCAGCTGTTAGAGAACTGATAGCAGGTAGTAGGTTGTTTCTGACAAATAAAAAGCAGCAATGGTCAAAGGGCGATATGTGGTCTGAAGCAGTATAATCTGTCAGATCAAGTGTTTTATTGAAGATATAAGTTGTTTACTACACCAGCAGCCACTTCTTCAAGCAGGGTATATCGCAACAGACTGGACATAAGATGTATATATCCACAAGGATATTTCCCAAAAAGTGATAGTCAATTGTAATGTAGGAGTGGGGTAGAGTCTTACAAACTAGCAATCAACATGGTTGTTTGGAGAATTAAATGATGGTGAATAGTGGTCACGAAGGCTTACCAAGTTTAACCAAATGATCAGTTTCTGTGCCGCTACAGTCAACTGTTATGTGACCTCCTGATGCCAGTGAAGTGAGTGTCTGTCAGCCTGATTTTGAGAATTTTTAATTCTGGTATCTGATGCTGAAAATGTGGACAGAGGGATAAACTACTCCACGTGCTCCTGCTTTAAATAAAGGTGGTACAATAGGTTTTACATCAACTTGATGTCTTGCTATAAAGAGTAGTAATGCAGAGTAGTATCTTTTTGCACTTTGTAGGTCATTTAAAACCTAATACAGCCGTCTCACAGCAATTAACATTTTCTGTATTAGTAACTGATCTGTATGTGCACCGTTCTCTCTGCAGGCCTCTGGGTTGGATCCTTCTGACATTCCGGACGATGGAAAACTCATAGGATTTGCACAGCTCAGCATCAGCTAAGCTGCAGTTTTTACGAGCTGCTTCTTAAGGAAACATCTACACCTTCATCTTTCTACGCTTCTCTTGGCCTAAAGAACCACTACTGCCAAAGAATCAAAACTCTGGCTTGTTTTGGAGCTGTAACAACACCTTTTAATTTCTCTCTTAACAGATGGCTCTAACTTGGTGTAACGCACACACTGAGAAGTCAGAGCTTTGTAACCGACAGCGAACAAAAGTGTTTCCACTTTCCACACCATTCATTTGGATTTAGTTTTTCTTCTTTTTATGTGAAACACGCTGGTTGCCTTTCTTAGTGCTGACGGGGCAGTCAGTAGTTTGTGCCGGCTGCCCCTCTGTCACTGTATAGGCTCAGCCAGATCTACTTGTAACTGTTTGTTACTGTTGCCTTATATACTACTGAGGATGGAGCTATGCGTTTCTACCACTCTTAAATACAAAAGGCAAAGAGAAATGAATTTTGGGATCTGATTTTTATTGGCTTTAATTTAAAGTGAACAGAAAAATAGTCTAAATAAAAACATAATTAATAATTTGAAACTGCCTCCTGTCTGGATTTGTTTATGCCTAACTTTGAAGATAACTTGTGATTCATACATACCTGTCACAGACAGCAAAGCTAGAATGGTGACACCACTTCCTCTGTTAGATGTAGGGAATACACTAGTGTCACCTGCAGCCTATTGATTGGACAGTGACAATGCAGTATCACCACTTTGGAGCAGGGAAGGAGAGAACTGGGAGAATCCGGATAGGAGAGGGATGGGTGGGTGGATCCAGGGAAGGAGAGAACCGGGAGAATCAGTGGAGGAGAGGGCTGGGCAGGTGGACCAGGGAAGGGGAGAACCGGGTGGTGCCGGGGAGGAGGAGGGGGGCTGGGTGCGTGGAGCCGGGGAGGAGGGGGCTGTGCTGGTGGAGCAGGGGAGGAGGGAATCAGGGGATGAGAGGGCTGGCGGGTGGAGCAGAGGGGGAGAGGGCTGGGCAGGTGGATCAGGGAAGGGGAGAACCGGGTGGAGCAGGGGAGGAGGGGGCTGGGCTGGTGGAGGAGGGGGCTGGGCTGGTGGAGGAGGGGGCTGGGCTGGTGGAGGAGGGGGCTGGGCTGGTGGAGGAGGGGGCTGGGCTGGTGGAGCAGGGGAGGAGAGAATCAGAGGATGAGAGGGCTGGGCAGGTGGAGTAGGGGAAAAGGAGGGATGGGCGGGTGGAGCAGGGGAGGAGAGGGCTGGGGCGGGTGGAGCAGGGGAGGAGAGGGCTCGGGCGGGTGGAGCAGGGGACGAGAGGATTGTGGCGGGTGGAGCAAGGGAGAGGGCTGCCTGCTGCTTCAGTGTGAGAGCAAGTCTCCTCCCTTGCTTGGGATTTCTCACTCTGCGCTCCTCCAGCCATATTTGTATACAACACGTTATCTGCTGAGTGAGTGCAGGGAGGGTGTGGGTGTGTGCTGGGCGGCTGGAGCAGGGGAGGAGAGGGCTGGGGCGGGTGGAGCACGGGAGGAGAGGTCTGCCTGCTGCTTCAGTGTGAGAGGTAGCTCAGTTCAAGAGCAAGTCTCTCCCCCCTTGGGATTTCTCACTCCTTGGGATTTCTCACTCCAGACATATTTGTATACAATACAAAACAGATTATAGTGCACACATTCAAGAATGACATTTATCCTGCAAGGCTAGTTAAAAACACCTGTACATAAAAATATATACGGGGGTTTGGTCACACTTATATGGTCATATAGTGCTAAGCCCACAACCTGCGACAAAGTACCCTGAATTTCGTGGGTCCTACCCTAGTAATAGAATGAAAGAACCTGCGTCTCAACCATGGGAGCCAAACTCCTCTATGTGGGAGAACTGAAGGGATTCCTCCTATGAACTGGTGGCCACTAAAAGGAGGTGAGGGGGAGGGGTGCTCCAGCCCAAAAAAACCTGGTCAGGGTCTACTACAATAAAAAACATTTGGGGGGCACACCCTAAAATGCGTTTTAAATTCAAGATGGTGCTCCTATAAGACCAAGACAGTACAAAACAGATTATAGCGCACACATTCAAGAATGACATTTATCCTGCAGGGCTAGGAGGGGGCTGGGCGGGTGGCGCCGGGGAGGAGGGGGCTGGGCGGGTGGAGGAGGGAGCTGTGCTGGTGGAGCAGGGGAGGAGGGAATCGGGAGGAGGGAGCTGTGCTGGTGGAGCAGGGGAGGAGGGAATCGGGATGAGAGGGCTGGCGGGTGGAGCAGGTAAGGGGAGAACCGGGTGGAGCAGGGGGCTGGGCTGGTGGAGCAGGGGAGGAGGGGGCTGGTGGAGCAGGGGAGGAGGGGGCTGGGCTGGTGGAGCAGGGGAGGAGAGAATCGGGATGAGAGGGCTGGGCGGGTGGAGCAGGGGAAGAGGAGGGCTGGGCGGGTGGAGCAGGGAAGAGGAGGAGAGTACTGGGCAGCAGGAGAGGAGAGGGCTGGGGCGGGTGGAGGAGGGCTGGGGCGGGTGGAGCAGGGGAGGAGAGAATCAGTGGATGAGAGGGCTGGGCGGGTGGAGCAGGGGAAGAGGAGGGCTGGGCGGGTGGAGCAGGGAAGAGGAGGAGAGTACTGGGCAGCAGGAGAGGGCTGGGGTGGGTGGAGCAGGGGAGGAGAGAATCAGTGGATGAGAGGGCTGGGTGGGTAGAGCAGGGGAAGAGGAGGGCTGGGCGGGTGGAGCAGGGAAGAGGAGGAGAGTACTGGGCAGCAGGAGAGGGCTGGGGCGGGTGGAGCAGGGGACGAGAGGGCTGGGGCGGGTGGAGCAGGGGACGAGAGGGCTGGGGCAGGTGGAGCAGGGGACGAGAGAGCTGGGGCGGGTGGAGCAGGGGACGAGAGGGCTGGGGCGGGTGGAGCAGGGGACGAGAGGGCTGGGGCGGGTGGAGCAGGGGACGAGAGGGCTGGGGCGGGTGGAGCAGGGGAGAGGGCTGCCTGCTGCTGCAGTGTGAGAGCAAGTCTCCTCCCTGCGCTCCTCCAGCCATATTTGTATACAACACGTTATCTGCTGAGTGAGTGCAGGGAGGGGGTGGGTGTGTGCTGGGCGGCTGGAGCAGGGGAGGAGAGGGCTGGGGCGGGTGGAGCACGAGAGGAGAGGGCTGGAGCAGGGGGGAGAGGTCTGCCTGCTGCTTCAGTGTGAGAGGTAGCTCAGTTCAAGAGCAGGTCTCCCCTTTGGGATTTCTCACTCCAGACATATTTGTATACAACACATTATCTGCTGAGTAAGTGCAGGGAGGGGGTGAGTGTCTTCTGTTCTTGCAGTTCTGTACACTGGGGAGGGGGGAAATAGGATGAGGGTGTTTTCTGTACTGAGGGAGGCATCTGAACTTGGGGGGAGGGGGGTCTGTTCTGACTGGACTGGGGGGGGACAGGGCTGTGCTGGAGGTCAGGGACGTGCAGTCAGGTAAGGCAGTGCCCCACCTGCCATGAACATAAAAAAAAATATTGAGGGTCGTAGCTCAGCGGCCGGAGGTCACAGAGACCCCAAATTTGAGGGGGGGGGTGTAGGTAGCCTAAGTCCTACCCCACAACTGGTGAAAATTGGGGCTCCTACAACCTATGGTTCTGGAGATACGGGGCTCCTTGCACAGCCTGTCAGAAGCTACATACAGAGTGGCCAGTTTAAATACAAGCTGGCACACTGTTTGCAGCAGACTGAGAGGATGAGCTCACAGTGCCTCTCCTCACTTGTCAGAGGCACTGAGCTCAATGGACAGCTTGGAATCTTGGACCAATGGTAATGTACCATTAGCCCCAGCTGTCCAATAAAAATGTTGCAGTGCAGGCACGCCTCTCACTGCAGTGTCATAGAAGGGGGCATGTGTCTAAAGGAAAAGGAAAAAACATGGGTTTATGGGTGTAAGATTTACCCACAATCTCATGTTTTTCTCACACAGTTAAGAGGGAGAATGAGAATCTGCTGCTGTTGAAAAGGTACTGTTATAATCAAGCTAAATCATATATTTATATGTTATAGGATAATTATTTATCGCTTCTCGGCCTTTTAGCTAAGATCAAGTGTAGTATCTGTTCTTATCAGTTGCCAAGAGGTGGCGCTGTGCTAACCGTCCCTGGTCCACAGTGGTGGATTAGGGATGGCGGTGGCTATGCAAGACCTCTTTGCGTAACGGCAATCTGGACGATTAGTATCAAGGGCGGACCAAAAGCGTACTGCTCGACGAACGGAGGGACGTTACTAGGCCGCCTTTAGAGAAAGCCGAAAGGGAAGCCTCCTGATGAGGATGGAGAATCATTGGGTCTGGCCGAAGGGTCAGGTCTCTGGCCTTCTGGCCTAGATTTGTGTGGTTTCCGCCCTTTTCGGTGTTATTGAGGGGAATTGGCCGGTACTACCGAATATAATTAGATGGGAGCGATGGTGGAGGTTTCGCCAGTTTGGCCTCTCCATAGGCTCTCAGTGTTCTGATACTTTCCTGGCTGGGGTGGGGCTGCATTGGTCTGGGCTGTTGGTCAGGGTTGAGAGAAAAGCCTGTGGTGAATGTGCCCATGGAGTGGCAGTCCAGGGGTGCCATATGCTCGCACAAGTGTTTAGGGGTACTACGAGATTTGGCACCTTGGTCACTTCACTACACACTTTTTTTCACACCTGCCTCTAGGGCTGAGCCTTTTGGCTAAGACCAGAGGAATTTTTGATTCCTGGCCAAAGGGCCGGCTATTGTATTGTACAATGGCCACTTTCACTTCTCCCACCTTCCTTCTCCCTACTTTCTATTCATTTTACCCCGTGTTTGTCACTTTTTTGTAGTTTTTTTTTGTTGAATGTGTTACACGTTCTGTCACTGTGTGATTAGTAGGGTGTGGGTCCTCGGGCCTACCCTGAATGTCTTGGGAGGGGATGGACATGGCCTTCTGGCTTGGTTTGCCCTCTCTCATGGGGTCTCCCTTCGGGGGAGCCCTACCGAGTACTTGGGTGGGTCTGTTTCGGCAGACCCTCCAGAGAAAGGGGTCCGTCTGGTCTCGGCCAGATGGACCTAGTGAGTACCTCAGTCCCCGTCAGGAGCCCAACGCCCCGGGGAATCAGGGTAAGGTCCTTCCTAGACACGTTTTGTGTCTTTGTGTGTGCACTGTTTTTGGGTGTTTCACACGCCACTGGCTTTTCCAAAAAAATTAAAAATTTATTTATCGATTTACTGTGAACTGGTTTGATGTTATAACTTCAGTAATTTGTCCGTTAAGCCATCTGCTTGAGTACAGTTTTTGAAAATATAGTAAATTACCTTAAAAACAATATATAATAATTATTTGTATATTAGGTAATTAACCTCTTGCCACCCAGGCCAATTCTGACACTTCTCTCCTACATGTAATCATTTTTTTGACAGAAAATTACTCAGAATCCCGCAAACATTTATATATATATATATATATATATATATATATATATATATATATATATATATATATATATTGTGACAGCAGGAAGGTAAAGTCACCTGGTTGCATCCAGGGGGGTAGATATATTTCGCCCAGATTCAGGCTTTACGCCGATTTATACAGTTAGGTGGAGAGTTGTATAAGCCCAGCTGAGACTAGTGGGCTCATGGATGACTCATACCTCTAGGGAGAGTGTGGGGCGTCGTGCAGACAAAGATGAGGAGACCAGCTGAACCTTGTCAGCTCATTTAAGGCCTCTATAAAAACTCCCAGCTTCATCAGATGTTAGCTCATGCCTGGAAGCAGACCTGTGTGGACTGTCTAGGGAGAGTGAACCCCTGTGCGGTGAGAGAAAGCCTGTGTGGCTATATTTTGCTTGGACATTTAAAACCAGGGACTAGGACAGCACTAGGCTGATCCCAGTCGTTAGTTAGGAAACCTGTAAGTTTAGTCAGAGGTCAAGTTGACCAGGATTTATTTTGTTTATGTTTTTTTTGCCTTGCTGTGTTTTTGTCACTGTAAATAGAAAATAAACCGCACCTTTTTGATTTTGAAAACCACAACCTCCGTCTGCTGGGCCTGTTTTTGGGTGGGGAGCCCATCCCGGGGGTCACACATACCCGCTGCCGAGCTAACCCCCTCACAATATATATATATAAAAATTTGTTTTAGCCGACACCCTAGGGAATAAAATGGTGGTTACAATTTTTTGTTGCACGGTATTTGCGCAGCAATTTTTCAAATGCGTTCTTTTTTGGGGGGGAAAAAAATGTTTCATTAATATAAAAAAGAAAACCCTAAAGATAACCCGATTTTTTTATTTATTTATTTTTTCATTTTTTTGTATAATGTGAAAGATGATGTTACGCCAAGTAAATAGATACCTACCACTCTTTAAAATTTTGCACGCTCGAGGAATGGCGCCAAACTTCAGTACTTAAAAATCTCCATGGGCAACACTTCCCACCGCATGTCCCTGCTGGAGGGGCGGTCTGTGTTGGAAAGCTGGTAGGTCTGTACTAAGGGAGTAGACTGGGAGGGAGGCTAAGGGATGTTGGGGGAGATCTTATAAGGAATATTGGTGGGGGTGAATTGCACTGGGCATTTTGGTGGTCTGTACGTAAGGGCTTGTTCACACTCGGCTGAACCCCAGTTTTACCATCTCCCAACCACTCCCCTGTTTAGCTGCAGAAGCTGGCGGTATACATATGCTGCAACTGCAATGATTTGGTTTGTGGCTGCAGCAGGAATTATAGGTCCTTGCATATTATTGGGGGCTTCCTAGTAAAAAAAAAAAAAAAATTCTATAAATAAATAGGCACATCCCAGTGATCTTTGATCTTCCCATGTAGTTCAAGTAGATCTCCACCTCTTAAAGGTTGCCTACCCCTGCTTTAAGGAGGTAACACTTTAAAGGGGTTGTAAAGGTTCGTTTTTTATTTTCTAAATCGGTTCCTTTTAAGCTAGTGCATTGTTGGTTCACTTACCTTTTCCTTCGATTTCCCTTCTTAAATGTTTTTTTTCTTTGTCTGAATTTCTCACTTCCTGTTTCTCCTCAGTAAGCTTGCCCCCATCATCCGAGTGGTGTTTAGTCAGCCAGAACAGCTTACTGAACAGCTTTTTGAGGAACAGGAAGGGAGAAATTCAGACAAAGAAAAAAACATTTAGAAGGGAAATCGAAGGAAAAGGTAAGTGAACCAACAATGCACCAGCTTAAAGGAACCTATTTAGAAAATATAAAACAAACCTTTTTCAACCCCTTTAACATAGCAGTATTTTAACTATATTTCTACATAGAATTCACATACATACCACCACACATACAAGGCTTAATGAATTACTGTAGTGAACCCATTGGAATTAATGGTCCTAAATTGATCATTACCAAGGAGGTTATAAGTAAAAAATCTATTACTTTACTACCTAAAGCAAATAAGTGAGAGTGAGTTCTCTGCTGGAACTGCTGTGCTGTAACATTCTTTGTGTTATGTTGTATGGGTGAACTGTGGACATCCAGAGGTCAGAGAGATAGAATATCCTGTAAATAAATAACAAAGCAAATTGAACAAGGAGATCAGACACTGAGAAAATTTCCTCCTACGAACGATCACAGTACAAATGGAGAGTCCAAGGGTTCCCATATAAACCAGGGCATGCTGGAAACAATATTGTAAACTTCGAAAAGCAATGAGGTGATCCTGGAGGTTACACTTAAAGTGATTGTAATGTCTTTGCTATTATTATTTAAAAAAAGTAAAATGAACTGATTTATACTTGCTTTCTGCAATAATATTCCACAGGGCAGCCTTGGACCACCTTGTCTCAGATCCTGCGCTGGCTCCTCCTTTTCTGCGCATGCCCCCATAGCGATTAAATTGCTATGGGGGCACACATGTGGGGTCAATCCCGAACCATGCTGCCTGCATCCATAGACAGCTTGGCTCAGTCCCGCCTCCTGCTCCCTCCTCACTGAATTTGACTGATGGCAGCAGGAGCCAATGGTTTTTGCTGCTGCTGCCTGTCTTTCCCCATGTGATGAGGGAGAGGGGAAATAAGACTACAGCCAGGCACAGCGTTGGGTCAAGTATAAGGGGTGTGATGGGGGTGATACTGCTACTTAAACATTTTGTACCTTAAAGCGGAAGTTAACCCATCGATTTTGATAGTTTAAAAAACAGTTAACATTCCCGACATGCCGGAAATGCTAGCTGTCACATTGGTTGTGCTCTCTTTCACAGCATCCAATGGCTGGTGTCATAACTGATCACATGTGCAGCTTCATGGCAGATGCAGATTAAACAGAGGCCAAGATGGCAGCTTAATAGTAGGTGAGGTTGAAAAAAGACACAAATCCAACCTATGTGTGCGATTTATAGGTAAGTATTACATTGTTTATCCCTGTATGTTGTGGTCGTTCAGTTGCTTATCTAATAGTTTTTTTAAACCATTGATGTCCCTGCTGAAACCACCGCCTGTGGAAGGGAATTCCACATTCTTGCTGCTCTTACAGTAAAGGACCCTCTACGCAGTTTAAGGTTAAACCTATTTTCTTCTAATTCTAGTGAGTGGCCACGTGTCTTATTAAACTCACTTCGGCAAAAAAGTTTTATGCCTATTGTGGGGTCACCAGTATGGTATTTGTAAATTGAAATCCTATCCCCTCTCAAGCGTCTTCTCCAGAGAGAATAAGTTCCGTGCTCGTAACCTTTCTTCATAACTAATATCCTCCAGACCCTTTATTAGTTTTGTTGCCTTTCTTTGTACTCGTTCCATTACCAGTACATCCTTCCTGAGGACTGGTGCCCAGAACTGGACAGCATACTCCAGGTGAGGCCGGACCAGAGTCTTGTAGAGCGGGAGAATTCTTGCTTTATTCCTGAAGTTAATCCCCTTTTTAATGCAATCCAATATTCTGTTTGCTTAGCAACAGCTTGGCATTGCATGCTTTTGCGGAGCCTTTAATCTACTAGGTCCCCCAGGTCCTTTTCCATCCTAGATTTCCCCAGAGGTTTACCCCCTAGTGAGTAGATTGCATTCATATTTTTGCAACCCAAATGCATATTTTTAATTTTTCTACATTAAACCCCATTTGCCATGTAATTGTCCACCCCATTCATTTGTTCAGATCTTTTTGCAAGGTTTCCACATCCTGTGGAGAAGTTATTGCCCTGCTTAGCTTAGTGTCCACAAATGCAGAGATTGAGCAGTTTACCCCAACCTCCAGGTCTTTTATGAACAAATAAAACAGGATTGGTCTCAGCAGAGAACCATGGGGGACCCCACTACCCACCCCTGACCATTCTGAGTATTCCCTATTTATCACCACCCTCTGAACTCGCCCTTGTATCCAGTTTTCAATCCATGTACTCACCCTATGGTCCATGCCAACGGACCTTACTTTGTACAGTAAACGTTTATAGGGAACTGTGTCAAATGCTTTTGCAAAGTCCAGATACACCACGTCTACGGGTCTCCCTTTATCTAGATGGCAGCTCACCTCCTTATAGAAGGCTAATAGATTGGTTTGGCAAGAACAATTCTTCATGAATCCATGCTGTTTACTGCTAATGATGCAGTTTTCATGTCTAAAATCTTGTATAATAGTCCCTTATCCCCTCCAAGAGCTTGCATACTATTGATGTTAGGCTAACTGGTCTGTAATTCCCAGGGATGTATTTTGGCCCTTTTTTTTAAATATTGGCGCTACATTGGCTTTTATCCAATCAGCTGGTACCATTCCGGTCAGTAGACTGTCAGTAAAAATTAGGAACAATGGTCTGGCAATTACCTGACTGAGTTTCCCAAGTACCCTCTGGTCCCGGAGATTTATTAATGTTAAGTTTCCCAAGTCTATTTCTAATTCTGTCCTCTGTAATCTATGAGGGTACTTCCTGTGATGTGTCATGAGGACAAACACTGCAATTTTGCTTACTTTGGTTAAGCTTCCTTGGCTGAAAACGATAGAAGGGTTTACTTCCACTTTAATGCAAGAAATAAAATGTTTAGGCTTTACAACCATTCTAAGCATGTGTGTTGTTTTTTGTTTTTTTTTAATTTATTTTTTTATTTAGAATATGGTATATAAATGTCTAATGCGTAACAGGACAATGTACAAAAACTGGTGTCAAACCTTCAAAAGGTGAAACCTGTAGGTATGCACAAAGTTTTATGCTACAAGTGCATAACAAATTTTCACAAAAAATTTACAAATCAGCAATCCGATAATGCCATAAAATTATAAAGAACAAAGGGAAGCAGTAAAAGTGTCCAAGGGTAAAACTGGCCATACACTAGTAGAATTTCAAATGAATATTTATATGAACATGTTTATGCAAATTCTCAGTACATATGATGACTTAAAATTTTAGTTTGCTTTTAATATTCGATTTTTATATAAATGTAACTTCACAAACAAAACCCACATAAACTATTAAAAATTTGTTAAAAAAAAAAATCTCCATCCTGCTACTTTGAGTTTTCCCATGACAATAGTCCAAAACATATGCCAATTTGACCCCATAACGATTAGAAAGTTGAATAAGGATTATTAAAATGTAGAACTTTAAAAGCTCACAACATCTCTACTGTCATGGTACACACAAAAAGTGGAAATGACATAATGAAACCACAAGTGGTGATGGATTATAACAACACCATGGGAGGTGTTGATAGAGCTGACCAGGCCATGACATTTTATCCAGCGATGAGGAAACAACAAAAAAAAAAAAATTACAAAAAAATCTTCAGGCATCTTCTTGAACAGTGTTTGTGGAATGCCTTCATTCTGCAAAAAAAAAAAAAAAGAGTGACAAGCCTGTTGTTCATGCGGACTTTGTTTGGAAAGTTGCCGAACTTATATTTCTCAAGCACCAAACACCAACGACTGTAAATAGATCTGGATGTCGTGCTGCTGGCGTTGTGAACCCAGAACACCTGACTGGTCGTCACTTTATGGACCACATCCCACCAACGGAAAATAAGTCTGCACCCACAAGGATGTGTGTGGTTTGCTGCTCTAAGCGTGACGACACTGGAAGGAAAATCAGAAAAGAAACCCGGTTCTATTGTCCTGATTGTGATGTCAGACTTTGTGCTGTCCCATGTTTCAAAATTTACCATACTCGGGATGTCTACTGAAGCAATATGACTACTAATATTGCACCCTTGTTTGGCCAAAAAAAAATGTCAGTGTTTTTGATTTAATTGACTTAAATTTTTTGATTGACTAAAATGTATTGAATAAAAAGTATTATTATTATTTGTTATTATTTAGAGTTATTATATTATAATTTAAGATATTGTGTTTCAAACTTTATCATACCCGAGATGTCTACTAGACTGGTTTGGACAGATTTAAGTGAGTTATTCCTAAGAATTACAGGCCTACAATATAAAACGCCAAATTTCCATGCAAAATAATTGTACTGCTTTCTGCATCTAAAATCTGACATAATCATACCGCCAGGGAGGTTAACAGCATTTGATTCAAAGCAGGGGTGTCCAACCTGCAGCCCAAGACAGCTATGATGATTGCAGGCCAAAACTTGCAAATGTTGCTTTTTGTATTTATTTTTTGTAAAATGCGTTTACACGTTGCCACGTGAGGCCGAAGAAAATTTGTCAGTGTCTCTTTACTGGACTTTTATAAGTTTATCTTCCCAAAGTAAAATATCCCACTCTTCACAATTGTGCCTTATTCATGTCATCAGTTTTTGAGAATCTATTTTGCACGATGAAGCACACGAAGGGCAAAATTAGAACAAAAATATCTGTTGAGAATTCATTGAGATTACTACAGCCATTGAACCAAATATTGATGCATTAGTCCATGTCAAGTATTACACTAGTTTTAAGTTGCCCTTACTTTCATAATAAAAAAACTTGGTTATAATATCAGTGATTGTTAACTTTATCTGTATGACTTTTTCCACTCATCAGCTCTCCTTATTGTTAGTGTATTTTGTGTGTGTGACCCAAGACAATTCTTCTTCCAATGTGGTACAGGAAGGTCAAAAGGTTGGACACCACTGATTTAAACGATTCTTCACATTTTTCCAAAACGTTTGAGCTAATGAGTATATTCGCCAGAAGAAACTTCCCTACCTCCCCCACCCTTGGCTACATACATGGTGGAGGATCTATCTTGGTGTAATCTATGCATTATACATTTTTACTAGAAAAGAATGAGATTTTCAGTTATTTTTATGCAGTGCCTACAAAAAGCATTCAACCTATCATGTTTTCATGTTTTATTGTCATAGGACACTGAATCGCAGTAGATTTAAAGAGGAAGTAAACCCATTGATTTAACAGTTTTTCAAAAATGTTATAATTCTGGCATGTGCCAGGAATGTAACTGTCACATTGTGTTCTCAATCAAACTGTCAAACCATCCAATGGCCGGTGTTATAACTGATCACATGTGCAGCATCATGGCAGTTGAAGATTAAATAGAGGCCAAGATGGCAGCTTCCTTGGCTGAAAACAATAGGAGGGTTTACTTCCACTTTTAATTTTGTTTCTGATCAACAGAAATTTACTTTTTTAATATCAAAGTGAAAACATATCCCTGCAAAATAATTTGCATTGATTACAATGAAAAAAAAAAAATGATGTGACTACAAAAGTATTCCCCTCCTTTGATATAGCACAACAAAATCACTACTGCAGACAAATCTTTGCCACAGTCACATGATTTGTTAAATGTAAATCATCTGTGTGTAGTCAATGGGTTTCAAGTGATTGCATCATAAATACAGGTGTATCTGGGAAGTCCAACTTTTGGTAAATCTGTACCATAGTGTAACCTTCACTATGGAGACAAAAGAACAGTTCAAGCAACTGTGAAAAGGTGATTGAAAAGCGGGATGGTAACAAAATAATTTTAAAGTCAATGTATATCCCTTGGAGTACTGGTAAATCAATTCTTATGGAGAGAGTTTGGCACAGCTGTAAATTTGCCAAGAACCCATAGCAGAAGTTCTCGCTGTGCTTCCTGTATAACCAGTCACACCCAAACTTCCAAGTCAGGTTTGAATCTGATTGATAAGTGGGAGACATGTCTTAGTAGTAACTTTTTTTTTTTTCTTTTCTACATCCGTCTTTCGCATGAGCATATGCATATTTTCTGCACAGAATGCAGGGTAATGCTGGCAGCAGAAGATCCTACATAAAATATGCACCTAAAGTACTCATGCTTTGACGCCTACAAATTCTTCCAATGACTTTGTGTGCCTGTGTGTAGATGCCTAAAATCTGCTGATATGTATGGCCTTGGACGTAGCTGTGTCCTTCTTCTTTTCTTTTTTTTTGGTGATTTGCTTCATGCAGCACACCATTTTATTTGTAGACACAGGTCCTATTGATTCCTACAGTGCTGTGTTTAGATGCGTAGAAAACTGTTCACGTGTAAATGCAGAGTTTTTAGATGCCTGTATGAATCAGCCCTTATGTGAAAGATAGCAAAACAATGGATGTTTGCAATGGCAGCCTTCATAGCTCCAAGTACAGATTTTTTTTTTAATGCCTTCTACAAGTAGGTTCTAAAGCCTAAATATATTTTACCATAATGCATTCCTTTCATTAAGGTAAAAATATTTATCCCCGCCCCTTATACTTACCTGAGTCCTTACTCAATCCAGCACTGTGCCCATCCGTAGTGGCTCTCACTTCCTGGTCTCCCAGGGCATTGGCTTCTGTTACTGTCAGTCAAATCCTGAGAAGGGGGTGGGGCCAAGCTGTTCTCTCTGTGTCTATGGATGCAGGCAGAGCTGCTCAGTATCGAGCCCACAGGTGTGCCACCATAGGAAATGGCTTCCTATGGTGGCACACCGAAAAGAGGAGGAACAGGGCCATGAGCAGGTCAGTATACCATGTTTGTTGTTTAAAAAAAAAAGTGTGAATGTACACACACACTTACACACTCACACTCTTTAATCTTTCTGGGTATAACTAAATAAACAGGCTACATGATCGGGTAGTCGTTGGACAGTGGGAAGGAAATGCCATACATTATATAATCAGGGCTTGACAAATTTGCTTGGAATCTAGGAGCCAGCTAAAAAAGTTAGGAGCCAGGTTTTTTTTTTAACGACCAATGCGTGCAGAAGCGAACGCATACGCGAGTAGCGCCCGCATATGAAAGCAGTGTTTAAACCACACATGTGAGGTATCGCCGCGATTGGTAGAGCGAGAGCAATAATTCTAGCCCTAGACATCCTCTGTAACTCAAAACATGCAACCTGTAGAATTTTTTAAATGGTCGCCTATGGAGATTTTAAAGGGTAAAAGTTTGTCGCCATTCCACGAGCGGACGCAATTTTGAAGCGTGACATGTTGGGTATCAAATTTACTCGGTGTAACATTATCTTTCAAAATATAAAAAAATATTCGGCTAACTTTACTGTTTTATTTTTTAATTTAAAAAAGTGTATTTTTTTCCTCAAAAAAGTGTGCTTGTAAGACCGCTGCGCAAATACGGTGTGACAGAAAGTATTGCAACGACCGCCATTTTATTCTCTAGGGTGTTAGAATAAAATATATATAATGTTTGGGGTTAACTTCTAAGTAAAGGGAAGGAGATGGGCGGGCAGTGAAACAGGCAAGCATTGCTGGTTGACTTGTCATACCAACGGCCACCACAAGATGGCGCCAGAGTACAGAATGAAGCCTAGGCCTGCAGAAGGCCGCAAAGCCGCGGCCTAAATTAACGGCCAGCGCGGGCCGACGAGATCACGCGATCGCGGAGGGGGGGCGCACAGAGATACAGGTAACCTCAGCTGTGCTGCCCCAGGCGCCAGGTCGCTAATTCTAGTCGCATTTGCGACCTGGCGCCCGGGGATTGTCGAGCCCTGATATAATGTTAAGTCAAATTTATACAGCTAGTTCCCATTACATACAAACATTCACATATGCAAATGTGTTTGCATGTCCAATACTGTAAAGCTGGGTACACGCCCTCAGTTTTTTTTTCCGTTCAAGCCAGCGGACTGAGCAAAAAAATAAATAAATGACAGATCACTGTACTAACACAAGCAATGTTGGTGCAGCGATATCCCATGCTGTGCCTTTGTGTTCTGACTGGGGGGGGGCTCCCCCCCACCAGAGCACACTGACCAGCCCTCGCAGCCTTTGTCTGCAAATTCTGATCTTTGCTGGACTTACAAACAAGTTGAACTTACGAACAAACTCCCCAGCAGGAAGTAGGGGACTTGCTGTACTAGAGTATTGTGCAAAAATATATATATAAATAAATAAATGTATTTAATATGCACATTCAATATTGCAGTTGGATTCTTTCTCTTCATTCTCCCTAATACTCCATTATAAATTCATTTTATGTTTCCCAAGGTACAATTTTGTACTTACCTGGTTTGTCTATATTACAGTTCCTAACCCTACAGTTGAGGAGCTACCTCACTTACAGTACGTTTTTTTTTTGCCATGTAGGAAAGCTGCATATATCTGTAAAATGTGTAAGAGAACAATGCTAATTACCACTTGTAAGTGTGTAAAGGTAGCTGTAAAACATTCACTGCCAAAGGGGAACCTAGGGTACATGGCCTGGTCACCACTAATGTGATGCATATGACCCTTGGGTGTACATTTACATTAGCTAACATTACGCTTTAGCTTTTTTTTTTTTTTAAATGATTAGGCAAACAGTAACTGCAACTAAAAGTGAGACTTTGCCTTTATTAAGGTAACTTATTGACTAGGATTAAATATTAATGTCTGCCTGGCTGCTTCATATTCTGTTAGACTCCAACTATGACAGAGTTTGGGGAAATCCTTAAAAATGTTGGGGAATATGGTCGATTTCAGAAATTATTGGTGGTTATGCTGTGTTTCCTCAGTTTCTTTAATACCTTTCACATGTTTGGACAAGTGTTTATGGGAATATCAGTGCCTCATCATTGTAATACCAGCTGGATCTTAGAAAAGGATCCAAATGTAACTGAGGAACATCAGTTGAATTTAACCATCCCTCGTAATAAAGAGGGCAGCTATGAGCAATGCATTATGTATACTCCAGTGGACTGGGATATTGAATCTATCGAAAGGTATGGACTGAACAGCACAGAAGTCTGCCAGGATGGATGGATATATGATACGTCACATCAGAAGTCAACGCTGGTTACAGAGGTCTGGTAAAATATGCTTAATCTAAATAACTCTTACTTATTCATCATTTAAAAAAAATGACATCCTTATTTCATAAAAAGTTGTATTTGCACTACTAATACCGCATACACACGATCGTTTTTCACGTCGTTAAAAATTGCATTTTTTTAAATTGGGCATTAAAAACTACCGTGTGTAGGCTCCAGAGCATTTTTAACGACGTGAAAAATGGCCTAAAAAAATGAGAACCTGCTCTATTTTTTCACGTCGTTTTTTTTTAACGACGTGAAAAACGGTAGTGTGTATGCTTTTGCAAAGGGGAAAAAAAACGTGCATGCTCAGAATCAAGTATGAGACGGGAGCGCTCGTTCTGGTAAAACTAGCATTCGTAATGGAGATAGCACATTCGTCGCGCTGTAACGGACTGAAAAGCACGAGGCTGAAAAGCGCGAATCGTCGTTCAACAAACTTTACTAACATGAAGGGTGGCGCCATTCGAACGGAACTTCCCCTTTATAGTGCCGTCGTACGTGTTATACGTCGCTGCGCTTTGCTCAAGCGTTTTTTTTAATGAACGTGTGTATGCAAGACAGGCTTGAGAGGAAACAAGAAAAATCACGTTGAGAAAAACGTTGTTTTCGAAAATGATATTAAAAACGATCGTGTGTACGCGGCATAATACTAGTAATTAATACGATTAATCAGTAGGCAAGAAATATTGTTTCCGTTTGTTTCTTTACTCTAATATTTATACAGTACATGCTGAAAATGTACATTATGTACAAGCAAGATTTTAGAGCAGAAACGGTTGTGCGGATCATCTTTATGAACATTAATTATGTAGCCTTTCTGTGGTAGGAACTGTACATAAAAAATGAAGTTACCATAGAAAACACAAATTGCTTTCCGATTGGGGAACAGCCCAAGTGTTTTTTTTTTTTTTGCGACAATGCAAACCAGATGTGCAAAATACTATGTTAGAAGGGAGGGCAGGAGAGGCTCTGTATAGCACACTGGACCAGTTCTAACGATTGGCCAATGCTTTCAAATTCTTCCCAGCTACTATAAAGAATTGACACCTTTACATAGAGAGTAGTGAGGTAGGACTCCAGTGCGCAAAGACATGAGCGAACACCACCAAAAAGTTGGTAATTTCATGAATGAGCAGCAAGTCAGGAGGCAGGTAAATATATAGATGATATCCTTATTGGATGAAACATGTCAGGCTGGCTGGTGGAAGCACGCTGATGGCCATTGAATCTGTTTTATATGCCTTGATGATCTTCATACCTGTAAGTAGACTACAATAAAATTTGTGTGTTTTATCTTATGGGCTTCACTATGCTAGTCTCTTTCTTTACATTTGGATAATACCTCCTGCTGAGATCTGTCTAGCATCCATGTTTACCATTTGAGTCTTGGAAGTTACCCTGTCATTTGGGCTGGAGATTTGTCGTGTGATTGATCCATCTGCTCTGAGTTTACCCCAACATCAATCCTCTGCATTATGTGATTACAACGCCTGTTATCATTTTCCTTCTGGTAAGCAGATTGTGAGCACGGTAGTGTAGTGTGCCCTTTCTGTTTTCTTTGGCGCACTGAAACTTGGTGGTGGTTTCACAACAACTTCACATCTATCAAATGATGATTATCTTCACATATTTGGACTGTTATTGTATATATTGATTTTCAACAAATTTTTGAAGCGCTGCATTTTTGGACTTTATAAATATATAGAAGAACCAACACTTCCCAGAGAAGTATTTGGGTATAAAACATTTTAAATTGAATGTCTACAAAGTAGAACACCGTCAGTGGCAGTATGTCAGAATTCCTTTCAAACACAAAGAAACTGCAAATGCAAAAATAAGTGATATGGGCAGAGTGTCTAAACCAGGGTTTCTCAACCAGGGTTCCATGGAACCCTTGGGTTCCTCCAGAGGTTGCTAGGGGTTCCTTGAGCAATGAGTAATTTTTGCCTCTCAGGCCTCGTACACACGACCGAGTTTCTCGGCAAGAACCAGCAAGAAACTTGCTGGCAGAGATGTCTTGCCGAGAAACTCGTTCGTGTGTATGGTTTCTCGTCAAGAAAACCGACAAGTAATCTCGACGAGAAAATAGAGAACCTGCTCTCTATTTTCTCGTCGAGATTCTCGTCGGCATGTTTCTCGACGAGAAAAGTGAGTGTGTGTACACTTACCTGTCCTCCCGGAAGCCCGCGCATGTTGGAAATGAATTTGACGCATGCGCGGTAGCTTCCTAGGCATAGGTAGGGTATACCAAGATGGCGGCGACGGCATCGAATGTGACGAGCGCATGCTCGTCGTAGTCGATGACGTCAACGCGTACGCTCCATTCAAAGAACCGCGGGTTCTTTGAATCGAGCGTGTGTACACTCGGCCGGGACAAGTTTCTTGTCCAAGAATCTCGTCGAAAAAAACGACATGTTTTTTTCGACGAGAATCTCGGCCGTGTGTACGAGGCTTCAGATAAGTTCCCTCTGACACCATTGATCTTTTTAGCTATCTGTAAGGGGGTAATTATTTCCAATGACCACAAGTATAAGGAGCATTCTCCCCACTGACCATCACACGAAGGTATCATGAGTTATAGATATAGTAATTTTTAGCAGGGGTTCCCTGAAACCAGAAAGTTATTTCAAGGGTTCCTCTGTGTTGAAAAGGTTGAGAAACCCATAAACCATACTGGTGATATTGTTTCAGACTCATGGTAAACAAGAAAAATGTTCTTAGTAATTTTCAAGCATCCACTTCAGGTAGCCCTATCCAAAGCAAACTGTATTCCACAGATCCAATCTCATACCTACAACCACGGCAGTGAGCAAAAAGGATATGGCAACTTGAAAAAGCATAAGAAAAAAGGAACAGTTGCTCAGAAGTTGATGGGTCTGTAGCAATTATTATTATATGGAAAATATTGTATGTTACATGAACACATGAAGTTGGACTTTTTTTTTTTTTTTTTTTTATTAAATGTTGGCAAATATTGTACAAAAATAAATATCAGGGCAGGCATATATAGTCGCTAAGTGTTTACCATAATTTCTAAGGACAATGTGCTGCTGAAGAAGGCATGCTCAGTACTGTTTCTAAAGACCACAAAGCAATCCAATTATGGCACATTCTTTAGAAGTGAACTGAACATCTACTTGATATTATACGTGTATTTATATTGCATTTTGTTAAAGGTTTACTTAAAGTAGAACTATAGGCAAAACCTTTTTTTACATTTTGAATAAAGTAAGGGAAGGTTATAGCCCCTGCCCAATATTTTTTTTTTTTTTTTTTGCCATTTGTGCTCCATTGCAGAGATTTCCATTCACTTTCTGTCCCATAGCCAAACAGGAAGCGAGACAAAACCCCTGTAAATTAAGGGAATTCTTTAGGGACTCCCAGGTCACCAGAACTATTGTCCCCATTGGAAGATTTCCTCTCTATTACTCTTCAGGGGAAAACCCAAAATTTGGAATTTTCTTTTACATTCACTTACGATGATAATGGTAAACAGAAGAAATGGAGAGGTTGAATTTCCTTAATGGGGACACTGACAAGTGTTCTAATCTCTCCCCACTCTATCCAAAACTGGAAAAAAAGTTTTGCCTTTAGTTATACTTTAAGAAAAAGTAAATAGTCATTGTAAAAGAAGAATAAAGGAAAATGCACATGGTCTTCTAATTTCTGGCCATATCAGCTCACACCACCTCCTTATCCCCTGGCTTCTGCTGCGGCTCATACAGATGCTGTAATCTCTAGTCTGGCAGCAAACACCACCAACCAGTTTGCCCGACCTATGCTGATGGCCAAGGGGACAGATCTTTGGTGGAGAGTGGACTCAGCTTACCACTACAGCTGCATGCCCTCCTCAGCACCACCATGCCAGCACCCCTCCTTGTCATCACTGTGCCTGCATGCTACTTCACCACCATGCCTGCTTATCAATCCCCATTTTCACTGTTGTGCTTGATCCTCATCCTCCTCTTCTGCATTCCTCCACTTCACTTGTCCCTCCACCAATGCCTACCACTGCACTCACTGCTACTGTACCAATGCACATTTCTATATTCAGCATGTTTGATGACTGGACACACTTTTGCTAGTAAAAAAACAAAAGCTGAATTCAGCATGCAAAGAAAAACTGATTTTATGGTAAATTTTGTCAGTACCAGAAAGCAAAGACAATTCAGGGTTTAACCCTCATAACTGAGCAGTGGACTCTTCCCCTTATCCTGTATGCTAAAAGTACTTTAGTACACACTCTATGTATTTTTAATAATAAATGCAAATGATACAGTACAAAGATATAAACTAACTCAACCATATCTTCTTATTTAGTTTGATCTTGTCTGCCACAGAAAAGAATTAACAGATGTTTCACAGTCTGTTTATATGGCGGGGCTCCTGATAGGATCCATTATTTTTGGACCGTTAGGGGATTGGTAAGAAAACGTCTTTATTTCTGTTTTAATGATCAATAGAGAAAATGTAATTGCTTCTTTAAGAATCTAAATAATGTAATGAGTTAAAATCCAAATGAACCCTTCATTTTAATGTAGCGATACCCTCAACTAAGAGGGCCGCAGATTTGGCTTGGGCCCTGAATACAGCTCCGCCAACCCCCGGCAATCTACTCAACCCTTTCTGGCACAGTTAGTCTAGGGGTATACACATTTAATACTTATACTCTATGAGAGACTCAGACACAGAATAGTTGTAAAGGAATAACAGATTTTACTTTCGGCTATGCAAAGAGAATGAACAGTGATGACAACTTAACCTCTAGATTATATGCAGAGCCCTGCAATATCAGTCACACTACACCATAGAGAAGAGGGGGGGGGGTGGATAAGGAAACGCCACGTGGGGCGACTGTTAACTAGGCGCCCTGTGGCGCAATAACTAAACTGGGTCCCTAATGAATCAGGCCTGATTCCAAATTCTAGAACTCAGTCCTGTATGAATGATGGATTCTTCACCGGCAATCTGTAGAGGTGGTGCACTTAAGAATAAACAACAATTGTAATCCAGGAAAAGGGAATGTTGATAACTGGCAACACTTCACTGGAGATCCTCTGGATCAGTCCTGCTGTGGATCTCCAGTGAGAGTCTTTAACATGAGGTAGTAGGCCTCGGCAGTCTATAGGCACAGTACTATCAAACAGGTTATGGAATGAGCTTGCGCTCGCTCACCCGCCGGACGCGATCTCCGTCCGGGACTTCCACCGGCTGTGTCCTCACTCGCCCACAGCGGTCGCTGCGATCGGGTCCCCGATCCAATCTAGGCTGTAAGTAGAGATGTCGGATGCCACCCAGGCTCGCAGTGTGGTGGAAGGCTCCTTGGTCAGCTCCGGAAAGGCCCCAGGCTTCAGGCCTTACCCAGCGCAGGTCCGCACAGGTGTATCAGTCTCTGCCGTCCCGTGTCCAAAGAGGCCGAGCCAGGCCTCGCCCCTTCCTTATATCTCCGCACCCATGAGTCTCTGGGGCAGAAGCAAAACATCCTGGGAACCAGTGGGGTTCTGGGAACAGTAGTTCAAGAGTCTTTAAAGGAACCCTGCTACACATTCCCCCCACTTAAACTCTTTGGTCCCCATAGATAAACTTCAACATATGCTATGTACAATTTTGGACAGTGTCGAGTATGATGTTGGCATAGGGAATTCCCACCAAAATTTTGAGATGGAACTCTCTTGCCCACAGGTCACACTACCATCAGTGGCCTGCCTAACTGTGCCAGAGAGTGAGCTGGGGTTGCCCTCCACCAAATGGACAGTGGAGGGATCAGGATACTCAACACTTCTCCTAGCCGTTACAACAGAGTCCTCTGAGCTCGTCCCCATTTGGGGGTAAGTTAGTTTCTTGGGAGGCCTGATAACTCTGCGAGCCCTCTGCTCTCTTGGGGCTTCTGGCACCACAGGCTCTTCTTCAGGAGTAAGTTCAGGTAACATTGCTGGTTCTGGAACCTCTGATTTAGAAGTTGACTAGTAATTGGAATCTCTAGGATCCTCCTTTGAACAAGTATCAGGAACATCTTCCCAGTAATCAGCTGAGGGACTGAAGGGTATGAATTCAGTGGCCTCCGGATTCAGCGTTGCATCTGGAGTATCCCTAGTATTTGGGAGATCTATGGCGGACGTTCCCGGAGTCGAGGAAGGCCACAGCCAGTCCAGTTCTCCTCCTTCATCTGTACTCAGTTGAGAGGCCTCCCCATCTTCAGCTCGAGAGGTCTGAGACCGAGTTCTCGGCCTGGGAATATCCAGGATAGAGACTGATTCCGGGGGGTCCCTTGCTGGGGGTATCCTGACTGCTTCAGCAAGTGGAAGCAGGTGGTTTCGATGCCACGTCTTCAGGGGCCCCACCTTCCCTTCTGGCTTTAGTTTGTAAACAGGTAAACCAGGCAACTTCCTACAGACGATATAGGGTTCCGATCTCCATCTGTCTGCAAGCTTGTGCTTTCCAGGGACCCCCAGATTGCATAGCAGTACTCGGTCCCCAGGCTGCAGATCCTGCACTCGAACCTTCAGATCGAAATTTCTCTTGTTGCGGGCTCCCCTTTGATCCGAGGCAGCCTGGGCCTGTTCATAGGCCACCTGCAAGCTGCGTCTAAGTCTGTCCACGTATCCCTTGTGAGATGTAGCTGAGGTATGATCTAAAGAAGTGCCAAAGGCCAGATCCACGGGCAGCCTTGCTTCTCTCCCAAACATGAGTCGATAAGGGGAGTAGCCAGTAGCATCACTTGTGGTACAGTTATAGGCATGCACTAGGGCTGATATGTGTTGGCTCCAGTGTTGCTTCTTCTCTGTTTCTAAAGTTCCCAACATGTTGAGCAGGGTCCGGTTAAACCTCTCCGGCTGAGCATCTCCTTGTGGGTGGTAAGGTGTGGTTCTGGTCTTCTTTATTCCCAATGAGTCCAGAAGTTTCCGGATCATCCGACTCTCAAAGTCCCTTCCTTGATCTGAGTGAAGTCTCTGTGGTAGTCCGTAATGGACAAAATACTTCTCCATAAGTATCTTGGCCACGGTGGATGCCTTCTGATCTTTGGTTGGGAAAGCCTGGGCATAGCGGGTGAAATGGTCGGTTATTACCAGAACATTCCCCAATCCACTCAGGTCGGGTTTGAGGCAGAGAAAATCAATGCATACCAGATCCATTGGGCCTTGACTCTGTAAGTGGCCCATTGGGGCAGCTTGATGGGGTAGAGTCTTTCTCTGAATGCATCGTGCACAGGAATGGCAATACTCCTCTACTTCTGCCCTCATGCAGGGCCAATTGAACCGACTTCTGACAAGCTGGAAGGTCCTTTCTGCCCCTAGGTGGCCATGATGGTCATGTAAAGCAATTAGTACAGTCTCTCGGTGCTTCTCTGGGAGGAACACTTATCTTCTGAGTCATCAGAGGGGCCCCTTCGGTAGACCACTCCCTGATGCACCTGCAGCCTGTCCCATTCCTTCCTCAACAGACGGGCCTCCTTTGAGGGGTGATGTAAGAGTTTGTTGGGATCCTGATTCTCCAGGGCTTCGAGGACCAATCTCCCCATGGGGTCTTCCAGTTGGTCACACCTCAACTCCCGCTTGGATAGCTTCGGCAGGTTATCTTCTTCTAGCTGCGTTACTCCACAATAGTGTTTAGGGACTCCTACCATTGTAACGCCTATCTCCTCTGCCCTGGAGCCTCCTCTGGCTTGAAATTCAGCTCCTTGACAAAGGGCCCGTACTCCCTCGGGTGCTACTTGGGTCCAGTCTTCCCAGTCATTGGTCATGGCATGAGATCTCCAGGACAGGCTATCTGCATCCCTATTTCCAGCCCCCGGTCTGTACTTCAGACTGAAGTTGAATCCAGACAATGCAGCCAACCACCTGTGTCCGGTTGCATCTAGTTTTGCGGTGGTGAAGAGGTAGGTCAGGGGGTTGTTATCTGTCTTCACAGTAAACTCTGCCCCATAGAGGTAGTCTTTTAGCTTGTCTACTACTGCCCATTTGAGAGCCAGGAATTCCAGCTTATGAGTGGGGTAGTTCTTTTCTGAGGGGGTCAGGCTCCTGCTCACATAGGCCACTGGACGCAGTTGTCCTTCATGTTCTTGGTAGAGCACTCCGCCTAGGCCCTCATGGCTGGCATCCATGTGTAATTCATAAGGTCTGGTAGGGTCGGCGTAGGCCAGGACTGGGGCAGTGGTTAAGCTCCTCTTCAGGGCCTGGAAGGCCTCTTCACACCTTGAGTTCCACTGATCTTGAACTGACTCACCAGGCCTCCTGGGCCCTGAGTCATCCTCTTCCCCTTCTGCCTTTAGCAATTCATTCAACGGGCGGGAAATCCGAGCAAACCCCTCCACAAACCTCCTATAATAGGAGCAGAACCCCAGGAAGGATCTGAGCTCTGTTACCATGGTGGGTCGTGGCCAGGAAGTGACTGCTTCCAACTTCTCAGGATCTGTGGCCACCCCTTCTTCAGACACGATGTGCCCCAGATAGTTCACAGAAGACTGGTAGAACCGACACTTCTCAGGAGAAAGCTTAAGTCCTTCTCCACTGAGTCTTCTCAGTACTTTCTCCAGCCTGGCTTCATGTTCTTCCAAGGTTCTCCCGAAGACAATGACATCATCCAAGTACACAAGGACTTCTATAAGATTCATGTCTCCAACAGTCTTCTCCATAAGGCGTTGAAAGGTAGCAGGAGCTCCAGACAGACCCTGAGGCAGCCTATTGAATTCGAAGAATCCCACCGGGGTTATGAAGGCCGTCTTCTCTCTGTCTTCTGGGTGCATAGGGATTTGATAGTACCCACTCTTGAGGTCCATCACACTGAACCATTTGGCTCCGGACAAACTCTGTAAGGCATCTTCTATCCTTGGCGTGGTGTATTGGTCAGGGATGGTTCTCCTGTTGAGTGTCCTGTAATCGATACAAAGCCTCAACGATCCATTCTTCTTTCTGACCACCACTATTGGGGAGGCATAGGGGCTTCTAGACTCCCGGATCACACCAGTCTTCTTCAGTTCTGCAAGTTGTTCCCTCAGATCCTCCAGATCTGCCAGGGGAACCCGCCTGACCCTCTCTCGGAAGGGCTTATCTTCTTGGAGGTGGATTCGATGGGTGGCACTTCTTGCACACCCCACATCGAATTCATCTTCGGAAAAAATCTTCTCCCATCTAGTCAGCTGGGCCTTGGCTCTTTCTTTCCAAGCCCTGGGTAGGTTCGGGTTTTCCATAGACAGCTTCTCCCAAACATCTCCTCCGTCACCCGTCCCCTTGACTTCTGACAGAGTGACCGGGGCAGCAGGGCTCACCTGGCCCAGCAACATTCTGGCAGGGATCTCCATGGGCCCTTCCGTAGTGTTCCTCACACTCACCGGAACTCTGCCATGGGCCTTCTTCAGGGCCTTGAGCGGGATCACTTCTGGTATCACTTCCAGACCTGAGGACTCTTCCCTTGGGTCGGATTCCAGCATAACAAAGGGGTCAGGTTGTTCCCACGTAAGCTTCACAGTGGCCCTAAGACAGGTTACTTCTCCGGGCTGCAGCACTACTCCTTCTCTGCCAAGTCTCCACACCTTCCCTATCCCCTCTCCCGGGGTCTTCTGCTCAAAGACCAGTCGTTGGTAGGCCGTCTTTAGCATGGGATGGATTTTGGTGGCTGAATGGTTCCTCTCTTTCACTAGAGGGGTCAGGAGTCTCCGGACTAGATCCGTGTTTGTCCCTATAATCAGGGAAGTCTTGCTGGCTCCCGGCGGCCGAGGACACACAACTGCCAGGGTGTCAAACACTTCAGCCTTCCCAGCTACGGATGGGTCAAAAGTCATCTTTATGGGCAGGTAACCATCGTAAGGGAAACTCTGGGTTCCAAGTCCCCATATCTCCAGCTCTTCTATCCTCTGGATAGGCAGATGACTCAAGTGCCTATCATAGAAGTCTCGGTATAGTAAGGTCACCTGTGCTCCGGTGTACAAAAGAGCTTTGGTGTAGACTCCTTCCACTTGAATGGGCACAGTAGGGGATGGGCCCACCAGCTCCTCTGGGTATGGCCGGACTGGGGCCACCTTCTTCTTTGGACTTTTCCTCGCCCAGCTCCTTTTGGACTTTATTCTTTCCTGAGCCTGGCATGCATTGATTTTCTCCCTCTCAATGGGGGTACAAACCCGCTGAGGGATGTTATTGTTCCTCTTAGGTGTATGCTCTTTCTTCGGGGTGCTGTATTTCCACTGAGGGGTCTTACCCCCTCCCTCTGGGGTATATCTTGGTGGGGGGGTACTATATCTCCTCCTAGGAGTTTTGTCTCCTCCATTCTTGGCCTTTTTATTCAGTTTGGAGCGCACTGAAGATGATGGGCACCCGGTTGACTCCTTCACCGGGGCCCTTTGGAGTTTCCCGCCGGCTTGTAATTATCTGTTCTCTTCTTCTTTGGACTGGCGCATGTGTTGGCAAAGTGACCACTCCCTCCGCAGTTATAGCAAATAATCTCTTCTCGGTCCTGTAAGGAGGCCGGTGCTGAGGTGTTCGGAAACAACTCCTTTCTTGGACTTGGTTTCTCTGGTCTTCTTTGATCTTTCTCCATCAAAGAGGTCAGCATCTCTAACACTTGGGCCATTTGCGATTTCAAAGTGTCGACCTCTGCATCTCTTTCCGGGCTTTTGACCGAATTGACCAACACTGGTACAGGGGTGACATTCGCCTTGGCTACTTGCTGATCTTTCTGCAGCGCCTCTTCGTCTCTAATAATTTTTATTAGATCAGAGTAGGTTAGTGACTTTCCTCCTCCTGAGGTTTTCAGGTGCAGCCAAACCGGGTCTGAGCGCCATGCTCCCTTCATGATCTGCTTCATTCGTGCTTCATCTGCATCTTTAGGCAGCATTCCCTTCTTCAGAACAATCTTGCATAACTGCCTGTTCAGCCTTCTAACATATTCTGACAGTTTCTCATTCGGCTGCTGGAGAGTGTGTTCAAATTGATAGATCATCTCTGACACCTTCTCCAGCTGATCAAACTCTTCCTGCAGCATGGCCAGACAATCTTGAGCTGTACAGTTTTCATTTCCAAACCGGAAGCTCTTCACCGCTTCTGCCGCGGCACCTTTCAGACTTTCCAAGACTCGCTGTCTCTTCTGTGCCTCAGGCACCTCCCATGCCTCTACTGCCTGTAATGCCTGTTCCACCCAAGTGTCAAAATCTTCCTCCCCCGCAGGGACGGGAAGCTTCCCCGAGAATGTCTTTAGCCTCCGGTAGCTAGTCTCTATGTGCACCGTGCTTGTCTTCTGACAGTTTGTTAGTAGGTCCCCTAACACCTTTATCAGTTCGGGTGATATGGCCGTGGCAGGTGCAGGCGTCACCGGAGGTGTCGCTCCGTCTCTACTCTTTGGTGAGGTACGGGCCGCAGTCTGCGGTGGTCCCGTTTGTGGTGGCTCTCTCTTAATAGCGTGCGCCAGACTATAAGATCTGTTATCCGACGTCTGCGTATATTTGCGCTTGCAAGCCTCTGGCTTCCCATCTGAATACTCCACTAGCGCATACTGGTGTGAGGTGTCTGGGTCTAACTTTGTTCCCATCACCCATGGTGTACAATCTGGAGTCACTGACTTCATTAATCCTTCCACCGTTTCGGTCGACCATTCCTGACCCGGCATGTTAATGACCACTGACTGGCTTGGATCTGTCTTAGCTACTCCACACCACGTTCTGATGTCTTTCGGGTCCATGCCGGTACCTCTTGGCGGGTTTTCCCGCTGTATCAGGATCCCGGACGAGAACCCCCATGTGTAGCGATACCCTCAACTAAGAGGGCTGCAGATTTGGCTTGGGCCCTGAATACAGCTCCGCCAACCCCCGGCAATCTACTCAACCCTTTCTGGCACAGTTAGTCTAGGGGTATACACATTTAATACTTATACTCTATGAGAGACTCAGACACAGAATAGTTGTAAAGGAATAACAGATTTTACTTTCGGCTATGCAAAGAGAATGAACAGTGATGACAACTTAACCTCTAGATTATATGCAGAGCCCTGCAATATCAGTCACACTACACCATAGAGAAGAGGGGGGGGGTGGATAAGGAAACGCCACGTGGGGCGACTGTTAACTAGGCGCCCTGTGGCGCAATAACTAAACTGGGTCCCTAATGAATCAGGCCTGATTCCTAATTCTAGAACTCAGTCCTGTATGAATGATGGATTCTTCACCGGCAATCTGTAGAGGTGGTGCACTTAAGAATAAACAACAATTGTAATCCAGGAAAAGGGAATGTTGATAACTGGCAACACTTCACTGGAGATCCTCTGGATCAGTCCTGCTGTGGATCTCCAGTGAGAGTCTTTAACATGAGGTAGTAGGCCTCGGCAGTCTATAGGCACAGTACTATCAAACAGGTTATGGAATGAGCTTGCGCTCGCTCACCCGCCGGACGCGATCTCCGTCCGGGACTTCCACCGGCTGTGTCCTCACTCGCCCACAGCGGTCGCTGCGATCGGGTCCCCGATCCAATCTAGGCTGTAAGTAGAGATGTCGGATGCCACCCAGGCTCGCAGTGTGGTGGAAGGCTCCTTGGTCAGCTCCGGAAAGGCCCCAGGCTTCAGGCCTTACCCAGCGCAGGTCCGCACAGGTGTATCAGTCTCTGCCGTCCCGTGTCCAAAGAGGCCGAGCCAGGCCTCGCCCCTTCCTTATATCTCCGCACCCATGAGTCTCTGGGGCAGAAGCAAAACATCCTGGGAACCAGTGGGGTTCTGGGAACAGTAGTTCAAGAGTCTTTAAAGGAACCCTGCTACACATTCCCCCCACTTAAACTCTTTGGTCCCCATAGATAAACTTCAACATATGCTATGTACAATTTTGGACAGTGTCGAGTATGATGTTGGCATAGGGAATTCCCACCAAAATTTTGAGATGGAACTCTCTTGCCCACAGGTCACACTACCATCAGTGGCCTGCCTAACTGTGCCAGAGAGTGAGCTGGGGTTGCCCTCCACCAAATGGACAGTGGAGGGATCAGGATGCTCAACACTTCTCCTAGCCGTTACAACAGAGTCCTCTGAGCTCGTCCCCATTTGGGGGTAAGTTAGTTTCTTGGGAGGCCTGATAACTCTGCGAGCCCTCTGCTCTCTTGGGGCTTCTGGCACCACAGGCTCTTCTTCAGGAGTAAGTTCAGGTAACATTGCTGGTTCTGGAACCTCTGATTTAGAAGTTGACTGGTAATTGGAATCTCTAGGATCCTCCTTTGAACAAGTATCAGGAACATCTTCCCAGTAATCAGCGTAGGTCCGCACAGGTGTATCAGTCTCTGCCGTCCCGTGTCCAAAGAGGCCGAGCCAGGCCTCGCCCCTTCCTTATATCTCCGCACCCATGAGTCTCTGGGGCAGAAGCAAAACATCCTGGGAACCAGTGGGGTTCTGGGAACAGTAGTTCAAGAGTCTTTAAAGGAACCCCGTTACATTAATAACTGTAACACAATCAGGCTGCATAAACAGTCAAGGATTTGATTGGATTTTTTTTTTTTATAGGGCTCTTTCATACTACTTGCAGTGGAGCGCGGTGCTCTCTGAAGCAGATAGCTTTTCAGAGGGCATTTGACAGGCGGTGAGGAGGCGTTATATATTGCCTTCTTAATGTCTGATTTAACCCAGTAATGTCACACAACCTCACCACAATCGTATGCATTGCACTCAGTTGCGGCATGGCCCCATTGAATTTAATAGGTGTTAAAAATCACAGCTCGGCCACCAGTTTTTACTGCTGTCTGAGAGAGCCCTTAACCACTTGACCTCCGCAAGGTTTACCCCCCTCCATGACCAGGCCAAATTTTGCGATATGGCACTGCGTAATTTTAACTGACAATTGTTCAGTCGTGCGACGCTGTACCCAAATAATTTTTTTTATTTTTTCCCCCACAAATAGAGCTTTCTTTTGGTGTTATTTGATCAACTCTGTGGTTTTTATTTTTTGCACTATAAACATGAAAATACCAACAATTTTGAAAAATATTTTTTTTTTACTTTCTGCTATAAAACATATCAAATAATTATATATATATATATATATATATATATATATATTAAATCTAACTTCTTCATCAATCTAGACCAATATGTATTCTGCTACATATTTTTGGTTAAAAAAAAATCCCAGTAAGCGTATATTGATTGGTTTGCGCAAAAGTTATAGTGTTTACAAATTATGGGATATATACTAGAATTTTTTTGATTCATTTTTTTAATACTAGTAATGGCGGCGATCAGCGACTTATAGCGGGACTGCAATATTGCATCGGACACTGACACTTTAGGGGAACCAGTGACACTAAAACAGTGATCAATTCTAAAAATATGCACTGTCGCTGTACTAATGACACTGACTGGGAAGGGGTAAACATCTAGGGCACTAAAAAGGGTTAACTGTGTTCCTAACCAGTGTTTTTGTGTAAAAGGTGTGCTGCTCTTACTAAGGGAAGTGATGGATTTATTCTACAAAATCCATCACTTTCCCCCTGTCAGAACGGAGCTCTGCCTTGTTTACATAGACAGAGCTCCGTCCTGTGTCTCTGCCAGACTATTAGCGGGTGCCAGTAGACATCCATTGCCCGGCACCTGCAGATCAGCTTATGCTGTGACTAATCACAGCAAAAGAGGCTTGCCTCCTAAATGGAAGTGCAGAATCACGTATATGTATGTGATTCTGCACAGAATGGCTTCCCTGCAGAAGTATAGCTGCTATCGGGAAGTGGTTAATGTACAAGCCTGCTGCAGCCTTTACCAAGTGTAGCGCTACCCCCCGGGGAGCCAATTAAGTATGTTCAGTCCCGTACTCTGCCTCTCAACCCCAATAATAGTCTCAGCCCCTCTGGCAATAGTGTAAGTGCAAGGACCAATGAGAAACACACACGGTATGATAAAACACAGAAATTGTCTTTACTGCAATATTTCTGTGGAAAAGTAATGAACAGTAGCAATGCACATATGTTAAGTGAATCAGTTGAACAATAGTAACTAAGACCAAGAGCAATACAGGCATACCCCACTTTTAAGTACACAATGGGACCAGAGCTTGTATGTAAAACGAAAATGTACTTAAAGTGAAACAATACCTTTTTTCACTTCTAGGGTGTAGTGGGGTGTCAGGGGCTGTAGTGGGGGTGTCAGGAGCTGTAGTTGAGGACTCATGGGGCTGTAGTGGGGATGTCAGGGGCACACTGGAACAGGGAGGGCTATGCTCTCGGAGCTTCAGCTTCTTCTACTGCGGCTGCAAAATGTCTGTACAGTACTTGTGAGGCACTTTACATACACTCGGGGGTATGTCCTTACTCGTGAGTGTATGTAAAGTGAGTGTACTTAAAGCGGGGTATGCCTGTTGTGAGGGGGTTGACTCGGTAGCGGGTGTGTGTGACCCCCTGGTTGGGCTCCCCACACAAAAACAGGGCCAGCAGACGGAGGTTGTGGTTTTCAAAATCAAAAGGTGCGGTTTATTTCTCTATGTACAGTGACAAAACACAGCAAAGCCAAAAAGAAACAAACAAAATAAATCCTGGTCAGTTTGACCTCTGACTAAACATGCAGGTTTCCTAAACTAACAACTGGGATCAGCCTGGTGCTGTCCTAGTCCCTAAGTCCCTGGTTTAGTAAAAGTCCAAACAAATAGCCACACAGGCTTTGCCTCACCGCACAGGGGTTCACTCTCCCTAGACAGTCCACACAGGTCTGGTTCCAGGCATGAGCTAACACCTAATGAATCTGGGAGTTTTTTTATAGAGGCCTTAAACGAACTGACAGGCTTCAGCTGGTCTCATCAACTCCCTGCCTCACGACGCCCAGCACTCTCCCTAGAGGTATGAGTCATTCATGAGCCCACTAGCCTCAGCTGGGCTTCATCAACTCCCTAGTTGTATAAGTCGGCATAAAGCCTGAATCTGGGAGAAATATATCTACCCCCCTGGATGCAACCAGGTGACTTTACCTTCCTGCTGTCACATACCCCCCCCTCTTGTTTTAACCTTGGGGTTGGAACACCAGCAATCAGGCATTCATGTACTCGAGACAAAGCATCCACATTCCCCATTTGAACGCCAGGGCGATGCTTTACTGTGAAGTTGAATTCCTGTAGGGCCAGGAACCACCTATTCACTCTTCTATTTGTCTCCTTGTTTTGAGCCATCCACTTTAACGGAGCGTGATCCGTAACCATGTCAAAGTGCCTACCTAGCAGATAGTACCGAAGGGAATCTAGAGCCCACTTCACCGCTAAACACTCCTTTTCAACCGTGGCGTAATTTACCTCATGGGACTTCAACTTCCTGCTGAGGTAAATGACTGGGTGCTCTTCCCCGTTCCAGACCTGGGACAATACTGCTCCTAACCCCACATCTGACGCATCACTTTGTACGACAAAGTCTTTAGAGAAGTCGGGTGAGTACAACACTGGCTGGCTACATAAGGCTTGTTTCAAGAATTGGAATGCTGCCTCAGCCTCGGGGGTCCATTTAATCATGACCGACCCTTTCCCTTTCGTCAGGTTGGTTAGGGGCACAGCCTTAGAAGCAAAGTGGGGAATGAAGCGCCGATAATAACCCGCGATTCCCAGAAAGGCTCGTACCTGCTTCTTGCTGTTGGGACGTGGCCAACTCTGGATGGCCTCGACTTTGTTGAGTTGGGGTTTTATTACTCCCCTGCCAATGGTGTACCCAAGATATTTGGCCTCCTCCTGCCCAATGGTACACTTCTTGGGGTTAGCCGTAAACCCCGCTTCCCGAACAGAGTCCAGGACTGCTTGCACTTTTGGCAGATGTGAGGCCCAATCTGTGCTATGGACAATTACGTCATCCAGGTAAGCCGCAGCATACTTCCGATGGGGCCTCAGCATCTGGTCCATTTTCCGCTGGAATGTGGCCGGCGCATTCTGTAACCCGAACGGCATTCTCTTATATTGGAACGCCCCGTCTGGGGTTACAAATGCGGTTTTCTCTTTGGCCGACTTGGCCAGGGGAATTTGCCAATACCCTTTTGTGAGGTCAAGAGTCGTCATGTATCGGGCTGTTCCCAGCCGGTCGATCAACTCATCTATACGTGGCATGGGGTAGGTGTCAAATTTTGTAACTTTGTTCAACTGACGAAAATCGTTACAAAATCGCCAGCTCCCATCCGGTTTAGGCACCAACACAATGGGACTAGACCAATCACTTTGGGACTCCTCTATCACCCCTAAGTTCAGCATTTTCTGTACTTCCTCCCGTATTGCCTCCCGTCGGGCCTCTGGGATCCGATAGGGTTTTAACTTCACCCTTTCACCGGGCGGGGTAATAATATCATGCTCTACCCCAGATGTTTGTCCCGGCAGCTCAGAGAACACCTCCTTGTTGCGAAGCACAAACTCCTTAACCTCCTGTTGTTGGGGTTGTGACAAGGTGGCTGCTATTCCAACCTCCGGAATCACGCAACCAGTTTGAGCTGGTGACCAAGTTTCTGCGACTAGGGACTCTCTATCCCTCCAGGCTTTCAACAGATTAACGTGATATATCTGTTCGGGCTTTCGCCTTCCTGGTTGTCTGACCTTGTAATTCACTTCGCTCACTTTTTCCATTATCTCGTAGGGGCCTTGCCATTTGGCAAGGAATTTACTTTCAACCGTAGGGACAAGTACCAATATCCTATCCCCCGGGGAAAAGGTACGGGTCTTTGCTCCACGGTTGTACACTCTCTGCTGTGCCAACTGCGCTTGGGCCAAATGTTCCTTCACGATGGGCATTACCTGAGCAATTCGTTCTTGCATCAGGGCGACATGCTCAATCACACTCCTGTGGGGAGAACTCTCACTTTCCCAAGTTTCCTTGGCAATATCCAACAGCCCTCTTGGGTGTCTCCCATACAGTAACTCAAAGGGGGAGAATCCCGTAGAGGATTGGGGCACCTCCCTAATAGCAAACATCAAATAAGGAAGTAGACAGTCCCAATCCTTTCCATCTCTATCCACCACTTTCTTCAACATTTGTTTTAGGGTTTTGTTGAATCTTTCAACCAGCCCATCGGTTTGGGGGTGATACACAGATGTACGCAATTGCGTCACTTTGAACAATTTACACAGCTCTTTCATAACCCGGGACATAAAGGGTGTACCTTGGTCCGTAAGCAGTTCTTTACAAATACCCACCCGGCTAAAAACAAGAGATAGCTCTTTGGCTATGGTTTTGGCCGAGGTATTTCTGAGAGGGATCGCTTCTGGATAACGGGTGGCATAGTCCATTATAACCAATATGTACTGGTGCCCCCTAGCGGACTTGATTATAGGACCTACCAAATCCATTGCGATTCTCTCAAACGGGACCTCAATGATGGGTAGAGGGACCAGCGGGCTACGGAAATGTGGCATCGGGGCCGACCTCTGACACACAGGGCAGGAGGAACAATAATTTTCTATGTCCTTCATCACCCCAGGCCAATAGAATCTCTGTAATACCCTCTCTCGGGTTTTCTCTGTCCCCAGATGACCTCCAAGAATGTGCCCATGGGCCAACTCCAACACCAACTTCCTGTAAGGTTTGGGCACCACCAGCTGCTCAACGGTTTCTTCTGCCCTTTTTGCCACCCGATACAGTAGGTCCTTCTCTACGCTGAAGTATGGGTAAGTGCAGGTATTATCTGGGTTCACTAACTCGCCATCTATTTCCACTACGTTTTCCCGTGCCTTTATTAGGGCGGGGTCTTTTAACTGTTCTGTGGCAAAATTTTCCCTGTGAACCTCCAGATCAGAAAACTCCACAGACGGTAGGTTTTCGTCTGAGGAGGTGGGCTCCTCTCCAGTTTCTTGAGTCTCCCCTGCCAATACTGACAAGGGAAATTCTGGAGAGTCCTCACCACTCTCAGAGGAGTTCTGGCTATCACATTCCTGGTACATAGGGGCACCAGTGGGGGGCTCAGGATCATCCCACAGTTCCCAGAACTTCGGAAAATCCCTTCCCACAATGGCATCATGCGGTAATTGAGATACTAACCCCACTGGATGAGAGAGGGTACCTTTGGGGGTCTCGAAACACACTGTAGTCACTGGATACTCTCGGGTGTCCCCATGCACACAAATAACAGCTACCTTGCTATTCCCAGAGACCTCTGTTTTAACTAATTCAGCCTTTATCAGGGTCACAAGGCTACCTGAATCCAGTAATACCACAACATTTCTACCATTAATACACATTTTGCATAAATGTTTCTCAGTTCCCCGAATGGCAGTGCATGCGACTGTCGCACACAGCGACTGACGTCTGTCCATCAGAAAATCACATTGCATGGGTTCCTCCACAACCGGGCAATTTGCTGCAATATGTCCCGCTTGCCGGCAGCGGTAGCAAACGATCCTTCTTGCGGCCTCTTGAGCCGCTGATTTCCCAGGCTGTTCTCGCCAAACTTGGGGTAGAGCTCCCACCCTCTCACTCTCTCCACCCTCACCCCTTGGAATCCTCTTATCCGCCCCTGGGGATGGTCTGGTCTTAGGGTGGAAAGTCCGAGAGTCTCTGGAAGAGGCCATCAGGTTCTCTGTAGCCAAGTATCTCTCTACACGATCCACAAGTTTACCGGCCGTTTCTGGGTCTCCATGGCTTACCCACTTTTGAATGGCGGTAGGAAGAGCTCTCAAGAAACGATCCATCACAACACGTTCCACAATCTCCGGTGCGGACAAAGTCTCTGGCTGTAGCCACTTCCTGCTCAGGTGAATGAGATCATACATTTGAGACCTGGGGGGTTTTCCAAGCTGGAAAGTCCAGTTATGCACACGCTGAGCCCGGACAGCCAGGGTGACACCCAGCCTTGCCAATATTTCAGCTTTTAGCATCACATAGTCTTTTGCTTGGTCAGGCTCTAGGTCATAGTAAGCCTTCTGCGATTCACCAGTTAACAGAGGAGCCACCAGTCCAGCCCACTGCTCCTCAGGCCACTTTTCTCTTTCAGCAGTCCTTTCAAATGTGGTCAAAAATACCTCTGGATCATCCTCTCCAGTCATTTTTGTCAATAAACGACTCACCCCAAAGGACGCGGTATTAGTGGGACGGCTTTCCTCACTGGTCTGCGGACGTTGCTGCATTACTGCTTCCATTTGTTGTAGTCTCTGCTCTTGCTTCTGTAACAGGTCTATGAAGCGGGCCTCAGATTGCTGCTGGGCTTGTTGATGAGCTTGCTGCTGGGCTGCAAGGCTCCTTTGCAAACCTGCATTTGTCTGCTGTTGATTGGCATTTGCTAGAGCCAGCTGTTTCAGTATCTCCTCCATGCTGGCTTAAAAAAAACTGCCACTGGTTCTCCACCAACTGTGAGGGGGTTGACTCGGTAGCGGGTGTGTGTGACCCCCTGGTTGGGCTCCCCACACAAAAACAGGGCCAGCAGACGGAGGTTGTGGTTTTCAAAATCAAAAGGTGCGGTTTATTTCTCTATGTACAGTGACAAAACACAGCAAAGCCAAAAAGAAACAAACAAAATAAATCCTGGTCAGTTTGACCTCTGACTAAACATGCAGGTTTCCTAAACTAACAACTGGGATCAGCCTGGTGCTGTCCTAGTCCCTAAGTCCCTGGTTTAGTAAAAGTCCAAACAAATAGCCACACAGGCTTTGCCTCACCGCACAGGGGTTCACTCTCCCTAGACAGTCCACACAGGTCTGGTTCCAGGCATGAGCTAACACCTAATGAATCTGGGAGTTTTTTTATAGAGGCCTTAAACGAACTGACAGGCTTCAGCTGGTCTCATCAACTCCCTGCCTCACGACGCCCAGCACTCTCCCTAGAGGTATGAGTCATTCATGAGCCCACTAGCCTCAGCTGGGCTTCATCAACTCCCTAGTTGTATAAGTCGGCATAAAGCCTGAATCTGGGAGAAATATATCTACCCCCCTGGATGCAACCAGGTGACTTTACCTTCCTGCTGTCACACTGTATAGCTTAATACTGTATTCAGGCTGCTATCAGGGGATTCCCAACCTGAGAATAACCCCAAGAGCAGAGGCACACTTAAAAATGGCAAAAAAATCACAAATATGACACTTTATATCAGATTGGCTGCCGCTACTTAAATTGGTCTGTATGAGTCCAGGCAGGAGGAGAGCAGAAGAATGACCCTTTATGTCAGACCATTCTGACTCCTGACACCACAGGCCCAACAACAAACACTGTATTCAAATCAATGTTTAGTGGCTAAGCTTCCCAGATAACTTGTCCCGCACACCCACTGCGTATACAGAGCCCTGAGTATGTATGTGCGTGCCCATAGGGCACTAGTAACTTCAGTCCCTTTGAAGAAGGATGAGGCTTTGTATGTTCAGCTAACCACTCTCGTTGGTGCACTTAAACTCCTGAAAAGCACGGCCAAACAACACAACTGGTCCAGATTATCAAGTAAATAATGCAGGATCTTCCTCAGCAAAGTGAAAGGAAAATAGTGTCTGTATACAGTGTCTCTGTATCTGAATGGCCTTGTGTCCTGTGGCACTACAGGTGTCAGCAAGGTGACTAGGGATGAGCTTCGGCGTGTTCGCAGACTCCATGTGCAGAGCCCGCCAGGAAGTCGGCACGGCGATGTGCTAATCACAGGCAGGGAGACATGTCCCGATGCGCGGCTGCAGAGATCGGGACATGTCTCCCTGCCTGTGATTAGCGCAGCGCCGTGCCGACTTCCTGGCGGGCTCTGCACATGGAGTGTGCGAACACGCTGGAGCTCATCCCTAAAGGTGACTAAGAGCAATGATGTCTGTATACAGTGTTCATAAAGCTGGATGGGCAAAGTAAAACAACTCACACTGGAACGCTTCACACCATCTGTGCAGGAGCACCTGGGATCCCCCTCTCTCAAGCTGGATGTCCCCAACTGACTGTGGATGCCTGAAATCACGCGGTGGAGTGACCTGGGAGGCAGCACCTCTCCCCTAGGTTCAGTCTTTTATCTTGCCTCGCGGTGTCTGAATTCCCTCAGGGAAGCAAGATGGAGTCTTTTGTTTCTCTTCTCCCAGAGCATGCTGGCCTTAGTAGTTCCTGTCCCGATAAAAGACTATGGGGTCGTTTTTGATAGGGACTACACATCCCAGAATCCTTTGCAGCTGCTGCTTGTTAAAGTCCTTCTGATTTGCTCCTGTCATTGGCTCTTCTCCTCCTGCCAATAGGGACACAGGGGAGGGTGCAGAGTAAGCAGCTCTGTGTGTGTCTCCTGACAGAGAGAAGAGGAGAAGGAGAGGGGACATTCCACCGCATCTGCTGGCAGTCGCTCTGTCAGTGGAGAGCCTGTCTACTCGCGTCAGGCAGCTTGGCCAGGTGCAGGAAAATAACTAGGGGCACCTACTACATAAGGTTTTCTGGAATTCCAGCTCTCTAGCCAGTTAATGACCGGTTCCTGTACATTTACGTCGGCAGAATGGCACGGCTGGGCAAAGTAACGTATATTTACGTCACTTTGAAATTCCCGCCATGCGGACGCGCGCCCCTGCCGCGAGCTCCGTGACCGTGGCCGTGCCTGTGGGACCCGCGGTCTCGATGTCCACCGGTTTCCCGCAATCGGGTCACAGAGCCGCAGAACTGGGGGAGGCAAGTGTAAACAAGCATCTCCCCGTTCTGCCTAGTGACACTGTCACTGATCGTCTGCTCCCTCTCATCGGGAGCAGCGATCAGTGACGTGTCACTCGTAGCCACGCCCCCAAACATTTAGAATCACTCCCTAGGACACACTTAACCCCTTCAGCGCCACCTAGTGGTTAACCCCTTCACTGCCAGTGTAATTTTCACAGTAATCAGTGCATTTTTATAGCACTGATCGCTGTAAAAATGAAAATGGTCCCAAAAATGTGTCAAAAGTGTCCGATGTGTCCGCCATAAAGTCGCAGTCACGATAAAAATTGCAGATCGCCGCCATCGCTAGTAAAAAAAAATGAATACTAAAAATGCCATAAAACTATCCCCTATTTTGTAGATGCCATAACTTTTACGCAAACCAATCAATATACGCTTATTGCGATAGTTTTTTTACCAAAAAGTTGTAGAAAAATACGTATCGGTCTAAACTGTGGAAAAATTTCGTTTTTTTATAGATTTTTTGGGGATTATTATTATAGCAAAAAGTAAAAAATATTGCATTTTTTTCAAAATTGTCGCTCTATTTTTGTTTATAGCGCAAAAAGTAAAAACTGCAGAGGTGATCAAATACCACCAAAAGAAAGCTCTATTTGTGGGAAAAAAAGGACGTCCATTTTGTTTGGGAGCCATGTCGCACGACCACGCAATTGTCAGTTAAAGCGACGCAGTGCCGAATCGCAAAAAGTGCTCTGGTCTTTGGCGAGCGAAATGGTCCGGGCTTAAGTGGCTAGAGATTAGGACAACGCTTCAACATGGAGCTCAGCAGTCTGACATGCCAATTGCGTTCCAATCAACAACACTGCTCATGAAGTGTGGCTGCCTAAATTTGCATTATTATGCTGAACTCCAGGCAGATATAAAAGACACAAATTAATGCATCTCTCTAATCATTAATACATCTATAATTGTATTTGTTAAATTCAAGTAGTGTACATACCTGAATTTGACGCTGGTATCAGCCTCATGCAGTACCTATACAGCATGGCTGAAGTTTGAGAGGAAGTAACAAGACAAGGAGCCAACCAATTTATGTATTGACAAGAACATGCTGATAGGAGGAGAAACCAGAGTGACAGAGATGTAATCTCATCTCTGTGCTGCTCCTCAGTAGAATCAGACTGTCTAGACACACACTAGGGTGGGTCCAGGTCCAGGATAACCTGGGCACAGAGGAAGAAGCTTGAATGATGCTGGCCATCAGACTAAGGACATCTATCTACATGTAGTGGGCATGTACTATTTAGGGGAAGCATCTGGGTGGTAGCATGACCCAGATGCACTGATTGGAAGAATAGGGCTGTATTCTGTTCGGGTGAGGACATCAGTGGTGTTTAGTTCCCTGCGGCTCAGCAGGTGGCGCCGTCACTCTGAGCCGGTGTTGAACCACTACTGCAGTGCCGTACCCTTTGTGACCTCTCGCGGCAGCTTACTGCGGGGCGGGGAACCCGCTGTGCATGCTGGGGGAGGGTATAAAGGGGGCCTAAATCTTCGCCACGAGGTCCGAGTCCCAGGCACCTTCAGCCTGAGGGCTGCTGTCCGTGTTCGGTGTTCAGGCGCCCTTGGCCTGTACACGAGGAGTTCGTGTTCCATCCCAGACACCTTCAGTCTGGGGTGAGGTACTCAGCCGGAGGCCTGGGCCCAGTATCTTCCACTGGGTCCCGCGAGGGAGGGATCGTCCTAAGGTGCCCCGGGTGTTGGGCACTTGAATCCAGAGTGTAAGGGACCGGAGAGGAGACCCTTTGTGAAGCTGGTGCAGCATATTGCCAGTGTCGGGTGGACCTCCGGAGACCGCTCGGATGGATATCTTTCTCCAACAAGGGCCCATTCATACAGGAAGATAATTCATGTTCTGTGACCGGTGGCAGCGGTACATCTAGTCAATTCAGGTCGGTGGCAGAGACCTGCTATTAGGCCTGTGGCAGGGGCCTCAACAGTTCACCCGGTCGGTGGCAGCGACCAAACTCACGGTCGGTGGCAGCGACTGTGCGCCAAGCCTATTCGCCAAAGAAGGAATAGGAGAGTTCATTGTGCCTGGGCCTACTCGTATCCACACCCTGTTTGTTCATTTAAAAGTTCAACTGATACTGTTCATATGTGAAGAAGAATAAAGGAGTGTTGGACTTTTTATGATGTGGGGCTCTATTACTGACAGTCAAACTTGCCCTCTGCAGGAGGGCCAGAGGCTCCATCCAGAACACAAGACTCGGAGGTAAAATAGTGTTGGCCTTCACCTCAACACCTTAGAGGACATGGGCCGTAGTGAACCTCATCCTCTTCCCGCATACCCCTAGACAAGCAAGCCATTATATTTACAAAAGGGACGGAGGGTGAGGCCGCTACATACAGAATAGAAAAACTGGAGAAGAAATCCATGGTTTGAACATGAATATTGCAGCCAAAGCTGTCTTTATTTTTTTTCAAAATGAAGGGTTCAGTTGGGTTTCCAATACTTTTACCTTTGTGTGTATACAATAACTACCAATGTTTAGCACCTTAAATGAACCCTGTACTGAGACTGAGAGAAATAGGGAGGCTGCCATAGTGGAACCTCTCCTTCTGGAATGCTAGATGCCTGGCCTCTATACTGATAAAGGGATTTTTATAACAGCTTACCTGTAAAATCCTTTTCTTGGAGTACATCACGGGACACAGAGCGACTTAGTCATTACTAATGGGTTATATAGATTACCTTCAGGTGTTGGCACTGGCCAATTCCAAACCGGAAGTACCCTCCCCTATATAAGCCCCTCCCACCCGGGAGCACCTCAGTTTTGTAGCCAAGCAATAAGTGTCCCAAAAAGAGGGGTGGGAGCTCTGTGTCCCGTGATGTACTCCAAGAAAAGGATTTTACAGGTAAGCTGTTATAAAAATCCCTTTTTCTTTTTCGTACATCACGGGACACAGAGCGACTTAGTCATTACTAAAGGGACGTACCAAAGCAATGCCAAATGAGGGGAGGGATACATAAGCTGGGCGCCATCAGGCATGAGGATCTTTTGCGGCCTGCAACACACTGCGCCCAAAGGCGACATCCTCCTGACTTCTAACGTCTACCTGGTAGAATCTAGTAAACGTGTGTACCGAAGACCATGTCGCGGCCTTACATACTTGAGCCAGGGAGGCCTGGTGATGCACTGCCCATGAAGTTCCAACTGCTCTTGTGGAGTGCGCCCTAACTTTGAACGGAGGCGGTCTCTTTCTCAAGCCATAGGCTTGTATTATGACCTGTCGAATCCACTTGGCTAAAGTAGATTTTGATGCTGCCTGACCCTTTCTGGGGCCTTCCGGCAGAACAAACAAAGAATCCGTTCTGCGAATCTGAGCAGTGGCTTTTAGATAAGCTTTAACTGCTCTTACTACATCCAAAGAATGTAATAACTTTTCCTCTACCGAGCTAGGTTTGGGGAAAAAAGAAGGAAGAACCACATCTTGGTTCAAATGAAACCTCGATACCACCTTAGGAAGAAAGGCTGGATGAGGACGTAATACTACTCTGTCCTTATGGACAACCAGATATGGCTCCTTACAGGACAAGGCGGCTAGTTCCGATACTCTTTTAGCCGAACAAACGGCTACTAAGAAAATCAATTTCCTGGTGAGAAGAACCAAGGAAATGTGTTGCAATGGTTCAAACGGTTGTTTCTGTAGAACTGACAGAACCAGGTTTAAGTCCCAAGGACATATGGGAATACTAACCGGAGGGCTAATACGCATCACTCCTTGTATAAAGGCTTTGACTAGTGAATGCGAAGCCAAGGGCCTTTGAAAAAATATTGACAAGGCCGAAATCTGACCCTTGATAGTACTCAAGGCAAGCTTCCTATCTACAGCCCACTGTAGGAAGTCCAAAATCCTACCTATCACGTACTTACGTGGATGCCATTTCTTGGCCTCACACCACGTAATGTACGCTTTCCAGATCCTATAATAGATCTGCCTGGATACCGGCTTCCTGGCATTGATCATGGTAGATACCACAGAATTAGAGAGCCCTCTCTTTTTCAGAATGTGGGCTTCAATAGCCAGGCCGTCAAACCTAGGGCTGGTAAGGAAGGGTGGTATATCGGTCCCTGCGACAGCAGGTCCGGACGATGTGGGAGGGTCCAAGGACTCCTCACTGACATTTTTACAATCTCCGCGTACCATGCCCTTCGGGGCCACGCTGGAGCCACCAGAATCACTGGTTTCTTTTCTACCCTGATTCTGCGGAGTAATCGCGGTAACAATTGTGGCGGTGGGAATGCATATATCAGCTTGAACTGATCCCAAGGGAACACTAGGGCATCCGAGCCGCAAGCTAGGGGATCCCTTGTGCGAGACACAAATCTGTCCACCTTTGCGTTGAATCTGGATGCTAGCAGATCTACATCCGGTGTTCCCCACCGCTGGCATATTGCCTGGAAAACCTCGGGGTGAAGAGACCATTCCCCCGGGCATAATTGTTGGCGACTTAGAAAGTCCGCTCTCCAATTTTCCACTCCTGGGATGAAAACCGCGGATATGGCTGGGACATATCTTTCTGCCCACTCCAGGATGCAATTTGCTTCCCTCTGGGCTGCACGACTCTTGGTGCCACCCTGGTGATTGATATATGCCACTGCCGTGGCATTGTCTGATTGAATTCTGACAGGGGACCCTTGGAGTTTGGATGTCCATGCTACTAGGGCATACCGGGCTGCTCGTATCTCTTTGGCCTCGTACACACGACCGATTTTCTCGTCGTAAAAAACACGTCGTTTTTTTCGACGAGATTCTTGTTAAGCTTGTCGATTTTCTCGTCAAGCTTTCTATGCGTACACACTGTCATTTCCCAATTTCCTTGTGGTTCTCTGCGCTCACGTCCAGCACGTACGACGGCACTATAAAGGGGAAGATCTTTTTTCTTGGCGCCACCCCTTGGGCTGCTTTTGCTGATCTCGTGTTACCGCGTGTGAAGTAAAAGTTTGGGAAGAGACGATTCGCGCTTTTCAGTCTTCGTACTTTTCAGATCGTTTTCTGCCGTTCAGTTTGTGCTTGTGGGTTCGTATCTTGACTTTCAGGGCGTCTAGGCAGGTCGTATCTGTTTTACAGTGCGTTCTTGCCTGTTCGTTTCTGAATTTCAGTTCGTTATTCATAGGCCTTGCTGTTCTAAAGTGCGTTCTGTTCTGTACGTTCTGATTAGACGACCGTTTCCTAGCCATGTCGCCTGGACGTTCTCGTCGTCGAGTTCGTGCTGTGCGTGCGCTTGGTGTTGGTCTGCTTGTTTTGGACCAAGACCAGTCCATGAATGGTGTGAGGAGGAGTTCATGGACCAAGAATTGGTTGCTCCAGCGGGACCAATTCTGCCACATGCCTCTGCTGCGGGAGATCGTCGAGAATAATCCTGAGGACTACAGGAATTTTCTGAGGATGTCTGACCCCGTTTTTCAGGAACTGTTGGCTTTGGTGTCCCCCTATATTACCAGGAAGGACACCGTTATGCGGGAAGCCATCAGTGCTGAGCAGAGGCTCATCGCCACGTTGCGTTACCTGGCGACAGGGAGAAGTCTTCAGGACTTGAAGTTCACCACAGGCATCTCCCCCCAGGCTCTGGGCCTCATAATCCCAGACACCTGTTCTGCTATTATACAAGTCCTGCAGGAGGACTATATTAGGGTAAGTTTTCTCCCTTCACATCACATTTTATGTATTACATGTATGCTAATGTATTGTATTTCTTTCATCCTTTCCTAATTACCATGATTGTAATATGCTGAGAATGTCCCCTTTGTCCCCATGCATGCTGGAAGTTTTTAAATGCCCCTTTTTTATCCTCCCTAAATATTTCCCCTCACTAAATTTTCCAGCAGGGGCGCCTGTTGCTCCAAATGTTGGGGGGTTACAACCCCAATTTCGGAAATAAACTTCCTCCTTTTTTGCTCTGTTGCCTAATAAACGCCCCCAGTTGTCCCCTCCAATGCAGCCATTTAGTCCCCTCTATTGCAGCCAGTTTCCCCCCAGCCCTGCACTTACCTTCTTGTGGTCAGCGCCATCCTTCTTCTGTCCTTGATGTCTTCTCCTTCCCTTCATGTTGCATCAGCCAATCATGTTACCATTAAACAGACTTGGTGAACATGATTGCCAGAGCTGCCTGTCAGTGTTTACACAAGGAATGCCCCCTCCTTGCGTCCCCGATTTTTCTTTGAGGAAGCCAATTACATCCCTCAGGTTGTAATTTGCAAGACTTTTTTAATACCTGTTTCTGCTCTGCAATTTTAACCCCCTAAATGACGCAATTAATCATATGTCGGTCGCTTTACAAGAGGCCATCCACCTGAATAGTGTGCGGCATAGACAATACATAGGTTCATGCGTGATGGGCACAGGAGAGAGGGGACAGTGCTCCAGCGCCCACTCTGGACGCACCGCCACTGCAATGCTATCCTGTGGCCAAACACATCTCCCCCCCCCAAAATAATTTAGTAATGGCCCATCAGAGGGGGTGATGAATATGATAAATGAGCCTTCCATTATACTTTTTTTTACACACCTTAATAAACGTATAATTAGATTGATGTTGGTCTCTAATTTTTTGGTCTTGAATTTGCTTGTAATGTATGCCTTTGTTTTTCTAATATTATTTCATCTTGTTTCACTCCACAGCTTCCTTCAACGCCACAGGAATGGCAGACTGTGGCATCGGAGTTTGCCACGCGGTGGGACTTCCCCAACTGCGGTGGTGCCATAGACGGGAAGCACGTCCGCATCGTGCCGCCACCCCGTTCTGGATCCTACTACTACAACTACAAGGGGTTTCATAGCATTGTGCTGATGGCGGTGGTGTCAGCACGGTATGAATTCCTCTATGTTGATGTAGGGAAGAATGGCCGGATGTCCGATGGGGGATCCTTCATCCAGACGGAGTTTGCCCTCCGTCTCCAGAGTGACGACCTTGCATTGCCACCGGATGCAGGGAATATTGAAGGACTCCCCTTTGTTTTCTTGGCCCGAAGAGTCGTTGAAAATGCCTTCGGCATAATGGCCAGCCGGTTCCGCCTTTTTATGACTTCCATCCACTTGGCGGACTACAAAATAAACTATGTAGTGTTATGCTGCTGTGTGCTACACAATTTTCTTTGCCGCAAAGCGAATTCATATATGGCCTCAGTTTTGCCAGAGGCTGGACTTTCCCCTGCAAATCCCCTTCCGGGCCTGGAATCTGCCCGTCTTGGCTTGCCCCCCCAAAATGCCCGTGTGGTTCGGGACAAATACATGGAGTATTTCACGGGTAGGGGGGCAATTCCTATGCCAGCCTATGTCTAAGTATCCCAATAAAAATCTTGTTTAAACCTTTAATTATTTGTTCTTTCCTGTCTCCTAGTTTGTCTTTGTGCATTTGTAGTGGCAAGTGTATTTTACTTTAGTAAATAACAACCAATTTCACTATGTTACCTTACAAAAGAACCAAATAAGCTTAGAGAGTATTATAAAAAGAAGCTACACGTTGTTTGTGGTCAAATATTTTACTCTCTGCACATTTTTTTTTGTTTTACTTTGGGGTTGGCCTGACCACAACCCGTCAAATTTTGGCTTATGAAAATACAAAAATACCACTTGCATTTCTAAAATGACAACATTGGATACCTCTGAGCAATCTGAGACATTCAGTTACACAAACTATGTCTCTATGTGCCCGTCCTAATATGGGGTCCTGCCACCCCTTGCCCAGCCAAAAATTCAATATGCACACATTTTTACTTTTTTGCAAATAGGAAGTTTACAATCCTGATCCCTATTGTCAACATGTGCTATCTGCCATCAGGGGTGATCAATGGATGTGTTTTGGGGGTGCATCCCCTTCCTCAGTTCACCGACTTTTGATACGAGGAAGGGGTTGCACCCACAAAAGACGTACATGGATATCCCCTGATGGCAGATAGCACATGTTCACACACTGTGTGCATATTCAATTTTTGGCTGCTTTGTTACTCAAAAAATTAGTAAAAATATAAAAACAAACATGTAAAAACAAATGTGTTTGGATGGCTTATTGAATTCTCCCCAAAACATCGAGAATGTCTTTAAATGTTTGTTCCATCACATGGATTCTTTGTTTAATTAGGTCCAGTTCCGTGCTACATTCCATCACTTGCTGGATGAGGCGGAGGGCACTGTCAGCAGAGAACGGTGTGCTATCCTTCACAACATTTCCATCCCCTAAAAACCATAAAAAAAAATTAATAAAACTCTGCAGGCCTACCTCGCTTACCTTAAGCTGTGGTGTCAGATACTGACCTGTTGTGGTGACCAGATCCACAACGTCATCCACCTCTCCTTCCTGCACTTCTCCTTCCTCCACCTCAACTTCCTGCACATCTTTCGGTTGTGGATCTTTGGGAGTTTGGGGTTGCTTGGAAGTTGTGGGGTGCATGTGCTCCCTGGAGTGTCCTCCTCCCAGTCTTCTCTCCCCTATGAGAATAAAACCAAAGGTCTATTTATCACACTGTAAAAATCTCATTTTTAAACTTAAAACAGGCTAAATTGTTTGGAAGTGGGGTACAAGTGTGTGTTTGTGCGGAATTTAAAGAAAAATGCATTCTTTATGACCCCAAATATGTTTATTATTCACATTTGGATGTAATTTTTTGGACATGGAGGCACCACAAATAAACTCTGATGCACCTGTGTGGGACACCCAAAAAAGGCGGGTCTGGTGGCCCACACTATAGTGCTCCAAAGTACAGATGTGGAAGCAGCTGCTGAGTGTCCTCTCCTTTACACTGATTAAAGTTTGCATTTCATTCTCCTTACAAACACATCATCTAGACTTAAAAATTATCCACAATACTTGATCAAAAATGGCAGATGTCTAATTACTTTTGGGGGTCTTAAATAAGCCAAAACCACGGATAGTGGCCGAACGAAGTGTCGGTAACGTAACGAACGATTACTGTGCCCAACCTAGTTCAAAATAATACATTTTGGAAGGGAGTCCAATATGCTTTAAAAAAAAAAAAAGTCAGTTTCTAAAAAGATTAATAGCAGAAAGGTCGTCATTTTACTTACTTTTAGCGAGCATCCTCTTTATGCTCCTCAACTGGTCTGGCTCCCTCAGTTTGAGGTCTGACCACCTCTTTCTGAGCTGCTCATTTGAGCGTTTCACCCCGAACTTCGCCCTCAGACTCTTCACAACTTTAGTGAGGATTTTGGCCTTCCTTCTATTTGGTTTGCTATACGGCCCATGCTTGGCATCATAATCAGCCTTGACCAAGATGTCCACCATCTCCGCCATCTCCGCCAAAGACATATTCGATGCCTTGAATCTCCTCCTTGATCGTGACGTGTCCTCGGTCTCCGGGCTTGTCTCCTCGCTAGTTGCGGAATTATCAGACACCTGCTGTAACTCCGCCATATCTGTCTGCGCGCCGAAAGAGAAGGGGCGGGGAAAAGATGTTAGTTAGAACGTCATGGGCGGGCGACGTGTGCGGAGCGACGTGTTCGAATTTGGACGCATGCGTGGTGTGTATATAGCAAACACACATGTGACTATAGTACGTTCGGTGTGCGGAGAGAGGAGTTCAAGTGACGGACGTGCGAACGAAGGTATGTGATTTTGTGAGACTTGTTAAAATTGTTGGCCTATACTGTCTTGAGATTGTTGGAGGATATATATGGTGACTAGGATGTGAAGGAGGTTAGACTGTTTGCCTCACATTATTTAAATATAATTTATTTTACTTGCAGATACAATATGAATGTATTTATTAGCGACAAAGAGTTCCTGGCGGAATTTATTGACCGGGTAAGGGAGCTGCCGGCTCTGTGGGAGACCAAAAACCCCATCCATAAAAAAAAAGGGGTGAGAAAAGCAGCGCTGGAGAAGCTGCTCCCATTTGTGCATACCAAGGTGCCCACAGCCACAGCAAAACAAGTGGACACTAAAATTGGGAGCTTGAGAGGTACCTACAGGACTGAACGCTCTAAGGTGCTGGCTTCTCAGAGGTCAGGAGCAGCAGCAGATGATGTTTATGTCCCGGTTTTGTGGTACTACAGCAGGATGTCCTTCCTGGATGACCACATTGAGCCAAGGCCATCACACTCCACTCTTCCCCCCAGACTTCCCTGCAGCCAACCTGAGCCTTCTCTGGAGCAAGAGGAGGCAGCCATCCTGGATGATCCTGATTTGGCCATCTGGAGCCAGGTATAGTATTAACTGAAAATGTAGTGGGATAAAATTAATGTTTCCCAAATATGTCAGGATGAGAAACATACATTATTTTGTATTCAACAAGTGAAATCATGATCTGTAGACATTATTCTGCACTTAATTGTGTGGTAAATAGTCAAGCTGATGTAGTGGTAAATTTAAAGCAAGGATTTATGCATTTACATTCTAATTGCTTCCATCAGGATTACAAAGTTTGATGCAAAGATTAAACCAACATATTAAACTATGTTTCTTTTTCATACACAGGATGAAATCAGCCAGGAGGAGGGTCTGGAAACTGTCAGGCAGGAGGAGGAAGGGCCCAGTGGCAGCCAGGAGGTGGCAGGGCCCAGTGGCAGCCAGGAGGTGGCAGGGCCCAGTGGCAGACAGGAGGTGGCAGGGCCCAGTGGCAGCCAGGAGGTGGCAGGGCCCAGTGGCAGACAGGAGGTGGCAGGGCCCAGTGGCAGACAGGAGGTGGCAGGGCAAAGGAGAAGCACCAGATCCCAGGTGCCTCCCATCAGGCTTCACAAAAGAGGCAGGAGGGACAGGACCACCAGTGAGGCAGCAATGGCCCTTATTAAAGAGGCCCATGCCACCCTCAAGGAGCCCACATCCCCTGAAGAGGCCATTGCCGGCCTAGTGGAGGCTAAGTTCAAGGTGATGAGCATGGAGCAACGCCTCCTATGCGAACCCCTGCTCATCACCTTGCTCAACAAGGGGGTGATGGAGCAAATTACCCCCAATACCGCCATATGTGAGGTGGCCCAACTGACCCAACCTCAACCTCCACCTCCACCTTCCTCTTCTGCCCCACCCCCTTCTGCTACCCCTCCACCTTCTGCCCCACCCCCTTCTGCTACACCTCCACCTTCTTCTTCTGCCCCACCCCCTTCTGCTACACCTCCACCTTCTGCCCCACCCCCTTCTGCTACACCTCCACCTTCTGCCCCACCCCCTTCTGCTACACCTCCACCTTCTTCTTCTGCCCCACCCCCTTCTGCTACACCTCCACCTCCTCCTCCTGACAGGAGTACCCCTCCAGTGGGCCAGCCTCCAGCTAAACGAAGAAGGAAGGCTTCAGTAAAGGCTGCAGGGAAGGTTGCCAGGAAGAAGAGGAAGTGATGGCCTTGCTTCATTGTGGTCGCACTGGTCGGACAGAAGGCAGCCTGTTGTAGTACCACACACTTGGGACATATATCTCACCTGCTGCTGTTCCTGACCTCTGGGAGGCCAGCATCAGATTGTGTTCTGAAATGTGGGCCTTCTCAAGCTCCCAATTTTAGTGTCCACACAGGGTTGCTGTGTGCTCTGGGGTCCCTGGGATGCACAAATGGCAGCAGCTTCTCCAGCGCTGCCTTCTCTTTATTTAATTTATAAACATGAATAAATGTGTTTTTTGTTTAAGTTCATACTTGACTATGTGTATTTTTAAATAAAAAAAAACAAGCTTTGGAGTAAGCAGATACATTTGACTGACAATAAAAGGCACAGATATCACCCCCCCAAAAGAATAACTAAATCTGATTAGCTCAAAAACATGGTGTGAAATTTTAAAAATATAGATTAGAAAATTAAATGGGAGATCGCTATCAAAACATTGAGAAATTATAATTAACATCATTTTGAAAAATCTAACCATTTAAATTATTCCTAAAAACTTGCACGATATAATACACATAAATCTTATAAAGAGCAGCATGAAAAAGGTTAAAAATAAGGCATAACTCTGTGTGAATATCAGCAGCAAAAGAAGGTCTCTCGTTTTGATTAATGTAACATTCTAACGAAGAATTCAATGCAGAACATTTAAACGATGAAATATTTATGAGCGTGACGAATGTGCTCTCTCCATTATGAAGGCTTGTTTTACCAGAAGATGCGCTCCCGTCTCATAGTTGCTTGTGAGCATGCGCACTTTTGGAAGAGTCGTAAAAGCATACACACGAACCATTTTCTCGTCACAAAACAGGCCGACGAGAAACACGACGAGGAAATCTGGACTCCTGACGAGAAAATAGAGAGCAGGTTCTCTATTTTCTCGTCGAGATTCTCGTCAAGTTTCTCGTCGTAAAACCATACACACGAACGTTTTTCTAGACAAAAAAACTCTCGCGGCACTTTTCTTGACTGTTTACGACGAGAAAATCGGTCGTGTGTACGAGGCCTTTGAGATTGATGGGCAGGGCCTTTTCTGCTTCTGACCACTTGCCCTGGAGAGACCATTGCTCCAGTACTGCCCCCCAGCCTATGAGGCTGGCATCTGTAGTGACCACCTTCCAAGAAACCGGACTGAAGGGTTTCCCTCTTTCCAGATTCTGGGGCACCAACCACCAATGGAGGCTCTTGCGAACGGAAGGGGACAGGGACATTGGTAAGTCTAAAGCCTGAACCTTTTTTGTTCCAGGCTGACAGTATGGCCCTTTGCAAATTCCTTGAATGGAATTGACCGTAGGGTACCGCTTCGAATGAAGCCACCATCTTTCCCAGCAGCCTCATGCAGAGGCGTATGGATGGTTTTCTTTTTGTACCCACTAAGTGGGTCAAATCTTTTAAAGACGACACCTTCTCTGGAGGTAAGAAAATCTTTCTCTGATTTGAATCCAGCCTTAGCCCTAAGTATTCCAGACTTTTGACTGGTCTTAGAGCTGACTTGTCCCGGTTGATAATCCAACCGTGATATTCCAGATACTTGATTGTCTTGTGAATAGCTACTTCCAGCTTTTCCACTGAGTGGTCTATTAGTAGCAGGTCGTCTAGATATGCCATTATCGTTACACCCTATGTTCTTAGATTGGCCAATAATGGGGCCAGAATTTTTGTGAACACTCGTGGTGCTGTGGCCAGACCGAAAGGTAAGGCTCTGAACTGAAAATGGCGCCCTTCTACTGCAAAGTGTAGAAATTTCTGGTGGGCCGGAAAGATGGGAATATGCAGATAAGCATCCTTTATGTCGATCGAGGCTAACCATTCCTGCCCTTGTAGGGCGGTGGCCACCGATCGGATCGACTCCATCCAAAAAGTCCTGATATTTAGGAACTTGTTTAGCCCTTTTAGATTTAATATGGGCCTCACGTCCCCATTTGGTTTGGGGACTGTGAAAAGGTTCGAGTAAAACCCGAATCCGCTTACTTCCAGGGGAACCTTCATGATTGATTACACCTTGGAGCAATAGTTGTTCTAGTGCCAGAAGGAGGGATCCTCTCTTTTGGGGATCTCTTGGCACGTTTGACCTCATAAATTGGGCAGGAGGAGTGCCTTTTAACTCCAGCTTGTATCCCAGACTTACTGCGGAGAGCACCCATCTGTCTCTGATGGTGTCCCGCCAGGTCTCTGTGAACAACTGAAGTCTTCCCCCCACCCGATTGAGTGGGGGCAACGCTTCATGCCTTGGGGGGAGGTTTTGTACCTCTCTTGATCCAGGGCTTTTTGTTACCCTGTGATTGTCCCTGATTTCTGCCCCCTGAATTTGACCGCGGAGGCCATCGGAACTGCTTCACAGCCGATGTGCCCGGGACTGGAGAAGTAGGCCTCTTAAAAGAAGGACTTCTACCCTTGTTCTTAACCGGTAAGAGTGAACTTTTACCGGCAGAAATTTTCTGGATATATTTGTCCAGATCTTCTCCAAATAAGCGTTCTCCATGAAATGGGAAGCTAACCAGCAGTTTTTTACAGGGAGCTTCAGCAGACCAGTTTTTGAGCCACAGAAGCCTACGCATATGTACTATAGACAGCGTAAAGCGGGAGGCCTGTTGGATTGTATCCTTTATGGCGTCCACCGCAAAACACAAGGCTCTAGGCAGGTCAGCTAGGGCAAGAGCCTGCTGATCTGGTAAGTCCCTTAAGACTTGTTTCAACTGATCTTTCACTGCTTGGCAGACTCCAATCGCTGCTACCGCAGGTTGTGTCACCATGCTTGCTGTAGAGAAAGCAGATTTTAGTAAAGACTCCAATTTTTTATCTATTGGGTCTTTGAACATTGGAACATTATCTACTGGACATGTCAGTGATTTGTTAACAGAAGAGATGGCTGCGTCCACTGTAGGGACCCTCCATTTTTTTATGAACTTATCCTCCATGGGATAGATCACAGGAAATCTCTTGGGGGGAGCAAATATTTTATCAGGATGCTCCCAATCCTGGTAAATAAGCCCTTCTAATAAAGGGTGGATTGGGAAGGAACAGACAGCCTGGGGAGCTTTTAGCGACCCCAGCGAGGAAACCGTAGTGGATGGTGGTTCCGCCAGAGGCATTTTAAATGCTGATCGGACCATGTTAGTCAGAGACTGAACCCATAATCTTTCAGCCTGAGATGCTGAGAAAGGTTCTTCCACTGTTGATTCCTCCATAACTGAATCAACCTCATCCTGATCCCCTTCAGGTAGGTCGATCTCTGTGTGGGGCTGTTCCTCCACTAACAGGCACTCTGAAGGAGGAGACGGAGATCGGACGCGCTTTTCCTGAGACAGGGAAGCAGCGATCAATGCTGTTAATCTCTCTTCCAATCCTCCCAGAGTTGAGGATAAAACCTCCTCTGTTATATATACAGGAGCAGGTGGACTGGGGACAGCCGCAGCACCAGGCATTCCTGCGGGGTTTCTACGGCTACTGACCTCTGAATTCTCAGGGGAGATTGGTGCAGTACAAGCATGCCCAATATCCTCAGAGCCCGATGGAGACCCCTTTGGCTTCCTGGAAGATCTATTTCCGGAGCGTCTGGACGACATATCCTTTAAGCACAAAGCTGAGGTATTCCCGTCGTCATACACCAATTTTTGCTGGTAATAGTCTAACACAGGTGCTGCTATATACCAGCTGGTGTCCACTAAAGTGCCTTTCTATGGGGATGCCTGCATCAACCGCCTCTGTGTGCCACTGTTTGTTGCTAGCTCTGTTTGCATCCAGCTGACACTTGTACTGTGTCTTTTAACTATGCTGGGACGCCCGCACATGCGCAGAAGCGCCGCGGCGCGCATCGAGCGTCATCCACCCGCCCCGCCCCTTTTTCTTCATAGGAGGCGCGTGCACGCGCCCGCGCGCACGCCCGTGCGCCATTGGCGCCCTTTTTGAAATCAAACAGGGGACTAGGAGCCAGGGCCCTTTTTGCCGGAGGGCCTGTGCGGTGGATGAGCGCAGCAACAGGGCAGAGGAAGTGGATTCCCACAGAGAAACTTACCAGCTGCCTGGATCTTTTGACTTGAGAAAACCAAAGATCCACATGACAAGAAAAATGGACTACAGCGGCCTCTAGTGGTTTAACACAGGTACCGCGGTCCCTTTTTTTTTTCTTCTTGACTACTATTAAAATTTTACATTTTCAGTAGTTACAGGCAAACACAGATATTTAGCGGGAATACCGTTAGGTAACAGACAGAAAGACAAATTAGGCTTGGGGGTCCCCCAATAGAACCAAGTTCCTGGGGGCCCCCACTTACCTGATCCCCGCCGCAGGACTTTGTTTGGTCCACAGAAGTCCAAACTTCACCTATCACGGCAGGCATTGTAATTAAACCTTCAGGGACCGGGTTCCCAAGGATTCCACTCCCCTGGACCTGTATAGCACCCTGCACAGACAACATCTTGGTCGTGGGTATGACCAGAGCTCTGGATCCCAAGGTCCAGCCCTCCTAAGAGAAGCATTACAGCAAAACCTTGCTCTTCTGCTGCAAGGCCCGGGTACCGACCGTTTAGCTATGAAGCTTTTTTGGTGGGATCCGGAACAGCTTACTAAGGCCCAAAAGAACCTGTACGCAAGCCCAGTGAAAACACATGTTACTCTTTGGCCAACACCTTAGACACTGGCAAAAAACTGAGGTGCTCCCGGGTGGGAGGGGCTTATATAGGGGAGGGTACTTCCGGTTTGGAATTGGCCAGTGCCAACACCTGAAGGTAATCTATATAACCCATTAGTAATGACTAAGTCGCTCTGTGTCCCGTGATGTACGAAAAATAAATTGAACTTTATTACTCCCTGAACTACTTACCTGTAATGAGATTGCACATCAAGAGTTCTGGCGTTACTTGCTGCATACTCGTTCTGTTTCAGAAAAAGACAGCAAATAAACTAGAATTTTCATATGGAAGTGGAAAATGGGCAGGAAGACTATACTCCAGGGAAAAAAATAATTGAATACGTGGTGGACTTTCACAAGTTTCCTGCTAATATCATTGGCAAATCCTGGCAACTTAGTGGTGTGCTATGTCAAATTTAGTCTGCAACACATCTCTGTCTTGCAATAGAACCCAACTGCAGGATTACTAGGATGCATAGGCGTGCGCACAGGGTGTGCCAGGTGTGCCCAGGCACACCCTAATCACCCTGTGCAGAACAGATTCCCCCTACTGACCTGGCTCCCCCTCCTTCCCCCCACAGTACTACCGTCTTCCCTCCTCTCCCACCGGTTGTTGCTGTGGATGTTTTAGCAAAGTGGGGGAAGGCGCCAGTAAATATGCCATTTACCGGCCACTTCCCTTTCTGAATGAACATCGTGAGTGATCGGTAGAGTGTGTTTGAGCTTTGGGGTGCACACCCTAATGCCAAAGGCTGCGCACACCTGTGCTAGGATGGCTCCACTATTCTGCTGAGACATGTAAATGGGGCATATACCTGAACAGATGTTGTGTAACCCCAATTTTTTAAGGTTTGCTAAAGATTTTGCAACCTGATGATGGCTCATGGTAGAAAAGAATCCCAACTCCATCAGTGGTCTCACCTGCATGTGTAGTGCCGCACACCACACATGAACAGATATTTTTTATTTTTAACTTTTTTTTATTGAATCTTTATTTTACAAACCAACATTTAGTACAGACTGAATCTATGACACTCAGTTTACAAAGCATGCTAAGGCTTATATTAAGAAAGCCCTGCAATAACTACATGCTTGATGACTGCTTCTCTAAACTAAAGCAAGGTGTTCCTGTCTCTGCTTGGAGCATAGGGAAGTTGTTTCTCTTCTCTTTTTATTATGGTCTATTTTTCAAGATACTTTTTAGTATACTTTTTTCCAAATTACTAAAGTAAACAGACCTAAAACAAGCACAGTTATTAATGTGAACTGAACAACTTGGCCTAGCTCTGTCCATCACGTGCGAGTCCTTAACTTCAGCGTTGCTCTGTTGGTGCAATGCAATTTTTTGGGAGGTTCTGTGCTGCCATAGATAAAAGAACTAAAGAGGTATGACATTATCCTACCATATTAATGGCTTTATTCCATAGCCACTGATTTCTGATAAGGGTTTAGAGCCACCCCTGAGCCATTTTTAGTCATAGTGATAGTGTATACAGTGAGTTAAAAGCAGATGTAAAACATAAATCAGGAGTACAGTCCCACCCTAACTTCCAGAAGTACGGAATACTGTAGGTGCAACACACAACAGATTGTCATATGATAAAATATGGAGTTCCATCATTGGAGACTGGAGGCACACAACCATGGGAACCCAGAGCAGCACCCATCTGCTTATATAAGATGACTTTATTTCTATTGATAATGATCAAAAAATGTTTGGCTGATAACTGTAAGGCCTCGTTCACACGGGCGTGCTTAAGTGTACATCTGTGCGAAGGGCTGTGTTCGCTCGCACAGGATGCACAGGTTTCCCATGCACTGCCACAGTCGCTGCTCCCAAATAACATCTGTGCGGGTGTGTGTCCCCTAACTCACACTGTTTGCGTTCGGGGACATGCACCCATAGTCAAATTGGTAGCAGCAGCTGTGTCTGTGCAAACAAACACTGCCCTTTGCACAAATGTGTGCTTAAGTACGAGTGTGTGAACAAGGTTTAAAGGAAAAAGCTGCCTCTTTGCCCCACAGGCAAAGGCTTGCTGTGTCTAAGGTCCCTTTCACACTGTGCCGCCCCAAACGTTGTCGGTAAAACCAAGCTATTTTTAGCTGCGCTTTACCGTCGGATTTACGGTGCATTTCGGCCGCTAGCGGGGCGCTTTTAACCCCTGCTAGCGGCCAAAAAAGGGTTAAAACCGCCCGCAATGCACCGCAACAGCGGCGTGTTCCCGGCGGTACGGCGGCGCTGCCCATTGATTTCAATGGGCAGGAGTGCATTAGAAGCGGTGAGTTCACCGCTCCTAATGCGCTCCAAAGAAGCTGCTGGCAGGACTTTTTCTGACGCCCTGCCAGCGCACCGCTCCAGTGTGAAGGCCCTCGGGCTTTCACACTGGAGTGAATGGAGCAGCTATTTTTAACACTATAGCGCCTGCAAAACGCCTTCAGTGTGAAGGGGGTCTAAAGGTAAATCTGGCCCTGCATATGAAAAATATTACTATGATTTCCAATTCCCTGTTTTGAGAATTCATATTGATTTTAGAGTTTCGGCTCCAAAGCTGGCCTTGTTTCCAGATTGCCTCTAATAATTTTCTAGATAAAAAAAAAAACACTTTAAAAGTCAATGTTTTTGGAATGAGTAACGCTTTGTTTTTAAGGATTGGGAGACGTCCGGTCATATTAATCTCAATGTTATTGATGATGGCGTTTGGTGTTGGAGCAGCATTTGTGTCAGATTTTTACCTCTATACAGCCCTGCGGTGCGTTGTGGGAATGGCCATGTCGGGGGTCCTGATCAACAATCTTGTGTTAGGTAATAGGCGTGAGACTTGTTACTTTATAGTCAATTAATTTGCCTTCTAATATACGTTGTTTATTTTAAAGCAACAAAAAAGGAATTGCCCTGTTTGATTGGGGCCCTTCTGTGTAGTGGTATAGAGTGGTTACCACCTACACAGTTCCACTGCTAGTGTTTTTTACATCACTTTGGATACTACAGTATGGCAGGTGATACATATATTTTTAGTGATGTTCATCCAAAAGAAAACAGAAATATACATTGTGAACGCCCATACCAGTTTGGAATATAAATTTTTTGCTCTGGCTATTCTTACAATTGTGTAAAATATTGTTAAGGCAAACAGAAAATGTGTATCGACTTTATCATTACATATTTTTTATTTCAGTTGCTGAGTGGGTGGGATCGTCTCAGCGCGCCTATGCCACCATCAGCGGCCATGTTTGTTTTGCAGTTGGACAAATGGTTTTGGCAGGAGTCTGCTATGGCATCAGGAACTGGAGGTTGTTGCAGATAGTTTGCTCAGCCCCAACTGCCCTTTTATTTTTCTACATCTGGTGAGTAAGGTACATGAAATAATGAAAAGGGACATTCTCGTCATAATCAATGGAAGGAATAATTAATATAATAATCTTACCTACTAACATAGTATACTGCATAAAGCACATTGCAACTTATGTTAAGCCAATTTTTACTGTAGTTTTGAATAGAGTGGGGAAGGGTTAAAATCTCTGTCAGGTTTTTAATACTATCTGGGGCTACAATAGAGAGATTTCCCTTCAGTTCCTGTCCTGCTGATGAAGGCTGGTCAGAGAAGAAGTGAGGTAAAATCTCCAACAGCAAGACAGGAAAAAAACTGAGTTTTAAGTAGTTTAAAGGTTGTCTGGAACCCACCCATTTTGTTGTGTCCATGTTGCAGATGTTTTTTATTTTTTTAAATAAAATTCCTATATTTATTTACTTACCATACTATTTTCTTACCATTTATTTACTTACCGTATTTTTAGACTCCTTAATGGGTCTTTCTGTGCCCCTCTATGCAATGCAAGCAGATTAGTGTTGGTGGGAGGAGCCACCAGGGTACTCCAGGGACAGTCAGGCTAGAGTCACATCTATGCATGTTGCTTTTGAGCGTTTCTGCAGTGCTTTTTGCGGTGCTTGCCGCGTTTTTCGAAACGCGATTTTGCTGCGATTTGCGTTTTTTTTACACTGTATATAGCTGGTTGCTAAGGAGGGGGCAGGGAAGCCGGCCGCCGCGTCCTTAACAACCGATGAGTCATCAGTTGTCAGCGGGCTTCCCGCTGAATGTAAAAAAACATAATTGTCGGCTAAAAAACAAAATCGAGAAAAAAAACAGCGTGGGGTCCCCCCAGGTCCAAACCAGGCCCTTGAGTCTAGTATGGATTTGGAGGAGACCCCCCCACACCAAAATTAAAAAAAAAAACGCATGGGTGCCTTGGGGCAGGGGGGCTCTGCACCCCCACCCCAAAGCACCTTGCCCCCATGTTGATGGGGACAAGGGCCTCTTCCCGACAACCCTTGCCCGGTGGCCCCCCTGCCCCAAAGCACCCATCCCCTATGTTGAGGGCATGCGGCCTGGTATGGTTCAGGAGGGGGGGGCGGCTCGCTGTCCCCTCCCTTTCCTGACCTGCCGGGCTGCATACTCGGATAAAGGTCTGGTATGGATTTTGGGGGGACCCCCACGCCATTTTTTTAAAATTTTGGTGTGGGGGGGTCCCCTCCGAATCCATACTAGACCCAAGGGCCTGGTATGGACCTGGGGGGGACCCCCACGCTGTTTTTTTTCTCATTTTTTTTTAGCCAGCAATTCTTTTTTTTTTTACATTCAGCAGGCAGCCCGCTGACAACTGATGACTCATCGGTTGTCAAGGACGTGGCGGCCGGCTTCCCGGCCCCCTCCTTAGCAACCAGCTATATACAGTGTAAGAAAAAGAAATAAAAAAAAACGCAAGACACAAATCGCGGTAAAAACCAGGTACTTGCGTTTTGGATGCGGGTCCATTGAATTCTATTACATGAAAAACACTGCATTTTGCAGGAAAAAAAGTCCCCGACCCTTTCCAAAAACACAGAGGCACAAAAATGCATTGATGTGAACATGTTCCATAGGAACCCATGTTAAAAAATTTCCCTGCATTTCTGCAAAATGCATCAAAAAACGTATTAGTGTGAATCGAGCCTCAAGCTGAGAAGGACTACAGGTCTCTGGGACAGGAATGAAGGTAAAACTCACAAACTGAACGCAGATAGCAAAAAATTAACTGTCTGGTTTTAGCTAGTCCTTATTCTATCCAAAACTATGAAAAAAAAAAAGTTTTGCCTATCCATACACTTTAATGCTTACTTGAGAAAGACATGTGCTTAAATCATATAATTCTGGACAGCCTGCCACCTCCTAAAACTTTTCTCTGTAGGCCTATAAAGTTTTGCCTATCCATACACTTTAATGCTTACTTGAGAAAGACATGTGCTTAAATCATATAATTCTGGACAGCCTGCCACCTCCTAAAACTTTTCTCTGTAGGCCTATAAAGTTTTGCCTATCCATACACTTTGATGCTTACTTGAGAAAGACATGTGCTTAAATCATATAATTCTGGACAGCCTGCCACCTCCTAAAACTTTTCTCTGTAGGCCTATAAGGAGCTTCCTCAGGCCGAGGCCTGTCTGTTGGACATTTCCCACCTGCCCCAATTGTAAAAACAAATATGGATCATGCAGTTTAAAGCGGAAGTAAACCCATCGATTTCAAAACGCAGTTACATTCCCGGCATGCCAGGAATGCTAACTGTCACATTGGTTGTGCTCTCAACCAAACTGTCAAACCATCCAATGGCTGGTGTCATAACTGATCACATGTGCAGCATCATGGCAGTTGAAGATTAAACAGAGGCCAAGATGGCAGCTTCCTTGCCTGAAAATGATAGGAGGGTTTACTTCCACTTTAACCTTTCACAACTTCTAAATGATTTTGACTGTTAAAAAAAAAAAATTACACTGTTGCAGGATTCTCCCAGAATCTCCCAGATGGCTTTTAACTAAAGGAAAACGTGAAAGAGCAAAAGAAATCCTCCGAAAAGCAGCTTCAGTCAATAAAAAGACGTTATCAGAGGAATTGCTTACACAGGTATCAGGAATTCATGGTTTTGTACAACATTATGCAGAAAATGACATGACGTAAAAAAGCAAATACATACGTTAGTCTGGGTGTATTGAACAGGCATGGCTTTACCCTGAGACTCAACATTTAAAAGAGACCCTGCCACCAACTGAATAAAATGCAGGTACAAACACATAAAAAGTATAAATGCTTACTTGCAGTGTTTTTCCTTTCCATAATTGATTTTGTATCCACTTGCAGGGCACTTTTTACTCTGCTAGAACAAGAGTCAATTCGGCAGCACAACCCTCTTCTTCCTTACACATCATAGCCCTCTCCTCCTCTAACAGTTTCAATCTACAGTCCTTGCAGGTGTTCCGTCAGATTAGGCGACCTGTCAGAATTGGTAAGACCCCTTTCACACTGGGGCGCTTTGCAAAATTAGCGCCTGCAAAGCGCCCTGAAAGAGCTGCTCCTCACACTCCAGTGTGAAAGCCCGAGGGCTTTCACACTGGAGCGGTGCGCTGGCAGGACACTAAAAAAAAGTCCTGCTAGCAGCATCTTTGGAGCGGTGAAGGTGCGGTTGTTTATACCGCTCCTGCCCTTTAAAATGAATGGGCACTGTGGCTATACCGCTGGCAAAGCGCCGCTGCAGCGGCTAGCAGGGGTTAAAAGCGCCTCGCTAGTGGTCGAATAGCACCACGAAATTGAAGGTAAAGCTCAGCTAAAAAAAACGCGCTATACCGTCGACGCACCCACCGCCCCAGTGTGAAAGGGGCCTTATGGAAGTGACGTTCCACTGCCACACCCCGTACTCCACACTAACGATACACGGAGAAGGGGGCAAGCAGATATCTTGTTACACCCACTGGAGTTTTGCATTTCACAGTTATTTTTTTTAACAGTAAACGGAGCTTATAAGGTGAAATACAGTATTTAGAAATCCATCAGACATGTTGAATTATAAAAGCATCGGGGTTCTTTAACATTATCAAACCTGTGGGATCAGCAGGTTTGCTTCTGCTTTTAAAAAATTAAACATCGAAATAGTCCGTCGGATTTCTAAATACTATATTTCACCTTATAAGCTTTGTTTACTGTTAAAAATAACTGTGGAATGCAAAACTCCGGTGGGTGTAAAAAGATGTCTGCTTGCCCCCTGTCGGTGTATCGTTAGTGTGGAGGAGTGCGGGGTGTAGCAAGATGGCGGCGATGGAACGTCACTTCCGTTACCAATTCTGACGGGTCGCCATATTTCATATTTCCACTTACCGGTATCTCTCTACATAAACTTTTATGTGGCTGATAGGGAAAAGAAAAGGGGATTACTTTAAAGTGTCTTGAGTGACAAATCTGAGTCTCAGGACTTTTTTTTAAAGCAAGGGAGCCTTTAACATGTAAATAACATGCATACAATAATTTAAAAGCACATAAAATATTATGGGAAGATTGTTGTTGAAACGAGTGGTATGGTGACAGGGTCTTTTCTTGTTCATACATCACGGGACACAGAGCAGCATAGTCATTACTATGTGGGTTATATAGAATTACCTTCAGGTGCTGGCACTGGCAACTTCCAAAACAGGAAGTACCCTCCCCTATATAAGCCCCTCCCATCCGGGAGTACCTCAGTTTTTTGCCAGTGTCTAAGGTGTTGGCCAAGGTTAACATGTATTCATCTGGGCTTGTGTACAGGTTCTCTGGGCCTTAGCAAGCTATTCCGGATCCGACCAAAAAAGCTTCATAGCTAAACGGTCGGTACCCGGGCCTTGCAGAGAAGAGCAGGGTTTTGCCTGTAATGCCTCTCTTAGGAGGGCTGGACCCTGGGATCCAGAGCTCTGGTCATACCCAAAACCAAGAGGCTATCTGTGCAGGGTGCTATACAGGTCCAGGGGAGTGGAATCCTTGGGAACCCGGTCCCTGAAGGTCTAGTACAATGCCTGCCGTGAGAGGTGAAGTTTGGGCTTCTGTGGACCAAACAAAGTCCTGCGGCGGGGAAAAGGTAAGTGGGGGCCCCTCAGGAACTTGGTTCTATTGAGGGGACCCCCAAGCCTAATATGTCTTTCTGCCTGTTACCTAAAGGGTATTCCCGCTAATAGCTGTATATGCCTAAGAAATCCTAGAAATGTTTTTTCATAAGGGAAGTTTTAAAAAAACTGTAAACCTGGAAATGTTTTTCATAAAGGAGGTTTAAAAAAAAAAAAAAAAAAAAAGACAAAAGTGCGGTACCTGTGTTTGTCCACTAGAGGCCGCTGTGGAACGTCTTTTTTCTTGGGACTATTCCTTCCATGGTGAAAGTCCAGGCAGATGAGTGAGCTCTCTATCAGGGAAGCTGCATTCCTCTGTCATGCTGCCAAGTAGTTTCCTTCCATCCCCGAGTCCTGGTGAAACAGGGACCCTGGCTCCTCTCCCTACATGGCGCCAAGAGCGCACACGTGCACGCGTGCGCGCGCACACATGCTTTCTTTTTATAAGGTTTAGCTTCAAAAAAGGGGGCGGAGCCTGGCGGATGACGCGCTCTGTGCGCCCAGCGCTTCTGCGCATGTGCGGGCGTCCCAGCAAGATAAAAGGACTCAGTCCACGCTGCTTGCTATGGACACAGAGCATGAAAAGGAGCTGGTAGCATGGTATAGGGGCTTACAGCGGGCGGTTGATACAGGCATCCCCAGAAAGACGCATTAGTAGACACCCACTGATGTACATAGCAGCAAATTGCATTAGACTATTTCAGTAAGGGGTGTATTGCGGCTGGAATACCTCAGCTTTGAACTAAGGAATATGCCGCCTAAAAAACTCCGAGATATACCTCTCAGGAAGTGTAGGGGGTCTCCATCGGGCTCTGAGGATCTGGAGCAGTCATCTGCACCCTCCTCCCCTGAGAAATCAGAGGTTAATACCCATAAGGAACCCCCGGGAGTGCCAGGTACTGCGGCTGTCCTCAGTCCACCTGCTCCTGCATATATAACAGAGGAGGTTTTTTCCTCAACTCTGGAGGGATTGGAGCAGAGATTGGCTGCATTGATCGCTTCTTCTCTACAGGAAAGAAAGCGCGCCAGATCTCCATCACCTCCATTAGAGTGCCTGTTGGCAGAGCAACAGTCCCAGGAAGGGACCGACCTACCTGAAGGGGATCAGGAGGAGGTTAGCTCTGTTTTTGAGGAATCGACAGTAGATGAACCATTTTCAGCATCACAGACTGAAAGATTGTGGGTCCAGACCCTAACTGACATGGTTCGATCTGCATTTAAAATGCCTCTTGTTGAACCATCAACTACTGCTGTCTCCTCATTGGGGTCGCTAAAAGCTCCCCAGGTTAATTGCTCCTTTCCAATACATCCATTATTGGAAGGACTTATATACCAGGACTGGGAACATCCTGATAAACTATTTGTTCCGCCTAAAAGGTTTCCGGTGATCTATCCCATGGAGGAAAAGTTCACCCAGAGATGGAATGTTCCTACGGTGGATGCAGCCATCTCTTCTGTGAACAAATCACTGACATGTCCAGTAGATAATGTTCAAATGTTCAAAGATCCAGTGGATAAAAAATTGGAATCTTTATTAAAATCTGCTTTTTCCACAGCAGGGGCTGTTACACAGCCAGCAGTGGCAGCTATTGGGGTCTGCCAAGCTTTAAAGGATCAAATAAAAATGGTCCTGAGGGATTTGCCAGACCAACAGGCCCAGGCTCTGGCTGATCTGCCTAGAGCATTATGCTTTGCGGTTGACGCCATCAAGGATTCTATCCATCAGGCCTCCCGCCTCACGCTGTCTTTGGTACATATGCGTAGGCTTCTGTGGCTCAAAAACTGGTCTGCTGAAGCTCCCTGTAAGAAGCTCTTAGTTAGCTTCCCATTTCATGGGGAACGCCTTTTTGGCGAAGACCTGGATAAGTATATCCAGAAGATTTCCAGTGGTAAAAGTACTCTCTTACCGAGTAAGAAGAGGTCTAGGGGTCCATCTTTTAAGAGGACTACCTCTCCTATCCCTGCGACGTCTGCTACTAAGCAGTTCCGACGGCCTCCTCGGTCAAACTCAGGAGGTAAAAATCAGGGACAGCCACAGGGTAATAAAAAGCCCTGGATCCGAAGAGGTACTAAACCAGCCTCCAAGTCAAGCCTATGAAGGGCTGCCCCCACTCAAACGGGTGGGGGGAAGACTTCAGTTGTTCGCAGAGACCTGGCGGGAGACGATCAAAGACAGATGGGTGCTCTCCGCAGTAACTCTGGGATACAAGTTGGAGTTAAAAGAGCTCCTCCGTCCCATTTTATGTGGTCAGGCATGCCAAGAGACCCTCTGAAAAGACGGTCTCTCCTATTGGCGTTAGAACAACTATTGCTCCAAGGAGTAATTATGGAGGTTCCTATGGAAGAGTGGGGGTTGGGTTTCTACTCAAACCTTTTCACAGTCCCGAAGCCAGACGGGGACATAAGACCCATATTGGACCTAAAGAGTCTAAACAAATTTCTAAACGTCCGGTCTTTCCGGATGGAGTCGATCCGATCGGTCACCGCTGCCCTACAAGGGGAGGAATGGTTAGCCTCGATCGACATCAAAGATGCTTACTTGCATGTTCCCATCTTTCCAGGTCATCAAAAATTCCTACGCTTTGCAGTAGAAGGGCGCCATTTTCAGTTCAGAGCCTTACCATTCGGTCTGGCCACAGCACCACGAGTGTTCACAAAAATTCTGGCCCCACTGTTGGCCGATCTAAGAACACGGGGTGTAACGATAATGGCATACCTAGACGACCTGTTGTTAATGGACCACTCAGTTGCCAAGCTAGAAGTGGTAATTATCGATACAATCAAGTATCTGGAATCTCACGGTTGGGTCATCAACCTGGACAAGTCAGCCCTACAGCCAGTGAAAAACCTGGTATATCTAGGGCTACGGCTGGATTCAGACCAGAGGAAGATTTTCTTACCTCTAGACAAGGTATCCTCTTTGAGGGGCTTGGTCCGTCTGCTTTGTGCAAAAAGACAGCCGTCCATACGCCTGTGCATGAGGCTGCTAGGAAAGATGGTAGCATCATTCGAAGCTGTGCCATACGCCCAATTCCACTCAAGGAATTTACAAAGGGCCATATTGTCAGCCTGGAACGGAAAAGTTCAGGCTCTAGACTTCCCGATGGCTTTGTCCCCTTCCGTTCGGAAGAGTCTCTGCTGGTGGTTGATCCCCCAGAATCTCCAGAAGGGAAAACCCTTCAGCCCGATATCTTGGAAGGTGGTCACTACAGATGCCAGCCTTACAGGCTGGGGGGCAGTACTGGAGCAATGGTCTCTCCAGGGCAGATGGTCAAATGTAGTAAAAACCCTGCCCATCAATCTCTTAGAGATACGAGCAGCCCGGTACGCCCTAGTAGCCTGGACATCCAGACTCCAAGGGTCCCCTGTCAGAATTCAATCAGACAATGCCACAGCAGTGGCATATATCAATCATCAGGGAGGCACCAGGAGTCGTGCAGCCCAGAGGGAAGTAAGTCACATCCTGGAATGGGCAGAAAAGCATGTCCCATGTATATCAGCTGTCTTCATTCCAGGGGTGGAGAATTGGAAGGCGGACTTTCTGAGTCGCCAACAGTTATGCCCAGGGGAATGGTCCCTTCATCCCGAGGTCTTCCGAGCAATATGTCAGCGGTGGGGAACACCGGATGTAGATCTGCTAGCATCCAGATTCAACGCAAAGGTGGACAGATTTGTCTCTCGGACAAGGGATTCCCTCGCTTGCGGCTCGGATGCTCTGGTGTTCCCTTGGGATCAGTTCAGACTGATATATGCATTCCCTCCGCTACAATTGTTGCCTCGACTCCTTCGCAGAGTCAGGTTGGAGAAGAAGCCGGTGATCCTGGTGGCTCCAGCGTGGCCCCGAAGGGCCTGGTACGCGGAGATCATCAAAATGTCTGTGGGGAGTCCTTGGACCCTTCCACGTCGTCCGGACCTGCTTTCGCAAGGACCGATATACCACCCTTCCTTACTAACTCTAAGTTTAACGGCCTGGCTATTGAATCCCACATCCTAAAGAAGAGAGGTCTCTCTAACTCTGTGGTATCAACTATAATCAATGCCAGGAAGCCTGTATCCAGGCAGATCTACTATAGAGTTTGGAAGGCGTACATCACTTGGTGCGAGGCCAGAAAATGGCATCCACGTAAGTACGTTATAGGCAGAATTCTGGACTTCCTGCAGTGGGCTGTAGACAGGAAGTTTTCCTTAAGTACTATCAAGGGCCAGGTTTCGGCCTTGTCAATACTATTTCAAAGGCCCCTGGCTATGCATTCACTTGTCAAATCCTTTATGCAAGGTGTGACTCGTATTATTCCACCGATTAAGGCTCCCATATGCCCATGGGATCTAAATTTGGTTCTGTCGGTTCTGCAGAAGCAGCCATTTGAACCTTTGCGGCACATTTCCTTGGTTCTACTCACCAGGAAATTGATATTTTTAGTAGCCATATGCTCGGCTAGAAGAGTGTCGGAATTAGTCGCCATGTCCTGTAAAGAGCCATATCTGGTTATCCATAAGGACAGAGTAGTATTACGTCCTCACCCAGCCTTTCTTCCTAAGGTGGTATCGAGGTTTCACTTGAACCAGGATGTGGTTCTTCCTTCTTTTTTCCCCAAACCAAGCTCGGTAGAGGAAAAGTTATTGCATTCTTTGGATGTATTAAGAGCAGTTAAAGCTTATCTAAAAGCCACTGCTCAGATTCGTAGAACGGATTCTCTGTTTGTTCTGCCGGAAGGCCCCAGAAAGGGTCAGGCAGCATCAAAATCTACTTTAGCCAAGTGGATTCGACAGGTCATAATACAAGCCTATGGCTTGAAAAGTAGACCGCCTCCGTTCAAAGTTAGGGCGCACTCCACGAGAGCAGTTGGAACTTCATGGGCAGTGCATCACCAGGCCTCCCTGGCGCAAATTTGTAAGGCCGCAACATGGTCTTCAGTACACACGTTTACTAGGTTCTACCAGGTGGACGTGAGAAGTCAGGAGGATGTCGCCTTTGGGCGCAGTGTGTTGCAGGCCGCAAAAGATCCTCATGCCTGATGGCGCCCAGCTTATGTATGGTGTATCCCCCCCCTCATGTGGCATTGCTTTGGGACGTCCCACATAGTAATGACTATGCTGCTCTGTGTCCCGTGATGTATGAACAAGAAAGTAGGATTTTTAAAACAGCTTACCTGTAAAATCCTTTTCTTGGAGTACATCACGGGACACAGAGCTCCCACCCCTCTTTTGGGGACACGTATTGCTTTGCTACAAAACTGAGGTACTCCCGGATGGGAGGGGCTTATATAGGGGAGGGTACTTCCTGTTTTGGAAGTTGCCAGTGCCAGCACCTGAAGGTAATTCTATATAACCCACATAGTAATGACTATGCTGCTCTGTGTCCCGTGATGTACTCCAAGAAAAGGATTTTACAGGTAAGCTGTTTTAAAAATCCTACTTTTAAAGAGGAACTTCAGCCGGGAATGGGAAAACCAAAAGTCAGCACCTACAACTGCTGTACAGTGCCTTGAAAAAGTATTCATACCCCTTGAAATTTTCCACATTTCGTCATGTTACAACTAAAAACGTAAATGTTTTTTATTGGGATTTTATGTGATAGACCAACACAAAGTGGCACATAATTGTCTAGTGAAAGGAAAATGATAAATGGTTTTCAAAATTTTTTAGACATAAATATGTGAAAAGTGTAGCGTGCATTTGTATTCATCGACGTTTACTCTGATATCCCTAACTAAAATTTACTGGAACCAATTGTCTTCAGAAGTCACCTAATTAGTAAATAGAGTCCACCTGTGTGTAATTTAATCTCAGTATCACTACACTGGTCTGTGAAGCCCTCAGAGGTTTGTTAGAGAACCTTAGTGCACAAACAGTATCATAAAGGCCAAGGAACACACCAGACAGGTCAGGGATAAAGTTGTGGAGAAGTTTAAAGCAGGATTAGGTTGTAAGAAAAATATCCCAAGCTTTGAACATCTCATGGAGCATTGTTCAATCCATCATCCGAAAATGGAAAGAGTATGGCACAACTGCAAACCTACCAAGACATGGCCGTCCACCTAAACTGACAGGCCGGGCAAGGAGAGCATTAATCAGAGAAGCAGCCAAGAGGCCCATGGTAACTCTAGAGGAGCTGCAAAGATCCACAGCACAGGTGGGAGAATCTGTCCACAGGACATCTATTAGTCATGCACTTCACAAATCTGGCCTTTATGGAAAAGTGGCAAGAAGAAAGCTATTGTTGAATTAAAGCCGTAAGAACTCCTGTTTGCAGTTTGCGAGAAGCCATGTGGGGGACACAGTAAACATGTGGAAGAAGGTGCTCTGGTCAGATGAGACCAAAATTGAACTTTTTGGCCTAAAAGCAAAACGCTATGTGTGGCAGAGAACTAACACTTCACATCACCCTGAACACACCATCCCCACTGTGAAACATGGTGGTGGCAGCATCATGTTGTGGGGATGCTTTTCTTCAGCAGGGACAGGGAAGCTGGTCAGAGTTGATGGGAAGATGGATGGAGCCAAATACAGGGCAATCTTAGAATAAAACCTGTTATTGTCTGCAAAAGACTTGAGACTGGGGCGGAGGTTCACCTTCCAGCAGGACGACTCTAAACATACAGCCAGAGCTACAATGGAGTAGTTTAGATCAAAGCATATTCATGTGTTGGAATGCCCAGTCGAAGTCCTGACCTAAATACAATTGAGAATCTGTGGCAAGACTTGAAAATTGCTGTTCACAGACACTCTCCATCCAATCTGACAGAGCTTGAGTTTTTTGCAAAGAAGAATAGGCAAAAATTTCACTTTCTAGATGTGCAAAGCTGGTAGAGACATCCCAAAAAAGACTTGCAGCTCTAATTGTAGTGAAAGGTGATTCTACAAAGTATTGACTCAGGGGGGGCTGAATACAAATGCATGCCACACTTTTCACATATTTATTTGTAAAAAAAAATGAAAACTATTTATCATTTTTCTTCCACTTGACAATTATGTGCCACTTTGTGTTGGTCTGTCACATAAAATCCCAATAAAACGACATTTAAGTTTTTGGTTGTAACGTGACATAATGTGGAAAATTTCAAGGGGTATGAATACTTTTTCAAGGCACTGTAGCTGCTGTCTTTTAAGAATCAGATACTTAACCCTTTCTTGTAGTCCAGCACTGTTTTCTATGCAGCCAACTCTCCCCAGAGTTTTTGCTCCCCCTGGGCTGCCTTCATGGTTTTGGGGGCAACCTTCCTGGTGTCTCACAGCTGGCACCCTTAATGCTCATGCACGGGCTGCAGACTAGTAAAGGAGAGTGAAATTTTGGATAGCCAATTCAACATCATCCTTGTCTAGGCAAGGAATGGGGAAGCTGGAGCAGGTACCAAAAAAAAAATAATCTGCTCCCCAAAAAAAATAATCTACCATTTCTGATGAGACTGGAGGAGAAAAAATTAAAGGAGACAAGAGTCATTTTCAAGGGAAGTTCATCTTTAAGGTAAACCCCAAAAGTTTATGCACCCGTTTCTTCCATATCAGTCTATTTACTGTGCATGTGTTTTGTTTTTTTCAATAGCTTATTACTGCTGCTGTTGAAGGCACCAAATATATCCTGTCTTGTATGTTTTAAAGGCTAGCTCTATCTATAAATCACATTTCAGATCTGAGCGGGCACCAGCAAGTTGAATACCTCTTCAGCTTTGCTTATGTCTAATATACTCAAAAGAGCAAGAGAGCATGAGTCAGCTTACCAGCAAATACTCATATTGTAATGTGAATATATAGCTAAAACTTTTTTATTTATTTTTGGTTAGAAAAAGGAATGCCTATAACACTATTATGTCCTTTTAGGGAGATTTCCCTTCATTTCCTGTCCTATACTATTACAGGAAATTAGAAAGGAAATCTCTCTAAACTAAGCAAGGGTAAATTTTCTATGACAGATGTCACCAGAGCAGGTGCACCCATTGGAAGATTTCACCTTTATTAGGCTCCATGTACACAGAAGCTGATAAACTGCAGTTAATGGGCGTTTTGGCGTTTTTTTTAAAAGCCCATTAACTGCACTCTATGTTAGCCTATGTGTTCATGTACACATAACGTTTTTTAGCTTTAATGAGCAGTGGAGTTAATGGGCTTTTTTCTGAACGCAGGAAATTTGCGTTCAAAGTGCAGTTTTTCGGCAGAAAAAAACGCAAAACGCCGAAAAACGCTCATAAACGCTCAAAAACGCTGGCCGCGAGCGTTTTTTGGTCCATTGAAATTTTTTTTTTTTTTTTTTAAAGCTAAAAAAAGCTACACTGAAAAACGCTAATAAAAGCTAGTAAAAAAAACGCTGATAAAAGCTAGCTTTTTCTGCTGCTTTAAAAACGGCCGTTTTTGAGCTTCTGTGTACATGGAGCCTTAGGCTCCATGTTCACTGAAGCTGATAAACTGCAGTTTATTGGCATTTTTTTAAAAAGCCCATTAACTGCACTCTTTGTTAGCCTAAGTGTTCATGTACACATAGCGTTTTTTAGCGTTCATGAGCAGTGGAGTTAATGGGCTTTTTTCTGAACGCAAGAAAGTGCAGTTTTTCAGCAGGAAAAAACGCAAAACGCTGAAAAACGCTAATAAACGCTCAAAAACGCTCAAAAACGCTGGGCGCCAGCGTTTTTTTTGCGTTTTTTGATCCATTGAAAAAAAAAAGCTAAAAACGCTACACTGAAAAACGCTAGTAAAAAACGCTGATAAAAGCTATATTTTAAAGCAGCTTTTTCTGCCAGAAATCTGGCGTTCAAAACGACCGTTTTTGAGCTTCTGTGTAGATGGAGCCTAACAGTTCCAATGACAACCTTAACATCTTGAATTTACCTTTACTCTCTGTCTCTGTGATAGTGGCCCACAGGACAGAGGAGAAATCTTACCATAGAGAACTTTGCTTTTTTGTTTTAGACAAGAGGGAAGGGTTAAATGTCTATCATTTTTTAATTTTTTTACTTTTGTTGTATCCTGCCAAGGAGATTTCCCTTTCACTTCCTATCCTGGAGACACAGTAGGAAGTAAGAGAAGAATTCTCATTACTGACTGTTTCCACAAATTAACCTCCAGAAGATTTACCCCCCTTCATGACCAGGCCACTTTTTGCGATACAACGCTGCGTTACTTTAACCACTTCCAGACCGCCCACTGCACATTTAATGCAGAAGGGCAACCCGGCTGTGCAAAACAACGTACCTGTACTTTGTACCCTCTTCAGGGTCTGGGGCATGCACAGCCGGTGCCCCTCTCAGCGGTAGTGATGAGCCGAACACCCCCGGGTTCGGTTCGCACCAGAACCCGCGAACGGACCGAAAGTTCGCACGAACTTTCGAACCCTATTAAATACAATGGATGCGAACATTCGAAATCTAAAGTGCTAATTATAACGACTATTATGCATGTTATTGTCCTAAAAAGGGTTTGGGAACCCGGGTTCTGCACCAGGGGACATGTATCAATCCAAAAAAAAGTTTTAATAACGGCTGTTTTTCGGGAGCAGTCATTTTAATGATGCATAAAGTGAAAAAAAAAAAGTCAAATATTCCTTTAAATATCGTACCTGGGGGGTGTCTAAAGTATGCCTGTGAAGTGCCACGTGTTTCCCGTGTTTAGAACTGTCCCTGCGCAAAATTAAATTTCTAAAGGAAAAAAAGCCATTTAAAACTGCTTGCGGCTTTAATGTAATGTCTGGTCCCGGTAGTATGGATGAAAATCTTTGAGAAAAATGGCATAGCTACCCCATCACCCCCCCCCTACCCCAGCCCATTACCAGCCCCTTTGGGTCTTGTATGGATATTAAGGGGAACCCCGCACACAAAATAAAAAAGGCCCTATATACTCTGAACAGCCGTATACAGGCGGTGCATACAAGACAGGGACTGTAGGTTTGTTCTTATGTAGAATCTGTTTGTAATTTTGAACAGGTACATTGTTTAAGTGTAGCTCCAGCCAAGAAATCTGTTTTTAAGCTTTTTGGAAAACATAGGGAAGGGTTATCACCCCTGTAACATTTGTTTTGCTGTCTGTGCAGTGTGCACCTCATCAGAACAGTTCACCTCACTTTCCGTCCTAATGACAAATGTTTTTTGAAAATTTGGGGTTTTTATTGAAACAAGAATTGGTGATAAAGCATCAGTGGAGAGGAGACAGTTTTTTTCCCATATTAACTCTTACAGGAGAGAATTTGCCTTCCTAGGGGTAGATTTCCTCTCACTTCCTGTTGTATCCTTCCGTTTGCAAGGAGGAGTCGTTTGTAAGTTGGATGTTTGAAAGTAGGGGCCTGCCGTATATACTCAGCTGAAATTTGCCCCTTACATGTTGGTGTTGCCACAACACTGTGAGCCCTCACAGTTACTCTTGGTGGGCGCATGAATGGGCCCTGCTGTGAATTATTAGATCAAGAATTGTAATTGCATGCCCCTTTTGAACAGGGGCTGAAAAATTGGGCCTTAGGCACTGGTGCCACAACACTGCAACCCCTCACAGATACTGTACTTGGAGCACAGCAATGAGCCCTGTTGCAAAGTATTGCATCAAAAATTGTAATTACACGCCCCTGCTAAACAGGGGCTGAAAAATTGGGCCTTAGCCACTGGTGCTGGTGCCACGACACTGCAACCTCTCCCAGATACTCTAGTTGGAGTGCAGGAATGAGCCATGCTGCAAAGCATTGCATAAAAAATTGTAATTACATGCCCCTGTTAAACAGGGGCTGAAAAATTGGGCCTTAGCCACTGGTGGCGGCACCCAGAAACAAAAATGTTCTTCCAAGCTATCATCATCAATCGGATCATTGAGGAGGAGGAGGATAGTCAGTCAACATAACAGGACAGTCTCTCAGCATCAGCATCAGTCTTGAAGGGATGTGACATTTGAAAATAAATTAGTCTGTTATATCAGCTTCAGGTGTTTGGTAGCTGGTGGTGATCCAAGACTGGTTCATCTTTATGAAGGTCAGTCGATCAACAGAGTCGGTGGACAGGCGCACCCTGTGATCCGTGACAAATCCTCCAGCAGCACTGAATGTGCGTTCTGAAAGAACGCTGGATGCAGGACAGGCCAGTAGCTCAATTGCATACTGTGCAAGCTCTGGCCAGTGATCCATCCTCAAGACCCAGTAAGCCAGAGGATTTTCGGTGGGGAAGGTGTCCAAGTCTGACCTTGCCCCTAGGTATTCCTGCACCATGTATATCAGACGCTGGCGATGGTTGCTGGAACCGATCATAGCTTGGGGCTGCGGACTAAAGAATTGTCTGAACGCATCGGTCAGACGGCCACCTTCCCCACTGTTCCTTCTTTGACTGACCGAAGCCTCAGCAACTCGTTGTCCAGGACCAGGAGTTTGTAACCTCCCAGTCTCTGGGAAGGCGTTGCACAGACCTTTCTGCAAGGCCTCCCGGAGTTGTCTCATCCTCTGCTCCCTCTGCGACGGTAAGATAAGGTCTGCAACCTTACCCTTGTACCGTGGATCAAGGAGAGTGGCCAGCCAGTAATGGTCCCTCTCCTTGATCCGAAGAATACGAGGATCCTTCCGCAGACTTTACAGGATCAGGGAGGCCATGCAGCGTAGGTTAGCTGAGGCATTCGGTCCGGAGTCCTCTGGGTCACTAAGGACGACATGATCCGCAGCCACCTCCTCCCAGCCACGTACAAGTCCACTGGTTTCTTGGGACTGTAAATCATCCCTAAAAGACTGCTGCTGATGATGCTGAGTGCCAGGCTCCACCTCCATGCTGACACAATCCTCCTCCTCCTCCGTCTCCTCCTCTTCTTCCTGTGCGATGGGTGGGACAGAAGGAACACTGTCTGGGTAAAGGGGGCCTTGAGAGGCAAGGAAGTCCTCCTCTTCCTGCCTCTGTTCTGCCTCAAGTGCCCTGTCCATTATTCCACGCAGCGTATGTTCCAACAGGTGGACAAGAGGTACAGTGTCACTGATGCATGCACTGTCACTGCTCACCATCCTCGTGGCCTCCTCAAATGGTGCCAGGACAGTGCATGCATTCCTGATCATGCCCCACTGGCGTGGTGAAAAAAAACCGAGCTCCCCTGACCCTGTCCTGGTGCTGTAGTCGCACAGGTACTCATTGATGGCCCTCTGCTGCGTGTGCAGCCGCTGCAGCATTGCCAACGTTGAGTTCCACCTGGTGGGCATGTCACATATAAGGCGGTTCTTGGGCAGGTTCAACTCCTTTTGCAGCTCAGCCAGGCGAGCACTGGCATTATAAGATCTGCGGAAATGCACACAGACTTTCCTGGCCTGCCTCAGGACATCCTGTAAGCTTGGGTACCTGCCCAGGAACCGCTGCACCACCAGGTTAAGGACGTGAGCCACACAGGGCACATGGGTCAGTTGTCCCTGTCGGAGAGCGGAAAGGAGGTTGGTGCCATTGTCGCAAACTACCATTCCTGGCTTAAGCTGGCATGGCGTCAACCACCTCTCGGCCTGCCCCTGCAGAGCAGACAGAACCTCTGCCCCAGTGTGGCTCCTGTCCCCCAAACACACCAGCGCAAGCACGGCATGGCATCTTTTTGCCTGCGTAATTGCGTAGCCCCTTGAACGCCTATGGAGCACCGCTGGTTCCGAGGACAAAGCACAGGAAGAGGCCATGGAGGAAGAAGAAGAGGAGGGGGTGGAGGACAGAGGTGTGTCACAACCAGTAGTAGCATTTTGGAGGCGTGGCGGTGGAACAACCTCCAACACTACTGCACCTTGCCCTGCATCCTTCCCAGCTGCCAAAAGAGTGACCCAATGGACCGTGAAAGAAAGGTAACGTCCCTGTCCATGCCTGCTGGACCATGAGTCAGCGGTAATATGCACCTTACCGCTGACCGCCCTGTCCAGCGAGGCCAAGACATTGCCTTCCACATGCCGGTAGAGAGCCGGAATCGCCTTCCGTGAGAAAAAGTGGCGTTTGGGAACCTGCCACTGAGGAACCGCACATTGCACAAACTCACGGAAGGGGGCCGAGTCTACCAACTGAAAAGGCAGCAGTTGAAGCGCTAGCAATTTAGCCAAGCTAGCATTCAACCGCTGGGCATGTGGATGGCTGGGAGTGAACTTCTTTCGACGGTCCAGCAGCTGGGGCAGGGAAATTTGCCTGCTAGAATCGGACGTCGGTGTACTGCTAGCAGAGTGCCCGCAAGTACTTGGCTGTGACACACCTAATACTACACCTTCATTCCTCTCAGTGCAGGTTTCAGAGAGGACTGAAGGTATAGTGGGGTTGGAGATCCCAGCTGATGCGGTGCAAGGAGAGGTCCGATTTGTTCTTTGGTGTGGGTCTTTAAGGTAGGCTTGCCAACGAGCTGCATGGCAGGTTAACATATGTCTGGTCAAGCATGTGGTGCCCAAGCGGGTGATGTTTTGGCCACGCGATATACGCTTGAGACATATGTTGCAAACAGCAGCTGTGCGATCTGATGCACTCGACTCAAGAAAGGCCCACACCAAAGAACTTTTTGAATAACGGGCAGAGGCAGCGCCCTGCACAGGCGGAGCTCTGCGGTGTGATTCCGTCGGTGTGCTGCCCTTACGCTGGCCCCCCGAGGGCATCCTGCCTCGTTGGAGATGTGCCTCCTCCTCATCCTCCTCCTCCTCCTCTCTCCTATTAGGCACCCACGTGGAGTCAGTGACCTCATCATCCCCTCCCTCCTCATCACTGGAGCCAATCTGGCAGTATGCTGCAGCTGCTGGAACATGACTGCCAGATTGGTGTCCTTCTTGAGCATCCCCTCTCTCTGCTCTCACGCTACTGCCTTCCTCTAGCTGGGTATCATCATCAGACCCTTCGAAACGCTGGGCATCCTCCTGGAGCATGTACCCAACACTGTGCTCAAACAGTTCGGGGGACTCCTCAGGAGGACATGGTTGGTCTAGGGAAGGAGTGACTGATGATGACATTGATACCAGGGAAGAGGACGCTTTGGCAGCTGCTTTGCCAGTACCCTGAGCCTGGGTGAGAGAGGATGAGGAGGATGAGGAAGGCTTGGTCATCCACTCTACCAAGTCTTCGGCATGATGCGGCTCAACACGTCCAGCTGCCGAAAAGAAGGACAAGCGTGTCCCATGGCCACGTGCTGATGGCGATGCACCGCTTCCACGACCAGCACTGTTGTCTCTAGACACAGAGCCTGCTTGCCCTCTTTTATTGGCTCCTGACTGTCTGCCTCTCCTTGTTTGCCTTCCAGACATTCTAATGGCCTGCAGGGAAATGGGAAAACCAGCAATAAGGCCTAGCTTCAGGAGTATATTTTGCAGGAATCACACTACGCCTGCTGTAGGTGCTGTAAATGCCTGTTGGTGTAACACACCAGGAAAAAGCAGCAATTTAGGCTAACTTCAGGTGTAATATGATCAGGAGGCACACTCCGCCCGCTGTAAGTGCTGCAAATGCCTGTTGGTGTAACACACCAGGAAAAAGCAGCAATACAGGCTAACTTCAGGTGTAATATGATCAGGAGGCACACTCCGCCCGCTGTAAGTGCCGCAAATGCCTGTTGGTGTAACACACCAGGAAAAAGCAGCAATACAGGCTAACTTCAGGTGTAATATGATCAGGAGGCACACTCCGCCCACTGTAAGTGCCGCAAATGCCTGTTGGTGTAACACACCAGGAAAAGGCAGCAATACAGGCTAACTTCAGGTGTAATATGATCAGGAGGCACACTCCGCCCGCTGTAAGTGCCGCAAATGCCTGTTGGTGTAACACACCAGGAAAAAGCAGCAATACAGGCTAACTTCAGGTGTAATATGATCAGGAGGCACACTCCGCCCGCTGTAAGTGCCGCAAATGCCTGTTGGTGTAACACACCAGGAAAAAGCAGCAATACAGGCTAACTTCAGGTGTAATATGATCAGGAGGCACACTCCGCCCGCTGTAAGTGCTGCAAATGCCTGTTGGTGTAACACACCAGGAAAAAGCAGCAATACGGGCTAACTTCAGGTGTATAATGTGCAGGAGGCTTAGCAACAATGACACTGACACTGTCCCCTGCCTATCCTTCTCTATCCCTGCACACAAGGTTTATCAAAGTATATGACACTGACACTCTCCCTGTCTATCCTTCTCTCTCCCTGCACACAAGGTTTAGCAAAGAATATGACACTGACACTGTCCCCTGCCTATCCTTCTCTCTCCCTGCACACAAGGTTTATCAAAGTATGACACTGATACTCTCCCTGCCTATCCTTCTCTCTCCCTGCACACAAGGTTTAGCAAAGAATGTGACACTGACACTGTCCCCTGCCTATCCTCCTCTCTCCCTGCACACAAGGTTTAGCAAAGAATATGACACTGACACTCTCCCTGCCTATCCTTCTCTCTCCCTACACACAAGTTTGAGGTACAAATAGCACTGACACTGTCCCTGCCTATGTAACTCTTTCCCTGCACCGGAACACACTATACAAGGCCGCCGCACTGGCGGCCTTTTATAGTGTGGGGCGTGTGCTAAACCCCCTGAGCTATAATTGGCCACAGGCAACCTGCCTGTGGCCAATTATGGCTCTCCTAGCTGCCAGCGCTGTGATTGGCCAAGCATGCGGGGTCACAGTGCATGCTTGGCCAATCACAGCGCCGGGATTGCACTGCAATGGCGCAGTGTATTGTGGGCCGTTCGCGTCACTCGAATTTGGCGCGAACGGCCCAAATCGTTCGATTTTCGCCGAACGGTCGAACAGCCGATGTTCGAGTCGAACTTATGTTCGACTCGAACACCGAGCTCATCCCTACTCAGCGGGTCCAGTGGGCGCGATGGCCGCTGGGACCCGCCGATCGTTCACTGGAGAGGAAGAACGGCGGTCTGCCTATGTAATGTATGCTAATCAGGAACACAGATCTCTCTCTTCCTCCAGTTAAACCATCCCCAACACAGTTAGAAATCACTCCCTAGGAGCACACTTAACCCTTTGATCGCCCCTGATGTTAACCCCTTCCCTGCCAGTGTCATTTATATAGTGACAGTGCATTTTTTTTAGCACTGATCACTGTATTAGTGTCACTGGTCCCCAAAAAGTGTCACTTAGTGTCCAATTTGTCCACTGCAATGTCACAGTCCTGCTAAAAATCGCTGATCGCCGCCATTACTAGTAAAAATATCCCATAGTTTGTAGACATGATAACTTTTGCGCAAACCAATCAATTTACGCTTATTGGGATTTTTTTTTACAAAAATATGTAGCAGAATACATATTGGCCTAAATTGATGAAGACATTTTTTTTTTTTAAACTGCAAATGTTTTATAGCAGAAAGTAAAACATATTGTTGTTTTTTTCAAAATTGACAGTCTTTTTTTGCTGATAGCACAAAAAAATAAAAACCGCAGAGGTGATCAAATACTACCAAAATAAATCTCTATGTGTGAGAAAAAATTTGTTTGGGTACAGTGTCGCATGAATGTGCAATTATGAAACCTTCTGGGGCTGAAGTGGTTAACTGACAATTGCGCGGTCATGAAAATGTCATTTTTTCCCCCACAAATAGAGTTAATTTTAGGCCAATATGTATTCTGCTACATGTTTTTGGTTTGCTTAGCAGGAACACAAAATCCATCCCTTTCCCCCTTGTCAGAATGTAACTCTGCCTTGTTTACAAGCATAATTATTTCCAGAAGAATGCTTGTAATCCAAAGCACTCGTATATTAAAGCGGGTTTCCCCATAAGAGTCAATGGAAATGTTCCAGTGGCATTGCTAGTGTATGCAGTACCGCATGTGGCCAGAGGTGGGGAGGTGCCGGAAACACTCAAAAACACTCGGAGGTTGCTCAGATGCACTCGGGAATGGAGTGTTTCCGGGTGTTTCTGAGTGTCTCCGAGCGTCTCCGAGCGGCTCCGAGTGTCACCGGCGCCCCCGCACCTCTGGCCAAATGCGGTACTGCATACCCCAGAGGCTTGAATCCTGCTCGGCTTGCGAGACAACACTCGCAAAACGAGTCAGGATTAACCACTTGACCACTGGGCACTTAAACCCCCTTAATAACCAGACCAATTTTCAGCTTTCGGTGCTCTCACATTTTGAATGACAATTACTCAGTCATACAACACTGTACCCATATGAAATTTTTGTCCTTTTTTTCACACAAATAGAGCTTTCTTTTGGTGGTATTTAATCACTGTTGGGTTTTTTATTTGTTGCGCTATAAGAGAAAAAAGACTGAAAATTCTGTAAAAAAATGATTTTTTTTTCGTTTCTGTTATAAAATTTTGCAAATTACTATTTTTTCTTCATAAATTTTGGCCAAAATTTATACTGCTACATATCTTTGGTAAAAATAAGTACAAATTGGTGGATATTATTTGGTCTTTGTGAAAGTTATAGAGTCCACAAGCTATGGTGCCAATATCTGAAAATTGATCACACCTGAAGTACTGACGGCCGATCTCATTTCTTGAGACCCTAACATGCCAGAAAAGTACAAATACCCCCCAAATGACCCCTTTTTGGAAAGAAGACATTCCAAGGTATTCAGAAAGAGGCATTGTGAGTTTTTTGAAGTTGTCATTTTTCCCCACAATTCTTTGCAAAATCAAGATTTTTTTTTTCTCTTTTTTTTTCCACAAAATTGTCATATTAGCAGGTTATTTCTCACACACAGCATATGCATTCCACAAATTACACCCCAAAACACATTCTGCTATTCCTCTCGAGTATGGCGATTCCACATATGTGAGACTTTTACACAGCGTGGCCACATACAGAGGCCCAACATGCAGGGAGCACCTTCAGGCGTTCTGGAGCACCCAGGCCAATTCTGACATTTCTCTCCTACATGTAAAAATCATCATTTGTTTGCTAGAAAATTACATAGAACCCCAAAACATCATATATGTTTTTTTAGCAAAGACCTTAGAAAATATAATGGTGGTTGTTGCAACTTTTTATCTGGCACGATATTTGCGCAGCAATTTTTTTAACACGTTTTTTACGGAAAAAAAATGTTTTGTGCTTAAAAAAAACAAAAAAACAGTAAAGTTAGCCCAATGTTTTTGCATAATGTGAAAGATGAAGTTACGCCGAGTAAATAGATACCTAACATGTCACCCTTAAAAATTGCACACACTCGTGGAATCGCGCCAAACTTCACTACTTAAAAAATCCCCATAGGCGACGCTTTAAATATTTTTACTGGTTACATGTTTTGAGTTACAGAGGAGGTCTAGGGCCAAAATGATTGCTCTCGCTCTAACGTTCGCAGAGATACCTCACATGTGTGGTTTGAAAACCGTTTTCATATGTGGGCGGGACTTACGTATGCGTTCGCTTCTGTATGCGAGCTCACGGGAACAGGGGCGCTTTAAAAAAAAATAAAAAATGTATTGTTCATTTTACTTTATTTATTTTAGTTTGACATGTTTTTCCGCCCCCAAATTTTTTTGATAACTTTTATACCTATTACAAGGAACGTAAACATCCCTTGTAATAGGAATATGGCATGACAGGTCCTCTTTACAGTGAGATATGGGGTCAATAAGACCCCACATCTCACCTCTAGGCTGGGAAGCCTGAAAAAACCCCCCAAAAAAACAACAATCCTGGCTTTGATCGTAGCGGTGAGTCGGTAGAAGCACCGGAGGGCGGCGGGGGAGGGGGGGACATCCCCTCTCGCCTCCCGTAAGAATGATCAAGCGGCGGAACAGCCACTATGATTGTTCTTATGGTGTAGGGAATCGCCGGCTGAAAAAGCTAATATCTGAATGATGCCTGTAGCTGCTCCCATCATTCAGATATCCCCGCACAAAGTCAAGGACGTCATATGACGGCCAGCGGGCGGGAAGTGGTTATTGCAGAGTATTGCCGGGCATTGCGGGGTAATGCAGGGCATTGCGGAGTATGGCAGGGTATTGCACGGGGTATTGCACAGGGGGTATTGCACAGGGTATTGCAGAGTATTGTGCAGGGTATTGCAGAGTATTGCGCAGTGTATTGCAGAGTATTTTGCAGTGTATTGCGCAGGGTATTGCAGAGTATTTTGCAGGGTATTGCGCAGGGTATTGCGCAGGGTATTGCGCAGGGTATTGCAGAGTATTGCGCAGGGTATTGCAGAGTATTGCGCAGGGTATTGCAGAGTATTGCGCAGGGTATTGCAGAGTATTTTGCAGGGTATTGCAGAGTATTGCGCAGGGTATTGCAGGGTATTGTGCAGGGTATTGCAGAGTATTTTGCAGGGTATTGCAGAGTATTGCGCAGGGTATTGCAGAGTATTGCGCAGGGTATTGCAGAGTATTGCGCAGGGTATTGCAGAGTATTGCACCGGGTATTGCAGAGTATTGCACCAGGGTATTGCAGAGTATTGCACCAGGGTATTGCAGAGTATTTTGCAGAGTATTGCGCAGGGTATTTTGCAGAGTATTGGCAGGGTATTGCACCAGGGATGGCTGAGCAGGGATGGATGGATGGCTGGATCTGTGACTGCAATTGTCACAGATCCAGCCCACAGCGCTGCTGCCTTGATCTGCTCCCTCCCCCTCTCCTCTCACACTGTACCGATCGGTACAGAGAGGGGAGAGAGGAACCGGCGTCATCACATGACGCCGGTCTGTTTACAAGTGATCGCTCCGTCATTTGACGGAGCGATCACGTGGTAAACGGCCGCTATCAGCGGCGATTTACCACGATTCGTGATGCGCTGGGTCCTCTGGACCCGGCGGTCACGGAGTTTCCCGTGTGCGCGCCCCAGGGGGTGCGCGGGAGCGCGATTCTGGGAGGACGTTATATAACGTCCTCCCAGAGTTAAGCAACCACCTTGTCGACGTTATTTGTCGGCAGGTGGTTGCCAAGTGGTTAAAAAAATTAATAAAAATAGCTTGTATTGCGAAAACACTCGTAAACCGCGTTACTCGCAATTCGAGATATTACTGTATTAAAATGCATTTTCCACAGTCCTTATGACAGTATATGTCTTTCTACAACCAGTTCCTGGATATAAATTCCCATTTTCCAGCATTATACTGTAGAGAATCTCAGGGTAGGTTTTATCATAATGACACTGACCATTGTAGTAATTTATCAGACGTATGATGTTATATAATGTTGTGTCTCTAAGCTGCAAGAGGAAAAAGAAACAAAGTCGAGAAGCATGTTAGACCTTTTCAGGATTCCAACCCTAAGAAGAGTTACACTTGTTATGAGCTTTGTGTGGTAAGTTCTTTTCTAATGCTTGGACCTGAGCAAATGTATTGTAAAGAATATGCTAACTATAAATACTTAAGCAATGTGTGTTGGGGCTCAGAACATTGATGTATTGTGCACAGCTCCAGCCTCCCGCCTGATACACAGGATATCACAGGGACAGGGAATTAAAGGGGTTGTAAAGGTTTGTTTTTTATTTTCTAAATAGGTTCCTTTAAGCTAGTGCATTTTTGGTTCACTTACCTTTTCCTTCGATTTCCCTTCTAAATGTTTTTTTTCTTTGTCTGAATTTCTCACTTCCTGTTTCTCCTCAGTAAACTTGCCCCCATCATCTGAGTGGTGTTTAGTCAGCCAGAACAGCTTACTGAACAGCTTACTGAGGAGGAACAGGAAGTGAGAAATTCAGACAAAGAAAACAAAGAAAAAAAGCACTTAGAAGGGAAATCGAAGGAAAAGGTAAGTGAACCAACAATGCACTAGCTTAAAGGAACCTATTTAGAAAATAAAAAACTAACCTTTACAACCCCTTTAAGAGAAATATTCCAAAACGGACAAACAAAATCCAAAAACAAGCAAAGAAAAACAAAAAAAAACCCAGAGGTAAGAAAGAGCTCAGGCGTGTTCGCAAGCCCCACGTGCAGAGCCCGACAGGAAGTCGGCGCTGCGCTAATCACAGGCAGGGAGACATTTCCCGATCTCTGCAGCCGCGCATCGGCAAATGTCTTACTGCCTGTGATTAGCACAGTGCAGTGTCGACTTCCTGGCGGACTCTGCACGTGGGGCTGGCGAACACGCCTGAGCTCATCCTTACCCAGGGGTTTAAGACTCTCTTTATACGACAATAATGTTTTCATTTTCATGTGTCCCTTTTGGAGAGATTGTTCTTTTCTTCCCCATCTATCCCTTCTACTTTTTATTTTTCATGTTTTAGGTTTGTGAACAGCTTGGTTTATTACGGTTTGAGTCTGAATGTCGGCAGTTTTGGGCTGGATATATATCTCACCCAGCTCATATTTGGAGCAGTAGAAGTTCCAGCTCGTCTTGGATCCATGTTCATAGTGCAGATCTTAGGACGGAAATGTAGCCAATCAATGTGTTTATTACTTGGTGGAACAGTTTGTCTTATTATAACAGCAATACCGAAGAGTAAGGATTGTTTTTTTCTTTTTCTAATGATCGTAATGCAACAATCATACAGTATAAAAAAGTTGTTTTACCAGCAGTATAAATGGCCTTTTTATGTCTATAGCCATGGAATGATGGAGGTCTCGAAGGGGACAGAAACATTGGCTTCTACTATAGGAATAAACTTAGTCAAACTGATTCCTGGAACTGTCCTGTCATTACAAAACACTATACTGTTATTTTTCCAAATAAAATATATACTACGTTTCAAATAAGATTTTGTACTTATTTATTTTAATTGAATCCCCTTTTTTAATGAAAGATTTGAATAATACTTTTTTTTGGCTTTTTTCCTAGCATTGCCTGTTGTAATCACAGTGCTTGCCGTGATTGGAAAGTTTGCAATTGCAGCTTCATTTTCTATCTGTTACATATATGCTGCAGAACTATTTCCTACAGTTATCAGGTGAGCCTTTACAGCAACCTAGTACAGTAATAAATTAAAATTTGGGAGTAAGTACAAATACCATACCCCTCAGCTGCTAGCTGCCTACTTTCCCTAGCCAGAGTAAAGCTGAACTCTGGGAAGTCCGCCACTTTGAAAAATATGCTGAACTATTATAGATTAAGTTCTGTGAAGTGCATGTTATCTCTTTAATTTACTGTGTACATTTTTACTGAACGTCGGGAGCATAGCTATTGCTATACTTCCGGTACGCCGACCTTGGACCTTCTGGCCTTCCCCTCTCCTCCTCCTGCCCAGTGCCCAATGACAGAGTGGTTTATTATTATGTGAACCCATTCACAAAATACAAACCTATGAATGAACAGAAGAGAGGAGGAGCGGCCAGAGATTCTGCTGTCTCTCATTTCAGAGCTTCGGGAGTATAGTAATATATAGCTGTTCTCTCTGCTCTCAGTAAAAAAATGCCAGTTGTAAAACCAGCGCATTTCACAAAGTATCTTAATTCCTTGAATTCAAGAATATCAGGACACGTGTAACATCACACAATATAGCCAATAAGTATATAAAGTCCGAATGGAGGGCTGGTTGGAGGCGGTACATGAAGCAGTGATCACAAATTTAATATCACAGAAAGGAATCATGGGAAAATACCGTGTAAACCAGGGATATGCAATTAGCGGACCTCCAGCTGTTGCAGAACTACAAGTCCCATGAGGCATAGCAAGACTCTCACAGCCACAAACATGACACCCAGAGGCAGAAGCATGATGGGACTTGTAGTTTCTCAACAGCTGGACAACCGCTAATTGCATATCCCTGGGGTAAACCATCCATGATGGGTCAATGACTTTAGCCTCAAGATAATAGTCATAGATGGGGCTGTTTACAAAAAATATTTGAATCCTATAAGTTATAATGTATTGGACATCATGACTACTAACACTATTATATCACTCAGTAGCATATTGTATCCCTTAGCAGCGCAGTATATAATTTACCCAACAGTATATCCTTTAGTAGAATGTCATTCACTGGCATATTATGTCATGCATGTGCATTTCAACCACCATTACAGCAATTCAACCTCTCTTTTATAGCATTAGCTCACCTCCACCTCTAGTAGAGCTTCAGAACCTTGCCCAGTCACCAGCAGTAGCTTGTTTTTTTTTTTTGTCTTTTCTCCTATCACACAGTCCTCTTGTGGTGAGTTGTTTGGTTTTGCCATCTAAAGAGGGTGGACTATTTAGCACAAGGGTGTCCAAACTTTTTTCAAAGAGGGCCAGATTTGATGAAGTGAACATGCGTGAGGGCCGACCATTTTGCCTGACATTATGTGAACCATTAAAATTCGGTCTAAGTGTGTTCGCCCGAGCACTAATACACTGTCCAACAAAAATTATCTTGCCTTTGTGGCTGTGTGTGAGTAAAGAGATGAGCTCAGGCGTATTACTTGGATATACCATATTTATGGGCATATAACACCTTCACTTTAAGAGGGAAGTTTCAGGAAAAAATCTTAAATTTGAAATAAAGAACTGTGAAGCAAAATAAGGGTCAGTGGCAATTAATGCAGCCTAATCAGTGCCCACCTGCAGCACCCGAGTTGCCCTGAATGCAGCAGCACCCCCATTGCCCTGAATGCAGGAGCACCCCTGTTGCCCTGAATGCAGCAGCACCCCTGTTGCCCTGAATGCAGCAGCACCCCCGTTGCCCTGAATGCAGCAGCACCCCCGTTGCCCTGAATGCAGCAGCACCCCCGTTGCCCTGAATGCAGCAGCACCCCCGTTGCCCTGAATGCAGCAGCACCCCCGTTGCCCTGAATGCAGCACCCCCTTGTCATAAATGCAGCACCCCCATTGACATGAATGCAGACACACCATTGCTATCAGTGCAGCCTAATTCATGTCCATCTGCAGCCTCAGAGGGGACAGGGAGGGGGCGGGACGAGTGCCAACAAACATTCAGGAGAAACTCCTGTTTTCTCAGCGGCCTCTTTAATAGAAAGTCCCGCCTCCTATGATGGACAGAACAGTCGTCCAATGGCAGCGCAGGAGACAGGACTTCCTTTTACAGAGGTTGCCTTGTAAACAGGAAATACTCCTGTACGGCACCTGTCCGCCCCTTCCCTGTCCCCTCCAAGGCAGGGGATTGCCGTGGATTACATAAACCACTACCTCCTGCTGAGTCAGCCCTCTGTCAGGGGCCATTCTTTCCAGCAGCGTTATAGCTTTCTAGAGCGGCTGTTAGAGAGCTGCCTGCGGGGACTGTTGCCTAGCTGCTTGTATATCTTTTGTGGTCCCTGGCGCTCGAGGATTCGTTGGGGGCCACAAAAGATATACATGTCAAAATGACCAGGCGGGCCGTCCGAAACCGGAATGCGGTCCGTGATTGGCCCGCGGGCCGGACTTTGGATATGTTTGATCTAGCACTTTTACAGCTACTAAAGGAATGTGTGGTAAGCTTCTGGTCTTTGCCTAGCGTGAGAGGAGACAGTGTATTAATGTTTGTTGTTGTAGCAATTGCAGGGTTCTGGGCCTCAGGTCTAGCAACACCAATAGTTTTATCTGCAGAACACTGCAAAACAAAGCAGCTTATTGTTCAGATGATCTGGCTTCTTCTATTACTCGATATGTACACAGCCAGCTAAAAACTCACATGTTCAGTAAGCCATTTGAGGACCAATAACATCTTTCTCTGTAGAAACCATTGAAACAAACCTCAAACCAGCAGTGGCATTTGTCACCGTATATGGACTTCACTGTGAGTCTGATAGGCAAGTTAAAAGTATGTACTGTTATTGTAGTGGATATTGCAAGATACTTGCTGTCAGTAGGCACTGGAGAATTATTGGACAGTGTTTAAAAATTATAGCAAGAGTAGCCACAACAGAGATAAGAGAGTATTGAGAGACAAGAATGTTCATGCTTTCGCCATTACCAGTAGTCCCTTTATGATGTTAATGGTGCAACTGTGTTTTGTTGCAGGCAGAATGGAGTGGGTATCTGCTCCATGACAGCTCGGATAGCTGGGATCATTTCTCCACTTATTAGTCTTTTGGACAAATATCACTCTGCTATTCCAATGGCCATTTATGGAAGCGGTCCCATCATTGGAGCCCTTCTCTGCTTTTTGCTTCCTGAAACAAGAAATAGAGACCTGCAGGACCATACACATGAGGCTAATGGAGTACCAAGGTATGGGTGTAATATGACAAGCTTTAGAGAAGTTATCTCCAAACTGGGCCAGATGCAGCTCTTTGCTTGCCTTTATCTGGCCCCTGGGGCACTATTCCATTAATTTACCCAAATTATGGGGCATCCTTCCTCCCATTGACACCATCAATTACACTGTTCTTCCCATTGATACCACAATTGGGCCTCCTATTATAACCAATGATGGGGCATTGTTTATGCCCTCTGACCCCAGTGTGTTTTCTACTCCCACTTGCCATAGTCCAGCCCCTTAGAAAACCTGAAGGACAGTAAACTGGCCCTTTGCTTAGAAAGTTTTGAGACCCCTGCTTTAGAGTATCAGATTTTTGTTTAGAAAAACATGATAAAGGATTTTTAAAATAAACCTTGGAAAATAAAATGTGAATTTTATTGTAAAACATGTTAAAAGGAATGGGTCAGAACAGAGATCCATCCCTTGTTTTCACTACGCTCCACATGACTATATGGTATATGTATAAATGGTATATATTATCAGATTCCTGTTCAGAACAGTAACGTAAACCAAGTGTCTTTTGTATCTTTATCTATGAATTAAAGTTACCGTAATTCTTTGTGAATCTGTTGCAGTCATGACAATTCATTGTAAAATTAATACAAACAGGAACCACATGGATCTGTTGCATATGTCAGCACCATTAATTAAAGTTCTGCAAAAGGCTTTCCCGAATTTGGTGGATTGACCATAACACCAGAAAGTGTCATAAATATTTTATCAAATACCCTCCACTGTGTTTTTGTTAATATAAATGTGCTCCCTTTCTTACAGGTCTCATGATCTACTAGAAGAACAAATAATATACAAAAACCACCAGGAACAAGAACCAAGTGCAAAACAGGAATACAAGAGAACTCGTTTATAGCAGTTTTCTTTACCAACATTTGGAAGTCATTTTTAATTTAAAGTCATTAAAATTATACATTTATGTTAATCCCTGTGGCCTGTGAAAAAGTTCCCATATGATAAATTGGTTACTTTTTTTGAAGAGAAGCCTTATCCTCCATATGAATATACTATGATAATTCCTCCCAATTGTCCCTGATTTCGAGGGACTGTCCCTCTTTCCTCCTCATTTGTCCCTAATTTTGGTTTGATCTATATAATTGTATGTAAAATGTACTTTTTATCTTTCAAAAAGTGTTTCACAATGCTAAACTTTTCAACTAATTTCTAAATTGCTGCATTTGCAAATTTCAAAAGCCAATATGAAGTAATAGTAGTGGTAAAAAAAGCACTTGTGGGTTTAACTAATATTTTTTTTTATAATTCTCCTTTAATAGGGCGTGACAGGGGGTGTGTCCTATGCCTACATAATTTTAATAGATGTCCCTCCTTCCCATCTCAAAAAGTTGGGAGGTATGCTATTATAATTGTGTTGTCAGTTGCCTGCTGGGTCCTTTTATGCTGTGAAAAATCTGCTGTTGGTTGACAGATTGCTGAATCCCCCCCCCCCCCCCCCCATCTCCAAAATACAGTTTCTAGTGGTGGCAAGGTTGCATTTTGCAGTAAAGATGGATATAAATACAGGGGCAGTTTGCCAGAATAGCCAGAATAGCCTCATATTCTTTAGCAAAGGCACCTTTACACTTTGATGCAATTTAAAATATATTTTGTTAGAAATACACATCAAAAATAATATTATTAACGTCTGTTAATGTCTTTAAAAAAGTTTTTTTTTGTATAATTTATAAATATTTATATGGGGGCAGCCTTATTCATTGCACAGATTTCCTGATGATCTTCTTTCAATAATATATATATATTTTTTTATTTTGATTGAAAACAATAGACGCTTTGAAATCCCCAGTGATGTCAGACACTTACAATGCATGTCACCATGTCATCTTTGTTGAAGGAAATATAAAAGACAAAATACATATATTCAGTGTGTATATGTATATATATATATATATATATATAAATAAATATACTTGTACAGTCGCTTACTCCAAAGGTGGAAAGAATAGGACAACTCCCCACATAAAGCATACAAAAGACATAAAGGGCACGAGTGTAATATACACTGACACTTAAAGTGGTTGTAAAGTCAGAATAATCAATAACTGCCATCAGTGCCGATCCTGACCTCCCTGGGGCCCTAAGCAAAATTCTGCTAAGGGGCCCTTTACGGTGGCAAAAATGGGTGTGGTTTTCGCGGAATGGTGGGTGTGGCTTACGTGGGCGTGGCTCGGAGGGGTGTGGTTAGAGTCGGAGATGAATGAGGGATGGAGGAAGAAAGAGAGAAAGAAAGAGGGAGAGATAGAAAGAAAGAGGGGTGGAGGGACAGCAGGCCCAGATCCTACACCACAATAGAAATATGTGTATTCCAGAAAGTTTAACAAATCAGCAGATAAAGATACTCCAAACACCTGGTCTTAGCGCTTCAATCATCCCGGCACCATGGTTGTTATGGTGTCAGGATGACTGAAGCGCATTATTTCTATTATTACATTGTAATATAGAATGAAATTATTCAACTCACCATAATCCCAAATCAGTGGAAGCCCCGAGTCCCTCCTTACACCAGGCATTCCCAGCGGAGTCCCCCTTACACCAGGCATTCCCAGTAGAGTTCCTCCTTATATCAGGCATTCCCAGTAGAGTCCCTCCTTACACCAGGCATTCCCAGTAGATTCCCTCCTTACACCAGGCATTCCCAGCAGAGTCCCTCCTTACACCAGGCATTCCCAGCGGAGTCCCCCTTACACCAGGCATTCCCAGCGGAGGCCCCCCTTACACCAGGCCTCCCCAGCGGAGGCCCCCCTTACACCAGGCCTCCGCAGCGGAGGCCCCCCTTACACCAGGCATTCCCAGCGAAGGCCCCCCTTACACCAGGCATTCCCAGCGGAGTCCCGCCTTACACCAGGCCTCCCCAGCAGAGGCCCCCCTTACACCAGGCATTCCCAGCGGAGGCCCCCCTTACACCAGGTATTCCCAGCGGAGTCCCCCCTTACACCAGGCCTCCCCAGCGGAGGCCCCCCTTACACCAGGCATTCCCAGCGGAGTCCCCCCTTACACCAGGCATTCCCAGCGGAGTCCCCCCCTTACACCAGGCCTCCCCAGCGGAGGCCCCCCTTACACCAGGCATTCCCAGCGGAGGCCCCCTTACACCAGGCATTCCCAGCGGAGGCCCCCCTTACACCAGGCCTCCCCAGTGGAGGCCCCCCTTACACCAGGCATTCCCAGCGGAGGCCCCCCTTACACCAGGCCTCCCCAGCGGAGGCCCCCCTTATACCAGGCCTCCCCAGCGGAGGCCCCCCTTACACCAGGCATTCCCAGCGGAGGCCCCCCTTACACCAAACCTCCCCAGCGGAGGCCCCCTTACACCAGGCATTCCCAGCGGAGGCCCCACTTACACCAGGCCTCCCAGGCGGAGGCCCACCTTACACCAGGCATTCCCAGCGGAGGCCCCCCTTACACCAGGCCTCCCCAGCGGAGGCCCCCCTTACACCAGGCATTCCCAGCGGAGGCCCCCCTTACACCAGGCCTCCCCAGCGGAGGCCCCCCTTACACCAGGCCTCCCCAGCGGAGGCCCCCTTTACACCAGGCATTCCCAGTGGAGGCCCCCTATACACCAGGCCTCCCCAGCGGAGGCCCCCCTTACACCAGGCATTCCCAGTGGAGGCCTGCCTTACACCAGGCATTCCCAGCGGAGGCCTTACACCAGGGTAGGCCCCCCTTACACCAGGCATTCCCAGCGGAGGCCCCCCTTACACCAGGCATTTCCAGCAGAGGCCCCCCTTACACCAGGTGTGATGCCCCAGCAGCAGAGACTCTCTCCGCCGCCATTACGCAGAGGGGACAGTGGAGGAGCCGGCCGGGTGGCTGGCAATAGGAATTAAGCTGCGGCGCCGCCGCCCACCCCCGCCCCTTCCCACATTTCACTCACACACAGACAGACATTAGCGGGGCGGGAGGTGGGCGGTGCCGCAGCTCAATTCCTATTGGCAGCCACCCTGACCCTCCTCTTGGTCTACAAGAAAATGAAAATTGTCTCCGCCCGGCCTGCGGACCTCTAGTGGCGGCGGTTGCGGCGGCGGCGGCGGCGAAGATTCGGGGGCCCCTAGTAATTACTCGGGGCCCTATGCAGCTTGCCTAGCAAGCCTATAGGGCGGATCGGCCCTGACTGCCATCCCCTCTGTTTTATCAAGATATAAAGCAGTGTACTGTTTCTAATCCTAAATACCTTCTCTCACAGCACCTTTGTGCTGTCATGTGTCCTCCTCTGCTCTCCTTTCCCGGTCTAAGGAGAGTGGTGGGAGGGGCTGAGATTCCCCACTAACGTCACCTGGGCCAGCAGAGGGAGGTCACGTGACGGCACATCGGCGCTGTGCAAGAAGGTATTTAGGATTAGAATAAAAAAAAACAGGCACACAGTTTTTTTACATCTTGATAAAACAGAGGGGATGGCAGTTACGCAAACATTTTATTCTAAGGCTTCAGAACTGACAGGCAGGGAGGGAGAGATTCGGAGCAGAGAGCGGGATGACAGAGGCACGAAAACTGACCACGATATCATGTATACAGCCAGGCAACCAGGTATTTTATAGCACAGAAAGCAACAAATTACACAACACAAGCACTGTGCTATAGATCAAGCCTTAAAGGAACAGAAGCTTTTTTTTTTACCATAGGGTTACATCCGCTTTAATAATAGGATCAACACAGAGGTGTGAGGGATGGCTTTTGATAACACCAACGCTGAAAACCCAGTATAGACATGGGTCTCAGAAGGGCATGCACTCAGTTTTTGAAGGAACTCAGCAAGATGTTTGGTAAAGTGTTCTAAAAATCTGGGAGAACTAACAATTTTTGACTCATCGGTCCAGAGCACCTGCTTCCATTTTTCTGCTCCCCAGTTCCTATGTTTTCATGCATCATTGAGTCACCCACCCTTGTTTTCACGGCCGAGATTCGGCAGTTTGGCCACAATTTTTCCATGAAGACCACTTCAGTCTGGACTTCTCCGGACAGTAGATGGGGTAACTGAGTCCCCCTGGTTTCCACCAGTTCGGTACTTATGGCACTGCTTGACATGTTCCAATGTCGAAGGGAAAAGGGCATGATGTGCATCTTGTGATTTCATCTGCTACATTATGTTTCCTTGGCCGACCACTGCATCTATAGTCCTCAGCATTGCCCGTTTCTTTGTGCTTCTTCAGAAGAGCTTGATTAGCACATCTTGAAACCCCAGTCTGCCTTAAAATCTTTGCCTGGGAGAGACCTTGCAGTTACACACACCAATCAGGCATAACTTTATGACCACTCACATTGATTTTCTCATGACAATAACGTGAAAGATGGTGGGATATATTAGGCAGCAAGTGAACATGTTGCCCCTAAAGTTGATCTGCTGAAAGCAGAAAAAAAATAGGCATTGCAGTTTGTTGAGATTGGCGCTGTGTAGCCGCAGACCAGTCAGGCTGCCCATGCTAACGTGTGTCCACAACCAAAAGTTCCTACAATGGGAAGGTGAGCATCAGAATTGGACCATGGAGCAATAGAAGAAGGTGGCCTAGTCTGATGAATCAAGTCTGTTACATCATCTGGATGGCTGGGTGCATGTGTGTTGCTTATCTATAGAAGAGATGGCACCAGGATACATCATGGGAAGAAGGCAAGCCGGCAGAGGCAATGATGCTTTGGGCAATATCCTGCTGGGAAACCTTGAGTCCACAAAGCATATAAATAGTATCAGAACCAATAATTGTAACATCACACGTGAAAGACCTCTATGATCACAAAGTTATAAAGTTATAACAGGTGAATATAAACTAGTTCAGGTAAGAGAGACTAGCGGTTTTCGCTCAGGTCAGTAAAGAAACATATATTTCTGCAGTCGAAAGTAGGAACTACCGGTGTAGAATAATACTTCAGCTACCCTTTCCCTATGTTCTTTCTGTATCTTTTTTTATGTTCTCCTTTTGATATTATTTTTCTACTTAAAGTTGGTTTAGGCTGTCTCATTGTGTATCGCGATGGCCTACCAGTCCTACAGTCTGAACCCTTCTGGGGTAGGCTGGTTTAGGTAATCAAGGCCCGAACTAAGTCTGTTCGCTTGGCCCTTACAGGCTTATGTATTACATGTTATGTTATATGAACTGCAACCATGTCCTTTATGCTTCTGTTTTTGGTTGTACAACCTTATTTGATAAAATAAAAAAAATTATAGTATAAAAAAAAAAATAGGAACTCTGAACACAGAAAACCTGAAACAAAAATACAATTATATAACTGTAGCGGGGGTCCCAAAATTTAGGGATTGCGATGCCAAATTTAAGGGTGATTCGAGTGGTAGTTGGCTTGAATCTTTCAATTTTACTAGACTCTGCCTTGCTGCTGTTTACCTGGTGTGCAGTTCCCCTTGGAAGTATGGGTGGCGCTGTCACTTGTACTCGGGGTTGAACCACAGGTGATGGGGCAGTGATTTGGTGTCCTCTCTCAGCAGCCATGCAGTGGGTGTGGTCTACCTGCTGTACATAGTTACATAGTTACATAGTTAGTCAGGTTGAAAAAAGACACAAGTCCATTCAGTTCAACCGTACATGCCGGGAGAGGATACATACGGGGCAGACGCAGCTTGGGAGGGGTCGGTTCTTTTTGGTTCCAGAGTCGGAGTCGTGGCCCTCCAGGCCATGGGGCCACATGCACTTCAGTCCCAGGCACCTTTAGTGCCTGAACTGATCTGTCTTCCTAACACCTTTCTCTTCTCCTCATTTGTGGATGTTCGTGCATATAAAAATGAACTCTATGTTGGAGTTGACGCTGGTGTGGACCTTTGAGTTACTTAGCATAGAGACTTTTGTCCTTACATTCTAGGGACAGGAGCCAACTCTAAGGGGAGTCTCGCTGCAAAGACCCGTAAGTGAAAACAAGTGTGCTTAACCTCTGCAAACCAGGGGGTAGGCCCCTTTCACACTGGGGCGGGCAGGTGCGGTGGCGGTATAGCAGCGCGATTTTCAGCGCTGCTATACCGTCATTCTTACCGCGGTATGCGGTCACTAGGGGGGTGAATTTAACCCCCGCTAACGGACGAAAAAGGGTTAACACCGCCTGCAAACCGCGGCTATTGCCGCGGTTTGCGGGTGGTATTACCACGGTGTCCCATTGATTTCAATGGGCAGCCGCGGTAAAGGAGCGGTGAACACACCGCTCCTTTACCGCTGTAAAGAAGCGGCTAGCAGGACTTTTGGAGCGGTCCTGCTAGCACACCGCTTCAGTGTGAAAGCCTTCGGACTTTCACATTGAAGGCTACAGGCACGAATTTTTCATGCGGTATAATAGCGCTAATATTAGCGCTAAACCGCATGAAAAACGCCCCAGTGTGAAAGGGGCCGTATGGGCATGGTGGAGAAGGAGGGTGGCGTGGTTGCTACATAACCATATGTCAAACAGAACAAATATTTACAAAACTAAATATAATTCAAAAACTTAAAATAAACATAATGGATATAAAGTGATAAGTTTAGGAATCCTTTACAGTAACTCTCTATAGCCTCCTTGTTTTAATTTCAGCACTGAAACAGCCACAAAATGTCTTGCTAAAGGTTGTGCAATCTGATTATTCTTAATGGCAAATTTGTGTTGGGCATTTCTCTCCTTCACTCGCTGGGTAGTCTCCTCAATATAATGCAGCCCACAGGGGCATTTGATCATATAAATGACATAGGAACCAAGATGTGTAAAAATTTTAAATTTCCATAGAGTAACCCTCATGGGGTTGAGTGAATGTTTCACCCTTGTTAATACTGGAGCAATGCATACAAAAGAGGCAAAGATAGCATCCATTTATTCTATAACAAAAAAAGTGGTGATGTGCTTAGATCTCACACAGTCTGAACAGACAACTTCATTATAAATTGTGCGATCGGGTCTAAACAATTGTAAGGGATGATCCTAGAATTCAGTTGCCAAATGGTAAAAAAAATTAAAATATTCCAGTGACATTTAATACATTTCAACATTTTATTAAAAGGGAATGAAATTAGGATACAAACAGTATTCTGTCTTGCTCTATCTCTAGAGTAATTCCTAACTAATCTAACCTCTTTTTCAATTTCTTGTTTCGTATAACCATGTTCAATTAATTTATCAGCCATTTCATAAAGTCTAATCTCTCAAACAGATTCATCATTAACAATGCATGGCACTTTTTGTAGCTGACTTCGGGGGTAGAGTTGAACACTGAGGGTGGATCAAAACTGGTAAACAGTTGATTACTTCTGTATATTTCTTATAGTTCCATACATGTTTCAAAAAGGGGATTATTATTCATCTTTGTACACAGGCAACTATTTAGGCTTAACCAAAGGTTTGAATATACTGTTGCTGATGCCCCAGTGTTTGATGAGGCTGCTTGTCTCCCGATGGAGTACTAACTAAGGAACTATTTTGAACAAATGAAACGTACAAATAGGATGGAAACATATGTGCAAAAATAAATCTGAACGTGTATGGGCTCTAGGGATCTCCTTAATAATTGTGACACTACAATTGAAAAGTATTCCACTTATAAACACATGAAAGTGCATATATATAACATCTTACATCAGTCCATATATCTAAATTAAAAAAAGAGAGTCCATCATTTCAATCCTTTTATGAAACATCCACCGTGTGACCAATAGTGAATCTCAACCTCTCCTTTTATGTAAACAATCCTGCTGCAAACTGGTGTCTCCTGTGATCTTCACCACACACAGACATACACTGCCACTCACCAGATATTGGGACCCAGTTGTTTGTGGGTCAGCTTGCATATAGAAAGTACAATCACTTCTTTCAGACCTCCTGTCCTTCCCTGGATATAAGGCAAATAGACTACTCCTGTTCCTTTCAAAACTTCCGCTCTTCACCCAGCATAAGCTCAAGGACAAAAGGCAGACATGCTCCTCATAGCGCAACCAAGTTTTAAATTTATTAAAATATGTAAAAAATACATTAAAATGGCAACACACACTTCTTAGTGTCTCAGCCGGCACCAAGCGATATCAGCAGTTTCTGTAAAGCTCCAGCCGCTTACTCCAATATGGAGACTCCGCGTGCATTCCAACAGCTTGTTCCTCCGTCACTCGGGAGTGATGTCATACACCATGTAACCCCGCCTTTATGCGATTCGCCATAATAGCATCATCAGAAGGCTGAGGAGCGTGGGTATTCAGGGTCATTATATACCCTCCCCCTAACTAGTACCCTAGGGATTAACTCCCAAGGTACCAAATTGCTTTCTTTGCTCTCAACCTCCTGCTGAGATTGCTGGTTTGTTAATAGACAATCAGATTAAAAAATTTCACATAAAAAACATCTAAATCTCTTCCTCCTAGAGGCCGAACTTACCCGCTGTCTCCCAGCCTTGAGCCCTGTTTGGAAACTTCCTCTAAGTTTCACAATATCTTACCTACAGCACAAGTAATGGAGGCCCTTTCCCATGACCTTTTGGACTTTATTTGAAAGGCTCAGTCTAGTGCTCCACCCAATCTACCCCCTGGAAAGTTGTTTGTTCCCCTCCACCTTAGGCTTAAAGTGCTTTCAGAAGCAAATGACGGCAGGGATTACTAAAACATTTTCTTTGGTTTCTTGTGGACTTTTGTGGCCCTCTCTCCATAAGGACTCCTGTTCCTATGTAAAAGCTTGCAAAACCTGTGCTCACTCTAAGTCCTTAAAAGTCAAACCCTCTGGATTCCCCCTTCCTTTGCCTGTCCCTAAACACCCTTGGACGCACATCCAGGCTAACTTGTCCTTAGGTTCTGCTGCCTCTACACTTGCCGATGCGGTCCAGTCTACCTCTGCACTAGTTATTCCTGTCCAGCCCATGCAAATTGAGCCTCCTGATTTTTTTATATTTAAGACTTTCAGTAACTTGGCCTCATCCTCCTGCAACTACATCTGCTCAAACCTGTCTAAGAAGTTTCATCCATCCTTTGGATAGACTGCCTCGTTCAGCCAGGTGGGGCCTTTAAACCTTTCCTGCAAGCCACTCTGCTCCCAGCCTGTGTTCCAGCTATATCCAGCTTGACTACAGTAGCATGTCACCTGCTATCCAGCCTGATCTTACTGGTTCCCTGTCTACTGTCCAGTTTGACTCAATAGACTCTTTGCCTGATAACCAACCTGACCTTGCTGATCCCCGGACCATTGCCCAGCCTGTTGATCCTCTTCTCTGGACTGATGAGTAAAACGTTTAAATATTTGGCTGTAGCAGGAGGCATTGTGTTCTCAAAGGGCTGGAGAGCAGTAAAATAATGAGTGTCTGCAGGCAACAGTGAAGCATGGTGGAGGTTCCTTGCAAGTTTTGGGCTGCATTTCTGCAAATGGAGTTGGAGATTTGGTCAAGATGGTCAGGATCAATGGTGTCCTCAATGCTGAGAAATACAGGCAGATACTTATCCATCATACCATACCATCCGGGAGACATATGATTGGCCCAAAAAGGAAAACGACCCCAAACATACAGTCAGTTTTATTAGAAACTATCTTCAACATAAAGAAGAAGAAGGAGTCCTGGACGTGATGGTTTGGCCCCCACAGAGTCCCGATCTCAACATTATTAAGTCTGTCTGGGATTACATGAAGAGACAGAAGGATTTGAGGCAGCCTCCATCCACAAAAGGTCTGTGGTTAGTTCTCCAAGAAGTTTGGAACAACCTACCTGCTGAGTACCTTCAAAAACTGTGTGCAAGTGTACCAAGAAGCACTGATACTGTTTTAAAGGCAAAGGGTGGTCCCACCAAATATTGATTTGATTTAGATTTCTCTTCTGTTTATTTGCTTTCCATTTTGTTAATTGATAAACATAAAATATTAGCACTTCTATTTATGAAAGCTTTCTTAATATACAGCATTTTCACACCTGCCTAAAACTTTTGCACAGTAGTGTATAACACTGCTAAAAATGTATTGGGGGGCATTTATCAAGCAAATTAGTGAAACAATTAGACACAAATTCAGAGAGTAGTGGTTAATGATTCATACTCTGAATGGTCTAGGGTTGTTAGCGGTGTACCCCAAGGTTCAGTTTTGGGACCTTACTTTTTAAAATACTTATAAATGGTATAGGGTCTGGGATTAAAAGTACCATTTCTGTCTTTGCAGATGTCACCAAGCTATGCAGTGGAATAATGTCCTTACAGGATGTCTCCAACTTACAAGCTGACCTCAATGCATTGTTTATTTGGGCAACTATGTGGCAGATGAGGTTTAATGTTAAAAAAAGTTATGCACTTGGGGGCTAAGAATATGCATGCATCATACATACTAGGGGGAGTACAACTGGGGGAATAAATGGTGGAGAAGGATCAGGGTGTTCTGGTAGATCATCAGCTTAATAATAGCATGCAATGCCAAGCTATGGTTTCCAAAGTGAGCAAAATCCTTTCTTGTATTAACCACTTGTCCACCAAGGACGTCATATGACGTCGCTGACTTTGAGGGAGGATATCTGAATGATGCCTGCAGCTACAGGCATTATTCAGATATCATTATTTTCTGTCAGCGATTCTGCGCACCATAAGAATGATCATAGCGGCAGTTCCACCACTTGATCATTCTTATAGGTGGCGGGAGGGGACAACCCCCCTCTCGCCGCTATCCGGTGCTTCTCCAGGCTCTCCCGTGCCATCGGGGGCCCGGAGAACGAATCGGCCAGCGCCGGCTAACGACGATAGAGATTTCTGGTGACCATATGGTCACCAGTCATCTCTATGATCGTCGGAGTACCCAGAAGTTAACAAAGCCACAATTGCGGCTGTCAGCATGAGATTGGTGATTTTTTTTTCACCGATCTCATGCTTTCCAGCCTGGAAGAGAGATGTGGGGTCTCATTGACCGCGCATCTCTCCATAAAGAGGACCTGTCACAATGATTCCTATTACAAGGGATGTTTACATTCCTTGTAATAGGAATAAAAGTGATAAAAAAAAAAGTGTCAAAATAAAAAAAAAAGTAAAATAAAAAATAAAATGAAAAAATAAATAAATGTAAAACGCCCCTGATCCCGGTAGCTCGCGCTCAGAAGCGAACACGCATGTAAGTCCCGCCCACATATGTAAACGCCATTCAAACCCCACATGTGAGGTATCGCCGCGTGTGGTAGAGTGCGAGCAACAATTATAGCACTAGACCTCTGTAACTCGAAAATAGTAACCTGTAATAAAAAATTTGAAGCGTCGCCTATGGAGATTTTTAAGTACCGAAGTTTGGCGCCATTCCATGAGTGTGCGCAATTTTAAAGCGTGACATGTTAGGTATCTATTTACTTGGCGTAACAGCATCTTTCACATTATACAAAAAAATTGGGCTAACTTTACTGTTTTGTTATTTTTTAATTTGTGAAACCGTTTTTTTTTTCCCCAAAAAAGGCGTTTGAAAAATGATTGCGCAAATACCGTGCAAGATAAAAAGTTGCAATGACCGCCATTTTATTCCCTAGGGTGTCTGCTAAAAAATATATATAATGTTTGGGGGCTATGATTAAGTTTCTAGCAAAAAAATTATGATTTTTACATGAAGGAGAGAAGTGCCAGAATACAGTTGCAATAAAAAAGTATGTGAACCCCTTGGAATGATATGAATTTCTGCACAAATTGGTCATAAAATGTGATCTGATCTGCTTAAACTAATAACACACAAATAATTAAATGTTACCATGTTTTTTATTGAACACACCATGTAAACATTCACAGTGCAGGTTGAAAAAGTATGTGAACCCTTGGATTTAATAACTGGTTGAACCTCCTTTGGCAGCAATAACTTCAACCAAACGTTTCCTGTAGTTGCAGCTCAGACGTGCACAACGGTCAGGAGTAATTCTTGACCATTCCTCTTTACAGAACTGTTTCAGTTCAGCAATATTCTTGGGATGTCTGGTGTGAATCGCTTTCTGGAGGTCATGCCACAGCATCTCAATCGGGTTGAGGTCAGGACTCTGACTGGTCCACTCCAGAAGGCGTATTTTCTTCTGTTTAAGCCATTCTGTTGTTGATTTACTTTTATGCTTTGGGTTGTTGTCCTGTTGCAACACCCATCTTCTGTTGAGCTTCAGCTGGTGGACAGATGGCCTTAAGTTCTCCTGCAAAATGTCTTGATATACTTGGGAATTCATTATTCCTTCGATGATAGCAATCCATCCAGGCCCTGACGCAGCAAAGCAGCCCCAAACCATGATGCCCCCACCACCAAACTTCACAGTTGGGATGAGGTTTTGATGTTGGTGTGCTGTGCCTCTTTTTCTCCACACATAGTGTTGTGTGTTTCTTCCAAACAACTCAACTTTGGTTTCATCTGTCCACAGGATTCTTCTTCACCTCATTGAGCAGTCTGCGCTGTGCTCTTTCAGTCATCTTTACAGGACGCCCACTCCTAGGGAGAGCAGCAGCAGTGCTGAACTTTCTCCATTTATAGACAATTTGTCTTACCGTGGACTAATGAACAGCAAGGCTTTTGGAAATACTTTTATAACCCTTTCCGGCTTTATGCAAGTCAACAATTCTTAATCGTAGGCCTTCTGAGAGCTCTTTTGTGCGAGGCATCATTCACATCAGGCAATGCTTCTTGTGAAAAGCAAACCCTGAACTGGTGTGTGTTTTTTAGAGGGCAGGGCAGCTGTAACCAACACCTCCAATCTAATCTCATTGATTGGACTCCAGTTGGCTGACACCTCACTCCAATTAGATCTTGGAGATCTCATTAGTCTAGGGGTTCACCTACTTTTTTTTCACCTGCACTGTGAATGTTTACATGGTGTGTTCAATAAAAACATGGAAACATTTCATTATTTGTGTGTTATTAGTTTAAGCAGACTGTGATTGTCTATTGTTGTGACTTAGATGAAGATCAGATCACATTTTATGACCAATTTGTGCAGAAATACATATCATTCCAAGGGGTTCACATACTTTTTATTGCAACTGTAGGCCCGGTGGAGAAGTGGTTAAGAGAGGTATGGACTCCACAGAGAGAGAGAGATATCATTTTGCCCCTGTTCAAATCATTAGTAAGACCTCATCTGAAATATGCAGTTCAGATTTGGGCATTAGTTCACAAAAAGGATATCGGGGAACTGGAGAAAGTGCAGAGAAAGACAACCAAACTGATAAGAATCATGGAGAAGCTCAGCTATGAGGATAGATTAGAGGAACTGAGTTTATTTTCTCTTGAGAAGAGGAGATTAAGGGGGGATATAATCAACATGTATAAATACATAAGTGGTCCATATCGTGAACTTGGTGTTGAGTTATTCACTTGAAGGTCATCACAGAGGACAAGGGGGCACTCGTTATGCCTACCGGAAAAGAGATTTAATCTTCAAATACGGAAAGGTTTCTTCACAGTAAGAGCTGTGAAAATGTGGAATAGACTCCCTCCAGAGGTGGTTCTGGCCAGCTCAGTAGATTGCTTTAAAAAAGACCTGGATTCTTTCCTAAATGTACATAATATAACTGGGTATTGACATTTAAAAGTAAAGTTAATCCAGGGAAAATACGATTGCCTCTCGGGGAATCATGAAAGTTCTCCTGCTGGAGCAAATTGTTTCATCCTTTGCTGGGATTTTTTGCCTTCCTCTGGATCAATTGTGGGTATAGGATTGTGTATATAGGATTATATGATATTTTTTTTCCCCTTTTTATTGGTTGTACTGGATGGACTTGTGGCTTATTTCATCCAAACTATGTAACTATATAGATGAAGATGATACACATCAGGATTACACAGTATACGTTTGCTTTCTACTATAAAACATTTGTTACAATAAAGGGTTGATCATTACAATTTGATAACCTTTTATTTTGTTGTGTAAATTAATGCTTTTCTTACTGTCTTGTAGGAAAGATTGTCCTGGGACACTGATTACAAAGTTAAGGGTTTTTACACACCGTAACTCCTTATATACATTCAGAACTATGTATATTAGCATATGAGAAGTAATATATAATATGCATGTGTTCTGAGACTTTGACTTATTACATTTGTCTCATGGACTGGGGTTAAACATTAATTCCTCTCTTCTTTGCTCTCCTGCTTTTCACAACGCTAATCCAGGACACAATGACAGAGTTTGGGGAAATTCTACAAAATGTTGGGGAATTTGGCCGATTCCAGAAATTTTTGGTATTTCAGATGTGTTTACTCAGTTTCTTGAACTCCTTCTACATGTTTGGACAAGTATTTATGGGAATATCAGTGCCTCATCATTGCAATACCAGCTGGATCTTAGAAAAGAATCCAAACCTAACTGAAGAATATCAGCTGAATTTAACCATCCCTCATTATACAGAAGGCAGCTATGAGCAATGCCTCATGTACACTCCTGTGGACTGGGATATAGAATCTATTGAAAGATATGGACTGAACAGCACAGAGGTCTGCCAGGATGGATGGGTGTATGATATGTCACAGCAGAAGTCAACGCTGGTCACAGAGGTCTGTAAATATTGATTTCTCAGTTGACATGCTTGTTGTTAGGTAATCAATAAATGCTCTTGTTAAATGTCAGTGTACAATACTGCCAACAGTATTGACAGACAGCCTTTGATGCTTTTCCACTGTTGTATGTGGACTGATAACCCACAGACCAATTTTCCAAAATCGTCAAAATTCCATAAATTGACAACAAGGCCACCTTTCATAATTAAAGCTAATGCCGCGTACACACGACGGTTTTAATGACGAGAAAAATGCAATTTTTTAAAATGGTCATTAAAAATTATCGTGTGTGGGCTCCAGAGCATTTTTCACGATGTGATAAATGGCCATGAAAAAATTGGAACATGCTCTAATTTTTCTCGTCGTTTTTCACGTCGTCGTTTTTCTCTTCATGAAAAATGGCCGTGTGTAGGCTTTAACGTTGTGAAAAAAAATGTGCATGCTCAGAATCAAGTATGAGACGGGAGCGCTCGTTCTGGTAAAACTAGCGTTCGTAATGGAGATAGCACATTCGTCACGCTGTAACGGACTGAAAAGCATGAGGCTGAAAAGCACGAATTGTCTCTCAACAAACTTTACTAACATGAGGATCAGCAAAAGCAGCCCAAAGGGTGGCGCCATCCAAATGGAACTTCCCTTTTATAGTGCCGTTGTACGTGTTGTACGTCACCGCGCTTTACTCGAGCATTTTTTTCCACGATAGTATGTAGGCAAGGCAGGCTTGAGAAGAATCACGTCGAGAAAAACTCAGTTTTTTTCAATGACATTAAAAACGGTTGTGTGTACGCGGCATTACTTTTAATGTATTGCCATGAATTCTGTTGGTAATAAAAAAAAATTGTGTATGGTAGCTAGTCAATAATTAAAACTCTGGAGTCCAGAAGTTTTTTGCACACTGTTAATACAACAGAACCCTCCACTTAAATATTAAACACTAACAGTATATTTAAATTATTGTATAAAACATTTATTCAGGCAAATACCTGGAAGTCTATTATATGGGGAAATAAGCACTGTAAACGAATGCAGAAAATAGTAAAGCTATTTCTTATTTATAACTATAACTAACTATATAAAAAGTTACATGAAAATGTTTAAAAAAAAGTCAGTTTGATAGTAAAATTGTTAATATGTTTGTAATAGGCCTAGGCAGAGTCATCTGATGTCAATTACCTGTCATGTTTATGTCTGAATGACCATACACAAGATTTGAAGTTAATAACTTTCATTTTTTCAAATGGAAAGTGATATGAAAAATCTGATAAATGTTATGTATTGTTTCTTGCTGAAAAATTTAATGCAGGAGAAGTTCCTCCAAAATAACCTCAGCACAAAAACGCGGGAATACCATTGGAAATCTCTGTACTGTTTTCCATTGTTCTGAAATACGAGTGCAGAGATAATAGCACAGTTAGTTCTTAGGTGGTCTTTTGAAAATGATCTATATAGTCAGTCAATAAGCATATTTATTGAAAGGTTTATTAGATGGTCAGATCATTTGTTAAACCAAGGAAAAGCCTTTCTGCACTATTAGCCTACAAGTAAAGTTTTTTTTAAAGTTTTGGATATGGTGCGGGAAGGGTTAGACCCTCTGTCAAGTTTTTATTGATGCCTGTGTCCCAGGTTTGAGAAATTTACCACCCTACAGCCGTGGCCAAAAGTTTTTAAAATGACACAAATATTAATTTTCACAAAGTCTGCTGCTTCAGTGTTTTTAGATCTTTTGTCAGATGTCACTTTGGTATATTGAATTATAATTATAAGCATTTAATAGGTGTCAAAGGCTTTTATTGACAATGCAAAGAGTCAATATTTGCAGTGTTGACCCTTCTTTTTCAAGACCTCTGCAATTTGCCCTGGCATGTTGTCAAACAACTTATGGGTCACATCCTGACTGATGGCAGCCCATTCTTGCATAATCAATGCTTGGAGTTTGTTAGAATTTGTGTTTTTTTTTTTTGTTCACCCGCCTCTTGAGGATTGACCACAAGTTCTCAATGGGATTAAGGTCTGAGGAGTTTCCTGGCCATGGACCCAAAATTTCGATGTTTGTTCCTCAAGCCACTTAGTTATCACTTTTACCTTATGGCAAGTGCTCCATCATGCTGGAAAAGGCATAGTTCGTCACAAAACTGTTCTTGGAAGGTTGGTCTCTGGATTCTTTACTGTTAGAATGACACCAAAATGATAGTAGCGCTAACCTTTTCTTTTTTTTTTTTTTTTTTTATATTTTTATTAATTTTCATATCTCATAACATTGTATCAAAAGAGAAAAAAAAAAAAGAAAAACCTTACATTTCACAGAGAGATAAAAATCATTACCCCGACCACTCCCCCCCACCCTCTGCCCTCCCTCCCAGGATCTCCCCTCTCTCCCAGGATCTCCCCTCTATGATTTCCCAATCTTCTATTACTCCCTCTTTATACTGTTCATTTTCTTCTCTTACCCCCTCTTTTTCAGATAAATTTATGTTGTTTCTATATTATGCTTTATTATGTTATATATGTATTATGCTCCCAACAATTATGCATATCCCATGGTATGTTTATAAATTGCCCATTCCCGCCATTTTTCTTCGAACTGCTCCATTTCCTCCCCCTCGCTAAACCTTAGGTATTCCAGACTATAAATATCATCAACTCTATTGCACCATCCCCTCAAGCTAGGTCGTTCCAATTCTTGCCAGTGTGTAGCTATTTGGTACTTTGCGGCATTTAAAAGTTGTGGGAGCAGTGTTCTCAGGTACTGTTTAGTTGGGATTCGAATCCCGTGTAATAAACAGCCCCAAGGGTCATCAGGGACTTCGATCCTGGTTATATCTTTGATTATTTGTCTGATCTCCCCCCAATATATTTTGATTTTGGGGCATGTCCACCAAATGTGGGCCATAGTCCCTATTTCCTTGCACCCCCTCCAACAAAACTTTGAAATTTCACTTGAACATTTGTGTACCTTGTCGGGGGTTAAGTACCAGCGCACAAGGCATTTATAATTCAGTTCCGTTTCATTACAGTTTACTGATGTGGAGTGCACTCTCTCTATGATTTGCCTAATCTCAAGATCGTTGACCTGCGACCCCAGCTCCTCCTCCCACTTCTTGATGAATGGCGGTATACCCAGTTTTTTTGTATCATTTAATATTTTGTAAATTTTAGAGATTACTCCCTTCTTGACCTTCTCTTCACATAATCTCTCGAAGGGCCGTAGGTTATCTATGGGTCTAATAGGCTGAGGTAATTTTTCAAAAAAATGTTTTAACTGAGCGTACCGCCATTCATCTAGCAACATCAGTTCCCTTTTGTTTTTTAATTCCTGGTACCCAAACAGTTTATTTTTCTTCATTACATCTTTCAATTGTACATTATCTTGAATGATCCATTTTCCAAATAATTTTTCTACACCCGGTGTGAAATATTTTGTGTTGGTTAATGGTATTAAAGGTGAGTTTAACTCCCATTTTTATTTTTTGTGGATTTTATCCCAGATTTTGAGTGCGTTTCTAGTGATGTTGTGTATGTCTGTGCTAAGTTCCCGATATTGTTCAGGTATCCATATTACCTTTCCCAGTGATGCTTTACAAATAGTAGCTTCCATATTCACCCATCTTTTTTCTAAATTATTTTTAGCCCATTCTATTATTCGTGATAAAATGATTGCAAAATAATAATTTCTCAAGTCAGGTGCCCCCAATCCCCCATGTGCCTTTTCCTTAGTCAATAGTGTAAATTTAATTTGTGTTTTTTTCCCGCACCATATAAATTTTAGGAACATTGACTGTAATTTATTGAAATATGCTTGTGGTATTGAGATTGGTAACATTTGCAATTTATATACTATTTTAGGTAGAATTACCATTTTATAAATATTTATTCTACCACTCCAGGATAGTTGTTGTCCCGGTGAGTTCAGCTTTGATGTAATTTAATAGTGGAATAAAGTTGGCTTTATATAATGTCTCAGTAGTAGTTGTGATCTTGACACCGATGTACTTCAGTTCTTTTGTTCCCCATCGGAATGGGAAGTCTTTTTGATAAGTATTCCTTTCTGCTTTGGGAATATTAAAATTCAGAGTTTCGGATTTGGCCGAGTTTATTTTAAAATTAGATATATTTCCAAATTCTTTTAGGGCTTTCATTAAGTTAGGTAGAGTTATTCTAGGGTGTGTTATATAAAATATGATGTCATCAGCATATGCTGCAAGTTTATGCTCTTCTTCCCCTACTTTTATCCCCCTTATATCCACGTTCCTCCTGATTCCCTTTAACATGGGCTCCAAAGTAAGGACAAACAGCAGCGGTGACAATGGGCAACCCTGTCGAGTGCCGTTCTTCATCTCAAAAGGAGCTGAGACTGACCCGTTTACTTTGATTCTTGCTGTTGGTCTGTTATATAGCGATTTTATCCAGTTGGTCATTCTGGGACCCAAACCTATAGCCTTTAGTGTACTCTGCATAAAGCCCCAGTCTACCCTGTCGAACGCCTTTTCGGCGTCTATTGACCGGAGTAGACCTGGGGCCCCACTTTTTTTAATTTGCTGTATGGCCATTTCATCCTGGAAGCGAGTACCTCTGAGAATATCTTAGTGTCGATATTCAGGAGTGAGATCGGGCTATAACTAGAACATAATGTATTGTCTTTACCTTCTTTTGGGATTATAGTAACAGTGGCTTCTAATGCTTCTTTCCGCAACTCCCATTTCCCACCTACCCCGTTCAAGTAGGAACCGAATTTCTTATAATAGAATATCGTCATGCCGTCTGGTCCTGGACTTTTCCCATTAGGTAGTTCTTGTATTATTTTTTATTATTTCCTCCTCTGTTATTGGGGCCTCTAGGTAACTGATTTTGTCTTCTGGGATTTTATCTAGATCTATCTCATTTAAGAAAGCTTTTGTTTTTTCCATGTTTTGTTTTGACTGTTCTTTTGTCTCTTTTGCGTTAATTAAGTAAAGTTTCCCAAAAAATTATTGGAAAATTTTAGCTATTTCTGTTGTTTTATATCTTAATTCTCCCAAGCTTGTTTGTATTTTCTCTATGAAATTAGAAGTTTTTTTCTTTTTTAGTAACTTTGCCAAATATTTCCAGGATTTGTTACCGTGTTGGTATCTCTCTTTCTTAATTTGGTTAAAGACTGTTCTAGTTTCTTGTTCTATTATCTCTCTCAACTCTTCTCTTTTCGCACTAAGCATCATTATAAGTTCTTTCTTTCTAGTACTCTTATGTTGCTGTTCTAGTTCAGATATTTATTTTATTAATGTGATTTTTTTCTCCTTAGTTCTTTTCTTTTTTTCTGCACCCTCCCTAATCAGAATACCCCTTATTCCTATGTCCGTGCCTTCCACTTATTCTAATAGCCGATGTTCTACCAAGAAAAAATCTATTCTTGAGTACGTCCCATGCACCGGGGAGTGGAATGTGAAATCCCGCTGTTTTAAGTCTTGAGATCTCCACACATCCACTAATTGATGTTGCTGCATTCTCTTTTTTAATTTATTCCTTTGGGCTATTCCAGTCCCTGGTGCATACGACGTGCTATCCATCTTTGGATCCAAACATAGGTTAAAGTCCCCTGCCATAATAGCCCCCCCCCCTTTCTTAAATTCCATGAATTCGTCTATAACCCCCATTAGGTATTTAATTGACTTTTTATTTGGGCCATATATGTTTGCCAACGATACCTCCTCTTCATTCAATTTACCCCTTATAAATAAATAGCGCCCTTCCGGGTTCGCTTTCCTCTCCTCCAATATGAATCGGGATCCCTTGGCAAACCCTATGGCCACTCCTTTAGCACGACTTATAGGTGAATCCTCATAGTACCAGAGGGGGTAATCATTTGAAATGATTCTCCGGTTTGAGCCCTGAAAAAAGTAGGTCTCCTGTAATAGTTCCACTTCAGCCTTCATGGAGCTTAGTTCTCGGGTTATATTTGCGCTTGTAATAGGAGCACTTAACCCACGGACATTATATGAATTTTTTTTTATATTTTTCATTTTTTTATCTGAAAAAGAGCCCTTTTGAGAGAACAGAGCAATATCTTTTGTGTTTTTTCCTAGAGATCCCCCCTACGTTCTCCCCCCTCCCTCCCCCGTATCCCTCCATTCTCCTCCCCCCTCCCTCCCCTTCCTTTGTGGGGACTTTTGGCCTCCCCATGGCCCAGAGATCTGTGGCCCGCCCTCTCCATCTGGCCCTTCGTTACTCCCCCCTTGAGGTTGAACTTTGACTTGGGCCTCTGCCGGGGCCGCTGCCTCCCCCCTTATGTTGGGGGGACTCCCATGCCCCCACTGCTCCCTCGGCTTCCTCTTAATCTTAACTTACCCATCCCTACCCTAAACCCTTTCCCTACTGTTCCCCCCTCCCGCTACCCCTCACCTCCCCAGTCCAGAACCCCCATTTTCCTTTTCTTCTTCTGTATTGTTTTCTACGGTTACTTACCTTTATTTTTCCTTGGCTTCAACTGCCATGTATGTTGGTCTTCTTTGTTAGTATTCTTCTCTTGTGGCTCCCACCATCCCGGAATCTCAATTTCTAGAATATCTAATCTATTAAAAAATTTCCACATGTCTTCCGGGAATCTCAAAGTCGCTGATCGCCCTTCTTTCCATCCAATTATGCAGACTCCAAAGCCCCATGAGTATTGAATGTTATGCAGTTTCAGATGTTCCAGTAGGGGTTTCAGAGTTCTTCTCCTGTTTAAAGTCTCGACTGCCAGATCTGGAAAAATCTGGAGGTTAGTTTCTTCGTATGTGGCCGGGATACTAGCTTTTAGACCGAGCCGGATCCGTTCTTTATCTTGAAAATTGTGGAATCTTACGATCACATCTCTCGGGATTTCTCCTGGCATTTCTGCGGGTTTCCTAATCCTATGGATTCTTTCAAATTTTATTTTGTCGGATTCTGTTTTCCCCATCATGTGCCCGAACACTTTGTCCATTTTTTCTTGTAAATCTTCTACTTGCTGTTCCTGTAATCCTCTGATCCTCAGGTTTTTTCTCCTGTTACAGTTTTCCTGATCTTCAATTGTGTATCTCATATACATTTGCTCTCTCTGTATCTCTTTCATCTGATCTTTTAATTCTGTTACCTCAGCCACTTGGGAATCTAGCTTTTCTTCTGTTTCCTTGACTCTTCTTAATATATGATTCATATCCTCATGTAGTATAGCCATTTCCCCTTTTAAAGATATTTCCGTTCTGGAAAATGAAGTTTCCAGTCTAGAAAATAGTTCTGCCATTTCTCCTTTGGTTGGAAGTTAGTCTTCTTGTCTGGTCTCAGTTGTTTCCTCTTGTTCATCTACTTCATCTGCTGTCTCCTCCATGACCTGTAGTCCACTCCCTGCCTTCCCTGATTGTCTTTTCTGTCCATTTTTCTGCGGGCCGTCCGTTGTTTTACTTTTGGCCCCTAACTGCTTACTGGGGCTTTCTTTGGCTCTATTCTGTGTCATGTATTTTTTAATGGTGCCCGGGCTGGCACTTATTTTTGGGGGATTTGCCCCTGTTCCCCTTGCTGGCCGGCCTCTCATTTCTGAGTAACTCGCTAACCTTTTAGGGAGTCTAAGCCTCAGCCGCACCGCTTATTTTAAAGACAGTCCAGCATAGAAAGCGGGGCAAGCTGATTAATAGACGGAGCTTTAATAACAGGTCTTTTTTCTTTCCGTGCAACACCACTCAACCGCGCAAATGGCTCCTACAGCGCATAGACCCCGGGTGGGGGAAAGAAAGGAAAAAAAACAAAGGGGGATGGCGGGATAACAATTCCTTAATCAGTATCCCTGTTTCCAGACTTTCAGGGTTTATGGTCCCCTCTATCCCTCCTGATCCTGCTAATTAACTATCCTGGCCATTAATTACGGCTTAATCAAGGCTTTGTCTAATTGTTCTATATGTCCAAAAAAAAAAAACTTTTCTTCTTCAGCCAAGGTTTTTTCCGGATGCCTCAAACAATCAGAAAGTGAATTCATCAGAGAAAATAATTTTACCCAAGTCCTCAGCAGTCCAATGCCTGTACATTTTGCAGAGTATCAGTCTGTCCCTGATGTTTTTCCTGGAGAGAAGTGGCTTCTTTGCTGCCCTTCTTGACACCAGCCAATCCTCCAAATGTTTTCTTCTCACTGTGCATGCAGATGCACTCACACCTGCCTGCTGCTATTCCTGAGCAAGCTCTGCACTGGTGGTGCCCTGATCCCACAGCTTTATTAACTGTAGGTGACGGTCCTGGCGCTTGCTGGACTTTCTTGGGCGTCCAGAAGCCTTCTTCACAAATGCAGTGGAAATGTTTTTTATGGGATTAAAGTGCAACCTAACACTAAAATCCCTGCATCTACAGACATCCATGATCTAAGACCAACCTATCTAGCCCTGTAAAGAAGAAATCAGTATACATGCCTTTTTTTAAGCTGATCCTATCCAGTCTCCTGTGGCGGAAGCTCTGCAGAGGACACAGCCGACAACGGCTTTTAAATGAATGGGGAGTGACGTCACCTATAGACTTACTATGGGGCTTCCATTGTCGGCTGTGTCCTCTACACCCACCTTCACAGCGAGGCCACAGCTGACAGCTCAGCGTGGGATCGGGTCAGATCGGCTTAAAAAAAGGTATGTATACTGATTTGTTCTTTACAGGGTTGGATAGGTTAGTGTTAGATTGAGAATGTCTGTAGATGCAGGGATTTTAGTGTTAGGGTGGGCTTCTACTTTAAGTTTATTTTCATGGAAAAGAGGGATTTTGAAATTACCGTATTTATCGGCGTATAACATGCACAGGCGTATAACATGCACCCTAACTTTAAGAGGGAAGTTTCAGGAAAAAAACTTTCCCCAGCCCCCTGCGTATAACACGCAGGCACACTTTACCCTCTATTTTCAGGGTAAAAAAGTGAGTGTTATACGTCAATAAATACAGTAGTTGCAATTCATCTGATCACTCTTCATAACAAAACTGAGGCAGCAAACTTTATGAAAACTAATATTTGTGTCAGAACTTTTTGCCACGGCTGTATTTTTAGAGTTATAGAAAAATAGTGAGAAAATATCCTAAATTTTAGTGCTGTCCCCAGAGAGAATGGGAAATGAAAGCACTGTTTCTGAAACAACTGTCTAAGAGAGGAATTCCCTTAATTTTTGTAGATTTTTTTCCAACTTTTTGTTGCGTCACTGAGATGGGAGGTACAGACTAATTTCTCTAATGGTACACAGACAGCGAAAAATACATTTTCTGTTTTTTTAACCATCCATACTCTAATCTAATCTAAAACAAAACAAAACAAATGTGGGGAATACATGCACTTTAATAATGTGTGTACTGTTAGGACAAATGGTGAAACCAATAAAAAAAATTTGCATTTCATTCAATGGAAGTTTGACCTGGTGTGTCACAGAAAGGAACAGAAGGATCTCTCCCAGTCCATTCATATGTTGGGGCTGCTTATTGGATCTGTTATTTTCGGTCATTTAGGAGACAGGTAAGAATGTTTATTATTTTTATTTATCCACTGTAAAAATTTAGTAATTTAAATTAATGTTTATTAATCAATTTTTTTTAGGCTACATAAATCTAATCCAATGTCCTTAGGCCAGTAATACTGTAAAGATGCATAAAAATATACACCAGGGCCAAGTTTGAATACAAACTAATTTTGAGTAGAAACTAGTTTCGAGTACAAACTAACTACTAACTACCAGTAAAATTTCTTATGATCTGTTGGTGAAAAATTGAGCACCTAGGGGTATCCAAACATGAGAAGAACATGCACACCCTGTGCCCTGATAGGAATTGAGCCCAGGATCCCTGCACCGGAGGTGCAAAGCTTGGCCGTATAATTGTAATTTTCATATTATAAATAAAGCTAGTATTCTTCCTTAAAGGTTTCTTAGAGGTTATTGGCCAGATAAAGTTTCTGTAGTTGTTTTTTTAGTTACTTTAAGAAATAATAGTTTAAAAATACAGTCTTTGCTCTCTTAAATCTTGGAACAGGAATAAACTTTAACTTAAAAATTTGAATTTTTGAGAACAATATTGCATCTGTAGAAATGTGCCATTGCAGACAATACTGGCGGGAGTCAGGGTAAAAATATAGCTTTACTTTAGTCGTTACAAAGAATACTGCACTGTTATTCTCTAATTAAAGCTGCTAGCATCACAAATGACAAATCATTGTGCAAAAAAATATGTAGTAACAGTGCTGCGCTAATATAAATTGCTACAGTATATAAACTATAAATAACAAGATTTGTATAATCAAAAAGACAGTAATGATTTTCAGTGCATTGTTACAAAAAAAAGTGTCAAGTGCATATCAAAGATATATAGAAAAGTGATAGTCCAAATAAATGGTGTAAAAACGTCCAAAGGTTCAATTCCAGTGTTATTCAAATACAGTAGTTGTGAAATGCAACCATGAATATCCATGTGCCAATCACCACAATATGATTATCCGCCACCACAGGGAGTAAATGCGCTTACCAGAGATCATGGACTCGTTACCAACAGTACTAAGTCAAACAGGCTGACATAGACATATATCACCAGGAGGATAATCCCAAGGAAACTTCCAGGGTCTGCCACCTCAACGATAAGGCCAGGTCACCCCTCTTCTAATTGCATTTGGTGGACCAAGCATCCAAAAAAGACAAAATATCTCCACATAGTGTAAAACCGTGATAATAAACATTTATTTAAAAGTACAGAACACTTACGTCAAGTTTGTAGGTATAGCGCTCAACAATACATCCAATAGGTATAATAGTAAGAGACATGTAGTGCTCAACGGCCTGAATAGGACTCAACCCAATGCGTTTTGTCTACCTAGACATACTCTGGGGATGTCAGAGGGTGTCTAAGTAGACGAAACGCATGGGGTCGAGCCCTATCCAGGCCATTGCGTACTACATGTCTCTTACTACTATACCTATTGGATGCATTGATGAGCGCTATAACTACAAACTGGATGTAAGTGTTCTGTACTTTTAAATACATTTTTATTACCGTGGTTTATACTTTGTGGATATATTTTGTCTTTTTTGGATGCTTGGTCCGCCAAATGCAATTAAAAGAGAGGTGACCCGACCTTATCGTTGAGGTGACAGACCCTGGCAGTTGCCCTGTGATTATCCTTCCAGTGATATATACGTCTAAGTCAGCCTGTTTGACATAGTACCGCTGGTAACTGAGTTAATGATCTCTGGTAAGTGCATTTACTCCCTGTGGTGATGGATAATGACATTGTGGTGATTGGCACATGGATATTCATAGTTCCTCTTCACAACTATTTGAATAACACCGGGATTGAACCTTTGAACTTTTTCACACCATTTATTTGGACTATCACTTTTCTATATATCTTTTATATGCACTTGACACTTTTTGTGTAACTATGCACTGAATATCATTACTGTATTTTAGAATATACAAATCTTGTTATTTATGGTTTATATACTGTAGCAATTTCTATTAGTGCAGCACTGTTACTACATAGCTTTACTTAAGACTGGCATCTTTAAAGAACAAAAAAAAAATAAAAAAATATATATATATATATATATATATACACTATATTGGGACACCTGCCTCTACACGCACATGAACTTTAATGGTATCCCAGTCTCAGTCTGTAGGGTTCAATATTGAGTTTGCCCACCCTTTGCAGCTATAATAGCTTCAACTCTTCTGGGAAGAATGTCCACAAGGTTTAGGATTGCGCCTATGGGAATGTTTGACCATTATTCCAGAAGCGCATTTGTGAGGTCAGGCACTAATGTTGGACAAGAAGCCCTGGCTTGCAGTCTCTGCTCTAATTCATCCCAAAGGTGTTCTGTCAGGTTGAGGTCAGACCAATCAAGTTCCTCCACCCCAAACTCGCTCATCCATGTCTTTATGGACCTTATTTGTGCTCTGGAGCGCAGTCATGTTGGAACAGGAAGAGGCCATCCCCAAACTGCTCCCACAAAGTTGGGAGCATGAAATTGTCCAAAATGTCTTGGTATGCTGATGCCTCAAGAGTTCCCTTCACTGGGACTAAGAGGCCAAGCCCAACCCTTGAAAAAAAAAAAACACCAAATGATTTGGAGGGATGGCCCAATATTTTTGGCAATATAGTGTGGATGAGCGAGTTTGGGGTGGAGGAACTTGGCTGACCTGTACAGAGTCATGACCTCCTTTGGGGGGTGGAGTGAAAGCGCGATGGGGGCATGACCTGGTTGGAGTTCAGGCTGAGGTTACCACTCTACTCACCACTTCAGGACACCTAGATGTGTGAATTTTAGGGTAGGGTGACCAGACATCCCCGGTTTCCAGGGACAGTCCCCGGATTGAGGACACTGTCCCTGGACCAAGTCTGTCCCCCAATTGGATTTAAACAGGGGCTGGGGCAATTTCAAAGACAGTCAGTGCAGAGTAAAAAAAAAAAAACTGAATTACACACCCCCGCTCCGCTGCTCCTACTAGCTTAGGGGTGGTGTATTTTTTCTATTATCTGTGCCTCTTTCTGATGATCATGTGCTGGTCGGAGCGGAGGAAATATTTCTTTAGTTTCGGGTGCATGCCCATTCGGCTCCGCTCGCATGTTCTTCTGCCTTGGCTCAAGTCCCGGCCAGCCGCCTGCCTGCTTATCTCCTTGCCTTCCCTGGTGGAGTGATCTTCCTCCGCTCCCCACCCAGTAGTATCCAGAGCCCAGAGAGTAAGACTTGACAGGCTGTGAGGCGGGCGGCGACGGGCAGAGAGTCGCTGATTGCCGCCATTACTAGTATAAAAAAAAATGTCCCCGGATTTCATTTAAAAAACCTAGTCACCCTATTTTAGGGGCCACCCCATTGTTCTTTGACTTCTTTGGGATGAATTAGAGTGGAGACTACGAGCCAGACCCTTTCGTCAAACATCAGTGCCTGTATACAAAAAATGTAGCGCTATGTGTAAAAATAAAAATAAAAATAACACCCAAGTGCAGTGCTCTAAATGACTTAAATCACAAAGATTCTATAAATGAGTCCAACTGTGAAAAATAGTAAATTAGAAAAAGTCTCTGATGACCAAAACGTGGATGTTGCTGAAACTTCCAAAACAGAATGGTGACCTTTCAAAAAACAAGTGACTTGTAACGTAACCACCACCACATGGAGGGGAGGCTTACCGGATGAAATGGACCCAATAGACGTACGTCCATGAACATAGCGCTTTGCAAAACACTCAGTGGCAGCAGTGGAGTCTCCCGACGCGTTTCGCAATAACTTGCATCGTTATTGCACCCCAGACGATGCAAGTTATTGCGAAACGCGTCGGGAGACTCCACTGCTGCCACTGAGTGTTTTGCAAAGCGCTATGTTCATGGATTGAATGTAAGTGTATTTACCCACATTTATTAAATATCCTTTACGGTATTACGCTATGTGCCCTCTCCTTCTTTTTTCCTCCATGACTCCTATGTGAGCCATTTTACTATCCATCGAGCTTGGATATCTGGTGTCATCACTTGTTCCGGATTTTGGATATATATGTGTGCAGTGCCAACTGGGATCCCATATGTACGGATATACATATACCAAGCCTGTTTGACCCTACGGACGTACGTCTATTGGGTCCATTTCATCCGGTAAGCCTCCCCTCCATGTGGTGGTGGTTACGTTACAAGTCACTTGTTTTTTGAAAGGTCACCATTCTGTTTTGGAAGTTTCAGCAACATCCACGTTTTGGTCATCAGAGACTTTTTCTAATTTACTATTTTTCACAGTTGGACTCATTTATAGAATCTTTGTGATTTAAGTCATTTAGAGCACTGCACTTGGGTGTTATTTTTATTTTTATTTTTACACATAGCGCTACATTTTTTGTATATTGTTTGTTTTTTGCCCTTCTCCACAGGTATTGTAGCTGCTTATATGTGTTAGTAGCGCGAATATTGTTTGTATTTTTGTTTAAACATCAGTGCCTGACCCTACCGACTAAGACTAGGATGCCATAAAAGTTCATGTGCGTGTAAAAGCAGGCGTCCAATACTTTTGGTAAAATAGTGTATATATAGACCTGTACCATAAATGAATTAGACATTTGTTCAGAGAACATGTACCCTAGCATTTTTAGCTGGGCTACACTTCCGCATTGGCTTTCTTTCCATCTTACCGTGAGAGAGAACTTAGGCTCAGCTTACAAAGCTTGAACTCAATGAAAATTTTTTTTATTTTAGGCATGCAACAGTTATTTTCAAATTTCATTGAACTCTTTTATTTGTAGTAATTACCAGTACTTATTTTTGTTTAAGATAGGCAATGGGCATTACTATCCTAGCTTTGTAAAATGAGTCTCTTGTGTCCTTATAGATTAAAGTGGAACTACACTGCACCTGTAGCATTTACTTCCTGGAATCCCTGTGCCCTTAGCTCATACAGGCAGGGGGGTGTGCTTAGCTGAGAAAACCCCTCCTCCTCTCCTAAAGGCATCGGGATGTATGATGTAATTTGCCTAGGCCTGGAAACCAGGAAGTGATTGAAGAAATGTAAAAAAAAAAGTTTACAAGTAAATATAATATATGCTTTCCTATCTATTTACTAATGCTAGCAGCATAAGGATTAAACATAGTCCATGTTGGTTGAGAGAGTGAAATTCCACTTGAATGTCTGCATTTCAGCCAAAAAATAGAACCAGCCCTGCAAAAATATATATTTAAAAAGGAGACACGTGACAATATCAATCTGTCCTTTTTAAGAGTGTATTAAAAATATGGTGATTTGCAGTGGGGTGTGTTTAGTAAAGGCAAATAGCCTATTCACTTTGCAAGTGCAGTTGTGCTCTTTTTTTAAATGTGGTAAAGCTTCACTTTGTAAAGAATACCAAATCAGGTACAGTACAAAAAAAAAAAAAAAAAAAACATTTTTGCTTGCACGTGATGGATGATGGAAATCAGCAGAACTTTATCACATTTACTAAGCTCTGGGGAAAACAAGTGCAATTTGCCTTTAGTAAATAAACCCCAGTGTTGTATAAAAGTATATATCCAATAACTGCACCTTTTTGTCTATTCTCTTTAAGGATTGGTAGACGTCCTGTTATGTTAATCTCAATTTTAATGATGTTTGCCTTTGGTGTCGGAGCAGCATTTGTTCCATATTTTTATGTCTATATGGTTCTGCGTTGTATGGTAGGAATTGGAATGGCTGGTGTTATGCTGAACAATCTCACATTAGGTAATATATATACATTATATAAACATATTTTCCTTTTTGCAAATGTAATATTATATAAATCCATTTTTGATTAAGTTTTCTTATGCCCTGTACACACGATCGGTTTTACCGATGAAAACAGTCCGATGGACTTTTTTCATCGGACAAACCGATCGTGTATGGGCCCCATCGGTCTTTTTTCCATCGGTGAGAAAAAATAGAACATGTTTTAAATTTATCCGATGGAAAAAAAAAGGATAGCAAATTCCGATCGTCTGTGTGGAACTCCATCGGAGAAAAAACCCACGCATGCTCAGAATCAAGTTGACGCATGCTCAGAAGCATTGAACTTAATTTTTCTCGGCTCGTCGGAGTGTTTTACGTCACGTGTTTGGGACGGTCGGATTTTTGACTGATGGTGTGTAGGCAAGACCGATGGAAGTCAGCTTCATCGGAATTCCGATGGAAAAATACATCGGATTTGAATCCATAGGAAATTTGATGGTGTGTACAGGGTTTTACACACGATTGGCATACAGAGTAAAATAGAAATGCAACAAACAGACCCAAGGTCCTCAACCATAGAATGGGCTAGCAGTTATGTGAGGTAGTAACATGCACCCTATTGACCCAGTCCCATGCTGCATGCAATCCACTGGAGGAATAGAAATATCCAAAACACAAATACAAAGGCTATATCCATTAGAAACAAGTAGATAAATTGGAGGATGATGAAAAAACAAATAACTTGCTTCCATATAAACCATGAAGTAACATTTATTATGTGGCCATAGATAAAGCACACAGTCCAGATAAAATCACAGTCATGTGTGAACGACACAGTCTACCATATATACTGACTTTTTCAGCACATTTTTTATGCTAAAAAAAACCCCCCTTGGCTTACACTCGAGTGAGGGTCTCCTGCTGTGTCAGTCTTAACTGTTCGGCGGCCATCCACTGTAACAAAGCCCCGCCTCCTCCTCGTCCATGATAGACGGAACACTGATAACAATGCTGGGAAACTGAATCAGTGTTCCGTCTATCACAGACGAGGAGGAGGTGGGGCTTTGTTACAGTGGACAGCCGCCGACTGCAGTTGCAGGACACAGCGGGAGATCAAAGGTACATGAGGCTGCAGATGGGCACAGTGAGGCTGCAGATGGGCACAGTGAGGCTGCAGATGGGCACAGTGAGGCTACAGATGGGCACAGTGAGGCTGCAGATGGGCATTGTTGACCCACTTTTCCACTTACAGTAGCTGCTGCATTTCCCACCCTAGGCTTATACTCGAGTCAATACGTTTTCCCATTTTTTTGTGGTAAAATTAGGTGCCTCGGCTTATATTCGGGTCGGCTTATACTCGAGTATATACGGTCATGTAAAAGGTAAAAGTCCAAGTCTCATCCAGCCTCAAACACTAAATATTAGACATGTGCACACTGAAATATTTCGTTTCGGAATTTCGTTTTCGCCCAAAAAATAAATTTATTTAGTTACTCCCGAAATTCGTTTTTATTTATTTTGTTTTTCGTTAGAAATTGCATTCGTCCGAAAATCTGAATTAATTAAGGTCGAATCTGTCATTGAAGGCTTATGGTGTCTGTCGAATGTTCAAAGAAGATTCGACGGAGCAGCGAAACTGTACGACGCTGCAATCATACATTTCCGGTCGAATGTTCCGCCCACAAGCTAGCTATAGTAGAATTCTAATGTTGTATGACTAGTAATAATTATATTTATTAATTATTATTACTAGTCAACCAACATTAGAATTTTTCTATAGCCTATGGGCAGAGTATTTGACTGGAAATGTACGATTGCGGCGTCATACAGTTTAGCTGCACCGTCGAATCTTCTTAGAACTTTCAACAGACACCATAAGCCTTCAATAACAGATTCGACGTTTGTATGTTTTTCGATGCTTTGTCGAATCTTCGTAGTTCACGTTGAATTGTCAAGTTAGTTCTACCTATTTTACTGCTCCTCCTCTTTGGTTACAATCAGCCAATAACATTCATCATCATCATTATTTTTATTTTACTTCCCCCACCCAATTCCAGCAGCGATCTTTTCTCTCTATGTCGAATCTTTTCTCTCTATAATATCAAATCTTTTCTCTCTATAATGTCGAATCTTTTCTCTCTATGTAGAATAATCTTGGACTAATAGAGTTAAGGTTAGGCACATTCGACTGCAGGTTCGATAGACACAGATTGTTATTTTCAGCGTCACGTCGAATCTCCTATCTATATCGAACTGTTGTAGCAACGAAAACGGAAATAAAGCATTTGTTTATGTCGGATCTTTCGGTTTTCGGATTCTGTGCTTTCGTTTTCGTTTGTTAAAACGATAACGAAAATACCTGAAATTCGGACGAAAACGAATGCACATGTCTACTAAATATAGGGTCCAGTGTTTGTGATGGAAACAGGCTCAAGGTTCACATACCAGCCAGAAGGACTCGCTGGGATCAGCTGTTTGTGTCCCGCAGGAAAGGCACACTTCAGAGTGGTGTGTGGTAAAGCTGGAGCCCACCAAGAAAATGGCTGCTCACAGACAACAATGTGGCAGGCCAAGTGAGATGACATGGCCAATCCAGCGGCCCATGTCAAAGGAAGGGGAGGGACCAGGGGGCGTTCTCTCCAATTAGATAACACGCTTTAAAGATCCCAGCTTCTTTGTTAAATAACAAAGAAGCAGAGAGCTTTGAAACTGCCATTTCTCAGACTTAGTGCTAAGTGGTGTGATTGGCTTTTGCCAGTATAAGAGACTTTATAATTTTAGTCTTTTATTTGGTGGTTGTTCTTTTAATCAAACCTGTTTTTTTTCCCACTTTCCCACTTGAAGCTGAAGTCCATGCAGACACTAAATACATGTATAAAAGGTAGTTGTAGAGGGTGCTGGACTTGGATTTTTTAAATCAAAATATGGACAAAGTCAAATATGGACAAAGCCCAATTGTCCTGTATTTGGCAGCTTACCACAAATACAGGGATTGCCCCAAGAGAGAGCATTCATTTGGGTTAAGAAATCCAAGTGTAATAGGTCAAAGAGAGCACCAAATGAAAAATCCTTCAAAGTCCAAAGTTTTTATTGTTAAACTGGTTTCAAGCAGACCAAAGGGCAGCCAGCTAATATCAGGGGCCACACAATCCTACTTCATCAGGGGTGGAAAGGCAGAATATTAATTGGACTCAAAAGTACTCCTAGTGCAGTGTTCAAAGTAGAAGTAGAAAGGGACCGTTCCTACTTCCATTCTATGAGCCGTTTGGACTTCTAAAGATTCTTCTTTTGACAGTGTCTTTGACCTCTTGCACTAAATACATGTGACTATTCTCTACAGTAATTATGTGATACAGTCTGGTCCAGGACCAAACACATCCTACTAAATGGACATTGAAGGGGCAATAGAGAAAGTGCAGAGAAGGGCAACCAAACTGAAAAGAGGCTGGGCATGGATTTTTACAGGCTATCAGGAAAAATTTGAATGGATTTTTACAGGCTATGAAGAAAAATTAGAGGACCTGAATGTATTCTCTCTTGAGAAGAGGAAATTAAGGGGGGGGGGGGTATGATCAACATGTACAAATAAATAAGTGGTCCAAATAGTGACTTTGGTGTGGAGTTATTCACTTTAAGGTCATCACACAGGACAAGGGGACACTCTTTAGTGGAGAAAAAGAGATTTAATCTCCAAATATGGAAAGGCTTCTTCACAGTAAGAGCTGTGAAAATGTGAAATAGACTCCCTCAAGAGCTGGTTCTGTCCAGCTCAGTGGATTGAAAAAGGCCTGGATTTGTTCCTAAATGTACATAATATGACAGGATACTAAAATTTAAAGGTAAAGTTGATCCAGGGAATATCTGATTGCCCCTTGGGTATAGGATTGTGTACAGTATATAGGATTGTAAAAATATTTTTTTCCCTTTTATTGGTTGAACTAGATGGGCTTGTGTCTGTTTTCTTTTTTCAACTAGACTATGTAACTATGTATGTAATAGAACACTAAGACCCCATTCACACAGGGGCGACTCGTCAGGCGTCTCAGCCGCCTGACAAGTCGCGTCCCATTCTGTACAATGGAACCGTTCTAAGCGGAGCGACTGAAGTCGCTCCGACTTAGAAAAAGGTTCCTGTACTACTTCAAGACGACTTCAAGGTGAACTACATTGACTTCAATACAGAAGTCATTTTGGAAGTCTCCTTTGAAGTCGTCTGCAGATCGCCCAACACAGTCGCGGGACAAGTCGTGCCGCCCCTGTGTGAATGGGCTCTTACTAGATCATCCCTCTGCTTATTGATCCTATAAACATGTTTAGACAGCACTGTGCAGTATTGCCCTCATTCACTCAGAGTGCTTCCCATAGCCTGAGTGCTGCTGTGTAAAAGGTTACCAGAGGCCAAAGACATATTCAGTTACTTGAACTAGCTGTACAAAAAAAACACTATTCTTTTTTTGGGTACAATGGGTAATCGGTAATTATGTGCAGTATCATCTAGAAACCAATCAGTGAGCAATAATAATGTGTGTGTGGTCAGTATAGGAATCAGGTAGGTCAGTATAGGAATCAGGTAGGTCAGTGTAGTGGTCAGTATAGCAATCAGATAGGTCAGTTTAGTGGTCAGTGTAGGAATCAGGCAGGTCAGTATAGGAATCAGGTAGGTTAGTATAGTGGTCAGGTAGGTCGGTGAAGGAATCAGGTTGGTCAGTACTACTGTACTAGCAGAAGGGACTCTTTTAGAGTGCTAAAAATCCCTGGGTTAGGGGGCGCGAATCTCTTGCCCTGCCCTGGCGCTGACAACCCACGCTACGCCACTGCCCCACCCCCCTCGGAAGAAGCAGATAAGCAGAGCTTCCACTTTTGGGTGGAACTCCGCTATAATATCTCAGGGCAGAAAAGCATGCAGGTACTCATAGTGACCAGTAAGTCCAGCACATGATGACAAAGTGACCAGTTACTCTTGGTTACTGCACTGGGATCCTACAGGTGAGATGCATTCATATGACAACACAGAAAACCTTTTAAGAATGAGTCAGCGTTTTTGTTATCAATTTCTATGGCAGTTCTGAACTTCTGACACTGTCATGAAAAGCCATGAATATGGCCCATTACATCGTATCGTGCAACATAAGGTTGTACTTTTTCCTTTATTGTTATGGATACATTATATGGAACATAAAGATAGCTTATTATTAATGTGTGCGCTTTAATCTTACTTTCCTTTTTTACTGTTTTACTACTTTCCTAGCAGCATTTATTTAAACCTCACTTAGCACTGATTGTACATTAGCCTGTATTATAAACTACAGAGCTTTAAAGAGAACAATAAACCTTCCTATTAATGAGCTGCTCTATCAGAAATTGGTTCAAATTTTCTGCTTATGACATAATTGCTTTGTGTTCTCAATGTTCCTTTTCTTTATTACATTATTTGTCATTATATATTTTATTGTTCTTTACTTGTTTCCACAATTCCTCTCTTTCTTGTTTTCTTTTGGCCCCACTTTTTAACATTTTACTGGTCACAATGGGTGATCTGATGTCTCCTGGCGTTCTTATGTTTATAGAGCAATGGCTACTGCTGGAAACTGAAACATTACTGCCAGTCATGCAGAGTCTTATACATATCAGCTAAAAAAATCCACAGGATAGAAAAAGTACTTGAAGCTGGACTCACACCATTTGTGTTGTATGTAGGGCACACTGACTTGCGTTAAATGCAGTTGAGAGGACCTGCATTGAGATGCCTTTTTTAACATGTTGTATTTATGTGACGTCCTGATGACCCCCATTGACGAAACGTGTAGTGGTTGAGCTTTTGGTCAATTTTGTTACATTCCGCTGACATCGCTTCCTCCACTTGGAATGGACACTGGCAGCTGGCTCTGATGTCCTGGGGAGCAGCAGTTTTTTCGAACAATGTTTTTGGCTGGTCATACCGGGTGCCCAGTGCCGCACTTTTAATTGTGAGTTTATATTGTACACTAGATTTTAAAAATATTTTGTTTTTTGTAGTTTTTTAAATAAATTTGTTGCGCAATGATATTTCTCTCGGATCTCTGTCCCCCTTGCTGAGTGTTAAATAAGATGTAAGTGTATACTGTCCGAAACCTCCCTGAAATGGTTGAATACTGGAAAAAGTTATCTTGGCACAGCACACGACGCATATTGACCTTCTTATATTCATAAGGGGTCAAACACAGCTGGTGAGTGGGCACTACTTGAGGGGGCACTCTAGACCACAGAACATGTGCAAAGGGTGGATTAAGCCATGTACACACGATCGGTTTTACCGATGAAAACAGTCCGATGGACTGTTTTCATCCGACGAATCAATCGTGTATGGGCCCCATCGGTCTTTTTTCCATCGGTGTGAAAAAATAGAACATGTCATGCCTTCAGTAAAAAGGCTTGATTTTTTCCTATTTTTTCTGGTTTAATAACATTAATCTATGTTGCCATCTAGTAGCCGTTTTGTATAACTGCACTATCTATTTTTATAAAGCAATTTAGTATAGTTAGCTAGTTTGTCACACGCAAGCCTCTGTACTTTTAATCCCATCAGGCCTTGCGTCACCTTCTTCAGCCATTTCGTTTTTCTCCCTGGAAGCATGCACATGGACTGCTAAGATATAAGCCAGCTTCCAGACCCATCTCCGGTATGTCTACTATTTATGTACTCAGCTAGGTAGATAGATAGGGAGGCACTAATTGTACTATCTTTTACTAATTGCATTTGTCTGTATCTGTTACAGTTTTACTCTATCTTGTATTAATAAAAGTTCAAAAGGATTCTACGCCTACCGGAATGCATTGGTATGAGAGGAGTGTGGTGTAGTGAGGGGCATAACAGAACATGTTTTAAATTTATCTGATGGGAAAAAAAATGATAGCAAAATTAGGGCTGGAAAAAAAATCGATTTTAATCTTGAATCGAGTTTTGAGCTCAAATCGATTCAGTTAGATTTTTTTTTTTTTTTTCCTTCCCTTCAAAGTTTCCGTAGCAGGACTGCAGGGGGGGTATCCGGAATGGCACTGGGCAGCGTTACCCCAATTACATCTACTCGCTGCAGCCGCCGTCTGCCTACCTGATCAGCGTGTCATGCAGACAGACAGCGGCCATTGCAGTGTGCAAAAGCCGCGCCTCCCGAGTCCTCGTCGTCTGTGATAGGCGGAACACTCAATTTCACAGCAGGCAGTATTCAGCCTATCACGGACATCCTCTCATCCTCGTCTGTGTTATGAGGATGACCATGATAGGCGGAACACTGAATGCTGGGAAATTGAGTGTTCCGCCTATCACAGACGAGAAGGAGGCGCGGCTTTTGAATACTGGAATGGCCACCGGTGTAGCAGTAAAATCCGTATACCATGAAAATCTGCATCAGGTACGGGCACAGTGATTGAAGCATGGGCACAGTGAGACACGGGCACAGTGAGACACGGGCACAGTGAGGCATGGGCACAGTGAGGCATGGACACAGTTCAATTCAACTAAGAGTAACCTCATGAATTTTTGTTGTTTTATTAGCTAAATCCAAATACAGTATTAATAATTTGGATGTTTAACAATCTTTGTTGCACACTGCAAAAAACAACAAAAGGTCACAAGCGCTAAATTGGTGGATAAAGAAAAAAATATAATGGATGATAATAATAATAAGAAGAAAAAAATCCCAAATATTTTGGGAAGTACAAAGTATCCAAAAGGGGGAAAAAACAGGATCCAGCGCAGCAAGAAAAAATCCGTACCCAGAAGTACAAAATACACAACATGCACACAATATAATCCAGCGCTCATGGAACATACATTATTAACTATTGAAAACTCTTGAAGAATTGATAAAAAAGCTTAGTCCATTTATTAATCACAATAAAGAGAGGGATCCAATCCCAAATGTGCAGAGGGCAAATGAATCTTAACTCTCCAGTTGCCAGTGGTGACAAACTTGTTAAACTTGCAGTGACATCCGTGGAGCAAGGAGGGGTTAAAAAAGTCAAAACAAAGCCTGTGGCATGATCTCAGTGTGAGCACAGTACCTTGAATGATGGACAACAGGCAGACCAGCGTGTGGAGGGCCCTCCAACCCAAAAGGATGCAGAGCCAGGATCGCAGCAAGGCTGGGACAGAAGGAATCACACACAGAGTTTCAAGAGTTTTCAATAGTTAATAATGTATGTTCCATGAGCGCTGGAATATATTGTGTGTTTGTTGCACACTGACTTTGCAGTTAGAGAAAGGGTTTGCCTTTGCAATTTTGTTTGTTGATGCACTTTAATTAATATAATAAAAAAAAAAAATCGAATCGAATCGTAAATCGAGTTTTTTATAAAAAAATCGCAGATTTTTTTTGGGGGGAAAATCGCCCAGCCCTAAGCAAAATCCAATCGTCTGTGTGGAAATCCATTGGATAAAAAACCCACGCATGCTCAGAATCAAGTCGACGCATGCTCAGAAGCATTGAACTTAATTTTTCTCGGCTCATCGGAGTGTTTTACGTCACCGCATTTGAAACGGTCCGTTTTTTGACTGATGGTGTGTGGGCAAGACTGATGGAAGACAGTTTAATCAGATTTCCGATGGAAAAAAGCATTAGAATCCATAGGATATCCGATCATGTGTACAGGGCTTAAGAGTGGCATATCATTAATTTGGAGCACTTTTAAAGACCTTGGAGCACTGTCACTGGATCACATGTATATTTTTTTTAGTGTGATTCAACTTGCATGGACATTTAAAGTCAGCTATTTGTGGATAGTGATTTTTTGCCATTTGGCTAATGCCGCGTACACACGGCCATGTTTCTCGTCGGGAAAAATGAATTTTTTTCTCTTTGATGAGAAAAACGACCGTGTTTTGGCTTTTGATAATTTTTCCCGACGAGAAAAACGGCATTAATCACGACGAGAAAAATTAGAACATGCTCTAATTTTTCTCGTCGTGATTCACTGCATTTTTTTTCTGCGGCAGTTTATAGGGAAACACTACCGGGGAGCCTACACACAGTCATTTTTCTCGACCAAGAAAAAAATGTTCCTCGTTTTTCCCGTCGATTTTCTCGACGGTGTTTTCACCGTCGAGAAAATCGATCGTGTGTACGCGGCATTATAATTATAGCACTTTGGACACAAATATCACATTACGTTTGCACATAATGTATATATGTGTACATATGTGAATTAGCACTTTCTGATTATTTAGCATATTTCTTATATAAAAAAACATTATAAATACCTTTTTTTTTATAAGTGATGACATAATCTCTATTCTCCCAGCACAGCCAGAAAACTGACCATGCTGGGAAGGATGAGCTCTCATGCCTAGCATGGTCAGTTTGAAATAGAAAAGCAGGGGACTAGCAGGAACACCAGGTATTTCACACAAATGAATACAAAGAGAACAGGATACTTTTTAACAAAAGTACATGGTACAACAGACACATATCTGGAATATGAAATGTTGGGTTTACATAGTCTTTAATGATTACAGAGTTGCATTCATTTGTCTTTTATATGTACTTTTGGGGTTCAGTTTAAAAAGATTCACTTTAAATTTCCTTATCACTGTCATACCCACATTCTCTCTGGACAACATGGATAGAAACAAAGAACCATTATAACATATATTCTGCTGCCTGTAAAAAGAAATGAAAGTACACAAACAAATCCTATAGAAACACAGAGAGCAGTGGCGGCTGGTGCTCAGAATATTTTGGGGGGGGCGCAAACAAACTGAGAAAAAACATCAATGTGCCCATTAAACGCAGCCACTGTGCCCATCAAACGCCACCATTTTCCCCCCTCAAATGCAACCAGTTTCTCCTCAAATGCAGCCAGTTTGTCCCCAAATGCAGCCAGTTTGTCCCCAAATGCAGCCAGTTTGTCCCAAATACAGACAGTTTGTCCCCAAATACAGACAGTTTGTCCCCAAATGCAGCCAGTTTGTCCCCAAATGCAGCCAGTTTGTCCCAAATACAGCCAGTTTCCCCCCAAATACAGACAGTTTGTCCCCAAATACAGACAGTTTGTCCCCAAATGCAGCCAGTTTCCCCCCAAATGCAGTCAGTTTGTCCCCAATGCTGCCAGTTTGTCCCCAATGCTGCCAGTTTGTCCCCAAATACAGCCAGTTTCTCCCCAAATACAGCCAGTCCCCCCTAAATGCCGCCAGTTTGTCCCCAAATTCTGCCAGTTTCCCCCCAAATACAGCCAGTTTGTCCCCAGCCCGACACTTACCTTCCTCGGGTCAGCACCCTCCTCTCCACGCTCCCTCGATGCCTTCTCCCGCCCTCGATGTTGCTTCAACCAATCAGGTTACCGGTAACCAGACCCGGTGAACCTGATTGGCTAAGACGCATATCAGTGTTAACCAAGGAACGCACACCATGTGTGTCCCCTGGTTAACTATTCGGAAGCTGATTTGAGCCCACAGGCTGTAATCAGGAAGCCTATCAGAGCCACTGGCTCTGATAGGCACTTCCAAAAACCAACCAGCCGCTGTTATTTAGATGGCTCACCAATGGGCCGGCCATCTGAATAGTGGGCGGCAGCGGCGCCGGCGACAATACATAGGTTCATGCAATGCACGAACCTATGTATTGTTGACATGAGTGACGGGCGCAGGAGAGAGAGGGGGCGGCACTCCTGCACCCACTATGGACGCACCGCTACTGACAGAGAGAGAACAAGCTAACACCATCCAGTTCCCTTCTGACCTACAGAACAGTAGATGTCCCCCACAAAGCAGTTGACCCACACCCTAAGGGAGAATGGGCACCCGAGTTCTTGGATAATCTCTACTGTAACACCCCAAGGATTTATTAAGCAATATTTCTCATCCCTGTGATGTAAATGGCGTAAGAACCCAAATAAAGAGCTATAGTACATTCTTATAAGGTAAACAGTGTCACATTATAACTCTTTAAAAAATCGACTGTGCTGCTTTGGTGAAGGAGGGTCTGCTGCCATACGTTGATGCTGAAAGTGAATGGGCGAGTGGTCCTTTCAAATGTTCAAATAGCAGACAGAAAAAAGTGGGATTTTGCAGAGTTCTTTTTCATTATTTGCAAATCTTTACCATCAACCACTATATAACCAAAGGACAGCATCTAAATGGTTTTTAGGGGTTGATCTACTAAATGCAATTTTGGCGGTTTACTTTGAAAGGGAAGATGCGCTTTGTTTCTGAATTGTTCCCAGAGCTCAGTGAACGTGGTGAAATTTCACTTTGCAAAGAATGCCAATCACGTGCAAGGAAAATAAAAAGCAGCATTTTTGCTTGTACATGATTGGATGATGGAAGTCAGCAGAGCTTCACCTCATTCACTAAGCTCTGGGGAAAATGTCCTTGAAAAGTGAAACTTCCCTTGCAAAGTGAACAGTCTATTTGCCTTTATCAAAGCAACCCCGCAGTATCGGTGAGTAGTAATGTCTGCATCCATTAGTAAGATTTGTGCTCAGTCAGCTACAGACAGGGCAGACAAAAACTCTCTATGTATTCTCATTGCTCACAATTCATTTCTTTGTTTCAGTTGCAGAGTGGGTAGGAGCATCACAGCGTGCATTTGCCACTATCGCTGCACATGTTTGCTTTGCAGTAGGACTAATAGCTTTGGCTGGGGTAGCTTATGCCATCCGAAACTGGAGGTTGTTAGAGATTGCTTGCTCTGCACCCACAGCCCTGCTGTTCTGGTTCTTCTGGTAGGTCTATTCAATTTATGAATGGCTCCATTTATAGAACAACGTGTATTGCTTTTTTTTTCAAATCATATTTTATTTTAGAATACTTTTTCACTTATAAAGTAACACAGAGACAATCTGTCATTCAGAACAGATAAGTTAAAGCCAGCGTTTAGTTAATAAATGTTTCTAAACCAGCACAAGGGACAGTACTTCCACTCAATGCAAGGTGTCCATTGTGCTGCTGGCTGATCTCTTTAGTTTAAATGAATGTACTTTGCTAAGGGGGGTTAATACAAACAGCTGGACCTGTTACAGGAATTTATCAAGAGTGCCCACTGTGCCTGCCCTTTCCTCCCTCACCCCCCATTCATAGAATCTGTACTATAGCTTCCATCAAACTTTTCATTCGTCAGCCCATCTTCCATTTATAGAAAGGAGGGGTGGAGGATGAGGAGACAGAGGATTTCCGATTTTAACTCAGGGAGCAACCAACAGCATAAAGGATGCTTCACATTAAATGTAAGTGTAGCGGGGTGTCACTTATTGGTATTCTATAAGGACTACTTTATATGCAAGTGAACCCTGATCCCTCCGGAACTCTTTTTGACAATGTATTGATTACTGTTTGATTTGGAAGGAAAGGTGCATGGTGGGACTTGTGGTACAGGGAGAGATGGACTCCAATGCCGTGGATACTATATAAGACTACTGTACCCACAGTGCAGCTGTACGCCCACAGTGCATTGCCCAGCGCAGGGTCTGCTGGGGAATGGTTATTTAAGTGGAGGAGGAGCGACACGCACTCTCTTTGGACATCGCCCGCCCAGCAAGTCGGAGCCTGTGTTGGGGCCTGTTGTGCTTGTCTAGGCCGGAGAGCCAGGGCCTACCGAATTCGGAAAGCCTGCTCTTCTGAAGGAGAGGGATCTCATCCGGAGAGCCTGCTGACACCTCGGAGCATCCAAGAGTCGATCCATCTATCGACTTCCATACGGTCGTCTGAGGGACTGGAGACTACGGGTGGTGGAGAGATCGTGTGCCGGAGCACCAGCAACAGAACCAGCCGAACGGACTGGGCCTGGTCGGGTGAGAGGGCACTTGCCCAGGACTCTTAACTGTTATTAGGCCCGTGATCCTCTATTTAGGGCCCACCACCATCAGAGCAGTGCCCTACGCACCAGGGGACAGCGTGTTGTGCAGTAACTGCGTAGTTAAAGTTGGGCATTTTATCACCTGTGACTTCACACCCTAAAGCATAGCCAGAGTTCAGCTAACTTTAGTTGATATCCCTTGGATTACAAATATTAAGTGCACCAACGTTTGCTAGCGAAGATCCCTTTTATTGGAGTGACAGTGTTTGAAAGTAGTCAGGCTTGACTGGAACTCACGGTGACACTGTTTGGGCATCATATTGTCCACGAGGGGGAAAGCTTGTGAGCATAGTTATTTCAAAGACATTTAGTGTGTATAAGATTTTATTATATCCTAGTACCTTTATATGTTTACAACTTTGGATTTTGCAGGGCTCTGCATTAGTAAACGCAAATTGGTTTAACCTGACATTTCTTATACAGTAAAATACTTTTATGGTTAAGCAAACATTTGTGTGGAGGGTTAACTATTACAGGGAGACGGCCAACACAGGTAAACCAATTTTGAACTATATGCTCTATTGCGGTATTGCGGTTCCTATTGCTATTGGGTTCCACAATCCCATTTGCGGACAGCTGTGCCAGTGGAGGGTTAGAGCCAGTTTCTGGGGGTTGACAGCAGTACGGTACAGGCCCAAAACAATACCAGCAGCTCTCTTAATTGGGGGTAGTGCTACATAAGTACCATTCCTAGTGCTGATTTTGTAAAAAAGTAAATAACTAAACTTGGGCTTTAGCTTATCTGTTGTGCATTATAGATTGTCTCTGTGTTACTAGATAAGTGAAAAAGTTTCCATATTAGTATTCGATTGCTGGTTTAAGACCAGACAATTTAACTGTTAAATAGAATTAGGTGACAACACATCTGTCCATTGGGACAATATGGCCTCAAATTTGCATATTCCAATACACAATAAGTATATATGTTTCTCAAATCATACATTTATTAAACTCAGACTTCCAATGCTCCACAGTGGGTGGGTTAATAGATACTGAAGAACATATATTTTAAGGCCTTTGTTGGGAAATCTCAATGTCTTATTTTTCTTGTCGTTGGATACATTAGCCTGTATTCTAAGTTGTTATAAAAATCAAAATGCTTAACTATTACTTTTCAATTTATACTCCCTACCCCTGTCATTCTGATGAACACACTAGTGGAACACAAAGGACATGCACAGACAAATGTAAATATAAGCTAGGGACAATTTATTTAGAAACCATTTAATCTACCAGTATGGTTTTAAAACCATTGAAGGGGTTTAAAGCCAAACAACAGTCAAACTGTTAAACCGTTAAAACATTTTGAATATGGTTAAACTTTCTGCCAGCCTTTTGTCTCTGGCTGCAACCCCTTTGGGAAGATTATCCCTCACTTTGTGATCCTTTAACACCCATAAGGGTGCATTCACACCTGTGAATGCACCCTACCTGCGATTACCTACAAGAATCCCAGCAAGGGTTCCCGCAATTAGCTGCAAGTAAGCAGCCCCATTGAAAGCAATGGGAGGCTGTTGGCTCTCGCAGATAATCACTCCCACTTGAATGTATTCTCTTAAGCAGTGATCACATGTGAGCGATCGGCCCTGGATGCAGGCACTCACATGTGATTGCTGCATGAGCGATTACATGCAAGTGGGCATGATCAGCTGGGAGAGCTGCCAGCCTCCCATTGCTTTTATTTGGGTTGCCTACTTGCAACTAATCACGTGAACTCCCGCTGGGCTTCTTGCATGTGTAGCGCTCTGTGCTGGTGCTCCATTTTTTGGGGGGCGGCAAACGAGCCCCCGTTCGGTCGGTTGATCAATCGATTGATCAAACCCCCCACCCCTCCGTTGCTTGGTCAATTGGTGAACAAACCCCCCCGTCGCTCACCCACCAGCCCCGCACTTACCCCATTCAGGTTGCGGGCAGCTTCAGCGGCTTCCCCCTGCATCTCCTCGGCAGATTCCCACCTTCTCCTGCTCCCAAACAATACGGTCGCTTCTCCTCTCGGCCAATCGGGTCTTAAGACCTGCTTCCTGATTGGCCAGGAGGAGTAGCAGGAAGACAATAGCAAATAATAATTCACTATTGTCACACAACTGGGTGGGCTCGGGGCGCAGTGCTCTGTGCCCCGAGCCCACCCCTTTTTAAGCCAATTAGAGCCTCAGGCTCTAATCATGTGCTTAAAAAAAAAAAAACATTGAAATCCATGCGTCTGGCGCCAGGCATGCAGATTAGGGGCCGGGCGCATGGATTAAGGGAGTGGCGCACCTGCGCCCCTAATGGAATGGCTGCGCATCCTAAAATTACACACCTTGTTCACCCAGCACTTACTGGCACACCCTGAGGTATTTCAAATTTATTAGGCTAAGCTTAGCATAAAAGTAGAGAGGATTAGCAAGTGTATATATACAAACAATCAATATGACAATAATGTTACTCTGAGAGATAAGGTTAAATAACTGCAGTATTCTGACTAACAGTAATTACCAGAACTGAACTGCATTTATCTAACAGCAGTATATAAAGACTGCCTAACTTGCTATAACAGTCCCCATTTTGTCACACTAGCCAGAGAATAATGAAAAGAGAACATTGGCTGGCAAAGTTGGGGCCCTTTGATGAAAGCACAACAGTTCCCAGTAGACAACAGATTAGATTGTGCAATGTTAGTATCTTTCCAGACTCAGGGCATCCTCTTCTGGGTCTGCAGATATGTGCCATGGATGAGCGAGTTTGGGATGGAGGAACTTGACTGGCCTGCACAGAGTCCTGACCTCAACCCGATAGAACACCTTGGTTATGAATTAGAGTGGAGGCTGTGCATGGTAGCCAATCATCTTTTAACTTCAGCTTGTTTAATTACGCGTTTACAAAACAAATAGAAGCTGATTGGTTTCTATACAGAGCTGCACCAGATTTTGCACTCTCCAGTTTTAGTAGATCAACCCTAATGAGTAAATATTTTATTTCTGTAACACTGACAATTTTTAAGTTCACATAATATGAAAGTTTCTTTGTCAGGCTTCTTCCAGAATCACCGCGATGGCTTCTAGCCAAAGGGAAAGTAAAAAAGGCCCAAAAACTCCTCCAGAAAGCAGCAGTTATGAATAAACGGGAACTATCTGAGGAATTGTTTAAACAAGTAAGTTTCATCCTGGTCACATTGGTAAATGTAGTGTATCCTTACATTGATCAGGCTTTTAATGCCAGTTATAATTACCCTGTAACAGCAACTGGTACTAACTGGCAAATGACTCTTATCACTTGATCAAGAAGGATGGCTAAAACATGTATTTATTGTAAAATGTGGCTTCCTCTAGCCCGTACAGTGCCTATATACAGTGCCTATATCAGGGTTGCCAACTTTCAGTAAATTTACAAACAGTTTGTAAAATCCAAAATGGTTGCATCTGTCCATGAATGTCAGTTACGGACATACAGCCTACATGTCTGCAATAGACATTCAAGGACAGATGCAAAAAGTATGGATTTTACAAACTGTTCGTAAATTTACTGAAAGTTGGCAACCCTGGCCTATATACAGTATGTGGCCATAGAATTGAAAATTCCACAGGAAACTGCCACCCACAAATCGCTTCTTGGATTCAAGTGAGCTAACAATTTATATTTTTGGGACCAATTTAATTTAAAATACTTGTTAGAATAGCATTACATCAGTTTAAAAATGATTTCCATTAAAATTGTAATTGTTATGTAACTTTGATGCAGGAAACAATTGAAACTGTGGGTGGCAGATTGCCATGGACTTGGAAAGTGGAACTAAAGCCTGCAATACTTACCTGCCCTCTAGTGATGCAATCTTTCTCACTGACACTTCCATCTTCACCCAATCCTCCGGGTTTGAAGTCCTGGGCTGTCTTGATTGGCACGCTGGGGTTGCTTAGTCTGGTACAAAATCATACCAAGATTGTACACTGAACTACGCATGGTGGTGGCTGTTGCAACCCTGGAGGGGGAAATTTGGCTGCAAATTCTGTCATAATGTGCATTAATGCTGTCCATACTTGCACATTATTACCAAACCCCTAAGCACCAGAAGTGAAATTCAGTTTCACTTTACAGAATTACAGCTTTTTTAGTTCCTCTTTACAGATTTACAGCCTTCCCTCCTAGGGATGCATGTGCGCTGTTAACATGTATTCTCTCCCTGTTAGAGCGGACCAGTTTTACCCCTGATGTAGTCTCACCAAGCTCTAATCTAAGTTCCGGTTTGACATTTGACAGCCTGTCTGTGCTGATGAAGGAGGGTAGAACTGTCAAAGCCTTTTCATGTAATCCTGAGAGCACCTTTACTATTTGCATAGGCGAGCGCACAGGGTGTGCCAGGTGTGCCTGGGCACACCCTAATCACCCTGTGTGGTGCAGATTCCCCCTGTTTAAACTCCTGATTTTTCACCAAAGCCCTCTGATGGGGCTCCTAAAAAAACTGTAAAAACAAATACAAAAAATAAAATTGTAAAAAATACAAAAAAACAAACTACTGACACCATCCACTGCCCTACTGACACCATCAGTATAAATACACATAAATACACATATGTGTTTGAGCTTTGAGGTGCACACCCTAATGCAATAGGCTGTGCACACCTATGGCTATTTGTTTATTGTCTGAGAGTCTGATATTACCACCATACACAGACAGGTGATAAGATGGCCTTACCACCTGACATTCAGTCTAAAATTTCCACCATGCAAAGTAGAGAATGAATAATAAAAAAAATGATATAAAACAGTGCTTAAAGATGGAAGGTCTGCATTATTGCTAGTACCCTACTCTGAAAAATAAATATTTGAAAAAAAGGGAACATTTCTGAAGTTTCTTGGAGGTGTGGGTGATGCTTTTGGTAGGTGAACTTTACTATTGACTTCTGGGTGCTCTCAATCCTGCAGTAATGCACTTCTGCAATGAAGCATTAATTTTTTTTAAATACTTTTTGAAGATCATTTTATAGCTAATTACGTTTTGGTAGTGAGTGCCTGGCAATGAAGTGGACCCTCTATTTCTCATGGAAAATCCGCAATAACAATTAGAGTGGGGGTTCAGAATAAAACAAATGCCCATTGATGACTGGCTCTCTTTTAAAGATAAGTATACTTTTGTATTATTATAATTACTCCCCCCCCCTCCCCACTTGGTGTATTTTAAGGCCCGTACACATGATACGAAAATCGGAAGTAAAATTCTGTCCGACGAACGATCTGCCGATTTTCGGATCGTTAGTATGGTGCTTTCAACAGCCGATTCTGTTTTTCTTCATCAGACAAAAGCTGGATGTACAGACTATAAAAAGTTTGACGTACGTGAACTCAATGTCCAATTTTCGTTTAATTTGTGCGGTTTTCGTACAAAAAAATGGTAAGACCAAGACTACGCATGCTGAGAAACAAAAGAATACATACAAAACTAGTCAACACATTACGTCACCTCTGAAGTTGTATTTTGTCATACGAGAATTTTCGAATGGTGAGTGACCTCTTCACTTTCGACATGAGACTAGCATGCAAGAAAAAACAGACAAAAGGTGGTCCGAAAATCTGATCGTGTGTACGAGGGTTTAAACTCACCTACCCATGCTCCTGCGAGATATTATAAGAATAATATGTACAAAATAAGAGTCGGAAGCTGTGGTTTCCTTGGGCTTCACAATGTGAGTAAAAACATTGGGGGAATGCTGGGAAGGGGTAGCATAAAGGATTATTATTACAATTATATTGTATAGCTATCTTTTACTGGAATAAGGAGATGAAAGAAGGGCACTTGTTACATTAGTAGTAGTAGTAAGAAAAACATACAGAACCAGGACACTTTGCTGGGGAGGTGAAAAAACATTAGATTCCCAAAACGTTATTTTTCTCTTCTTATTTAAAGTTACAAGAAGAAAAACAGGCTAAATCTGGAAACATGATAGATCTTTTTAGGATCCCAAATCTGAGAAAAGTAACTCTGATTATGTGTTTGATATGGTAAGTCTTGGAGGTGAAAATAGGTAACAAACAGAAAAAAATTAAAGTTGGATTGATGAATGTGCTTTCGTTGGTTGTGAATGTCCATTGCACAAATTTTCACATTACTGAGGAATACATCTGACTTTTCTGGAGCCTACACAGGAGTCAAATATTTAATTAAATTAGGGTTTTAGAAAAGTTATTTCAAAATATTTTTTAGGGCAAAACACTCTGGTATACATTTTGATATTATTGTTTGATGTCTTTTTAACCCCTTCCATACTGGGCCATTGGGAAATGACGCCGGCAGGAACCCTCTCTCCCTCCGGGTGGACGTCATATGACGTCCTCCGCTTTGAGGGGGGATATCTGAATGATGCCTGCAGCTAGAGGCATCATTCAGATATCCTTGTTTAGAGCCGGCGATCCTGCGCACCATAAGAATGATCATAGCGGCGATTCCGCCGCTTGATCGTTCTTATAGGCGGCGGGAAGGGACATCCCCCCTCCCGCCGCCATCCGGTGCTTCTCCGGGCTCTCCCGTGCGATCGGGGACCCGGAGAGAATCGTCGGCGCTGTTGGTGGGTCACGTGATGAGCATAGAGATGACTGGTGACCAGATGGTCACCAGTCATCTCTATGATCGTCGGAGGCCCAGGCGCGATGTGATGACGTCACGCCTGGGTCCTCAAATGTAAACAAAGCCGCCATTGCGGCTGTAAGTATGAGATCAGCAAATTTTTTTTCACTGATCTCATGCTTTCCAGCCTGGAGGAGAGGTGTGGGGTCTTATTGACCCTGCATCTCTCCATAAAGAGGACCTGTCACACACATTCCTATTACAAGGGATGTTTACATTCCTTGTAATAGGAATAAAAAAAAAAAAAGAAAAGTAAAATAAAAAAATATTTTTTTTTTTTTAAAACGCCCGTCCCCAATAGCTTGCGCTTAGAAGCGAAAACACACGTAAGTCCCGCCCGCATATGTAAACGCCGTTCAAACCACATATGTGAGGTATCGCCGCGTGCGTTAGAGCACGTGCAACAATTCTAGCACTAGACCTCCTCTGTAACTCTAACCTGGTAACCTGTAAAAAATTTCAAAGCGTCGTCTATGGAGATTTTTAAGTACCGAAGTTTGGCGCCATTCCATGAGTGTGCGCAATTTTAAAGCGTGACATGTTAGGTATCTTTTTACTCGGCGTAACATAAGCTTTCATATTTTACAAAAAAATTGGGCAAACTTTACTGTTTTGTTATTTTTTTATTCATGAAACCATTTTTTTCCCCAAAAAAAAGGCGTTTGAAAAATTATTGCGCAAATACCGTGCAAGATAAAAAGTTGCAATGACCGTCATTTTATTCCCTAGGGTGTCTGCTAAAAAAAACATATATAATGTTTGGGGGTTCTGAGTAATTTTTTAGCAAAAGAATGATGATTTGTACATGAAGGAGAGAAGTGCTAGAATAGGCCTGGTATGGAAGTGGTATAAAAAGCCCTGTATGGAAGTGGTTAAGGGAGATATTTACTTTGAGAAATATGAAGGTTGCCATTGCTGATCACTCCTTCTGAAAATGCAACCGATCCAACAGATTCCACACCATCCAAGCCACTGATCCAACACTAGTATGCAGATCAGAAGCCCTAAATGTACTCTGAATCAGCATACGTTTCTGGGTCTTTGATTTTAGAAAATATAGAAACCAAGCAACCAGAGGTCAGCAGTGACAGCTTTGATTTTTCGCTCAGTAGAGGCTTTCTTTAAGATAGTAATGCCCGTGATTTGTGAGATTTAAAAGCAGTTAGTTTGTTTCTGATTTTTAGTTTTGTTTTGTGCTCTAACCAAAAAAAAGATTGATTGTTTCATTAGGAAATCTGGGAATTTACTGGTCTATTTAAAGTGCAGTAGTATGGCTATACCATACTGCAAAGTGCAGAGACGTGATCTAGCATAATGGGGTCATCTATTTGCACTTGTGACAGTGTTATCAGTTATTCAGATTCTGAGATAAGAGATTGCAAATGTGAAGGCCAGTAAAATCTGACTTGGTTCTCACATCATTGATAAGCTGATTGGGGGATCAGATGACCTGTCTTTCTCTTTTACAGCAGAACGTCAGCCAAATTATTATTATTTTACTAAAGCGGAAGGAAACTCATCTATAAAACCGTTTCATTTCCGGCACGTGCCGGAAATGTAACACTTCCATTGGTTGTGCTCTCAACTAAACTATCAAACCATCCAATGGCTGGTATCATAACTGATCACATGTGCAGAATCATGGCAGTTGTAGATTAAACAGAGGCCAAGATGGCAGCTTCCTTGGCTGAAAACGATAGGGGGGTTTACTTACACTTAAGTATAGAGTGAGTGTCACTGGAACAGAAAAACAGCCTAAAGCCCTGTACACACGATCGGATTTCCGATGGAATAAAATCCGATGGATTTTTCCATCGGATTTCCGATGAAGCTGACTTCCATCAGTCTTGCCTACACACCATCAGTCAAAAATCCGACCGTCCCAAACGCTGTGACGTAAAACACTCAGACGAGCCGAGAAAAATTAAGTGGTGTTCCTGCTAGTCCCCTGCTTTTCTATTTCAAACTTACCATGCTAGGCATGAGAGCTCATCCTTCCCAGCATGGTCAGTTTTCTGGCTGTGCTGGGAGAATAGAGATTATGTCATCACTTATAAAAAAAAAGTATTTATAATGTTTTTTTATATAAAAAATATGCTAAATAATCAGAAAGTGCTAATTCACATATGTACACATATATACATATATACATTATGTGCAAACGTAATGTGATATTTGTGTCCAAAATGCTGTAATTATAACGCGTACACACGATCGACTTGTTCCCCTACACACGGCCGGTTTTCCCGACATTTTTTCTCTTGGTCGAGAAAAACGACTGTGTGTAGGTTCCCCGACAGTGTTTCCCTATGGGAAAACTGCCGCGGAAAAAAATGCAGTGAATCACGACGAGAAAAATTAGAGCATGTTCTAATTTTTCTCGTCGTGATTAATGCCCTTTTTCTCGTCGGGAAAAATGATCAAAAGCCCACACACAGTCGTTTTCCCCGACGAGAAACATGGCCGTGTGTACGCGGCATTAGCCATATGGCAAAAAATCACTATCCACAAATAGCTGACTATAAATGTCCATGCAAGTTGAATCACACCAAAAAAATATACATGTGATCCAGTGACAGTGCTCCAAGGTCTTTAAAAGTGCTCCAAATTAATGATGTGCCACTCCAAAGCCCTGTACACACGATCGGATATCCTATGGATTCTAATCCGATGTTTTTTTCCATCGGAAATCTGATGAAACTGTCTTCCATCAGTCTTGCCCACACACCATCAGTCAAAAAACCAACCGTTTCAAACGCGGTGACGTAAAACACTCCGATGAGCCGAGAAAAATTAAGTTCAATGCTTCTGAGCATGCGTCGACTTGATTCTGAGCATGCGTGGGTTTTTTCTCCGATGGAATTCCACACAGACGATCGGAATTTGCTATTGTTTTTTTTTTCCATCGGATAAATTTAAAACATGTTCTATTTTTAATCACCGATAGAAAAAAGACAGATGGGGCCCATACACGATCGGTTTGTCCGATGAAAAAAGTCCATCGGACTGTTTTCATCGGTAAAACAGATCATGTGTACAGGGCTTGAGTCTACTCTAAAAATGTTTTCCTGTCGTCCTTGTTCCTATTCTATAGATGTCCCACCACTTCCCATCCCTCTGTCAACAAGACAGGAAGAAAGGGGAAATGTTTCCAATTGTGGTCACAGTTGGTAACAAAACTGTAACCGAGTATCTAACCCAGCATTTAAACACTAGATACAGGAGGAGTCCGACTATAGTAAAATTAGCTTAATTTTTTTTTTGCATGACAGCATCTGACATTTACGCAGGGAGAAAAGGGCAATGGGGTCCTATTTCTTTCTTTCAAGATAATAAAAAAACAAAACAAAAACAAAACGTAATCTTTGGTTACGCTTGTTATTTTCTGTTTTCCTTGTGCACATGTACATTTGATGGCATATATAATAAAAGTGTATGTATGTTATAACCCTATGTTTGTGGATAAATCTGCTTTCAGGTTTGTGAACAGTCTGGTCTATTATGGTCTAAGTCTCAGTGTTGGGAGTTTTGGGCTGGACATTTATGTCACCCAGCTCATATTTGGAGCAGTAGAAGTTCCAGCTCGGATTGGATCCATATTCATGGTGGAGTATTTTGGAAGGAAACCAAGCCAGGCAGCTTGTCTCTTGCTTGGAGGAGCTGTCTGCCTTATTGTTACTGCAATACCAAATGGTAAGACCTGCAATATTGTGGAGCATCAAGTTAAATTGTCTTGGGACAGTCCATCTTTGAAAGCCAAAGAAATTAGGTTTCTCGAAGAAATGCCAACAAAATTCTAGCGCCCTGATGCCATTGTCTAACTTTTCCAGAAATCCCCTGCCCTTTCTACAAGCAATGTTTTATGCTAAACTTTACATGGGGCCCACCTATGCCATAAATGTATAACACATAATTTGTTTACACCTTGTAATCAATGTCTTGGAGTAGAATTATGCTTGAATAGTGACCATTATATAATTATTTTTTTCAAATCCTCACTAAATTGGGGATCTGTTGACCTGTTTTAGTTTGCATGATAATCCCTCCTCACTTGTTTATCATTTTTCTTTTTAGAGTTTTCCATCGTAATAACAGTGTTGGCCGTAATTGGAAAATTTGCAACAGCGTCTTCCTATTCAATTTGTTATATTTATGCCGCTGAGGTATTCCCCACTGTTATCCGGTGAGATCCCTTCAATTTTTTCCATTGAGTGTATGTACATTGGGTAGTCTTGGGTTAGCACTGCTGTAAGTGACTCTTGCAGTTAGATTTTCCCCAACCCTTGCTGTGTTTTTAGTGCATTAGGCACAACTCTTCAGTCTATCTGCCAGTGTTATTGGTCTAAGCCCTGGTTCACACTGGTGCGATTTGACATGCGTTTTGACAAATCGGCGAAATTTGCCGCAAATTTGGCAATGGCACCGTCCTAATCGGTGCGACGCCGCATCTTTTTGCGATTTCAGACGCGATTTACATTGACATCTGTGTCAGATGTCTCTGTAATCGAGCTGAAATCGGGACTAACAGGCAGGAGTGAAATCGTGCGAGTTCAGCTGAACTCGCACGGCTTCACTCCCGCAGCTCCAGTGTGAACCTGGGCTAAGGCAGTGGTCGCCAAACTGCAGCCTGGGGGCAGATGTGGCCCTTTGCCTGCTCTTGAGGGACTGTCACTGATGCCAACAAATGAGCACAGTTCCTCCCAATGACACCAACAATGGGGCCTTATGACACCAATGAAGGGGCCTAATTCCTCCCAATTACACAAAATACAGGGCATTGTTTACTCCAGCTGATGCTGGGATATTTTCTACTCCTGATGGCCACGGCCTGGCCCTCCTAATGTCTGAAGGACAGTAAACTGGCCCTTTGTTTAGAAAGTTTGGAGGCCCTTGGTCTAAGGTAATTCTCAATGGATTTTTTATGAAGACTCCAGGTAATTTTTCATCTTCTGTGTGCCTTTTCTCTATAAATGAGTTTAGGCGGATAACAATAGTATATTTGTTTAAAAGAAGATCTTAGCCTGTCAAGCCAGTGCCAGCAATGTGGGAAGATGTCCTTGTTGGGATTCTGGACAGCATTAAATGCTAAATCAAATTGATTTTGAGGCTATTCATTATGGTGGAGCAAAGAGCTACTGTATGCAACATGCTACAACAACCACTCACAGCTTAACCAATTAAAGGAGAAGTACAGTCAAAGCTGGTTTGGCTGTACTTCTGTGGATCACAGGAGTGCAGTTCATTTTGCACTCCTGTGACCTGTTTTCAGCAGAGAGCAGGCTGAAGTCTGCTCTCTGCTGACGTCACAGCAGTCGGTCCAGGCTCCACGTCATCACGACCATGGAGTCGGGATCCTCCAGATCCCTGGAAAGACACCTTGCTCAACCTCTTATCAAGCCACTGAGAGCCTGAGCCGAATGCCCCCACCCCCTCCACAGCCCAGCTCTCCATTGAGCGAGGAGGGGGCAGAGCAGAGAGCCGCTGACTTGCAGTCAGCGGCTATCTGTTCTTGGAGCTGTGAGAACCGAGCGGTCGGCAGTGTTCAATCGTTCCGTTCTCAGTGCAGAGGCACCGAGGGACAGATGCAGAATGGGACCTATATTTCAATGTGTTACTGCAAGTTTAATGCCATATATTTCATTGCATTACTGCAAGTTTAACGCCATTTAGTTCTGTGCGTTAATGCACGTTTGATGCAGTATATTGCAGTATATTATAGTGTATCCGTGGAGTGTGTCTGTGTAGTGAATACTCAAATTAAAGTGCACCAAACACAACATTCCATTGATTAAATTGCATCCACGTACACATTTACACATGTTTATTACATTTTGTTAATAATCACCCGCCACCTCCATCATGTCTGTTAGAACAGCAAGGAGAGCAAGGCATTCCCATGGCACTGTAAGGGGGCCAGCAGCGTATGTGTCCACAGGCAAATGTGGACATGGTCAGTCCTCAGACAGGGCATAATTTCCTCTGTTTAGTGATGTTGCCCGTTTTGTCCAGCCACAGCATGCAGAGGAGGTGGTGGACTGGCTTACTAAACCGTCCTCATCCTCCTCATCCTCCGTCATCCAAGCAGAGACTAGTGCACTAAATCTGCCTCCTTGTCCAAGCAGCAGAGGGCCGTCAATGATTACCTGTGTGAGTATGGAACATCGACAGGCTCAGGATTTTTTTCTTCACGCCAATGGCTGCTCATAAAGGATGCATGCACTGTACTATCATCATTTGTGGTTGCCACAAGGATGGTGAGCCGTGACAATGCATGCATCAGTGACACAATCCCTGTTGTGTTCCTGCTGCAGCAGACTCTGCGTGGCATTATAGACAGGGCACACAAGGCAGAGCAGCGGGATGAAGAGGAGGACTTCCTTTCCTCCCAAGGCCCAAACACCATTGCTCCTATGCCAGAGGAGGAGGAGACCTTAGTGACCTGAGGAGTCTGCTTCTCATGACTCTGCAAATTTGCGGTGCTTGGGCTCCCTCATGTTTCAAAGCCTGCGAAAGGACCCAAGAATAAGTGGCGTAAAGGAAAAGGATCGCTATTGGTTGGCAACCCTCCTTGACCACCGTTATAACGGGAAAGCTTCAGAACTCATCCCGTCCCCACAGAGAGTGCAGAAGATTAAATGTCTTGAGGACATCTTAAAAAGGAGTTTATCAAACAATTTTCTTGACTCTGGAAGGTTACAGTGCCGTGGAAAACGTAGTTTTGAGGCTTATGTTGGTTAAAAGAGGAGCGGTGGTAAAGGCGGCCGCCTAAGTGATGCATTTCTCAATCCTTCCACATCCCATCGGCAGCGCCTGCATCACATGGTGGGCGATTATCTAGGAGCGAAAGCAAAGATTGAGAGCTTTCCAGTCGACGATACACTGGCTTACTGGGTCATGAGAATAGACCACTGCCCAGAACTTGCCCAGTATGCCATTGAGCTGCTGGGCTGCCCTGTATTCAGCGTGCTTTCCAAACGGGCATTCAGTGCTGCTGGAGGTTTTGTTACTGATCATATAATGCATCTCTCCACAGACTTTGTGGACCGTCTGACTTTTATCAAAATGAATCAGTCCTGGATTACCAGCAGCTATGAAGCCCCTGATGCCTATGCCGCTGATGAAGTGTTTTTGGGATGTGGAATCTCTGCAGGACTTCTAGGCTGCCTAGTGTTGTGGGTGTTGATTTCATCTGGAAGAATGTATTTGGTGTAGGTTTAATGAGCACAATTAACACCCAAAGACCAATTTTTCCACACATGTTTGACAGGTGCATATCGTTGCAATTTTTGACAGCAAGGCCAATTCTTGCTTTCATCAAGAGTGCCTCTATAGGGTTAAGGTGTGAAGGTGCCACCGACACCCAAAGACCAATTTTTCCACACCTGTTTGACAGTTGCATATCATTGCAATTTATGACAGCAAGGCCAATTCTTACTTTCATCAAGAATACCTCTATAGGGTTACGGTATGAAGGCGCCACCGACACCCAAAGACCAATTTTTCCACACCCGTTACTTCTATCCAAAGTCTGTGGCAGAGACACCAGAATTAATCCAAAAAATCTCATATCTTGTTCCTAGTGCACTACATTGTGGCCTCGTCATTCAGACTGGTTTTACAAATGCAATTATTGCTGCAGCAGCTTCTTTACACAGTACAGATGTGCCACTTTACAGGTGGGCTAAGGGGACCCCCCCCCCCCCAAGGCACTATATTGAAAGGAATTTCTCATTTTTATGCTTTTCACTTTAAGCATCAATAAATCACTGCTCATTTAAAAATTATGTTTTTTACAAACTTTCTTTTCATTGATACATGTTGTCCAGGGCAGTACCCAGACCCCCATAACCAATGAATGGCCAATTACTTGCATATAAGCCTTCAAAATAGGCACTTTTTCACGTTCGGGTCCTATAGACTTCAGTGGGGTTCGTTATTCGGCTCTGAACTTTCGCGATGTTCGAAAGTTTTGGTGCGAACTAAACAAGGGGTCGTTCGGCCCATCACTAATAGGAATCAGTAAAACAATACAGAACAAAGCTACTCATGATTATCCATATCGACAGTTTAGCTCACAGTAAAGCCAGGGCAGTGCTGGTAGCACAGGTGAACAGCTGGATGGATCCAAGGCCCAATGATGAAGTGTCACAGCATTGGAACCAGGAGACTCTGATAGCAATAAGAGAGGGTCTCCCCACAGTAGCTGGGTCTTATGGAGAAGCTTCATGCCATAAGTCTTCTACCCAGCTGCCAATTCTGACAAGGGAGGGATTCTCATGAGGCTTCAGATCACATGCCCAGCTACCACTGCCTAATCAGATGTGGCCTCCCTGAGCTGCTGAGGGATGGATCATAGACATGTATTTTCCCTAGGTGTGTCCAGGAACCAATGGAGTTGTGTGAAAAGGAGTTAAAGGGGTCTGCTCCTGCATCTGACCATGGTGACTAGAGTTCAGAGGGTTTTTTTCATTAAAAACTCATAGAAGGTTTCTGGTTGTTTGCTCTTATCAGTCTGATTCTATGCAACACTCTGCATTTTGCAGATTGCTGTCATTTTGCAAATTGGCTTGGGCACAGGTGTAATACATCCAGTATCACTAAGTGGAATAGAAATAATGATTTGCCAACTAATCAAATGGAAGAAAAGTAGAATAGGAGTGGGTAAGCAAGTAGGGAAAAAGTCAGGATGATAAGAGGGAGGGTAACCAGCAGACAGGGGGAAGGAGGGGTAGAGGTGGCCAGGAGGGATTCGTTACCTATGACATTCCTCTTTCTCTCATCTCTCTCTCACCCCCTCTCTCTCTCTCTCACCATTTCTCTTTCTCTCACCTCTCTCTCTCTCTCTCACACACACACACTTCTCTCTCTCACCCTTTCCCTCTCTCTCTCACCCTCCTCTCTCTCACCCCTCTATTCACCCCCCTCTCTTTCACCCCCTCTCTATCTCTCATCCTGATCTCCCCTCTCTCATCCCCTCCTCACCCCTCTCTCTCTCTCACATTCCTCTCTCTCAACCCCTCTTTCTCTCTCACACTATTCCTCTTTCTCTCACCTCTCTCTCACCCACACACACTCCTCTCTCTCTCACCACTCCTCACCCCCTCTCTCTCACCCTCCCTCTCTCCCTCACCTCCTATCTCTCTCACCTTTCCTCTTTCTCTCACCTCTTTCTCTCTTTCTCTCCCTCTTTCCCCCTCTCTTTCTCTTTCATCCCCCCTCCCTCTCATCACCCTCTCTCTCTCTTTCACCCCCCCTATTTAATTTAATTTGTGTAAATATTTAATTTGTTTTAACAAAAATTGTTTGCATTTTCATTTTATTTATTTCCATAAATAGGCCCACCAAAATCCTCAGCACCAGGCCCATGATGTGTCCTATGACACAGCTTAACAAAGCTGTTTTGTTAAGGCTCCTTACTGTGTGAGCTCTGCTCTTGGTGCAGAAGGAACAAGGGTGTGCAGTGGGTGATCCAGGTCATGGCCCTACATTTCATGAGCAAAATGTAAATGAAATAATAAACATTCAATACATCTGCAATACATGAAATTTCTGCCTTGCTAAATCCCTTTAAAAATGCTACATGTGCAGAAAAATGCTAGAAATCTAGTAAGCACCTAACTTGTGTGAGCTGAAACTCTGTCTTTGTTGCACTAAAATCCATACAGTGTTAACAGCCAGTTCTCCTCTTTGGACCACAGAGTAACCTCCCCCTTATGTTATGGAGATGAGGATAGGGGAAAATGTTTTGTAGTCCAGTAGAAGCAAATGGGGCAGGGCTGACAACACTGCTTGAGATTTCAAGTGGTTGTAAACCTAGTTACAACACTTGTACCTACAAGTATGCCTATAATAAGGCTTATCTGTAGGTACTGTAAATTTCTCCTAAACCTGCACCGTTTAGGAGATATTTACCATATACGCTTGCGCCAACGTCATCGGTGCATGCGCACTGAAGAAACGGCTCGCTCCTTCTGTTTCTTCAGCAGCTGTGCGGTGACTGGCGGCTCCAGCGCACATGTGCGGGAGTGATGTCATCGCAGCTTCGGACAATCACAGCGCCGGAGCCCGCGAATCCGGAAATAACCCTGGAAAACATGTCGCCGGTCACAGCGGTGTACGGGGACCGCTGCAACAGCGTCGATCTAAGGTAATTATTTCATAATGAGCTAGTATGCGATTCATACTAGCTCATTATGCCTTTGTCTTACAGAGTTTTTTTTGGTTTTGTTTTGTTTTTTTCTTCGGGTTTGCAACCACTTTCATTGCAGCATAGGCACTGTGTCAACTCAATAGGAAATTAAGGAGCACACTGGATTTAAGACAGATTTTTCTATACTTGTTTCATTTTTAAAAGGTTAAAACACCAGGAAATGTTCATGCATTGCTGATATACACTGAATATGTTTTATTTTTTCCCCAGACATACACTCCAAGGTGCCTACAGGCTCCATCTGGCTGTGAACAGACAATCGAGATGCCAAGACTTTCTTAGGAAATATTGCTGTATAAACAATCTCACAGGATGAATGTTTATGGAGAAGGGGACACCTGAGCACTAGTTTCTCTAAAAGGGAAAAAAAAAAGTGATTGGTTAACCAAATTCATACAAACTCATTGATTTGTCCCCCAAGAGTTCTCGGCCAGGAGATGTCATTGCCTACAGGTGGCTGGGACAAATGTTCTAAATTCTAGACACCTTTAGACTGCATTCACACCTGAGAGTAGCGCTTCGAGCGTTTTTACAGTCATTTTTACCGTCGTTTGTCGCGCGGATTTGCGCCCGTCGAAACGCTCGTTGTCACGCTAGACGCTTGAATCGGGCGTTTCCATTACATTCTATGACTCCTAAAACGCCCAAATCTGCCCGATTTGCGCGATAAAAAAAGGGTCCGGAACTTGTTCGAGCTTCAGGCGTTCGGCTTCAGGCGTTTTGGAGTGGAGATGTGAATCATCTCCATAGAGAATAATGGATTTTTCCCTTTTAGCGTTTTGTAGCTTCAGGCTTAGGGCTACAAAACACTCAGGTGTGAATGCAGCCTAACTCTGTAAAAGTATTTTTGGATTATGGTATTCTGACACCAATGGTGAAAGTTTTTTTTTTTTACAGACAAAATGGAGTGGGTCTTTGCTCTATGACATCCCGCGTTGCTGGAATAATTGCTCCACTCATAAATCTTTTGGACCAGTATCATTCAGCTATTCCAATGGCTGTTTATGGCAGTGGCCCCATCATTGGAGGCCTTTGCTGTTTCTTTCTACCAGAGACACGGAACAGAGACCTCCAGGACCATACACATGATGCCAATGGAGTCCAAAGGTACAGATATAATACAGAGATTTCACGTTTAAAACCTAATGCTGTTATAAATTCAGAATAGGATATGCAATTCTGTCAAGAACATTGATCCTTGGAAGGGTGTATTATCTCAGACCCCCTTGCATTGAACAATGGGGTTGAATATACTTCTTTTAGTCCTGTAGATTAGTGATGAGCCGAACACCCCCGGGTTCGGTTCGCACCAGAACCCGCGAACGGACCGAAAGTTCGCACGAACATTAGAACCCTATTAAATACAATGGATGCGAACGTTCGAATTCTAAAGTGCTAATTATAACGACTATTATCCATGTTCTTGTCCTAAACAGAGTTTGGGAACCCGGGTTCTGCACCAGGGGACATGTATCAATGCAAAAAGAAGTTTTAAAAACGGCAGTTTTTCGGGAGCAGTCATTTTAATGATGCATAAAGTGAAAAAAAAAAGTCAAATATTCCTTTAAATATTGTACCTGGGGGGTGTCTAAAGTATGCCTGTGAAGTGCCACGTGTTTCCCGTGTTTAGAACTGTCCCTGCACAAAATTACATTTCTAAAGGAAAAAAAAGCCATTTAAAACTGCTTGCGGCTTTAATGTAATGTCTGGTCCCGGTAATATGGATGAAAATCTTTAAGAAAAATGGCATAGCTACCCCATCACCTCCCCCCCTACCCCAGCCCATTACCAGCCCCTTTGGGTCTTGTATGGATATTAAGGGGAACCCCGCACACAAAATAAAAAAGGCCCTATATACTCTGAACAGCCGTATACAGGCGGTGCATACAAGACAGGGACTGTAGGTTTGTTCTTAAGTAGAATCTGTTTGTAATTTTGAACACGTACATTGTTTAAGTGTAGCTCCAGCCCAAATACCTATTTTTAAGCTTTTTGGAAAACATAGGGAAGGGTTATCACCCCTGTAACATTTGTTTTGCTGTCTGTGCCCCTGTTCAGAACATTTCACCTCACTTTGCGTCCCAATGACAACTGTTTTTGAAATGTGGTGTTTTTATTGAAACAAGGATTGGTGATAAAGCATCAGTAGAGAGGAGACACCTTTATCCCATATTAAATTTTACAGGAGAGAATTTTCCTTCCAAGGGGTAGATTTCCTCTCACTTCCTGTTGTCTTCTTCCGTTTGCAAGTAGTAGTCGTTTGTAAGTTGGATGTTTGAAAGTAGGGACCTGCCGTATATACTCTGCAGAAATTGGCCCCTTAGGTGTTGGTGTTGGCACAACACTGTAAGCACTCACAGTTACTCTTGGTGGGTGCTGGAACGCCCTGCTGTCAACTATTATATCAGGAATTGTAATAACATATAATTGTTGAACAGTGGTAGTAAAAATTGGGCCTTTGATGGTGGTGCTGGTGCCACAACACTGTAAGGCCTGACAGTTACTCTTGGTGGGCGCAGCAATGGGCCCTGCTGTGAATTATTAGATCAATAATTATAATTGCATGCCCCTGTTGAACAGGGGCTGAAAAATTGGGCCTTAGGCACTGGTGGCACAACACTGCAACCCCTCACAGATACTGTACTTGGAGCACAGCAATGAGGCCTGTTGCAAAGTATTGCATCAAAAATTGTAATTACACGCCCCTGTTAAACAGGGGCTGAAAAACTTGGGCCTTAGCCACTGGTGGCGGCACCCATAAACCAAAATGATCTTCCAAGCTATCATCATTAATCGGATCATTGAGGAGGAGAAGAAGGATAGCCAGTCAACATAACAGCACAGGCACTCAGCATCAGCATCAGTCTTGAAGGGATGTGACATTTTAAAATCAATTAGTCTGTTATATCAGCATCAGGTGTGTGGTAGCTGGTGGTGATCCAAGACTGGTTCATCTTGATGAAAGTCAGTCGATCAACCGAGTCGGTGGACAGGCGCACCCTGTGATCCGTGACAAATCCTCCAGCAGCACTGAATGTGCGTTCTGAAAGAACGCTGGATGCAGGACAGGCCAGTAGCTCAATTGCATACTGTGCAAGCTCTGGCCAGTGATCCATCCTCAAGACCCAGTAAGCCAGAGGATTTTCGGTGGGGAAGGTGTCCAAGTCTGACCTTGCCCCTAGGTATTCCTGCACCATGTATATCAGACGCTGGCGATGGTTGCTGGAACCGATCATACTTTGGGGCTGCGGACTAAAGAATTGTCTGAACGCATCGGTCAGACGGCCACCTTCCCCACCGCTCCTTCTTTGACTGCCCGAAGCCTCAGCAACTCGTTGTCCAGGACCAGGAGTTTGTAACCTCCCAGTCTCTGGGAACGCGTTGCACAGACCTTTCTGCAAGGCCTCCCGGAGTTGTCTCATCCTCTGCTCCCTCTGCGATGGTAACATAAGGTCCGCAACCTTACCCTTGTACCGTGGATCAAGGAGAGTGGCCAGCCAGTAATGGTCCCTCTCCTTGATCCGAAGAATACGAGGATCCTTCCGCAGACTTTGCAGGATCAGGGAGGCCATGCAGCGTAGGTTAGCTGAGGCATTCAGTCCGGAGTCCTCTGGGTCACTAAGGATGACATGATCCGCAGCCACCTCCTCCCAGCCACGTACAAGTCCACTGGTTTCTTGGGACTGTAAATCATCCCTAAAAGACTGCTGCTGATGATGCTGAGTGCCAGCCTCCACCTCCATGCTGACACAATCCTCCTCCTCCTCCTCTTCCTGTACGATGGGTGGGACAGAAGGAACACTGTCTGGGTAAAGGGGGCCTTGAGAGGCAAGGAAGTCCTCCTCTTCCTGCCTCTGTTCTGCCTCAAGTGCCCTGTCCATTATTCCACGCAGCGTGTGCTCTAACAGGTGGACAAGAGGTACAGTGTCACTGATGCATGCACTGTCACTGCTCACCATCCTCGTGGCCTCCTCAAATGGTGCCAGGACAGTGCATGCATCCCTGATCATGCCCCACTGGCGTGGTGAAAAAACCCGAGCTCCTCTGACCCTGTCCTGGTGCCGTAGTCGCACAGGTACTCATTGATGGCCCTCTGCTGCGTGTGCAGCCGCTGCAGCATGGCCAACGTTGAGTTTCACCTGGTGGGCATGTCACATATAAGGCGGTTCTTGGGCAGGTTCAACTCCTTTTGCAGCTCAGCCAGGCGAGCACTGGCATTATAAGATCTGCGGAAATGCACACAGACTTTCCTGGCCTGCCTCAGGACATCCTGTAAGCCCGGGCACCTGCCCAAGAACCGCTGCACCACCAGGTTAAGGACGTGAGCCATACAGGGCACATAGGTCAGTTGTCCCTGTCGGAGGGCGGAGAGGAGGTTGGTGCCATTGTCGCAAACCACCATTCCTGGCTTAAGCTGGCGTGGCGTCAACCACCTCTCGGCCTGCCCCTGCAGAGCAGACAGGACCTCTGCCCCAGTGTGGCTCCTGTCCCCCAAACACACCAGCGCAAGCACGGCATGGCATCTTTTTGCCTGCGTACTTGCGTAGCCCCTTGAACGCCTACGGAGCACCGCTGGTTCCGAGGACAAACCACAGGAAGAGGCCATGGAGGAAGAAGAAGAGGAGGGGGTGGAGGAGAGAGGTGTGTCACAACCAGTAGTAGCATTTTGGAGGCGTGGCGGTGGAACAACCTCCAACACTACTGCACCTTGTCCTGCATCCTTCCCAGCTGCCAAAAGAGTGACCCAATGGGCCGTGAAAGAAAGGTAACGTCCCTGTCCATGCCTGCTGGACCATGAGTCAGCGGTAATATGCACCTTACCGCTGACCGCCTGTCCAGCGAGGCCAAGACATTGCCTTCCACATGCCTGTAGAGAGCCGGAATCGCCTTCTGTGAGAAAAAGTGGCGTTTGGGAACCTGCCACTGAGGAACCGCACATTGCACAAACTCACGGAAGGGGGCCGAGTCTACCAACTGAAAAGGCAGCAGTTGAAGCGCTAGCAATTTAGCCAAGCTAGCATTCAACCGCTGGGCATGTGGATGGCTGGGAGTGAACTTCTTTCGACGGTCCAGCAGCTGGGGCAGGGAAATTTGCCTGCTAGAATCGGACGTCGGTGTACTGCTAGCAGAGTGGCCGCAAGTACTTGGCTGTGACACACCTAATTCTACACCTTCATTCCTCTCAGTGCAGGTTTCAGAGAGGACTGAAGGTATAGTGGGGTTGGAGATCCCAGCTGATGCGGTGCAAGGAGAGGTCCGCTTTGTTCTTTGGTGTGGGTCTTTAAGGTAGGCTTGCCAACGAGCTGCATGGCAGGTCAACATATGTCTGATCAAGCATGTGGTGCCCAAGCGGCTGATGTTTTGGCCACGCGATATACGCTTGAGACATATGTTGCAAACAGCAGCTGTGCGATCTGATGCACTCGCCTCAAAAAAGGCCCACACCAAAGAACTTTTTGAATGACGGGCAGAGGCAGCGCCCTGCACAGGCGGAGCTCTGCGGTGTGATTCCGTCGGTGTGCTGCCCATACGCTGGCCGCCCAAGGGCATCCTGCCTCGTTGGAGATGTGCCTCCTCCTCATCCTCCTCCTCTCTCCTATTAGGCACCCACGTGGAGTCAGTGACCTCATCATCCCCTCCCTCCTCATCACTGGAGCCAATCTGGCAGTATGCTGCAGCTGCTGGAGCATGACTGCCAGATTGGTGTCCTTCTTGAGCATCCCCTCTCTCTGCTCTCACGCTACTGCCTTCCTCTAGCTGGGTATCATCATCAGATCCTTCGAAACGCTGGGCATCCTCCTGGAGCATGTACCCAACACTGTGCTCAAACAGTTCGGGGGACTCCTCAGGAGGAGGACATGGTGGGTCTAGGGAAGGAGTGACTAATGATGACATTGATACCAGAGAAGAGGACGCTTTGGCAGCTGCTTTGCCAGTACCCTGAGCCTGGGTGAGAGAGGATGAGGAGGATGAGGTGGGCTTGGTCATCCACTCTACCAAGTCTTCGGCATGATGTGGCTCAACATGTCCAGCTGCCGAAAAGAAGGACAAGCGTGTCCCATGGCCATGTGCTGATGACAATGCACCGCGTCCACGACCAGCACTGTTGCCCCCAGACACAGAGCCTGCTTGCCCTCTTTTTTTGCCTCCTGACTGTCTGCCTCTCCTTGTTTGCCTTCCAGACATTTTAATGGATGGCCTGCAGGGAGATGGGAAAAACAGCAATAAGGGCTACCTTCAGGTGTATACTGTGCAGGAGGCTTAGCAACAAAGACACTGACACTGTCCCCTGCCTATCCTTCTCTGTCCCTAAACACAAGGATTTGCAATATGCTTCAGCAAGATTGGTTTAGCACAGAATAGCACACTGACAGTTTCCCTCACTGTCCTTCTCTGTCCCTACAAACAAGGTTTAGCACAGAATAGCACACTGATAGTTTCCCCGCGTGTCCTTCTCTGTCCCTAAACTCAAGGATTTAAAATATGGTTCAGCAAGATTGGTTTAGCACAGAATAGCACACTGACAGTTTCCCCGAGTGTCCTTCTCTGTCCCTAAACTCAAGGATTTTAAATATGGTTCAGCAAGATTGGTTTAGGACAGAATAGCACACTGACACTTTCCCTCACTGTCCTTCTCTGTCCCTACAAACAAGATTTAGCACAGAATAGCACACTGATAGTTTCCACGAGTGTCCTTCTCTGTCCCTAAACTCAAGGATTTCAAATATGGTTCAGCAAGATTGGTTTAGCACAGAATAGCACACTGATAGTTTCCCTCACTGTCCTTCTCTGTTCCTACAAACAAGATTTAGCACAGAATAGCACACTGATAGTTTCCCCGAGTGTCCTTCTCTGTCCCTAAACTCAAGGATTTCAAATATGGTTCAGCAAGATTGGTTTAGAACAGAATAGCACACTGACAGTTTCCCCGAGTGTCCTTCTCTGTCCCTAAACTCAAGGATTTCAAATATGGTTCAGCAAGATTGGTTTAGCACAGAATAGCACACTGATAGTTTCCCTCACTGTCCTTCTCTGTCCCTACAAACAAGATTTAGCACAGAATAGCACACTGATAGTTTCCACGAGTGTCCTTCTCTGTCCCTAAACTCAAGGATTTCAAATATGGTTCAGCAAGATTGGTTTAGAACAGAATAGCACACTGACAGTTTCCCCGAGTGTCCTTCTCTGTCCCTAAACTCAAGGATTTCAAATATGGTTCAGCAAGATTGGTTTAGCACAGAATAGCACACTGATAGTTTCCCTCACTGTCCTTCTCTGTCCCTACAAACAAGATTTAGCACAGAATAGCACACTGATAGTTTCCCCGAGTGTCCTTCTCTGTCCCTAAACTCAAGGATTTCAAATATGGTTCAGCAAGATTGGTTTAGAACAGAATAGCACACTGACAGTTTCCCCGAGTGTCCTTCTCTGTCCCTAAACTCAAGGATTTCAAATATGGTTCAGCAAGATTGGTTTAGGACAGAATAGCACACTGACACTTTCCCTCACTGTCCTTCTCTGTCCCTACAAACAAGATTTAGCACAGAATAGCACACTGATAGTTTCCCCGAGTGTCCTTCTCTGTCCCTAAACTCAAGGATTTCAAATATGGTTCAGCAACATTGGTTTAGCACAGAATAGCACACTGATAGTTTCCCTCACTGTCCTTCTCTGTCCCTACAAACAAGATTTAGCACAGAATAGCACACTGATAGTTTCCACGAGTGTCCTTCTCTGTCCCTAAACTCAAGGATTTCAAATATGGTTCAGCAAGATTGGTTTAGAACAGAATAGCACACTGACAGTTTCCCCGAGTGTCCTTCTCTGTCCCTAAACTCAAGGATTTCAAATATGGTTCAGCAAGATTGGTTTAGCACAGAATAGCACACTGATAGTTTCCCTCACTGTCCTTCTCTGTCCCTACAAACAAGATTTAGCACAGAATAGCACACTGATAGTTTCCCCGAGTGTCCTTCTCTGTCCCTAAACTCAAGGATTTCAAATATGGTTCAGCAAGATTGGTTTAGAACAGAATAGCACACTGACAGTTTCCCCGAGTGTCCTTCTCTGTCCCTAAACTCAAGGATTTCAAATATGGTTCAGCAAGATTGGTTTAGAACAGAATAGCACACTGACAGTTTCCCCGAGTGTCCTTCTCTGTCCCTAAACTCAAGGATTTCAAATATGGTTCAGCAAGATTGGTTTAGGACAGAATAGCACACTGACACTTTCCCTCACTGTCCTTCTCTGTCCCTACAAACAAGATTTAGCACAGAATAGCACACTGATAGTTTCCAGGAGTGTCCTTCTCTGTCCCTAAACTCAAGGATTTCAAATATGGTTCAGCAAGATTGGTTTAGAACAGAATAGCACACTGACAGTTTCCCCAAGTGTCCTTCTCTGTCCCTAAACTCAAGGATTTCAAATATGGTTCAGAAAGATTGTTTTAGGACAGAATAGCACACTGACACTTTCCCTCACTGTCCTTCTCTGTCCCTACAAACAAGATTTAGCACAGAATAGCACACTGATAGTTTCCCTGAGTGTCCTTCTCTGTCCCTAAACTCAAGGATTTCAAATATGGTTCAGCAACATTGGTTTAGCACAGAATAGCACACTGATAGTTTCCCTCACTGTCCTTCTCTGACCCTACAAACAAGATTTAGCACAGAATAGCACACTGATAGTTTCCCCGAGTGTCCTTCTCTGTCCCTAAACTCAAGGAGTTCAAATATGGTTCAGCAAGATTGGTTTAGCACAGAATAGCACACTGATAGTTTCCCTCACTGTCCTTCTCTGTCCCTAAAACAAGATTTAGCACAGAATAGCACACTGATAGTTTCCACGAGTGTCCTTCTCTGTCCCTAAACTCAAGGATTTCAAATACGGTTCAGCAAGATTGGTTTAGAACAGAATAGCACACTGACAGTTTCCCTCACTGTCCTTCTCTGTCCCTACAAACAAGATTAGCACAGAATAGCACACTGACACTTTCCCTCACTGTCCTTCTCTGTCCCTACAAACAAGGTTTAGCACAGAATAGCACACTTCCTGTACGATGGGTGGGACAGAAGGAACACTGTCTGGGTAAAGGGGGCCTTGAGAGGCAAGGAAGTCCTCCTCTTCCTGCCTCTGTTCTGCCTCAAGTGCCCTGTCCATTATTCCATGCAGCGTGTGCTCTAACAGGTGGACAAGAGGTACAGTGTCACTGATGCATGCACTGTCACTGCTCACCATCCTCGTGGCCTCCTCAAATGGTGCCAGGACAGTGCATGCATCCCTGATCATGCCCCACTGGCGTGGTGAAAAAACCCGAGCTCCCCTGACCCTGTCCTGGTGCCGTAGTCGCACAGGTACTCATTGATGGCCCTCTGCTGCGTGTGCAGCCGCTGCAGCATGGCCAACGTTGAGTTCCACCTGGTGGGCATGTCACATATAAGGCGGTTCTTGGGCAGGTTCAACTCCTTTTGCAGCTCAGCCAGGCGAGCACTGGCATTATAAGATCTGCGGAAATGCACACAGACTTTCCTGGCCTGCCTCAGGACATCCTGTAAGCCCGGGCACCTGCCCAAGAACCGCTGCACCACCAGGTTAAGGACGTGAGCCATACAGGGCACATAGGTCAGTTGTCCCTGTCGGAGGGCGGAGAGGAGGTTGGTGCCATTGTCGCAAACCACCATTCCTGGCTTAAGCTGGCGTGGCGTCAACCACCTCTCGGCCTGCCCCTGCAGAGCAGACAGGACCTCTGCCCCAGTGTGGCTCCTGTCCCCCAAACACACCAGCGCAAGCACGGCATGGCATCTTTTTGCCTGCGTACTTGCGTAGCCCCTTGAACGCCTACGGAGCACCGCTGGTTCCGAGGACAAACCACAGGAAGAGGCCATGGAGGAAGAAGAAGAGGAGGGGGTGGAGGAGAGAGGTGTGTCACAACCAGTAGTAGCATTTTGGAGGCGTGGCGGTGGAACAACCTCCAACACTACTGCACCTTGTCCTGCATCCTTCCCAGCTGCCAAAAGAGTGACCCAATGGGCCGTGAAAGAAAGGTAACGTCCCTGTCCATGCCTGCTGGACCATGAGTCAGCGGTAATATGCACCTTACCGCTGACCGCCCTGTCCAGCGAGGCCAAGACATTGCCTTCCACATGCCTGTAGAGAGCCGGAATCGCCTTCTGTGAGAAAAAGTGGCGTTTGGGAACCTGCCACTGAGGAACCGCACATTGCACAAACTCACGGAAGGGGGCCGAGTCTACCAACTGAAAAGGCAGCAGTTGAAGCGCTAGCAATTTAGCCAAGCTAGCATTCAACCGCTGGGCATGTGGATGGCTGGGAGTGAACTTCTTTCGACGGTCCAGCAGCTGGGGCAGGGAAATTTGCCTGCTAGAATCGGACGTCGGTGTACTGCTAGCAGAGTGGCCGCAAGTACTTGGCTGTGACACACCTAATTCTACACCTTCATTCCTCTCAGTGCAGGTTTCAGAGAGGACTGAAGGTATAGTGGGGTTGGAGATCCCAGCTGATGCGGTGCAAGGAGAGGTCCGCTTTGTTCTTTGGTGTGGGTCTTTAAGGTAGGCTTGCCAACGAGCTGCATGGCAGGTCAACATATGTCTGATCAAGCATGTGGTGCCCAAGCGGCTGATGTTTTGGCCACGCGATATACGCTTGAGACATATGTTGCAAACAGCAGCTGTGCGATCTGATGCACTCGCCTCAAAAAAGGCCCACACCAAAGAACTTTTTGAATGACGGGCAGAGGCAGCGCCCTGCACAGGCGGAGCTCTGCGGTGTGATTCCGTCGGTGTGCTGCCCATACGCTGGCCACCCAAGGGCATCCTGCCTCGTTGGAGATGTGCCTCCTCCTCATCCTCCTCCTCTCTCCTATTAGGCACCCACGTGGAGTCAGTGACCTCATCATCCCCTCCCTCCTCATCACTGGAGCCAATCTGGCAGTATGCTGCAGCTGCTGGAGCATGACTGCCAGATTGGTGTCCTTCTTGAGCATCCCCTCTCTCTGCTCTCACGCTACTGCCTTCCTCTAGCTGGGTATCATCATCAGATCCTTCGAAACGCTGGGCATCCTCCTGGAGCATGTACCCAACACTGTGCTCAAACAGTTCGGGGGACTCCTCAGGAGGAGGACATGGTGGGTCTAGGGAAGGAGTGACTAATGATGACATTGATACCAGAGAAGAGGACGCTTTGGCAGCTGCTTTGCCAGTACCCTGAGCCTGGGTGAGAGAGGATGAGGAGGATGAGGTGGGCTTGGTCATCCACTCTACCAAGTCTTCGGCATGATGTGGCTCAACATGTCCAGCTGCCGAAAAGAAGGACAAGCGTGTCCCATGGCCATGTGCTGATGACAATGCACCGCGTCCACGACCAGCACTGTTGCCCCCAGACACAGAGCCTGCTTGCCCTCTTTTTTTGCCTCCTGACTGTCTGCCTCTCCTTGTTTGCCTTCCAGACATTTTAATGGATGGCCTGCAGGGAGATGGGAAAAACAGCAATAAGGGCTACCTTCAGGTGTATACTGTGCAGGAGGCTTAGCAGCAAAGACACTGACACTGTCCCCTGCCTATCCTTCTCTGTCCCTAAACACAAGGATTTGCAATATGCTTCAGCAAGATTGGTTTAGCACAGAATAGCACACTGACAGTTTCCCTCACTGTCCTTCTCTGTCCCTACAAACAAGGTTTAGCACAGAATAGCACACTGATAGTTTCCCCGCGTGTCCTTCTCTGTCCCTAAACTCAAGGATTTAAAATATGGTTCAGCAAGATTGGTTTAGCACAGAATAGCACACTGACAGTTTCCCCGAGTGTCCTTCTCTGTCCCTAAACTCAAGGATTTTAAATATGGTTCAGCAAGATTGGTTTAGGACAGAATAGCACACTGACACTTTCCCTCACTGTCCTTCTCTGTCCCTACAAACAAGATTTAGCACAGAATAGCACACTGATAGTTTCCACGAGTGTCCTTCTCTGTCCCTAAACTCAAGGATTTCAAATATGGTTCAGCAAGATTGGTTTAGCACAGAATAGCACACTGATAGTTTCCCTCACTGTCCTTCTCTGTTCCTACAAACAAGATTTAGCACAGAATAGCACACTGATAGTTTCCCCGAGTGTCCTTCTCTGTCCCTAAACTCAAGGATTTCAAATATGGTTCAGCAAGATTGGTTTAGAACAGAATAGCACACTGACAGTTTCCCCGAGTGTCCTTCTCTGTCCCTAAACTCAAGGATTTCAAATATGGTTCAGCAAGATTGGTTTAGCACAGAATAGCACACTGATAGTTTCCCTCACTGTCCTTCTCTGTCCCTACAAACAAGATTTAGCACAGAATAGCACACTGATAGTTTCCACGAGTGTCCTTCTCTGTCCCTAAACTCAAGGATTTCAAATATGGTTCAGCAAGATTGGTTTAGAACAGAATAGCACACTGACAGTTTCCCCGAGTGTCCTTCTCTGTCCCTAAACTCAAGGATTTCAAATATGGTTCAGCAAGATTGGTTTAGCACAGAATAGCACACTGATAGTTTCCCTCACTGTCCTTCTCTGTCCCTACAAACAAGATTTAGCACAGAATAGCACACTGATAGTTTCCCCGAGTGTCCTTCTCTGTCCCTAAACTCAAGGATTTCAAATATGGTTCAGCAAGATTGGTTTAGAACAGAATAGCACACTGACAGTTTCCCCGAGTGTCCTTCTCTGTCCCTAAACTCAAGGATTTCAAATATGGTTCAGCAAGATTGGTTTAGGACAGAATAGCACACTGACACTTTCCCTCACTGTCCTTCTCTGTCCCTACAAACAAGATTTAGCACAGAATAGCACACTGATAGTTTCCCCGAGTGTCCTTCTCTGTCCCTAAACTCAAGGATTTCAAATATGGTTCAGCAACATTGGTTTAGCACAGAATAGCACACTGATAGTTTCCCTCACTGTCCTTCTCTGTCCCTACAAACAAGATTTAGCACAGAATAGCACACTGATAGTTTCCACGAGTGTCCTTCTCTGTCCCTAAACTCAAGGATTTCAAATATGGTTCAGCAAGATTGGTTTAGAACAGAATAGCACACTGACAGTTTCCCCGAGTGTCCTTCTCTGTCCCTAAACTCAAGGATTTCAAATATGGTTCAGCAAGATTGGTTTAGCACAGAATAGCACACTGATAGTTTCCCTCACTGTCCTTCTCTGTCCCTACAAACAAGATTTAGCACAGAATAGCACACTGATAGTTTCCCCGAGTGTCCTTCTCTGTCCCTAAACTCAAGGATTTCAAATATGGTTCAGCAAGATTGGTTTAGAACAGAATAGCACACTGACAGTTTCCCCGAGTGTCCTTCTCTGTCCCTAAACTCAAGGATTTCAAATATGGTTCAGCAAGATTGGTTTAGAACAGAATAGCACACTGACAGTTTCCCCGAGTGTCCTTCTCTGTCCCTAAACTCAAGGATTTCAAATATGGTTCAGCAAGATTGGTTTAGGACAGAATAGCACACTGACACTTTCCCTCACTGTCCTTCTCTGTCCCTACAAACAAGATTTAGCACAGAATAGCACACTGATAGTTTCCAGGAGTGTCCTTCTCTGTCCCTAAACTCAAGGATTTCAAATATGGTTCAGCAAGATTGGTGTAGAACAGAATAGCACACTGACAGTTTCCCCAAGTGTCCTTCTCTGTCCCTAAACTCAAGGATTTCAAATATGGTTCAGAAAGATTGTTTTAGGACAGAATAGCACACTGACACTTTCCCTCACTGTCCTTCTCTGTCCCTACAAACAAGATTTAGCACAGAATAGCACACTGATAGTTTCCCCGAGTGTCCTTCTCTGTCCCTAAACTCAAGGATTTCAAATATGGTTCAGCAACATTGGTTTAGCACAGAATAGCACACTGATAGTTTCCCTCACTGTCCTTCTCTGACCCTACAAACAAGATTTAGCACAGAATAGCACACTGATAGTTTCCCCGAGTGTCCTTCTCTGTCCCTAAACTCAAGGAGTTCAAATATGGTTCAGCAAGATTGGTTTAGCACAGAATAGCACACTGATAGTTTCCCTCACTGTCCTTCTCTGTCCCTACAAACAAGATTTAGCACAGAATAGCACACTGATAGTTTCCACGAGTGTCCTTCTCTGTCCCTAAACTCAAGGATTTCAAATACGGTTCAGCAAGATTGGTTTAGAACAGAATAGCACACTGACAGTTTCCCTCACTGTCCTTCTCTGTCCCTACAAACAAGATTAGCACAGAATAGCACACTGACACTTTCCCTCACTGTCCTTCTCTGTCCCTACAAACAAGGTTTAGCACAGAATAGCACACTTCCTGTACGATGGGTGGGACAGAAGGAACACTGTCTGGGTAAAGGGGGCCTTGAGAGGCAAGGAAGTCCTCCTCTTCCTGCCTCAAGTGCCCTGTCCATTATTCCATGCAGCGTGTGCTCTAACAGGTGGACAAGAGGTACAGTGTCACTGATGCATGCACTGTCACTGCTCACCATCCTCGTGGCCTCCTCAAATGGTGCCAGGACAGTGCATGCATCCCTGATCATGCCCCACTGGCGTGGTGAAAAAACCCGAGCTCCCCTGACCCTGTCCTGGTGCCGTAGTCGCACAGGTACTCATTGATGGCCCTCTGCTGCGTGTGCAGCCGCTGCAGCATGGCCAACGTTGAGTTCCACCTGGTGGGCATGTCACATATAAGGCGGTTCTTGGGCAGGTTCAACTCCTTTTGCAGCTCAGCCAGGCGAGCACTGGCATTATAAGATCTGCGGAAATGCACACAGACTTTCCTGGCCTGCCTCAGGACATCCTGTAAGCCCGGGCACCTGCCCAAGAACCGCTGCACCACCAGGTTAAGGACGTGAGCCATACAGGGCACATAGGTCAGTTGTCCCTGTCGGAGGGCGGAGAGGAGGTTGGTGCCATTGTCGCAAACCACCATTCCTGGCTTAAGCTGGCGTGGCGTCAACCACCTCTCGGCCTGCCCCTGCAGAGCAGACAGGACCTCTGCCCCAGTGTGGCTCCTGTCCCCCAAACACACCAGCGCAAGCACGGCATGGCATCTTTTTGCCTGCGTACTTGCGTAGCCCCTTGAACGCCTACGGAGCACCGCTGGTTCCGAGGACAAACCACAGGAAGAGGCCATGGAGGAAGAAGAAGAGGAGGGGGTGGAGGAGAGAGGTGTGTCACAACCAGTAGTAGCATTTTGGAGGCGTGGCGGTGGAACAACCTCCAACACTACTGCACCTTGTCCTGCATCCTTCCCAGCTGCCAAAAGAGTGACCCAATGGGCCGTGAAAGAAAGGTAACGTCCCTGTCCATGCCTGCTGGACCATGAGTCAGCGGTAATATGCACCTTACCGCTGACCGCCCTGTCCAGCGAGGCCAAGACATTGCCTTCCACATGCCTGTAGAGAGCCGGAATCGCCTTCTGTGAGAAAAAGTGGCGTTTGGGAACCTGCCACTGAGGAACCGCACATTGCACAAACTCACGGAAGGGGGCCGAGTCTACCAACTGAAAAGGCAGCAGTTGAAGCGCTAGCAATTTAGCCAAGCTAGCATTCAACCGCTGGGCATGTGGATGGCTGGGAGTGAACTTCTTTCGACGGTCCAGCAGCTGGGGCAGGGAAATTTGCCTGCTAGAATCGGACGTCGGTGTACTGCTAGCAGAGTGGCCGCAAGTACTTGGCTGTGACACACCTAATTCTACACCTTCATTCCTCTCAGTGCAGGTTTCAGAGAGGACTGAAGGTATAGTGGGGTTGGAGATCCCAGCTGATGCGGTGCAAGGAGAGGTCCGCTTTGTTCTTTGGTGTGGGTCTTTAAGGTAGGCTTGCCAACGAGCTGCATGGCAGGTCAACATATGTCTGATCAAGCATGTGGTGCCCAAGCGGCTGATGTTTTGGCCACGCGATATACGCTTGAGACATATGTTGCAAACAGCAGCTGTGCGATCTGATGCACTCGCCTCAAAAAAGGCCCACACCAAAGAACTTTTTGAATGACGGGCAGAGGCAGCGCCCTGCACAGGCGGAGCTCTGCGGTGTGATTCCGTCGGTGTGCTGCCCATACGCTGGCCACCCAAGGGCATCCTGCCTCGTTGGAGATGTGCCTCCTCCTCATCCTCCTCCTCTCTCCTATTAGGCACCCACGTGGAGTCAGTGACCTCATCATCCCCTCCCTCCTCATCACTGGAGCCAATCTGGCAGTATGCTGCAGCTGCTGGAGCATGACTGCCAGATTGGTGTCCTTCTTGAGCATCCCCTCTCTCTGCTCTCACGCTACTGCCTTCCTCTAGCTGGGTATCATCATCAGATCCTTCGAAACGCTGGGCATCCTCCTGGAGCATGTACCCAACACTGTGCTCAAACAGTTCGGGGGACTCCTCAGGAGGAGGACATGGTGGGTCTAGGGAAGGAGTGACTAATGATGACATTGATACCAGAGAAGAGGACGCTTTGGCAGCTGCTTTGCCAGTACCCTGAGCCTGGGTGAGAGAGGATGAGGAGGATGAGGTGGGCTTGGTCATCCACTCTACCAAGTCTTCGGCATGATGTGGCTCAACATGTCCAGCTGCCGAAAAGAAGGACAAGCGTGTCCCATGGCCATGTGCTGATGACAATGCACCGCGTCCACGACCAGCACTGTTGCCCCCAGACACAGAGCCTGCTTGCCCTCTTTTTTTGCCTCCTGACTGTCTGCCTCTCCTTGTTTGCCTTCCAGACATTTTAATGGATGGCCTGCAGGGAGATGGGAAAAACAGCAATAAGGGCTACCTTCAGGTGTATACTGTGCAGGAGGCTTAGCAACAAAGACACTGACACTGTCCCCTGCCTATCCTTCTCTGTCCCTAAACACAAGGATTTGCAATATGCTTCAGCAAGATTGGTTTAGCACAGAATAGCACACTGACAGTTTCCCTCACTGTCCTTCTCTGTCCCTACAAACAAGGTTTAGCACAGAATAGCACACTGATAGTTTCCCCGCGTGTCCTTCTCTGTCCCTAAACTCAAGGATTTAAAATATGGTTCAGCAAGATTGGTTTAGCACAGAATAGCACACTGACAGTTTCCCCGAGTGTCCTTCTCTGTCCCTAAACTCAAGGATTTTAAATATGGTTCAGCAAGATTGGTTTAGGACAGAATAGCACACTGACACTTTCCCTCACTGTCCTTCTCTGTCCCTACAAACAAGATTTAGCACAGAATAGCACACTGATAGTTTCCACGAGTGTCCTTCTCTGTCCCTAAACTCAAGGATTTCAAATATGGTTCAGCAAGATTGGTTTAGCACAGAATAGCACACTGATAGTTTCCCTCACTGTCCTTCTCTGTTCCTACAAACAAGATTTAGCACAGAATAGCACACTGATAGTTTCCCCGAGTGTCCTTCTCTGTCCCTAAACTCAAGGATTTCAAATATGGTTCAGCAAGATTGGTTTAGAACAGAATAGCACACTGACAGTTTCCCCGAGTGTCCTTCTCTGTCCCTAAACTCAAGGATTTCAAATATGGTTCAGCAAGATTGGTTTAGCACAGAATAGCACACTGATAGTTTCCCTCACTGTCCTTCTCTGTCCCTACAAACAAGATTTAGCACAGAATAGCACACTGATAGTTTCCACGAGTGTCCTTCTCTGTCCCTAAACTCAAGGATTTCAAATATGGTTCAGCAAGATTGGTTTAGAACAGAATAGCACACTGACAGTTTCCCCGAGTGTCCTTCTCTGTCCCTAAACTCAAGGATTTCAAATATGGTTCAGCAAGATTGGTTTAGCACAGAATAGCACACTGATAGTTTCCCTCACTGTCCTTCTCTGTCCCTACAAACAAGATTTAGCACAGAATAGCACACTGATAGTTTCCCCGAGTGTCCTTCTCTGTCCCTAAACTCAAGGATTTCAAATATGGTTCAGCAAGATTGGTTTAGAACAGAATAGCACACTGACAGTTTCCCCGAGTGTCCTTCTCTGTCCCTAAACTCAAGGATTTCAAATATGGTTCAGCAAGATTGGTTTAGGACAGAATAGCACACTGACACTTTCCCTCACTGTCCTTCTCTGTCCCTACAAACAAGATTTAGCACAGAATAGCACACTGATAGTTTCCCCGAGTGTCCTTCTCTGTCCCTAAACTCAAGGATTTCAAATATGGTTCAGCAACATTGGTTTAGCACAGAATAGCACACTGATAGTTTCCCTCACTGTCCTTCTCTGTCCCTACAAACAAGATTTAGCACAGAATAGCACACTGATAGTTTCCACGAGTGTCCTTCTCTGTCCCTAAACTCAAGGATTTCAAATATGGTTCAGCAAGATTGGTTTAGAACAGAATAGCACACTGACAGTTTCCCCGAGTGTCCTTCTCTGTCCCTAAACTCAAGGATTTCAAATATGGTTCAGCAAGATTGGTTTAGCACAGAATAGCACACTGATAGTTTCCCTCACTGTCCTTCTCTGTCCCTACAAACAAGATTTAGCACAGAATAGCACACTGATAGTTTCCCCGAGTGTCCTTCTCTGTCCCTAAACTCAAGGATTTCAAATATGGTTCAGCAAGATTGGTTTAGAACAGAATAGCACACTGACAGTTTCCCCGAGTGTCCTTCTCTGTCCCTAAACTCAAGGATTTCAAATATGGTTCAGCAAGATTGGTTTAGAACAGAATAGCACACTGACAGTTTCCCCGAGTGTCCTTCTCTGTCCCTAAACTCAAGGATTTCAAATATGGTTCAGCAAGATTGGTTTAGGACAGAATAGCACACTGACACTTTCCCTCACTGTCCTTCTCTGTCCCTACAAACAAGATTTAGCACAGAATAGCACACTGATAGTTTCCAGGAGTGTCCTTCTCTGTCCCTAAACTCAAGGATTTCAAATATGGTTCAGCAAGATTGGTGTAGAACAGAATAGCACACTGACAGTTTCCCCAAGTGTCCTTCTCTGTCCCTAAACTCAAGGATTTCAAATATGGTTCAGAAAGATTGTTTTAGGACAGAATAGCACACTGACACTTTCCCTCACTGTCCTTCTCTGTCCCTACAAACAAGATTTAGCACAGAATAGCACACTGATAGTTTCCCCGAGTGTCCTTCTCTGTCCCTAAACTCAAGGATTTCAAATATGGTTCAGCAACATTGGTTTAGCACAGAATAGCACACTGATAGTTTCCCTCACTGTCCTTCTCTGACCCTACAAACAAGATTTAGCACAGAATAGCACACTGATAGTTTCCCCGAGTGTCCTTCTCTGTCCCTAAACTCAAGGAGTTCAAATATGGTTCAGCAAGATTGGTTTAGCACAGAATAGCACACTGATAGTTTCCCTCACTGTCCTTCTCTGTCCCTACAAACAAGATTTAGCACAGAATAGCACACTGATAGTTTCCACGAGTGTCCTTCTCTGTCCCTAAACTCAAGGATTTCAAATACGGTTCAGCAAGATTGGTTTAGAACAGAATAGCACACTGACAGTTTCCCTCACTGTCCTTCTCTGTCCCTACAAACAAGATTAGCACAGAATAGCACACTGACACTTTCCCTCACTGTCCTTCTCTGTCCCTACAAACAAGGTTTAGCACAGAATAGCACACTTCCTGTACGATGGGTGGGACAGAAGGAACACTGTCTGGGTAAAGGGGGCCTTGAGAGGCAAGGAAGTCCTCCTCTTCCTGCCTCAAGTGCCCTGTCCATTATTCCATGCAGCGTGTGCTCTAACAGGTGGACAAGAGGTACAGTGTCACTGATGCATGCACTGTCACTGCTCACCATCCTCGTGGCCTCCTCAAATGGTGCCAGGACAGTGCATGCATCCCTGATCATGCCCCACTGGCGTGGTGAAAAAACCCGAGCTCCCCTGACCCTGTCCTGGTGCCGTAGTCGCACAGGTACTCATTGATGGCCCTCTGCTGCGTGTGCAGCCGCTGCAGCATGGCCAACGTTGAGTTCCACCTGGTGGGCATGTCACATATAAGGCGGTTCTTGGGCAGGTTCAACTCCTTTTGCAGCTCAGCCAGGCGAGCACTGGCATTATAAGATCTGCGGAAATGCACACAGACTTTCCTGGCCTGCCTCAGGACATCCTGTAAGCCCGGGCACCTGCCCAAGAACCGCTGCACCACCAGGTTAAGGACGTGAGCCATACAGGGCACATAGGTCAGTTGTCCCTGTCGGAGGGCGGAGAGGAGGTTGGTGCCATTGTCGCAAACCACCATTCCTGGCTTAAGCTGGCGTGGCGTCAACCACCTCTCGGCCTGCCCCTGCAGAGCAGACAGGACCTCTGCCCCAGTGTGGCTCCTGTCCCCCAAACACACCAGCGCAAGCACGGCATGGCATCTTTTTGCCTGCGTACTTGCGTAGCCCCTTGAACGCCTACGGAGCACCGCTGGTTCCGAGGACAAACCACAGGAAGAGGCCATGGAGGAAGAAGAAGAGGAGGGGGTGGAGGAGAGAGGTGTGTCACAACCAGTAGTAGCATTTTGGAGGCGTGGCGGTGGAACAACCTCCAACACTACTGCACCTTGTCCTGCATCCTTCCCAGCTGCCAAAAGAGTGACCCAATGGGCCGTGAAAGAAAGGTAACGTCCCTGTCCATGCCTGCTGGACCATGAGTCAGCGGTAATATGCACCTTACCGCTGACCGCCCTGTCCAGCGAGGCCAAGACATTGCCTTCCACATGCCTGTAGAGAGCCGGAATCGCCTTCTGTGAGAAAAAGTGGCGTTTGGGAACCTGCCACTGAGGAACCGCACATTGCACAAACTCACGGAAGGGGGCCGAGTCTACCAACTGAAAAGGCAGCAGTTGAAGCGCTAGCAATTTAGCCAAGCTAGCATTCAACCGCTGGGCATGTGGATGGCTGGGAGTGAACTTCTTTCGACGGTCCAGCAGCTGGGGCAGGGAAATTTGCCTGCTAGAATCGGACGTCGGTGTACTGCTAGCAGAGTGGCCGCAAGTACTTGGCTGTGACACACCTAATTCTACACCTTCATTCCTCTCAGTGCAGGTTTCAGAGAGGACTGAAGGTATAGTGGGGTTGGAGATCCCAGCTGATGCGGTGCAAGGAGAGGTCCGCTTTGTTCTTTGGTGTGGGTCTTTAAGGTAGGCTTGCCAACGAGCTGCATGGCAGGTCAACATATGTCTGATCAAGCATGTGGTGCCCAAGCGGCTGATGTTTTGGCCACGCGATATACGCTTGAGACATATGTTGCAAACAGCAGCTGTGCGATCTGATGCACTCGCCTCAAAAAAGGCCCACACCAAAGAACTTTTTGAATGACGGGCAGAGGCAGCGCCCTGCACAGGCGGAGCTCTGCGGTGTGATTCCGTCGGTGTGCTGCCCATACGCTGGCCACCCAAGGGCATCCTGCCTCGTTGGAGATGTGCCTCCTCCTCATCCTCCTCCTCTCTCCTATTAGGCACCCACGTGGAGTCAGTGACCTCATCATCCCCTCCCTCCTCATCACTGGAGCCAATCTGGCAGTATGCTGCAGCTGCTGGAGCATGACTGCCAGATTGGTGTCCTTCTTGAGCATCCCCTCTCTCTGCTCTCACGCTACTGCCTTCCTCTAGCTGGGTATCATCATCAGATCCTTCGAAACGCTGGGCATCCTCCTGGAGCATGTACCCAACACTGTGCTCAAACAGTTCGGGGGACTCCTCAGGAGGAGGACATGGTGGGTCTAGGGAAGGAGTGACTAATGATGACATTGATACCAGAGAAGAGGACGCTTTGGCAGCTGCTTTGCCAGTACCCTGAGCCTGGGTGAGAGAGGATGAGGAGGATGAGGTGGGCTTGGTCATCCACTCTACCAAGTCTTCGGCATGATGTGGCTCAACATGTCCAGCTGCCGAAAAGAAGGACAAGCGTGTCCCATGGCCATGTGCTGATGACAATGCACCGCGTCCACGACCAGCACTGTTGCCCCCAGACACAGAGCCTGCTTGCCCTCTTTTTTTGCCTCCTGACTGTCTGCCTCTCCTTGTTTGCCTTCCAGACATTTTAATGGATGGCCTGCAGGGAGATGGGAAAAACAGCAATAAGGGCTACCTTCAGGTGTATACTGTGCAGGAGGCTTAGCAACAAAGACACTGACACTGTCCCCTGCCTATCCTTCTCTGTCCCTAAACACAAGGATTTGCAATATGCTTCAGCAAGATTGGTTTAGCACAGAATAGCACACTGACAGTTTCCCTCACTGTCCTTCTCTGTCCCTACAAACAAGGTTTAGCACAGAATAGCACACTGATAGTTTCCCCGCGTGTCCTTCTCTGTCCCTAAACTCAAGGATTTAAAATATGGTTCAGCAAGATTGGTTTAGCACAGAATAGCACACTGACAGTTTCCCCGAGTGTCCTTCTCTGTCCCTAAACTCAAGGATTTTAAATATGGTTCAGCAAGATTGGTTTAGGACAGAATAGCACACTGACACTTTCCCTCACTGTCCTTCTCTGTCCCTACAAACAAGATTTAGCACAGAATAGCACACTGATAGTTTCCACGAGTGTCCTTCTCTGTCCCTAAACTCAAGGATTTCAAATATGGTTCAGCAAGATTGGTTTAGCACAGAATAGCACACTGATAGTTTCCCTCACTGTCCTTCTCTGTTCCTACAAACAAGATTTAGCACAGAATAGCACACTGATAGTTTCCCCGAGTGTCCTTCTCTGTCCCTAAACTCAAGGATTTCAAATATGGTTCAGCAAGATTGGTTTAGAACAGAATAGCACACTGACAGTTTCCCCGAGTGTCCTTCTCTGTCCCTAAACTCAAGGATTTCAAATATGGTTCAGCAAGATTGGTTTAGCACAGAATAGCACACTGATAGTTTCCCTCACTGTCCTTCTCTGTCCCTACAAACAAGATTTAGCACAGAATAGCACACTGATAGTTTCCACGAGTGTCCTTCTCTGTCCCTAAACTCAAGGATTTCAAATATGGTTCAGCAAGATTGGTTTAGAACAGAATAGCACACTGACAGTTTCCCCGAGTGTCCTTCTCTGTCCCTAAACTCAAGGATTTCAAATATGGTTCAGCAAGATTGGTTTAGCACAGAATAGCACACTGATAGTTTCCCTCACTGTCCTTCTCTGTCCCTACAAACAAGATTTAGCACAGAATAGCACACTGATAGTTTCCCCGAGTGTCCTTCTCTGTCCCTAAACTCAAGGATTTCAAATATGGTTCAGCAAGATTGGTTTAGAACAGAATAGCACACTGACAGTTTCCCCGAGTGTCCTTCTCTGTCCCTAAACTCAAGGATTTCAAATATGGTTCAGCAAGATTGGTTTAGGACAGAATAGCACACTGACACTTTCCCTCACTGTCCTTCTCTGTCCCTACAAACAAGATTTAGCACAGAATAGCACACTGATAGTTTCCCCGAGTGTCCTTCTCTGTCCCTAAACTCAAGGATTTCAAATATGGTTCAGCAACATTGGTTTAGCACAGAATAGCACACTGATAGTTTCCCTCACTGTCCTTCTCTGTCCCTACAAACAAGATTTAGCACAGAATAGCACACTGATAGTTTCCACGAGTGTCCTTCTCTGTCCCTAAACTCAAGGATTTCAAATATGGTTCAGCAAGATTGGTTTAGAACAGAATAGCACACTGACAGTTTCCCCGAGTGTCCTTCTCTGTCCCTAAACTCAAGGATTTCAAATATGGTTCAGCAAGATTGGTTTAGCACAGAATAGCACACTGATAGTTTCCCTCACTGTCCTTCTCTGTCCCTACAAACAAGATTTAGCACAGAATAGCACACTGATAGTTTCCCCGAGTGTCCTTCTCTGTCCCTAAACTCAAGGATTTCAAATATGGTTCAGCAAGATTGGTTTAGAACAGAATAGCACACTGACAGTTTCCCCGAGTGTCCTTCTCTGTCCCTAAACTCAAGGATTTCAAATATGGTTCAGCAAGATTGGTTTAGAACAGAATAGCACACTGACAGTTTCCCCGAGTGTCCTTCTCTGTCCCTAAACTCAAGGATTTCAAATATAGTTCAGCAAGATTGGTTTAGGACAGAATAGCACACTGACACTTTCCCTCACTGTCCTTCTCTGTCCCTACAAACAAGATTTAGCACAGAATAGCACACTGATAGTTTCCAGGAGTGTCCTTCTCTGTCCCTAAACTCAAGGATTTCAAATATGGTTCAGCAAGATTGGTTTAGAACAGAATAGCACACTGACAGTTTCCCCAAGTGTCCTTCTCTGTCCCTAAACTCAAGGATTTCAAATATGGTTCAGAAAGATTGTTTTAGGACAGAATAGCACACTGACACTTTCCCTCACTGTCCTTCTCTGTCCCTACAAACAAGATTTAGCACAGAATAGCACACTGATAGTTTCCCCGAGTGTCCTTCTCTGTCCCTAAACTCAAGGATTTCAAATATGGTTCAGCAACATTGGTTTAGCACAGAATAGCACACTGATAGTTTCCCTTACTGTCCTTCTCTGTCCCTACAAACAAGATTTAGCACAGAATAGCACACTGATAGTTTCCAGGAGTGTCCTTCTCTGTCCCTAAACTCAAGGATTTCAAATATGGTTCAGCAAGATTGGTTTAGAACAGAATAGCACACTGACAGTTTCCCCGAGTGTCCTTCTCTGTCCCTAAACTCAAGGATTTCAAATATGGTTCAGCAAGATTGGTTTAGGACAGAATAGCACACTGACACTTTCCCTCACTGTCCTTCTCTGTCCCTACAAACAAGATTTAGCACAGAATAGCACACTGATAGTTTCCCCGAGTGTCCTTCTCTGTCCCTAAACTCAAGGATTTCAAATATGGTTCAGCAACATTGGTTTAGCACAGAATAGCACACTGATAGTTTCCCTCACTGTCCTTCTCTGAACCTACAAACAAGATTTAGCACAGAATAGCACACTGATAGTTTCCACGAGTGTCCTTCTCTGTCCCTAAACTCAAGGATTTCAAATATGGTTCAGGAAGATTGGTTTAGAACAGAATAGCACACTGACAGTTTCCCCGAGTGTCCTTCTCTGTCCCTAAACTCAAGGAGTTCAAATATGGTTCAGCAAGATTGGTTTAGCACAGAATAGCACACTGATAGTTTCCCTCACTGTCCTTCTCTGTCCCTACAAACACGATTTAGCACAGAATAGCACACTGATAGTTTCCCCGAGTGTCCTTCTCTGTCCCTAAACTCAAGGATTTCAAATACGGTTCAGCAAGATTGGTTTAGAACAGAATAGCACACTGACAGTTTCCCTCACTGTCCTTCTCTGTGCCTACAAACAAGGATTAGCACAGAATAGCACACTGACACTTTCCCTCACTGTCCTTCTCTGTCCCTACAAACAAGGTTTAGCACAGAATAGCACACTGACACTTTCCCTCACTGTCCTTCTCTGTCCCTACAAACAAGGTTTAGCACAGAATGACACACTGACACTCTCCCTACCTATCCTTCTCTGTCCCTAAACACAAGGAATCCAGGATTAGTAAAGGAAAAAAATGACACTGTCCCTGCCTATGCTTCTCTTTCCCTGCTCCGGAACACACTACACAAGGCCGCCGCGCTGGCGGCCTTTTATAGTGTGGGGCGTGTACTAAACCCCCTTAGCAATAATTGGCCACAGGCATCCTGCCTGTGGCCAATCATTGCTCTCCTTGCTGCCGGCGCTGTGATTGGCCAAGCATGCGGGGTCACAGTGCATGCTTGGCCAATCACAGCGCCTGGATGACACTGCGATGGCGTAGTGCATTGTGGGCCGTTCGCGTCACTTGAATTTGGCGCGAACGGCCCAAATCGTTCGATCTTCGTCAAACGATCAAACAGCCGATGTTCGAGTCGAACGTATGTTCGACTCGAACACGAAGCTCATACCTACTGTAGATGTATTTCTGTCAGCAATTATGCCACATTTATAAATTGTTTGAGTGTAATATGTTTGAAAATGCATGGAGTATTGGAGTAACTGCATGGGGTATTGTTCAATGCTCTATACTAGAGTATACATTGAACTTATAATGGTATAAAATACAGACCCAGTAGGGTTGGGCGTGGGTTTCTGCAGTAATTTGCCATAAAATGTGCTCTAAGGCCGGGTTCACACTAGTGCGACACGACATCCGTCCTACTTTGGATCCGACTTTGCCCTGCGACATGAAGCCGACATATGTCCGACTTTCAATGAACGGGGATCCGACTTGGATCCCCGCCAATATCAGGCACTGTGTTTGGTATGAATCTTGAGGGGGAACTCCAGGCCAAATTTTAAATTAAAAAAACGGCGCGGGTTCCCCTCCAGAGGCATACCAGGCCCTTGGGTCTGGTCTGGATTTGAACAGGCGCCCCTACGCCGAAAAAACGGCGTGGGGGTCCCCCCAAAATCCAAACCAGACCCTTATCCGAGCACACAACCTGGCAGGCCACAGGGGAAGAGGGGGGGACGAGAGAGCAGCCCCCCCTCCCTCCTGAACCGTACCAGGCCGCATGCCCTCAACATGGGGGGTTTGGTGCTCTGGGGCAGGGGGGCGACCTGCGGCCCCCCCACCCCAGAGCACCCTGCCCCCATGTTGATGAGGACAGGGCCTCTTCCCGACAACCCTGGCCGTTGGTTGTCGGGGTCTGCGGGCGGGGGGCTTATCGGAATCCGGGAGCCCCCTTCAATAAGGGAGCCCCCGGATCCCGGCCCCCCCACCCTATGTGAATGAGTATGGGGTACATCGTACCCCTACCCATTCACCTGGTGGAAAAAAATTGCAATAAAAAAACACTACACAGGTTTTTAAAGTAATTTATTACACAGCTCCGGGGGTCTTCTTCCGACTACGGCGCTCTTCTTCCGACTTCCGGGGGTCTTTCCCGACTTCGGGGGTCTCCGCGCTCTCCGGTTCTTTCTTCCGCCGGGCCTCCGCTAACTTCTTTTTAGCTCTCTTGCTAACAGAGGCCCGGTCTTCCCGTTGTCTCGTCCGGCTCTCCGTTGTCCTTCTGCCGGCCCCTCCACTAACTTCTTCGTAGCTCTTCCGCTAGTGGAGGAGCCGGTCTTCCCGTCGCTGTCGCCGTCGGCGTCTTCTTCCCTCTTCTCCTCCTCGATGTTGACGCGTCGCTTCCTCCCGCTGTAATACTGGCTCTCCGCTCGGCTCCGCATTAATATAGGCTTCTGATGACGTCACAGTCACATGTTCCGGGGCACATGGCCCCGGAGCATGTGACTGTGACGTCATGGGAACATGTGACTATGACGTCATGAGAAGCCTATATTAATGCGGAGCGGAGCGGAGAGCCAGTATTACAGCGGGAGGAAGCGACGCGTCAACATCGAGAAGGAGAAGAGGGAAGAAGAAGCCGACGGCGACAGCGACGGGAAGACCGCGCCCCTCCACTAGCGAAAGAGCTACGAAGAAGTTAGTGGAGGGGCCGGCAGAAGGACAACGGAGAGCCGGACGAGACAATGGGAAGACCGGGCCTCTGTTAGCAAGAGAGCTAAAAAGATGTTAGCGGAGGCCCGGCGGAAGAAAGAACCGGAGACCCCCGAAGTCGGAAAAGACCCCCGGAAGTCGGAAGAAGAGCGCCGGAGTCGGAAGAAGACCCCCGGAGCTGTGTAATAAATTACTTTAAAAACCTGTGTAGTGTTTTTTTATTGCAATTTTTTTCCACCAGGTGAATGGGTAGGGGTACGATGTACCCCATACTCATCCACATAGGGTGGGGGGGCCGGGATCCGGGGGCCCCCTTATTGAAGGGGGCTCCCGGATTCCGATAAGCCCCCCGCCCGCAGACCCCGACAACCAACGGCCAGGGTTGTCGGGAAGAGGCCCTGTCCTCATCAACATGGGGGCAGGGTGCTCTGGGGTGGGGGGGCCGCAGGTCGCCCCCTGCCCCAGAGCACCAAACCCCCCATGTTGAGGGCATGCGGCCTGGTACGGTTCAGGAGGGAGGGGGGGCTGCTCTCCCGTCCCCCCCTCTTCCCCTGCGGCCTGCCAGGTTGCGTGCTCGGATAAGGGTCTGGTTTGGATTTTGGGGGGACCCCCACGCCGTTTTTTCGGCGTGGGGGGCGCCCGTTCAAATCCAGACCAGACCCAAGGGCCTGGTATGCCTCTGGAGGGGAACCCACGCCGTTTTTTTAAATTTAAAATTTGGCCTGGAGTTCCCCCTCAAGATTCATACCAAACACAGTGCCTGATATTGGCGGGGATCCAAGTCGGATCCCCGTTCATTGAAAGTCGGACATATGTCGGCTTCATGTCGCAGGGCTAAGTCGGATCCAAAGTAGGACGGATGTCGTGTCGCACTAGTGTGAACCCGGCCTGAGAGCTACTTTGAGTAAGAAAAACCACTCAAACATTTTAAAGGCTAAATTCACCTCTGTTCACCTTATTTTTTTTCTAAATTCCAGTTTCCCTATGTACCAATATAGCATTAACCACTTCAGCCCCGAACCATTTGGCTGACAAATGACGGGCCACATTTTGCGATTCGGCACTGCGTCATTTTAACTGACAATTGCACGGTCGTGCGACGTAGCTCCCAAACAAAATTTATGTCCTTTTTTTAGCATAAATAGAGCTTTCTTTTGGTGGTATTTGATCATCTCTGTGGTTTTTATTTTTTGCGCTATAAACAAAAATAGAGCGACAATTTAAAAAAAAGCAATATTTTTTACTTTTTGCTATAATAAATATCCCCAAAAAATATATAAAAAAACGAATTGTTTCCTCAGTTTAGGCCGATACGTATTCTTCTACATATTTTTGTTAAAAAAAATCGCAATAAGCGTTTATTGATTGGTTTGCGCAAAAGTTATAGCGTCTACAAAATAGGGGATAGTTTTATGGCATTTTTATTCATATTTATTTTTTTACTCTTTATGGCGGCGATCAGCAATTTTTATCGAGACTGCGAAATTATGGCGGACACATCGGACACTTTTGGCGCTATGTTGGGACCATTCACATTTATACAGTGATCAGTGCTATAAAAATGCACTGATTACTATGTAAATGTGACTGGCAGTGAAGGGGTTAACCACTAAGGGGCGGGGAAGGGGTTAAGTGTTTCCTAGGGAGTGATTCTAACTGTGTGGGGGCTGGGCTAGCAGTGACACGACACTGATCACTGCTCCCGATGAGAGGGAGCAGACGATCAGTGTCCTGTCACTAGGCAGAACGGGGAGATGCTGTGTTCAAACCAGCTGGTCTGCTGAAAGTCCATGCAGTTAGCTGATAACAGAAAGTATCCAAGTATGGAGCGGCGTTGATGCCGCGATCAGAGGCGGCTCTAGGCTTTGTAAGGCCTTAAGCAAAACCTAGACATGAGGCCCCACTTACGCCCATAATGGGAAAAATAATTCAAGCAGTAAAAAAATTTACTGTAGAAATTGCATATATTAAGAGCTTTAAAGTGCTGGTGTCAGTGCTCTTTATCGCAGTGCTGGTGTCAGTGTTCTCTATCTCGGTGCTGGTGTCAATGTTCTCTATCTCAGTGCTGGTGTCAGTGCTCTCTATCACAGTGCTGGTGTCAGTGTTCTCTATCTCAGTGCTGGTGTCAGTGTTCTCTATCTCGGTGCTGGTGTCAGTGTTCTCTATCTCATTGCTGGTGTCAGTGTTCTCTATCTCAGTGCTGGTGTCAGTGTTCTCTATCTCGGTGCTGGTGTCAATGTTCTCTATCTCAGTGCTGGTGTCAGTGTTCTCTATCTCAGTGCTGGTGTCAGTGTTCTCTATCTCAGTGCTGGTGTCAGTGTTCTCTATCTCGGTGCTGGTGTCAGTGTTCTCTATCCCATTGCTGGTGTCAGTGTTCTCTATCTCAGTGCTGGTGTCAGTGGTTTCTATCTCAGTGCTGGTGTCAGTGTTCTCTATCTCAGTGCTGGTGTCAGTGTTCTCTATCTCAGTGCTGGTGTCAGTGTTCTCTATCTCAGTGCTGGTGTCAGTATTCTCTATCTCATTGCTGGTGTCAGTGTTCTCTATCTCAGTGCTGGTGTCAGTGGTTTCTATCTCAGTGCTGGTGTCAGTGTTCTCTATCTCAGTGCTGGTGTCAGTGTTCTCTATCTCGGTGCTGGTGTCAGTGTTCTCTATCTCAGTGCTGGTGTCAGTGGTTTCTATCTAAGTGCTGGTGTCAGTGTTCTCTATCTCATTGCTGGTGTCAGTGTTCTCTATCTAAGTACTGGTGTCAGTGTTCTCTATCTCATTGCTGGTGTCAGTGTTTTCTATCTCAGTGCTGGTGTCAGTGTTCTCTATCTCAGTGCTGGTGTCAGTGTTCTCTATCTCAGTGCTGGTGTCAATGTTCTCTATCTCGTTGCTGGTGTCAGTGTTCTCTATCTCGGTGCTGGTGTCAGTGTTCTCTATCTCAGTGCTGGTGTCAGTGTTCTCTATCTCAGTGCTGGTGTCAGTGCTCTATGTCGGTGCTGGTTTCAGTGTTCTCTATCTCAGTGCTGGTTTCAGTGTTCTCTATCTCATTACTGGTGTCAGTGTTCTCTATCTCGGTGCTGGTGTCAGTGCTCTCTATCTCGGTGCTGGTGTCAGTGCTCTCTATCTCAGTGCTGGTGTCAGTGCTCTCTATATCGGTGCTGGTGTCAGTGTTCTCTATCTCAGTGCGGTGTCAGTGCTCTATGTCAGTGCTGGTGTCAGTGTTCTCTATGTCAGTGCTAGTGACAGTGTTCTAACTCGGTGGTGGTGTCAGTGTTCTCTATCTCAGTGCTGGTGTCAGTGCTCCTGTCAGTGCTCTCTATCTCAGTGCTCTCTATCTCAGTGCTGGTGTCAGTGTTCTATCTCGGTGCTGGTGTCAGTGTTCTATCTCAGTGTTCTATCTCGGTGTTGGTGTCAGTGAGGGAGATAGCAGCAGAGAGGCCAATCTGCAGGCAGTGCCAGCACCATGGCTGAGGATCAGCACTGGACTGGCACCTCCGGACCCCCACAGTGGAGCCCTGCATAGGTGGGGCTAAGGGCATGGCGGAGGGAGGGGTCAGGGGCTGTCAAGCACAGGTTGGCACACTGGGACACTGGCACAGGACTGAGATGCCCTCACTGTGGCACTGATAACCAGGAAAAGGGTAGTAGAGGGGAGGGGGCAGGAGGTGGATTTAAAGGCCAGTGGCTGAGGGATGCTGGAGAAGCAGGGATAAGGGGCTGTCTGTCTCTCTCTGATAATGGTTGTAGCTGTCTCAGACACAATTTCTCTCCTCCCTCCCCCTTCCATCGGCTCCATATACCGTGCTGGTGAGGCTTCCTCCCTGGCGGGACCCTCCTCTTCCCATCTGCAGCTCTGCCTAGCTTACCAGTCAGACGATTCCTCCGGGTGTGCGGGGATGGCTCAGCGGGGTAATCCAGTGAGGATGGGGGGAGGCGATCTGAGTCTCCAGAGCAGCAGGAATAAGTTTAATTTTGCTCCGACTGCTGGAATGAGTCTCCTCCTATGGACAACACAGTGCTTGCCGGCCCCGCCTCCTCTCCAAGACACAGCCACGGCCCCGTCTTCTCTCCACTGCCTGGCAATGGAACTCACAGGCAACATTAAAACTCTGCTGGCCAGAGCGCAGCGCCGCCGCAGTGGCATTGTTGTCAGCCTGGGTGGCTCGTAAATTAGGATCGCGGGGCCCCTTTGAGTACGGGGCCTTAGGCGATCGCCTAATTTGCCTAATTAGAGAGCCGCCTCTGGCCGCGATTCAACTTAGCACTGTCCAAGGATGAAATAAATGGTCATATCTGGAGATGATCAGGTGCTTAGCCATATAGGTGGGACACCCATGTTTAAACTACAGTGGGTGTAGTGGCAAATTGCTTACATGTTTCGCTTGATAACAAGCTTCATCGGAGCAAGTATGAATAGCATTCAGTATGAATAGTATCTTGATGTCCTTATTCGTACACAACAGTACCTATAGTGACTGAGCGTGCATCAAATTCTATATCCCTTTTCCACTACCGGGCTATTTGCTCACATTGAACGAGGACTTCTTAGCCCAACCGTCACTTGATCTGAGATCAACATTGGATGGATGAGTTATAGAGTGAATGATTGTGGTGTCTGCTGTCGGTTTTCCTTAGTTGCAATGCCGGTGCCTGCACCCGAGCCCATGGACGAAACGTCTTCGGGGTGGCTGACATTGTGGAATCCCTGGACAAGTAAGTGTTGTTTTATTAAAAGTCAGCAGCTAAATTATTTGTAGCTGCTGACTTTTACATTTTTTTTTTAGAGGCTGGAACTCCTCTTTAAGCAGATTGTGTTTATTGTTGTGACTTAGATGAGGATCAGATCACATTTTATGGAAAATTCCTGCAGAAAACTGCTAATTACAAGGGATTCACATGCTTCTTCTTGCCACTGTATGTGAATATCTTAAGAGTCACATGGTAAGCAAATGCTCAGGAGCAGAGTATTTTGTACTGTATAGAGCATGTCATGTTGTAGTGTTTAGGATGATCTTGGATGCATTTTATGGCTCTGTTTCCAACCACAATGGAATTATTGGAGTTCCTTGTCTTCGGTTGCACTCTGTGTTTAGAAATAGAGTTGAGCGGACACCTGGATGTTCGGGTTCGACGGGTTCGGCCGAACTTCGGAAAAAAGTTCGGGTTCGGGACCGAACTTTATCCCGAACCCGGACCCGAACCCGAACCCCATTGAAGTCAATGGGGACCCGGACTTCTAAGGACTAAAAAGGCTCTAAAAAAGTAATGGAAAGGGCTAGAGGGCTGCAAATGGCAGCAAAATGTTGTTAAGAGCATGGCAAGTGCTCTGCAAACAAATGTGGATAGGGAAATAACTTAAAATAACATAAAAAAATAAAAAAAAATAAATAATAATCTTGACCTAGGAGGACGAGGTCCATATGGAGTAGGAGGTTGAGGTGGCGGTGGATGTGGCTGTGTAGGTGGAAGCGGCGGTGGAGGAGGACGAGGTAGCCAACACTGGTTCAAAAATACAACAATGGCTGGGTAAGGCCGGTGATGTGTCGAATTCTGTCCCCCGTCAAATAGTGTCCACCCTGTACTGCGCTTGCTCAGTATGTAGGACAAGGGGATTTCGAAAATCTCCCAAGACGAACGGCGCCTGCGTGGTGAGTTTAGGTGAAGGCCACACCATCCGTGGTTCAAGCCGAGCCAAGTGAGGCCGTGCCCGAAGCGTGGCGATCGAACCGAGCCCGTGAGGGGCCCTGTTACTATGTGCTACCGTATGTCCACTTGGATGGTGGGGCTTGAACCTGCACTCACAGCGCAGGCGCCGTTCATCTTCGGAGATTTTGTGAATCTCCTTGTCCTCTGTACTGCGCAAGCGCTGCGCCTTCGCAGTATGGGCCGGACACAATCCGATGGCCGGACAGTTTTTGTCACAACACCGGTATACATGTCTATTCTGCACAAGGTACGGACAAGTCCTGTGGGATCCATGCCTGGTTCATTTTAATGAACGTGAGCTTGTCCACATTGGCTCTGGACAGGCGGCTGCGCTTGTCTGTGATAACGCCCCCTGCCGTGCTAAATACACGTTCAGATAATACACTGGCTGCAGGGCAGGCCAGCACCTCCAAGGCATAAAGGGCAAGCTCAGGCCATGTGCCCAATTTGGAGACCCAGAAGTTAAAGGGGGCAGACCCGTCATCCAGTACGTGTAGTCCTGTGGACACATACTGCTCAACCATGTTGGTGAAATGCTGCCTCCTGCTAAGACGTTCCATCTCAGCTGGTGGTGCTGGTTGTTGTGGCGTGCTGACAAAGCTTTTCCACATTTCAGCCATGCTAACCCTGCCTTCTGAGGTGCTGCCGGTGCCCCGGCTGCGTTGGCGACCTCTTCCTCCTCCTCTGCCTTCGCCTTGTGCTTCCACCGTACGCCCGTTGTCAGGTGGGAATGCCACCAGCAGCGCGTCTACCAGCGTGCGCTTGTACTCGCGCATCTTACGATCCCGCTCCAGTGAGGGAATTAAGGACGGTACGTTGTCCTTGTAACGGGGATCCAGCAGGGTGGCCACCCAGTAATCAGCACCAGTTAAAATGTGGGCAACTCGGCGGTCATTGCGGAAACACTGCAGCATGTAATCGCTCATGTGTGCCAGGCTGCCCAGAGGCAAAGAAAAGCTGTCCTCTGTGGGAGGTGTATCGTCTGTGTCCTCTGTATCCCCCCAGCCACGCACCAGTGATGGCCACGAGCTGGTCTGGGTGCCACCCTGCTGTGAAAATGGCTCCTCCTCCTCCTCCTCCATCTCCTCCTCCACCTCGTCATCCTCCAGAACTGTGCCCTTTCTGCCGGACAATTGTGTACCTGGCGTTTGTTGGTGCAGGAACCCACCCTCGTAGCCACTTGTGAAAGACTGCCCTGAAAGCCTTTGAAATGATCCCGCTTCCTCCTCCTCCTCCTCATCCTGCTGTGCCACATCCTCTTCCATCATCGCCCGAAGCGTTTTTTCAAGGAGGCATAGAACTGGGATAGTAACGCTAAGAACGGCGTCATTGGCACTAGACATGTTGGTGGAGTACTCGAAACAGCGCAACAAGGCACACAGGTCTCGCATGGAGGCCCAGTTATTGGTGGTGAAGTGGTGCTGTTCCGCAGAGCGACTCACGCGTGATTGCTGCAGCTGAAACTCCACTATCGCCTGCTGCTGCTCGCACAGTCTGGCCAGCATGTGCAAGGTGGAGTTCCACCTTGTGGGCACGTCACATATGAGGCAGTGAGCGGGAAGGCCGAAGTTACGCTGCAGCGCTGACAGGCGAGCAGCAGCAGGGTGAGAACGCCGAAAGTGCGCACAAACAGCCCGCACTTTCTGCAGCAGCTCTGGCATATTGGGGTAATTTTTAAGGAACCTCTGGACCACCAAGTTCAGCACATGCGCCAGGCAAGGGATGTGCGTCAAACCGGCTAGGCCCAGAGCTGCTACGAGATTTTGCCCATTATCGCACACCACCAGGCCGGGCTTGAGGCTCACTGACAGCAACCACTCATTGGTCTGTTGTTCCATGTCCCTCCACAACTCCTGCGCGGTGTGGGGTTTTTCCCCCAAACAGGAAAGTTTTAAAACTGCCTGCTGTCGTTTACCCCTGGCTGTGCTGAAGTTGGTGGTGAAGGTGTTACGCTGACCGGATGAGGAGGCAGTAGAGGATGAGGAAGCGGAGTAGTAGGAGTTAGCAACAGGAGGCAAACTGAAGCGCCCTGCAATCCTCGGTGGTGGAAGGACATGCGCCAAACTGCTATCTGCCTCAGGCCCAGCCGCCACTGCATTTACCCAGTGTGCTGTTAGGGAGATATAATGTCCCTGACCGTGCTTACTGGTCCACGCAGTGCACACCTGATTTTGTCCCCCACTTGGTTGTGCAGGGAAGGGATGGCTCGCCTGGAAAAATAGTGGCGGCTGGGCACGACGTACTGTGGGACAGCCAATGCCATCAGGCTTTTAAAACTCTGCGTCTCCACCATACGGAATGACAGCATTTCAAAGGCCAGGAGTTTTGAAATGCTGGCATTCAGGGCCAGGGATCGCGGGTGGCTAGGGGGGTACTTCCTCTTCCGCTCCAATGTTTGGGAGATAGAGAGCTGAACGCTTCCATGGGACATTGTGGAGATGGTCGGTGACCCAGGTGGTAGTGTTGCTGGCAGATCCTCTGTTTGCGGGGTGGCAGGTGCCACTGTCACTACAGAGGTGGATGAAGAGGCCGAGACTGCAGCAGAAGAGGAAGCAGGAGGAGCCAGAGACCTTTCTTGGTTTTTGAGGTGTCTACTCCACTGCAGCTCGTGCTTTGCACTTAGATGCCTGGTCATGCAGGTTGTGCTCAGGTTGAGAACTATTATGCCTCGCTTCAGCCTCTGATTGCACAGCCTGCAAACCACTTGTGTCTTGTCATCAGCACATTGTGTGAAGAACTGCCACGCTAGGGAACTCCTTGGACCTGGCTTTGGTGTGCTCGGTCCCTTGCTGCGTTGGGCAGTAGCAGACATACTGTCTAGGGGACGGACGCTCCGCTTTTGCACCCTGCTCCCTCTTCTGCTGTGCTGGTGGCTCTGTGCGACCACCGCCTCTTCCTCCAAACTACACTGGTCACCTGCATAACGTTCATTCCATGTGGGGTCGAGGACCTCATCGTCCTCCACATCATCTTCCACCCAGTCTTCACCCCTGCCCTCCTTGTCTGTCTGCACAATTGCGAAAGCAGCAGCAGTTGGCACCTGTGTTTCGTCATCATCCGAGACGTACTGCGATGGTCCTCCCATGTACTCATCATGAAACATAAGTGGTTGGTCATCGGTGCACTCAATCTCTATCACTTCTGGGGCAGGGCTAGGTGAATGGCCCTGGGAAACCCTGCTAAAAGAGTCATCGAAAAGCAGAAGAGACTGCTGCATGATTTGGGGCTCAGACTGCTTGGCTGATTTGCAAGGGGGTGAGGTGAAAGACTGATGGACATGGGTTTCAGGTGCCAACTCTGATCTTTCATCAGAAGAGTGGGTGGGAGACAATGTGAAGGAACCCGAGGCACTGTCAGCAACCCAATCTACTATCGCCTGTACTTGTCCTGGCCTAAACATTCGTACAGCCTCATTAGGCGCAACAAAATACCGTCGCAGGCTCGGTCGCCTACTCGCACCTAAAGAAGGTGTTTCACTTGTGCGTGTATCTGGCACAGATCCACCACGTCCTCTCCCTGCAACAGGAGCTCCACCAGCAGCACCACGACCGGGGCCACCACGTCCCTTTGACCTTCTCCTCATATTTTCCAAATTTAGGATGTTGCCCTAAATGTTTTTTTTTGGAAGAGCAGAACACACCCACAGTACGTAACCGCTGAATCGCACAGCTACAGAACTGCAGAAAATGCTATTCAAAAAAAAAGTAGTTTTTTTAGTATAGCACAGTAGAAGAAAACTATTTAGAAATTGTTTATTTCACACACCTCCAAATATGTATAACACACTGCAAATTATTTTTTGTGCCCCTAAACGGCGTTTTTTGGAAGAGCAGAACACACCCACAGTACGTAACCGCTGAATCGCACAGCTACAGAACTGCAGAAAATGCTATTCAAAAAATGTTTTATTTTTTTAGTATAGCACAGTAGAAGAAAACTATTTAGAAATTGTTTATTTCACACACCTCCAAATATGTATAACACACTGCAAACTATTTTTTGTGCCCCTAAACGGCGTTTTTTGGAAGAGCAGAACACACCCACAGTACGTAACCGCTGAATCGCACAGCTACAGAACTGCAGAAAATGCTATTCAAAAAAAATGTTGTTTTTTTAGTATAGCACAGTAGGAGAAAACTATATAGAAATTGTTTATTTCACACACCTCCAAATATGTATAACACACTGCAAACTATTTTTTGTGCCCCATAACGGCATTTTTTGGAAGAGCAGAACACACCCACAGTACGTAACCGCTGAATCGCACAGCTACAGAACTGCAGAAAATGCTATTAAAAAAAATGTTGTTTTTTTAGTATAGCACAGTAGGAGAAAACTATATAGAAATTATTTATTTCACACACCTCCAAATATGTATAACACACTGCAAACTATTTTTTGTGCCCCTAAACGGCGTTTTTTGGAAGAGCAGAACACACCCACAGTACGTAACCGCTGAATCGCACAGCTACAGAACTGCAGAAAATGCTATTCAAAAAAAAATTTGTTTTTTTAGTATAGCACAGTAGGAGAAAACTATATAGAAATTGTTTATTTCACACACCTCCAAATATGTATAACACACTGCAAACTATTTTTTGTGCCCCTAAACGGCGTTTTTTGGAAGAGCAGAACACACCCACAGTACGTAACCGCTGAATCGCACAGCTACAGAACTGCAGAAAATGCTATTCAAAAAAAATGTTGTTTTTTTAGTATAGCACAGTAGGAGAAAACTATATAGAAATTGTTTATTTCACACACCTCCAAATATGTATAACACACTGCAAACTATTTTTTGTGCCCCTAAACGGCGTTTTTTGGAAGAGCAGAACACACCCACAGTACGTAACCGCTGAATCGCACAGCTACAGAACTGCAGAAAATGCTATTCAAAAAAAATTTTGTTTTTTTAGTATAGCACAGTAGGAGAAAACTATATAGAAATTGTTTATTTCACACACCTCCACATATATATAACACACTGCAAACTATTTTTTGTGGCCCTGAATGGCTCTTTTTGCAAGCGTACATTAAAGTGCAAATTTTTTTATTTTTTTTTGCCCTAAACGGGTCTTTTTTTGCACGAGCAAAATAAAATGCCAATTTTTTTTTTGCCCTATGGGTCTTTTGGAAAAGAGCACAATAAAGTGCCTTTTTTTTTCCCCTAAAAGTTAGATTTTCTCTGACACTGGGCTCATGGCAGTGTAAAAAGACTGGACTGCAACACAAACAGGTAAACCTATGCAGATCGCTGATTTTAATCTCTGAATCTGGACTCCTATATAATATTCTCTCTCCCTGAAAGCACCAACACAGGAACCTGGCCCTACACTACACTATCTCTCTATCTTTTCCCTCAGATTGCAGAATCAGGACTACCTCATGTATTTTTCTATCTCTCCCTAAAAGCAGCAGCAGCAGCAGACTAGATCCTCTCCCTATCTATTCTGAAGCAGAGTGACGTGTGTGCTGTGTGCCTCTAGCTTATATAGAAGCTGGGTCACATGTTGCACTGACCAATCACAGCCATGCCATTAGTTGGCATGGCTATGATGGCCTCTAAGGGCACACCAGCTAATCAAAAGGTCATTGGCTGGCCCCTGAAGCATTTCTAAATGCGTAATTAGATTGCCGAACCCGAACCCGAACCCGGACTTTTGCGCAAAGTCCGGGTTCGGGTTCGGGAAAAAGCTAAAGTTCGGTACGGACCCGAACTTTACAGTTCGGGTTCGCTCAACACTATTTAGAAACACTTAAAGAAAAATGAAAGGAAATATTTAAGACCCCCTTAGAATGACTGTGGTAGATGTGAGGACATGGGAACTGAAGCTTAGAGACCTCCAAGGTGAGGCACTAAACATATATAAGAGAGGTTAAGTGGTTTATATTGTTTCCATTTACTGAAATAAGAGTGAGGTGTTCTGAATGATTAAGTATTAATATTGTCCACCACAGTCACCAGTGAGGATGACTAATATATACAGGATGTTTTTATTATTTTTATGATTTGTTTCTTGTGGCAGAAATACTTAAAGAGAAATATACAAAAAGGAATGCACTTTCCCTTGCATCTTACTGTATACTAAAACATAACAATCTGCAACCCAAAAACATTCAGTATTACCAATAATGAGGCCTGTGTAAATATCGACTAGTGGTAATACTATTCCCCTTCTTAATTTGACTAGTCGTTATTTCTCAAATCACTCTTTCTTTCAAAATAAATCATATTACCTTGCCCTGCTTTTTTCCCTTTTTTTTAAGAACACTCAGATGTATCTCTTTGTATCTCATACTTACTGATATGCCTGGCCTCTTTGTTCTTACTTACTGATCTCTCCTGCTCTTTCTAAAGATTCCTCTGCCAACATGTTTCACCACATTTGTGGCTTTGTCAGGGGTAATAGTGTTTGCCAAAAAAGCAGATTGCAGCAAACATTTCCTGACCTGTGAAAATCCCTTCTATTTTTAAGCATCCCTTAACACGTTCAGATGTGCACTCAGTAATGTCATTATGTCATACACTCATGTACTGTACATCACAATTGTCATCCTGCAAATCATATGATGATATCACTGCAGTCAGTGACACGTGCGTGCATTTCCACTCAATTGAATTATTATTTTAGTGCTCAACTGCTCATCTATGGTCATTTTTTTTTTTTAGCTATTTCTAGTAGGTTGTGCCCTTATTTCACATAATTGGAGACTATGTGGTTGATTTACTAAAACTGGAGAGTGCAAAAACTGGTGCAGCTCTGGATAGAAACCAATCAGCTTCCAGTTTTGTTGTCCAAGAATAACTGAACTAGCTGAAGTAAGAAGCTGATTGGCTACCATGCGCAGCTGCACCAGATTTTGTTCTCACTAGTTTTAGTAAATCAACCCCTATATATTTTTCTGCAATTTGGGATTTAATATAATAGCTACATCTAATTTACTATTTAGATAATTAGAAATCAATTCTAAAAATAAGAATCACCATTTTAAGTTAAGAATTTCATAAAATTAATTGTCTTATTTTTTACTCATATTTTGCCAGAGGAATTCCTATGCTTTTTAGTACAATCAATTTATTTTATGCAATCTTATTGAAAAATTACTTGTAGATTTATTCTTTATGTCATATACTGAGCAGGCTATCCTATCTCAGTTACTGATGATGGACAAACAGGGAAATACTTAATTCAAACTGTTGGTTGCTTTGGAATTTATTCTAAATATCCATCACACTTTAGCCTAAAACAAGGCCTTATCTAAGTCTCCTTTACAGGGATCCAATTGTTTATGCTGAGTACCTAAAAATGTATACAATCTGAATTACCTTTATGCGCTGACCATACATGTGTGCTAGGATTCTCCATATTTTGAGCTGGATATTATTCAAATGCTCTAAAACTGATCTTAAAAACTGTATAATAATTTATTCTTATATATAATTTAGAACAGCTGCTTTTTGCTGCATATATACAGTAAGAAGAAAAAAACTGTGCTAACCAAGAAAAATTATTACTAAATATAGGCAGCAGCTTTGAGTGGGATAACACAAAGAGCATAAACGAAAAATAGAAAGCTGCGCCAAGCATAAAAATTAATAATGAATTTGATTATTTGAGCAAGTCCGTATATGACACTCAGGCATTCAGTCTGGTTCAGACATAAGACACCGAGTAACAGTCTATAGGTCTATCACAGTTCTTATATTGCAAAGAAACAGCACCACAGTGACTTCTTAAACATGTGTGAGATCCACCACCGAAAAACAAAGCCGCTTACCAGAAGGCAAGCGCAACAGAGCAGTCGGCTATAGCCCAGCCACGGCCTTTGATTCCGGGAAGGATGTCCCTCATATGAGACGGAAGCTCACGGACCAGGCTTTCTCCACACTCGTGCAAATACATCAACATACGCAGATATAAAAGAAAGAAGGGGGTGGACCATAGCGTAACTCTGTATGGATAGATTTATTAAAAAGTAGTAAGTTATACTTTCAGCATAAACGATAAAAACAGCAAATATATAGATTGTGCCGGCCGGCATAACAGGAGCCCTTACTCCTCAGTTCAGCGTGGTGACGTCACTGCGTGTATATACAGTAGCTCTTGTGAAGCTACAAATGTAAAAAGATCACATTTTTATCCTTCCACTATTTTTGGATAATCAATGTTCTTTAGTAGGAATGTTTTGACATGCCTTGCAGTTCCCACCTTAAAAAGACCTGTTCAGCCTTTGGGATAACTAGAATTCACTCCTTGCCATTTTATCATGTGTATCCAAATGGCTATAAATGAGCGCATCTTTGATATTCATCACGCTTCAATGTATAATATAATGCTTATACATTTCTTTTTGGTCTTTGTCTTCGAGGAAAATGTGTCAGTATTTTCAAAATCTTGCCAAATTGTTATGAATATGTGCAATCACTTATTTTATCTTTCTCATTTTCTTTCCCTTTCCACTCTGTTTTTTTTTTGTACTTTCTCATATGCGATCTCTAAACATTTCTTCAGATACCCTCTCTCCAAAAATATGTCTGCCAAATGTTGGCTTTTTTCCTAAATTCATTGTTAAATAATTTAATCTTGATCGCAAAGTTTGCCCTGTGAGTATCCCTCTCCTTAGGTTTCATTCATAAATTTCATGATTTCATTCATAATTTCATCTAAATTCATAATTCAATAATTCATAGTTTGAATGGTGACTATATCAATGATGCAGACTATTCACTGATGTCAGTTTCCTGTAAATTACGGTAATTATTCTTCTTCTTTTGTCTTTCTATATAGTCATATCCAAGAAATGATAGATTCTTGATGGATTTCACTTGTAAAAAATATACCTATATCATTTGCATTAATTTAGGCCAACATTTATTAAACTTTTCCATGGATTCATTCCATAAGATGAATACATCATCTATGAATCTGACCCATAATAGTATATGGGGTGTATATTCTTTAGTACCCTTCCTCCAACCCAAAAATGAATCGGCAAAGGTGGGTGCACAGCCATTACCGTGCCGTTCCATTGTTTAAAAAACATAACATTGAATTTTTTAATTTACATTCAATTTTGTGAATTAAAGGGGTTGTAAAGGTAAATGTTTTTTCACCTTAATGCATCCCATGCATTAAGGTGAAAAAACATCTAACAATACCGGCCCCCCCGAGCCCCCGTTTTACTTACCTGACCCCTCGAAAGTCCAGCGCTCGCCCCGTCATCCTCCTCGTTCCTGAGCCTGGCCGCTGATTGGCTACAGTGGATAGATTGAAAGCAGTGCAGCCATTGGCTGGCGCTGCTGTCAATCACATCCAATGATGCGGCGCACCAGGGGGCGGGGCCGAATGATACAGTCGGCGGCTATGGCCCCCGCTGTATCACGGGAGAGCGCCCGCAATAACTCCACACCATGCGAGCTCACTCGCATGAAGGTGTGGAGTCCTTGCGGGGAGGAGCGGAGAAAGCCGCCGAGGGACCCCAGAAAACCAGGATCGGGGCCACTGTGTGCAAAAGGAGCTGCACAGTGGAGGTAAGTATAACATGTTTGTTATTTTTTTTCAAAAAAACTGGAACCTTTAGTGTCTCTTTAAGAATCTGCTACTTCCGATATTTCATCTTCTTTCGCTTTTTGCAGAGATTCAAAATCCACAGACTGATAATCTTTTCTTGTGATGTCAGTGGCACAAGTTTTACCTTATTAATGCACTTCTTTTTCAGTGCTAATTTCGAAAATACATTTACATTTGTTCAGCCATTCAAAAAAAAAAAAAAAATCAATATCTACAGTTGGTAGAAATAATAGATGTATATGATCAAAATAATAATTTTATGGTCATTTCTAAAGTTCTGGTCTCATATCGTAAGATGACAAATAGTATTTCATCAATTTTCCAATGTTTGAAGCCTTGTTGTCTTTTTTTTTTAGAAGCGAGAGCAAAAGAGGACAACACGTGATCAATGGACATCTTGAACTTAGCACAGAGCAGGAGCAGAAAAGTACACGCTTCTAAACTGCACCAAAAGCAAATGATGCAGTGTAATCTGTAAGAAAACTGGACTCATTTGCATCTTTGTATTACTGTTTTTTTGTTTGCCATGCACTTCCATTCCCTTTAAATACCCATGAACAGATTAAAGAAAGGACATAAATTTTTATGGCCAATGCACATCAACACACGCTAAAGATGTCAACTGGCACCAATCAAAACAATGACAAACTTATGTTTGAGAGTATGTGCAATAAATAATATAAAAACCATGTTGAACTTTGTTGTCACCTCTAAATACCTCTCTTCACTTGAAACACCATCCTGCTTAACTTAGAAGTGAGCTTTTATGGAAATTGATTGGCAGAAAGCTTATGATAGTATCATATATAAATCATTTTGTATCCCTATATTACATTTGATCAAACACAGTTTGTCTTTTTTATACACTTAAAGTGGTCCTAAAGGGTAAAGGTTTTTTTTTTTTTTACCTAAAGGCAAACTTTTTTTCTCATTTTGGATAGAGTAAGGGAGGATTATAACCCCTTTCAGATTATTATTTTTTTACCATCTGTGTCTCATTGGGAAATTTCACTTCATTTCCTGTTTCATAGCGAAAACAGGAAGTAAGATGAAAGACCGTACTTTTCTGTAAAAAAAAAAAAAGATGAAAGACCGCAAATGAAAGGAATTCCTTGGGGACCCCCAGGTCACCAGAACTAGTATCTACATTGGAAGATTTCCTCTCTATTACATTTCTGGGGACAACCCAAAATTTGTGATTTTCTTTACTCTCACTTTCAATGTCAATGGTAGACAGGACAAATAGAGAGGGTGACTCCCCCTAATGAGGGCACAGGCAGCAATAACAATTGACAGGTGTTCTAATTCCCCTGCACTCTATCCAAAACTAAAAAAGTTTTGCCTTTAGTTATACTTTAATGCATCCCCTGATACTTACCTGACCCCAATCTCAATCCAGTACTCATAGGCTCAGAGATAAGGGCTGCTGTTAATCACAGCCAGTGAGGAGGGAGCGGGGGCGAGCCACACTCTGTGTGTCAACAAACACACACAGCGCAGCTTGGGAGCAAGCCCACATGACTGCCCCATAGCAGGTGATGGGCACTCAGCGGGGGGGAGAGAAAGGAAGGATCGAGGCTGCTCTGTGCAAAACCATTGCACAGAGTAGATAAGTATGACGTTTGTTATTTGAAAAAAAAAGGGGGTTTACAATCACTTTAATAAACACTATGTGGATGTCCATGTAACTTTTTAGGTGTCATTACAAGATCGTGTGGCTCAATCACTGCTCCATAAAGTATAAGTAAACCCAAAGCTAAAATCTCACATATGTTTGTTAGAGCATGTCCTGTTCTAGGGTGACAAGGATCTGTCCCTGTCTTTCAGTTGTTCTTATCACTCTGTCACATGCTATCCCAGTGAAGACTACTACATCTACACCTCTGTGCTGAATTACATTGAACAGGCATGATCTGCTATTGTCATTATCATAAAACTCCCCTGACAAATGCCATGCAGCCATTACTGGACTGAATGTACACTGGAAGTGGCTGCAAAGAGGTTGTGGGAGATCAGCTGCACTGTGATGCAACAAACGAAGAAAAAAGGTCCAAATAATTATTTTTTTACAGCCTAACAATAACCATATTTTTATTACTTTTGGTTAGAGTGGGAAAGATTTTCAATTTCTGTCAGGATAGTATTTTGTCTGTAAACATATTAGAGAGATTTTTCTCACTGCCAATCCCTGTGACACCCCTAAATAAACAAATACTTTAAATTGATCAACTTATTAAATACTTAAAGCAATTCTGTCATCTGATGCACTTGGGTCATCTGATGCTTCCACCAGCCCCTATGCCACTACAACACGCAGTAGTATTGCAGGGGCCATGGAAAGGAAACACAGTACTTGGTGGGGAACGAAGCATCTGACACCCCCCTAAACGTGCCGAATAAAGTGGATTCTCCAGCCTCCATAGCACCTGGGGAAAGTGAAGATTGGTAAATTGGTGGATTGTATGGCAGGGAAGGTAAGTATAATGCTTCTTCTTTGCGGAGATATTTTGTTTTTTACTTTTAGATTAAGCTACACGATCAGTCCATAGAAGTCCTTTCCCTCCCCTCCCCCCCCTCCCCTTTCCACTCTAACCCCCTTTTCCTGCTCCCTTCTCCTCTCTCTTCCTTTTTGGCTTTCATGTCCATGTCCATATACTATCTTATTATTTATTCTTTATTTCTCTCCTCTTATCTCCCCTTTTACCTAATCCCCACTTTTTTTCTTTCCCTTTTTCTTCCTTTTGCTGTAGTGTATTAGGTGCCCCCTTCTTTATTTTAAAATCGGAATCACACTTTTGAGGTATTGTACTCCTATAATATACCTGTCCATTATACACTCACCGGCCAATTTATTAGGTACACCTGTTCAATTACTTGGTAACACAAACTGCTAATCAGCCAATCACATTGCAGCAACTCAATGCATTTCTGCATTTAGACGTGGTGAAGATGATTTGCTGAAGTTCAAACAGAGCATTACAATGGGGAAGAAAGGGCATTTAAGTGACTTTGAACATGGTATGGTTATTGGTGCCGGACGGGCTGGTCTGAGTAATTCAAAAACTGCTGATCTAGATCTACTGGGATTTTAATGCACAACCATCTCTCGGGTTTACAGAGAATGGTCCGAATAAGAGAAAATATCCAGTGAGCGGTAGTTGTGTGGATGGAAATGCCTGATTGATGTCAGAGGTCAGAGGAGAATAGGCAGACTGGTTTGAGATGATAGAAAGGCAACAGTAACTCAAATAACCACTTGTTACTACCAAGGTATGTAGAATACCATCTCAGAATGCATACCACATCGAACTTTGAAGCAGATGGACTACAGCAGCAGAAGACCACAATGAGTGCCACTCCCATCAGCTAAGAACAGGAATCTGAGGCTATAATTTGCACAAGCTCACCAAGACATGCTGGTAAGTTAATTGGCTCCTGTCTAAATTGGCCCTAGTCAAGCGCTTCGGGACACTTCGGAGTAAGACCGCGCTATATCAAGATACCTCTCAACTCGACTCAAAATTGGACAATAGAAGATTGGAAAAATGTTGCCTGGTCTGATGAGCCTTGATTTTAGCTGCGACCGTCAGATGGTAGGGTCAGAATTTGGCGTGAACAACATGACAGCATGGATCCATCTAGCCTTGTATCCATGATTCAGGCTGGTGGTGTAATGGTGTGGGGGATTTTTTCTTGGCACACTTTGGGCCCCTTAGTACCAATTGAGCATCGTTTAAATGCCACGGCCTACCTGAGTGTTGCTGCTGACCATCTCCATCCCTTTATGACTACAGTGTACCCATCTTCTAATGACTACTTCCAGCAGGATAATGCACCATGTCACAAAACTCAAATCATCTCACCACTGGTTTCTTGAACATGACGATGATTTCAATGTACTCCAATGGCCTCCACATTTACCAGATCTCAATCCAATAGAGCACCTTTGGGATGTGTCGGAACAGAAGATTTCCATCATGGATGTGCAGCTGACAAATCTGCAGCCACTGCGTGATGCTATCATATCAATATGGACCATAATCTCTGGGGAATTTTTCCAACAGCTTATTAATTATATGCACCGGAGAATTAAGGCAGTTCTAAAGGCAAAAGGGGGTCCAACCCGGTACTAGCAAGGTGTACCTAATAAAGTGGCTGGAGGGAGTAAGTCGGCCTATTTGACCATCATCAAATTTTGAGACAACTAACTACATGGTTCTGTCCTTGTCAGATAAATTGTTATGCACTCCCAAGCTCTTTGTTACATTGATGTGTATCCCATATATGCTATATTTCTGTATGTTTCTGTATGTTCTCATTGTGCTAGACTTGTACTTGGGCCGCAAGATGTAATCCACTCTGAAGTGTGTAATAAAGAATTTTCAAAAAAAAACACATACCGTATATACTCGAGTATAAGCTGACCCGAATATAAGCCGAGGCACCTAATTTTACCACAAAAAACTGGGAAAACGTGTTGACTCGAGTATAAGCCTAGGGTGTCCATGTCCATGCCTCACTTTGCCTCACTGTGTCCAATCTCCCTGCCTGATCTCCGGCGCTGTGTGACTAGACTGACGTTTAACATGGGAGTCTATGGAAGAGGTGCCCGGCCGGTACCGGGTCCCCAAAATCACCAGAGAAATTACGGTTTAACATGGGAGTCTATGAAAGTGGTGCCCGGCTTTGAAAAATTGGTGCTCCCCGGCCGTAGGTCCCCGGGACAACAAACTTTGCACACTTGTAGAGGAAGAGTGGGGCTATAGGTGTGGCAAGTTTGAAGTCCAGAGGACCTACGGCTGGCCAGGATCAGGCGCACAAATTTGAAGATGTACACAGACTCAAGTATAAGCCGAGGCGGGCATTTTCAGCACAAAAAAATGTGCTGAAAAAACTCGGCTTATACTCGAGTATATACGGTAATCAGTATCTATCAGATTAGTATGAATTGCTCTTTTTAATGAACTGTGCTGGAAAAAGATCATCACTATTAGATACTGAGCCTAGTTCAGTGGAAAATACTTGTTTTATTTCTAAGTCTAGTCTTTTCTATTTTTTTTATTAATTTTCTCTACCCCAGATGTGTGTCTTCTAAATTCTTATCTACACAGTCACTGGGCTGAAATTATTCCCCATAATTGTATATTAAAGATTTTCTGGCAGTGTAGTTCATCTCTGCAGATCTTCTTATTCTGCCCAATCATTAACTAAAATCCTTTAGCTGATATGACCTGAACCCCAATTTTACTGAAATTCAATTTTCAGCAGGATGCATACAGTGAGGTTAATGCAAATATGAATGTTTATTATGTAACAGTAAAAACAAAGAGATTGTCACAGACAGTAGTGCATGAGAAATACAAAACAATTTCTTCAGAAAAGTAACTTTACAAATGTATTTTCTATAAATGTAACATTTTAAGGCATAAAACTCTATAAAAACATTGCTTTGGCATGATAAATAATAAATTATTCTGGAATATTTAAATACTCTAAAACATTTGTATGTTAAGAAGAAGCATAAAAAGTATAATAGAAGGAAAAGATGAAAAATTAGGACTATATTATGCTTGAATATTTATTTGCAATTAAATGTGAATCTCACAATATTAGGCATGTGTGAAATGAGGGGGGGGGGGGGGGGTTGTATACCATGAGATGGTATAGATAAGTTGTGTTTTCCCATCACAGCGTTCCATATGTCAGTTCAGTTAAAGTTACAGGACTGAGAAGGAAAGTCTATTGTCTAAATTAAGACATTATTTTGTAAGTTCAGGGTGGTCCTTATGGATCCACTGTGTGAGGTATAGCTTAGTATTTTTCGTCTAAAGTATTGCTTTACACTATCCCTTCAATTGTTTGTACTTTATTTATTTAATTATTAGGGTAAAGAAGTAGCTGCCCCTAACAACCAAACTTCAATCTTTTTTTATTTTTAGCAGAGTGGACCTTGAATATTAACATCTGATGGCTTCCTCGAAGTTTTTATCTTAAACATTAACCCATTTGTCTCTAAATGAATGCATATGTTCATTCTTCTTCTATTTGAAGTATACCTAAAGGCAAAACTCATTTTAAGATTTGGATAGAATGATGGGGGATTAAAAACCACTGTCACTTTTTTGCTGCCTGTGTCCCCTTAGGGAGATTTGCTCTCTCTAATAGTCATGATTGGCAATGTCATAGGGAACAAGAGTTGCCACCAGAACAGTAAAAGAGGGGCAATTTTTCAGTGGGGGCATTTGTTCCCATGCCAACTGTCTAAGAGGGTATTTCCCTCACTGAAAAGATTACTAGAAAGATATCCTCTGACTTCCTTTTGAGTCTGAAGAATGTGAAATGAAGGTAAATCTCCCTAATGAGACAGAGATGAAATAAAAAAAATCACGTCCTCACAGCTGCTAAACAAACAATTGGCAAAGTGTGGAAAACCCCTACTCTTTCCATAGCCAAAGCCAAATCTTGTATCACACAAACAATGCTACATGAGAAAGTGGAGGCGAGGATAACCGATACAATGCAAAAATATTCTGCAATGTGGTACCATGTAGTTCACACATTTTCTCCCAGCTGGAATGGATTGTAGTCTGTCTGGCGTGTGGGTGGGGCTAAACCGTCACCTCGCTGCTTTTCTGCTTCTTCTCTTTTTCCTGACATTTTTTCTCTTCCTAAATGATCTGTTTATTTCCCCTTATTCTGTAATTCCCACTACCTGACTGCTAGCTATATTGAGATCGTGTTTTTTGAGCAACTGCGTATTTGCAATTTCTCTGTGTTTCAATTTGGCATGTTGTAGTTTACACTGATGCCTGATAATAACTTTACTTGTATAACGTGCTCATCTCATTAACTTTGGTTCTTGCATGATTGTGTCAGTAACTACATCATGATTTATTTGCATTCCACGTTTTGTTTTTGCAAAAATCAATAAAAATCTATTAAACCATTAAAAAAAAAAGAAAAAAAATGGTTTGGACTTTAGATATACTTTCATTTTTAAAGCTATTTTCAATATTTAATGTTTTATTCAATGGTGTGTTTTTCTTATCCATATAGTGATATATAGTGATATAGCTATACAGCATCTCCTTATTGAAATAACACATGTACCACTGATAGCACATTTTGCTACAGCAATTCTTAATCTGGAGAAAGCAGGAAATAAATTCCTGACCTAAATTACGCAGAATAGTTGTCCTAACCTACAATAATTGGGCCTTTGTCTCCTAAGAAATTCTACACTTAGTATTAAATACTGCTTTTTGAATAGCAAAATATTTTCCTTTTGAAACATTTGGCATAGAACATTTTCTCTGTAGCCCAGAGTGTAGGCTTCATGTGGTAAAAGTACTAACACTGTTTAAAGAAACTGACAATAAAATAACTTAAAGCTTTAAAACTTTGGAGTCAGAATATGGACATTTCCACTCTTTTTTAAGAATAAAGATTTTGGCTGCAAAATATGAACATAATCTTATTAGCAGGAATCTTCAGTTTTTCGGGTATTACAATCTATTGCAGTCTTGTATAACATGACTAGAGCATTTTAGAATTACAATTAGAATGTGTTCTTGGGCTTTAGTTAGCAGTAAAATATTATTTTTTGGCTGGTTTTGAGTTGGCAAAAGTAACAAACACAACACCCGTCTCATTTCCTTTACTGTTGGAATTTTCTGCTAATGCCATTGCATGTCTTCTAGAAAGAGGGGAGGCAGTCACCTCAAACCGGGGAGCAGCCGATACAAATTCATACGACGAAGAACTCTGAGTGTCAGATTGTTTAGTTACTGTTGTAGAGGTTTTGGACTTTATAATTGTGTTGCCAAAATGATCAGATTGTTCATATTTTTCTGTCACTATTGTCGTTCCAATTACTTTAGGTCCTTCAGGTCCAGTCTTCAGCTCTAGAACACTTTTTTGTCGTTGAGAGCCAGGACTCGATGGTGTGTTATTGTTCACTTTGTTATTAGGTTCATAAACGGCTGGAATACCAAGAAGTCCAGCTGAGGAAGATTGACCATTGTCACTTGAAATACTCAACTGGATGAATGGATCTGTGCAATCTTGACCATTTTTGTTTAAATTCATTGTTGAGGCTGAACAGTTTCCACTTTGTTGTGTTGACTTTCTGGCTGTAGATTCTATGCTAATAAATGAAGGGGATGTAGGAGACAGGCGACTTGGAATAGCATTCACCTCCAGCTCTGTATTCTTATTTTCCGTTACTTCTAGGTTGTTCTTAGTATATGCATATTTTTGTCCTAATGATTGTGTTGTTCTCTCTGGTTTTGACTTACTGGAAACAATGCAAATTTTTCTAATATTGTGAGATGTATTTGATGAGGTTTCAAGAGATTCACGGAAAAGACTTGAAAGACTTGCAATATCAGACTCTGATTTTAAATTTGAAACAGAATATAGGGCCTTCTTAACTGTTTCCTCAATATCTAGAAGCCTTGCTAATGTCTGTTCTTTTAAATACTTTATTTCAGCACTTGCCTTTTCAAGATCCTCAAAGGCAAGTTCCACTGACGAGACACTTTCTGTATCATCTTTTAGCATCTCAAAGCTTTCATTTTTGTGCCCTTCCTGCTGGTTTAGATGTGGAGTTTCTTTTTCTTTACTGGTTGCGATCCATTCTGGAACAGTCTCAAATAAACCCTTCACAGACTTTATATCTACAATACTGTCCTCTTCTTCCAGTTCTTCTACTTTTTTCAAAATTGTCTCAAGTTCATCTTGCTTTTTCAAGTTTTCAAAAATGTCTGTTGCTGCTTTGACATTATCCTTCATAATTTCATCCATATGAATAGATAATCGTTTCCATTTTTCATCTTCTGTTTCTTTTCTTTTCTTTACCCTCATTACAACACCTTTGTTATCACTGTGATTACAACTATCACTTGTTTCAGTTAATGTAATATTTGTCTTGTCTATTGCATTATCTTTATTTTCTAAAGGTTGGTAGATTATGGATTTATCTTCTAAAATAGGTTCTAACTGTTCTGGTTGTGCCGTACAAGCTTTTACTTCACTGACTGGTGTAGTATTTTGAGTTTTTGTCATTAATGTAAATTCATCCTCGAAGATTTGGCTTTTGGTTGTACTGGTGTTTTTTTCATTGCATGTCATGTTTATACTATCGGTAAGCATGTCTTTTTTGGATTTAGAAAACTTAGATGGACCATCAGAATAGGCATGGGCCTGTTCGGACTCATTGCCTGGTAAAATTGTGGAACAACAGTTATCAGTTGGAGTAGTAGGTGGTGGAGATGAAGCTGGTGTTGAAGTCATGGGGGTCTTAGCTCGGTGACGAGGTGAGGGACATTTCCCAGGGAGAAGATGTTTTGGCTTTGGTGGTGGCACTGGCTTTTTTCTTTGTGTTGACTGACATGTACTTTTTGTGTTCACATTCTTGTCAGATGTGTTTTCACTTGCCTTTTGGTTAATGGGCTCTGCAAACTTCAATACAGAATCTTTCATATTTTCAGAGTCATCTTTTGTTGCATCAGCATCACTTGTGTTGGGCGGTTGATACTTCTCTTGTCCAGTTACAGTAGCTGAAGAAGGAGGAGAGTCATTGTCAGATGGGTGTACCGACTTAATGAGAGCTTCATTTTTTATCTGCTGGTCATTATCCTTTCTTTTGCTAGCAGCATAAGACTGACCTGCATTTCTGTATATCATTGCAGCTTTAAAGTCACCCTTTGATACATTAACATTAGACTTTTGGAGCAACTGCAGGGCAGATGTTAAATTACCTCTTACAACTTCTTCCTTTTCTATTACTCTTTGTTCTGTTGAAGCATTCTGTAATGCTCTGATTGCTGCCTTTATATCTCCTCTGACAATATCTTGGTCTCTTTCCTCTTGCTCTAATTGTGTTTTATATTCATCATCAATAAAGGGATTTAAAAATTTTTTTGCTTGTTTGGGTAACTCAGCATTATCTGTAATACTGTTAGTTCCTTCTACAGAAACCTCCCTACTCCCCTTAGCAGCCTCTTTCTCCTCCTTTTCAGAATCACTGACCTTTTTTGTGGAGGTGGTAGATTTCTGAAGACTTGCATAAGATGTCCGTGTTTCTTGAGCTTTAGTTGTGACACTTTTGGTATGCTTTGCAGATGCACATTCTTGATGTATTGCTGCTTGAATGGGTTGCACAGTGTTCTCCAGTACAACCTGTTTTGTACATTCAACTTCTTTGTTGTTTTTCTGGATTTTGCATTGAACCTGTTTTTGAATGCTTTTAGCTTCAGCTGTGATTTGACGCAGATCCAACAATGCAGCTTGAAGATCACTGGTATCTCTACAAGTGTCTTTTACTGTATTGGAGGTGAGACCCCCAGCACAACATTCTTTAAGTGATGTAGACTGGTTCTTTTCTTCATGTGTGTGTTTGCTGACTGCAGATTTCTGCAGTGTGGAGCTGATTTGTCTTTCATCATTCAGAGTGATGTCTTGTTTCTCTACTTTGCACCCTGTTGTAGCTTTTTGGTTGTTAGCTTCTGCTGTATTCACTGTTATGCATTTCTTCAACTGTTGATGAGGTTGTACAGGGTAAAATACAGGGGGGGATGTAATATATACACATTCTGAACTTCTAGTGCTTTGGTTGTCTTTTTGTATCACTGTGTTATTTTGCTCTGTGGCAGTTTCTTGATGAACAGGGTTCCTTTCATATAGTGTAAGAGCATCTATTTCTGACTCTGCTTGAAGACTTTTTAGGTACCCGAGATCACCTTTCTCAATGCAGCTTGTGTATAATTGAACATTTCCTTTCTCATTTTGTTCACGTGTCACTGAGAGTTTTGGTTGGCTGTCCTGGCTACAAGCAATGAGAGAGCCAATAGTGGATTTAACATCCCCTTTGGCAACAACCTCACCAGCCTCATTAAATTTACAATGTGATGAAACAGAGTAAATGATAATTTTTACAGAGCCTCTTTCTGACTCTTCCATTATAATGCCAGTTTTGTGAGAGTCATCTTCATTTAGCAATATCTTGATGGCTTTCGCTACATCATCCCTGACAGACTCTTTGTCTTCTTCTTTTGACTGAACTGTATTTAACAGATTTAACTTGATCATTTGTAGATGTCTGCTATCACTTTCTTCAACCAGGATCCCATGGGGTTCAACATCAGTTCTGTGGAGTAACTGTAAAAGTATTCTTTGAAGGTTTCCACCAACGGTTTCTTCCTTTTGGATGTCCACATTAGTTTGTGTTGATAGCTGATATTTTATCATTTTCACATTCCCACCGTGGATGTTTTCTATGACAATTCCTTTATTCTGAATAATTTTGCGGGAGAAAAATGCATCAAGGGTATCTTTTATGTTTATTTCTCTTTGTTCAATACTAGTTGAATGTTTCAAGTCAATTTTGTCAAGAGGTGTACTTTCAAATAGCCATGTGGTGCTTTTTACATTAGCTTTTGGAATATCTTCTGTGGTGTGAAGAGTATCTGGACTTTCTGTATCTTTTAGGCTATCCAGTGGTTGAGACTCAAATAACCAAGTGCATCTCTTGACATCGCCCTTTTGGCTATCTTCTCTTTGCACTTTTATCATCCCCTGATGTTCTTGATCGTCCCCTTTCAGGCTATCAATGGGTTGGTTTTCAAAGAGCCATGTAGAAGTTCTAACATCTCCTTTCTGAACATCACTAACACTAACCAGTCGTACATACTTCTTCTGGCTAACTTGTTCTGTTTCAAAAAGCTGTTTATTTAATTGGACATCACCCTTTTGAATGTCATCAACTGTTCTTACAGCATGTTTTTCAATATCACTAATGGTATCAAGTGGTTCTGTTTCAAATCTCCACCTTGCAGCCTTAACACAGCCCTTCTCAATATCTTCTTGTGTGACAGCTCTAATGACAAATACTTCCTCATCTTTATTGATTCTATCAAGAGGTTTGGTTTCAAAAAGCCATTTTGCACCGCTCACATCTCCTTTCTGGATCTCTTCTTTTTTTACTGATGTCACTTCGTGGTATTCACCATTTTTGTCTTGTATAGCATACAGTGGCTTGGATTCAAAAAGCATGGTACAGGATTTTACATCTCCTTGAGTGGTGAGAGTTTCTTGCACTTTGCTAATCTCCTTCTCATCAAACTCTTGATGGATCTGATCTAATGAATAGGTTTCAAAGATGAATTTTTTACCTCCAACATCACCATATTGGATATCTTTTTCTGGGGGTAGCTCTTGAAACCCATTTTTGTTGTTTTTTATAGAATCCATTGGGCAGTTTTCGAAAAGCCAGGTGAATTTGTTTACAGCACCAATTTGTATGTTTTCTTCTGTAGGAATATCTGTTTTCAGTAAAGCAACTTGTTCATTTGGCATTGATTCAAAAATCTCCTTCACTCTCGAGACTTCACCTGATTGGATTTCAACACGACTTGTGTATCGGATCACTTTTCGGAACTTGCTAGAAGAGGAAACACCGTCTAAAGGTTCAGTCTCAAACAAATGTTTGGTTGTTTTCACGTTGACACCTTCTAAATCACTCTGAGAAGCACTGCTCACATTTATGTAACATTCTCCAGAATCTTTGATGGAATCTAATGGTTGAGTTTCAAACATCCAAGTGTAGGACTTAACATCACCCTGGATTAAAGCTTCCTTTTCTGGTTTCTCAGATTTTTCATATAATATATCAATGGGCTGGGTTTCAAACAGCCATCTGCATTTCTTCACATCACCTTTCTGTAACATTTCTTTCTGGGGTGCACTTTGTGTATCTTTTGAAAAGACATCAACAGGCTGAGTTTCAAAGAGCCATCGGGCTGTTCCCACATCTCCAGACACAATCTCTTGCTTAGTGATACCTTTAATTATATCAACCTTTTGGGTGCCATCATTAAATTGATCTAGTGGTTTTGTTTCAAACATCCATTTGTAATTTCTAACATCACCACTAACTATTTGCTCCCTATTGACAGATGTAACTTCATGATAATTGCCCAAACTGTCCTCAATGGCATACAGTGGTGTGTTTTCAAACAGTGCCTGAGTTGCCTTCACATTTCCTACGTTTATGTCTTCCTGGCTAGAAACATGAACACTCTTAATGGATTGAATGCTATCCAGGGGAAGTGTTTCAAAGAGATTTTTAAATGATTTCACTTCCCCTTTAACAATATCTTTTATGTCTGTTTCAGTCTGCCCACTAGATTCTTCTTCTTTGTGAGAAATTTTGTCCAGTGAACAAGTTTCAAACACATGTTTCCTTTGTTTGACATCTCCCTTTTCTTCACTTGATAGTTCAACTTTTTTCAGCTCGCCAAATTCCATGCTTCCTTTGAGTGTCTCCATTGGTTGTGTTTCAAAAAGCCATAGTGTGGACTTCACATCACCAGCAACTATTTCTTCTGTGGTTGAAATTTTACTATCAGTGTTGGCATTTATAGAGTCCAGATATTGCTTCCCAAATAAGTTGCTTTGCTTTGAGACATCACCTTCTTGTATTGTGTCTACAGATGCCTGGAATACTCCTTCTATGTGCTCTTTTATTGTGTCCAAGGGTTGAGTTTCAAATACCCACTTAGTTGCATTCACTCCCCCCTTAGCGATCTCCTCCAAGGAAATCCCTCTTATAATCTGAACTTTGGAGGTATCCTTGTGAATAGTGTCTAAAGGCTGGGTTTCAAACAACCATCTTGCCGTGTTTACATTGTTGCTCTGTGTTTCTTCCCTACAAATGGATTTAATTTCATGAATATTTCCTGTTTTGTCTCTGATTGCACAGAGAGGCTCAGTCTGGAACATTTTAATAGTTTTGTTCACATCTCCTTTCATCTCTTGTATTTCAGATTTGAGCTGAAGGATATTGTGTTCTTCTACAGAGTTGCAGCGGCCTACTTCATCTAGAGACTGTGTCTCGAAAAGCATTTTGGTGCCCTTCACATCACCCTTTTCCACTGGGTCTTTTAAAACCGCCTCTTGAACTTCAGTGTCTTCAGGATAGATTTTGTTTAATGAATCAAGTGGCTGGGTTTCAAACAGCCACAAGGCTGTCTTCACATCACCTGTTCTTTGATCCTTCCCAAGCATAGCAGGAGATGACCTGCTACCATCTACACATGTCTGACCTTGAAACATCTGAGATGTATTTCTAACATTTCCTCCAAGTACAGTCTCTTCTTCAGTCAATTTCCGACTACCTTGATGTTCTCCAATAGTATCCAGATTCCAATTTTCAAAGATCCAACGCATGGATTGCACCTCCACTGGCAACACTGCATCCAGATTGACTGAAGTTGATTGGTTAGGCTCATCTGCTGTGCTTAATAATTCATTTATGTCTTGAGTCACAGCATGTTCTAAATTTTTCCTCAACTCTGGATGCATATGGCGATAAAGTCTTTTTACCTCATTGGCTTGTCGCTGCTCATAGAACTTAGAAAATGACTCTTTTGGTGGTGGTGGAGGCAGATTGCTTTGATCTTGCGCACCAGTTACTGTAACAGAATGATGTACTGATTCGGGGGGAGGTGGTAAAGGTAGATCAGCATCAAGCTTCTTTTCTTGAGATAACTTCATGATGTTGTCTGCCATCTTTATAAGGAAGAAAACACATTTTTAACACCTTTACCCTACTTTCATACTGTTATTCCTAAAATATTGATTTCATTTTTAGCATGATTTCATTTTTAATGGGTGTGATAGGGAAACTATAGAAGGCAATGTGGCATTATTAGTAAGCTTAAAAAATACTTTATATAATGTCAGCCAAGTCTAGAAATCGTAAAACAAATGATGGGTTCATATAGTTAGATAAAGAAGTGAATAAAGGGTACTGATAATGTCAGATTTTATAAGCATAGGCAAAACAATTATTGTGGCACATGTATTTAATTACAGTGTCTTCTTATATGAAAGGATAAACTCAGTACACAAAGGCAATGCTGTTGCTTTCAAATACGTTTTGGGAGGAGGTAGGACCAACTTCCAACCTCCTCCTCCTAGGCATCCAATAGAATCGCCTGTCCTTTCAGCCAATCGAGTGACGGGTCTCTGGACCTGCTTCCTGATTGGCTGAGAGGAGGATCAGTGTGACAATAGCGAATGTTCATTCGCCATTGTCACACAACTGGGTGGGCTCTGAGAGCAGTGCTCTGAACCCCGAGCCCATCCTTTTTTGAAGCCTATAAGAGCCTCTGGCTCTAATCACATGCTTAAACCCCCCCCCCCCCACGGAATCCATGCGCCGGTGCACTGCATGTAAATCAGAGGGCCGGGCGCATGAATAGGGGGGATGGCACCCGTGCGCCCCTAATGGATGTGCCTCCACTGCTTCTGAAGTAAAAATCGAATAACATGTTATTATTAATGGTATTAAAGGGGTTGTAAAGGTTTAAAAAAATGTTTGTAAAAATAACAAACATACCATACTTACCTCCACTGTGCAGTTAGTTTTGCACAGAGTGGCCCCAATCCTCATCTTCTGGGGTCCCTCGGTGGCTGTCTCCGCTCTTCCCCGCAAGAGCTAACCCCCTCTGGGAAGCGCTCTCCCAAGGGGGTTGTGGGCGCGCTCCCGTGATACAGTCGGTGGCTATAGCCGCCAAGTGTATCACTCGGCCCCGCCCCCCGGCGCGCCGCGTCATTGATTGGATTGACAGCAGCGGGAGCCAATGGCTGCGCTGCTATCAATTATATCAATCCTCCAATGAAGAGCCCACAGGAGCTGGGGGAAAGCAACGCGGGATCGCGCCCACGGAGATATAATGCATTAAGTTGAAAAAACACAAAGCTTTACAACCCCTTTAAGGTTTGAACATGCACTACAGACAAGTACAACTTAAATATATATATATAAAAAAAAAATAATGTAAACTCTATTGGCTGTAATACCAACATTAAATATCAGGAAAAAAAAAGGAAAAGCCTTTTTCTTATTTTCTTTTTCTTCTAGCAGCCCCCTACATATTCTTATGTGGTAGTGCAGTGGTAATTTTGATGTCAAATTTTAATTTAGTTTTAGTTGTATTTTAGTCTTTTGACTAAAATGCCATTTTAGTTTTAGTCGTATTTTCGTCATCTCATTTGTTTTAGTCGTATTTAGTCGACTTTTAATTTAGTAGATATTTTAGCCAACGGATCTAACGCTGCTTTTCATAAAGCATAGTCATTTATTAGTTTAGATATAAATATGTTTATCATACCTTTAAAACTCAAGAAGCGTCTATTCTGAATTTTTGATTGTTGTCTTCTGAATCTGGAACAAAATATAGAATAATAACTAAATCATAACATAAAAAATACTGAATATGTTTAGTCAAACAGCTACTAGAAGGCATGTCTTTCTGTATGCATGAATGGCAATCGGCATCCATGAACAACTGTTGCGATAATTACAGAATCTCACAAAAGTGAGTACACCCCTCACATTTTTGTAAATATTTTATTATATCTTTTCATGTGACAGCACTGAAGAAATTACACTTTTTTAATGTAAAGTAGTGAGTGTACAGTTTGTATAACAGTGTCAATTTGCTGTACCCTCAAAATAACTCAACACACAGCCAATAATGTCTAAACCGCTGTCAACAAAAGTGAACACACCCCTAAGTGAAAATGTCCAAATTTTCCCTACCCGGTATTATGTGACGCGTTAGTGTTACAAGGTCTCCAGTGTGTTACATTTGGTTTTATCACTCTCAATCTCTCATACTGGTCACTGGAAGTTCAACATTGCACCTCATGGCAAAGAACTCTCTGAGGAAAAAAAAAGAATTGTTGCTCTACATAAAGATGGCCTAGGCTATAAGAAGATTGCCAAGACCCTGAAACTGAGCTGCAGCATGGTGGCCAAGACCATACATCGGTTTAACAGGACAGGTTTCACTCAGAAACAGGCCTTGCCATGATCGACCAAAGAAGTTGAGTGCACATGCATCAGCTTCATATCCAGAGGTTGCCTTTGGGAAATAGCCGTATGGGTGCTACCAGCATTGCTGCAGAGGTTGAAGGGGTGGGGGGTCAGCCTGTCAGTGCTCAGACCATATGCCGCACACTGCATCAAATTGGTCTGCACGGCTGTCGTCCCAGAAGAAAGCCTCTTCTAAAGATGATGCACAAGAAAGCCTTGCTAAAGAAGCTGAGGGTAAAGGTGATGGACTGGCCAAGCATGTCTCCAGACCTAAACCCTATTGAGCATCTGTGGGGCATCCTAAAAACGGAAGGTGGAGAAGCGCAAGGTCTCTAACATCCACCAGCTCAGTGATGTCATCATGGAGGAGTAGAAGAGGACTCCAGTGGCAACCTGTGAAGCTCTGGTGAACTCCACGTCCAAGAGAGTTAAGGCAGTGCTGGAAAATAATGGTGGCCACAGAAGATATTGACACTTTGGGCCCATTTTGGACATTTTCACTTAGGGGTATACTCACTTTTGCTGCCAGCGGTTTAGACATTAATGGCTGTGTGTTGAGTTATTTTGAGGGGACAGCAAATTTACACTGTTATACAAGCTGAACACTCACTACTTTACATTGTAGCAAAGTGTCATTTCTTCAGTGTTGTCACATGAAAAGATATAATAAAATATTTTAAAAAATGCGAGAGATGTACTCACTTTTGTGAGATACTGTACCTCACAGACCAACTGTAGAGTGTATTGTATTAAAAACCTGGGTTATGATTTACAAAACGTGAGGTAAAATTATAATTCGTTTTCTTCCAATCCAAACATCTAATCACATTCATGGGAATTTATGAAAATATATCTGTATTTTTTAGGTGAACACAGATTCACTTCACCACATTGCACACTTTAGTAAATTTGTTTGGTACATTTAAATGGATCTGTGACATGATCACAATTTTAAATGTAAACTCTAAAAAGGGAATGTTCTTAATTTTGCATTGATATTAACCACTTCAGCCCTGGAAAGTTTTACCCCCTTCCTGACCAGGCCATTTTTTGTGATACGGCACTGCATTGCTTTAACTGACAATTGTACCCAAATAAAATTGATGTCCTTTTTTCCCCACAAATAGAGCTTTCTTTTGGTGGTATTTGATCACCTGTGCGGTTTTTATTTTGTGCGTTATAAACAAAAAAAGACAGACAATTTAGAAAAAAAACAACAATATGTTTTACTTTCTGCTATAAAACACATCCAATAATAAAAAAAAAAAAAAAATGAATTTCTTTATCAATTTAGACCAATATGTACTCTGCGAAATGTGTTTGGTAAAAAAAATCCCAAAAAGCATATATTGATTGGTTAGCGCAAAAAGTATAGCGTCTACAAACTATGAGATAGATTTATGTTTAATCAAATTTTATTAGATATTTTTATATTTACACAAATTCCACTCGGAACACATAGATAGCGTAATCATAAATATCTATTATAAGATTCGATTTTTCCCATAACATATCTCCTGATCTTCCTCTCTAATTCATGACAACTAGGTAGGGAGCAATAGAAATATTTATAGACTTTTAAAAAAAATTTTTTTATTGTTTTTACTAGTAATGGCGGCGATCAGCGATTTTTAGCGGGACTGCGACATTGTGGCAGACAAATCTGACACTAAGGGGGTTATTTACGAAAGGCAAATTCCCTTTGCACTACAAGTGCAAACTATAACTACAAAGTGCACTTGAAATTGCGCTGAAAGTGCACTTGGAAGTGCAGTCGCTGTAAATCTAAGGAGTAGATCTGAAATGAGGGGAAGCTCTGCTGATTTTATTTTCCAATCATGTGCAAGCTAAAATGCTGTTTTTTATTTTCCTTGCATGTCCCCCTCAGATTTACAGCGACTGCACTTACAAGTGCACTTTCAGTGCAATTTCAAGTGCACTTTGCACTTGTAGTTTGAACTTGTAGTGCAAAGTGGATTTGCCTTTAGTAAATAACCCCCTAAGTGACACTTTTTGGTGAACCAGTGACACTAATACAGTGATCAGTGCTAAAAAAAAATGCACTGTCACTCTATAAATGACACAGACAGGGAAGGGGTTAACATCAGGGGCGATCATCCTCCCTCACAGAACGGCGGTCTGCCTTTTTTACATAGGCAGACCGCTGTTCTGCCTCTCCTGTGAACAGTCGCGGGTGGCCGGCAGCCATCACGGCTGCCGGACCCGCTGATTGGCTCCTGCTGTGTCCAATCACAGTGGAAACGAGGCTCCGGCGGTGTGCGCGCACGCCCCAGAGCCGATCCAAGGGCCACCCTGCCGCAGTATATATATATATATGGGGCGGTCCTTAAGCGATTAATGCAGATAAGCTTATCCATTCACCTGAATGTACCTTTAGAATGCCAATATAATGAGCAGGTATGCATGAAGAATACAGTAGAAATGCCCAAGAGAAACACATTTATTTACATCAATGAGATAACCTTAATGTCACAAATCAGATACCTGTAGTTACTAGATAACAGAAAAACTTATAAAATTATAGAAAAAAAAGAAAGGATTTATTAAAAAAATAAATGCAAAGAGTAACAGGACTGGGCATTAAAAGAGTGCAGTTATACTTTATTTTATTTTATTATCATAGGAAAAAAATATTTCTTAATTGGACTAAAGGCAGAAATCTGAAATCTATGGTTTTCTGCTCTTTGGACATCCTTACTGCTATTTCACTGCCTTCCAAAATACCGGTAAGTCAAAATTTGTGAAATACTCACTGGTTTTTGATTGCCCACAAAATCCAGCAGATGTCTTTAAAGTATGATGACAGTCCTCTTAATAAATTTGTTAATGAAAATAAAAAATTGTGATAGCTCCCTCACGGAGGTGATAGATCTGCTTTTTTTTTGTTGAAAGCTTCTGTGATGTTGCTTTTCTGGAATGTCACGTATTTTCTCATCTGCAAGAGTGACATTAAGACTCCCTGTAAGAACAATTTAGAAACTGTGGCTCTTTACAAGACAATCTTCAGTAACCTTTTCACTGCTACATAGCTAAGCTGTTCATACGCGATAGGTGCTTATGTGTTCTGTCAGTTGCATCGCACTTGGAAGTCCATAAGCGGATCAGAGCAAAGTGGGATGAATAGAGAGCAGTATTTAATATGTCAGCTCTGATACAGACAGGGAGGCTGTGATTATTGATAGATACGGAGAGAGGAAACTAGGACAAGCAATGTTCAGCTTTCTTGACTGTCCTTTTATCTCTCCCATGTATAGTTTGTCCTATTTGATGGGCCATATTCCACCTGTTGTGCTCTGGTCCACTCAAGGACTGGCATATGCAGCAGATCTAGAAAGTGACTAACTTTTTTAGGTGTACACATTGGGGCCTACTTATTGAAGTGTTTTTACACTTCCCAATTTTTTATAAAACTAACAGGTCAGAAAGCACAAACAGCAAAGGAACTCAATATATACTCTTGTCCTGCAGCTTCTGTATTTATTATTTTATATAATCTTTATTTATACATTTTTTTCATTTTACACAAAACAATTTAAATAACTTTCAAAATCTACCATGACCCATTACCCAACCATACATTACTATATAATCATCTATGTCCCTGTGTACAAAGCTATACCCGTATCTTTCATTTACGGGACCAATGTATATTTGTGGAAAATCCCACCATTGTTTAGCCAGACTCATACCAACTCATACCATTCACCCACTTGCCCAACAACACAACCCCCCCCCCAACAAAAAAAAAAGGAAGGGAAAGGGGAAGGGATACCCTAGCATGAGGCTCTACATATAGCTTGATAATAGTGCAGAGGTTCTGAACTCCTCCCATTGCTGCCAGGTCTTTAAGGTTTGTTCTCTAAAACCTGTTTCTGATTTTGTCGTCAGCTCCAGATACTGCATCTCGCTCACCTTGCACACCCATTTTTCGATTGTGGGATCTACCGCCTTCCTCCAACTGTACGTGCTGTTATTAGCATATGTCTAAGGCCCCTTTCACACTGAGGCGCTTTGCAGGCGCTATTGCGCTCTAAATAGCGCCTGCAATGCGCCCCAAAAAAGCCTCTCAATACTATCCAATGTGAAAGCCCGAGGGCTTTCACACTGGAGCGTTGCGCTTGCAGGAGGCTCAAAAAACTCCTGCAAGCCGCATCTTTGAGGCGCAATAGGAGCGCTAAAAATAGCGCTCCTATAGCGCCCCTGCCCATTGAAATCAATGGGGTAGCGCCTCCAATACGCCCGCAAAACGCCTCAAAGAGGCGTTATTGCGGGCGTTTTTAACCCTTTTTCGGCCGCTAGCGGGGGTTAAAATACCCCCGCTAGCGCCCGCAAATCGTGGCCAAAAAAACGGTATAGCGGCGCTAAAAATAGCGCTGCTATACTGCCAGCGCATTCAGCGCCTCAGTGTGAAAGTAGCCTTAGATTACCTTTCTTTATAGTTTTTATAGACCCTGGGATCATTGACAATATAGAGACTAGTACGTCTGGTTGAACAGTGAGTCCTGTAATTCTCTGATGTATATCGTAAATCTTTGACCAAAATATCGACACCGTGGGCAGTAGTACCATATGTGAGACATTGTACCTCTTGCGTTATGACATCTCCAGCATACCTCTTCATTTTCTTTATTTATTTTATGCATATCTACAGGGCATCTATACCATCTCGTTAGAATTTTATAGTTCCTTTCCTGGTGTCTACTTGATACTGATAGTTTATGTGTCAGTAGGAAGGATCTTTCCCATTCCGATCTGGGAATGGTCCTCCCTAACTCTTCCTCCCACCTTTCTACAAATGTTGACTCTTGTTCTTTCTTTTTTGGAAGCCCGTATTTATATATTATGGATAATGGATGGACAGGTTTTTGCTCCTGTACTAATAGTTGCTCAAATTCTGTTAATGGTCTATCTAGTAAACCGTTTTTTGTTAGTGATTGAATATATGTTCAAAGTTGTTGATATTGTATCCACTTATTCCTATCTTCCAAGCCTAAGGTGTCCAGCAGCTTGGATTTATTCTTTAAGAGTTTGGATGACCCAAAAGATATTTGCATTCTACACTTTCAGGAGCTTCACCTACATCACTACTGTGTCCTGTAGTGACATAGAGGTTCGTGGGAAAGACCACAGAATGCAGCTTCCAATGCACCCCAGAGTGTGTTTGATGTGAAGGGCCTGGGCAGGACAGGTGATTTTAAACAATCTTTTTTTTTGTAGCTCCTGCAGGTTCCTGAAGATTATATTTATTTTATATTATATCTCTTGATGCATACACATACATATTTTACACAGAAATGTACATAGTATAGCCTTGTAAAGGCGGAACATACAAACGGTCGGATTTTCCAACAACAGCCTGCCATCACACAATTCCCGTCGTAAAATCCGATTGTGTGTATGGGCCTTTGTGATATAAACTCATAGCGGACCTTTCATTATAACTTAAGGCCCGTACAAACGATCGTATTTTCCGAAGGGAATTGTGTGATGGCAGGCTGTTGTCGGAAAATCCGACCGTTTGTATGCTCCATCGGACAATTGTTGGCAGAATTTCCGCCAACAAATGTGGGATAGCATGCGTTAAAATTTTCCGACAACAAATGTGTGTTGTCGGATTACCCAATCGTGTGTATAGAAGTCCGCTGGAAAAAAATTCAAAGTACAAACACGCATGCTCAGAATCAATAACCATAACCATAGCAATAACCATAACCATAGCACAACATTAGCAGAAGTTGCCCAAAGGGTGGCAATAAAGAGCTGAAAAACCACGTAGATTTGTGTTTGTTGGCCAACAATTCTTTGCCGTTTGTATGCAATACAAGTTCATGGCCAACGCCGTTTGTATGCAATACAAGTTCATGGCCAACGCCCTTCAGACAAAAGTCCGAGGCTTTGTCCGCAGAAAGTCCGATCGTGTGTACGAGGCTTTACACTCACAATTTTTTTCCCACCAGTCTCTCACTCACCCATAATGGAAGCAGCCTCTCCCATTTTTTCTCTCAGAGCAGGAAGACAGGAAATGCAAACTTAAAGCAGAACCTCATCCTAATTGGGAAGTTTACCCCCTCTCATCCCACTTTTGAAGTTTTTTTTGAGGAAGCTATTGTATAGTTTTGATAGGTATACGCTCCCACTTCCGCTCCAACTGTGAAACAACTAATGCCTTTCAGGGGTCAAAAAAAACTCATCAGGAATTCAGTTAAAATAAGAACCATGAATGGACTCATTGTGGGGTTTTCCTGTGATAATCTATGTACAGAAGCTAATTGCTGGATCAGGAGAGTTACTGACCACAAACTGGTGGCCTTGACTAATGCACTAACTTGAGTCCATTCAAGTTTTTTTTTTATTATACATGGGTGAACAATAGGTATTATTGATAATTCAAGATGTGTACACAACAATATCATTATGGACACAGTAAGAAGGAACAGCATTAGACAGTACTCAATATTCATAGGAAAAAAATTGTATACCATTCCATCTGAGGTAAGTAGAACTGAAAAAGGTTGATGGAGTCATACAGAGTACTGAGGTTCTTATTTTAACGGAAGGCCCAATAAAGAAGACGTTTTTTCTGATCTCTGAAATGTGTTGGCTGTTTATTTTTTTTAGTGTAAACCAATAAATGAATTTGAACTCTTTTATCCTCTGGTCTGGCATTCATTCCATTGGTGCATGTTTCTACCTGCAGCCACTGATTAGTGTATTCTGACAGTAGTGGGTACCGCTGTCGGAATACAATATCCTGGCAGGAAGGATTCATCCATCTATCTTGTTTGTGTGGCTGGAGGAATCTGCTATTTGTTTGTTCAGCCCGCTGGCTGAAGGAATTTTTTTTAAAAATAAGCATGTATTTAGCTTCTTATAAGGTTGGTCCACCCATAACAGATATTTTAGATGTTTGCAGATGTTTGCAGATACAAAAACTAAGACTTTTTTTGTTTTGTATAGAAGAGGTTAGAACATCTGCCAAATCAAAAATCCAAAACTTTGAGTTGTTGCTAAAGCAGGAATAGAGGGGAGGGATCTCCTCTCACTTCCCTTTGTGTCTACGGAACTGAAGATGTAGCACTTTCAGAAAATGCACCAAAAATGTGCAACTTAATACAAAGCCTATGGGAAACTAAAGGTTACCTGCATGAAAAACCGAGGGTACACCCACGCTGTGGCCACACTGCAGTGCAGCAGTGTGAAACCAGCCTGTAGACATTGTTTTTTTTTTTACAGACATGGAGCATGTACTGGCAATGCTAGCAATGCTGCAGAGGCTAACTGAGCCTGCATACCATTGCCAGAAGAAAAAATGGAAGAGTGAGTTACTGCCAGGATCAACAGGTATGTTCAACTAAACGCAAACTACATAAAAGAGGCACCCAGTGTTATAAAAAATTTATATTTGGGAGGTTGTAACGTGTTTTTTATATTGTAAACTAATCAACTTATCATTTTAACATTGTGGGATTAATTATTTTTTTCAGTTTATATACAAATGAAAAACATTCATTATAAAAGCTGAAAGCTCAGGGGTTGAAAAGTTTAATTATTAAGCCTGACTTCTGAACGCACACAATTCTTCTTAAAGTGATTGTAAAGTCTCTTTTTTTTTTCTTTAAAAAAACAAACATGTTATACTTACCTGCTCTGTGCAGTGGTTTTGCACAGAGCAGCCCAGATCCTCCTCTTCTCGGTTAACTCTTCGCTGTTCCTGGTCCCTCCCTCCTGTCGAGTGCCTCCACAGCAAGCAGCTTACTATGGGGGCACCCGAGCCAAGCTGCAGCTCCATGTGTTTATTCAGACACAGAGCTGCCATTCGGCCCCGCCCCCCTCTCTACCCTGATTAACTAACTGACTTTGACAGCAGTGGGCGCCAATCAGGAGGGAGAGTCCCATACGGCTGAAGGACTCGTGGACATCGCTGGATAGAGATGGGGCTCAGGTAAGTATTAGGGAGGCTGAGGGGGGCTGCTACACACAGAAGGCTTGTTATCTTAATGCATTGAATGCATTAAGATAAAAAAACTTCTGTCTTCTACAACTCCTTTAAAGCATATCTACAGCCAAAACATGTTTTTTTCTAGTTTTGGATGGAGTGGTGAGGGGTTTGAACCCCTGTCACATTACAATGGCTGTTTCTGTCTCTGTTAGGGACAATAACCCCTTTGCTTGTCCTGGTGGCCACAATTAGGGATGAGCTTCGTGTTCGAGTCGAACATACGTTCGACTCGAACATCGGCTGTTCGATCGTTCGACGAAGATCGAACGATTTGGGCCGTTCGCGCCAAATTCGAGTGACGCGAACGGCCCACAATGCACTACGCCATCGCAGTGTCATCCAGGCGCTGTGATTGGCCAAGCATGCACTGTGACCCCGCATGCTTGGCCAATCACAGCGCCGGCAGCGAGGAGAGCAATGATTGGCCACAGGCAGGATGCCTGTGGCCAATTATTGCTGAGGGTGTTTAGTACACGCCCCACACTATAAAAGGCCGCCAGCACGGCGGCCTAGTGTAGTGTGTTCCGGAGCAGGGAAAGAGCAGCATAGGCAGGGACAGTGACTTTTATTTCTTTCTTGCTTAACCTGGATTCCTTTAGTTTAGGGAAAGAGAAGGATAGGTAGGGAGAGTGTCAGTGTGTTTTGTGCTTGTGCTATAGTGTGCTTTAAAAAAACATTTTTTCTAGGGACAGAAAACTCTAGGTAGGGAGAGTGTCAGTTTCTTTCACTGTGCAAGTCCTTGTTTCCAGGGACAGGGAAGGACAGTGAGTGAATTCTCCTTGTGCTATAGTGTGCTTAAAAAAAACATTTTTTCTAGGGACAGAAAACTCTAGGTAGGGAGAGTGTCAGTTTCTTTCACTGTGCAAGTCCTTGTTTCCAGGGACAGGGAAGGACAGTGAGTGAATTCTCCTTGTGCTCTAGTGTGCTTAAAAAAAACATTTTTTCTAGGGACAGAAAACTCTAGGTAGGGAGAGTGTCAGTTTCTTTCACTGTGCAAGTCCTTGTTTCCAGGGACAGGGAAGGACAGTGAGTGAATTCTCCTTGTGCTATAGTGTGCTTAAAAAAAACATTTTTTCTAGGGACAGAAAACTCTAGGTAGGGAGAGTGTCAGTTTCTTTCACTGTGCAAGTCCTTGTTTCCAGGGACAGGGAAGGACAGTGAGTGAATTCTCCTTGTGCTATAGTGTGCTTAAAAAAAACATTTTTTATAGGGACAGAAAACTCTAGGTAGGGAGAGTGTCAGTTTCTTTCACTGTGCAAGTCCTTGTTTCCAGGGACAGGGAAGGACAGTGAGTGAATTCTCCTTGTGCTCTAGTGTGCTTAAAAAAACATTTTTTCTAGGGACAGAAAACTCTAGGTAGGGAGAGTGTCAGTTTCTTTCACTGTGCAAGTCCTTGTTTCCAGGGACAGGGAAGGACAGTGAGTGAATTCTCCTTGTGCTATAGTGTGCTTAAAAAAAAACATTTTTTCTAGGGACAGAAAACTCTAGGTAGGGAGAGTGTCAGTTTCTTTCACTGTGCAAGTCCTTGTTTCCAGGGACAGGGAAGGACAGTGAGTGAATTCTCCTTGTGCTATAGTGTGCTTAAAAAAAACATTTTTTCTAGGGACAGAAAACTCTAGGTAGGGAGAGTGTCAGTTTCTTTCACTGTGCAAGTCCTTGTTTCCAGGGACAGGGAAGGACAGTGAGTGAATTCTCCTTGTGCTCTAGTGTGCTTAAAAAAAACATTTTTTCTAGGGACAGAAAACTCTAGGTAGGGAGAGTGTCAGTTTCTTTCACTGTGCAAGTCCTTGTTTCCAGGGACAGGGAAGGACAGTGAGTGAATTCTCCTTGTGCTATAGTGTGCTTAAAAAAAACATTTTTTCTAGGGACAGAAAACTCTAGGTAGGGAGAGTGTCAGTTTCTTTCACTGTGCAAGTCCTTGTTTCCAGGGACAGGGAAGGACAGTGAGTGAATTCTCCTTGTGCTCTAGTGTGCTTAAAAAAAACATTTTTTCTAGGGACAGAAAACTCTAGGTAGGGAGAGTGTCAGTTTCTTTCACTGTGCAAGTCCTTGTTTCCAGGGACAGGGAAGGACAGTGAGTGAATTCTCCTTGTGCTATAGTGTGCTTAAAAAAAACATTTTTTCTAGGGACAGAAAACTCTAGGTAGGGAGAGTGTCAGTTTCTTTCACTGTGCAAGTCCTTGTTTCCAGGGACAGGGAAGGACAGTGAGTGAATTCTCCTTGTGCTCTAGTGTGCTTAAAAAAAACATTTTTTCTAGGGACAGAAAACTCTAGGTAGGGAGAGTGTCAGTTTCTTTCACTGTGCAAGTCCTTGTTTCCAGGGACAGGGAAGGACAGTGAGTGAATTCTCCTTGTGCTATAGTGTGCTTAAAAAAAACATTTTTTCTAGGGACAGAAAACTCTAGGTAGGGAGAGTGTCAGTTTCTTTCACTGTGCAAGTCCTTGTTTCCAGGGACAGGGAAGGACAGTGAGTGAATTCTCCTTGTGCTCTAGTGTGCTTAAAAAAAACATTTTTTCTAGGGACAGAAAACTCTAGGTAGGGAGAGTGTCAGTTTCTTTCACTGTGCAAGTCCTTGTTTCCAGGGACAGGGAAGGACAGTGAGTGAGTTCTCCTTGTGCTATAGTGTGCTTAAAAAAAACATTTTTTCTAGGGACAGAAAACTCTAGGTAGGGAGAGTGTCAGTTTCTTTCACTGTGCAAGTCCTTGTTTCCAGGGACAGGGAAGGACAGTGAGTGAATTCTCCTTGTGCTATAGTGTGCTTAAAAAAAACATTTTTTCTAGGGACAGAAAACTCTAGGTAGGGAGAGTGTCAGTTTCTTTCACTGTGCAAGTCCTTGTTTCCAGGGACAGGGAAGGACAGTGAGTGAATTCTCCTTGTGCTATAGTGTGCTTAAAAAAAACATTTTTTCTAGGGACAGAAAACTCTAGGTAGGGAGAGTGTCAGTTTCTTTCACTGTGCAAGTCCTTGTTTCCAGGGACAGGGAAGGACAGTGAGTGAATTCTCCTTGTGCTCTACTGTGCTTAAAAAAAACATTTTTTCTAGGGACAGAAAACTCTAGGTAGGGAGAGTGTCAGTTTCTTTCACTGTGCAAGTCCTTGTTTCCAGGGACAGGGAAGGACAGTGAGTGAATTCTCCTTGTGCTATAGTGTGCTTAAAAAAAACATTTTTTCTAGGGACAGAAAACTCTAGGTAGGGAGAGTGTCAGTTTCTTTCACTGTGCAAGTCCTTGTTTCCAGGGACAGGGAAGGACAGTGAGTGAATTCTCCTTGTGCTATAGTGTGCTTAAAAAAAAACATTTTTTCTAGGGACAGAAAACTCTAGGTAGGGAGAGTGTCAGTTTCTTTCACTGTGCAAGTCCTTGTTTCCAGGGACAGGGAAGGACAGTGAGTGAATTCTCCTTGTGCTATAGTGTGCTTAAAAAAAACATTTTTTCTAGGGACAGAAAACTCTAGGTAGGGAGAGTGTCAGTTTCTTTCACTGTGCAAGTCCTTGTTTCCAGGGACAGGGAAGGACAGTGAGTGAATTCTCCTTGTGCTATAGTGTGCTTAAAAAAAACATTTTTTCTAGGGACAGAAAACTCTAGGTAGGGAGAGTGTCAGTTTCTTTCACTGTGCAAGTCCTTGTTTCCAGGGACAGGGAAGGACAGTGAGTGAATTCTCCTTGTGCTATAGTGTGCTTAAAAAAAACATTTTTTCTAGGGACAGAAAACTCTAGGTAGGGAGAGTGTCAGTTTCTTTCACTGTGCAAGTCCTTGTTTCCAGGGACAGGGAAGGACAGTGAGTGAATTCTCCTTGTGCTATAGTGTGCTTAAAAAAAAACATTTTTTCTAGGGACAGAAAACTCTAGGTAGGGAGAGTGTCAGTTTCTTTCACTGTGCAAGTCCTTGTTTCCAGGGACAGGGAAGGACAGTGAGTGAATTCTCCTTGTGCTATAGTGTGCTTAAAAAAAAACATTTTTTCTAGGGACAGAAAACTCTAGGTAGGGAGAGTGTCAGTTTCTTTCACTGTGCAAGTCCTTGTTTCCAGGGACAGGGAAGGACAGTGAGTGAATTCTCCTTGTGCTATAGTGTGCTTAAAAAAAACATTTTTTCTAGGGACAGAAAACTCTAGGTAGGGAGGGTGTCAGTTTCTTTCACTGTGCAAGTCCTTGTTTCCAGGGACAGGGAAGGACAGTGAGTGAATTCTCCTTGTGCTCTAGTGTGCTTAAAAAAAACATTTTTTCTAGGGACAGAAAACTCTAGGTAGGGAGAGTGTCAGTTTCTTTCACTGTGCAAGTCCTTGTTTCCAGGGACAGGGAAGGACAGTGAGTGAATTCTCCTTGTGCTATAGTGTGCTTAAAAAAAACATTTTTTCTAGGGACAGAAAACTCTAGGTAGGGAGAGTGTCAGTTTCTTTCACTGTGCAAGTCCTTGTTTCCAGGGACAGGGAAGGACAGTGAGTGAATTCTCCTTGTGCTATAGTGTGCTTAAAAAAAAAACATTTTTTCTAGGGACAGAAAACTCTAGGTAGGGAGAGTGTCAGTTTCTTTCACTGTGCAAGTCCTTGTTTCCAGGGACAGGGAAGGACAGTGAGTGAATTCTCCTTGTGCTATAGTGTGCTTAAAAAAAACATTTTTTCTAGGGACAGAAAACTCTAGGTAGGGAGAGTGTCAGTTTCTTTCACTGTGCAAGTCCTTGTTTCCAGGGACAGGGAAGGACAGTGAGTGAATTCTCCTTGTGCTATAGTGTGCTTAAAAAAAACATTTTTTTCTAGGGACAGAAAACTCTAGGTAGGGAGAGTGTCAGTTTCTTTCACTGTGCAAGTCCTTGTTTCCAGGGACAGGGAAGGACAGTGAGTGAATTCTCCTTGTGCTATAGTGTGCTTAAAAAAAACATTTTTTCTAGGGACAGAAAACTCTAGGTAGGGAGAGTGTCAGTTTCTTTCACTGTGCAAGTCCTTGTTTCCAGGGACAGGGAAGGACAGTGAGTGAATTCTCCTTGTGCTATAGTGTGCTTAAAAAAAAACATTTTTTCTAGGGACAGAAAACTCTAGGTAGGGAGAGTGTCAGTTTCTTTCACTGTGCAAGTCCTTGTTTCCAGGGACAGGGAAGGACAGTGAGTGAATTCTCCTTGTGCTATAGTGTGCTTAAAAAAAAACATTTTTTCTAGGGACAGAAAACTCTAGGTAGGGAGAGTGTCAGTTTCTTTCACTGTGCAAGTCCTTGTTTCCAGGGACAGGGAAGGACAGTGAGTGAATTCTCCTTGTGCTATAGTGTGCTTAAAAAAAACATTTTTTCTAGGGACAGAAAACTCTAGGTAGGGAGAGTGTCAGTTTCTTTCACTGTGCAAGTCCTTGTTTCCAGGGACAGGGAAGGACAGTGAGTGAATTCTCCTTGTGCTCTAGTGTGCTTAAAAAAAACATTTATTCTAGGGACAGAAAACTGTAGGTAGGGAGAGTGTCAGTTTATTTCACTCTGCAAGTCCTTGTTTCCAGGGACCTGTAAGGACAGTGAGTGAATTGTCCTTGTGCTATATTGTGATTAAAAAAAACATTTTTTCTAGGGACAGAAAACTCTAGGTAGGGAGAGTGTCAGTTTCTTTCACTGTGCAAGTCCTTGTTTCCAGGGACAGGGAAGGACAGTGAGTGAATTCTCCTTGTGCTATAGTGTGCTTAAAAAAAACATTTTTTCTAGGGACAGAAAACTCTAGGTAGGGAGAGTGTCAGTTTCTTTCACTGTGCAAGTCCTTGTTTCCAGGGACAGGGAAGGACAGTGAGTGAATTCTCCTTGTGCTATAGTGTGCTTAAAAAAAACATTTTTTCTAGGGACAGAAAACTCTAGGTAGGGAGAGTGTCAGTTTCTTTCACTGTGCAAGTCCTTGTTTCCAGGGACAGGGTAGGACAGTGAGTGAATTCTCCTTGTGCTCTAGTGTGCTTAAAAAAAACATTTTTTCTAGGGACAGAAAACTCTAGGTAGGGAGAGTGTCAGTTTCTTTCACTGTGCGAGTCCTTGTTTCTAGGGACAAAGAAGGAAAGTGAGGGGAATTCTCCTTGTGCTATAGTGTGCTAAAGCATTCCTCATCAACCATCTTTGAAATCCTTGATTTTTGGACAGTCAGGGAAATTGTCGTTGTGCTATTCTGTGCAAAAGCAATCATCCTCAACCATATTTAGAAATCCTTAAGTAAAGGGACAGAGAAGGACACCTGAAGGTAGCCCTTATTGCTTTTTTCCCATCTCCCTGCAGGCCATCTATTAGAATGTCTGGAAGGCAAACAAGGAGAGGCAGACAGTCAGGAGGCAATAAAAGAGGGCAAGCAGGCTCTGTGTCTGGGGGCAACAGTGCTGGTCGTGGACGCGGTGCATTGTCATCAGCACATGGCCATGGGACACGCTTGTCCTTCTTTTCGGCAGCTGGACATGTTGAGCCACATCATGCCGAAGACTTGGTAGAGTGGATGACCAAGCCCTCCTCCTCCTCCTCATCCTCTCTCACCCAGGCTCAGGGTACTGGCAAAGCAGCTGCCAAAGCGTCCTCTTCCCTGTTATCAATGTCAGACTCATCATCAGTCACTCCTTCCCTAGACCCACCATGTCCTCCTCCTGAGGAGTCCCCCGAACTGTTTGAGCACAGTGTTGGGTACATGCTCCAGGAGGATGCCCAGCGTTTCGAAGGGTCTGATGATGAAACCCAGCTACAGGAAGGCAGTAGGGTGAGAGCAGACAGAGGGGATGCTCAAGAAGGACACCAATCTGGCAGTCATGTTCCAGCAGCTGCAGCATACTGCCAGATTGGCTCCAGTGATGAGGAGGGAGGGGATGATGAGGTCACTGACTCCACGTGGGTGCCTAATAGGAGAGAGGAGGAGGAGGATGAGGAGGAGGCACATCTCCAACGAGGCAGGATGCCCTTTGGTGGCCAGCGTAAGGGCAGTACACCGACGGAATCACACCGCAGAGCTCCGCCTGTGCAGGGCGCTGCCTCTGCCCGTCATTCAAAAAGTTCCTTGGTGTGGGCCTTTTTTGAGGCTAGTGCATCAGATCGCACAGCTGCTGTTTGCAACATATGTCTCAAGCGTATATCGCGTGGCCAAAACATCAGCCGCTTGGGTACCACATGCCTGACCAGACATATGTTGACCTGCCATGCAGCTCGTTGGCAAGCCTACCTCAAAGACCCACACCAAAGAACAAAGCGGACCTCTCCTTGCACCGCATCAGCTGGGATCTCCAACCCCACTATAACTTCAGTCCTCTCTGAAACATGCACTGAGAGGAATGAAGGTGTAGAATTAGGTGTGTCACAGCCAAGTACTTGCGGCCACTCTGCTAGCAGTACACCGACATCCGATTCTAGCAGGCAAATTTCCCTGCCCCAGCTGCTGGACCGTCGAAAGAAGTTCACTCCCAGCCATCCACATGCCCAGCGGTTGAATGCTAGCTTGGCTAAATTGCTAGCGCTTCAACTGCTGCCTTTTCAGTTGGTAGACTCGGCCCCCTTCCGTGAGTTTGTGCAATGTGCGGTTCCTCAGTGGCAGGTTCCCAAACGCCACTTTTTCTCACGGAAGGCTATTCCGGCTCTCTACCGGCATGTGGAAGGCAATGTCTTGGCCTCGCTGGACAGGGCGGTCAGCGGTAAGGTGCATATTACCGCTGACTCATGGTCCAGCAGGCATGGACAGGGACGTTACCTTTCTTTCACGGCCCATTGGGTCACTCTTTTGGCAGCTGGGAAGGATGCAGGACAAGGTGCAGTAGTGTTGGAGGTTGTCCCACCGCCACGCCTCCAAAATGCTACTACTGGTTGTGACACACCTCTCTCCTCCACCCCCTCCTCTTCTTCTTCCTCCATGGCCTCTTCCTGTGGTTTGTCCTATGAACCAGCGGTGCTCCGTAGCCGTTCACGGGGCTACGCAAGTACGCAGGCAAAAAGATGCCATGCCGTGCTTGCGCTGGTGTGTTTGGGGGACAGGAGCCACACTGGGGCAGAGGTCCTGTCTGCTCTGCAGGGCCAGGCCGAGAGGTGGTTGACGCCACGCCAGCTTAAGCCAGGAATGGTGGTTTGCGACAATGGCACCAACCTCCTCTCCGCCCTTCGACAGGGACAACTGACCCATGTGCCCTGTGTGGCTCACGTCCTTAACCTAGTGGTGCAGCGTTTCTTGGGCAGGTACCCGGGCTTACAGGATGTCCTGAGGCAGGCCAGGAAAGTCTGTGTGCATTTCCGCAGATCTTATAATGCCAGTGCTCGCCTGGCTGAGCTGCAAAAGTAGTTGAACCTGCCCAAGAACCGCCTTATATGTGACATGCCCACCAGGTGGAACTCAACGTTGGCCATGCTGCAGCGGCTGCACACGCAGCAGAGGGCCATCAATGAGTACCTGTGCGACTACGGCACCAGGACAGGGTCAGGGGAGCTTGGTTTTTTTTCTCCACGCCAGTGGGGCATGATCAGGGATGCATGCACTGTCCTGGCACCATTTGAGGAGGCCACGAGGATGGTGAGCAGTGACAGTGCATGCATCAGTGACACTGTACCTCTTGTCCACCTGTTGGAGCACACGCTGCGTGGAATAATGGACAGGGCACTTGAGGCAGAACAGAGGCAGGAAGAGGAGGACTTCCTTGCCTCTCAAGGCCCCCTTTACCCAGACAGTGTTCCTTCTGTCCCACCCATCGCACAGGAAGAGGAAGAGGAGGAGGAGGAGGAGGAGGAGGAGGATTGTGTCAGCATGGAGGTGGAGGCTGGCACTCAGCATCATCAGCAGCAGTCTTTTAGGGATGATTTACAGTCCCAAGAAACCAGTGGACTTGTACGTGGCTGGGAGGAGGTGGCTGCGGATCATGTCGTCCTTAGTGACCCAGAGGACTCCGGAGCGAATGCCTCAGCAAACCTACGCTGCATGGCCTCCCTGATCCTGCAAAGTCTGCGGAAGGATCCTCGTATTCTTCGGATCAAGGAGAGGGACCATTACTGGCTGGCCACTCTCCTTGATCCACGGTACAAGGGTAAGGTTGCGGACCTTATGTTACCTTCGCAGAGGGAGCAGAGGATGAGACAACTCCGGGAGGCCTTGCAGAAAGGTCTGTGCAACGCGTTCCCAGAGACTGGGAGGTTACAAACTCCTGGTCCTGGACAACGAGTTGCTGAGGCTTCGGCCAGTCAAAGAAGGAGCGGTGGGGAAGGTGGCCGTCTGACCGATGCGTTCAGACAATTATTTAGTCCGCAGCCCCAAAGTATGATCGGTTCCAGCAACCATCGCCAGCGTCTGATAAACATGGTGCAGGAATATCTAGGGGCAAGGTCAGACTTGGACACCTTCCCCACCGAAAATCCTCTGGCTTACTGGGTCTTGAGGATGGATCACTGGCCAGAGCTTGCACAGTATGCAATTGAGCTACTGGCCTGTCCTGCATCCAGCGTTCTTTCGGAACGCACATTCAGTGCTGCTGGAGGATTTGTCACGGATCACAGGGTGCGCCTGTCCACCGACTCGGTTGATCGACTGACTTTCATCAAGATGAACCAGTCTTGGATCACCACCAGCTACCACACACCTGATGCTGATATAACAGACTAATTGATTTTAACATGTCACATCCCTTCAAGACTGATGCTGATGCTGAGTGCCTGTGCTGTTATGTTGACTGGCTATCCTCCTCCTCCGAGTCCTCAATGATACGATTGATGATGATAGCTTGGAAGATCATTTTTGTTTATGGGTGCCGCCACCAGTGGCTAAGGCCCAATTTTTCAGCCCCTGTTTTACAGGGGCGTGTAATTACAATTTTTTTAGCAATAATTTGCCATAGGGCTCATTGCTGTGCTCCAAGTACAGTATCTGTGAGGGGTTGGAGTGTTGTGGCACCAGTGCCTAAGGCCCAATTTTTCAGCCCCTGTTTAACAGGGGCGTGTCATTACAATTTTTGAAGCAATACTTTGCAACAGGGCTCATTGCTGTGCTCCAAGTAACGTATCTGTGAGGGGTTGTAGTGTTGTGCCACCAGTGCCTAAGGCCCAATTTTTCAGCCCCTGTTCAACAGGGGCATGCAATTACAATTCTTGATCTAATAATTCACAGCAGGGCCCATTGCTGCACCCACCAAGAGTAACTCTGAGGGCTTACAGTGTTGTGGCAACGCCACCACCACCACCACCACCACGAAAGGCCCAATTTTTCAGCCCCTGTTCAAAAGGGGCATGTAATTACAATTCTTGATCTAATAATTCACAGCAGGGCCCATTCCTGCACCCACCAAGAGTAACTCTGAGGGCTTACAGTGTTGTGGCAACACCACCACCACCACCACCACCACGAAAGGCCCAATTTTTCAGCCCCTGTTCAACAGGGGCATGCAATTACAATTCTTGATCTAATAATTCACAGCAGGGCCCATTGCTGCACCCACCAAGAGTAACTGTCAGGGCTTACAGTTTTGTGGCACCAGCACCACCATCAAAGGCCCAATTTTTACTACCACTGTTCAACAATTATATGTAATTAAAATTCCTGATATAATAGTTGACAGCAGGGCGTTCCAGCACCAACCAAGAGTAACTGTGAGTGCTTACAGTGTTGTGCCAACACCAACAACTAAGGGGCCTATTTCTGCAGAGTATATACGGCAGGTCCCTACTTTCAAACATCCAACTTACAAACGACTCCTACTTGCAAACGCAAGAAGACAACAGGAAGTGAGAGGAAATCTACCACTAGGAAGGAAAATTCTCTCCTGTAAGAATAAATATGGGAGAAAGGTGTCTCCTCTGTACTGATGCTTTATCAGCAATCCTTGTTTCAAGAAAAACACCACATTTCAAAAACAGTTGTCATTGGGACGGAAAGTGAGGTGAAATGTTCTGAACAGGGGCACAGACAGCAAAACAAATGTTACAGGGGTGATAACCCTTACCTATGTTTTCCAAAAAGTTTAAAAATAGATTTTTGGGCTGGAGCTACACTTCAACAATGTACCTGTTCAAAATTACAAACAGATTCTACATAAGAACAAACCTACAGTCCCTGTCTTGTATGCACCGCCTGTATACGGCTGTTCAGAGTATATAGGGCCTTTTTTATTTTATGTGCGGGGTTCCCCTTAATATCCATACAAGACCCAAAGGGGCTGGTAATGGGCTGGGGTAGGGGGGGGGGGGGTCATGGGGTAGCTATGCCATTTTTCTTAAAGATTTTCATCCATATTACCGGGACCAGACATTACATTAAAGCCGCAAGCAGTTTTAAATGGCTTTTTTTTCCTTTAGAAGTGTCATTTTGTGCAGGGACAGTTCTAAACACGGGAAACACGTGGCACTTCACAGGCATACTTTAGACACCCCCCAGGTACGATATTTAAAGGAATATTTGACTTTTTTTTTTTCACTTTATGCATCATTAAAATGACTGCTCCCGAAAAACGACCGTTTTTAAAACTTCTTTTTGCATTGATACATGTCCCCTGGTGCAGAACCCGGGTTCCCAAACCCTTTTTAGGACAATAACATGCATAATAGTCGTTATAATTAGCACTTTAGAATTCGAACGTTCGCATCCATTGTATTTAATAGGGTTCTAATGTTCGTACGAACTTTCGGTCCGTTCGCGGGTTCTGGTGCGAACCGAACCCGGGGGTGTTCGGCTCATCACTAGCCACAATCAAGCAGGAATGGAAGGTAAGTCTTCCAAAAAGGGACACTTGCTTTGCCAACAACTAAATTGTGTCTGCAGAACAGGAAGTAAAGGAAAATCTCTCCAGAGGAACAGAGATGGCAACAAAAACTGACCCGGATTTAAACTATTTCCTATTCTATCCAAAATGGAAAATAAAATGTTTTGCCACTAGATACACTTTAAAATCAGCATCATCTAAACTCTACAACTTTTTGTGCTTGTGAATTGCTGCATTTGCTGTAATAGAATGATGGAGCCTATGCAAGTTCACATTTTAGTCAATAACCTTATTTTCCAAAAATCATCCATACAAATATACTACTTAATGGCCCTGTAATGTATTTTTGATTAAATAGTTTCTTACATTGTTTTTCTCCTCCTTTTATGATCTCTGTAAGCTCCTGAACCTCTCTATTTTCCCCCCACTTCTGTTGGTTTGGAATGAGCAGTGCACATTAGTTGAGGTCAAGTGCACTACTCTATGCAGACTACAAATCCCACAGTACATCTGGGGAGCGAGCAAGAGTGGGTGACTACATTCCTACATGGAGAACGAATGTAGCCACCCTCTAAAAGGAGTCTGCACTATTCTATGCAGACTACAAATCCCACAGTCCATCTGGGGAGCGAGCAAGAGTGGGTGACTACATTCCTACATGGAGAACGAATGTAGCCACCCTCTAAAAGGAGTCTGCACTACTCTATGCAGACTACAAATCCCACAGTCCATCTGGGGAGCGAGCAAGAGAGGGTTACTACATTCCTACATGGAGAACGAATGTAGCCACCCTCTAAAAGGAGTCTGCACTACTCTATGCAGACTACAAATCCCACAGTCCGTCTGGGGAGCGAGCAAGAGAGGGTTACTACATTCCTACACGGAGAACGAATTTAGCCACCCTCTAAAAGGAGTCTGCACTACTCTATGCAGACTACAAATCCCACAGACCATCTGGGGAGCGAGCAAGAGAGGGTGACTACGTTCCTACATGGAGAATGAATGTAGCCACCCTCTAAAAGGAAGTCAGATCACAGCAGCAAGAAGGACATTTAGGATGTGGAGGAGGCTGAGAGCAATAGAAAGTATGTTTTCAAGTTAAGAGCACACGCTTGAGTAGATTTTTTTAAAACAGAGTTTTAATGCACTAATTGATGTGTTAAGCCAGCAACAATTTCCATCTGTGTTTCCTCATTGTCCAGTCTGTTTATTTTAAATCATTCAGCGTGACATAAATCTCTCAAGTAGTGAATCAAATTTAGAACGGTTTCTTATCGCTATTTATAAGATAAGACTGCCAAAATAATCATCATGTGTCCTTAAAACATTCCAACTATGTGTTTCGTTGGCCTGGTTCCCACAGGAAGCTCCTGACTGGAGAAACAACAGATTTACCTCAAATTTGTGCTAAGCCGGTTGGCACTGGAGGTAACACCTGTTCCTTCATTGCTTCTGTGAAATCTAGAACTCCAAAAATAGATGCTGCATTGTGAGACCGTATCAATCTGCCAGACATGACTATATAGATGGCGAGGCCTGATACATCTATAGAACTTGAGAGAGCATGCAACTTCTACATTTTATGCAATGCTTTCCTTCCCAGGGCCAGAGTTGTTCTCATTTATTGCACTGCTGTTGCACTAGGACACCACTTGCAATGTTTTTTTTTTATATGTTAATTTGTCAACACACCCATATGGCTCTGTGTGACAATGTAAATGCATTGCTACAAGTACCTGTCAGTACAGGAGGATAGAGGACTACAAGTTCCAACCAGCATGTTCCAACCAGCATGCTAAGTGAGATTGATATGTTTTGGAGTTCTACAATAGCTATATAGCTGAAGGTTTCCTATATTGTAAGACCTTCTAGTAGAGTTACAACAATGTGCCAAAATAATGTCCAGGATTGTTACCATTGCTTTATTGTATCATTAAATGCGTACTCCGAATCTTAGCTAAAACCCTCTACAATTTCCACCTTTCAAAGTATTCAACCAGTCTATCCGTTAAACAACCAGGGAAAGTCTGTTCTGTAATTTATGGAAATCAGTTTTTGGAGCTAAGATATACAGTAAATTAATCTAATTAGTGCAGAAAAAAAAAATTATTGATTCAATTATTTACAGAAAAATCGAATACCAATTAAGTTTGTAACTGTACAATATTTGTTTGCTAAAACTAATAAAATGGTAGTATTCATGTTTAAGTTTGTTCTTTCTTTTAATCTATCAAGTATTTCATAGACATCTTAATTGTAAAATGGTCCTGCAAACAATAGATGCAAACTAAATTTCAAATATTAACAAAAACTCATACATAACATCAAAATGTATTAAAAAGTAAAAGCAATACTTAAATTAGTAAAAAAATAAATCTGATTATAAAAGCTTTCTATCATTCAGAAACAGACAACTTGCAGCATTTTAATTACACCAAGCCTAGCAGAAATAGCTGAGCATACTGGGAGTAGTAGTACTGCAGCAGGCGAGATGACATAATGTTTACTATAAACAAAAATGTCTCAATTTGACACTTATTATTTCTATGCAATAAGGGATTCAAGACACAGTGAGAGGTTAATAATAAAGAATAGCTGTGTTGTTCTGTACAGCATACAAAGGTTAAGTAGTGGTGTGGAACATAAAAACCCACCTGTTTGCATCCATCATGGTCCTGTGTTTTTGTAGAGTGAGCAGGAACACCAACAGTGGTGCCCTGCCTGTGTCTATAATACAAAATGCAAACTCAGCATAGCCCATCCAGACTGGGCACCCAGAACTAGTCGTCTGCAGTCACCTCCTGTAATCCCCATCCCATAGCCTGGACATAATGCAGCCCTGCCAGCTTCATGTTGTTGTTATTACCCTCTGTCTGTCCAGACATCATATTGCTCATGTCAGTCCAATGTATTCTGTTAGAGAGCACAGTAGACCCAACAACAGTTCTGGCTATTCATTTTGATTTGATTTTTTTTATTGGGTAGGTATAAATATCAGACAAATTATAAAAAAAAAAAGCTGATACATGGGTTGATTTACTAAAACTGGAGAGTACAAAATCTAGTACAGCTGTGCATAGTAGCCAATCAGCTTCTTGTTTTTTTTTTGTCAAAGCTTGATTGAACAACCTAAAGTTAGAAGCTGATTGGTTACAAGCACAGCTGCATCAGCTTATGCACTCCCCAATTTTAGTAAATCAACTCTACATTATCTATTTATCTATACAGTATATTTGTTCATGTTTGCATTGATCATGTTCTGTTAGTTGATGTTTTGCAAATTATGGCTTTTGTATAAATGAAATGTGTAATCTAATTAAATAGTACATTTCATTTTTTTTAAGGAAGATACCAAAGAATTGAACTACCTACCCAAATGTACCCCAGCTGTAAAATCTCTGTGCTTGGTTCATGACTACTTAAAGTGGTTGTAAACCCTTATAGACCACTTTTACTTACAGGTAAGTCTAGATTAAGGCTTACCTGTTGGTGCAAGAAATATCTCCTAAACCTACAAGGAGATATTTACACTAGAGACTTGCGCCAATGTCAACGGCGCAGGCGCACTTTAGAAACGGCGATCGTGCTGTTTCTAAAGGAGGATGTGCTGTGACTGGCGGCTCCCGCACGCATGACGTCATCGCGGCTCCGGCAAATCACAGCGCTTGAGCCACGATACCCGGAAGTCACACCGGAAAAGATGGCGGCGACGGAGGAGGGGAACGAGGACCGCTGCAGGGGCTTCGATCTCGGGTAAGTAATTCATAATGAGCTAGTATGCTATGCATACTAGCTCATTATACCTTTGTCTTGCAGGGTGTTTTTTTTTTTGCAGAGGGTTTACTTCCTCTTTAAAGTAGTGTAGCGGTCCTCCCCCAGCTTCTCCCCTCTCTTCACGGCTGGTTTTACTCGTCTAGGGGTATCTGGGAGAAGGGGGAAAGATGCACACCACCAGCTCGGCTCTCTGATGTAGGATGCAGAGATATGAGCTAAACCATTTACCCTTGGGTCTGCGTTTTAGGCCGGAACCTCAGCTTCCTCTATGGAGAATGATTGCCACTGTCACTGACAGGGACACTTAGTTTTCAGTAACACGAGTTCCACACCAAGAAAAGTCCAACACTGTTTTATTGACTTGAAACTGGTTGACTTTTAAAAGAACAGACAAGGTGTAGGGAAGAGTAGGTCCAGGCACAACTAATGAATTAAAGTTTCTCCTGTACCGTTTAGTGCAAACAGGCTTGGCGCACAGTCGCTGCCACCGACCGTGAGTTTGGTCACTGCCACTGACCTGGGTGAACGTTGAGGCCCATGCCACAGGCCTTGGATGAGGCCTGCCACTGACCTGAGAAAGATGGGTCTCTGCCACAGACCATGAGAACATGAAGTACCTTCTTGTGAACAAACGACCCCTGTCAGAGGAAGACATCCATCCGGACGGTCACCAGAGGCCTCCACCGGCACCAGCAAATGCTGCGCTGGCTCTACGGGGAGGTCACGTCTCCGGTCCCTTACGCCCAGGATTCAGGCACCCAATACCGGGGGCACCTTAGGAATGCTTCGCCCTCGCGGAACCCAGTCGAAGGTACTGGGCCTCAGTCCTCCTGGTAACTATACCCCAGGCTGAAGGTGCCTGGGATGGAACTCGACTCCATGTGCCCAGGCCAAGGGCGCCTGGGCACAGACGAACCGCAGCAGCCCCCAGGCCGAAGGTGCCTGGGGAATGGACCTCGTGCGCAAGATGTCCACCACCTTTTATATCCTCTCCCAACAGGCACAGTGGGTTCCCCGCCCCGCCTTCCTACTGCTGCGAGAGGACAAAAAGGGCACAGCTCTAGAATGGTAGTTCAACCCCGTTCCCAGGTGACAGCGGCACCCGGGGACCGCAGGGAACATAACACCATTCATACCTCCCACACTCCAAAGTGTCCATAAATCCCTAAAATTAATGTATCTGGGCCATCTATGGCCCAGATACACCCCACTAAATCTGACACCAGCTACAGTAGTATTAAACCCAAAAGCTAACATTTATTATATTGCAGCTCACCAATTCTTAGATGTAATGGCTGCATTCATTTTCTTTCTTTTTATTTCAACTGGTTATCCAGCCAGTAAGTCTGTTATTTTTCAAAAGAACAAGCTGTCTTGCAGATGTATAAGTTACAGGGATGAGTCAAACCATTTTCAACTAAAAGTGGTGCTTACAATGATCACCTTTCTATTATTCATGCATACGTTTTATCCCAAAAGTATACAACCTGTTTCCTGTAACTGGTTATAAAGTGTTGGTTGGAGTTCGACTTCAATTTGTTAGTTTATTTAAATTTGCTGGTACATCTAACACTCCCCTTCTCCCAGACTGACATCGGTGCTGTCCAAAGGAGCCCCTGTGCTCATTCATCCAGAGTGGGGCACAAGAGGTGTGTTACTGGCTTGATCACCAGGTGAAAACAGAGGGAAAAAGCCTAAAAAATAAAACAAATGCACGCACCACATCTAGTGATTGATAAGCTGCAATATATTACATGTTTGATTTGGGGTTTAATATTGCTTTGATCTGTTTCAGCCATTGTGTGAGAGTCCTGCTACCCTTGTCAATAATTTTAACCATACCAAGACATTTAGGACAATTTCATGCCCCCCACATTGTGGGAAAAGTTTGGGGATGGCCCCATCCTGTTCCAAAATGACTGCGCACCAGTGCACAAAGCAAGGTCCATAAAGACATGGATTAGAGAGTTTGGGGTGGAGAAACTTGACTGGCCTGCACAGAGTTCTGACCTCAACCCTAGGGTGAGGTCAAGGGTGGGCAAACTCAATATTGAATCCTACGAACTAAGACTGGGATGCCATTAAAGTTCGTGTGCATGTAAAGCCAGGCGTCCCAATACTTTTGACAATATTATATATATATATATATATATATATATATATATATATATATATATATATATATACATACATACAGTGAAACCTTGGATTGCGAGTAACGCGGCTAACGAGCGTTTCGCAATACGAGCACTGTATTTTTAAAAATCCTGACTCGGTTTGCGAGTGTTGTCTCGCAAAATTAGCAGGATTCAAGCCACAGCGGTGTGCAGTACCGCGTTTGGCCTGAGGTGGGGGGGGCACCTGAGCTGAGCGGAGCCGATCGGAGCCGTTTGGAAATGCTCAGAAAATCTCTGAAATACTCCCTTCCCAAGCCTTTCCGAGGTTTTCCAAGTTCAGCCGAGCTGTCCCTGGGCCTTTCCGATCATTTCCGAGGCTCTCCACCCCCCCCACCTCTGGCCACATGCAGAATTGCATGCCATTGAAGTCAACACAGAACAAATTATTTTCGTTTCCATTGACTTCTATGGGTAAACTCGCTTTGATATGCGAGTGCTTTGGATTACGAGCATTCTCCTGGAACGGATTATGCTCGTAATCGAAGGTTCCACTGTATATATATATATATACATACACTGTTTGTATATATACATATATATATATATATATATATATACACATATGATGATGATATAGGATTTGTACTGCGCCGAATACGCCCCCTTAGGAGCGCGTCTAGGCGCATACTGACCCTAGAATCAACTAAGATGACCGATAAACTGGTAGAGGGCCCTGGGTTGAAAGTACAGAGCTATAAGAGGGGGAGGTAGAACAAAGAAAAACCGAATAGAGTGGGGGGGAAGGAGCATGGGAAGAAACCATATATATATATTGTCTAGATACCGTTAAACCTTTTGTGGATGATGCACCTTGTGCTGATGATTAGCTGTATTTTAGTTGTATTAAATCAATTTCTTGACATATATATATATATATATATATTTTTTGATAAATTATTTGTGAGAGCTGGAATTTGGAGTGCCATTTTTTCCAAGGATTTTAAGTATATATTAAGTGCCTCTGTCACTCACAGTAGCATGCCCATAACAGATAATAGAAAACAAACGTTGCTATGGGCAATGCAGTCACATCTACTTTCCTCTCATTTTACAAGGTCAGCCTCTCTAGATGTCTTTTGATCTGCCCTTTTATTTTTATGAATCTGAACTGAGCAAAATTTGGAAGGAGAATCTCAAGTTGCAAACTGTAGAATTTATCACTCAACAAGTGTTGCTGCCAACGTGTAACCTTGTCACAATATTTGCCCGGGGTGTAATGTGCCTGGCAGTCAATGATAAATGAAGAGGCAGCCTGGACACAACCTCCCTTGCACTGAATGGAATATGTGCTCTGACAAAGGCCTCAGTAATCTCTGGCGCCTCTGCTGTGGCCTGTCTTGTGGAATTCTCATAGATGGCTAGGCACTCATAATAGCTGGATAAGAAACCAGTGTGTCTGTCTAATCTGGGAGACTTTATATTTGTCAGCCATTCATGGCCCTGCCAATTCATGGATGCACATTCTATTGTATGGATGGCTGTAAAGCACGGTGTTGTGTTACAGATGCCAAAATAGTTTACTCATTCTATGCTAATATAGAATAAATGTAGCAGTATTTCTAAAAACGCTAGAAGATCTTATAAAAATAATTCCTTTCAAATGTTTTCTCTGTTTGGGGTTTATCTATTTCTATGCTGGAAGCTCTTCAAAAAAACATTTCTAAAGCCCACCTCCAGCCAAAACAATGCAATAAAAACCTATCAACGTTTCCCTTTCAGGTCCTTGTCGCTGCAGCGACATACTTTATCTCTGGTTTCCCGTTGACTCATGGGATATTGGTCTCATAAGTCCCAGGAGTCAACGCGCATCCTCTGCTTTTACCCCGCAGAGTGTTATTAACACGCATTCGTGAGATCCAGATGTGCATGCTGGATAGCCAGCTGCACAAAATACAGGAAAAGAACAGCTGGCGGCTTCAGATGCCAGTAGCTGACATGGCTGCCACCAGTTGATCCAGAGTACCAGTTAAGGTAGGGATTTAAATATTTGACCTATATATCATTAGTATTAATAACAATACAATACCCAAAATAGGAAGAGTGATAATTAAAAAGAACAAACGTGTTTATTTAAAATTCTTCTGGAAGACTGTAGCTCCTTTTTAACCTCCTTTTCTCCAGGTAAGTGCCTGCTTCTCTTATTCTGTTGCAGTAATCAGCTGCAGCTCTGAACTTATGAGTGGCACATAAGAATAAACCTGTCTATACTAAGGCCATTCATCCTGAAAAAAAAAATGTATGCAGGGAATAATCTTGTTTCCATTTTTCCACAGCTTACTAAGAAAATAATAGAGATAATAAACTTTAGTGCCCCTATAATATCAACCTTTAGTCTAATCTAACTTCATCTGAAGATGGAATGTGTATATGATATAATATAGGTGACATACTTTATGCATTGGTTACACACGATCCAAATATCGTACGAAAAATGTCGTCCGAGGAAGAACCGTACGATAATCGGATCGTTAGTACAGAGCTTCGAGAGCCGATCATGACAGTTTATCCGATATTATTTTATCGGACATGCACGAAAATTTTCCTCGTACGATACCAGATCGTACGATTTTCATTTAGTCAGTATAGTTGTCGTCCGAAAATACAATACAAATACATTACAACACATGACATCACTTCCGATTTTTTTTTCTGTCGTACGAGAATTTTCGTGACTTTAATAACCTATTTAATTTCTACTTGCGACTATTAAGCGAAAAAAGTCGTACGATCTGTCGTACGATATTCGGATCGTGTGTACGGGGCATTATCCATGTTTGGATTCTATTATAGTGTCTTGTCAACTACCATGTACAAAGTGCGCCAGCCATGAGTCTGAAAATGGACCTGTTTCTGAGAGGGACTTTTGGGTCCTCCTTTTAGACCCTGCGCAGGCTGCAGTTTGAGCTCAACATTCCATCTACCTAGGAGGACAGGAGATATTTTTCTGCAGTATCTAATTAGTTATGAATTTATTTATTTAATATATACTTTGTGAATGTTCATTTATAACTCTTTTAATATCTTCTATAGTATTTAACCCTTGGCAGTCCTGATGAAGCAGATTTTACAGTCCGAGAAACATGGTGAGTCCAAGGTTGCCTTTCCAAAACCATCAAAAAGTAACTGGATAATCCATATTACGTTAAGAACTGTGAAAATGTGGAATAGACTCCCTCCAGAGGTGGTTCTGGCCAGCTCAGTAGATTGCTTTAAGAAAGGCCTGGATTATTTCCCAAATGTACATAATATAACTGGGTACTGACATTTATAGGTAAAGTTGATCCAGGGAAAATCCGATTGCCTCTCGGGGGGATCAGGAAGGAATTTTTTCCCCTGCTGTAGCAGATTGGAGCATGCTCTGCTGGGGTTTTTTGCCTTCCTCTGGATCAACTGTGGATGTGGAATTGGGTATATGGGATTGTACGATATTTTTTATTTTATTTATTTGTTTTTTTTATGGTTGAACTAGATGTCTTTTTTCAACCTGACTAACTATTTAACTATGTAACTATATATTGGGCATTATCCTTGATGTACTAATTTGAGTTGCCTTGTACAGACTATAGTGCAATAACGTGCTATGATGTCATTACTTTGTTCCTTTTTAACAATATGTGATGCTTTTAATTAGTTATTTTTATAAATAAAATAAATTTAATTTTAAACAAATACTTTTCAGTATGTAGTGCCTCAAAAGTACAGCTATCCTTCACAGTTACTAAGATTGGCTTAAGGATGTAGCACAATAATTAGGGTAAACCGATATCTAGAATACCATCCACAAAAGATAAAAACTTCTATTCTGTGGCTCCCAAACCATAAACTAAGCAGATCTGTAGCCACTTGCAAGTACTGTCTCCTCCATAGTACAAGGACCTCCCTGGTCCTGCATGCATTGTTAAAGGGAATCTGTCACTTTGCTCATTTAAATATCTGGACTGCCCTTTGCCCCACACCCACAGATACCTTCCCTGTGGACTTCTGACCTTCTCTTTGCCTGCAGCATTGCTGAGTTATAAGCCCCATGTCAATCAAAGCTTACACAGGGTTAATGACTTTCCCATGTGATAGTGTTTGGCAGCTTGTGTTTGAGTACTGTATTCTAGGAGCAATGGGGAGAAGGCCACAGGCTTCCCCAGACCTGAAAGTAATGGGTATACCTGAAGGCTCCAACAGATAATTGAGGAGTGGGGCAGTGCAGAGAAGGCATTAGCAGGTGGGGTTTGAGATGTTGTGTCTTGTTAAGAGAACCTGTCACTTTGCCTTTTATTAATGCTAATATAAAGCTCCTAGCTTACCTTCAAACCCGAGTGAAACAAAAAACCAAAAACCAACATATACTCTTCTCTTGATTTATCACTTCTCACTCTCATACTGAATAGGTAAATGAGAAAAGCGTGAAAGGGCTGATTACACAGGAACCACAAATACCTGCTACCTTTTTCTTGTATGATGCAGAATGCAGAACAAGGTTTTTGAAGTATGTGTGTAATTCAGACTGTATGTAAGGAGTGGGATCTGCTAGCACTATCATGTGACTGGGGTTTGCCTGTTGGTAGATTGTTCAAAGTGCAGCTAAACATATTCACCTTAACTACAGGTGACACCACTGGCTTTGGAATATTATGCAGCCTAGAAGTCAGAGAATGGCATCTGAAGCTTCTTATTAAAGTGTCTAATGTTATGATATATCCTTTTAAAGGGGTTGTAAAGGTTCATTTTTTTTAAACAACACACATGTCATACTTACCTCCACTGTGCAGCTCATTTTGCACAGAGTGGCCCCAATCCTGGTCTTCTGGGGTCCCTTGGCGGCTGTCTTGGCTCCTCCCCGCAAGAGATAACCTCCCCATTCTGGGAAGCGCTCTCCCAAGCAGGTTAGCTTGCCGGCGCGCTCCCGCGATACAGTAGGTGGCTATAGCCGCAAAGTGTATCACTTGGCCCTGCCTCCTGCGTCATTGATTAGATTGACAGCAGCGGGAGCCAATGGCTGCGCTGCTATCAATCTCCAATGAAGAGCCAAAAACAGCCTGAAGACAGGGGCGAGTAGCCAGCACGTTCACAACGCAGGACTTTCGAGGGCTCAGGTAAGTAAACCGGGGGGCTGGGGGCTTGTAAGTGTAGCGGGGTGTTCCCCTTTAATGCAGAGAGACTACATTACCCAGAACCCTGTTTGGCAATGTTTCCACCGCAGAGACTCATGGGAGGGGTTATAAGAGGAGGAAGCGAGGCTGGGCTCGGCCTCTTTGGGACACGAGACTTCAGAGACTGATCCTCCTGTGCGGATGTGTCGGAGGGCAAGGCCTGAAGCCTGAGACCTTGCACAGCACCAAAGAGCCTTCCACCCCTCTGCGAGCCTGGGTGGCATCTGACTTCGCTCGACTACAGCCTTGTTGGATCGGGGACCCGATCGCTGAAGAGACTGAGTGTGTGTGGGACACAGTTGGTGGAAGTTCCCGGACTGGAACCGTAGTCCGGGCGGGTGAGAGGGCATATGCCCAACTGATATACTGTTACTGCATATAGGCCTATAGACTGCCGTGGCCTACGAGTTATTCTTGGTATTCTTACTGAAGGCCCTTGTCGGAGCTGAACCTACTGTTCGTATAGCCGAGTTTCTACCCCATCTTTACCTACCCTATTGGATTACAAAGTTTGTACTCTGTTAATGTGCACCACCGTTAAAGATCTGCCGGTGAAGAAAAAGGACTAAGTTGTAGATATCAGAACCAGGCCTGGTGGGGTTTCTAAGGTGTTTTGGTTACTGCGCCACAGGGCACTTAGCTAACGGTCGCCCGCGTGGCGCACTTTTTATGTGTTAACCCTATAGTGTGTTAGTGTGGCTGGGCTCTGCATTACTAATGATTATTCAGTAAACTGTTATTGATGTTACCCTTTTCCTTACCAAGAGCTTAAGTAAAATCTTACACTTATTTCAATTTAGTATTGTCCCAATGCTCAGTTATTCATACAGTATAAGATATACAATTTACTGTCAGTACTAGCTGTGCCAGTAGGGGGTAGAGCATATTGCCGCAGGTTGGCGGAGCTGTCTTCAGGGCCCAAACTAAATCTGCGGCCTTCTTAGTTGGAGGTATCGCTACATAAGCATTGGATGTTTTTTCACCTTAATGCATAGGATGCATTAAGGTGAAAAAACGCGAAGCTTTACAACCCCTTTAAGGCTGTACACAAAGGTTTAGATGCTTGTACCATATTGCTAAATAAACTTTTCCTACAAGTAAGCATAAGTTTCTTTATAATTTCCAGAGTTCTTACAGCACATATTCGTGTTAGGCTGACAGAAATATAAGAAAATAAATAGAAATATGTCACACCTCTTGTAGAGACAACTGCTGTGAAAGACTGATTGCAGCAAAATAAATCACACTATGATATATTTTAGTCATTACAAAATGATGTCTAACATAGGAATGTGGCTATGGTATTCTAAGAGGCACACTGCACTGGGGTCCTCTGCAGCTGTCCTCAGGCTCCAGGATGTGGCCTCCTCAACCACTAGGCAGCTGTCCTGAGCTAGTCTGGTCTTCTTTACAGAAGCATCCCAGGCATTTTAAACATAATATTATTGGCTGTCCCCAGGGCTGTATATACCACACCCATGACCACTTCAAATACTGGTACGAAAGAAAGAACTGCTGTCCCAAAATATAAAAGATGAGGATGGAGGGAGGATGGAGAATGAGGAAGAAGAATTTCAATATTTACAAATATAGATCACTGAATAACTTAGACCCGGTTCACACAGGGGCGACTCGTCAGGCGACTCAGTCGCCTGACAAGTCGCGTCCCGCTCTGTTCAATGGAACCGTTCTAATAGGAGCGACTCAAGTCGCTCCGACTTAGAAAAAGGTTCCTGTCCTACTTTGGGGGCGACTCGGGGCGACTTGCATTGACTTCAATACAGAAGTCATTTTGCAAATCGCCTCTCAAGTCGTCTTGAGATCGCCTTGCCGAGTCGCCCCCAAAGTCGTGCCGCCCCAGTGTGAACCGGCTCTAAGGATATAAAGTGGCAAAATAATTAAAATGACAAGTTTAGCAGTTTTGGGATGAGCAGTTTTCAAGATATCATGGGCTTATTTATTATTATTATACCGGATTTATATAGCACCAGCAGTTTGCGCATCACTTTACAAAGTTAGGGAAGACAATACAATTGGTCTTTAGACCTCTTGCTTTGCCTGGGATGAAGCTTTATTTTAAATTGGTATCATGGGTCCAATCAGTTAATTAAACCAAAAGCAGCACTTGGATATGGGTCCTTCTGTTGCTTTTGGGGTCCACCTTCTTATTATTAAACAGAGATCCTAATGGGTACATATTATATTTAAAATTGAAAAACACAATAAAGGGAACAGGTGATAATAGAAGCACCAAGTCTTTAAAGTGGCTGTAAAGCCTCAAGGATTTTCACCTTAATGCATTCTCTGCACCAGTGCCCCCATGGAAAGTGGCATTCCGTGGGGGCACCCAATGAAGGGGAGGAGCCAGGAGCGCTGGCAGGGCACCCCAGGAGAGGAGGATCGGGGCTGCTCTGTGCAAAACCATTGCACGGAACAGGTACGTATAACAAATTTGTTATTTTTATTTTTTTAAAAATACAAGGGTTTACAAACACTTTAATTCCTAATTTTCCCTTTTGCAAATGCTAAATGCAAGGCTATCATGCTAAGCTTCTTATTTCAATAAGTGAGTCACTGACCCAGAAGTAAATCATTTCCTGATTTGAATACTTGTTCTGGGTCATTGGCTTAGAAAATATAAACAAGTGAGTCAGCAGGACATCCAAAAATCTAACATATGCATAAATTTTGCAAGCAATGGCAGCGCTTGTATTTCCCCCATGAAAAGTTTACTTTAAAGCAGGGGTCTCAAACTGGCGGCCCTCCAGCTGTTGCAAAACTACAAGTACCATGAGGCATTGCAAGGCTGACAGTTACAAGCATGACTCCCACAGGCAGAGGCATGATGGGATTTGTAGTTTTGCATCAGCTGGAGGACCGCCAGTTTGAGACCACTGCTTTAAAGTATATGCTAAGACAATTTTTTAACATTTTAGAAAGACGTAAGGAAGGCTTGGAACCCCTGTCAGGTTTTTATTGCTGTCTGTATCCCTACTGGGTAGATTCACCTATTGGTCACTGTGACCATTGGCTCTGGTACAAAAAGTAATGGGAAATACAAAATGTTTCACAGGAACAGGGGAGGAGGAGAAATCTTCTAATGAGGAAACCTGTTCTGGCGACCACTATTTTAACTTCCTGTTTTATCTCAGGCACAGGAAGTAAAGAAAAATTTCCCCTACTTGACAAAGGCAGAAAAAACGATTCAAAACTAAAAACAATGTTTTGGCTTTACATACAAGCTATGAGCTATGAGTAAGCATCTAACGATGTAAAACGCGTTAGCCACTTGTCCCTGCATGTCCACTTTTTGTATTTGACTGTACTTTGGATTTTATTTTTTTTGATTTACTAAATAAAGACGCCTTCAACGGAGTGCGGCAGTCCAGGATGTTTTCTTTTCTCTTTGGCTTTACATACACTTTGATTTTCAAAAACATATCAGAACTGAAAATAGAGCTATCATATGACATAAGGATGTGATGCTACGAAGAGATTATTTCCTTGATTTCCTGTGACTAATTAAAATACTAGCACTATCTCTTTGTGAGGCATTACCAAGACATATCTCACTTAGAACAAGGGTCAGTAAGATGTCTGGCTGTCGTTCCTCAAACTGCATATCAACATGACTGGTCAAAATCTTTTACTTTGACTCAGACATTGCACAGATGTGGCACACACACAGTACGTGGACTGTTCTATGGTGATCACAAAATTTCCATTAGGTTCACAAAAATCCTTTATGCCATAAAAAGTATTACTGATATTGGTAATTACTTCCCATGTCTCCAGTAGGCACAGGCATGTTTTGTTTTTTGAAGGCAGTACTCAAATCTGTCATATTGCAAATATTAACACACCAAGCCCCCTCTCTATCCCTTTTCTTGTTTTCTCTATCTCACACAAAGTTCTCTTGAAGAATAAAACTGTTCTAAGTTAAATAAGAGTAATGTAGTAATTACAGTATAAGTTACAATTTCTCACTAAAAGTATAACTAAAATCAAGCAACAGAAATGGCATACAAGCAAACTAAATGTCTCATTGTCCAAAACCACAGTACTCAGAGTGGAAATAGCCTAAATAAACATTATACTTGACTAATGACCAGCATTTGCAGCACAGTGTTAATACCCTCAGCTACATTCAAATCAAACTCAAACATTGAATATAATACCAATTGTAACAAAATGTATTAAAATTCAGTATATAGATAACAGTTATAAACATGCATTCTGCTATTAAACATCTTTATACCTTAAAATTCAAATATTGTTAATGGGTATAACTTACACAAAGAGGCAAGGTCCAGAGTGTGATAAAAAGAAAGTCCCCAAGTAGGTTGATCAGCTCCCTGTGTCCTTGTCAGGACCTGCAACTCTGTTTCTGTGTGTCTAGCAAGTGGCAGCTGTTTTTATCAGGGCACAGAGCTATGTTGGGACGATGAACCTACATAGCTATTTTTAGGGTATTGCAAGTACTCTACTATTCTATGAGTTTGAGTCAACTATTACTCTGCTGAAACCCAAGGCGGGAGACATATCAGGTACAGATGAACAGTAAGGGACACTTAGCTCATGAGTGTTTGGAAATGAGGTCTGTTAGGACTGAGGCTGAGTCATTGTCAGACATCTTGGCTGATGATGATGATGATGTCAGTGAATTTAAGATTTGTAGAACACCTTAGAAGGGTCTAAAAGTTATACCAAGCTGTAGGTGTTCTGAAAGGTACAGACAGGCAAAGCCTAAGGCCCCTGTACACACGGGCCTAATATCGGGAAACATCGGCCTGTTCAATAAAAAACGGACGACATTCGGTCCGTGTGTATGCCGGTTCGTCCGCCAGAAGCTAACCGTTTGTCCGGCTTCTGTCAAACGAGCATGGTGGAAAACCAGTAGCCGACCAACTCTCGATCAGCCCTCTCAGCCAATGGCAGAGAGCGCTAACCAAGTGTTCTGGCGGGGGCGGGGGGCAGCGGGGGAGATCGTTGTACTATTTCGGATGGTTAATACAGCAGCTCTCACCGGAGCTGTCAGTTCAACCCGCTGGGTTGAAAAAAAAAAAAAACTTGTAGTGTGTACCAGGCTTAAGGGTACCCATACACAGTAGTGTGTAATTATTCACTAATGATCATAAGTGTTCCTTTTCTCCTTTTGTGGTATCTACTTATCTCAATTTAAGCACAAGAAGATAGTAGAAAAAGATGAGATACCGCCTTGATGGTTTGTGCTCAACTACAACATTGTGTGGATTAAAAGGTCATATAGTCAAGCGTATGTTGTAGAATCAAATAAAATTTGTGTCTGATCAGGGGAACCTCAAAGAGCAAAGCTCGGTGCACACTGCTGTCGTACAACTTCCTTCCAATTTGATCTGACTTGGATGCTATTTAGAAGCCTGTACAAGGACTGAAATCGTACCCAACTCGGACCAAAGTAGTGCAGGAACCTTTTTCTAAAAGTCGGAGTGACTTGTTTAGCATCAGTTAAGACTGCTCTCATAGGAAAACATTTGATATGTCATCCGACTTGGGGTCTCACAAGTCGGATCCCATGTCGCAGCAGTGTGAACCGAGCCTACCTCTACTTTTGTTGAGAAAACAACATTCCCCTTTGGGTGATCTACTATATGTACATTACAGAGAATTTAACAAACATTGCTACAAATTCCTATCTGTTGTTATTCTGAAGAAATCACTGTTTGTTTCTCTGTGTGGAAAGTGAATCTAATGGGAGTTATTATATGATTATCATTCAGCTGCTGCACTGGCAGTCTGGCACGGTTCTAATAAGGAATGTGGCAGGGTCTGCAACCCTTTAGATGTGATTTCCCTTTGGGAGTATCCCCCCAAAAATGACATGTTTATTTCAGGGGATACTCAAAATCTGACTCATATCTTAGTGCAGACTTCTTGGAAAATCAGTAAGCCAATCACACAAGCAGAAAATAACATATCTGGGGGGGAGGAGTTCTGTACACCATCTGTTCCAGTTAGCCATATTGCATTGAATTTTACAGAAAATTACAGCGCTACAGAATGAATATAAAAGGTAATTTTTATCACTCAGTTATAATATGCAATTGTATATGCTATATTTTAATTAAAATATTTTTTTTTATTTGCTATTTTTTCTCATGAAAGTGGAGTTACCCTTTAAATCATATGAAAATGAACAATAGAAAAGTTGTATTGCAAAAGTGCCAAAATAGATTTTATAATATCTAATGGTATAAATTCTAAAGAGGATCCCCTTTGCATTGATTTGATTACAATTGAAATGTAGACAAGTCTTATTGTTGATTTTTTTTAATTCAAGTGTAGAATATAAGTGATATTTGTACAATATGTTTCCCAGTTTTGTATGGTTGGTATTAACCTTGGCATTTGTAGGTTATGTGAGAGATGTCAATATTCACATATTAGCCACTCTGATTCTTACTGACTGTCATATGTTAACGGCCACAACACACATCGAACTCCTCCTGAGAATATAAAAAAGGTTCCTCGACACCTGACAGTGGACATCAGCTCCGTAATGTTAAACTAGAATAACATTTCTGCTGTAGGATGCTTAAAGCAAGTGTAGCGGGTGTTAAATTTAGTGGGGTGTATCTGGGCAGTGGATGGCCCAGATACATTGATTTTAGGGATTTATGGACATTTTGGAGTGTGGGAGGTATGAATGGTGTCATGTTCCCTGCGGTCCCTGGGTGGCGCTGTCACCTGGGACCAGGGTTGGACTACCATTCTAGAGCCGTGCCCTTTTTTGTCCTCTTTCGGCAGTAGTATGGCGGGGCGGTGAACCCGCTGTGCCTGCTGAGAGAGGATATAAAAGGGGGCAGACATCTTGCGCACAAGGTCCATTCCCCAGGCACCTTCGGCCTGGGGGCTGCTGTGGTTCGTCTGTGCCCAGGCGCCCTTGGCCTGGGCATGTGGAGTCGAGTTCCATCCCAGGCACCTTCAGCCTGCAGGGAGATACTACATCAGGAGGCCTGGGGCCCAGTACCTTCGACTGGGTCCCGCGAGGGCGAAGCATTCCTAAGGTGCCCCCGGTATTGGGTGCCTGAATCCTGGGCATAAGGGACCGGAGACGTGACCTCCCCGTAGAGCCAGCGCAGCATTTGCTGGTGCCGGTGGAGGCCTCTGGTGACCGTCCGGATGTCTTCCTCTGACAGGGGTCGTTTGTTCTAAAGGAGGTACTTCATGTTCTCATAGTCTGTGGCAGGGACCCATCTTTCTCAGGTCAGTGGCAGGCCTCATCCAAGGCATGTGGCATGGGCCTCAACGTTCACCCAGGTCAGTGGCAGTGACCAAACTCACGGTCGGTGGCAGCGACTGTGCGCCAAAGCCTGTTTGCACTAAACGGAACAGGAGAAACTCTATTCATTAGTTGTGCCTGGACCTACTCTTCCCTACACCTTGTCTGTTCTTTTAAAAGTCAACCGGTTCAAGTCAATAAAACAGTGTTGGACTTTTCTTGGTGTGGAACTCGTGTTACTGGAAGCTAAGTGTCCCTGTCAGTGACAGTGACAATCATCCTCCATAGGAGAAGCTGAGGTTCCGGCCTAAAGCGCAGACCCGAGGGTAAACGGTTAGCTCATATTTCTGCATCCTACATCAGAGAGCCGAGCTGGTGGTGTGCATATTTCCCCCTTCTCCCATATACCCCTAACAAGTAGAACCAGCCGTGAAGAGAGGGAAGAAGCTGGGGAAGGACCGCTACACAAGGAATGTAGACTAATAGATTTGATTGTTTTCATTTAATGGCTCAGTAAAAATACAGTGATAGCTCGGTTCACAAACTTTAAGTGGAGCTCCACCCTAAATTTTCACTTGTGCTGATCGGAGTCCTCCCCCCCTCCGGTGTCACAATTGACACCTTTCAGGGGGGAGGGGGGTGAAGATACCTGTCTAAGACAGGTATTTTCACCCACATCCGGGAGTCCTCTCTCCGGGAATCTGCGGGAGTGACGTCACTTCCCCCAGACTTCCGTAGTGTTCTGGGAGACACTCGGCTCCCAGAACACAGGAGGACGAATCAGAACGGCGCAGCGCGACTCGCGCATGTGCCGTAGGGAACCGGGCATGAAGCAGCAGGGCTTCACTTCCTGGTTCCCTCAGCGAGGATGGCGGAGGGAGCAGCAGAGCGACGAGCGATCGCTCGTCTTCTGCTGCAGACGTCGCTGGACTCCAGGACAGGTAAGTGTCCAAATATTAAAAGCCAGCAGCTGCTGTAGCTGTAGCTGCTGGCTTTTAATATTTTTTTTTCCGGTGGAGCTCCGCTTTAATTTGTGAAACGCCTCTGATCGCGAACCAAGGCAAATTTTCCTATAGGGTTTAATGTAAATCAGGTTAATCCGTTCTGAACTTTTTTTTTTATATATAAAATTATGAAATGTATGTACAGTACAAAAAAAGGATTTTAAACATATGGTATATTATATAGGGTCTATTACATTAAGATGACCTCTTGCATGTGTACATCTAAAAAAAAAAAAAAAAAACTATAGCTCCTCTTTAATCCTTGTTAGAAACAATCCCAAACCCCAATTTAAATGACTAATCTAGGGGCCAGAAAACAGCACTGTGCATCCAAGAAAAGATCGTCTGAGGGCATGATAAAGTTGCAGAATTAATATGAACTGTTTTTCCATGATTCCCAATCAAGTGAGCCCACCATCATGGTAGTCAGGGGGCAGAAACCCCTATCTGAGTGGACTGGTTCTCCTAAGACTCTCATCTTGCACTGCTCTTCTCAATATGAACGTGTCAGAGCAGGGAAGATGGCCGTGGCTCGTGTTCGTAAACCGAAGGAAACTTTTGTGAAGTCTTCTGTTTGCGAACCGAGTTGTTCGTGAACAGAAGCGTTCGTCAACCGAGGTATCACTGTACCTAGGAACTACTTGTCGTAGTTCCCACCTATTCCTCATTGGGCGTAATATGCCCCTAGTTCTCTCACAGTTGTCCCTTTTCTGGATTTGCCATATTTCTTTATGGGGTTTATAGTAGTGAAGTGGCACATAGCAGTTGGTCCAATAAGTAAAGAAGGTAAACTTGTTATCTGTATCCTGATGTTGGTGCCCTTCTTTAAATGATGCCCACTACATCATATAACCAACTTTAGCCTCTGCAGTGAACTTGCATTTTAGGCCATAGCAACAGCAAGCAAGCAGAACAACAGAATCATGTGACCTGAATTGAAAGGATAGTTGTATGAATCTTTTAATATTTTTTTTTTAATATGGACACTTTCCGCTAAACTGTTTCTTTGTTCTGCTTTAATTTCTTTCCTATAAACAGATTAAAATATGCCTTCTCATAATTCTTTATGATGATGGACCAAAAAAGGCAATCAAAAACAATATAATCATACACCAATGGTACCATTACATGTATTACGTGTTGGGCCAACATGGTTGATTTATATTTCAAGTAAATTAACCATGCATTTACTATGCAACCACTGGCATAGTCAACAGATATCAATCCAGATTTTAAATGTCCAGGAAGGCGTATGCAGTCATTAAAATGTACATGTAATTCTCATTTTGCAGAAAGCTGGCCAGGAGTTTGTCAATACCATGGCGTCTGATGCAGATTAGACTGTCCAAACTGAAGCCTTAACTGTGGAGGGAAGCCTGGTCTAAGTGTAGGTTCAAATCTATGCAGGTTGCAGTTTATGTGTTTTGCTGGCACGCTTTGCATTTTAGAACACACCCTTTTGAGCTTGGTGCTTTTTGTGTTTTTTTTTTTAGCTAATAGCAAAGTATGACAGTTCTGTTCATGGAGTGCGCTAGTGATACGACTTCACCCTCTCTGGCACTCAAGTAGCATTAAAGTCACATCAAAGTAGTGCAGGAACCTTTATGTGTCCAAATGATAAAAATAAAAAAATATAGAGGGAACGGGGAATGGATAAGGAGAGGTGGGACTTTATATGGAGCACACAGTCTAGGGAAAACAACTATCAAATACCGTATATACTCCAGTATAAGCCAACCCGAAAATAAGCCGAGGCACCTAATTTTACCACAAAAAACTGGGAAGACGTATTGACTCGAGTATAAGCCTAGGGTGTCCATCGGCATGCCTCACTGAGCCTCAGTTTGTCTCACTGTGCCCATGTGCATGCCTCACTGTGTCCATGCCTCACTGTGTCCATGCCTCACTGTGTCCATGCCTCACTGTGCCCATGACTCACTGTGCCCATGCCTCAATGTGTCCATGCCTCACTGTGTCCATGCCTCACTGTGCCCATGCCTCACTGTGTCCATGCCTCACTGTGTCCATGCCTCACTGTGTCCATGACTAGACTGACGTTTAACATGAAAGTCTATTGAAGGGGTGCCTGGATTTGAAAAATCGGTGCTCCCCAGCCGTAGGTCCCCCAGACAAAAAACTTTGCACACTTGTAGAGGAGAAATGGGGCTAAATATGTGCCAAGTTCCGGGTCCAGGGGACTTATGACCAGCCAGTACGGGGTCCCCAAAATCACCAGAGAAATTACCATTTAACATGGGAGTCTATTGAAGGAGTGCCCGGCTTTGAAAAATCGTTGCTCCCCGGCCGTAGGTCCTCTGGACAAAAAACTTTGCACACTTGTAGAGGAAGAGTGTAGCTACGTGTGTGCCAAGATTGGGGACCAGGGCATCTACAGCTGGCCGGTACCGGGTCCTCAAAATTCCAGGAGATCAGGCGCAAAAAGGTGACTCGGAATTCCGAATTTACGAAAAAAGCAAAAAAGTGCACATGTCTAGTGGCGTACCAATCTAAACCCACAAAACTAAATAAAATAAAGTACATAATTTTGTAATCCTATGGGAATTGTACTTACACATCAATTATCGTCCTTTTAATGTATTTATGGTCTTCAATATTATCATAATTATTATATTTTTTTCATGTAATTGTCTAATTGTACCGATTAAAACATTTTAATTTTCAATTATTTGATAGTTGTTTTCCCTAGACTGTGTGCTCCATATAAAGTCCCACCTCTCCTTATCTATTCCCCGTTCCCTCTATATTTTTATCACTAGACAGGGATGGGGGTACATAACCCTACTGGTCACGACCTCATATAAAGTCCCACCTTGTTACCCAATTTTTTTTATGTGTCCAAAGTCTCATGCTAGGGGTAAGGGCTAGGTTTAGGGTTAAAGTTAGGTTTAGGGTTAGAGTTAGGGTTAGGGTTGTTGGAAAAGAAGCAACAGCAAGTAGCTTTCTATATTGTGAACTATATACAGGCAGTCCTCGAGTTACGAACGACTCCTATTTACAAACGGCCTCAATGCCGGCCGCTTGTGCTCCATGCTGGTCCTGGATACGTTCGAGCAGCTATCTTGCAGCACCGGACACATCCCACACTGCAGTTCTACATGTACTGCATGGCCAGAAGAGCCCCAGATAAAATAACTGCATTCCCAGAAGCGCCTGGAACATCCCACATCCATGCACAGGTGGAAGTTACACTTACAAATGCAGTGTTCCGACTTTCACACAAATTCCACTTACAAACAAACCTACATTCCTTGTTGTGTTCGTAACTTGGGGACTGCCTGTATATGCATTATACCTATCTATACCAGTAGGTGGCACTGCAGTATTATAGTGCGTATTCTCTGTGGTAATGTAATCACAGGATGTATCTTATGTATCTAAGCATGCACTTGTATCTTCCTGTTTCCCTTTAAGACATGCATTGCTAATCTTCCATAAATATGAAGTATTCTCTGCATACAACAAGCTTCCAAACGCATGATTCAATAACCTGCTAATAAGGGTTATGGTCAGCGGTATTCATTAGGACTGGGGTTAGAGGTAATTGTTAAGGTTAGCATTCTAACCCTAACCATAACTGCTAACCATAACCTTAACAATTACCACTACCACTAGCCCTAACATTTAACCTTAACCCTAGCCCTTAACCCTAAAATGCGACACAAAAAGATTCCTGCACTACTTTGATGCGACTTTGATGCAACTTTGATGCTACCTGAGTGCCAGAGAGTATAACGTCACATGAAAGTCGCACACCATGAACAGAACTCTCATACTTTCCTGTTAGCATAAAAAACCTGAAACCGCTAAACACGTAAAAATCGCATCAAAAACACAACACTTGTGTTTTTGGTGTGGGTTATTAAAGTCTATTACATGCAAGACGCAATCTGCTGCGGGAAAAAAAAGTCTCTGACCCTTTCCATATAACGCACTGGCTCAAAATGCACAGATGTGAACTAGATCTATATGAAACCCTCGTTAAAGGGACTGTAATGCATTTCTGCAAAACACACTAAAAAACACATAGGCGTGAGCCAAGGGTTAATGTGTATTGGCTGCTTCTATGGGCTGCTACCTTATACTTAGTCTTGCTGGACTGATTTTGTGGAACGGTTAGTACAGATGCAAAACAAAAGGGAAATTACAATTGACTTGACTCAACATTGGAATATGGAGTGAAAAGAAACATTTTAAGTGCTGTGAAGAGGATTCGATTTGATGCAGGATTCGATCCACTCGAACAACATAGTCCGATAACTTCTCTCCTCGCCACTGGTGAGTATGTTCAAACTTGTACATTAAGTCTGGTAGTTTCTCCACCCTTCCATAAACAGCACATAAAGCCTCAATGTAGTCCCCAGCTTCACAATCTGGTTTTCCTCTTTTTAGACTTCTAATGCCACCCGCTGCTGGACTCCGAAGACTTTCACTGATCCGTTGTCTCTTCACAATTTCAGGCACATTCCAATCCTCTGATGCCTGCATGGCTTGATCCATCCAACTGTTAAACTCTTCCTCGCCTTCTGCGATGGGGACACGGCCCGAGAAAAATTGCAACCTCCGATACCCCTGATTAGCAGAGATCGTATGGCTCTTTATCAAGCTCTCAACCAATGGACTCATGTCTGTGTAGAATGAGGCAGGGGGAATTCCAGCCGTTGGACTGCCTACAGCTGAACCGTTTGCAACCGAACTTCCTTGTTGCGACTGGGAGGGGTCTTAGTCCAGATCACCTGTCGACTGTAATAAGATTACTTGACTATCAAGGTCTTCCGCCAGGCTCACGACACTCTTCTGAAACTCAACTGGAATTCTCTTTCTCCACTCTAAGAGAACATAGGTTCAGTCGTCCTCATGCTCATGTTTCAATTCCAAAAGGTAAGACCCTTTTTCTGGGACAACCTTCTTCATCAACTGTCGCACCTCCTTGTCAAACCACCGAACTCCTGGCAGTCTTAGAACTGTGGTTAGCTCCAACCGGCTCCCATGTTCTCGGCCCCAGTCAGTGGGGGTGACCGGGTCCATGTTTTATTCTACCCTGGGCACATCACCTGACTTGCTCAAGCGTCCCAGATGGGGTATCTCTGTGGGACCTCCAAATGTAGCGGTACCCCATAAGGGCTGCTAATAGACTCTGTACCCCATTGGTTACCTTGACTCTGCAAATCCTATCTTATCTCTGACACACTGAGTTCCATCATGTCACCAGCTGTGATAGTAAATAGAGACTCACACAATATTAAAGAAACAGTTCAAATATGTTTACTGTGGTATCAAAACACAAGATACATAAGTCCATCAACTTTGGCCAGTAATGAAAACACTCCTGTATACACCACCCTTTATCTTAAACTTGTCTAGTAAACTGAATATATTGGTGAGATTCCCTAAATTATGAACGAACACAGGTGCTTACCCAATACAGAGACCTATGTGAACAGGTTAACAGAAAGTAAACACCTGGCACTATATCGTATCTGTCAGGTCTCTACCTTCTGCCTCCTCAGCGCACAGGCCATAATCCTGTACAATTATGAAAACAGTATAAACAATATTATATTCAGTAGGATGGCTCCCTGTAGCAGTTCAATGCAATTTGAGCAGATGGGAAGAAAAAGTTATAAAAAGGGTGAGGAAGGGCTGTTCCTTGAAATCCAGATGTCTTCGGCTATCCTCTTTCTTTAGTAGTAAATAAAGTGAGCCAAAAGTGCAAGATGTGACAAAATTAGCAAAGATGTGATTTATCCTGGTAATAGTATAGCTTCCTTCTTTCTTATAATCCTAAAGATGTCATCTGATGTGGCTTCTGGAAACAGTAATGTGTACTAAGCATAGGCATCTACTGGCTGTGGCCTGTATAACAGAGTTTAATCTATGTGGGACTACAAGTACCACCAGCCAATCTGTATGGGTGTTGTACAACAGTAATAGTAATGTCCTTATCTATGACAAGGCTATGCCCGCTCACCACTCCAAATCTCAGATGGATAGATCACGGTGCAGATGATGAGAAGGCTCCAGCCGGAACTCTCTCTGTGTCTTTGCTCTGTAAAATGGTGGCCACCGCACCACGCTGCACTCACTGGAATATGGATTGCAGACGCCTTTGGATGATCCGGAACACCCGCCGGTCCACTGGGCTGAAGAAGCGATGCTATCCGCAGAGATCCCTCTGGGTATGGCTTTCCGGCTTCCCCGCTGTGTAGGCTGCAAATCATCAGCAACTCCCTGTCACACAGACCTCCTGCTGGCAGAGTCAAAACGGTGTTCAGAGAGAGCGATCTAGGCCATTCCTGCCCTTTTTACATCCTCTCCCAGCAGTCTGTTCTGTGCACTCAGTATTCTGTTCCTTGTAGTTCAGATTAGTCCTGCTGGCGGTGTCACTTCTGCATTCTGAACTACACGTTCCATGATGCTTTGCTCTGAGTCCTCACACAGGAAGAAAAGAAACACACATGTTAACAGCAGAGATATTGTCGCTAACTTATGAGCACAATAGATGACCCTGGCTACACTAGCAATATGCCATACTACCCGCTGTTTCTATATTTCTACTGTTGTATTAAATACAGAGAATTCTGGGTTAGCAACAAACTGAAGTGCTATATATCACTGAAATTATGTAACCACATAAGGAAAGTATGTCAGACTTGACTGAGATTTAAACTGAGACTAAAAAGAGCAGTAAATCACAACCATTGTGCAGTGAAGTAGGAGGAAGAATCTACTGCATATACAGTAGGTAATGGGAAAATCTGTCTACCCGCATGTACAAATCTAAACACACTTATACATAAAACCAAACGTTTTACATCATAAACCCACAGTGATAAGAATATTTACATTAAACTGATCTCATTCACACATATTTTTAACAAATATTATTAATATAATATATGAATTCACTGTTAATGCACTATATGGACTATCATTTCCTGTCTTTAGTGTTAAGTCACAGTTTGGAAACCAACCAATTAGGATATAATAGCATATCATTTAACATATTGTGTCATTACTACCACCCATAGTGTATAAATAGTACTTCCTGATGTCATTCCATGAAGTGTGTACACATAGTCTATAATTGTACAAATTGTACAACTTATGAAGATCTACTTATAGTATATATACAGTGGGGAAAATAATAATTTGTTTCCCTGAAGATTTTGTAAGTTTGCCCACTTGCAAAGAAATTAAGGGTCTATCATTTTATCATAGGTGTATTTTAAATGATAGAGACAGAATATCAACCAAAAATCCAGAAAAAACATGAAACAAATGTTATAAATTGAGTTTCAGTTCAGTGAGGAAAATAAGTATTTGATCCCCAAGCAAAACATGACTTAGTACTTGGTGGTCCATTCTTCTTTACAGATCTTCTCTAAATCCCTAAATGTAAACCCGAGTTTTTTATTTTTTTTGCTGTCACAATGTATAGTATAAGATTTCCTATCATCTGTGCCCAGTCTTGCCACAAAGAGTTAATCCAGCTTTGAGTAATCCTCTTTTCTTTTTTCAGTGAGATAAACGGACAAACAGGAGAAAACTTTTGTCCGTTCTTCCCCCTTGCTGTGAATGACAGGTTATTTACATATCTCATGCACTAGCCTGAAACAGGCATTATTTTTTAATTCCCACCCCCACTCCTATTCTGAAGTCATGTGGTTACTTTTCTGGATTTTGACTGGATGTTAGTGATCAGAGCAGAATTCAGTGTAAGGAATACACAGGAGAAATTGTATGTTGACAAGGGGAGTGTAGAGGTGGGCGGGGAGTCTACTGACATCACGACTCCACCCACGAGCTCCAGACAACAGATCCACCCACAGAATCTGCAGTTATTCAGGTCTCATAACAGACAGAGGGGAGACATTGGACAGGTGAGGATACACGCAGGAGGCATCTATATCCTTATAGATCAGCACTATGGCAGTAGTTTAGAAAGGATGAGAGTGGGTTTACATCCACTTTAAGGTTTCTTGGCTATCGCTTGTCAGCTCCCTCCATAAATTTTCTATAGTGTTACGGTCTGGAGATTGGCTAGGCCATTCCATGACCTTGAGAGCCGGTTCACACCAGGGCGACTCGTTAGGCGACTCAGTCGCCTGACAAGTCGCGTCCCACGCTTTTCAATGGAACCGTTCAAAGTAAGAGCGACTCAGGTTGCTCCGACTTAGAAAAAGGTTCCTGTACTACTTTTGGGGGTGACCCAAGGCGATCTGCATTGACTTCTATACAGAAGTCTTATGCAAATCGCCTCGGCGGGCGTCTCAAGTCGTCTTGAGATCGCGCCGCAGAGGTCGCCCCCACAAGTCGTGCCGCGTCGCGCCGCCCTGGTGTGAACCGGGTCTAAAGCAAGCCTTCAGTAATTTTTTTATCTTTCCATCTATTAAATCTTCTGCCCTTGTTGTTGTTTTTTTTTAAAACGTTGTTTATTGTGTTCGGTTACATCTTGAGATACATTTGCAGTGGAAGTGTAATGGTGACACCGATATTATCATTTCATTAGAAAATATAAAGAAAAGGTAACATATATCAACAAAACAAATATAGTTTGAGGGGAGTATCTCTTATGTAGAGGGTACATGTCCCCTGTGCTGCCATCAGCTTGTTGTCTTATAGTAGGCTCAGGCTGTACCATTAGCAGAGAAACAGCCCCAAAGCACAATGTTTCCCCCCAGTGCTTTACTGTAGGGATAGTGTAGGGATAGTGTAGGGTCATAGTCAGTATTTTTCTTCCTCCAAACACGGCAAGTTGAGTTAATGCCAGAGCTCAATTTTGGTCTCATCTGACCACAGCACTTTCTCCCAATCCTTCTCTGAATCATTTAGATGTTCATTGGCAAACTTCAGACGGGCCTGTACATGTACCTTCTTGAGGAGGGGGACCTTGCGGGCACTGCAGGATTTCAGTCCATGGCAGCGTATGGTTTGTTTGGTGATTGTGGTCCCAACTGCCTTGAGATCAATCACAAGCTCCTTGCGTGTAGTTTTGGGCTGATTCGCCACTGTTCTCATAATCATCCTCACCCCATGAGGTGAAATCTTGCATGGAGCTCGAGATCAAGGGCGATTGATGGTTATTTTGTATTTCTTCCATTTGCGAATAATCGCTCCAACACTTATGTCCTTATAATCAATCTTCTTGCTGAGGGTCTTGTAGCTCATTCCAGCCTTGTGCAGGTCTACAATCTTGTCCCTGACATCCTTTGACAGCTCTTTGGTCTTGCCCAGGATGTTGAGGGTTGAATGCAAGAAAGTGATTCTGTGGACAGGTGTCTTTTATACACATAACAAGTTGTTGTTAGAAGCACCTTCCTAAATAGCCAGTCTGTGAGAGCCAGAATTATTGTTGGTTGGAAGGGGGTTAAATACTTATTTTATTCACTGAACTGACAACTGAACAACTCAATTGTGTTTTTCTGGATTTTTTGGTAGATATTCTGTCTTTATCATTTAAAATACACCTATGATAACAATTATAGACCCTTAATTTCTTTGTGTGTGGGCAAACTTACAAAATATGCAGGAGATCAAAAAATTATTTTCCCTACTGTACTGTATATACCTGGCTTGACTGGATTAGTGTAATTCATTTTGTGATGGCTATGATGACATTCATCGTATTTTGTAATAAAGAGCAGATAACTGGCTTAACTGGATCAAAGTCCGTGAAATAAACTTTTTCTGGTTCAATAAACTTTTTCTGGTTCAATAAATGTTTATTGAAGTTTTACAAGAGTACAACACCATATAACATAAATACAACAAGGAAATTCACGTTACAACCAAGGCTGGGTAGCCCTTACACAAAGACCGAGTGCCAGCTAGAGCCTGCGAAGCTTGGCTAGCCGCCATTCCCATTTCCAGTCAGAAACAGTAACCAATAAGGAAGGTTTCGCACCTGGGAGAAAGCAGAATAAAAACGTAAATGAGGTGGTATGCAAAAGGGGTGTGTCTAGGCTAAACCAGCTTTAAACTAAGAGGCCATCAACCCAGCAATTGTAGTCAAACTAGGAAAGGCAAAGGAAAATGGGCATTTAGTGACGACCTCTTGGTATATCTATTGTCATCAAATATACATATCGTTTAAAAGGTGATAGCTTTATTACAAAACATTAAAAAGGCATTCTGCATTAGGTGGGCAATATAAGACCCCCATACATAAAATCAAGAAAAAGGTAGCAGTCAGACTAGTAGAGCTTTCCTACACGTTTCGGGCTCACAGACGCTTCTTCAAGGCTTCAGTTTCTCATCATCTGACCAAGTACCTGAAGTTAATAATCAAATAAATGCAATAAGTGCAAACATATACATGAACACATATCCATAACTGCTTTCAAATGAACCCCCTATCCCATGGAAAAACTGGAAAAAAAAAGTAACAAAAAACAAAAATGTGGTATATGCAATACCTTGTGGGCACATCATATCCATTCAGGCTACAGGGAGACAAGTAAACAGTGACCCAAAACAGGAACATCAACCCAAAGAGATAGAGCAGACTAGACAACACCCCCAGGAAACACACAAGCTGTACTAGAAAGAACACATAATCACAGACTGATGAACTAGAAGTGGACGTATACATTTAACCTCATATATCGAAAATGTAAACAGGTATATAATAATAGGGTAGCCGGGATATAGATGCACAACTCAAAATTGCTATACTATCCTTCACTTATGAAGGGTACAGAGGCAGTTACTCCAAAATGTCCCTTAACGGTAGGGGATAGTGATATCTCCAATTCAAAATAAAAATAAAATGAAATAACCAACATCTTTTAAATATTAAGGCTCAGTAATCCAGCCACAGCTTAAACAGGATGAACACTTACCAAAAGGTATATTAATTGTCAGCAAAGTCACCAAAGGTTCAAAGAGGATGGATTTATATCAAAGAAAGCCCTCTGCTAATGACCCATCAAGTATAGGATTTCCATAAGGGTGCCTGTGTCTCCCGAGGACCCGATCTCCCAGCAAGCTTCCCCATTACTGTCATCACTGGCAGGACTACTAAGTCTTAATATGTGATGGATGTCAGTTATTTCACTTTATTTTTTATTTTTTATTTTGAATTGGAGATATCACTATCCGCTACTGTTAATGGACATTTTAGAGTAACTGTCTCTGTACCCTTCATAAGTAAAAGTTAGTATAACCATTTTGAGTTGTGCAGGGCTACCCTATTACTATATACCTGTTTACATTTTCGATACATGAGGTTGTATGTATACGTCCACTTCTAGTTCATCAGTCTGTGATTATGCGTTCTTTCTAGTACAGCTTGTGTGTTTCCTGGGGGGTGTTGCCCACTCTGTTTCATCTCTTTGGGTTGATGTTCCTGTTTTGGGTTCCTGTTTACTTGTCTCCCTGTAGCCTGAACAGATATGATGGGCCCACAAGGTGTTGCATATACCACTTTGTGTTTTTTTTTGTTTTTGTCTTGGGATAGGGGGTTCATTTGAATGCAGTTATGGATATGTATTTATGTATATGTTTGCCCTTTTGCATTTATTTGAATACTAACATCAGGTACTTTGTCAGATGATGAGAGATTGAAACCTTGAAGAAGCGGCTGTGACAGCAAAATGTGTAGCCATGCTTTACAAACAGTCTGACTGCTACGTTTTTCTTGATTTTATGTATGGGGGATCTTATTTTGCCCACCTGATGTAGAATGCCTTTTAAATATTTTGTAATAAAGCTATGACTTTTTTTTTTAACAACAACGTTGGTCTTTATTGAGAATCATGTTAGCACACAAGGCAGTCATTAAAAAAAAAAAAACTCAAATACAAATCAGGTAAATTTGAACACATTGATGGTACAGAAATTCAAGCGTAGACAAATAGCATTCAAATATAGACTCCAATACCAGGATACAAAATATGTACAAACTCAAGAGGATATGTTATAACAAAGGGAACCCTGCAGATACCCCCGTGTGGGGGGGGGGTACAGCCGCCCCCACCAAGACGAATCTCAAGTACTAATCTATAGGTCTACCACCCCAGAACTTCACACTTGTTCGGTCCAAGGCAGCCATAAGCGATCAAATTTTTGGGGATAGCCTCAATTGATATAAGTCAGCTTGTAAAGGGGCATCACTGAATTTATGGAGGAGTCCCAAGACTCGACTGTAGGGGGAGAGGGGAATGTCCACCTGAGCAATATTTCCTTTTTAGCATAGAAAAGGACATAGGAAATAAGCAGCTTAGTATAACGAGGCCTCTGTTCATCATCCTGAATACCCAGCAGTGCCAGTTCAGGTGACACGGGAAGGGACAAGCTATGACTTTTTAAACTATTTTTATATTTGATGACATTAGATATACCAAGAGGTCATCACTAAACGCCCATTTTCCTTTGCCTTTCCTAGTTCGACTAGGTTGGGAATAATCTATCCATAGGGTCCAGATTTTAAGGAAGCTGTCATGCTTGTCTTCTAATATGGCCTCCAGTTTCTAAATAAACTTTTTGACAGCTGTGATGACATTCATGGTATTTTGGAATGAAGTAGCAAGATACCTTTCAGATCACATCAGCAATGCCCTGCAGCAGATATATACTGTATATGTATATATCCAAACACAACTGAGTTACTAGAAAGGGAATCCTATTAACTTGGCGGTCTAAAATAAATGTCATGCATTTAGTGTTTACACAGAGAGCGAAGTACATTGGAGCTACTTTTACGTGGAACATAATTTACATACTTGTTTAGAATTATTATATGCTAATAACTAGATGTATTTCAACCAAAATATTAAATGTGGACACTGAAGCATAATGGTACATAAAATGTTTCTGTCTGGGTTTTGAATATTGCTATTAAGGTTGAATTCTACTCAAGACTTTGTCCCATATTACAATGGAATAGGCCAGAGTGTCTAATGGTTCTCTCCAGCATCTGATTGATATGACAGATCTGCTGTTCCAGGCAGTAAAGATAATTTCTGACGCCTTTGTGGATAGAGGATGGGTGATTGCCCACAATAGTTTAGCTGCTGTGGTGCTTCAGAGAAGTCTTTGGCTCAAGTGCTTGTCCACAGCCAAAACTTCCAAGAGGTCTCCTGTATAGCTCTTATTTACTGGTGATCGACTATTAGGCGTTTCCTGGAATACCAAGGATGACCTAGGATAAAAAAAACACTTTTAAGGTACAGTTTGGTCATGTGATGGGTTTTTACTGCTAATCCCTTTGTTCAAAGCAATGCTTGCACGGAGGTGATGAAAAGCTAAGTGATACTTGGCTCATACTGATTGGTAGGAATGATCACAGCACTTAAAAAATTGTAAAAATTGCTTTCATTTTAATTTGACCTTGATTGTTATAAATATATAATATACCATCAGTAAACTCCTTGTGATCTCATGTTCTGGTTTCAGTTTGTTACCTGCTACTTCTTTGAGCTGCTATGTGCATTACAGTTGGACCCTCCCCAGTGCCCCCTTCGGTGAATATTGGTTGTTAATACACATATAGGGGCATATTTATAAGGCAGCAAATTTGGCATTCACCAAACATTCACTGCAGGTAAATCTTTCTGGTATATGTGTTTTAAATGCCAATTAATATTTCACCACCTGTGAATGTTTAGTGAAAATCACATTCACTGCTTTATAAATATGTCCCATAGCCAGTGGCATCGCTAGGGGGTGGCTATTGAGGCTATAGCCTGAATCTGGGGCCCATAGCCCTAAGTCTCTTGCCACAGGGGTCCCTGGCTAACCAGTGGGCCGCGGCTTCTCTGCATTAAAGAGCTGGGCAGGCGGATGACAGAAGACAGTGGGCAGATGAGCAGAGATTACATCATCCCTCTCTGCCTGCCCTGCATCACCGCTCTTCTGCCCTTACAGCCGGGCCTTGTCAATGTTGGAGTGAGGTGCAGCAGGGATCAGCGAGATGACATCATCTCTCACTGCCCTCCCGCATCTATGCTCTCCTGCCCTTATTCAGAAGTAAATGGACCAGTGCTTCCAGGCTGCCACCAATGCAGCGACAATGCACATTTGGTGGCACTGGCTGGCATGGCAAGTGACAATCCGCAAATAGTGGCAGGCGATCATCCACATCTGGTGGCAGGTGACATGGCAAGTGACAATCCCCATCAGGTGGCAGGTGAAGGTGGGAAGTGACAAACCACATCTAGTGTCAGGCGACAGAGGCAAGTGACAATCCACATCTGATGGCAGGTGACATGGCAAGTGACAATCCACATCTGGTGCCAGGTGACAGTGGCAAGTGACAATCCACATCTGGTGGCATGTGACGTGACAATCTGCAGATGGTGGCAGGTGACGTTGGAAGTGACAATCCACATCAGGTGGCAGGCGATGGTGGCAAGTGACAATCCCCATATGATGGCAGGTGACAGTCCACATCTGGTGGCAGGTGACGTGGCAAGTGACAATCCACCTTCTGGTGGCAAATGACTGTGGCAAGTGACAATCCATATCTTGTGCCAGGCGACAGTGGCAAGTGACAATCCACATCTGGTGGCAGACGACGGTGGCAAGTAACAAGCTGCACCTCATGACAGGCGACGGTGGCAAGTGACAAGCTGCATCTGGTGACAGGCGACGGTGGCAAGTGACAAGCTGCATCTGGTGACATGCGACAGTGACAAATGACAAGCTGCATCTGGTGACAGGCGACGGTGGCAAGTGACATGCTGCATCTGGTGGCAGGAGATGTGGCAAGTGATACACTCGGGGCTCCCACTGATTCTGCATTATAGTGAGTTGAACCACTTCAGTATATATTACAATGTAATAATAGAAATAATGCGCTTCAATCACCGACTCCATATCAACCATAGTGCTGTGATTATTGAAGCGCCAACACCAGCCATTGCCCGCGAAAAATAGCTTACCACATATTTGGTCAGTGACATCATGAAGAATACCCTGTAATGTCATCGACCCCATTGTTTACATTGACCCCTTTGTTTATATCTACACTCTTTCATTTAACCACTTCGCGCCCACGCTGTAGTCGAAAGACATTTACAGCGCAGCGTTCAATTGCCGGGAGGGCGTTCTTCCCTTTGCGCGCGCGCGCTGTGATCACTGAGTCACTGAGACTCGGGTGATCACAGATCCGTGTAAGGGGCCGGTCCTGGCCCCTTACCACGTGATCAGCTGTCAGCCAATGACAGCTGATCACGTGATGTAAAGAAAGGATCAGTAATAGTTTTTTTTTTCTCCTCGCGCTAACAGCGTGAGGAGAAAAAATAAGGATCGCTGGCTTGTTTGCAAGGGACATCGGTCCCGAAGAGGAAGAGGCAATTCTGCCTCAACTGTATCCACAAATACCGCCTGCCAGTGCCACCTGCCAGTGCCCACAGTGCCCACCTGTGCCACCTATCAATGCCCAGAAGTGTCACCTATCAATGCCCACCAGTGTTGCCACCTGCCATTGCCACCTGCCAGTGCCCACAGTGCCCACCAGTGCCACCTATCAATGCCCACCAGTGGTGCCAATCAGTGCCTCATCAGTGCCACCTAGCAATGCTGCCTATCAGTTTAACCTACCAGTTCCGATCAGTGGCCATTATTGCCACCCATCAGTGCCCATCACTGCCACCCATCAGTGGCCATCACTGCCACCTATCAGTGCCCATCACTACCAGCTATCAGTGCCCCCTATTAATGCCACCTATTAGTGCCACTTCTCAGTGCCCACCAGTGCCACCTATCAATGCCCTTCAGTGCCACCCATCAGTGCCACCTCTCAGTGTCACCTCTCAGTGCCCACCAGTGCCACCTATCAGTGCCCACCAGTGCCACCTATCAGTACCCACCAGTCCCACCTTATCGGTGCCCATCAGTGCAACCCATCAGTGCCCATCAGTGCAGCCTCATCAGCGTACATCAATGAAGGAGAAAAATTACCTGTTTGCAAAATTTTATAACAAAATATAAAAATATATATATATATATATATATATTTTTTTTAAATCGGTCTTTTTAAAAAAAATAACAAGAGATAAAAAACGCAGAGGTGATCAAATACCACCAAAAGAAAGCTGTTTTTGTGGGAAAAAAATTATAAAAATTTCATTTGGGTACAGTGTTGTATGACCGCGCAATTGTCATTCAAATTGCATTAGCACTGAAAGCTGAAAATTGGTCTGGGCAGGAGGGGGGTTTAATTGCCCAGTAAGCAAGTGGTTAAAGGGATACTATAGGTTCAGTTTAAAAAAAAAAAAACCATGTCATACTTACCTCCACCGTACGGATTGTTTTGCACAGAGTGGCCCCGATCGTCCTCTTCTGGGTTCCCACAGCGGCTCTCGCGGCTCCTCCCCGCAAGAGCTAACCCCTCGGGGAAGCTCTCTCCCAAGGGGGTTACCTTGCGGGCGCGCTCCCGTGTCATACACTCGGCGGCCATAGCCATAGAGTGTATGACTCGGCCCCGCCCCCCGGCGCGCCGCGTCATTGGATTTGTTTGACAGCAGCAGGAGCCAATTGCTGCGCTGCTATCAATCTAACCAATGAAGAGCCGACAAGCCGCTTGGAAAGCGACGCAGGATCGCGCCCACGGAAGTTTGGGGCTCAGGTAAGTAAAACGGGGGCTCGGGGGGGAGGGCGGAGAGTGCAAGGTGTTTTTTCACCTTACTGCATAGGATGCATTGAGGTGAAAAAGCATGAAGCTTTACAACCCCTTTAAATTTCAGCTGTCAGCTATTATTTAGCAAGTAGTTATCATGATCACATTGTGTTTGCATGTCTTTATTTCTGACACGTTGGAGGGTGTTGTTCATCATAATTTACTAGGATCTGCATCACTGGATGACCAATTGCTGAGAGATTTGCATTGTGGGGCATTTTTTTTAACATAAAGGACTTGTCAAAGTGTCTGTGTATTTATTTACTTATTTTTTTTCTTTTTGCTCTTTTTGTACCCCTTTTTCATTTACGTGAGGGGGCAGATACCTAGTGGCCCTATTATTATTATTTTTTTTTAATTTGAAAGCCAAGTCTATTTGGTCAAATACATCCATAAAGAGGACACCAAATGAGTCTATACAAAATCAAATATACAACATTAGTCATGCTTAATATAAATGTATGGACGGTCATACCGGTACATCCAAAAAGTCATAAATTCATCAAAACTAAAACTAATATTGGAAAAAGTCCACATTCTAAGCTCAATTAATCTTTTCCATCCTGAGTGCACGGATAACAAAATTTCCTTTAACATCTTAAAAATAGGAAAACAAAACTAAAAAAGAAAACAGAAAGGGAAAAGAAACAAGATAGAAGAGAAAAAAAAAAGAGGGGGGAGGTAGAGGGTAAAAGAGGGGGTAGATACAAAAGCCCAAACCCAGTGTGGCCGCCGGTAGGGGAGATGGGGGACCCCACAAACATACCCTTCCATCCCTCTGTTCAATATCCTCAGGATGCAAAAAGGGCCCCTCCTTCCTCAGAAAATTAAAATATATTCCATTGGGACCAAGTTTCAAGGTACTTACCTTACTTACCTATTATTTTTTTTAGCTTCCAGATTCCAATAAACATTGGCCCAGGGACTTGGCATCTAAATTTCACTATCGTTTGTTAAATGTACTCCAAACAAACCCAGGTACTGTACATTTAGCTTGTTACTAGGCTTTGGCAAGTGAACCAGACAGCAGGAAGTGTAGGTACTAGAAGCAGAAGAGATGGCCTATCATGAGATCCAGTTAGTGTTCCCTCAATGGCCTCTTTCCTCCTTATTTGTCCCTTATTTTGGTCTGATCTATATACTTGTATATACAATGCACTTTTTATCTATCAAAATTAGGGTTGCACAGATATCACTTTTTTTAAGACCGAGTACAAGTACCGATACTTTTTTATCAAGTACTCACCAATACCAATTACCGATACTTTTTTAATGTCATGTGACAGTAGCACTAATATGCAGCACTGATGACGCGTGGACTGTGTCAGTAGTTTTTTATTTTTATTTTACAATTTAACCTTTAAAATATTTATTTAATACAATTCTTAATTTATTTATTTTTTTATCAGCTCTGTTGTGGGGCTTTGGTGAGACCCCTGACATCTCTCCTTTGAGACAGAGAAAGGGACTGAGGACACAGATTCCCCAGTCCCTTTCTCAGCAGCCTCAGCTGCACTGGAGATAAATGCGGAGGAGACAGAGTCTCCTCTCTATTCATAAACTGAAGCATCAGCACAGAGGGGGACTGGAGGAGGATATAGGGAAAGTCAGGGGTGATCGGTGCAGCGGTGGGAGGTGTTACAAGCACCGATCCCCCTGTATAGATTTCAATAAAGCAGCTGAAAGCCACGGGAGAGAGTGGATGAGAAGCAGCAGTCAGCTGCTTTATCGAAATCTATATAGGAGGATCCGTGCTTGTAACTCCTCCCACCGCCGCACCGATCACCCCTGACTGCCCAGGTATCGGATTAAGCATCGGGGCATTTGCCCGAGTACAAGTACTTGGGCAAATGCTCAGTATTTGCACCGATACCGGTACTAGTATCAGTATCGGTGCAACCCTATTCAAAACGTGTTTTAGAGTGCTAAACCTTTCATCCAATTTCTAAATTGCTGCATTTATAAATTCCAAAACCCAGCATAAAGGAATAGTAGTGGTAAAAATCACTTCATTTTTGTTTTGTGTAATTCTCCTTTAAGGGGGCATGGCAAGGGGTGTGTCCTATACCTACATACTTTTGCTAATAGGTGTCCCTCATTCCCATCTCAAAAAGGTATGCACATTTCTACATGTACTGTTAATAAGTATTAAAGCCAACTCCAAACAAAACTATTTGTCACATTTTTATTAATGTCTCCCATTAGAGAGATTTCACTTCATGTCATGAGTCTGAAAGTAAAAAAAAAATAAATACATGTTTTTAACAGGCACACATACAGCAGCTGTTAAGCCCCGTACACACGATCGGTTTGACTGATGAAAACCGTCCGATGGATGGTTTTCATCAGACCAACCGATCGTGTATGGGACCCATCGGTCTTTTTTCCATCGGTTTTAAAAAATAGAACATGTTTTAAATTTTTCCGATGCATAAAAAAACGATCGAAAACTACGATCGTCTATGGGCAAGTCCATCGGATCAAAAACCCACGCATGCTCAGAATCAAGTCGACGCATGCTCGGAAGCATTAAACTTCATTTTTCTCGGCTCATCGTCACCGCGTTTGGAACGGTCGGGTTTTAGACTGATGGTGTGTAGGCAAGACTGATGAAAAACAGTTTCATCGGATTTCCGATGAACAAATCCATTGGTTATCTGATCGTGTGTACAGGGCTTTAGAGTATTTAGCCTTGTCACATCTACTTAAAAAGGGTTTAATTGCTGTTGTGATCACAATAGAGAGATTTTCCCTCTCTTTCTGTACTTGTGGCAGTGCTGTCACAGCTGAATAACTAAAAAAAGGGGCACATCCCGACAACCTCTCTCCTAGCCTAGTAGAGATTGGATCTATCTGAATTAGTAAGCAGCAGAGAGTCTGTCCAGCAGGCTTGCTGTCAGTGGTATTGGAAAGCCCATCATCCCCTGGAAACTGGGACTCATGGCTGTATCCTGTAATAATTGTGCAAAACATTTGTTATATACAGAAAAATGAAAAATGACATCAAAATATCACTTTAGTAAATGAAACCTGTACTGAGTACATTGCTGACTTCCTTCTGAAAATACTAGTTCCTTGGCTGATTCCACCATCAATGCTTTTTGAGAAACTGATTTATCACATCACAGGCATGCAGATCAGAGTAAAGTCAGAGCTTTTATTTGCATACCGTATATACTCGAGTATAAGTCGAGTTTTTGAGCAAATTTTTTTGTGCTGAAAATGCCCCCCTCGGGTTATACTCGAGTCGCCTTTTTGCGCCTGATCTCCCGGAGTTTGGGGACCCGGTACTTGGCACACATGTAGCCTCACTCTTCCTCTACAAGTGTGCAAAGATTGTTGTCTGGGGGACCTACGGCCAGGGAGCACCGATTTTTCAAACCGGGCACCCCTTCCATAGACTCCCATGTTAAAAGGTAATTTCTCCAGTGAATTTGGGGACCCGGTACCGGCCGGTCGTAGATCCCCTGGACCCGAAACTTATCACACATGTAGCTCCATTTCTCCTCTATTCGTGTGCAAAGTTTTTTGTCTGGGGGACCTACGGCCGGGGAGCACCTATTTTTCAAAGCCGGGCACCCCTTCCATAGACTCCCATGTTAAACGTCAGTCTAGTCATGGACACAGTGAGGCATGGGCACAGTGAGGCATGCACATGGACACAGTGAGGCATGCACATGGACACAGTGAGGCATGCACATGGACACAGTGAGGCAAAGTGAGGCATGCAGATGGACACCCTAGGCTTATACTTGAGTCAATACGTTTTCCCAGTTTTCTGTGGTAAAATTAGGTGCCTCGGCTTATATTCAGGTCGGCTTATACTCGAGTATATATGGTATTTGATGACCTGAATATATGCCGAGGCACCTAATTTGATGAGTTAATGAGTGTCTAAAAATGCTGAAGCCATTGGACCAAAATCTATTAATTTTAGAAGCAGGGCACAACAAGGGCAGCCTACATACTCAACAATTTCTTTAACTTGTGAAAGATATTAAATAAAATTGACCAAAAAATATTCCATTGGGGTTTATTTACTAAAGGCAAATCCACTTTGCACTACAAGTGCACTTGGAAGTGCAGTCGCTGGAGATCTGAGGGGGACATGCAAGGAAAATAAAAAGCAGCATTTTAGCTTGCACATGATTGGATGATAAAATCAGAAGAGCTTCCCCTCAGATCTACAGCGACTGCACTTCCAAGTGCACTTGTAGTGCAAAGTTTATTTGCCTTTAGTAAATCACCCCCACTATGTCTTTGATGGTTGGCGAATATGGCAGTTGCTCAAGGCCACCGGAAGAAGTTGTTTTTTCGACCACCTTCCATGCACTCGAATTAGGTTTATAAGTCTGAAATTAGGGGAGATTTAATGCCCATGTGCCACATGTTCTTTGGACCTTATACTTCATTAGGTTAGTTCAGATTTGTTGACTGCAAATAGTTGATCTCGGCACATATGAAACCTGGAACAGAACTTTATGTGGTTAATTACAAAAAAAACAGGAACCAGCCTGCAAAAGTCTCAGTTACAAAATCCTGCTTTACATAATCAATGAGTGTATTCAAAATATATCTTAAATCATTTATTTTTGTGTGTCCTCTACATGAAATTATTAGTAATAGATATTTCCATGCAAGAAGGTAGCAGATAGATGACCCAATGCATGCAAGCGTTACATAGGAGCAGAGTACAAATATTAAAGATAGGATGAAATGAGTGTGTGATATTCATTGGTAGTACAGTTCCATCTAGTGGAAAAATTGAACTACTACATTAAAATAGGTAGAAAATGCTTACATAGAATTTACCTGGCCCTTCTTCATCCACTGTTAGTATTAAACAGATTATTGAAGATAGCTTTTCTGATTATGATAAAACACATCAGGAACAACAAAAGCAAGTGTTCTTTAACCACTTGACAACTGGGCACATAACCCCCTTCCTGCCCAGGCGAAATTTCAGGTTTCAGCGCCGTCACGCTTTGAATGACAATTGCGCGGTCGTGCGACGTGGTTCCCAAACAAAATTGACGTCCTTTTTTTCCCACAAATAGAGCTTTCTTTTGGTGGTCTTTGATCATTTCTGCGGTTTTTATTTTTTGCGCTATAAACAAAAATAGAGCGACAATTTTGAAAAAAACACAATATTTTTTAATTTTTTCTATAATTAATATCCCATTTTTTTTTAAAAAAACTATTTTTTTCCTCAGTTTAGGCCGATACGTATTCTACATATTTTAGGTAAAAAAAAAAATCGCAATAAGCGTATAGTGATTGGTTTGCGCAAAAGTTATAGCGCCTACAAAATAGGGAATAGAATTATGATTTTTTTTTAATTATTTGTTTATTTATTTTTTTACTAGTAATGGCGTCGATCTGCGATTTTTTTTTGTGACTGTGACATTACGGCGGACACATCGGACACTTTTGACACATTTTTGGGACCATTCACATTTATACAGCGAACAGTGCTAAAAATATGCACTGATTACTGTATAAATGTGACTGGCAGGGAAGGGGTTAACCACTAGGGGGCGATCAATGGGTTAATATGTTCCCTGCTAGATGTTCTTACTGTGGGGGGGAGGGGACTGACTGGGGGAGGTGACCGATGGTTGTCCCTATGTACAAGGGACACACCATCCGTCTCCTCTCCCCGACAGGACGTGGATCTCTGTGTTTACACACAGAGATCCACGTCCCTGGCTCTGTGACAGCCGATCGCTCGTACCTGGCGGACATTGCGGCCGCCAGGCACGCGCATCAGCACTCGCCTGACACGGCGGGCACAGTTTTTCCCCGACGCGCGCCCGCGGTGGCGCGCATCGCGGAAGTAAATAAGAGGACGTCCATAGACGTCCTATCAGCAATTGACGACCGCTTTGCGGACGTCTTTTGCTTATAGCCCGGGCGTGAAGTGGTTAATTTAATAACTAAAAGCAAAACTTTTTAGTGGAAAGGAATTAGAAGGCTTGTCAGTTTTTATTGCTGTCTGTGCTCCTATTAGGGAGATTAACCCTCTCTATTTTTCCTGTTTACCATTATCATTGAAAGTGAAAATTAAAAAAAATCCCAAATTTTGGGTTGTCCCCTGAAAAGTAATAGAGGGGAACTCTTCCAATGGGGGCACTAGTTCTGGTGACCTGGGGGTCCCCAAAGAATTTCTTTAATTTGCAAGGATTTACTCTCACTTCCTGTTTGGCTATAGGACAGGAAGTGAAGGGAAATCTCCCTAATGGGACACAAATGGTGGAAAAAAAACTGATAGAGGTCATAACCCTCCCCTGCTCTATCCAAAAAAAAAAAAAGTTTGCCTATAGTTACTTTAATGTCTGCTAAAGCCTCCGGATACATGGTCCTTATAGCTGTTTCTATGCTACTGGGGTGTGGATGTAGTCAATTTTATAGGAACAACAGCGCAAAAACCTACTCCAGAATTCTGTGTTTAACTTTGTAGTCCCGAATGGGTACAAGCCAAATCCTGTAAAAACATGAACGCACAGGTTTTCCTATAGGTTTATCATTTATATACACTACGTCTCCAGTATGTACATTTACTGTAGGTAACAGAGTAATTTCCCCACATCAGGTTTTACCTCTGTTTCACTTAAAGAGGGCAATTTGTCTTGATTTTGTCTTAACTAGTGCAAAGCCTATTTACTTTTTTAATTTTATACGCTGTGTGGTAAAAAAATACAGATTAGATTTGTCCTATAAACAGAGGGTTTAGGGCCCTGGGCTTATAACAATGAGGCAGCACAGTTTCACCACCATTTAATAACATATTTTATTTTCTGGGCCTAGATCACTACAATAAACAAGTATAAATGAAAACGGTAAAGCCTATCTATGATTCTATAACCACTGGCCAGTGGAGGGTCTAACAATGTCTGCCTGCATTGTACCTGTGAACTTCTTTTAGAGAACTCTTTACAAAGTGTAGGCAAAGGTAAATAAGTCCCTGAGCAACAGTGGTGGACATTTCAGCAAGACAATGATCCCAAACACAAAGCCAAGAAAACTCTCAATTGGTTTCAAAAAAAGAAAATACAGTGGCTACAATGGCCCAGCCAATCACCTGACTTGAATCCAATAGAAAATCTATGGAAAGAACTAAAGATCAGAGTTCATAGAAAAAGCCCACAGAATCTTCAAGATTTGAAGACTGTTTGTGTGGAAGAATGGGCCAAAATCACACTTGAGCAATACATGCGACTAGTTTCTTCATACAGGAGCCATCTTGATGCTATCATAACCAACAAAGAATTTTGTACGAAGTATTAAATACATTTCAGTTAGCGTGTTCAATACCCTTTCCCTGTCTTATTCCATTTTATTACACATAACTTCATTTCTGAACTTATTTGTTTTGGTTTTTTGAATGTATGGATTGCATGGGTTGTTACCGACATGTGGTGAAAATTTCATATCAATAGCACCTTTACAAATATATTTACCTAGGAAAATAGTGATGTGTTCAATACTTATTTTACCCGCAGTATATCCGAATCGATCAGAGACTTACAGAAAGGAGGAAAGAGAGACTGGGAATGTCTGGAAGTAATGATGGCATGCGTTTATCTGCTAGACAGTTTGTTCAGAGGGATCCAAAAGTTTATTTCCGTATTCTAACACTCCTAATCCATGCAGGTTGATCCTATTAAGAGATCCATTTCCACCCAGGAGAAAGAGAGAAGACGCTCTGGGAACTTGTGTCTATATTGTGGGCATCATGCAGGTAATTGTCCCAATAAAGTTAAAAGAGCAATTGCTGTGATTAATGCTATTGTGCCTGAACAAATATATTCCATTACCCAGTCTATCTCCCAATTAATCCATAAAGGGAAAATAAAATTAAACTGGATGTAAACCAGATTCATGAAATTTGACCTAAGGCATATATACAGGTCCTTCTCAAAAAATTAGCATATTGTGATAAAGTTCATTATTTTCTGTAATGTACTGATAAACATTAGACTTTCATATATTTTAGATTCATTACACACAACTGAAGTAGTTCAAGCCTTTTCTTGTTTTAATATTGATGATTTTGGCATACAGCTCATGAAAACCCAAAAATCCTATCTCAAAAAATTAGCATATTTCATCCGACCAATAAAAGAAAAGTGTTTTTAATACAAAAAAAGTCAACCTTCAAATAATTATGTTCAGTTATGCACTCAATACTTGGTCGGGAATCCTTTTGCAGAAATGACTGCTTCAATGCGGCGTGGCATGGAGGCAACCAGCCTGTGGCACTGCTGAGGTGTTATGGAGGCCCAGGATGCTTCGATAGCGGCCTTAAACTCATCCAGAGTGTTGGGTCTTGCGTCTCTCAACTTTCTCTTCCCAATATCCCACAGATTCTCTATGGGGTTCAGGTCAGGAGAGTTGGCAGGCCAATTGAGCACAGTAATACCATGGTCAGTAAACCATTTACCAGTGGTTTTGGCACTGTGAGCAGGTGCCAGGTCGTGCTGAAAAATGAAATCTTCATCTCCATAAAGCTTTTCAGCAGATGGAAGCATGAAGTGCTCCAAAATCTCCTAATAGCTAGCTGCATTGACCCTGCCCTTGATAAAACACAGTGGACCAACACCAGCAGCTGACATGGCACCCCAGACCATTACTGACTGTGGGTACTTGACACTGGACTTCAGGCATTTTGGCATTTCCCTCTCCCCAGTCTTCCTCCAGACTCTGGCACCTTGATTTCCGAATGACATGCAAAATTTGCTTTCATCCAAAAAAGTACTTTGGACCACTGAGCAACAGTCCAGTGCTGCTTCTCTGTAGCCCAGGTCAGGCGCTTCTGCCGCTGTTTCTGGTTCAAAAGTGGCTTGACCTGGGGAATGCGGCACCTGTAGCCCATTTCCTGCACACGCGTGTTCACGGTGGCTCTGGATGTTTCTACTCCAGACTCAGTCCACTGCTTCCGCAGGTCCTCCAAGGTCTGGAATCGGTCCTTCTCCACAATCTTCTTCAGGGTCCGGTCACCTCTTCTCGTTGTGCAGCGTTTTCTGCCACACTTTTTCCTTCCCACAGACTTCCCACTGAGGTGCCTTGATACAGAACTCTGGGAACAGCCTATTCGTTCAGAAATTTATTTCTGTGTCTTACCCTCTTGCTTGAGGGTGTCAATGATGGCCTCCTGGACAGCAGTCAGGTCGGCAGTCTTACCCATGATTGCGGTTTTGAGTAATGAACCAGGCTGGGAGTTTTTAAAAGCCTCAGGAATCTTTTGCAGGTGTTTAGAGTTAATTAGTTGATTCAGATGATTAGGTTAATAGCTCGTTTAGAGAACCTTTTCATGATATGCTAATTTTTTGAGATAGGAATTTTGGGTTGTCATGAGCTGTATGCCAAAATCATCAATATTAAAACAAGAAAAGGCTTGAACTACTTCAGTTGTGTGTAATGAATCTAAAATATATGAAAGTCTAATGTTTATCAGTACATTACAGAAAATAATGAACTTTATCACAATATGCTAATTTTTTGAGAAGGACCTGTATATATATATCTGTAGTGTTTCAATTTTATTTTCTCATATCGACCTGGATCGAGGAATGGCAAGGGAAATGCCCTATCAAGAATGCTGTTTGAGCCTTTCCAGGAAGGCGACTCTGAAAGTACAGTCCTACCTCAAAAAAAAATTCCTAGGGTCCACAAACAGGGATCGGCAAGGTGTCTGTACAGGGACACTGGTGTCCGTGAATGGTCTTTGCCGGGTCGTTGGCTGCCACTTTCAGGTATGAACTGGTTGAGGTGTCTCCCATGCCCAGGCTCCCACCCCGCTGTCCACCTGTGTGTTAAAACTATTGGTTGCTAGAATCCTAACAGCCAATCAGGTTCAGGGAGGTTTTGGAAGCCTCTAGTGCTGCATTTCCCAGCACTAGAGCTAGTTGCTCTCCAGACCTGAAGTCTGTCCTGATTGTTCATCCAGTCTACAGGCCAATACTGGTAAGAACACAGCTGCAGCAGTCCCTGGGAGTTTGTTTCAGGCAGTGAGCTGCGAGTGGGGGGAGAGGGGGACGGTAGGAGCACTCCGGAGGTTTACACGAGGAGAGACCAGCATGTTATCCTTATGTATGTGACCGGTGAGTGTATAGAAGTGGCACATTCCCCAACTCTGCTGCACCCATTCAGTCTGTGTGTGCCTTCCCCTCTACAGACCTCTACTGGAAGCAGTATACTTCTTGATGATGGGAATGCCTTCCTTTTTTTTTTCTTGCTTTGATGTTTGAAAGGGAATGACCCACTTCTTAATCATCCTCCTAAGGACATTAAAGGGGTTGTAAAGGTTTGTTTTTTTATTTTCTAAGTAGGTTCCTTTAAGCTAGTGCATTGTTGGTTCACTTACCTGTACTTACCTGACTTCATCACCCTTGATGAAGTCACGTGGCAGTGACGCACCGCGTCGGGAGGAGCTTAGGTGACGCTGTTTTTACCTGTATAGCGTTTTTTTGCCTTTTTTATTTGTCAACTACCGATTTTAATAAATGGACCTATGTGCCTTTTAACTTACTTCACTATGGAGATCCTTTTTTCTTGCTTTTAAATCCTTACATCCGGAGATACATTTCCCAGGAAATCTGTGGCGAGGTTGGAGGCAGTACTGCAGTGGTGTCCTGTTCAAAACACACCGAGGAGGAAGGAGTATTCACCGTTGGTTGGCCATTATCGTTCAATGCACCATTAGACCCAGTGGGGTCTATTTATAAGGTAAGCGGCCATCACCACAGGGGGAGGATACGAGGAATCTGTTGTTTTTATCTACATATTTTCCAGACTTGGACTCCCTTGCCCGTCCCTTTCCTCCGCTCTGTTATTTTGCTCATCCATGAAATTATCCTGTTGTGACAAGGACTGAGTTGTTCCCTGGATGATCAGAGATTTTTTCTGTGGATGCACAAATTATAGCACTCTCTCCCATGGACTTGGTTTTAGGTTAGTATATATTTTACCTGAATGGACTTTATATTATTAACTGTTGTGATGCAAGTTATCATTATTATTAATATGAGATTCATTTGCACTAACTTTATTCACATAGCACTTTGTTAACCACTTAAGCCCCGGACCATTTGGTAGCTAAAGGACCAGAGGTGAATTCAGAATTTTGCACTGCGCTGCTTTAACTGTAAATTGTGCGGATATGCAATGTTGTACCCAAACGAAATTTGCGTCCTTTTCTTCCCACAAATAGAGCTTTCTTTTAATGGTATTTGATTGCCTCTGCAATTTTTATTTTTTGCGATATAAACGGAAAAAGACCGAAAATTTTGAAAAAAAATGATATTTTCTACTTTTTGTTATAAGAAAAATCGAATAAACTCAATTTTAGTCATACATTTAGGCCAAAATGTATTCAGCCACATGTCTTTAGTAAAAAAAATGTCAATAAGCGTATATTTATCGGTTTGCGCAAAAGTTATAGCGTTTACAAACTAGGGTACATTTTCTGGAATTTACACAGCTTTAAATTTATGACTGCCTATCTCATTTCTTGAGGTGCTAAAATGGCAGGGCAGTACAAACCCCCCCAAATGACCCCATTTTAGAAAGTAGACACCCCAAGGAAATTGCTGAGAGGCATGTTGAGCCCATTGAATATTTTTTTTTTTGTCCCAAGTGATTGAATAATGACAAAAAAAAAAAATTACAAAAAGTTGTCACTAAATGATATATTGCTCACACATGCCATGGTTATATGTGGAATTGCACCCCAAAATACATTCTGCTGCTTCTCCTGAGTACGGGGATACCACATGTGTGGGACTTTTTAGGAGCCTAGCCACGTACGGGACCCCGGAAACCAAGCACCGCCTTCAGGATTTCTAAGGGTGTAAATTTTTGATTTCACTCCTCACTACCTATCACAGTTTTGAAGGCCATAAAATGCCAAAATAGCACAAAACCCCCCCAAATGACCCCATTTTAGAAAGTAGACACCCCAAGGAAATTGCTGAGAGGCCTGTTGAGCCCATTGAATATTTTTTTTTTGTCCCAAGTGATTGAATAATGACAAAAAAAAAAAAAATTACAAAAAGTTGTCACTAAATGATATATTGCTCACACATGCCATGGTTATATGTGGAATTGCACCCCAAAATACATTTTGCTGCTTCTCCTGAGTACGGCGATACCACATGTGTGGGACTTTTTAGGAGCCTAGCCGCGTACGGGACCCCGAAAACCAATCACCGCCTTCAGGATTTCTAGGCACAAATTTTTTATTTGACTCCTCACTACCTATCACAGTTTCGAAGGCCATAAAATGCCAAAATAGCACAAAACCCCCCCAAATGACCCCATTTTGGAAAGTAGACACCCCAAGCTGTTTGCTGAGAGGCATGGTGAGTATTTTACAGCTCTCATTTGTTTTTGAAAATGAAGAAAGAACATTTTTTTTTTTCTTTTTTTTTTTCAATTTTCAAAACTTTGTGACAGAAAGCGAGATCTGCAAAATACTCACAATACCTCTCAGCAAATAGCTTGGGGTGTCTACTTTCCAAAATGGGGTCATTTGGGGGGTTTTGTGCCATCTGGGCATTCCATGGCCTCCGAAACTGTGATAGGCAGTGAGAAGTGAAATCAAAAATTTACACCCTTAGAAAGCCTGAAGGCGGTGATTGGTTTTTGGGGTCCCGTACGTGGCTAGGCTCCCAAAAAGTCTCACACATGTGGTATCCCCGTACTCAGGAGAAGCAACAGAATATATTTTGGGGTGTAATTCCACATATGCCCATGGCATGTTTGAGCAATATATCATTTAGTGACAACTTTGTGCAAAAAAAAAAAAAATTGTCTTTTTTCCGCAACTTGTGTCAACATATAAAATATTCCATGGACTCGACATGCCTCTCAGTATATAGCTTGGGGTGTCTACTTTCCAAAATGGGGTCATTTGGGGGGGTTTTGAACTGTTCTGGCATTTTATACACAACATTAGGAAGCTTACATCCACTCTTCTAACCACTTGAAGACAAAGCCCTTTTTGACACTTTTTATTTACATGAAAACATATTTTTTTTTGCAAGAAAATTATGTTGAACCCCCAAACATTATATATATTTTTAAAGCAAAGGCTCTACAGAATAAAATGGTGGGTGTTGCATTTTTTTTTCTACACAGTATTTGCGCAGCGATTTTTCAAACGCATTTTTTGGGGAAAAAATACACTTTTTTTAATTTTAATGCACTAAAACACACTATATTGCCCAAATGTTTGATGAAATAAAAAAGATGATCTTAGGCCGAGTACATAGATACCAAACACGACATGCTTTAAAATTTCGCACAAACGCGCATTGGCGACAAACTACATACATTTTTAAAAGCCTTTAAAAGCCTTTACAGGTTACCCCGTTAGATTTACAGAGGAGGTCTACTGCTAAAATTACTGCCCTCGATCTGACCTTTGCGGTGATACCTCACATGCATGGTGCAATTGCTGTTTACATATGACGCCAGACCGACGCTTGCGTTCGCCATTGGGCAAGAGCAGGGCAGGACAGGGGTGCTTTTTTTTTTTTTTTTTTTTTTTTTATTATTAATTTTGCTTTTTTTTTTTTTTTAAAACTGTTGCTTCCATATTTTTTTTTTTTTATCATTTTTATTGTTATCTCAGGGAATGTAAATATCCCCTATGATAGCTATAGGTAATGACAGGTACTCTTTTTTGAAAAAACTGGGGTCTATTGGACCCTAGATCTTTCCTCTGCCCTCAAAGCATCTGACCACACCAAGATCGGTGTGATAAAATGCTTTCCCAATTTCCCAATGGCGCTTTTTATATCCGGGGGGGGGGTCATTCCCTCCCACTGCTTGTAAAAGCAGTCCAGAGGCTAATTAGCCACTAGGATTGCTTTTACATGAAAGCTGGCCGCTGGCTAAAAAGAATGATACCAAGATGATACCTAAACCCGCAGGCATCATTCTGGTATAAACATTCAAAGTCCAGCAACATACCAGTACGTTGCTGGTCCTTGTTGGACATGTATTGTAATCTTTTTTTTCATGCAGCCTGTTGGCTGAACGAAAAAAAAAGATTGATCGGTGGGTATGCCCACCATTAGAATACCGCCCTTCATCCACCCACTTCTAATGATGGGCATACATGCACCATTTATATATGCCGAAGCATAGGGGCATCTTCCCGCAAAAGTTATGCCGCGTACACATGGTCAGACTTTTCCACGGGCAAGCCTCCGTCGGAATTTCGACTGTATGTACGCGGCATTAGGAGCAAAATCGCTCCTCCGCCCCTGCTGCCCCAATGCTTCGGCATATATGCTTTTTTTTTTTAACTGTGGTGGCGTAATCACCTCCTACAGCACTGGAGTCGCAGGGATCAGGCCTGTCTCTGCGAACGCTGCAGTTATGTGTGTTGTGTTTTGCAAGTGACAGTGATCGATCGATACTGCACTTGGGTGGCCTGGGCTGGACGGAGGGGCAAAACGCAGGTGCTAGCAGGTATCTGGGCTGATTCCGCTAACACTGCGTTTTTGGGAACCCTAAACTGCTGGGGACGCTAGTATAGATCTGATCAGATCAGATATTGATCTGTTCAGATACTATACCACTAAGGGGGGTGTATGCTTCACGCGTGGGTGTTAGCGTTACTGGCACTAACCTGACGCTGCCTGGGGTGTGACGCAGACCCTCTCTGACGCTAAAACCTAATTGATATCACCCGCCGGGCGATCAGGGGGTTAAACCTTTATTGGGTTATATACGGCGGGTGCCCTGACACTATAAAAAGCAAACTAACTAACCAGCGTCACCCGTAACACTTATATGGTGATTACTGGTGAAAGGGTTAACTAGGGGCAATTAGGGGGTTAAAACCTTTATTAGGTAATATATGGGGGTACCTGACGCTATATAAAAACCTGACGGCGAACCTAAAAAAAAATTACTGGCTACCGATCTGCATCACCGACACTAAGACAACGATCATAAAAACGATCGCTTAGCGACAGTGGTGATAGGGGGTGAAAGGGTTACCTGGGGGGTGATCAGGGGGTTAAACCTTTATTAGATAATATATGGGGGTACCTGACGCTATAAAAACCTGCGGCGAACCTAAAAAATTTTACTGGCTACCGATCTGCATCACCGACGCTAAGACAGCGATCAGAAAAATTATCGCTTAGTGACAGTGGTGATAGGGGGTGAAAGGGTTACCTGGGGGGCGATCAAGGGGGTTAAACCTTTATTAGGTAATATATGGGGGTACCCGACGCTATAAAAACCTGCGGTGAACCTAAAAAAAATTACTGGCTACCGATCAGCATCACCGACGCTAAGACATCGATCAGAAAAATGATCGCTTAGTGACGGCGGTGCTAGGGGGTGAAAGGGTTACCTGGGGGGTGATCAAGGGGGTTAAACCTTTATTAGGTAATATATGGGGGTACCTGACGCTATAAAAACCTGCGGCGAACCTAAAAAAAATTACTGGCTACCGATCAGCATCGCTGACGCTAAAACATCGATCAGAAAAATTATCGCTTAGTGACCGTGGTGATAGGGGGTGAAAGGGTTACCTGGGGGGCGATCAAGGGGGTTAAACCTCTATTAGGTAATATATGGGGGTACCCGACGCTATAAAAACCTGCGGCGAACCTAAAAAAAATTACTGGCTACCGATCAGCATCACCGACGCTAAGACATCGATCAGAAAAATGATCGCTTAGCGACGGCGGTACTAGGGGGTGAAAGGGTTATCTGGGGGGTGATCAGGGGGTTAAACCTTTATTAGGGGGGGTTAGGGGGCTACACTGGACCTAAAACTAAATGTACTGACACTTTTACAGTCACAAATGTCACTGATTGCAGTGATCACTAAATAAATGGTCACTGCAATCAGCGCCGCAGGAGAGATGACATCACTTCCTCCTGCCTGTGTAAACAAGCACACAGGCAGGGGAAGCTCTCATTCGCCGGGAGCGATCGAGAGGGGGTGGCCGGAATCGAACGGCCGTCCCCTCATGCCGGATCGCTCCCGAAGGTAAAACGACCGCTCACTGTAAAGAAGGGGGGTCCGATCGGACCCCCCAACTATACAAAGGCAATCACGTACATATACGTGATTCTGCCTGTCGGTGCCATTCTGCCGACGTATATTTACAGTGGGCGGTCGTTAAGTGGTTAAATAGTAATTAGCGCTACTTCATTATATTTAAAACATTTTCTGGATGCTGAATACACTACAGAAGTCAGCTGCTGTTTACGCCCTCATTATAGCACTTTATTATTAGTATTATATATTTTGTTTGAACACTTTTGGTAGCGCATTAGTACTTTTGTTTACACATAGTCAGCCAGAACAGCTTACTGAACAGCTTACTGAGGAGGAACAGGAAGTGAGAAATTCAGACAAAGAAAACAAAGAAAAAAAACATTTAGAAGGGAAATCCAAGGAAAAGGTAAGTGAACCAACAATGCACTAGATTAAAGGAACCTATTTAAAAAATAAAAAACTAACCTTTACAACCCCTTTAACTTTGAGCACAAGACTGGCTTTTGGTTTCAAGCACATTGTCTCTATGTACCTAAATCTGCTCGGGTTGAAGCCCTCAGGTTAGTTCATGACTCTATACTTGCAGGGCATTTTGGGATTGCTAAGACATAAGAATTTTTGTCACGTTCCTTTTGGTGACATGGTTACAAAAGAGATGTCAAAAGCTATGTGGCCTCGTGCCTGACCTGTGCACGCAATAAGACACCAGCCACTCCCTGTTCTATCAAAACCATGGAGGTCAGTTTCTATGGACTTTGTGGTTGATTTACTTCCCTCAAAGGAAATGACCACTGTCTTGGTACTCGTTGACTGTCTCACTAAGATGGTTCATTTTGTACCAGTCAAGGGGGTAACTTCTGCTGAACAAATTGGAGTTGATGGTTTGAGAAATCATTAACCAGTTGCCGACTGTGTCACACAGATATACTGCGGCACAATGGCTCTCCTGGGCAAAATCCCGTACGGGTACATCCTACCCGTTTTCGGTCTCCAGAGAGCACGCGCATGCTGCCAGAGGCGCACCCGCTGCACGTTTCTAGCGCAACAAAATAAAGACCGCAGAGGTGATCAAATACCACCAAAAGAAAGCTCTATTTGTGGGGGAAAAAAGGACGCAAGTTTCATTTGGGTACAGCGTCGAACGACCGCACAATTGTCAGTTAAAGCAACGCAGTGCCAAATTGAAAAAGGGGTCTGGTCAGGAAGGGGGTAAAATCTTCCGGGGCTGAAGTGGTTAAACTAAATGGAATTCCTGATGATGTGGTGTCTGAGAGAAGAGTGCAGTTTACCTCAAGATTTTGGAAAAGCTTTTGTTCAGTCTTAAATTTAAGTATTAACCTGTCCTCTGCTTTTCATCCTCAGTCTAATGGTCAGACAAAGAGGACCAATAAAACATTGGAGCAGTACCTTCGATGTTTTGTCAGTTATCTTCAGGATGACTGGGTAAACTATCTTCCTATGGCAAAGTTTGCTTTTAACAATTCTAAACATCCACTTCTCAAAGTCCATTTTACTTGGGTATCACTGGGTATCATCCAGTTTTTATTCCTCATCTCCCTATCTCAACTTCAATTCCTGCTGTTACCAATTTGGGAAAAACTGATTGATACTCTGAAGGAGGCTCGGGACTGATACGAGAAGGCTGCTGACAGACATTGCAGGTCACCTCTTACATTTTATGTGGATGACAAAGTTTGGCTATCTACCAAAAATTTGAAGGTTCATGTTCCATCTGCTAAACTGGGCCAAACATTTGTAGGACCTTTCCAGATTTCTGCTCAAATATGTCCGGTCACCTTTCGCTTAAAACTTCCGGACAGTATGAAGATTCACCCTGTTTTTCAAACCATTACGTGAAAATCCTTTTTCTGGAAGGATTCTTCCACCTCCTCTACCTGTTTAGGTTCAGGGTGAAAAAAAATTAGTGGTGGAGAAAATTCTTGATTCCAGGATTAGAGCAAAAGTTAGGCGAACACCCGAATTTGTGGGGCATTCAGTAGGATGTTCGTCTGTCGAACACCCCACAATGCACTGTGCACTGCACAGTGCATTCTAGGGCCCTAATTGGATGAAGCAATGCACCTGACCAATGGTGCAAGGCTTTGCCCAATCAGGGACAAGAGCACAGTCAGAGCCATGATTGGACAAAGTCATGATGACTTTGCCCAATCATGGCTCAGTGCTCATAGTCCCACCCCACACTATAAAAGGTTCCTTCCCACAGGGACCTTTTGCCGTGTGTTATTAAAGTGGAGATAGATAGAGCTATCTGACTGTGACGCTGTTGTTCCCCCTTTTTTATAGTTTTTACATTTCTCTCAGCGGCAGTCCTCAATTTAAAGTGCACCAAACACCATTTTCATTGAATAAAGTGCACCCAATTACACATTTCCCAGTATCTATTAAATTTGGGTAATAAGCCTCCCCTCCATCATGTCTGGGAGGCCAGCAAGGAGAGGCAGATATTCCCATGCCACTATGAGGGGGCTAGCAGCATCTGTGTCCACAGGCAAAGGTGGAAGTGGTCCGTCCTCAGCCAGGGCACATTTGTCTCTGTTTAGTGATGTTGAACGTGCTATCCAGTCACAGCATGCAGAGGAGGTGGTGGACTGGCTTACTAAACCATCCTCATCCTCCTCATCCTATATGACCCTAGCTGAGACTAGTGCACAGTCCACTGCAGCTGCCAGAGTGGCTTATTCTGCCCCCTTGTTCACAGCTACTCCTGCCATAGCCCCAGAATTATTTGAACACAGCTTCAGTTACTTGCTTCTTGACGATGCGTTTACTTGATTCTGATGTTGGTTCTGAGGTTGAGGAAGTGAGTAACATGAGCCTACAGAGAGGGGAGAACACTGATAAAAACAAATTGGCAGTCATGTTCCTCAAGCCGCAGCTTATTGCCAAGTTGGTTAAGTGATGATGAGGATGGAGGGGATGATGATGATGATGATCTTAGCCTAAGTGTACTATAATTTGGCTTCTTCACATAAGGCTTGCTCACTGTGTTGAAAAAATGTGTTATTTCCATCCAAAGTGTGCCAAAGAGACACCAGCATTTATTAAAAAACTCTCTAATCTTGTTCCGAGTGCACTAAATTGTGTCCTCACCATACAGACTGGCTCCGAAGCCCCATAAAGAAAGCTTGCAGGGAAAATCAATTTACATGTCATTTTTTTCTTTATATATGTCAGTTTTGCTGCAGCAGGTTCTGTACTTTACAGGCAGACAAAGGTGACCCTCTCAAGCAAATCAGCGCAGCTATACATCGCTCCTTAAAGACGTCATAGCAGGCGCGCGTGCCGCAGTGTTTCCCCGGATCCGATGTCCGCTGGGCACCCTTGATCGCTCGTGACAGAAGGAGAACGGGGATGTGTGTGTGTAAACACACAAATCCCGGTTCTCTCAGGGGAGAGGAGACAGATTGTGTGTTCATGCTAAGTAGGAACTCCGATTGGTCTCCTCCCCCAGTCAGTCCTATCTTCCTTACAGTTAGAACACACCTAGGGAACACGGTTAACCCCTTGATCGCCCCCTAGTGTTAACACCTTCCCTGCCAGTGACATTATACAGTAATCAGTGGCTAATTTTATCTCTGATCGCTGTATAAATGTCAGTGGTCCCAAAATAGTGTCAAAAGTGTCCGATCTGTCCGCCGCAATGTCGCAGTCCTGTTAAAAATTGCAGATCGCCGCCATTACTAGTAAAAAAAATAATAATAAAAATGACATGAATCTATCCCCTTTTTAACAAATAAATGTAGAAGAATATATATCGGCCTAAACTGATGAAGAAATTTGTTTTTTTTTGTTTTATGGATATGCATTATGGCAAAAAGTACAAAATATTGTGTTTTTTCAAAATTGTCGCTCTTTTTTGTTTAAAAACCGCAGCGGTGACCAAATACCACCAAAAGAAAGCTCTATTTGTGGGGGAAAATGACATACATTTTGTTTGAGTAGAACGTCGCACGACAGCGCAATTGTCAGTTAAAGCGACGCAGTGGTTGAAAGGTTATGCTAAGCATCCATTTTGTTTTCTGTCAGCCATCTCATATTCACAAGCTTCCATTTCACAATCAGTATGTACAGTTTGAATATCTCTTTAGCTTTCCAGAATCTGTATCAGCCTGAGTTCTTGTAAATGAACTGTTTCACACGCTTCCTTATCTAAGTTTTCAGATTCTCTTGTATTCAGCAGCCGGAGAACAAAGAACAAAGGCTACTTGTTTTAACCAGTTGTAACTGCATATGAAATTAATATCTACTGCGCATGTGTTATTTTTGAATATTCTTTATGATTTGTAATTTTCTATAAAAGACGCCAGGACGCGCATCAATACAGACAATTCCTAGAACATACTACCAAGTGCGTGTCATTTTGTTCTTGGGAATTGACTCCAGATATATCTGAAATTACATCGATCTGAAGTCTGAGAGGTTAAAGGGATTAACCCTTACAGCACTGGGGGCTCGTCCGGGATGGTATCGCAAAAAATGGCCTGGTCAGGAAGGGGGCAAAATCTTCCGGGGCTGAAGTGGTTAAAGGAATTTTCATTTTTATTGTTTCACATTAAGCATCATTAAAACCACTGCTCCTTTAAAAACTATCTTTTTAAAAGCACTTTTTTTGCATTGATACATGTCCTCCAGGGCAGTACCTGGGCCCCATACCCTTTTTATAGCCAACAACTTAGCATATAAGCCCTCAAAATTGGCACTTTAGATTTTTTAAGTTCGGGTCTCATAGACTTCAATGGGGTTTACGATTCGGGTCCTCAAATCGCTGCTAAAGTTAATGGAGTGTCCCACTGTTTCCCTACTCCTATCCAAGTTCAAGTCCTGCAATAAAGCATCAGAAAAGCATACCCCTAGACTGTTCATTGAGCCAAAGGAGTAAATGTGACTGTGTGCCTGGCTACTGGTGCAACTACCGGAAAAGACCCTAGGGACCTTAACCACTTCAATACTAGGCACTTATACACCTTCCAATTTTTGGCTTTCGGCGCTGTCGCAATTTGAATTACAATTGCGCGGTCATGCTACACTGTGCCAAAACAATTTTTTTTTATCATTTTGTTCCCACTAATAGAGATTTCTTTTGGTGGTATTTGATCACCTCTGCAATGTTTATTTTTTGCGCAAAACAAATAAAAGAAGACCGAAAACGTTGAAAAAAAAAGTTTTTCTTTGTTTCTCTTAATTTTTTTTGTAAAGAAGTACGTTTTCTTCTTCAATGACGGGCACTGATATGGCTGCACTGACGGGCACTGATAAGGCGGCACTGATGGGCATCGATAAGGTGGCACCAATGAGGTGGCACTGATGAGGTGGCACTGATGGGCACTGATGATGGGTACTGATAGGTGGCACTGATAGGTAGCACTAATGGGCACTGATAGGTGGCACTGGTATGCGGCACTGATGGGCACTCATAGGCGGCACTGATGGGCACTCATAGGCGGCACTATTGAGTACTTATGGGTGGCACTGATGGGTAATTATGGGTGGCACAGATGGGCACTGATGGGCACTGATAGGTGGGCACTGATGGGTGGCACTGATGGACACTGATGGGTGGCATTGCTGGGCATCACTGATTTTATTTGGGCCATAGAGGTTCCAATCAGTGTCCATTTGTGGGCACTGATTGGCATATGTTGGGCATTAATTTGCACATGTGGATGGCCATGGGGGATGTACCTGGATGTACCTGGCCATCCACATGTTAGGTGCTTCCCTGGTGGTCCTGGTGGCTTCCCTGGTGGTCCAGTGTGGGCATCCGAGGGGGGCTGATAAACAATCAGCGCAGACCCCCCTGTCAGGAGAGCCGCCGATCGGCTCTCCTCTACTCGCGTCTGTCAGACGCGAGTGAGCAAAAGCCGATCAACGGCTCTTCCTGTTTATATCGTGATCAGCCCTGATTCGACGCGGCTGACCTCCGTCGGAGGCTCTTTACCAAGATCGGTGTAGCGGTGTGTCAGACTGACACACCACACCACCGATCACCACGATGCGCGCCCCCACGGCCGCTCTGTGGCTGTTATCCTACTGGACGTCATATGACGCCCAGTCAGGATAACTGAACCACCGCCCGGCCGTCATTTTTCTATAGGCCGGGCGGAAAGTGGTTAAACTGCAGGCTCCTGTGGGAGTGAGCATTACACATGTGTGCTTTTATAATCTCTTGCTACAAAAGTAAGGGTTGAACAAAGTTAAAAAAACTGAGGAAATTATTATAATTAAGTATATTTTTAAGAAGGAACTGAACTCTGGAAGCTGTGCCATAAATAAGCAGGCAGAGGGAAAATAACCAGTCATCAGTATTGTCTGTGGTCTCCCTGCACGTGATCTGTTCCCTATTACTGGGTTGCCATACCTTGTTCTGTGCTGTGTCTCTGTGTAGAGATGGTCATGTTGGTAGAGAAAGCGCTTTGCTTCCTTATGTAAGAGACCCGAGCAAGCAGAAGGGTGAGCAGCACAACTGTGACATCACCAAATCATACCAGGAAGTGCACAGCTATATATTTTTTTTTTTCCATAAATATTTTTATTGAAAGAAAAATAAGGTTACATGTACATACAAGACATACAAGCTCATGAACATTGCATGAATAACCAACATTTAAACCAAGCAGTTTCCGGTTTCTGAATGAGAGCGAGTAACCCTGCATATGGGTGCAAAGACCCTCCGTAGACCAAAATCAGCAGGCCTATCCGGGGCCATGGTAAAACGACTCAATTCGGGAATTACAATGGTCGTGTAGATGTTAGGGACCCATGGCAAGGCTCCAGTCCATCATTTGGTCGGTTATATCGCAATAGGGAGAGAAAAATAAATAATAATAAAAAAAAGAGAGTAGTGGGGACCGCTCCCCGTCCCGGGCGCCTGCAACAGTTCAAAATGTAGGGAGGAAAGCAGTGAGCGATCGAAATGCTTAGCACATTGGTTAGAAGAAGGATTTGTAGTAATCTGTGGTCTTAAATTGTGTCCAACAGGCCCAGGTCAAACTAAATTTCTGTACACGGTCATGGGCTGTATGTATCAATTCCTCCATCTCCTCTATCTTTGAACGCCAATGCGTAGGAACACAGAGTCTGGCTGCATTTACCATATGCATGGCCAATGATTTTTGATAAGTTTGTTTGGGTAGAGTAGTATGGTGTAGGAGAAATTGAGCAGGAGTATAGTCTAGAGTGTAAGTGGTAACCCGTGTAATGATGGAGTGGACCTCCCTCCAAAAAGGCTGGAGCAAGACACACTCCCACCAGATGTGGATCATGGATCCAACCTCTTCTGTGCACCTCCAACATATATTCAGGATTGAGGGTGAGAATTTATGTAAACGAGCTGGGGTTCTATACCATTTCGTGATAATTTTATAACCGTTTTCTTGGATTGCTACGTTCATCGAGCCTTTATGAGCAAGAGTAAATATGGATTCCCAGTCGTCATCCTCAAGTTTGAGTTGCAAATCTCTTTCCCAAGAAGCATGCACAGTTTGTGTTGAGGGTGGGTCAGGAACGTCCTGTAATAGGGCGTAAATGTATAATATGAGGTGTCGTTGAGGTGCATTGCGTGAGCATAGTGCTTCAAATGGTGTAAGTTGTCTATTCCACGTGTCATGCGTATCTAAAAGACCAAAAAGGGAAAGTGTTGGTGCGTGATTCAGAGGTAAGCTCCTCATAGGATCGTCTCCGGCCCTTGTGAAAGAAATGGCACGCTAGAACTTCCTCGTGTGGCCATTCCATGTGGAGGAATGTGTTTGTATCCCCAGGAGGGAACTCAGGGTTACCTCTCAACGGGGTCAGCGGACCTGGTTGTGAGGATAAGTTAAAGAGAGCGATTGCTTTCCTAAAGGCCGAAATTGAGGGTGCGATGAACGGATGTGTCTTGAGGGTCGGGGCCAGAATCGTGGTGACAGCCAAAGTATTGTGGCAATCGGGGTTCGTGTGAGAGAATTTTCAAGCATCACCCATGCTTTCCTTAGTTTGTGAAGTCTCCGGTCTACCACTCTAGTCAGGTGGCAGGCCAGATAATATTTATAAAGATCTGGTAAACCAATGCCACCTGTTGTTTTGGAGCATGTCAGACGTGAATATTTAATTTGTGGGGCATTATTCTTCCATATAAAGCTAGTGCAGGCCTTTTTATATGCCGCAAAGAACGAAGGGGGTAGGTGAATCGGGATCGTCTGAATTAAGTACAATAGGCGGGGAGAACAACCATCTGTCATGGATATGCATTAATGTCTGTCTGCCATCTTACCTTCCTCCTCATGTGTTCATCTAGAGACCAGACCTCCTTCACCTGGCTTCCTTTATAATCTCCTCCCAGCCTGACTCCACCCCAGGCCCTATCACAGAACACTATATTAACCTGTGCACTGCAAGCCTGCCTTGCTGATCAACGTGTTTGTTAGGCATTGTGTGTTTGGGTTCCTGCCTGCCGTGTGCTACGTCTTTCTCTCTGTTACGTTATTGGCTTGTCCCCGACTATCCCTGTCTGCTCGTGACCCTTGACCTTCGGCTCGTTCTTTCGTTATCCTTGTCTGCTTGTGGCCCCTGACCTTCGGCTTGTTATTCGGTTCTCCCTTATCTTGTGCTGCTGCTTCCCCTCTTTTCCCCTTATCCTACGGGGCGTGAGCTAGGAAACTCCAGGGGTCGCGACCTGGTCCCAGCCTGCAGCACAACATCCTCACCACTAGAGGCCCTGGAGAAGACCAGCTGGGTCTTAGACTCCGCGCCCTGGGAAATCTTGGCTCTAGCTTCTGTTAGGATCTCGGTTGTGCTCCTCTGGTCCCGCTTTCCACAACCACCCAGTTTCCTACCCGCAGAAGCCAGCCATAGGGTTCACTACCTCGCGGTGCACTCCTGTCCCCCTACGGTGTGCATCTGTCACCTGGCCACAGGTGACCCTGACAGTTTGATCAGCCATGAACCCGGCTGACATCCCGCTTCCCGCGGATGATCCATTGCAGGGCATAGTTCGCAGACTCGAAGCCCAGGAATCAAATCAGACTCAGGTGATGCGATTCCTCCAGGATCTGGCTTCTCGATTCGAGCAGCTTCAGGTCTCCTTGGGAACCCCGAATCCGCAACCCCAAGTACAACCAGCGGCTGTACCTATCGCACCAGTCGCAGCCTCACACTCACTAAGATTGCCAGCTCCGCCCCGTTTCTCTGGGGACTCCAAGGCCTGCAGGGGGTTTCTCAGCCAATGCACAATTCATTTTGAGCTTCAGCCTCAAAGCTTCCTGTCTGACCGGGCTAGGGTAGCCTATGTCATTTCCCTCCTCTCCGGTGAAGCTTTGGCCTGGGCTGCCCCCCTGTGGGAGAGGAACGATCCGGTGGTTTCCAGTCTGTCCGATTTTTTTAAGCTCTTTCGTAATATCTTCGAAGAGCCAGCTCGGGCTTCTTCAGCGGCTAGTGCTGTCTTACGTCTTCGCCAAGAATCTAGTTCAGTGGGGCAATATGCTCTTCAGTTCCGTATCCACACAGCTGAATTGAGCTGGAATAATGAGGCCCTGGTCGCTACCTTTTTACATGGCCTCTCTGACCGAGTGAAAGACGAATTAGCGGGAAGAGCCATTCCCGTCGGTCTGGACGATGTAATTTCATTATGCAACCAGATCGACATTCGTTTTCAAGCAAGGTCTTTAGAAAAAAGACGCCAGCACTCTCTGGGTCCTAGCCAGTCTGAGCTCCCCTCCCTTCATTCCGTGGAGCATCCTCTACCTGCTGAAGAACCTATGCAGCTGGGCCGGACCAGACTAACCCCCGAAGAACGTGCTAGGCGCAGAACTCTGGGCTTGTGCCTCTATTGTGGGGGCAAGGGTCATTTTCGTGACTCCTGCTCGCTTCGTCCGGGAAACGCTCGGGTCTAATACATTTGGAAGGTGGAGTATTGGACCCAGAAACATCACCTTCTCGCCTGCTCTTGCCGGTGTTCCTTCATGTAGGCACTTCTCCTCAGTCAACCCTTGCATACCTGGATTCCGGGGCTGCCGGCAATTTTATGGATTGGAGAACTGCTTCTTCTATGAAGCTTACCCTTTCACCTCTCACTACCCCATTGGTAGTCTCGGCAATTGATGGCACTGTTCTCCCAGGGGGCCCTATTCGCTTCCAGACGCTACCCATTAGGATGTCGGTAGGGATTCTCCACCAGGAGTGGATATCCTTTCTTATTCTACCCAAGGCCTCTACCCCAGTTGTATTGGGCCTCCCTTGGCTACAGCTCCACTCTCCACATGTGGACTGGGTCTCTGGGCAGATCCTGGCCTGGGGTTCCTCATGTTTCTCGTCGTGTCTTCTCAAGGTGACCCCCAAGGAGAGTCTTCCGGTTGCTGCCACTTCTGTTTCTTCTGATCTTCCTGCTGCATACAGCGATTACCGGGATGTGTTCTGTAAGAAATCAGCTGAGGTGCTTCCTCCCCACAGGTCTTTTGACTGTGCTATTGATCTTGTCCCCGGAGCAACTCTACCCAGGGGTCGTACCTACCCTCTGTCCATCCAAGAGACCCAGGCCATGTCGGAGTATGTCGCAGAGAATCTGGAGAGAGGTTTCATCCAGAAATCCTCATCGCCTGCAGGGGCAGGGTTCTTTTTTGTTGCCAAAAAGGATGGTACCTTAAGACCCTGCATCGATTATCGGGGTTTAAATGCGGTTACTATTAAAAATCGATACCCCTTACCCTTAATATCTGAGCTATTCGATAGGTTGAAGGGTGCCTCCATTTTCACCAAGTTGGATCTCAGAGGCGTGTACAATCTCATTCGAATACGGGAGGGTGACGAATGGAAGACTGCATTCAACACTAGAGACGGGCATTACGAATATCTGGTGATGCCTTTTGGTCTGTGTAATGCTCCAGCCGTGTTTCAAAACTTTGTCAATGAAATTTTCAGAGATCTGCTGTACCAGTTTGTTGTCATCTATCTGGATGACATTCTGATCTTTTCTGAAAATCTGCTCGTCCACAGAAACCATGTCCGCACTGTACTTCAACGTCTTAGAGAGAACAATCTCTATGCCAAGCTGGAGAAATGTTCCTTTGAATGTTCTGAGGTCCTGTTTTTGGGGTGCTTCGTCTCATGTTCGGGTCTTCGTATGGACCCTGGGAAGGTCTTGGCTATCGCCAACTGGCCTCTTACTGCTAGCCTCAAGGCCACACAGCGCTTTCTTGGCTTCACTAATTATTATAGGCAGTTCATAAGGAATTACTCTTCCACTGCCGCGCCTATTATCGCTTTGACCAAGAAGGGTGTGAATGCCAGAGACTGGCCTCCCGAAGCTGTCTCTGCATTTCACAACCTGAAACAGGCCTTTGTTTCTGGCCCCCTCTTGAGGAGACCAAATCCTGGGAATGCATTTTTTATTGAAGTGGACGCTTCCTCAATGGGGGTGGGAGCTGTGCTTCTTCAAATCTTTGAGAAGAGACGCCAACCATGTGCGTTCTTCACCAAAAAAAATTCTCAGGCAGAGAGGAATTATGCCATCGGTGATCGGGAACTTCTCGCAATTAAATTGGCGTTAGAGGAGTGGCGTCATCTCTTGGAGGGTTCCCCTCACTCCATAACGATCTTTACAGATCACAAGAATTTACAGTATCTACAGAATGCTAAACGTCTGAATCCTAGACAGGCCAGGTGGAGTCTCTTCTTTGCCCGTTTTAATTTCACGATTACCTACAAACCTGGTTCCTGCAACGGTCGGGCTGATGCGCTCTCTAGGTCATTTGACACTTTGGACGAGGAGTCCGCCCCTGAACCTGAGCCGATCATTCCAACCTCATGCATTGTTGCCCACTCTACCACCCTGAAGTCAAAAATTCCACCTGGTAAGACCTTTGTCCCCACTGAGCTAAGAGCTAAGATCCTTCGTTGGGGACATGATTCCAAGGTGGCAGGGCATTCTGGATTCCTCCGATCCTTCCTACTCATCAGTCGTCACTACTGGTGGCCTAATCTCCGCTCAGACGTCAAAGACTACGTTAAAGCTTGTCATGTCTGTGCTCAGTCCAAATCCTCCACACAAGCTCCTGCTGGTCTCCTCATGCCCTTGCCCATTCCTAAGGAACCCTGGGCCCATATTGCCATGGATTTTATCACCGATCTCCCACTGTCTGAGAATAATGCAGTCATTTGGGTGGTAATCGAACGATTCTCCAAGATGGCTCATTTTGTTCCTCTTCCTGGTCTTCCTTCTGCCCCTGCCTTGGTTCCCATTTTCATTCGAGAAATTCTCCGCCTACATGGGGTTCCTTTCTCATATTGTTTCCGACAGGGGAGTCCAATTCACGTCTCGTTTTTGGAGAGCCTTTTGCAAATCCCTCAATATTGTCTTGGATTTTTCTTCTTCTTACCATCCCCAATCCAATGGACAGACTGAGAGGGTTAATCAGGAGTTAGAGGTCTTTCTTCGCACCTTTGTGTCTTCTCACCATGACGATTGGTCCTCTCTACTCCCGTGGGCGGAATTCTCCCATAACAATCATGTGAATACCAGTTCGCAGAAGACACCCTTTTTCACAGTTTATGGAAAACACCCTCAACTTCCTCTTCCCATGATCTGTTCTCCTGACATTCCAGCTTTGGCTTCGGTTCAGGAGTCTCTCAATTCCGTTTGGGGTCAGGTTCATGATTCCCTCCGGGCAGCTGCTGAAAAATTCAAAGGCTTTGCCGACCGCCGCAGGCGTAAACCGCCTTCTCTTCAGCCAGGGGACAAAGTCTGGCTCTCTACCAGGAACATCAAGCTCCGAGTTCCTTCTCTGAAGTTTGCTCCACGATTCATCGGTCCATACACGGTAACTGCTAAACTGAATCCGGTTTGTTTCAAACTCCAGATTCCTAAGAGCCTTAAAATCACTAACTCCTTTCATGTTGCTCTTCTAAAGCCTTTAGTCCTCAATAAATTCTCTCGTCCTCTCCCTACCGTGGCGCCTGTCTCTGAGGATAATCAGGAGTACGAGATCAGTCAAATTCTGGACTCCCGACTCTGTAAAGGCGTTCTTCAGTACCTCGTTCATTGGAAAGGGTTTGGTCCTGAGGAGAGGTCTTGGATCACTGCATCTGAGGTCTTTGCACCTCGTCTGTTAAAGGAGTTTCATCTGAAGTTTCCCTCTAAACCTGGGCCCAGGCGGGGAAGGGGGAGGCCTCGTAAGAGGGAGGGTACTGTCATGGATATGCATTAATGTCTGTCTGCCATCTTACCTTCCTCCTCATGTGTTCATCTAGAGACCAGACCTCCTTCACCTGGCTTCCTTTATAATCTCCTCCCAGCCTGACTCCACCCCAGGCCCTATCACAGAACACTATATTAACCTGTGCACTGCAAGCCTGCCTTGCTGATCAACGTGTTTGTTAGGCATTGTGTGTTTGGGTTCCTGCCTGCCGTGTGCTACGTCTGTCTCTCTGTTACGTTATTGGCTTGTCCCCGACTATCCCTGTCTGCTCGTGACCCTTGACCTTCGGCTCGTTCTTTCATTATCCTTGTCTGCTTGTGGCCCCTGACCTTCGGCTTGTTATTCGGTTCTCCCTTATCTTGTGCTGCTGCTTCCCCTCTTTTCCCCTTATCCTACGGGGCGTGAGCTAGGAAACTCCAGGGGTCGCGACCTGGTCCCAGCCTGCAGCACAACATCCTCACCACTAGAGGCCCTGGAGAAGACCAGCTGGGTCTTAGACTCTGCGCCCTGGGGAATCTTGGCTCTAGCTTCCGTTAGGATCTCGGTTGTGCTCCTCTGGTCCCGCTTTCCACAACCACCCAGTTTCCTACCCGCAGAAGCCAGCCATAGGGTTCACTACCTCGCGGTGCACTCCTGTCCCCCTACGGTGTGCATCTGTCACCTGGCCACAGGTGACCCTGACACCATCTTGATGAGGGCCGAGCGCCCAAACCAAGAAACGTTGAGGTTGGCCCAATCCTTGAGATTTGCCTGGAGCGCAGAGAGGGCCAGCTATATTTTTTAGGAGGATATCAAGATGAAGGGTTTCACTTTATTCAACTTTACACTTTGTCAACTCTATGCATTGCAGCACATCGTGATGCATAATAGAGTGTCACTTTGGAAAAATGTCCTACTTTTTTCAGCAAACACCAATGCAGCCCATTGGTAAAAACAAAAGAAAAAGGACATAAGGCAAAACACCTTAGGACCCTCTCTTTCTAACTGATTCTCTGTAGTGCTTAAGTGATGAGTCTGGTGTAACTGTACATGGGTGTGTGCAGGGCTGGACTGGGACAAAAATTTGGCCCTGGACTTCACCCAGACCGGCCTACTTTAATTTTGCAACATGCACAAAAACAGTATATAAAACTATACGCAATTGCTCAATATGGACACTTATTGAGTTTGGGAAGGATCTGAGGGAAGCCTTTGTATGGGGCATCAGAGTGGCCCGGGGGAAAATTGCCACATTGCCCCCCCGGTAGGGTGACCACATTTCCAGACTGCCATTCAGGGACAATTTTCCCATGGACCAGGGGGGAATGTAGTCTCAGGGTTGACGTCGAATTCAGCGGTGGGGGTGATTTGTCGGGTGAATGGTTGGTGCTAGCACTGAAAACATCCCTACACCATACTTAATATGGTGTCAGGATGATCAAATCACATTATTTCTATTACTACATTGTAATATATAATGAAATAGTTCAACTCACCAGAATACAGAATCAGTGGGAACCCTGAGATTGTCACTTCCCACCATATGCAGCGTGTCACCATTGCCTGCGACCAGATGCAGCATATCATTTGCCACCGCCGCCTGCTGCTAAATGCAGCGTGTCACTTGCCATTTTCGCTTGCCACCAGATGCAGCGTGTCACTTGCCACCGTCGCTTGCCACCAGATGCAGTGTTTCACATGCCACCGTCACCTGCCACCAGATGCAGCGTGTCACTTGCCACCGTCACCTGCCACCAGATGCAGAGTGTCACTTGTCACCGTCACCTGCCACCCGATGCAGATTGTCACTTGACACCGTCACCTGCCACCAGATGCAGTGTGTTACTTGCCACCGTCGCTTGCCACCAGATGCAGTGTGTCACTTGCCACCGTCTCTTGCCACCAGATGCAGTGTGTCACTTGCCACCGTCACCTGCCACCAGATGCAGATTGTCACTTGACACCGTCACTTGCCACCAGATGCAGTGTGTCACTTGCCACCGTTGCTTGCCACCAGATGAAGTGTGTCACTTGCCACCAGATGCAGCGTGTCACTTGCCACAGTCGCTTGCCACCATATGCAGCGGGTCATTTGCCACCGTCGCTTGCCACCAGATGCAGTGTGTCACATGTGTAATGGGAGGGCCTGGGGAACCCAGAATCCCATAGAAAGTATGGGCTACCCTTGCTTCAGATCCCCATGCACCTCTTATGTCTAAATCACCCTATGTCCATTAGGGGCATAGGGTGAGCAAGAAAATAATGGACATTAAGAATACGTTTTGGATTACTTGGAATGGGACAGTGATATTTATCCACAATATTTCCCAGGATATATGCCATATTAGAAAGAGTGACTCATTCATACTGTTGGGACACATACTGTTAGATGCTAATGTCATCACCGTCAGACACCTGTCTGTTGTCTGTTGTAATGTTAATGAATCCAGACTAACTTCTAAGAATCCTTTCATGGGGGCTTGGGCTAATGTGTATTGATGTTCAGGAGACAGCCAGGCTAGGAAACTCTGAGACAGCCAGGCTGTTAAAAGGAATTAGGTAATTAGCATGTTAATTAGGTCTGGTCACAGGTGTATTTCCAGAGAAATATGATGCACTTCCTATTTTAACTGTGTATAAAACTTGTAGTCTTTTCAATAAAGATTGTCAGTCCTGCTTAAACCTCAAGACAGAGCTTTGTCTCCTTATTGAGGGAGAATTATTCTTATGGGTCTTGTTCGCCTGACTGGAGTGTCGGTAGCTGCCTTGGTGCTCGGAAAGGGAATGTCCTAAACGGCTTTAACCCCTTTCATACTTGGGGTGCCTTTACATCGGTGGCAAGCAGCGAGATGATTCCCACAGCCAGAAGGACAGCTACAAGAGAACACAGGACAATGGAAGCATAGTATGAACGGCTAAAGCTCTCTTCCCTCAAGGACTTACTGGAGAACTGGGGCTGACTGGCCAACAACCGTAAGAAAATGGACATTATCGCCAAACTAGTCGAAATAGATAGAGCCAAAAGACCCAACATAATCGAAAGGCCCAGCGTAACAGACGGGACACCCGAAGAGGCAAGTTTTGATCGGGCTGTTAAACCTCAAGACAGAGCTTTGTCTCGTTATTGAGGGAGAATTATTCTTATGGGTCTTGTTCGCCTGACTGGAGTGTCGGTAGCTGCCTTGGTGTTTGGAAAGGGAATGTCCTACATGGGTTTAACCCAATTCGTACTTGGGGTGCCGTTACAACATGCCACTGTCAACTGCCACTAGATGCAGCGTGTCACTTGCCACCGTTGCCTGTTGCCAGAGAGGGGGCAGGGAGAGAGAGAGAGAGGGGGCAGAGAGGGGACAGGGGGAGAGAGGGGGCAGAGAGGAGACAGGGGGAGAGAGAGAGAAGGGGGGAGTGAGAGGGGGAGAGAGAGAGGGGGAGAGAGAGATGGGGGACAAGAAGGGGAGGCAGAGAGAGGGGTCTGGTGACAGTGCTCAGCTCACTTACTTGAATGGTCCGGGGGGGGCTTTAATGTGGCTGTCGGCTGCTTGTTTAATCTTCCTGCCTCTTGCTCTTCATAGATGCCACGCATGGGCAGGGAGAGAGGGGCAGAAGAAGCAGTGTGTGTCACAAGCTGGCTCAGGCATGCTGAATGGAGCAGTGTGCGGATCCCCTCTTCTAGGGCAGCTGCACCGAGCCGGCTGTCACCCGCTGCCCACACACACTGACAACAGGGATGATCCAGGGGATAGAGTGGCAGCGGCCGTCGGAGGACTTCTGTCCCCGCCCACCAGCGTGACCTTTCAAACACCTAGCACAGTGGATAGGAAGTGCTCCAAAAGCTACAGGTAGTGGGTGGAGCGGCAACAATAAGAAGCAGTGAAACACTGAAGCAAGCTCCCACCATCCCGGCCCAATCCACCCCTGAATCGCCGCCGCTGTCCCATGGTAGGGCCGTCCCCCGGCAGTACAGTCGTGTTCACAATAATGGCTGTGCGGGCCACGCATCCATTATTTTGACAGGCTGTCTGTCACTGAAAACGGCCCACTGAGCCATCGGCCCACCGGGAAACTCCCGGTAGTCCCGATGGCCAGTACATGCCTGGGTGTGTGTACTACAAAGGTTGTCATTGCAGTTTGCTTTGGACCTCCCAGTGTTAGTGAGGAAGTGGAGACTTAGCTCCTTGCACAGATGGAAAGTGCTGCAAGGGCTGGGACAGTGATATTAATGGGGGATTTTAACTACCCGGAAATTGACTGGAGTAATTGCACTGCTGGGACAGTTAACCACTTCAGCCCTGGACCATTTGGCTGGCCAAAGATCAGAGCACTTTTTGCGATTTGGCACTGCGTCGCTTTAACTGACAATTGCGCGGCCGTGCGACGTGGCTCCCAAACAAAATTGATGTCCTTTTTTTCCCACAAATAGAGCTTTCTTTTGGTGGTACAGTATTTGATCACCTCTGCGGTTTTTATTTTTTGCGCTATAAACAAAAATAGAGCGACAATTTTGAAAAAAAACAATATTTTTTACTTTTGCTATAATAAATATCCCCCAAAAATATATAAAAGAACACATTTTTTCCTCCGTTTAGGCCGATACGTATTCTTCTACATATTTTTGGTAAAAAAAATCGCAATAAGCGTATATTGATTGGTTTGCGCAAAAGTTATAGCGTCTACAAAATAGGGCATAGTTTTTGGGCATTTTTATTAATAAATGTTTTTTACTAGTAATGGCGGCGATCAGCGATTTTTATCGTGACTGCGACATTATGGCGGACACATCAGACACTTTTGGCGCTATTTTGGGACCATTCACATTTATACAGCGATCAGTGCTATAAAACTGCATTGATTACTGTGTAAATGTGACTGGCAGTAAATGGGTTAACAACTAGAGGACTTCTAGCTGTTAGGGGGCGTGGCTACGAGTGACACATCACTGATTGCTGCTTCCGATGAGAGGGAGCATTCGATCAGTGTCATGTCACTAGGAAGAACGGGGAGATGTTGTGTTTACACTGACATCTCCCCGTTCTTCAGCTCCGTGACACGATCGCAGGACACCGGCGGACATCGAGTCCGCGGGTCCCGCGAGCACGGTCACGGAGCTCGCGGCAGGGTCGTGCCGGCGACGCGCAACCACACAGCGGCAAATTTAAAGGGACATACCTGTATGCCCATTTGCCTTTCTGTGCCATTCTGTCGGCGTATACGGTATGTGTGTGCGGCGGTCGGCAAGTGGTTAAAGGGCAAAAATTTATAAACCTATTACAAGACAATTAATTTTATGGTCCAGTTTGAGGCCCGACTAGGAATGACTCTCTGCTGGACCTGGTAATCTCAAACCATGCAGATCTTATTACCAATATTCATATAAAAGAACATCTGTGTAGCAGTGACCATAACATGATTTCATTTAATGTTAGCTGCAGTGGCGGTGCGTCCAAAGAGGGCGCCGGAGCGCCGCCCCCTCTCGCTCCCGCACCGCCACTGAAAGACAATACACAGATTCATGCATTGCATGAATCTGTGTATTGTCACCGCTGCCGCGCTGCCCACTATTCATATGGCCGGCCTCCTGGTGAGCGCCAGCCATATGAATTAGAGCGGCGGCCGGCGGTGGGTGTGTTCTGGAAGTGTCTATCAGAGCCAGCGAGCTGTATTCGGCTTCCAAAAACTCCTCCCAGGTACGCACGGGGGTGCGTTCCTTGGAGAAGACTGTGGAGGCTTCAGCCAATCAGGTTCACCGGATCTGGTTACCGGTAACCTGATTGGCTGAAGCGACATCGAGGGCGGGAGAACACATCGAGGACGGCGCGGACCGAGGAAGGTAAGTGCAGGGCTGGGGGGGGGGGGGAACAGGCTGCATTTGGGGGGAACTGGCTGTATATGGGCGACAAACTGGCTGCATTTAAGGGGAACTGGCTGTATATGGGGGACAAACTGGCTGAATATGGGGGGAACTGGCTGTATATGGGGGACAAACTGGCTGAATATGGGGGCACACTGGCTGTATATGGGGGACAAACTGGCTGCATTTGGGGGCAACTGGCTGTATATGGGGGACAAACTGGCTGAATATGGGGGCACACTGGCTGTATATGGGGGCACACTGGCTATATATATGGTAGGGATGAGCTTCGTGTTCGAGTCGAACATACGTTCGACTCGAACATCGGCTGTTCGATCGTTCGACGAAGATCGAACGATTTAGGCCGTTCGCGCCAAATTCGAGTGACGCGAACGGCCCACAATGCACTACGCCATCGCAGTGTCATCCAGGCGCTGTGATTGGCCAAGCATGCACTGTGACCCCGCATGCTTGGCCAATCACAGCGCTGGCAGCGAGGAGAGCAATGATTGGCCACAGGCAGGATGCCTGTGGCCAATTATTGCTGATGGGGTTTAGTACACGCCCCACACTATAAAAGGCCGCCAGCGCTGCGGCCTTGTGTAGTGTGTTCCGGAGCAGGGAAAGAGAAGCATAGGCAGGGACAGTGTCATTTTTTTTCCTTTACTAATCCTGGATTCCTTGTGTTTAGGGACAAATAAGGATAGGTAGGGAGAGTGTCAGTGACAGTGTGCTATTCTGTGCTAATCCTTGTTTGTAGGGACAGAGAGCTACAGTGAGGGAAAGTGTCAGTGTGCTATTGTGTTCTAAAACTATTTTGCTGAACCATATTTTCAATCCTTGAGTTGAGGGACAGAGAGCTACAGTGAGGGAAAGTGTCAGTGTGCTATTGTGTTCTAAAACTATTTTGCTGAACCATATTTTCAATCCTTGAGTTGAGGGACAGAGAGCTACAGTGAGGGAAAGTGTCAGTGTGCTATTGTGTTCTAAAACTATTTTGCTGAACCATATTTTCAATCCTTGAGTTGAGGGACAGAGAGGTACAGTGAGTGAAACTGACAGTGTGCTATTCTGTTCTAAATCAATTTTGCTGTTCCATATTTTCAATCCTTGAGTTGAGGGGCAGAGAGGTACAGTGAGTGAAACTGACAGTGTGCTATTCTGTTCTAAAACAATTTTGCTGTTCCATATTTTCAATCCTTGAGTTGAGGGACAGAGAGCTACAGTGAGGGAAAGTGTCAGTGTGCTATTGTGTTCTAAAACTATTTTGCTGAACCATATTTTCAATCCTTGAGTTGAGGGACAGAGAGCTACAGTGAGGGAAAGTGTCAGTGTGCTATTGTGTTCTAAAACTATTTTGCTGAACCATATTTTCAATCCTTGAGTTGAGGGACAGAGAGGTACAGAGAGTGAAACTGACAGTGTGCTATTCTGTTCTAAATCAATTTTGCTGTTCCATATTTTCAATCCTTGAGTTGAGGGACAGAGAGGTACAGTGAGGGAAACTGACAGTGTGCTATTCTGTTCTAAAACTATTTTGCTGTTCCATATTTTCAATCCTTGAGTTGAGGGACAGAGAGGTACAGTGAGTGAAACTGACAGTGTGCTATTCTGTTCTAAAACTATTTTGCTGTTCCATATTTTCAATCCTTGAGTTGAGGGACAGAGAGCTACAGTGAGGGAAAGTGTCAGTGTGCTATTGTGTTCTAAAACTATTTTGCTGAACCATATTTTCAATCCTTGAGTTGAGGGACAGAGAGGTACAGTGAGGGAAAGTGTCAGTGTGCTATTCTGTTCTAAATCAATTTTGCTGTTCCATATTTTCAATCCTTGAGTTGAGGGACAGAGAGCTACAGTGAGGGAAAGTGTCAGTGTGCTATTCTGTTCTAAATCAATTTTGCTGTTCCATATTTTCAATCCTTGAGTTGAGGGACAGAGAGGTACAGTGAGGGAAACTGACAGTGTGCTATTCTGTTCTAAAACTATTTTGCTGAACCATATTTTCAATCCTTGAGTTGAGGGACAGAGAGGTACAGTGAGTGAAACTGACAGTGTGCTATTGTGTTCTAAAACTATTTTGCTGAACCATATTTTCAATCCTTGAGTTGAGGGACAGAGAGGTACAGTGAGTGAAACTGACATTGTGCTATTCTGTTCTAAAACTATTTTGCTGTTCCATATTTTCAATCCTTGAGTTGAGGGACAGAGAGCTACAGTGAGGGAAAGTGTCAGTGTGCTATTGTGTTCTAAAACTATTTTGCTGAACCATATTTTCAATCCTTGAGTTGAGGGACAGAGAGCTACAGTGAGGGAAAGTGTCAGTGTGCTATTGTGTTCTAAAACTATTTTGCTGAACCATATTTTCAATCCTTGAGTTGAGGGACAGAGAGGTACAGTGAGTGAAACTGACAGTGTGCTATTCTGTTCTAAATCAATTTTGCTGTTCCATATTTTCAATCCTTGAGTTGAGGGACAGAGAGGTACAGTGAGGGAAACTGACAGTGTGCTATTCTGTTCTAAAACTATTTTGCTGAACCATATTTTCAATCCTTGAGTTGAGGGACAGAGAGGTACAGTGAGTGAAACTGACAGTGTGCTATTCTGTTCTAAAACTATTTTGCTGAACCATATTTTCAATCCTTGAGTTGAGGGACAGAGAGGTACAGTGAGTGAAACTGACAGTGTGCTATTCTGTTCTAAAACTATTTTGCTGTTCCATATTTTCAATCCTTGAGTTGAGGGACAGAGAGCTACAGTGAGGGAAAGTGTCAGTGTGCTATTGTGTTCTAAAACTATTTTGCTGAACCATATTTTCAATCCTTGAGTTGAGGGACAGAGAGGTACAGTGAGTGAAACTGACAGTGTGCTATTCTGTTCTAAATCAATTTTGCTGTTCCATATTTTCAATCCTTGAGTTGAGGGACAGAGAGGTACAGTGAGTGAAACTGACAGTGTGCTATTCTGTTCTAAATCAATTTTGCTGTTCCATATTTTCAATCCTTGAGTTGAGGGACAGAGAGGTACAGTGAGGGAAAGTGTCAGTGTGCTATTGTGTTCTAAAACTATTTTGCTGAACCATATTTTCAATCCTTGAGTTGAGGGACAGAGAGGTACAGTGAGTGAAACTGACAGTGTGCTATTCTGTTCTAAATCAATTTTGCTGTTCCATATTTTCAATCCTTGAGTTGAGGGACAGAGAGGTACAGTGAGGGAAAGTGTCAGTGTGCTATTGTGTTCTAAAACTATTTTGCTGAACCATATTTTCAATCCTTGAGTTGAGGGACAGAGAGCTACAGTGAGTGAAACTGACAGTGTGCTATTCTGTTCTAAATCAATTTTGCTGTTCCATATTTTCAATCCTTGAGTTGAGGGACAGAGAGGTACAGTGAGTGAAACTGACAGTGTGCTATTCTGTTCTAAAACTATTTTGCTGTTCCATATTTTCAATCCTTGAGTTGAGGGACAGAGAGCTACAGTGAGGGAAAGCGTCAGTGTGCTATTGTGTTCTAAAACTATTTTGCTGAACCATATTTTCAATCCTTGAGTTGAGGGACAGAGAGGTACAGTGAGGGAAAGTGTCAGTGTGCTATTGTGTTCTAAAACTATTTTGCTGTTCCATATTTTCAATCCTTGAGTTGAGGGACAGAGAGGTACAGTGAGTGAAACTGACAGTGTGCTATTCTGTTCTAAATCAATTTTGCTGTTCCATATTTTCAATCCTTGAGTTGAGGGACAGAGAGGTACAGTGAGGGAAAGTGTCAGTGTGCTATTGTGTTCTAAAACTATTTTGCTGAACCATATTTTCAATCCTTGAGTTGAGGGACAGAGAGCTACAGTGAGTGAAACTGACAGTGTGCTATTCTGTTCTAAATCAATTTTGCTGTTCCATATTTTCAATCCTTGAGTTGAGGGACAGCAAGGTACAGTGAGTGAAACTGACAGTGTGCTATTCTGTTCTAAAACTATTTTGCTGTTCCATATTTTCAATCCTTGAGTTGAGGGACAGAGAGGTACAGTGAGGGAAACTGACAGTGTGCTATTCTGTTCTAAAACTATTTTGCTGTTCCACATTTTCAATCCCTGAGTTGAGGGACAGAGAAGGACACTCGTAGAAATTATCAGTGTGCTATTCTGTGCTAAATCTTGTTTGTAGGGAGGGACAGAGTAGGACAGTGAGGGAAAGTGTCAGTGTGCTATTCTGTTCTAAAACTTTTTTGCTGAACCATATTTTCAATCCTTGTGTTTAGGGACAGAGAAGGATAGGCAGGGGACAGTGTCAGTGTCATTGTTGCTAAGCCTCCTGCACAATATACACCTGAAGGTAGCCATTATTGCTGTTTTTCCCATCTCCCTGCAGGCCATCCATTAAAATGTCTGGAAGGCAACCAAGGAGAGGCAGACAGTCAGGAGGCAAAAAAAGAGGGCAAGCAGGCTCTGTGTCTGGGGGCAACAGTGCTGGTCGTGTACGCGGTGCATTGTCATCAGCACATGGCCATGGGACACGCTTGTCCTTGTTTTCGGCAGCTGGACATGTTGAGCCACATCATGCCGAAGACTTGGTAGAGTGGATGACCAAGCCCACCTCATCCTCCTCATCCTCTCTCACCCAGGCTCAGGGTAGTGGCAAAGCAGCTGCCAAAGCGTCCTCTTCTCTGGTATCATTATCTTCATTAGTCAATCCTTCCCTAGACCCACCATGCCCTCCTCCTGAGGAGTCCCCCGAACTGTTTGAGCACAGTGTTGGGTACATGCTCCAGGAGGATGCCCAGCGTTTGGAAGGATCTGATGATGATACCCAGCTAGAGGAAGGCAGCAGCGTGAGAGCAGAGAGAGGGGATGCTCAAGAAGGACACCAATCTGGCAGTCATGTTCCAGCAGCTGCAGCATACTGCCAGATTGGCTCCAGTGATGAGGAGGGAGGGGATGATGAGGTCACTGACTCCACGTGGGTGCCTAATAGGAGAGAGGAGGAGGAGGAGGATGAGGAGGAGGCACATCTCCAACGAGGCAGGATGCCCTTGAGTGGCCAGCGTATGGGCAGCACACCGACGGAATCACACCGCAGAGCTCCGCCTGTGCAGGGCGCTGCCTCTGCCCGTCATTCAAAAAGTTCTTTGGTGTGGGCCTTTTTTGAGGCGAGTGCATCAGATCGCACAGCTGCTGTTTGCAACATATGTCTCAAGCGTATATCGCGTGGCCAAAACATCAGCCGCTTGGGCACCACATGCTTGATCAGACATATGTTGACCTGCCATGCAGCTCGTTGGCAAGCCTACCTTAAAGACCCACACCAAAGAACAAAGCTGACCTCTTCTTGCACCGCATCAGCTGGGATCTCCAACCCCACTATACCTTCACTCCTCTCTGAAACCTGCTCTGAGAGGAATGAAGGTGTAGAATTAGGTGTGTCACAGGCAAGTACTTGCGGGCACTCTGCTAGCAGTACACCAACGTCCGATTCTAGCAGGCAAATTTCCCTGCCCCAGCTGCTGGACCGTCGAAAGAAGTTCACTCCCAGCCATCCACATGCCCAGCGGTTGAATGCTAGCTTGGCTAAATTGCTAGCGCTTCAACTGCTGCCTTTTCAGTTGGTAGACTCGGCCCCCTTCCGTGAGTTTGTGCAATGTGCGGTTCCTCAGTGGCAGGTTCCCAAACGACACTTTTTCGCACGGAAGGCTATTCCGGCTCTCTACAGGCATGTGGAAGGCAATGTCTTGGCCTCGCTGGACAGGGCGGTCAGCGGTAAGGTGCATATTACCGCTGACTCATGGTCCAGCAGGCATGGACAGGGACGTTACCTTTCTTTCACGGCCCATTGGGTCACTCTTTTGGCAGCTGGGAAGGATGCAGGACAAGGTGCAGTAGTGTTGGAGGGTGTTCCACCCCCACGCCTCCAAAATGCTACTACTGGTTGTGACACACCTCTCTCCTCCACCCCTCCTCTTCTTCTTCCTCCATGGCCTCTTCCTGTGGTTTGTCCTCGGAACCAGCGGTGCTCCGTAGGCGTTCAAGGGGCTACGCAAGTACGCAGGCAAAAAGATGCCATGCCGTGCTTGCGCTGGTGTGTTTGGGGGACAGGAGCCACACTGGGGCAGAGGTCCTGTCTGCTCTGCAGGGGCAGGCCGAGAGGTGGTTGACGCCACGCCAGCTTAAGCCAGGAATGGTGGTTTGCGACAATGGCACCAACCTCCTCTCCGCCCTCCGACAGGGACAACTGACCCATGTGCCCTGTATGGCTCACGTCCTTAACCTGGTGGTGCAGCGGTTCTTGGGCAGGTACCCGGGCTTACAGGATGTCCTGAGGCAGGCCAGGAAAGTCTGTGTGCATTTCCGCAGATCTTATAATGCCAGTGCTCGCCTGGCTGAGCTTCAAAAGGAGTTGAACCTGCCCAAGAACCGCCTTATATGTGACATGCCCACCAGGTGGAACTCAACGTTGGCCATGCTGCAGCGGCTGCACACGCAGCAGAGGGCCATCAATGAGTACCTGTGCGACTACGGCACCAGGACAGGGTCAGGGGAGCTCGGGTTTTTTTCACCACGCCAGTGGGGCATGATCAGGGTTGCATGCACTGTCCTGGCACCATTTGAGGAGGCCACGAGGATGGTGAGCAGTGACAGTGCATGCATCAGTGACACTGTACCTCTTGTCCACCTGTTGGAGCACACGCTGCGTGGAATAATGGACAGGGCACTTGAGGCAGAACAGAGGCAGGAAGAGGAGGACTTCCTTGCCTCTCAAGGCCCCCTTTACCCAGACAGTGTTCCTTCTGTCCCACCCATCGCACAGGAAGAGGAGGAGGAGGAGGAGGAGGAGGATTGTGTCAGCATGGAGGTGGAGGCTGGCACTCAGCATCATCAGCAGCAGTCTTTTAGGGATGATTTACAGTCCCAAGAAACCAGTGGACTTGTACGTGGCTGGGAGGAGGTGGCTGCGGATCATGTCGTCCTTAGTGACCCAGAGGACTCCGGACTGAATGCCTCAGCTAACCTACGCTGCATGGCCTCCCTGATCCTGCAAAGTCTGCGGAAGGATCCTCGTATTCTTCGGATCAAGGAGAGGGACCATTACTGGCTGGCCACTCTCCTTGATCCACGGTACAAGGGTAAGGTTGCGGACCTTATCGTACCGTCGCAGAGGGAGCAGAGGATGAGACAACTCCGGGAGGCCTTGCAGAAAGGTCTGTGCAACGCGTTCCCAGAGACTGGGAGGTTACAAACTCCTGGTCCTGGACAACGAGTTGCTGAGGCTTCGGGCAGTCAAAGAAGGAGCGGTGGGGAAGGTGGCCGTCTGACCGATGCGTTCAGACAATTCTTTAGTCCGCAGCCCCAAAGTATGATCGGTTCCAGCAACCATCGCCAGCGTCTGATATACATGGTGCAGGAATACCTAGGGGCAAGGTCAGACTTGGACACCTTCCCCACCGAAAATCCTCTGGCTTACTGGGTCTTGAGGATGGATCACTGGCCAGAGCTTGCACAGTATGCAATTGAGCTACTGGCCTGTCCTGCATCCAGCGTTCTTTCAGAACGCACATTCAGTGCTGCTGGAGGATTTGTCACGGATCACAGGGTGCGCCTGTCCACCGACTCGGTTGATCGACTGACTTTCATCAAGATGAACCAGTCTTGGATCACCACCAGCTACCACACACCAGATGCTGATATAACAGACTAATTGATTTTAAAATGTCACATCCCTTCAAGACTGATGCTGATGCTGAGTGCCTGTGCTGTTATGTTGTCTGGCTATCCTCCTCCTCCTCCTCAATGATACGATTAACGATGATAGCTTGGAAGATCATTTTGGTTTATGGGTGACGCCACCAGTGGCTAAGGCCCAATTTTTCAGCCCCTGTTTAACAGGGGCGTGTAATTAAAATTTTTGATGCAATACTTTGCAACAGGCCTCATTGCTGTGCTCCAAGTACAGTATCTGTGAGGGGTTGCAGTGTTGTGCCACCAGTGCCTAAGGCCCAATTTTTCAGCCCCTGTTCAACAGGGGCATGCAATTATAATTATTGATCTAATAATTCACAGCAGGGCCCATTGCTGCGCCCACCAAGAGTAACTGTCAGGCCTTACAGTGTTGTGGCACCAGCAACACCATCACCACCACCACCAAAGGCCCAATTTTTCAGCCCCTGTTCAACAGGGGCATGCAATTATAATTATTGATCTAATAATTCACAGCAGGGCCCATTGCTGCGCCCACCAAGAGTAACTGTCAGGCCTTACAGTGTTGTGGCACCAGCACCACCATCACCACCACCACCACCACCAAAGGCCCAATTTTTCAGCCCCTGTTCAACAGGGGGATGCAATTATAATTATTGATCTAATAATTCACAGCAGGGACCATTGCTGCGCCCACCAAGAGTAACTGTCAGGCCTTACAGTGTTGTGGCACCAGCACCACCATCAAAGGCCCAATTTTTACTACCACTGATCAACAATTATATGTTATTACAATTCCTGATATTATACTTGACAGCAGGGCGTTCCAGCACCCACCAAGAATAACTGTGAGTGCTTTCAGTGTTGTGCCAACACCAACACCTAAGGGGCCAATTTCTGCAGAGTATATACGGAAGGTCCCTACTTTCAAACATCCAACTTACAAACTACTACTACTTGCAAACGGAAGAAGACAACAGGAAGTGAGAGGAAATCTACCCCTTGGAAGGAAAATTCTCTCCTGTAAGAATTAATATGGGAGAAAGGTGTCTCCTCTCTACTGATGCTTTATCACCAATCCTTGTTTCAATACAAACACCACATTTCAAAAACAGTTGTCATTGGGACGCAAAGTGAGGTGAAATGTTCTGAACAGGGGCACAGACAGCAAAAAAAATGTGACAGGGGTGATAACCGTTCCCTATGTTTTCCAAAAAGCTAAAAAAAAGGAATTTGGCATGGAGCTACACTTAAACAATGCAGCTGTTCAAAATTACAAACAGATTCTACATAAGAACAAACCTACAGTCCCTGTCTTGTATGCACCGCCTGTATACGGCTGTTCAGAGTATATAGGGGCTTTTTTATTTTGTGTGCGGGGTTCCCCTTAATATCCATACAAGACCCAAAGGGGCTGGTAATGGGCTGGGGTAGGGGGGGGGGGTTGATGGGGTAGCTATGCCATTTTTCCTAAAGATTTTCATCCATATTACCGGGACCAGACATTGCATTAAAGCCGCAAGCAGTTTTAAATGGCTTTTTTTCCTTTAGAAATGTTATTTTGTGCAAGGACAGTTCTAAACACGGGAAACACGTGGCACTTCACAGGCATACTTTAGACACCCCCCAGGTACAATATTTAAAGGAATATTTGACTTTTTTTTTTTTTCACTTTATGCATTATTAAAATGACTGCTCCCGGAAAACGTCCGTTTTTAAAACTTCTTTTTGCATTGATACATGTCCCCTGGTGCAGAACCCGGGTTCCCAAACTCTGTTTCGGACAATAACATGGATAATAGTCGTTATAATTAGCACTTTAGAATCCGAACGTTCGCATCCATTGTATTTAATAGGGTTCTAATGTTCGCGCGAACTTTCGGTCCGTTCGCGGGTTCTGGTGCGAACCGAACCCGGGGGTGTTCGGCTCATCACTAATATATGGGGACAAACTGGCTGTATATGGGGGCACACTGGCTGTATATGGGGGCACACTGGCTGTATATGGGGGCACACTGGCTATATATATGGGGACAAACTGGCTGTATATGGGGGCACACTGGCTGTATATGGGGGCACACTGGCTGTATATGGGGGCACACTGGCTATATATATGGGGACAAACTGGCTGTATATGGGGGCACACTGGCTATATATATGGGGACAAACTGGCTGTATATGGGGCACACTGGCTATATATATGGGGGCACACTGGCTGTATATGGGGGCACACTGGCTGTATATGGGGGCACACTGGCTATATATATGGGGCACACTGGCTATATATGGGGACAAACTGGCTATATATGGGGGGCACACTGGCTGTATATGGGGGGCACACTGGCTGTATATGGGGGGCACACTGGCTGTATATGGGGACAAACTGGCTGTATATGGAAACAAACTGGCTGTATTTGAGGGGGCAAACTGGTGGCGTTTGGGCACAGTGGCTGCGTTTAATGGGCACAGTGGCGGCAATTGATTTTTTTTTTTTCAGTTTGTTTGCGCCCCCCCAAAAATTTTGAGCACCAGCCGCCACTGGTTAACTGTAAGCAACAAACACATACGGGAAAGATAAAAACACTTAAATTTAAGAGAGCAAATTTTCCAAGAATGAGGGATGCTCTCCAGGACTTAGGCCTCGTACACACGACAGAGATGTCTTGCCGAGAAACTCGTTCGTGAGTATGGTTTCTCGTCAAGAAAACCGACAAGTAATCTCGACGAGAAAATAGAGAACCTGCTCTCTATTTTCTCGTCGAGATTCCCGTCGGCATGTTTCTCGACGAGAAAAGTGAGTGTGTGTACACTTACCTGTCCTCCGGGAAGCCCGCGCATGTTCGAAATGAATTTGACGCATGCGCGGTAGCTTCCTAGGCATAGGTAGGGTATACCAAGATGGCGGCGACGGCATCGAATGTGACGAGCGCATGCTCGTCGTAGTCGATGACGTCACCGCGTACGCTCCATTCAAAGAACCGCGGGTTCTTTGAATCGAGCGTCTGTACACTCGGCCGGGACAAGTTTCTTGTCCAAGAATCTCGTCGAAAAAAACGACATGTTTTTTTCGACGAGAATCTCGGCCGTGTGTACGAGGCTTTAGACTGGGAGGGAATATTGGCATCAATGGACACAGAACAGAAATGGGAATTCTTCAAAGTGACTGTATGTAAACTTACTGCAAAGTATATTTCCATGGGCAATAAGATTAAAAGGCTAAAAATGTGACTCACGGTCAAAGTTAAAATGGCTATAAATAATAAAGAAAGAGCTTTTAAAAAATATAAAAATGAAGGAACGCTATCATTGTTTAAATGTTACAAAGAATATGTAAAAGGAAATCATTGATGCAAAAATTCAAAACGAGCGACAGATTGCAGAAGATAGTAGGACAAACCGCAAAAAAATCTTCAAATATATTGAGGTCAGGTCTGAGGCCCTTTACAAAATAATCTAGAGTGGGTGACTGGGGACAAAGAGAAGTAAAATGTATTAAATACTTTCTTCAGCTCTGTGTATACAAAGTAGCATGGGGGAGCTCATGTCCATAATGGGGGTGGTAGTGACACAGCCCCAAATGATCCACAATGGCTCAGAAGGGATATGGCTCAGAAATATTTAGACGGAATAAAAGTGGATAAAGCACCTGGACCAGATGGCATACACCCACGGATCCTAAAATAATTGAGCTCTGTCATTTCAAGGCCATTGTTTCTAAAATTTAGGGACTCGTTAATGACTGGAATGGTACCACTGGATTGGCGCAGGGCCAATGTGGTGCCCATATTTAAAAAGGGATCAAAGTCTTTACCAAGTAACTATAGACTGGTTAGTTTAACTTATATAGTCGGGAAGATACCGGAGAGTTTAATAAAAGACCACATAGACAAGTTCTAAAAAATTTTAACCACTTGCCGCCCGCCCTATTACAGAATGACGGCGGCAAAGTGGTTTCAATATCCTGACCGGACGTCATATGACATGATCAGGATATTGAGCCGCTGCGCGCCCCCGGGGGCGCGCATTGCGGCGATCGTTGTTGCGGGGTGTCAGTCTGACACCCCACAACACGATCTAGGTAAAGAGTCTCTGACGGAGACTCTTTACCACGTAAACAGCTGTGTCCAATCACGGCTGATTACGATGTAAACAAGAAGAGCCGGTGATCGGCTTTTCCTCACTCGCGTCTGTCAGACGCGAGTAGAGGAGAGCCAATCGGCTGCTCCTCTGACAGGGGGGGTTTGTGCTGATCGATTATCAGCGCAGCCCCCCTCAGGATGCCCACACTGGACCACCAGGGATGCCCACCACCAGGTATGCCACCCTAGACCACCAGGGATGCCAATCAGTGCCCCTAATGGATGCCAATCAGTGCCCACAATGGATGCCAATCAGTGCCCACAATGGGCATCACTGTTTGGCAGGCATTGTTTGGCACTGATTGGCATCCATCATTACAGTACATCAGTGCCGCCTATCAGTGCCCATCCATGCCACCTATCAGTGCCCATCCATGCCCATCTGTGCCACCTATCAGTGCCCATCCATGCCCATCCATGTCACCTATCAGTGCCCATCTGTGCCGCCTATTAGTGCCCATCCGTGCCGCCTATCAGTGCCCATCCGTGCCGCCCATCCGTGCCTCCTATCAGTGCCCATCCGTGCCGCCTATCAGTGCCCATCCGTGCCGCCTATCCGTGCCCATCCGTGCCGCCTATCTGTGCCCATCCGTGCCGCCTATCCGTACCCATCCATGCTGCATATCAGTGCCGCATATTAGTGCCCATCATCAGTGCCCATCAATGCTACCTCATCAGCGCCCATCCATGCTGCCTATCAGTGCCCATCCGTGCCGCCCTTCCGTGCCGCCTATCAGTGCCCATCCGTGCTGCCTATCAGTGCCCATCGGTGCCGCCTATCCGTGCCTCCTATCCGTGCCCATCCATGCTGCATATCAGTGCCGTATATTAGTGCCCATCATCAGTGCCCATCAATGCCACCTCATCAGTGCCACCTCATCAGTGCCACCTCATTGGTGCCACCTCATCGGTGCCCGTCAGTGCAGCCCCATCAGTGAAGGAGAAAACGTACTTATTAAAAAAGTTTTGTAACTGAAACAAAAAAAATACTTTTTTTTTCTAAATTTTCGGTCTTTTTTTTATTTTTTTAGCAGAAAATAAAAATCCCAGAGGTGATCAAATACCACCAAAGGAAAGCTCTATTTGTGGGAACAAAATTATAAAAATTTAGTTTGGGCACAGTGTAGCATGACCGCGCAATTGTCATTCAAAGTGCAACAGCGATGAAAGCTGAAAATTGGTCTGTGCAGGAAGGTGTACAAGTGCCCTGTATGGAAGTGGTTAAGCAACAGACAGCATGGATTCATGAAAGACAGAAGTTGTCAAACAAACCTGATTTCTTTTTATGAAGAGGTAAGTAAACCCTAGGAGAGAGGGGTGGCTGTGGATGTAGTATACCTGGATTTTGCAAAAGCGTTCCGCACACACGGCTCATGTGTAAGGTAAAGTCTACAGGCTTGGAAATATCAGTTTGTAAATGGATAGAAAACTGGTTAAAAGACAGAATTCAGAGAGTCGTGGTTAATGATTCTTACTCTGAATGGTCCAAGGTTATCAGTGGTGTACCCCAAGGTTCAGTGTTGGGACCCTTACTTTTTAATATCTTTATAAATGATATTGGGTCTGAGATCAAAAGTTACATTTCTGTCTTTGCAGATGTCACCAAGCTATGCAGTGGAATAACGTCCTTACAGGATGTCTCCAATTTACAAGCCGACCTCAATGCTCTGTCTAATTGGGCAACTAAGTGGCAAATGAGGTTTAATGTTGATAAATGTAAAGTTATGCACTTGGGGGCTAAGAATATGAATGCATCATACATACTAGGGGGAGTACAACTGGGGGGATCCGTAGTGGAGAAGGATCTGGGGGTTTTGGTAGATCATAAGCTCAATAATAGCATGCAATGCCAAGCTGTAGTTTCCAAAGCGAGCAAAGTCCTTTCTTGTATTAAGAGAGGTATGGACTCAAGAGAGAGAGATATAATTTTGCCCCTGTCCAAATTATTAGTAAGACCTCATCTGGAATATGCAGTTCAATTTTGGGCACCAGTTCTCGTAAAGGATATCAGGGAACTGGAGAAAGTGCAGAGAAGGGCAACCAAACTGATAAGAGGCATGGAGGAGCTCAGCTATGAGGAAAGATTAGAGGAACTGAATCTATTCCCTCTTGAGAAGAGGAGATTAAGGGGGGGATATGATCAACATGTACAAATATATAAGGGGTTCATATCGTGAACTTGGTGTTCAGTTATTCACTTTAAGGTCATCACAGAGGACAAGGGGGCACTTTTTACATCTAGAGGAAAAACGTTTTAATCTCCAAATACGGAAAGGTTTCTGTGGAATAGACTCCCTCCAGAGGTGGTTCTGGCCAGCTCAGTAGATTGCTTTAAAAAAAGGCCTGGATTCTTTCCTAAATCTACATAATATAACTGGGTTACTAACATTCATAGGTAAAGTTAATCCAGGGAAAATACGATTGCCTATTGGCGATCAGGAAGGATTTTTATCCCCTGCTGTAGCAAATTGGAACATGCTTTGCTGGATTTTTTGCCTTCCTCTGGATGAACTGTGGGTGAAGGATTGTGTATATGGGATTGTATTTGAATTTTTTTTTGGTTAAACTGGATGGACTTGTGTCTTTTTTTAACCTGACTAACTATGTAATAAAGCTAAATTTAAGTATTTTACAAAGTTGCATTCACCAATTCAGGGTGCACCAAAATAAGGTTTGCAATGTCTTACTGTCATATCAGTGCAAGAATACCACACTGCCATTATCTTCATACCTCACAACTTTTTGAGATGGGAACGAGGGACACCTATTAGCAAAAGTATGTAGGCATAGGACACAACCCCTGCCACACTCCCTTAACCACTTGTCCCCCGCCCACTGTCAATTGACGGCGGGCGGAGGACACTCTCGTTCTGGAAGGACGTCATATGACGTCCTCCCTTTAAAACGAGCTAGGGGGCGCGCGTGCGCCGCCGGCGTGTTCCTAAGGCCTCGATGCGCGTGTCCGGCGGCCGCGATTGCCCGGGAAACGAGCAGGAAAGTGGATCTCTGTGTGTAAACACAGAGATCCACGTCCTGTGAGGGAGAGGGGACCGATGGTGTGTCCCTTGTACATAGGGACAACCATCGGTCACCTCCCCCAGTCAGTCACCTCCCCCCACAGTTAGAACACATTGAGGGAACATATTTAACCCCTTCCCGCCCCCTAGTGGTTAACCCCTTCCCTGCCAATCACATTTATACAGTAATCAATGCATTTTTTATAGCAGGGATCGCTGTATAAATGTGCATGGTCCCAAAAATGTGTCAAAAGTGTCCGATGTGTCCGCCGCAATATCGCAGTCACAATAAAAATCGCAGATCTCCGCCATTACTAATAAAAAATTAAAATAAATAAAAATGCTATAAATCTATCCCCTATTTTGTAGACGCTATAACTTTTGCGCAAACCAATCAATACACGCTTATTGCGATTTTTTTTTAACCAAAAATATGTAGAAGAATACGTATCGGCCTAAACTGAGGAAAATTTTATTTGGAAAAAAAAATGGGTATTTATTATAGCAAAAAGTAAAAAATAGTGTTTTTTTTCCAAACTGGACGCTATTCTTTTGTTTGTAGCACAAAAAATAAAAACCGCAGAGGTGATCAAATACCACCAAAAGAAAGCTCTATTTGTGGGAAAAAAAGGACGCAAATTTCGTTTGGGAGCCACGTGGCACGACCGCGCAATTGTCATTCAAAGTGTGACAGCGCTGAAAGCTGAAAAATGGCTTGGGCAGGAAGAGGGTTTTATATTTTTTACTTTTTGCTATAATAAATATCCCCAAAAATATATAAAAAAACATTTTTTTTCCTCAGTTTAGGGCGATATGTATTCATCTACATACAGTATTTTTGGTAATAAAAAAAAATCGCAATAAGCGTTTATTGATTGGTTTGCGCAAAAGCTATAGCGTCTACAAAATAGGGGATAGTTTTATGGCATTTTTATTAATAATTTTTTTTTTTACTAGTAATGGCAGCGATCAGCGATTTTTATCGTGACTGTGACATTATGGCGGACACATCAGACACTTTTGACGCCATTTTGGGACCATTGTCATTTATACAGCGATCAGTGCTATAAAAATGCACTGTTTACTGTGTAAATGACACTGGCAGTGAAGAGGTTAACCAGTAGGGGGCACTGAAGGGGTTAAGTGTGTCCTAGGGATGTGTTCTAACTGTAGGGGGGCTGGGCTACGTGTGACATGACACTGATCACCGCTCCCGATCACAGGGAGCTGTAATCAGTGTCCTGTCATTAGGCAGAATGGGGAAATGCTTGTTTACATCAGCATTTCCCCGTTCTTCCTCTCCGTGAGACGATCGCGGGACTCCCGGCGGACATCGAGTCCGTGGGACCCGCGGTCACACTCACGGAGCTTGCGATAGGTGCGCGCCCACAATGCCGCATCTTACACAGGGGATGTATATATACGTACATATGCCCAGCAGTGCAATTCTGCCAACGTATATCGCTGTGCAGTGGTCGGCAAGTGGTTAAACCTATAAGTGCCTTTTATACCACTACTATTCATTTATACTGGCTTTTGAAATTTACAAATGCAGCAATTTAGAAATTGGATGAAAGGTTTAGCACTGGGAAACACTTTTTGAAAAATAAATAGTGTATTTTATATACAACTATAACGATTAGACCAAAATAAGGGACAAATAAGGATGAAAGAGGGACAGAGGGACTTTGTTCCAAATCAGGAACATTTGGGAGGTATGCATCTTGTCTCCTGCCATTTGCCTAGAGCTATGAAATGACCACTGCTCTCTCTCTGTGACAGCAGTAGTCTCTCTGCAGCAGGCCTACACACCTTCTGCTTAGTCAGACCAATCAGCAAAGCTGGGACTCCCTTGGTCTGAGGCCTCGTACACACGACCGATTTTCTCGGCAAGAACCAGCAAGAAACTTGCTGGCAGAGAGGTCTTGCCGAGTAAATCGGTCGTGTGTACGCGGCTATCATGTTTCTCGTCGAGAAAACCGACAAGAAACCTTGACGAGAAAATAGAGAACCTGCTCTCTATTTTCTCGTCGAGATTCTCCTCGGCATGTTTCTCGACGAGAAAAGTGAGTGTGTGTACACTTACCTGTCCTCCCCGAAGCCCGCGCATGTTCGAAATGAATTTGACGCATGCGCGGTAGCTTCCTAGGCATACGTAGGGTATACCAAGATGGCGGCGACGGCATCGAATGTGACGAGCGCATGCTCGACGTAGTCGATGACGTCACCGCGTACGCTCCTTTCAAAGAACCGCGGGTTCTTTGAAACGAGCGTGTGTACACTCGGCCGGGACAAGTTTCTTGTCCAAGAATCTCGTCGAAAAAAACGACATGTTTTTTTCAACGAGAATCTCGGCCGTGTGTACGAGGCCTCACTTCTTAGCTGTAGGCAAGTGGCAGGGGACAGGCTGTAATAGTGTCAGTGCAGCATTCCAAAACTGATATGACAGGTAAGACATTGGTAGCCTATTATTTTGGTGCACCCTGAAATAGTGAGTGCAATTTTAGTAAAAGAATCTAAGTGTGCTTTAACACACACCAAACGATTCTGTACATTTAACTCATGCTGTATAGTTTACATAAGCAACTAAAATATATTGAAAATAATATAAATTCTCTTTAAAATACCTAAAGGCTTCTGTATTTGGGATTTTGGCATAAAAATATCCTTCTTATTATAACACTCAGGGCTCTGATTTCTCTTTTAATGCTGCTAGGGATAATTCATTTAAAACACACAGAAGCAGATGAGCCAATTATTGTAGTTGCCTAACCTCTACATACAAGAGCTCATACATAAAAGATTTTGCCTGCTAGTTCATCTGTCACCACCTTCTCCTGAGCACCTCGTCGATCATCTCAATGAAAGTGCACCATAGCCTTCCAGAGACATCAAGCCCTTTTGTTTATGACAACCTTGGAAAAATATTAACTCCTTCCTGCATTATAATGCATTGGATAGGCAAGATTGTGTTTCTTAGCTGCATTCTCTGCTATTTTACTAAGCTATTACTAAAAAAAGTTACAGGTTTTACAGATGCATCAATCTCTTTTCTCCCATTTAAATAATTAAAGAGTACCTGTCACAGGCAGACTACTGCAAGCTACTATCGTAGTTTGGCAGATATACAGTATAGTAGGTTTATAATGTATTACATTTATGCAATGTTTTTTTCTACATACACTATGTTACCAAATGTATTGGGACACCTGCTATTACACACCAATGAACTTTAATGGCATCCCAGTCTAAAGCCTCGTACACATGGTCGTACTTCAATCGGACTTTTCCGTGGATTTTTGTCCGAACGGAGTTGGCTGGGCACACCCATAGCATACACACCACAGGACTTTTCTGCAAACTTTCCCAAAACTTTTTCCAACATCACGTGGTTTTTCTGCTCTTTTCTGCTCTTTACCGCCACCGGTCAACTTCTGCTATTGTTGGTTGATTTTAACATTATTTGTTTTGTCCATCGGACAAAAGTCCGATGGTTTTCTGTACACACGGTCGGACTTTGCTCCATCAGACTTTTGTTGGCGAAAAGTGTGTCCGTTTGCAGACCCAACATTTGTCCGATGAAAACCAAAAAAGTTTGTCCGATGGAGCGTACACACGGTCGGATTTTTTGTCAAACTTGCTCAAAATGAAGTTTGTTGTCAAAAAGTCTGACAGTGTGCACGAGGCTTTAGTCTGTAGGGTTCAATAGTGAGTTGGTCCACCCTTTGCAGCTATAACAGCTTCAACTCTTCTGGGAAGGCTGTCCACAAGGTTTAGGAGTGTCTATGGGAATGTTTGACCATTATTACAAAAGCGCATTTGTGAATTTAGTCACTAATGTTGGGAGAGAAGGTCTGGCTCGCAGTCTCCAATCTAATTCATCCCAAAGGCGTTTTATCGGGTTTAGGTCATGCTAGTCAAATTCCTCCACCCCAAACTCGCTCATTCATGTCTTTATGGAGCTTGCTTTATGCAGTCATATGTTGGAGCAGGAAGAGGCCATCCCCAAACTGTTCCCACAAGGTTGGGAGCATGAAATTGTCCAAAATGTCTTGATATGATGACGCCTTAAGTGTTCTCTTCACTGGAACTAAGGGGCCAAGCCCAACCCCTGAAAAACAACTCCACACCCTAATCCCCCCTCCACCAAATGATTTGGATCAGTGCACAAAACAAGGTCCATAAAGACACAAATGAGCATGTCTGGGGTGGAGGAACTTGACTAGCCTGCACAGAGTCCTGACCTCAACCCGATAGAACACCTTTGGGATGAATTTGAGCGGAGACTGTGAGCCAGGCCTTCTTGTCCAACATCAGTGCCTGACCTCACAAATGCGCTACTGGAATAATGGTCAAACATTGCCACAGACACACTCCTAAACCTTGTGGACAGCCTTCCCAGAAGAGTTGAAGCTGTTATAGCTGCAAAGGGGCCAACTCAATATTGAACCCTACGAACTAAGACTGGGATGCCATTAAAGTACATGTGCGTGTAAAGGCAGGCGTCCCAATACTTTTCTTAATAGTGTATATATGTAGCACCCTCTACCTTAGGTAGGTGCTAGAGTAAGATTTTTCTTTGTAGTGCAGGTACATTTAAGCAGGCCTAGCCAAAAGCTAGGCCTGTTTGTTTTGATCTGTTAGCTGGGAGTGGCCTAGAGTAGGCTGGTGACTCACAGCTAGCTTCACCTTTTGGTTACCTCCCTTCTGCTTCTAGAGGCTTCTAGAAGAAAGGCAGGGAAGAAGGGGGAGCTGTCTGGGGTGTTCTAAGTAGCTCTGACCAATCCCCAACCTGGATTGGCAGGGGGCAGGCCTCCTAAAATACCTAGAGTCAGCCCAGTGGAGGAGGAGTTGTTCGGGTGGAAGAACTGGAGATGGGGAATTAGGCTTTCGGGGCCTTTGAGGAAGCTCCCCAGTCTGGGGGGGTTGACCTTGGGTCAGGGCTTGCAGCTGAACAGGAACCCCATAGATCTCAAGGGGTGTCCTGAACAGGAGCAGAAGCGGACAGCGGGGAATACTGCCGGGCAAGTCTCCAGGAGGGATCCACCAGGTGTTGGTGAGTGACACACAGTAAGGAACGCTGGGGAGGCATGCCGGAGCAGATTTGGAGGATGCAGTAAGGACTGTGGTGTCATGGGCAGTGGAAGCGAGCTGCTGCAGCCAGGAGGGCTGTCAAGCCCTGTACACATGATCGGATATCCTATGGGTTCTAATCCGATGTTTTTTTCCATCGGAAATCCGATGAAACTGTCTTCCATCAGTCTTGCCCACACACCATCAGTCAAAAAACCGACCGTTTCAAACGCAGTGACGTAAAACCCTCCGATGAGCCGAGAAAAATTAAGTTCAATGCTTCTGAGCATGCGTCGACTTGATTCTGAGCATGCGTGGGTTTTTTATCCGATGGAGTTCCCCACAGACGATAGTAATTTGCTATCGGTTTTTTAACCATCGGATAAATGTAAAACATGTTCTATTTTTAAACACTGATGGAAAAAAGACCGATGGGGCCCATACACGATCGGTTTGTCTGATGAAAACAGTCCATCGGTAAAACCTATCGTGTGTACACGGCTTTAGGGTCTGGAGAGGACTGACTGGGAGCACCAAAGAGGGCAGCTAGCACCAGAACTTTCATTTGCTACACAATAGGGGCCCGCGGTACCTGCCTGTAATAAGGCACTTCTTCTAAGGCCTGGCTGAAACCAGTGTCAGGCTTAACCATGTGCTAGCTGCGCCTGAAGAATTGTGCTGGAGAGAGAAGGAGAGATAGTCTGCAGCAAGTGTTGTGCAGTTGGAGAGCATCTATATTATCCCAAACCATGCAAGAATCTTTTTCCTGGGCATCCCATGAATTGATTAACCCCCATCCAAGTTCTAATCCCTCAATAAAATCCAAAAAAACAAAGCTTATTAACTTGCTAATTGTCTTGGAGTGTCAGGCTGGGCAGGGTGACAGGTGGGCCACATCATTTAGCAGCCCCTACAGGGGTAACGGTACATACAGTATATATCATTTTATATACATGCTTCTAATCTTCTAAGCTGGAATGAGCATTGAGAAAAAAAAAACCCTGTAGTAAACCGCATTAGCACGAACCAAAGGATTTTCATTCATCCTTTTTCATGGTTTCTTCCTATATTCTGCTGAACAACACAGAGATTAGAGCGTACACATGTTCTTACACACGTGAGTCAGTATTAGGAAACACACTTTTTTTAAATTATTTTTCAGATGGTGATTTGTGATGCATCATGAGTTTAGTTTTAGCCAATGAAAAAACAAATATCTTCATATTAGTAGGTAGAAGCATCATGATCCAGCCAAAATGCACCACCCAAGACGTGGATTACTCAGCAAGGATTTGCAAAACAAGTTAAAGCAAAATAAAGGCAACATTTACAATTCAAACCTGCCTGAAGTAAGAGTTATGGATGGGCTTGGCATTTTTCAGAAATTAAGAGGTTTGTTAGAAACTATGTGAGAATGTAATGGTTGTAATGAAGACCTGCATTTAGCTTTTTTGTTATCTTTTTCCCATTGTGGAGATTTTCTTTACTTCACTTCTTATTGCAAGGCAAAACAGGAAGTTACAGGAGATCTCTTTTAAAGGGGTTGTAAAGGTACATGTTTTTTCACCCTAATGAATTCTATGCATTAAGGTGAAAAAACATCCGAGCATTAGCGCCCCCCCGCGCCCCCGTCTACTTACCTGACCCCTCGAAAGTCCCGCGCCGTGAATGCGCTGGCATCTCGGTCGGCTTCTCGGCTCATTCATTGGTTGATTGAAAGCAGCGCAGCCATTGGCTCGCGCTGCTGTCAATCATATCATATGACGCGGGCGCGCCCGGGGGCGGGGCCGAGTGATACAGTGAGCGGCTATAGCCCCCGGCTGTATCACGGGAGCACGCCCGCAAGAACTTACAACCATGCGAGAGAGCTCGCATGAAGATGAAAAGTTCTTGTGGGGAGGAGCCGAGACAGCCGCCGAGGGACCCCAGAAGACCAGGTTCGGGGCCACTCTGTGCAAAACGATCTGCACAGTGGAGGTAAGTATAACATGTTTGTTATTTTAAAAAAAAAATTCTCTTAAGGCCTCTTTCACACAGGGCGGATCCGTGAAGATCCGCCCCGTGAAGCTCCGCTTGCTCAGCGGGGATCGCTCCGTTGATCCCCGCTGAGCCGACGGATGACTGGGCAGTCCCCGCACAGTGCACTGTGCAGGGACCGCCCTGTCAGAGCGCCGCTCTCCCCTATGGGGAATCGGATGACGACAGACCGTAGAGTCCGTTGTCATCCGATCCGCTCCGCAGACAGAAGGAAAAATAGGATTTTCCTCCGTCACACTTTTTCGGAGCGGAGCGGAGCGGATGTCAGCGGACAAGTCACCGTTGACATCCGTGCTTCCATAGGGGTGCATGGAGGATCCGTTTCAGGTCCGCCTAAAAAACTGACAGGCGTACCTGAACGGACCTCCGTGTGAAAGAGCCCTTAGTGTTCTTTTAAAGTAAAATAGATAGTTGTCACCAGAACAAGTGTCCCCAAAGGAAGATTCGCCCTCTATTCCTATTCCAGGGACAACTCCCATTTTTAGATTTTTCCTTACTTTCAGCCCTGATGACAACCATGACAAATAGAAAATTCTAATCTCTCCAGTGGGGACACAGACAGCAATACAAATATGTAGGGGGTCTAACTTTTGCCTACCTTATCCAACCCAAAATGGGTATAAATATATTTTAATGAAAAAATGCAAAGTAGGAGAATAATGCTTATTAATACTTAAAAGAAATATATAGGAAAAAAAACAAAAACAAAAAACAATACATGGTTGCAGCGCTGATCTCAACCGCTGCTGTCCCCCATTGCTGCTAAGATCGAGAACTGAGCGATCAAACAACGCTGATCGCTCAGCTCTCCGTCTTCAACCTGCAGAGAGCTGATGACTGTCAGTCACCGGCTCTCTGCTCTGCCCCTCCAGCACTCACTGGAGTGCAGGGCTAAGGAGGGTGCAGGTGCTGTTGGCTCAGGCTCTCAGCAGCTCCTTGAGAGGCTGAGCCAGCTGCAGGTCCAGGCATCTGGGTGGCTCCTGACCGTATGTTTGGAATCTTTTCAGAGCCTGGACTTATGATGTTTGTATTTTGGCTAAGGTACTGTTGTTAACTGCTTCTTGTTGTAAATTAATTCTCTATATGTACCTATGGAAGGTCTTGAATTGTATACTTCACCTTCTAGTGTAGTGGTTCTCAACTCCTGCCCTAAGGACCCACTAACAGGCCAGGTTTGCAAGATAACTGAAATACATCACAAGTGATATCATTTGCTGCTCAGTGATTGCAGTATTTTAGTCTGCATCTCCCCAAGATAATACTTAAAATCTGGCCTGTTGGTGGGTCTTGAGGACTGGAGTTGAGAACCACTGCGTAGTGGATTCTCCATTTAGAATTCTTCATCCTCTGACCACCCCTACCGCTGCCACTGTAATCTTTTGGTTTGTGAATAGAACAGAGAGAGCTCTAAAAGGCACTAAGGCAGGCCATACAGGGTGCAAATTTCTTTCCTGCAACCACAGGTTGCAGGAAAGAAATTTGCACGATTCCCCCAATCAACACGGGCACTGCTGACAGGGTAATCAGTAACTGTCTTCTCCCGGCGGGAGGGTGGGAGTGGGTGGGGAAATCTGTGACAGGGGTCACTTGGGGCACAGGGGGAATGAGAACCCCACCTTGATCTGTGATAGTCATATTCAATGCTGGATATACATGGTATATATTGGGTGTATATTGTGTGTGGGCTGTTGTGTTCTAATTGCTGTGATGAGGTAGGGGGTGATTACATTCTACTGTCTAGTGTGGCTTGTGGTAATTAAGTCTGTAATTATAGGTATTGTACTCTAGAAGACAGACAGGCTGGGGAACACAAAGGGTCATGCATAATCATTTAAACTGAAAAGGGATTAGCTAACGAACTCACCTATTGTCTCTTAAGAGATGTCAAAATAATGTGCATAGTGGGAGACATTGGGGCTGGCCTGGATGTCCTGTGTCTGAGTCATCGGCTGGAGTTGATTGGCTCATGTACATTGGGCCTGGTCAAGGGTGTATTATGAGAGGAAAATCAGAAGCTTCTCTCTGTGTGTATAAAAGTTGTAGTGTTTTTGCAATAAACAGTCATTCCTGTTGGAAAGATACAGAGCGTTTTGTCTCGTATGTCTGGAAGGATTAATCCTATGGGAAGCGGTCGCATTACTGTGGAGGATCAGTAGCGGATGTGTGTTCAGAGGGGGAATATCCTAAACGGCGTTAACCCCTTTCATACTTGGGCAGCCGTTACATTGGTTGGCAGCGGTGGGATTTTCCCTCCAGTTACTGGGACACTCCAAACCACCACAGTGAATGACCAGCTATGCAGCCTGCAGAAAAGCCATGCTGAAAGACCTACTTGAGAGCCGTGGAGGGACCAGTGGGACAAAGAACAAGGCCACCTTGATCAGGGAGCTAGCCGAGATGGATCAGAGGGATGGTGATGCAGGACCCCGGTCAGTTGAAGACTTGTTTCAGCAACGAGTTCGAGAGCAGTTGGCATTATATGGGGCTAACCCATCAGAGACCGCCATACAGGAAGCCATTAAAGACATCCAGCTGCAGGATGAGTGACAAGAGAAAGAACTAGAGCGACAAGAGAGAGAACGAGAGCGACAAGAGAAAGAACTAGAGCGACAAGAGAGAGAACGAGAGCGACAAGAGAGAGAACTAGAGCGGCAACATGAGCAGAGAATGGCGGAAATACGACAATCGAAGACAACACCTAAAGACGCAGCGCCTTTCCGTAAGTTGCCCTTTCGAGCGTTCAAACTATTTAAGGAAGGAGAGGAGGAAATTGAAGCATTCCTGCAGGACTTTGAGAGACTATGCCAGATACATGAAGTACTGCCCCAAGATTGGGTCGCCTTACTGGCAAGTAGTGATGAGCCGAACACCCCCGGGTTCGGTTCGCACCAGAACCCGCGAACGGACCGAAAGTTCGAACGAACATTAGAACCCTATTAAATACAATGGATGCGAACGTTCGAATTCTAAAGTGCTAATTATAACAACTATTATGCATGTTATTGTCCTAAAAAGGGTTTGGGAACCCGGGTTCTGCACCAGGGGACATGTATCAATGCAAAAAGAAGTTTTAAAAACGGTCGTTTTTCGGGAGCAGTCATTTTAATGATGCATAAAGTGAAAAAAAAAAGTCAAATATTCCTTTAAATATCGTACCTGGGGGGTGTCTAAAGTATGCCTGTGAAGTGCCACGTGTTTCCCGTGTTTATAACTGTCCCTGCACAAAATGACACTTCTAAAGGAAAAAAAAGCCATTTAAAACTGCTTGCGGCTTTAATGTAATGTCTGGTCCCGGTAATATGGATGAAATTCTTTAAGAAAAATGGCATAGCTACCCCATGACCCCCCCCCCCCCTACCCCAGCCCATTACCAGCCCCTTTGGGTCTTGTATGGATATTAAGGGGAACCCCGCACATAAAATAAAAAAGGCCCTATATACTCTGAACAGCCCTATACAGGCGGTGCATACAAGACAGGGACTGTAGGTTTGTTCTTATGTAGAATCTGTTTGTAATTTTGAACAGGTACATTGTTGAAGTGTAGCTCCATACCAAAAATCTATTTTTAAACTTTTTGGAAAACATAGGTAAGGGTTATCACCCCTGTAACATTTGTTTTGCTGTCTGTGCCCCTGTTCAGAACATTTCACCTCACTTTCCGTCCCAATGACAACTGTTTTTGAAATGTGGTGTTTTTCTTGAAACAAGGATTGCTGATAAAGCATCAGTACAGAGGAGACACCTTTCTCCCATATTTATTCTTACAGGAGAGAATTTTCCTTCCTAGTGGTAGATTTCCTCTCACTTCCTGTTGTCTTCTTGCGTTTGCAAGTAGGAGTCGTTTGTAAGTTGTATGTTTGAAAGTAGGGACCTGCCGTATATACTCTGCAGAAATAGGCCCCTTAGTTGTTGGTGTTGGCACAACACTGTAAGCACTCACAGTTACTCTTGGTTGGTGCTGGAACGCCCTGCTGTCAACTATTATATCAGGAATTTTAATTACATATAATTGTTGAACAGTGGTAGTAAAAATTGGGCCTTTGATGGTGGTGCTGATGCCACAACACTGTAAGCCCTGACAGTTACTCTTGGTGGGTGCAGCAATGGGCCCTGCTGTGAATTATTAGATCAAGAATTGTAATTACATGCCCCTGTTGAACAGGGGCTGAAAAATTGGGCCTTAGGCACTGGTGGCACAACACTGCAACCCCTCACAGATACTGTACTTGGAGCACAGCAATGAGCCCTGTTGCAAAGTATTGCTTCAAAAATTGTAATGACACGCCCCTGTTAAACAGGGGCTGAAAAATTGGGCCTTAGGCACTGGTGGCACAACACTGCAACTCCTCACAGATACTGTACTTGGAGCACAGCAATGAGCCCTGTTGCAAAGTATTGCTTCAAAAATTGTAATTACACGCCCCTGTTAAACAGGGGCTGAAAAATTGGGCGTTAGGCACTGGTGGCGGCACCCATAAACAAAAATGATCTTACAAGCTATCATCATCAATCGTATCATTGAGGACTCGGAGGAGGAGGATAGCCAGTCAACATAACAGCACAGGCACTCAGCATCAGCATCAGTCTTGAAGGGATGTGACATGTTAAAATCAATTAGTCTGTTATATCAGCATCAGGTGTGTGGTAGCTGGTGGTGATCCAAGACTGGTTCATCTTGATGAAAGTCAGTCGATCAACCGAGTCGGTGGACAGGCGCACCCTGTGATCCGTGACAAATCCTCCAGCAGCACTGAATGTGCGTTCCGAAAGAACGCTGGATGCAGGACAGGCCAGTAGCTCAATTGCATACTGTGCAAGCTCTGGCCAGTGATCCATCCTCAAGACCCAGTAAGCCAGAGGATTTTCGGTGGGGAAGGTGTCCAAGTCTGACCTTGCCCCTAGATATTCCTGCACCATGTTTATCAGACGCTGGCGATGGTTGCTGGAACCGATCATACTTTGGGGCTGCGGACTAAAGAATTGTCTGAACGCATCGGTCAGACGGCCACCTTCCCCACCGCTCCTTCTTTGACTGGCCGAAGCCTCAGCAACTCGTTGTCCAGGACCAGGAGTTTGCAACCTCCCAGTCTCTGGGAACGCGTTGCACAGACCTTTCTGCAAGGCCTCCCGGAGTTGTCTCATCCTCTGCTCCCTCTGCGACGGTAACATAAGGTCCGCAACCTTACCCTTTGTACCGTGGATCAAGGAGAGTGGCCAGCCAGTAATGGTCCCTCTCCTTGATCCGAAGAATACGAGGATCCTTCCGCAGACTTTGCAGGATCAGGGAGGCCATGCAGCGTAGGTTTGCTGAGGCATTCACTCCGGAGTCCTCTGGGTCACTAAGGACGACATGATCCGCAGCCACCTCCTCCCAGCCACGTACAAGTCCACTGGTTTCTTGGGACTGTAAATCATCCCTAAAAGACTGCTGCTGATGATGCTGAGTGCCAGCCTCCACCTCCATGCTGACACAATCCTCCTCCTCCTCCTCCTCCTCCTCCTCCTCTTCCTGTGCGATGGGTGGGACAGAAGGAACACTGTCTGGGTAAAGGGGGCCTTGAGAGGCAAGGAAGTCCTCCTCTTCCTGCCTCTGTTCTGCCTCAAGTGCCCTGTCCATTATTCCACGCAGCGTGTGCTCCAACAGGTGGACAAGAGGTACAGTGTCACTGATGCATGCACTGTCACTGCTCACCATCCTCGTGGCCTCCTCAAATGGTGCCAGGACAGTGCATGCATCCCTGATCATGCCCCACTGGCGTGGAGAAAAAAAACCAAGCTCCCCTGACCCTGTCCTGGTGCCGTAGTCGCACAGGTACTCATTGATGGCCCTCTGCTGCGTGTGCAGCCGCTGCAGCATGGCCAACGTTGAGTTCCACCTGGTGGGCATGTCACATATAAGGCGGTTCTTGGGCAGGTTCAACTCCTTTTGCAGCTCAGCCAGGCGAGCACTGGCATTATAAGATCTGCGGAAATGCACACAGACTTTCCTGGCCTGCCTCAGGACATCCTGTAAGCCCGGGTACCTGCCCAAGAACCGCTGCACCACCAGGTTAAGGACGTGAGCCACACAGGGCACATGGGTCAGTTGTCCCTGTCGGAGGGCGGAGAGGAGGTTGGTGCCATTGTCGCAAACCACCATTCCTGGCTTAAGCTGGCGTGGCGTCAACCACCTCTCGGCCTGGCCCTGCAGAGCAGACAGGACCTCTGCCCCAGTGTGGCTTCTGTCCCCCAAACACACCAGCGCAAGCACGGCATGGCATCTTTTTGCCTGCGTACTTGCGTAGCCCCGTGAACGGCTACGGAGCACCGCTGGTTCATAGGACAAACCACAGGAAGAGGCCATGGAGGAAGAAGAAGAGGAGGGGGTGGAGGAGAGAGGTGTGTCACAACCAGTAGTAGCATTTTGGAGGCGTGGCGGTGGGACAACCTCCAACACTACTGCACCTTGTCCTGAATCCTTCCCAGCTGCCAAAAGAGTGACCCAATGGGCCGTGAAAGAAAGGTAACGTCCCTGTCCATGCCTGCTGGACCATGAGTCAGCGGTAATATGCACCTTACCGCTGACCGCCCTGTCCAGCGAGGCCAAGACATTGCCTTCCACATGCCGGTAGAGAGCCGGAATAGCCTTCCGTGAGAAAAAGTGGCGTTTGGGAACCTGCCACTGAGGAACCGCACATTGCACAAACTCACGGAAGGGGGCCGAGTCTACCAACTGAAAAGGCAGCAGTTGAAGCGCTAGCAATTTAGCCAAGCTAGCATTCAACCGCTGGGCATGTGGATGGCTGGGAGTGAACTTCTTTCGACGGTCCAGCAGCTGGGGCAGGGAAATTTGCCTGCTAGAATCGGACGTCGGTGTACTGCTAGCAGAGTGGGCGCAAGTACTTGGCTGTGACACACCTAATTCTACACCTTCATTCCTCTCAGTGCATGTTTCAGAGAGGACTGAAGTTATAGTGGGGTTGGAGATCCCAGCTGATGCGGTGCAAGGAGAGGTCCGCTTTGTTCTTTGGTGTGGGTCTTTGAGGTAGGCTTGCCAACGAGCTGCATGGCAGGTCAACATATGTCTGGTCAGGCATGTGGTACCCAAGCGGCTGATGTTTTGGCCACGCGATATACGCTTGAGACATATGTTGCAAACAGCAGCTGTGCGATCTGATGCACTAGCCTCAAAAAAGGCCCACACCAAAGAACTTTTTGAATGACGGGCAGAGGCAGCGCCCTGCACAGGCGGAGCTCTGCGGTGTGATTCCGTCGGTGTACTGCCCTTACGCTGGCCACCAAAGGGCATCCTGCCTCGTTGGAGATGTGCCTCCTCCTCATCCTCCTCCTCCTCCTCTCTCCTATTAGGCACCCACGTGGAGTCAGTGACCTCATCATCCCCTCCCTCCTCATCACTGGAGCCAATCTGGCAGTATGCTGCAGCTGCTGGAACATGACTGCCAGATTGGTGTCCTTCTTGAGCATCCCCTCTGTCTGCTCTCACGCTACTGCCTTCCTCTAGCTGGGTTTCATCATCAGACCCTTCGAAACGCTGGGCATCCTCCTGGAGCATGTACCCAACACTGTGCTGAAACAGTTCGGGGGACTCCTCAGGAGGAGGACATGGTGGGTCTAGGGAAGGAGTGACTGATGATTTGTCTGACATTGATACCAGGGAAGACGACGCTTTGGCAGCTGCTTTTCCAGTACCCTGAGCCTGGGTGAGAGAGGATGAGGAGGAGGAGGAGGGCTTGGTCATCCACTCTACCAAGTCTTCGGCATGATGTGGCTCAACATGTCCAGCTGCCGAAAAGAAGGACAAGCGTGTCCCATGGCCATGTGCTGATGACAATGCACCGCGTCCACGACCAGCACTGTTGCCCCCAGACACAGAGCCTGCTTGCCCTCTTTTATTGCCTCCTGACTGTCTGCCTCTCCTTGTTTGCCTTCCAGACATTCTAATAGATGGCCTGCAGGGAGATGGGAAAAAAGCAATAAGGGCTACCTTCAGGTGTCCTTCTCTGTCCCTTGAAACAAGGACTTTCACAGTGAAAGAAACTGACACTCTCCCTACCTACAGTTTTCTGTCCCTAGAAAAAATATTTTTTTTAAGCACAATATAGCACAAGGACAATTCACTCACTGTCCTTACAGGTCCCTGGAAACAAGGACTTGCAGAGTGAAAGAAAAAAAACACTCTCCCTACCTACAGTTTTCTGTCCCTAGAAAAAATGTTTTTTTTAATCACAATATAGCACAAGGACAATTCACTCACTGTCCTTACAGGTCCCTGGAAACAAGGACTTGCAGAGTGAAATAAACTGACACTCTCCCTACCTACAGTTTTCTGTCCCTAGAATAAATGTTTTTTTTAAGCACAATATAGCACAAGGACAATTCACTCACTGTCCTTACAGGTCCCTGGAAACAAGGACTTGCAGAGTGAAAGAAAAAAAACACTCTCCCTACCTACAGTTTTCTGTCCCTAGAAAAAATGTTTTTTTTAATCACAATATAGCACAAGGACAATTCACTCACTGTCCTTACAGGTCCCTGGAAACAAGGACTTGCAGAGTGAAATAAACTGACACTCTCCCTACCTACAGTTTTCTGTCCCTAGAATAAATGTTTTTTTTAAGCACAATATAGCACAAGGACAATTCACTCACTGTCCTTACAGGTCCCTGGAAACAAGGACTTGCAGAGTGAAAGAAAAAAAACACTCTCCCTACCTACAGTTTTCTGTCCCTAGAAAAAATGTTTTTTTTAATCACAATATAGCACAAGAACAATTCACTCACTGTCCTTACAGGTCCCTGGAAACAAGGACTTGCAGAGTGAAAGAAAAAAAACACTCTCCCTACCTACAGTTTTCTGTCCCTAGAAAAAATGTTTTTTTTAATCACAATATAGCACAAGGACAATTCACTCACTGTCCTTACAGGTCCCTGGAAACAAGGACTTGCAGAGTGAAAGAAAAAAAACACTCTCCCTACCTACAGTTTTCTGTCCCTAGAAAAAATGTTTTTTTTAATCACAATATAGCACAAGGACAATTCACTCACTGTCCTTACAGGTCCCTGGAAACAAGGACTTGCAGAGTGAAATAAACTGACACTCTCCCTACCTACAGTTTTCTGTCCCTAGAATAAATGTTTTTTTTAAGCACAATATAGCACAAGGACAATTCACTCACTGTCCTTACAGGTCCCTGGAAACAAGGACTTGCAGAGTGAAAGAAAAAAAACACTCTCCCTACCTACAGTTTTCTGTCCCTAGAAAAAATGTTTTTTTTAATCACAATATAGCACAAGGACAATTCACTCACTGTCCTTACAGGTCCCTGGAAACAAGGACTTGCAGAGTGAAATAAACTGACACTCTCCCTACCTACAGTTTTCTGTCCCTAGAATAAATGTTTTTTTAAGCACAATATAGCACAAGGACAATTCACTCACTGTCCTTACAGGTCCCTGGAAACAAGGACTTGCAGAGTGAAAGAAAAAAAACACTCTCCCTACCTACAGTTTTCTGTCCCTAGAAAAAATGTTTTTTTTAATCACAATATAGCACAAGGACAATTCACTCACTGTCCTTACAGGTCCCTGGAAACAAGGACTTGCAGAGTGAAATAAACTGACACTCTCCCTACCTACAGTTTTCTGTCCCTAGAATAAATGTTTTTTTTAAGCACAATATAGCACAAGGACAATTCACTCACTGTCCTTACAGGTCCCCGGAAACAAGGACTTGCAGAGTGAAAGAAAAAAAACACTCTCCCTACCTACAGTTTTCTGTCCCTAGAAAAAATGTTTTTTTTAATCACAATATAGCACAAGGACAATTCACTCACTGTCCTTACAGGTCCCTGGAAACAAGGACTTGCAGAGTGAAATAAACTGACACTCTCCCTACCTACAGTTTTCTGTCCCTAGAATAAATGTTTTTTTTAAGCACAATATAGCACAAGGACAATTCACTCACTGTCCTTACAGGTCCCTGGAAACAAGGACTTGCAGAGTGAAAGAAAAAAAACACTCTCCCTACCTACAGTTTTCTGTCCCTAGAAAAAATGTTTTTTTTTAATCACAATATAGCACAAGGACAATTCACTCACTGTCCTTACAGGTCCCTGGAAACAAGGACTTGCAGAGTGAAAGAAAAAAAACACTCTCCCTACCTACAGTTTTCTGTCCCTAGAATAAATGTTTTTTTTAATCACAATATAGCACAAGGACAATTCACTCACTGTCCTTACAGGTCCCTGGAAACAAGGACTTGCAGAGTGAAATAAACTGACACTCTCCCTACCTACAGTTTTCTGTCCCTAGAATAAATGTTTTTTTTAAGCACAATATAGCACAAGGACAATTCACTCACTGTCCTTACAGGTCCCTGGAAACAAGGACTTGCAGAGTGAAAGAAAAAAAACACTCTCCCTACCTACAGTTTTCTGTCCCTAGAAAAAATGTTTTTTTTAATCACAATATAGCACAAGGACAATTCACTCACTGTCCTTACAGGTCCCTGGAAACAAGGACTTGCAGAGTGAAATAAACTGACACTCTCCCTACCTACAGTTTTCTGTCCCTAGAATAAATGTTTTTTTAAGCACAATATAGCACAAGGACAATTCACTCACTGTCCTTACAGGTCCCTGGAAACAAGGACTTGCAGAGTGAAATAAACTGACACTCTCCCTACCTACAGTTTTCTGTCCCTAGAATAAATGTTTTTTTTAAGCACAATATAGCACAAGGACAATTCACTCACTGTCCTTACAGGTCCCTGGAAACAAGGACTTGCAGAGTGAAAGAAAAAAAACACTCTCCCTACCTACAGTTTTCTGTCCCTAGAAAAAATGTTTTTTTTAATCACAATATAGCACAAGGACAATTCACTCACTGTCCTTACAGGTCCCTGGAAACAAGGACTTGCAGAGTGAAATAAACTGACACTCTCCCTACCTACAGTTTTCTGTCCCTAGAATAAATGTTTTTTTAAGCACAATATAGCACAAGGACAATTCACTCACTGTCCTTACAGGTCCCTGGAAACAAGGACTTGCAGAGTGAAAGAAAAAAAACACTCTCCCTACCTACAGTTTTCTGTCCCTAGAAAAAATGTTTTTTTTAATCACAATATAGCACAAGGACAATTCACTCACTGTCCTTACAGGTCCCTGGAAACAAGGACTTGCAGAGTGAAATAAACTGACACTCTCCCTACCTACAGTTTTCTGTCCCTAGAATAAATGTTTTTTTTAAGCACAATATAGCACAAGGACAATTCACTCACTGTCCTTACAGGTCCCTGGAAACAAGGACTTGCAGAGTGAAAGAAAAAAAACACTCTCCCTACCTACAGTTTTCTGTCCCTAGAAAAAATGTTTTTTTTAATCACAATATAGCACAAGGACAATTCACTCACTGTCCTTACAGGTCCCTGGAAACAAGGACTTGCAGAGTGAAATAAACTGACACTCTCCCTACCTACAGTTTTCTGTCCCTAGAATAAATGTTTTTTTTAAGCACAATATAGCACAAGGAGAATTCACTCACTGTCCTTCCAGGTCCCTGGAAACAAGGACTTGCAGAGTGAAAGAAAAAAAACACTCTCCCTACCTACAGTTTTCTGTCCCTAGAAAAAATGTTTTTTTTAATCACAATATAGCACAAGGACAATTCACTCACTGTCCTTACAGGTCCCTGGAAACAAGGACTTGCAGAGTGAAATAAACTGACACTCTCCCTACCTACAGTTTTCTGTCCCTAGAATAAATGTTTTTTTTAATCACAATATAGCACAAGGACAATTCACTCACTGTCCTTACAGGTCCCTGGAAACAAGGACTTGCAGAGTGAAATAAACTGACACTCTCCCTACCTACAGTTTTCTGTCCCTAGAATAAATGTTTTTTTAAGCACAATATAGCACAAGGACAATTCACTCACTGTCCTTACAGGTCCCTGGAAACAAGGACTTGCAGAGTGAAATAAACTGACACTCTCCCTACCTACAGTTTTCTGTCCCTAGAATAAATGTTTTTTTTAAGCACAATATAGCACAAGGACAATTCACTCACTGTCCTTACAGGTCCCTGGAAACAAGGACTTGCAGAGTGAAAGAAAAAAAACACTCTCCCTACCTACAGTTTTCTGTCCCTAGAAAAAATGTTTTTTTTAATCACAATATAGCACAAGGACAATTCACTCACTGTCCTTACAGGTCCCTGGAAACAAGGACTTGCAGAGTGAAATAAACTGACACTCTCCCTACCTACAGTTTTCTGTCCCTAGAATAAATGTTTTTTTTAAGCACAATATAGCACAAGGACAATTCACTCACTGTCCTTACAGGTCCCTGGAAACAAGGACTTGCAGAGTGAAAGAAAAAAAACACTCTCCCTACCTACAGTTTTCTGTCCCTAGAAAAAATGTTTTTTTTAATCACAATATAGCACAAGGACAATTCACTCACTGTCCTTACAGGTCCCTGGAAACAAGGACTTGCAGAGTGAAATAAACTGACACTCTCCCTACCTACAGTTTTCTGTCCCTAGAATAAATGTTTTTTTTAAGCACAATATAGCACAAGGACAATTCACTCACTGTCCTTACAGGTCCCTGGAAACAAGGACTTGCAGAGTGAAAGAAAAAAAACACTCTCCCTACCTACAGTTTTCTGTCCCTAGAAAAAATGTTTTTTTTAATCACAATATAGCACAAGGACAATTCACTCACTGTCCTTACAGGTCCCTGGAAACAAGGACTTGCAGAGTGAAATAAACTGACACTCTCCCTACCTACAGTTTTCTGTCCCTAGAATAAATGTTTTTTTTAAGCACAATATAGCACAAGGACAATTCACTCACTGTCCTTACAGGTCCCTGGAAACAAGGACTTGCAGAGTGAAAGAAAAAAAACACTCTCCCTACCTACAGTTTTCTGTCCCTAGAAAAAATGTTTTTTTTAATCACAATATAGCACAAGGACAATTCACTCACTGTCCTTACAGGTCCCTGGAAACAAGGACTTGCAGAGTGAAATAAACTGACACTCTCCCTACCTACAGTTTTCTGTCCCTAGAATAAATGTTTTTTTTAAGCACAATATAGCACAAGGACAATTCACTCACTGTCCTTACAGGTCCCTGGAAACAAGGACTTGCAGAGTGAAAGAAAAAAAACACTCTCCCTACCTACAGTTTTCTGTCCCTAGAAAAAATGTTTTTTTTAATCACAATATAGCACAAGGACAATTCACTCACTGTCCTTACAGGTCCCTGGAAACAAGGACTTGCAGAGTGAAATAAACTGACACTCTCCCTACCTACAGTTTTCTGTCCCTAGAATAAATGTTTTTTTAAGCACAATATAGCACAAGGACAATTCACTCACTGTCCTTACAGGTCCCTGGAAACAAGGACTTGCAGAGTGAAAGAAAAAAAACACTCTCCCTACCTACAGTTTTCTGTCCCTAGAAAAAATGTTTTTTTTAATCACAATATAGCACAAGGACAATTCACTCACTGTCCTTACAGGTCCCTGGAAACAAGGACTTGCAGAGTGAAATAAACTGACACTCTCCCTACCTACAGTTTTCTGTCCCTAGAATAAATGTTTTTTTTAAGCACAATATAGCACAAGGACAATTCACTCACTGTCCTTACAGGTCCCTGGAAACAAGGACTTGCAGAGTGAAAGAAAAAAAACACTCTCCCTACCTACAGTTTTCTGTCCCTAGAAAAAATGTTTTTTTTAATCACAATATAGCACAAGGACAATTCACTCACTGTCCTTACAGGTCCCTGGAAACAAGGACTTGCAGAGTGAAATAAACTGACACTCTCCCTACCTACAGTTTTCTGTCCCTAGAATAAATGTTTTTTTTAAGCACAATATAGCACAAGGACAATTCACTCACTGTCCTTACAGGTCCCTGGAAACAAGGACTTGCAGAGTGAAAGAAAAAAAACACTCTCCCTACCTACAGTTTTCTGTCCCTAGAAAAAATGTTTTTTTTAATCACAATATAGCACAAGGACAATTCACTCACTGTCCTTACAGGTCCCTGGAAACAAGGACTTGCAGAGTGAAATAAACTGACACTCTCCCTACCTACAGTTTTCTGTCCCTAGAATAAATGTTTTTTTTAAGCACAATATAGCACAAGGACAATTCACTCACTGTCCTTACAGGTCCCTGGAAACAAGGACTTGCAGAGTGAAAGAAAAAAAACACTCTCCCTACCTACAGTTTTCTGTCCCTAGAAAAAATGTTTTTTTTAATCACAATATAGCACAAGGACAATTCACTCACTGTCCTTACAGGTCCCTGGAAACAAGGACTTGCAGAGTGAAAGAAAAAAAACACTCTCCCTACCTACAGTTTTCTGTCCCTAGAATAAATGTTTTTTTTAATCACAATATAGCACAAGGACAATTCACTCACTGTCCTTACAGGTCCCTGGAAACAAGGACTTGCAGAGTGAAATAAACTGACACTCTCCCTACCTACAGTTTTCTGTCCCTAGAATAAATGTTTTTTTTAAGCACAATATAGCACAAGGACAATTCACTCACTGTCCTTACAGGTCCCTGGAAACAAGGACTTGCAGAGTGAAAGAAAAAAAACACTCTCCCTACCTACAGTTTTCTGTCCCTAGAAAAAATGTTTTTTTTAATCACAATATAGCACAAGGACAATTCACTCACTGTCCTTACAGGTCCCTGGAAACAAGGACTTGCAGAGTGAAATAAACTGACACTCTCCCTACCTACAGTTTTCTGTCCCTAGAATAAATGTTTTTTTAAGCACAATATAGCACAAGGACAATTCACTCACTGTCCTTACAGGTCCCTGGAAACAAGGACTTGCAGAGTGAAATAAACTGACACTCTCCCTACCTACAGTTTTCTGTCCCTAGAATAAATGTTTTTTTAAGCACAATATAGCACAAGGACAATTCACTCACTGTCCTTACAGGTCCCTGGAAACAAGGACTTGCAGAGTGAAAGAAAAAAAACACTCTCCCTACCTACAGTTTTCTGTCCCTAGAAAAAATGTTTTTTTTAATCACAATATAGCACAAGGACAATTCACTCACTGTCCTTACAGGTCCCTGGAAACAAGGACTTGCAGAGTGAAATAAACTGACACTCTCCCTACCTACAGTTTTCTGTCCCTAGAATAAATGTTTTTTTAAGCACAATATAGCACAAGGACAATTCACTCACTGTCCTTACAGGTCCCTGGAAACAAGGACTTGCAGAGTGAAAGAAAAAAAACACTCTCCCTACCTACAGTTTTCTGTCCCTAGAAAAAATGTTTTTTTTAATCACAATATAGCACAAGGACAATTCACTCACTGTCCTTACAGGTCCCTGGAAACAAGGACTTGCAGAGTGAAATAAACTGACACTCTCCCTACCTACAGTTTTCTGTCCCTAGAATAAATGTTTTTTTTAAGCACAATATAGCACAAGGACAATTCACTCACTGTCCTTACAGGTCCCTGGAAACAAGGACTTGCAGAGTGAAAGAAAAAAAACACTCTCCCTACCTACAGTTTTCTGTCCCTAGAAAAAATGTTTTTTTTAATCACAATATAGCACAAGGACAATTCACTCACTGTCCTTACAGGTCCCTGGAAACAAGGACTTGCAGAGTGAAATAAACTGACACTCTCCCTACCTACAGTTTTCTGTCCCTAGAATAAATGTTTTTTTTAAGCACAATATAGCACAAGGAGAATTCACTCACTGTCCTTCCAGGTCCCTGGAAACAAGGACTTGCAGAGTGAAAGAAAAAAAACACTCTCCCTACCTACAGTTTTCTGTCCCTAGAAAAAATGTTTTTTTTAATCACAATATAGCACAAGGACAATTCACTCACTGTCCTTACAGGTCCCTGGAAACAAGGACTTGCAGAGTGAAATAAACTGACACTCTCCAAACCTACAGTTTTCTGTCCCTAGAATAAATGTTTTTTTTAAGCACAATATAGCACAAGGACAATTCACTCACTGTCCTTACAGGTCCCTGGAAACAAGGACTTGCAGAGTGAAAGAAAAAAAACACTCTCCCTACCTACAGTTTTCTGTCCCTAGAAAAAATGTTTTTTTTAATCACAATATAGCACAAGGACAATTCACTCACTGTCCTTACAGGTCCCTGGAAACAAGGACTTGCAGAGTGAAATAAACTGACACTCTCCCTACCTACAGTTTTCTGTCCCTAGAATAAATGTTTTTTTAAGCACAATATAGCACAAGGACAATTCACTCACTGTCCTTACAGGTCCCTGGAAACAAGGACTTGCAGAGTGAAAGAAAAAAAACACTCTCCCTACCTACAGTTTTCTGTCCCTAGAAAAAATGTTTTTTTTAATCACAATATAGCACAAGGACAATTCACTCACTGTCCTTACAGGTCCCTGGAAACAAGGACTTGCAGAGTGAAATAAACTGACACTCTCCCTACCTACAGTTTTCTGTCCCTAGAATAAATGTTTTTTTTAAGCACAATATAGCACAAGGACAATTCACTCACTGTCCTTACAGGTCCCTGGAAACAAGGACTTGCAGAGTGAAAGAAAAAAAACACTCTCCCTACCTACAGTTTTCTGTCCCTAGAAAAAATGTTTTTTTTAATCACAATATAGCACAAGGACAATTCACTCACTGTCCTTACAGGTCCCTGGAAACAAGGACTTGCAGAGTGAAATAAACTGACACTCTCCCTACCTACAGTTTTCTGTCCCTAGAATAAATGTTTTTTTTAAGCACAATATAGCACAAGGACAATTCACTCACTGTCCTTACAGGTCCCTGGAAACAAGGACTTGCAGAGTGAAAGAAAAAAAACACTCTCCCTACCTACAGTTTTCTGTCCCTAGAAAAAATGTTTTTTTTAATCACAATATAGCACAAGGACAATTCACTCACTGTCCTTACAGGTCCCTGGAAACAAGGACTTGCAGAGTGAAATAAACTGACACTCTCCCTACCTACAGTTTTCTGTCCCTAGAATAAATGTTTTTTTTAAGCACAATATAGCACAAGGAGAATTCACTCACTGTCCTTCCAGGTCCCTGGAAACAAGGACTTGCAGAGTGAAAGAAAAAAAACACTCTCCCTACCTACAGTTTTCTGTCCCTAGAAAAAATGTTTTTTTTAATCACAATATAGCACAAGGACAATTCACTCACTGTCCTTACAGGTCCCTGGAAACAAGGACTTGCAGAGTGAAATAAACTGACACTCTCCCTACCTACAGTTTTCTGTCCCTAGAATAAATGTTTTTTTAAGCACAATATAGCACAAGGACAATTCACTCACTGTCCTTCCAGGTCCCTGGAAACAAGGACTTGCAGAGTGAAAGAAACTGACACTGTCCCTACCTACAGTTTTCTGTCCCTAGAATAAATGTTTTTTTTAAGCACACTATAGCACAAGCACAAAACACACTGACACTCTCCCTACCTATCCTTCTCTTTCCCTAAACTAAAGGAATCCAGGTTAAGCAAGAAAGAAATAACAGTCACTGTCCCTGCCTATGCTGCTCTATCCCTGCTCCGGAACACACTACACTAGGCCGCCGTGCTGGCGGCCTTTTATAGTGTGGGGCGTGTACTAAACACCCTCAGCAATAATTGGCCACAGGCATCCTGCCTGTGGCCAATCATTGCTCTCCTCGCTGCCGGCGCTGTGATTGGCCAAGCATGCGGGGTCACAGTGCATGCTTGGCCAATCACAGCGCCTGGATGACACTGCGATGGCGTAGTGCATTGTGGGCCGTTCGCGTCACTCGAATTTGGCGCGAACGGCCCAAATCGTTCGATCTTCGTCGAACGATCGAACAGCCGATGTTCGAGTCGAACGTATGTTCGACTCGAACACGAAGCTCATCCCTACTGGCAAGTAATTTAACTGGCAGAGCGGCGGATGCGTATCGGGCACTGGAGGATGAGGACGCTAAAGACTATGACCAGGTAAAAGAAGCTCTGCTAGCCCGATTTGCCATTACACCCGAAGCCAGCCGGATTAAGTTTCGAGAATCCCGGAAACAAACCCACATAACATACGTGAAGTGGGTACATCGTCTGCAGCGAAACCTTAAGGGCTGGTTCCAGGGAAGCCACGCTCATACCATAGAGGACATCACTCAGCTAGTACTCTTAGAACAGTTCTTTAACCACACCCCCCCGGTACTACGGGATTGGGTGCGAGATAAGCAACCACGGACTGTACAGCAAGCGGCTACTTTGGCCGATGAATATCTGGACTCTCGAAGGTCAGGCGGACGTGAGCGCTATCCACTATCTCGGCCCAGTTTATCAACCGCTAACCCAACTTCAGCACCAACCCCAGCGGCCACTTATCCTCAGCCGCCCAGGTTCAACTCCCAGGACTACGCACAACCCATCAGGTGTTTCGGATGTAAACAGCTAGGGCACAAAAAGCCAGACTGTCCGTTGAATCCAGCCATCCAGTCCCAGTCATGGAGACAGCCAGCAAGGGGGAGCCCCCGCACACCCATGCCTGCGGCCCACTGCGTTGAGGAGGAAGAACATTGGGGCGTCCTGCACGAGGCTGATCCAATACAAGCAGCTAACCGGGACAACTGGCAACAACACAGGCAGACTGTCCAGGTTAATGGTACGGTAGCCAATGGCTTACATGATAGTGGCGCTACCATGACCCTACTACAGAAGAAGCTCATCCCAGAGAGCCAACACACCGGAGACACTGTAGCCGTAAGAGTAGCGGGAGGTACCATCTTCCGGCTACCCATTGCCCGGGTTCACCTGGATTGGGGGGTTGGTTCGGGACACGTGAATGTGGGGGTGATGAAGGATTTGCCAGCGGATGTACTACTGGGGAATGATTTGGCCCCCCTCGTTTCTGCTTACGCCCCGATGGTCCCTGCTGAAGCCAACCCAGTGACTACCTGTGCCCAGACCCATGCTGCTGGAACCGGCCTGATTGCGGCTGAGAACGGGGTAAGATTATCTTCCCAGACATGTACCTTAGATCAGGCACAATATCACAGTCTAAAATTGGAATGTGACAAGTTGGCCAGTGAGAAATCAGAGATGCAACGACACTACGTCATGTATTATGAGATGTCCCATGGCTTGAACATTGAAATGCACAAACAGGCTGAAATTTTCAAAAGGTTAAATGGGATTTGCGCCCAGGTTTTGCCTTACCTTTCCCAAGAGCACCAGCAACAAGTTTTGGGAGCCATTGAGAGAGCAAAGCAAGTGACTGTTCCAGAACTGAATTCCATTATTCGTCCTGCAACCTTACAACTGCTTCATCAGCTACTGACCCGGTAAGCAAAATGGCAATGCTGATGGGTTGTCCAGGCATTAGAGGAATGGAACTATGGACTAACCTTGGAGTCAACCCGTCTGCGGTCTCCTCCTGTGTTAGTCTCCTGCCGAAAGGGGAGATGTGTGACAGGGGTCACTTGGGGCACAGGGGGAATGAGAACCCCACCATGATCTGTGATAGTCATATTCAATGCTGGATATACATGGTATATATTGGGTGTATATTGTGTGTGGGCTGTTGTGTTCTAATTGCTGTGATGAGGTAGGGGGTGATTACATTCTACTGTCTAGTGTGGCTTGTGGTAATTAAGTCTGTAATTATAGGTATTGTACTCTAGCAGACAGACAGGCTGGGGAACACAAAGGGTCATGCATAATCATTTAAACTGAAAAGGGATTAGCTAACAAACTCACCTATTGTCTCTTGACAAAATAATAATGTCAAAATAATGTGCATAGTGGGAGACATTGGAGCTGGCCTGGATGTCCTGTGTCTGAGTCATCGGCTGGAGTTGATTGGCTCATGTGGATTGGGTCTGGTCAAGGGTCTATTATGAGAGGAAAATCAGAAGCTTCTCTCTGTGTGTATAAAAGTTGTAGTGTTTTTGCAATAAACAGTCATTCCTGTTGGAAAGATACAGAGCGTTTTGTCTCGTATGTCTGGAAGGATTAATCCTATGGGAAGCGGTCGCCTGACTGTGGAGGATCGGTAGCGGATGTGTGTTCAGAGGGGGAATATCCTAAACGGCGTTAACCCCTTTCATACTTGGGCAGCCGGTACAAAATCCATCCCAGCCGGGAGAAGACAGTAATTATTGCTAGAGGCTATAGCAGTGAATCTGGCAGGCGGGTTGCACCCAAGTTCCTGCTGAACCGGCCGAGATTTGAAGGGTCTATGGCTGGCCTAAGAGTGCCCTACTATGCCTACCCTTTCTGCCCAGCTCCACCATTCATAGAAGTCGTGCCACATCTTCTATGAATGAAAGGTGATTTATGAATGTAGGTGCGGACCTTTTAGTCATCCATCCCTCCTCCATTCATATATCATGTTAGATTATTAGTAAGGCATATCCCTTGAGCTGATTTTTTTTTCTATTTCGGGTAAACTTGGGCTTTACGTTTTTGGCCTTCACCCAGTGGCGGCCCATCTACTAGGGGCGCACGTACGCCGCCCCCATCCATGAGTTTGACCCCCTGATCTACATTCAGGGATCCCGGACTATGGATTCCAATGAGGGGGGGGGGATTTTTGAAGCACGTGATTAGAGCCAGAGGCTCTAATAGGCTTCATAAAGGGTGGGCTCTGGGCGCAGAGCATTGCGCCCGAAGCCCACCCAGTTGTGTGACGATAACGAATGAATATTCATTATTGCCACACTATTCCTCTTCCTGGCCAATCAAGAAGTGGGTCTGAAACCCATCACCTGATTGGCTGAAAGGACAGGCGATCCTATTGGATGCCTAGCAGGAGGAAAAAAAGATGCACGGCGGAAGCATGAAGGATATAGGAGCCAACGCCCATCCCACAGCTCGCCGCTGTCACCCTCTGCCTGACCCGCCACCAAGATGGGGTAAGTGCTGGGCAGACAGCGAGCGAGTAGGGGGGGAGAGATTGCTGGTTAAATGCCACTGGGGGGGTTAAGTGCCGCGCGGGTAGGGGGGGGGTTGTGCTGGTTAAGTGCTGCGGTGGGGGGAGGGGGGTTGTGCAGGTTAAGTGCCACCAGAGGTCAGTGGTGCTTGTTTCTCCCCCAAAAAAAGGCCGCCAGCCGCCACTGCCTTCACCTAAAATTGTCAGTACAATGTGTTGACAGGTAGGAGTATTGGATTGTGATTTAGGTGGTAGGTTAAGCTTATTAGACTGGGATTAAAGTAAGGCCAAATGCACAAAAGGCAAGAGAAGCATACAAATAAGTAAAACAAATTACTGTAATACTGTACATTATATCAATCTCACAAGTAAGAACTCTTTTTAATGATTTATCTAGATAAATATGGGAATGCCTGTTCTTAGTTTCCATTTAGCATTTTACTTTTTATGTATTACAATTATTTTAGTGAATTCCTCTTTGGTGAATCAAACTGAGTTGAGTTTTTGTAAAACTCTGATAAACAACTTCATCATGTAGCTCAGCAGAGGGCGACATAGACTGCTTACTAAACACCACATGCAGAATCCTGTTCAGATTTCTTACTTCTCGCTGATAAATAACGCCAGCAAGCCCAATTATTTAAAGCAGAACTTCATTTTTTTGGCACAACTATGAATTGAAAATTTGCATAGACATGATCATCCGCACTGCAAGGGTTAATTGCTTGTTATGTCCAGGGGTGCATTAATGAGGTTTAAATACTTATCTTATCCATTGCTCCAGCAGGGTCCCTCCATTGCTGTGATTGGCCCCCGGAGTCTGCTCTGAAAGCTACAATTGGTTCTGGTTGGACTCCAGCCTCCTCAGCATACAATACGGGGTTAATATCCCTTTATTGTATGTCATTCTGTGATGTACATGCTATGCTGTAGCAAGGTTCTAGGGTAAATACTACAGCCTGTACTTTAACCCCTGGACATAACAAGCATTTAACCCTTGGAGTGCAAGGTGGGGGTACTGCAAGGGGGTATTTTATTAAATTCCAGGAGTTAAGGAGTTATACTTTAAATATAGTTTGCCCAGTCTTGTTAGAAAAAAATAATAGTCTCTTGCTGCTTTAATAAACTACAGCTCTGTCCCCTGCATTCCTAAACTGGCCATACACCAGATTTTAAAACAACATTTTATTTGAAAAAATAGATTTTTGAAATATTTGATTTTTTAATAGTTAACTTGCCTCAAATCAATGATCATGATGAGAAAAATTGAAGGAGAAAAATTGTACATATTGTAATGTCTATGTGCATCCTGAAATTAAATGGAAGATTCAAATAATTGTCACAATTGGCACAACATTTTTCCACGATTTTTATATAAAAATTGTAGAGTCCAAAATAGCAACATCAAATGCTTTGACAAATCATTTTTCAGAATTTCCGTACAAACGTGCAAATTAAATTTAACTTGTGTATGGTCGGTTTACTGCTCTGCTGCTGGTAACCAGTCCCCTTCCAGGTTGAACGATGGCAATATTCATTTAACCGATTTCCTGTGAGCTCAGGTTGTCGTAGACACTCCCCCTGGGGGTGCATCAGCATATGAGCCTGGGCTGAAATTAAAACATGGCACTGTTCTTCGTATTATTAAAGACTGCTCACTCTCAACTTTGGAAGAAGAGTATATCAGGATGACACATGACTTCTGGATAAAATGTTTATATAGATGGAACTAAAAAAAAATGTATGTGAAATATACTGAGTTCATTCTTGTTATATCTATGGTGAGCATAATGCACGGCCTGTGCTTGGGATGCCATTAAAAAATAATGTCACCACAAGTGCAATGCACGTTTTGGCACATTTTTCATGTGTTTCCGGAAACAGACATAGAAATGCATGTTCATGGAATATGTGTGAATGGAGCCTAAATGATGAATTCTGATTTTCTACTCTAGAATATTGTATTTTTTTTTCAGTAATTCCCAGTTTCTCTTTCAAGGTAGGGAACAATTTAAATATACAGTATTATTATTATTATTATACAGATTTATATAGCGCCAACAGTTTGCGCAGCGCTTAACAAAATAAAGGCAGACATTACAGTTACATTACAATTTGGTACAAGAGGAATAAGAGGGCACTGCTCATTAGAGCTTACAATCTAAAAAGGGAGGGTCAATTGATACAAAAGGTAATAGCTGTGGGGGATGAGCTGATGGAGGAAGTAAAAGTGTTAGTTAGAAGCAGGATAGGCTTCTTTAAAGAGTAGAGTTTTCAGGGATTGTCTAAATATGAATAGATTAGGGGACAGTCGGACAGATTGGGGGTAGGGAGTTCCAAAGAATGGGAGAATCACAGTATCTTGTGAATATAAGTTTGTGGAGTGGGATGTCAGAGCAGAGCCAGGGGGAAGGTGCAATTGAAGGAATTGCTGCGAGCTGGGTTGAACTTTGTGGGTGGGTAGCACTGTCAGCTGGGGAGTGAAGAAAGAAGGATGGAGGCACTCTGGGGTAAGGTGCTCTAACCCAGCAGGCAAAGTGGCTCAGAACAAGGAACTTTACCTGTAGAGGTGAGGTGAGGTGAGTTGAAGGGAGGTGCTGTGAGAGGGATGGAAGGGCAGGGAGGGATGCTCTGTATGTGTAGGGAAGGGGATGAAGGTGGCCAGGGAGGTATGTTCTGTGACCTGGGATGAAATGAGTGTAAGGGAGATGCTGTAAGCTTAGGGCCAGAGTGGGTGGGAAAAACTGTAACTCTGCATTGAGGTGCTGTGAGCAAATGGGGTGAAGTGGATGGTTGCAAACTGTCATGCCGCGTACACACAACCGTTTTTATTGTCATTGAAAAAAACAGCATTTTTCTCGACGTGATTTTTCGTGTTTCCTCTCAAGCCTGCCTTGCCTACACACTATCGTGGAAAAAAATGTTCGGGTAAATCGCGGTGACGTATAACACGTACGACGGCACTATAAAGGGGAAGTTCCATTCGGATGGCGCCACCCTTCATGTTAGTAAAGTTTGTTGAGAGACGATTTGCGCTTATCAGCCTCTTGCTTTACAGTCCGTTACAGCGTGACGAATTTGCTATCTCCATTACGAGCGCTAGTTTTACCAGAACGAGTGCTCCCGTATCATACTTGATTCTGAGCATGCGCATTTTTTTTCACGTCGTTAAAGCCTACACACGGCCGTTTTTCATGACGAGAAAAACTATGAGAAAAGTTAGAGCAGGTTCCAATTTTTTCTTGCCCATTTTTCACGTCGTGAAAAATGCTCGGAAGCCCACACACGATCATTTTTATTGACCATTTAAAAAAATTGCATTTTTCTCGTCATTAAAAACGGTCGTGTGTACGCGGCATAATTGTCAGTAAAGGGCTCACCTGCTGGTGGCATTGTGGCTCCCAGATCTATAGGCTGCAGTTCCAGCCTCCACCAGTGGGTGTCTCTCAGCAGCCAGAAGCTCACATCATCTAATGCAGTTAGTCATCACCTGATGCTGGTTGCAGGAAGTGTATTTAAACCCTGTCTATTCTCTTCATTCCTGCTTTGGTGTTTTGTCTCCAGGTGCCCCTGACCTATGTTCTTGAGTTCCTGGACCCTGATCCCATTCCTGGACCCTGATCCCATTCCTGGACCCTGATCCCATTCCTAGACCCTGACCCTGCAGCCTGATCCTGACCCTGCAGCCTGATCCCTTTCCACCTGCTCTCTCTGTCTCCTGTTACCCTCTCCTTGTCCTGTCTGGCTCCCAGCTCCTTCTGCTTGATCTCCCGTGTATGACCCAGGCTCTGTTACGACTTTGCTTAGCATTACCTGCTTGCTGTATATATCTGATTTGGGCAGTTGTTTATTTTGTGTCACTGTTTGTTCGGTTCTCTGGTTTATTTTACATAGTTTGGTATATTGGAGGTGCGTTTATGTTGTTCACTTATTTTTAAATAAACAATTTTATCTTACACTGTACTTGTGCTTGGTATTCTCTGTGGCAGTCCAAACATTCTGGTCACTCCGGTTCCTGACAGTAATCCAGCAGAGGGGGTAGATAGGTGGATGGAAAAACGGTGTTGTAAATTTGGGTGACAATGGAAATGGTTACCAGGGAGGTAATGCACTTTGAGAAGGTGGCATTGTGAGTTGGGTGGTTGAAGTGGCTTGGAAGCATTGAAAGGAGGGTGAGGTGTGTGTGTCACTATGACCAGGGGCAAGGTGGACAACTGCATAGCTCACAACTGTCCCTGATTTCGAGGGACTGTCCCTGATTTGTAACAAAGTCCCTCTGTCCCTCTTTCCTTCTCATTTATCCCTCATTTTGGTCTGATCTATATAGTTGTATATAGAATGCACTTTTTATCTTTCAAAAAGTTTCTAAGTGCTAAACTTTTTATCCAATTTCTAAATTGCTCCATTTGTAAATTTCAAAATCCATTATAAAGGAATAGTAGTGGTAAAAAAAGCACTTGTGGGTTTAACTAATCATATCTGTATAATTATCCTTTAAGGGGGCTTGGCAGGGGGTGTGTCCTATGCCCACACACCTTTGCCAATAACTTTCCCTCTATCAAATCTCAAAAAGTTGGGATGTATGCAATTAAGCAGGAGGGGCAGTAAAATTTGTACTCCTTCATTCTAAATGGATGCTTGGAGAACCACTATTGCGCTCTAAAAACAGTTATTTAGCTGTAGATGGTATGCATTATTACTGATATAAAAATTGAGCTTTAAGAGCTGTGGATTTGCCTTAAAGTGTTGTTCCAGCCGCAAATTTTTATTTTTTTAAAGTAAGCAGCTACAAACACTGTAGCTGCTGACTTTTAATAAGGACACTTACCTGTTCAGGGAGTCGGCTCGGGTGCAGGGGCCACCATTGTAACTAAGGGAAACTGAAAGTGGAGCCTTCAGGCCTCACCGCCGGTTTCCTACTGCGCATGCGTGAGTCGCGCTGCGCTTTCTGAATGGCCCGTCATCTTATGAGACACACACAGGTCCCAAAAGGCAGCAGGGTGAAGGAGGAAATGACGCCGTGGGCCACGGCCCAGGTAGGACGGAAGTACAATCAGTACTTCACATAAGGCAAGTAAAAAAAAAAATTATCCAAAAATGAGTGGTGTAGGGGTAGTCATTTTTTTAAGCACAAGTTGTAAAATAGGATGGATCTCCGCTTTAACCTTTGATTTTCTTAATCGCATGTGCTGTACAACTCGACAACAGACTGCTTATTTGACAGCTTTTCTCTGTGGCACATTCTAAGTTATGGTAGGGACACCTTGGGTCTGATTTACTAATAACAGTGCGCTGCGCTGGTTGATCCCTTAATTGGTGCGCCAGATAACTCCTTCATTGGGCGCAGGAACCAGCGGCGCACTGTTATAGTAAATACAAATGTCAGCGGTGCTCTACTGAAAATGAATGGTTCCCTATGGGAGCCCATTGATTTGAATAGAGGTCACCCGGGAAGTCGGATGAAGCCGATCCGACTCGCGGGGCGACTCGTGTGCCGACTGACACAGGGACAGCGCGACTTTGCGAGGCAACTTGGACAGGACCTGAGCGTGAAGCAGCCGCTCAAGTCGTGTCCTAGAGGCGACTAGCCGGCCGAGAATGTCTCCAGCGCGATGGCATCGCGCTGGTTCTCGGCAGCCTCGCTGTCCCGTGTTTGGTATGAATCATGAAAGGGAACTCCAGGCCAAATTTTAATGAAAAAACCGGCATGGGTTCCCCTCCAGGAGCATACCAGGACCTTAGGTCTGGTATGGATTTTAAGGGGAACCCCCTAAGCCGAAAAAACAGCGTGGGGGTTCCCCCAAAATCCATACATCATCATACGGGGGCGGGGTCAGCGGTGGCATCACCCGGTGACCACGCCCCATGCCAATATAAGTGGGTGCGCTCCACGGCCAGAGCATTGTAACGGCGGACAGCGACGAGGCAACATCGGGCGGAGAGAAGAAGACGACGCTGAAGCCCGGGACCCCGCTAGCAAAAAAACTGGAAGAAGATAGCGGGGCGCCCGGCAGAAGGCAGAAAGAACCTGCGATCATGGAGAAGGCACCGGAGAACAGAACAAGAGACCCCCGAAGTCGGAAGAATGCGACTAGGAAGCCCGGGACCCCGCTAGCAAAAGAGCTGGAAGAAGATAGCGGGGCGCCCGGCAGGAAGACCCCCGAAGCTGCCTAATAAATTACTTTAAAAACCTGTGTTGTGTTTTTTATTAACTTTTTTTGCCACCAGGTGAATGGGTAGGGGTACGATGTACCCCATACGCATTCACATAGGGTGGGGGGCCGGTATCTGGGGGCCCCCTTATTAAAGGGGGCTCCCGGATTCCGATAAGCCCCCCCGCCCACAGACCCCGACAACCAACGGCCAGGGTTGTCGGGAAGAGGCCCTTGTCCCCATCAACATGGGGACATCCTCCCCATGTTGAGGGCATGTGGCCTGGTAGGGTTCAGGAGGGAGGTGGGGCCGCTCTCTCTCGTCCCCCCCTCTTCCCCTGCGGCCTGCCAGGTTGCGTGCTCGGATAAAGGGTCTGGTGTGGATTTTTAGGGAACCCCACGCTTTTTTTTTTTTTCGTTTGGCGCGGGGTTCCCCTTAAAATCCATACCAGACCTGAAGGGCCTGGTATGGATTTTGGGGGGACCACCACGCCATTTTTTTTATTTGGGGTGGAGTTCCCCTTAAAATCCATGCCAGATCTGAAGGGCCTGGTTTGGATATTTGGGGGAACCGCACGCATTTTTTTTTTTATTTGCGGCGGAGTTCCCCTTAATATCCATTCCAGACCTGAAGGGACTGGTAATGGAATTTGGGGGAACCCCCACGCTTTTTTTTTTTTGTTATCAAAGACTTTCAATGACTTTTCTCTATATTGCCGGGAGCCGAAAATTCATTATAGCCGCGGGTGCTTTTAAATGCCTTTTTTTTTCCCTTTAGAAATGTCATTTTGCTGGCGCACTGGCAAGTTCAGAGCTGCGCCTGTTCAACTTATGCAAATTGGTTTACATGACTTGACATTTACTAAGATTTTGCTGGCGCCCTGCAGAAGGCAGAAAGAATGCAAGGAAACAAGGAAAATTCCCGCGCTGAGCTCCAAAAAACCTCCCGCAGCTCGAATCGTACTTGCTGGCGCAGCGTGCTGGTTTTGAAAAAGTTACTTTCTCACTCTATTTTGGGCATATTAGTTATTTGGGCGGGTGTCACTACACTTCCTCACATCACCCCACATCACCCCCATTATATTCTCACTTCCAGCTTCTTTATATTTAGATTTTAACATGCTGTGCGCCAGGTCCATAGTGGCGCACTGAGCGCCTCCTCCCGTCCGCCGACAACACTATAGTAAATGGGAAATAGGGCTGCGCTACCGGCGCTAATGTTTTGTAAATACCAAAACAGCCATTGCGCGCGCAGATGCGCCGATACTCATGGCGCAAATGTTTTGTAAATCAGCCCCCTTGTGTTTATGAGTGAAGTAAACAGGCAACCAACTCATCTGTGGAAGTTCTCATGCATCCAGGTCATGGTTTACCTAGCAGTAGTCACATTCAACTTGTTCTATAATGTTAAAGCGGAGGTCCACCCTAAAAATAAATTTCACATTATTAGCTTCCTTTTAACCGCTTCAGCCCCGGACCATTTTGGTTGTCAAAGACCAGGCCACTTTTTGCGATTCGGCACTGCGTCGCTTTAACTGACAATTGCACGGTCAATGCGACGTGGCTCCCAAACTAAATTGATGTCCTTTTTTTCCCACAAATAGAGCTTTCTTTTGGTGGTATTTAATCACCTCTGCGGTTTTTCTTTTTTGCGCTATAAACATAAATAGAGCGACAATTTTGAAAAAAAAAATTTTACTTTTTGCTATAATAAATATCCCCAAAATATATATAAAAAAAAACATATTTTTTTCACAGTTTAGGCCGATACGTATTCTTCTTAAAAAAAATCCCAATAAGCGTTTATTGATTGGTTTGCGCAAAAGTAGCTTATTAATATTTTTTTTTTACTAGTTATGGCGGCGATCAGCGATTTTTATTGTGACTGCGACATTATGGCGGACACATCGGACACTTTTGACACCATTTTGGGACCATTGTAATTTTTACAGCGATCAGTGCTATAAAAATGCACTGATTACTGTAAAAATGACACTGGCAGTGAAGGGGTTAACCACTAGGTGGCGCTGCAGTGGTTAAGTGTGACCTAGTGAGTGATTCTTATTGTTGGGGGTGTGGCTACACGTGACACGTCACTGATGACCGTTCCCGATCACGGGGAACGGTCATCAGTGACAGTGTCCCTAGGCAGAATAGGGGAATGCCTTGTTTACAAAGGCATTCCCCTGTTCTGCCACTGCCGACCGCAATCGCGGGACTCCCGGGAACATCGAGTTCCCAAAACCCGCGGCCCGGGAACTCGACCCGTCCCTTTAAATCTGCCGCCCAGCGGGGGCGCGTGCCCGCTGGGCAGAAGATTTAAAGGGACGTACCTGTACGCCAATCTGCCTTCCCGTGCCATTCTGTCAACGTACATCGTCATGCGGCGGTTGGCAAGTGGTTAATGTAATAAAAATAATTTCGTTAAAAAATATTTTTTTACTTGCCTCAAAGACCCTGTTACTAGGCAGACTTCCTAATCTACCTACTTCCTATTCCGCGGTGGTCCTACATCTCTTCCTGGCTCGCCTGGCCTCCTGGGAAATGAGTGTCATCATTTCCCAGGAGTCTGTGGGCATTACTGTGTTGAAAAATCGTGTTATTTCCTGATAGGAAATAACGCGATTTAAGGCGGATCACACTTCTGTTATCTTTGTTGACATAACAATGGGGCGGGACTTTCCTCCGTCCTCACCCGTTGTTATAGCAACTATACAAACTAACGGCGCTACGAGCGCCGTTTAACTGCGCATGCGCAAGATCGATAGGTGCATGCTAGTTACCCAGCATGCACCTCTCTCAGGAAAAGCACGAAGAGAAATCAACTGGGCTTCACATGCCCACAGCTAAGATGGAAACGGCCACAAGATCAGTGACAAGATATTCTGGACGTTTTTTAATTGATTACTGAACAGATCGGGAAGTATTGATATCTTTTACTGCATATATATTATACTAATTTTGAGATTGTAAAAAATAAATAAAATTATGGCCGGAACACCACTTTAAACACACTTTGTAGCTTCTCCAAGCCACTTAGAACTGGAGACGTGGCTTGGGCAAGCTACAAAATGTCTTCAACATTACAGAACAAGTCCAGTTGAATGTGACTAACTACTAATAGAAAAGGGCAATCAACTACTTCCACTACATAAATTTACCTCACTGCAATTTACATGAAAAAGATGAAGACTAGTTGCAGGCTGGGTGGATGTATTAAAGAGAACAAGTCACCAACTAAAAAAATTGTAAGTAAAAGCACAGAAAAGTCAAGTATTTTAAATAGTTACTAGCAGCATTTTTGCTTTCCATGATTCCATTTTTTATTCACTTGCAATGTGCCTTTAAACTTGCAAGACAACATGAATACTTCAGGAAAGTAAAATCTCTAGCACAGTCCTCTCTCTTCTTGTATATCATAGCTCTCTCCTCTTCTAGGAATGTATAATTACTGGCCTGGCTCCTTCGCCACCCCCTTCATCTCCCATACTGTTATGGGTAAAGTTCCGCTTTAAAGTGTAACTAAAGACAAAACTTTTTTTCAGGTTTAGAAAGAGTGGAGAGGGATTCCAGTTTTTATTGCTATCTGTGCCCCTGTTAGGGAGATTCACTCTCTCTTTTTGTCTTGTTTACAACTACCATGGAAAGTGAAAGTAAAAAAAAAAAAAGCCAACGCTTTGGTTGACACCAAAACAGTAATAGAGGAGAAATACACTAGTTCTGGTCACTTTGGTGACACCCCGGGAGGTTATAACCTTCCATTACTTTACCAAAAATGAAAAAAAGTTTGCATTTAGTTACACTTTATAGACCCAGAAAGAGAAGATGTGAGGTGCTTGACTTGGCTCTTTTGTCCATGAAACTGGAGGAGTTGGTTGGTTGGGCTTGTTGACTCAACCTTGGCAGCTCTATCACAAAGTGGAGGTCCTCAAATGGGGCAATAGTCTCACAAATTAAAAAACACAAATTATGTCGACAAAAGGGTTATCTTAAGGGTGCATAATCCTTTGCTGCACAAGTATCTCCAGCACATGTCCTTAAAGGGGTGTTCCAGGCAACCCCGGGCAAAAAAAGAAATAATTAAAAGCCAGCAGCTACACATACTGCAGCTGCTGGCTTTTAATAAATAGAGATTTACCTGTCCTGGTGTGCCTCGATGTCGGCAACGCAGCTGATGATTCACATCAGCTGTCGGGTGCTGCCGTCACCATTGCGGGTAAGGGAACCCGGCAGTGAAGCCTTTCGGCTTCACGCTGGGAACCCTACTGCGCATGCGCGAGGCCCCACGGCCGGACTCCAGGAAGTGGGAAAGGATACCTGTCTTTGACAGGTATCCTGTCCCCCCTCCCCCCCAAAAGGTGCCAATTGTGGCACCGGAGGGGGGGGAGGAATCCGATGAGCAGAGGTTCCACTTTAGGGTGGAACTCCGCTTTAAGTAAGGCGCTATAGAAATGATTATTATTATAATTGAAACAAGTTGGCTAATTTTTATCCTCTTGTTGTCACATATCAGCACTTAATGAGCCTTAAGACATTTTCTAAATTTAGTAATATATCTAAAATTTTACTTTGGAAATACCATTGCAACAACTTGAAGGTGGATATAAAAAATTTGGTAATTAAATGTTTTTAACCCCTCTTTTTGTCCTGGTGAATACTTGAATACTTATTCAATGCAGTTATATATATATATATATATATATATATATATATATATATATATATATACATATATAAATATATATATATATATATATATATATATATATATATATATATATATATACACATACAGTATATATGACTTCTGGAGATGGATTCGGACATGTATTCAGAAATAAGAATGTTCTTCCATCCTCCAGGCTATGCACAGATTATATTTCTCTAAATAATGAAATATGCATTCCATTCTCAGTATATTTGTGTATTGTTGTATGCCATTATGTCAGTTAGATAAATAGTGACTTTGTTGCCAATGCATAATACTTGTCAGGGCGCTGCACGTGGAATGCTGCTTGTTTTGACTAACACCCATTTATCAACAGAGGCTGTATACAGGAGAACAGTGCGCTGTTGGAATCTCCTCCAACTTGAACACCAGATACTTCTCATGCAGAGAGACTCTATACAGAGGCGAAGTGGGTGGCTGGCCTGATGGAGCCTGCTCAGTGGCTAAATAAATGGATCTGAGTTATTTACATTTAGCACTGCTATGTCACCTCTGGAGAGGGGGGACTTTAAACCCCTAGAATAATATACACAAGGCTGTGTGTTATTATACAAAGCAGCTGTACAGTAACACAATGTACGCTCTTGCCAAACATCTACCATCAACCATTTCCCCCAATTGTCTCCCTTGTAGTCTCAAATGGTTTGTAGAAATGTAGATATTTCTATTTCAATTGTTTTCTTTTGTACTTGAACGACTGATCTGATCTAAGCCAATTGAAGTATTGATCCCCAGGACATCATCTTCACTTTTTAACATAAAGGTCGTACCCTAGCCTAGAATCACAATGACGCGGTTGTTAAAGTGGTTGTAAACCCACTTTGACAACAAACACCTACAGGTAAGCCTAGATTAAGACTTACCTGTAGGTGTTTGCAATATCTCCTAAACCTACATGGTTAAGGAGATATTTGTCATTAAGAATGCACCGTTGTCTACGGTGCATGCGCGCCGTAGATAACGGCGCAGGCACACTGAGAGCTTCCATTCATAAATCCGGCAATGATGTCATCAGTGACGTCATCGCCGCTCCGGCCAATCACAGCGCCGGCGTGGCGAAAACAGGAACTATCGACGAGGGGACATGGCGGCGGCGGTGGACGGGACCGAGGCGGACTTCGGGGGCTTCGATCTCAGGTAAGTGACACATAATGAGCTAGTATGCTGTGCAAACTAGCTCATTATGCCTTTCTCTTGCAGGTTATTTAAAAAAATATATATATATACAAGGGTTTACTTCCTCTTTAAGTGCTGTGTTTGCGCAGACACAGCAGCCTATTCATTTGAATGGGTTACTGTACCTGGATTCCCTGCAAATAAAAAGTCCCTGACCCCTTTTTTTAAAATGTGGCAGCATGGAACTGCATGGTGCTGTTACACCCCTGAATTAAGGGCACCCCTGTGTATCTCCAAAAACCAGCACATTTTGGCTGCAGGTGAATCTGGTTGAGCATTCCCGCAATAATGTAAACCTAGCCTTATGCCCCATACACACGGTCGGAGTATTCTCCGGCCAAAAGCACATCGGAATTCCGACGGAATTCCATCGGAGAAAAATAGAACATGTTCTATATTTAAACTCCGATGGAATTCATCGGAATTACTCCGATGGGGCACACGCACGGTAGGAATTTCCAATGGAAAAAGTCTGTTGGACTTTTTCCATCGGAAATTCCTATTGTGTGTACAAGGCATTACACTGCCTGGGTTGCCCAGGGCCTGACAGTGCTTGTAGGCTGCAGTGCTGTGGTCTGCTTTTATTAATTAAGTTGGCCATACACCAGTAGAATTTTGTTCAAACGTTTATACATAAATTCTGAAAAATAATTTGTCAGGGCATTTCTATTTTGCCCGTTTAAAACGGAATCCTTAAAGTATTAACCACCTCAATATTGGAAATTTTCACCCCCTTCCTGCCCAGGCCAATTTTAAGCTTTCAGTGCTCTCACAGTTTGAATGACAATTACTCATTCATGCAACACATGAAATTTATATAATTTTTTTTAGACAGATAGAGCTTTCTTTTGTTAGTATTTAATCAACACTTTTTTTTTATATAGTGAAAAAATACCAAAAATTGTGAAAAATAATAATTTTTTCTTAGTTTATTATTATTTCAATCTTTCTTCATACCTTTAGGCCAAAATGTATTTTGCTACATTTCTTTAGCAAAAAAAAATAACTCAAATCAGTGTATATTACTCAGTCTGTGTGACAATTATAGAGTCTAGAAAATATGGTATACAGTATATATTTTAAAATTAATCAGTTCTGATCTGTACTGACTGTCTTTCTAATTTCCCCTTTTTAGTAAGTAGACAGTCCAAAGTATTTAATAAGAGGCATGTTGAGTTTTTTTGCATTGATGGGCACTGGTGAGGCTGCATTTATGGGCACTGATCAGGCTGCATTGATGGACACTGGTGACGCTGCATTGATGGACACTGGTGATGCTGCATTGATGGGCACTGGTGAGGCTGCATTGATGGGCACTGGTGAGGCTGCATTGATGGGCACTGGTGAGGCTGCATTGATGGTCACTGGTGAGGCTGCATTGATGGTCACTGGTGAGGCTGCATTGATGGTCACTGGTGAGGCTGCATTGATGGTCACTGGTGAGGCTGCATTGATGGGCACTGGTGAGGCTGCATTGATGGGCACTGGTGAAGCTGAGCTGATTGGCACTGGTGAGGCTGCGCTGATGGGCACTGATGAGGCTGCATTGATGAGGCTGCATTGATGGGCACTGGTGAGGCTGCATTGATGGACACTGGTGAGGCTGCATTGATGGGCACTGATCAGGCTGCATTGATGGGCACTGGTGAGACTACATTGATGGGCACTGGTGAGGCTGCACTGATGGGCACTGAGGAGGCTGCACTCATGGTCACTGAACAGGCTGCATTTTATGGTCACTGAACAGGTTGCATTTTATGGTCACTGAACAGGCTGCATTTTATGGTCACTGAACAGGCTGAATTAATGGGCACTGAACAGGCTGCATTTATGTGCACTGAACAGGCTGAGCTGATGGGCACTGATGAGGCTGCATTGATGGACACTGGTGAGGCTGCATCGATGGGCACTGATCAGGCTGCATTAATGGGCACTGGTGAGGCTGCATTGATGGGCACTGGTGAGGCTGCACTGATGGGCACTGATAAGGCTGTGCTGATGTGCACTGAACAGGCTGCATTTATGGGCACTGAACAGGCTGCATTTATGGGCACTGAACAAGCTGCATTTATGGGCACTGAACAGGCTGCATTTATGGGCACTGAACAGGCTGCATTTTATGATCACTGAACAGGCTGAATTAATGGGCACTGAACAGGCTGCGCTGATGGGCACTGAACAGGCTGCATTGATAGGCACTGAACAGGCTGCATTTATGGGCACTGAACAGACCGATGAGGTGGAGCTGATGGGCACTGATGAGGCTGCATTGATGGGCACTGGTGAGACTGCATTGATGAGCACTGGTGAGGCTGCATTTATGGACACTGGTGAGGCTGCGTTGATGAGCACTGGTGAGGCTGCATTGCAAATCTTTTCAGGTGTGCCGCGAAAATTTTTACATCTTTTTGGTGCACCGCAAGACAAAAAAGTTTGAGAAACCCTGTCCTATATCTATGATGTATCAGAAGGTGTGGCATTGCTGGAAGGGGGCATTGCCATCCGGAATCAGGGAACCCATACATCAGTGGCACTACATATACAAACCAAAACCTCAAACATATTCTTTTATTATTAGCACCCACATATTTGCAAATGACACACACCACTTTAAATATTCATGAGTAGGAAATTATTTTCTAATCAAGAAGAAATACATAAAGATTCCACTAGTACAGTAGGGGGTTGCAGACTTGCAGAGACATTTGAGCTGGACCTTTCAGGAACTGTGGTACTCTTACCCTGGTTGCTTTGCCAGTGTTGCTGTGGGTAGCAGAACACTACTGAAAATCGCTTACTAACTAACAGATCCTTGCATTATGGCCATGTTAAAACACTTTATCTAAATAATACCCCATTTCAACTTAAAGGCAAACCTTTACTAAAGTTGCTTTTCCAGTCCACACATGGTCAAAATTCTACCAATGCATAACCAACTTTAGCTTTTTGTTTCCCTTAAAGCGGAGTTCCACCCAAAAATGGAACTTCCGCTTTTCAGAATCCTCCCCCCCCCCTTCTACGTGTGGGTTAACCCCGCCTCCTCTCCACAGCTATAGGACCCCTTACCCATAAATTTGAGCTCACCTCCACAGACAGGTGTTCCGTAACTAGCCGACTCACATTTCAACTCTCATATTTTTAATTCATGGGTGGGAACTCCGTCTGCCATGGAGTCTATCAGGAAAGGAAAATTACGGTAAGTATTTGGTAATAAATTTTCCGTTTTCCTGACAGACTCCATGGCAGACTACGTGTGGGAAATAACTAGCCAAACCACACGGGAGGGTATGCTGAACAAAAATATATTTAATCTTTCCCGTCAACCGACAGGATTTTTCGACCAAAATTAACAGAGGAAAGGGAAGCAGGCTCAATACAATAATGAGACATAAATGTATGAATAGAAGACCACGAGGCTGCCTTGCATATCACTTCAGGAGCCACGTGTCGAGCTGCTGCCCATGAGGCTGCCATGCCCCTGGTGGAATGAGCCGTCATCGCCTCTGGAGGAGCCAAGCCCTTTGCCCTGTAAGCCTGTTGAATAGATTGGACGATCCAGGCTGCTATTGTTCTGGAAGAAGCCCTCTTCCCTTTGTTGCTACCGGTGTGTAACAAGAACAGGTAGTTCGAGCTTCTAAAAGATGAAGTAACTCGCAAGTATTCTTTCAGAGTCTCACCTACATCCAAGGGATGAACATCTGCTGAATCTGGAGAATCGAAAGTAGGAAGGACTATTTCTTGGTTTTCGTGAAAAACTGATGTGACCTTTGGTTTTGACCCAAGCATGGGAATAAGGACCACTCGGTCCGGGAAGAAAGTCAAAAAGGGTTCTTGACAACCCAGGAAGCTTATTTCTGAAACCCTTTTGGCTGAAGTAATGGCCACTAGAAAGGCCAGTTTGATTGATAAGTCCCTAACAGAAAGATCCTTGTTGTTGAGTGCTGAAAGAGCATCAAGGACGAGTGGAAGATCCCATTTGGGGAATCTAGGTTTCCTCTGAGGCCTGATTCTCGATGCCCCCCGAAAGAACTGTTGAACCAGGGGATGAGTTGCCCATGACGTTCCCGAAAAAGCTGATAAGGCTGATACTTGTACCCTGAGGGAACTAATCGATAAAGGCAGGTCTAAGCCTGATTGGAGAAAACTCAAGATGTCTTGAACACTAGGGTTTCTAGATGACTTTCCTGCAGTAGTCGTGAAGCTGACAGATCTGGCCCAGATTCTATTGTAAGTTTTATTTGTGTTGGACTTTATGGAGCTCATGAGGGTAGAGATTACCCCTGAAGCACACCCAAGAGACTCTAGCCTCTCCCTCTCAAAAACCAGACCATCAGTCTCAGCATTGCTGGACAGGGGTGCAGGGTCGTCCCCTGAGAAAGAAGGTCCGGCCTGAGAGGAAGAAGCAGAGGGTCCCTGAAGCTCATTAAATTCAGGAGAGGAAACCAAGGTCTGCTCGGCCAGTATGGTGCTATTGTTACCACCTCGACTTTCTCCAACTGAAGCCGCTGTAGGAATTTTAGCATGATCGGAAGAGGAGGGAAGGCATATGCCCTGTTGAAGTCCCATTGACTCGTTAATGCATCTATTCCGAAGGCTTGATTGTACCAAGCTCGGGTGTAGTATCTGTCGATCTTGTAATTGCAGGGGGATGCAAACAGATCCACCTCTGGATCGAAATCCAACGATAGGATCCACTTGAAGGTTTGTGGATGCAGAGACCATTCGTTGTTGTCTAGCATGCTGCGTGACAGGAAGTCCGCTTGTATGTTCTGCTCCCCTGGAATGAAGACTGCTGTTAAGTTGAGCAGATTCCTCTGAGCCCAGGTCATAATGGGCTCGACCTCTTGGAGAAGGGCAGAGCTCCGAGTGCCCCCTTGTCTCTTCACATATGCCACAGCGGTGGTATTGTCCATTTTGAGTAGGACCGACTTCCCTTTCAGAAGGTGGGAGAAGGCTTGAAGGGCGCACCATGCCGCGCGCAGTTCCAGAATGTTCGAACCTGGAGAGTGGAGACGGGCATCCCATTTGCCCTGAGCCAGTTCTGCCCCACAATGTGCCCCCCAGCCCGCATTGCTGGCATCGGATGTAACAGTCACCCAATGGATGGGGGCAAGGGAGTGGCAAGTTGACAAGTTCTTGGTTTGAAGAGGAGGAGACTGTTGCTCATTGACTGTGTTATCCGGATCCGCTGATTGAGATCATCTGTCTTCCATTGCTGGAGGAATCCGGATTGAAAAGGACGAAGCCTCCACATCGCCCACTTGACCATGGGGGATGTGGCCACCATCGTGCCGATTATCTTCAGGCACTGTGATGCCCTTAGGTGAGAGAAGTTTAGAGCTAAGGAGATTCTTTCCCGAATGATCAGTATTTTTTCTTCTGGAAGAGAGATGGTGTTCTCTATGGTGTCGAACTGGGCTCCTAGATAGACCAAGCGCTGGGTCGGTTCCAGCTGACTCTTCTCCCGGTTTAGGAGCCATCCGAACTCGAACAGTGTAGAGATCACCTGATCTTTGTGGACTAGCAGCTGCTGCTTGTCTTGGGACAGTACTAGTAGATCGTCCAGATAATGATACAGGCGCACACCCTGTACTCTGAGAAGGGACACAACTGCTAACAGCACCTTGGAAAAGACTCTTGGAGAAGTCGTTAGCCCGAATGGAAGACAAATAAATTGTAAGTGCTCTTGTTCGACCTGGAACCGCAGATATTTGTGAAAGTTTTCTGCCACCGGAACATGAAAGTACGCGTCTTTTAGATCTATTGAGATCAACCAGTCGCCTGGTTGAACTATTTTTTGGATGGTTGAGAGTGACTCCATTTTGAACTTCTCGTGCTTTATGTACTTGTTCAGGAAAGTGAGATCTATGACTGGACGCCAAGAGCCGTTCTTCTTTTGTACTAGGAAGAGGGGGGAGTATACCCCCTGGAATTCCTCGTTCTTTGGGACGGGCACCACTGCTCCTTGATCTTTCAGGACATTCACATATGAGAGAAGAACTTGCTGTTTTTCTTCTGACCGAGGTAGTGAGGTTTGCATTGGTCTGCATGGAGGGATCTTGGTGAAGGACCATGTGTGACCTGTTGAGACCGTCTTGATGGTCCAATAGTCCGAGATCGAGGCCACCCAGACGTGCCGGAAGAGACGTAGGCGAGCCCCTACCCGACCCGCCTGGGCGGGCCCAATCTCAAAAAGACTTGGTTGGTTCACGCCCACCGGGCGTCTGTTTCTTGCCAGACTTTTGAAAAGAAGATTGGCCTCTATTCCAATTCCAGCTTCTCCTAAAATCCCGTCCGGGCTTATAGGAACGTGCCTCTCTCGAGTGCTCAGTACTGCGTCTCTGTTAAGGTTTTCTCTGATTAAACTGGCGCCTGTCCTGGGGAAGAAAACCCGACTTTCCGCCTGTAGCTTTTGAAATGGCGTTGTCAAGTTTGTTCCCAAACAACGAAGTCCCTTCAAAGGGAATTTTGCACCACGCCTGCTTGGAGGCTGGATCAGCAAGCCAGGGACGTAACCACAGTGCTCGTTTGGCCGTGACCGAGGACAACATTGATCTGGCCAGTAAACGGATGAGGTCAATTGAAGCTTCCCCCAAAAAGGCGACTGCCATTTTAAGTTCTTGCACTGCTGAACTTTGAGCCAGTTCTTCCGAGACACCCTTCAGAATGGAGTCTACGTTTTCCACCCAGGCCTCCATTGCTTTGGAGGTCACTGCAAGGGCTAAAGCTGGTTTGCATGCCGTTCCGGCCAGGCTATATATTCTTTTGAGGTCCTGGTCGATCTTCCGATCCAGACCATCTTTAAATGATACGGTGTCATCTAGCAGGAGGGTGACATGCTTCGCTAGGCGCATTACTGCTGCATCTACGAGGGGAGCATTCTCCAGATGCTTGACATCCTCCGATTTAAAGGGATACAGTCTAGAGGTTTTGCTTAGCATAGAAACCTTCTTATCTCCCTTGCTCCATTCTTCCTCAAACACTCCTTTCAGCTCAGAGGGAAGTGGGAAATTGGAGCGTTCTTTCCCCAGTTGTTTAAACAATTTCCTTTGTTTTTCTGGGGGGGCAGTGGTATCCTCCAACTTCAAAGTTTCCTTCACTGCCTTGATCAGTGGAGAGACTAAGGCGTAGTCGAATCCCACCGTAGAATCATCTCCCTCCATCTCGTCTTGCAAGGAATAATGGGAGGAATCATGGGGCTGGAATTGGCCGGGATCCTCCTGGGCCTCGTCAGCCAAGGAGCCAGACAAGGTGATGGACTGGCTCCTTGTGTGGGGGGCAACTATTTCTTTCATAGATTGCTGTACCACACGTTTCACAAGAGACTCAAGGTTTTGATTTTCCGTCTCTTTCTCACCAACCGCTCGGGCATAACATGGGTCGCATAGCGATTTGCCCTCCGGGATTCTGGTCTTGCATCCCCAACAGGCCCTGTGGACAGAGCGATTATCGCGGTGGTGGTGGCGGTGACTAGAGGAGGAATGGGAACATCTCCTATGTCTAGAGGGGGTATGTGAACGTCCCCTATGATGATGGGTCCTAGACATAGTGTCGCGTCTAGACCTAGATGATGAGTGATGATGCGGCCTGGCAAGGTCCCTTTCTTGTGACCGATGAACTGAAGTTGCCGGGCTGTAAGAGATAATACAGACAGAGGGAGGGGGAAGGTGGGCAGGATGTAACCGTTAGCAACCACCAGATAGGCACAAAAGACACCAACCCCCTACCCACTCCGCACATACTGTGACAGCAGGAAGGTAAAGTCACCTGGTTGCATCCAGGGGGGTAGATATATTTCGCCCAGATTCAGGCTTTACGCCGATTTATACAACTAGGTGGAGAGTTGTATAAGGCTAGTGGGCTCATGGATGACTCATACCTCTAGGGAGAGGGCTGGGCGTCGTGCAGACAGGGAGTTGATGAGATCAGCTGAACCTTGTCAGCTCATTTAGGCCTCTATAAGAAATCCCAGCTTCATTAGATGTTAGCTCATGCCTGGAAGCAGACCTGTGTGGACTGTCTAGGGAGAGTGAACCCCTGTGCGGCGAGACAAAGCCTGTGTGGCTATTTGTTTGGACTTTTACTAAACCAGGGACTTAGGGACTAGGACAGCACCAGGCTGATCCCAGTTGTTAGTTTAGGAAACCTGCATGTTTAGTCAGAGGTCAAACTGACCAGGATTTATTTTGTTTGTTTCTTTTTGGCTTTGCTGTGTTTTGTCACTGTACATAGAGAAATAAACCGCACCTTTTGATTTTGAAAACCACAACCTCCGTCTGCTGGCCCTGTTTTTGTGTGGGGAGCCCAACCAGGGGGTCACACACACCCGCTACCGAGTTAACCCCCTCACAGTTGGTGGAGAATGCGGGCAGTTTTTTTTTTAAGCCAGCATGGAGGAGATACTGAAACAGCTGGCTCTAGCAAATGCCAATCAACAGCAGACAAATGCAGGTTTGCAAAGGAGCCTTGCAGCCCAGCAGCAAGCTCATCAACAGAGCCTTGCAACTTTACAACAGAGTCTGGAGGCTCAGCAACAAGCCCAACAGCAATCTGAGGCCCGCTTCATAGACCTGTTGCAGAAGCAAGAGCAGAGACTACAACAACAGATGGAAGCAGTAATGCAGCAACGTCCGCAGACCAGTGAGGAAAGCCGTCCTACTAATACCGCGTCCTTTGGGGTGAGTCGTTTATTGACAAAAATGACTGGAGAGGATGATCCAGAGGTATTTTTGACCACATTTGAAAGGACCGCTGAAAGAGAAAAGTGGCCTGAGGAGCAGTGGGCTGGACTAGTGGCTCCTCTGTTAACTGGTGAATCGCAGAAAGCTTACTATGACCTAGAGCCTAACCAAGCAAAAGACTATGTGATGCTAAAAGCTGAAATATTGGCAAGGCTGGGTGTCACCCTGGCTGTCCGGGCTCAGCGTGTGCATAACTGGACTTTCCAGCTTGGAAAACCCCCCAGGTCTCAAATGTATGATCTCATACACCTGAGCAGAAAGTGGCTACAGCCAGAGACTTTGTCCGCACCAAAGATTGTGGAACGTGTTGTAATGGATCGGTTTTTGAGAGCTCTTCCTACTGCCATCCAAAAGTGGGTAAGCCATGGAGACCCAGAGACGGCCGATGGTCTTGTGGATCGTGTGGAGAAATACTTGGCTACAGAGAACCTGACGGCCTCTTCCAGAGACACTCGGACTTTCCACCCCAAGACCAGACCATCCCCAGGGGCGGATAAGAGGATTCCAAGGGGTGAGGGTGGAGAGAGTGAGAGGGTGGGAGCTCTACCCCAAGTTTGGCGAGAACAGCCTGGGAAATCAGCGGCTCAAGAGGCCGCAAGAAGGATCGTTTGCTACCGCTGCCGGCAAGCGGGACATATTGCAGCAAATTGCCCGGTTTTGGAGGAACCCATGCAGTGTGACTTTCTGACGGGCAGACGTCAGTCGCTGTGTGCGACAGTCGCATGCACTGCCATTCGGGGAACTGAGAAACATTTATGCAAAATGTGTATTAATGGTAGAAATGTTGTGGTATTGCTGGATTCAGGTAGCCTTGTGACCCTGATAAAGGCTGAGTTAGTTAAAACAGAGGTCTCTGGGAATAGCAAGGTAGCCGTTATTTGTGTGCATGGGGACACCCGAGAGTATCCAGTGACTACAGTGTGTTTCGAGACCCCCAAAGGTACCCTCTCTCATCCAGTGGGCTTAGTATCTCAGTTACGGCATGACGCCATTGTGGGAAGGGATTTTCCGAAGTTCTGGGAACTGTGGGATGATCCTGAGCCCCCCACTGGTGCCCCTATGTACCAGGAATGTGATAGCCAGAACTCCCCTGAGAGTGGTGAGGACTCTCCGGAATTTCCCTTGTCAGTATTGGCAGGGGAGACTCAAGAAACTGGAGAGGAGCCCACCTCCTCAGACGAAAACCTACCGTCTGTGGAGTTTTCTGATCTTGAGGTTCACAGGGAAAACTTTGCCACAGAACAGTTGAAAGACCCCGCCCTAATAAAGGCACGGGAAAACGTAGTGAAAATAGATGGCGAGTTAGTGAACCCAGATAATACCGGCACTTACCCATACTTCAGCGTAGAGAAGGACCTACTGTATCGGGTGGCAAAAAGGGCAGAAGAAACCGTTGAGCAGCTTGTGGTGCCCAAACCTTACAGGAAGTTGGTGTTGGAGTTGGCCCATGGGCACATTCTTGGAGGTCATCTGGGGACAGAGAAAACCCGAGAGAGGGTATTACAGAGATTCTATTGGCCTGGGGTGATGAAGGACATAGAAAATTATTGTTCCTCCTGCCCTGTGTGTCAGAGGTCGGCCCCGATGCCACATTTCCGTAGCCCGCTGGTCCCTCTACCCATCATTGAGGTCCCGTTTGAGAGAATCGCAATGGATTTGGTAGGTCCTATAATCAAGTCCGCTAGGGGGCACCAGTACATATTGGTTATAATGGACTATGCCACCCGTTATCCAGAAGCGATCCCTCTCAGAAATACCTCGGCCAAAACCATAGCCAAAGAGCTATCTCTTGTTTTTAGCCGGGTGGGTATTTGTAAAGAACTGCTTACGGACCAAGGTACACCCTTTATGTCCCGGGTTATGAAAGAGCTGTGTAAATTGTTCAAAGTGACGCAATTGCGTACATCTGTGTATCACCCCCAAACCGATGGGCTGGTTGAAAGATTCAACAAAACCCTAAAACAAATGTTGAAGAAAGTGGTGGATAGAGATGGAAGGGATTGGGACTGTCTACTTCCTTATTTGATGTTTGCTATTAGGGAGGTGCCCCAATCCTCTACGGGATTCTCCCCCTTTGAGTTACTGTATGGGAGACACCCAAGAGGGCTGTTGGATATTGCCAAGGAAACTTGGGAAAGTGAGAGTTCTCCCCACAGGAGTGTGATTGAGCATGTCGCCCTGATGCAAGATCGAATTGCACAGGTAATGCCCATCGTGAAGGAACATTTGGCCCAAGCGCAGTTGGCACAGCAGAGAGTGTACAACCGTGGAGCCAAGACCCGTACCTTTTCCCCGGGGGATAGGATATTGGTACTTGTCCCTACGGTTGAAAGTAAATTCCTTGCCAAATGGCAAGGCCCCTACGAGATAATGGAAAAAGTGAGCGAAGTGAATTACAAGGTCAGACAACCAGGAAGGCGAAAGCCCGAACAGATCTATCACGTTAATCTGTTGAAAGCCTGGAGGGATAGAGAGTCCCTAGTCGCAGACACTTGGTCACCAGCTCAAACTGGTTGCGTGATTCCTGAGGTTGGAATCGCAGCCACCTTGTCACAACCCCAACAACAGGAGGTTAAGGAGTTTGTGCTTCGCAACAAGGAGGGATTCTCTGAGCTGCCGGGACAAACATCTGGGGTAGAGCATGACATTATTACCCCGCCCGGTGAAAGGGTGAAGTTAAAACCCTATCGGATCCCAGAGGCCCGACGGGAGGCAATACGGGAGGAAGTACAGAAAATGCTGAACTTAGGGGTGATAGAGGAGTCCCAAAGTGATTGGTCTAGTCCCATTGTGTTGGTGCCTAAACCGGATGGGAGCTGGCGATTTTGTAACGATTTTCGTCAGTTGAACAAAGTTACAAAATTTGACACCTACCCCATGCCACGTATAGATGAGTTGATCGACCGGCTGGGAACAGCCCGATACATGACGACTCTTGACCTCACAAAAGGGTATTGGCAAATCCCCCTGGCCAAGTCGGCCAAAGAGAAAACCGCATTTGTAACCCCAGACGGGGCGTTCCAATATAAAAGAATGCCGTTCGGGTTACAGAATGCGCCGGCCACATTCCAGCGGAAAATGGACCAGATGCTGAGGCCCCATCGGAAGTATGCTGCGGCTTACCTGGATGACATAATTGTCCATAGCACAGATTGGGCCTCACATCTGCCAAAAGTGCAAGCAGTCCTGGACTCTGTTCGGGAAGCAGGGTTTACGGCTAACCCCAAGAAGTGTACCATTGGGCAGGAGGAGGCCAAATATCTTGGGTACACCATTGGGAGGGGAGTAATAAAACCCCAACTCAACAAAGTCGAGGCCATCCAGAGTTGGCCACGTCCCAACAGCAAGAAGCAGGTACGAGCCTTTCTGGGAATCGCTGGGTATTATCGGCGATTCATTCCCCACTTTGCTTCTAAGGCTGTGCCCCTAACCAACCTGACGAAGGGGAAAGGGTCGGTCATGATTAAATGGACCCCCGAGGCTGAGGCAGCATTCCAGTTCTTGAAACAAGCCTTATGTAGCCAGCCAGTGTTGTACTCACCCGACTTCTCTAGAGACTTTGTCGTACAAAGTGATGCGTCAGATGTGGGGTTAGGAGCAGTATTGTCCCAGGTCTGGAACGGGGAAGAGCACCCAGTCATTTACCTCAGCAGGAAGTTGAAGTCCCATGAGGTAAATTACGCCACCGTTGAAAAGGAGTGTTTAGCGGTGAAGTGGGCTCTAGATTCCCTTCGGTACTACCTGCTAGGTAGGCACTTTGACATGGTTACGGATCACGCTCCGTTAAAGTGGATGGCTCAAAACAAGGAAACAAATAGAAGAGTGAATAGGTGGTTCCTGGCCCTCCAGGAATTCAACTTCACAGTAAAGCATCGCCCTGGCGTTCAAATGGGGAATGTGGATGCTTTGTCTCGAGTACATGAATGCCTGATTGCTGGTGTTCCAACCCCGAGGTTAAAACAAGAGGGGGGGGTATGTGACAGCAGGAAGGTAAAGTCACCTGGTTGCATCCAGGGGGGTAGATATATTTCGCCCAGATTCAGGCTTTACGCCGATTTATACAACTAGGTGGAGAGTTGTATAAGGCTAGTGGGCTCATGGATGACTCATACCTCTAGGGAGAGGGCTGGGCGTCGTGCAGACAGGGAGTTGATGAGATCAGCTGAACCTTGTCAGCTCATTTAGGCCTCTATAAGAAATCCCAGCTTCATTAGATGTTAGCTCATGCCTGGAAGCAGACCTGTGTGGACTGTCTAGGGAGAGTGAACCCCTGTGCGGCGAGACAAAGCCTGTGTGGCTATTTGTTTGGACTTTTACTAAACCAGGGACTTAGGGACTAGGACAGCACCAGGCTGATCCCAGTTGTTAGTTTAGGAAACCTGCATGTTTAGTCAGAGGTCAAACTGACCAGGATTTATTTTGTTTGTTTCTTTTTGGCTTTGCTGTGTTTTGTCACTGTACATAGAGAAATAAACCGCACCTTTTGATTTTGAAAACCACAACCTCCGTCTGCTGGCCCTGTTTTTGTGTGGGGAGCCCAACCAGGGGGTCACACACACCCGCTACCGAGTTAACCCCCTCACAATACCTTGTGCGGGAGGGCTGGCCACATGGCGGTGAGGATGAGTCCATGATGAGGGAGACAGGAATCTGTACTACACTGCCTAGACTAAGGATAAGCAAATCAATGCAAAGAAGCATAAGAAAAGAAAAAAAGTTTTTTTTTTTTTTTTTAAAACTGTCCCTTTAAGAGACACTAAGCATAACAAGCATACATTGCATAATGAAGTGCTTACCCCGTCCTAGCAGTAATGAGGCTCCGGGAGGCTGTCGCTCTATGCCCACAGGTTGTCCCACCTGTATAGGGCTCTTCAGCGGTTTAAATAAACCGCCGAAATGACGTCACAGCCGGTCCCGCTGCGCGCATGCGCCGAAGAGACCCGACCCACTGCGCCTGCGCGGCCCCTGACCCCTGCGCCGCATTGCGCATGCGCAGAAACCAAGCCTCGGTTTCACGCAGCTCGGCGCATGCGCAGAAGCGCGGCAGACCGGGAACCAGGAAGGGAAATGGCGTCCTGGGACGCAAAAAGCGTTCCACATGCCGCACACAGGAGGAAGGAAAACAGGGGAGACAAAAACAACATACACAAACTTGTCTGCCATGAAAGAAGATATGAAATCAAAATCTTCAGACTTTGCCAGCCGAGGAATCCTGCGACATCCGATCCGGTACTCTGGGGCCACATCCCTTCCACCATAGGGGTATTTTCCAGCCCTGAAACCACTCGCCCGCTCATAGCTGGGCCCTGGGTGCACCGCAGTAACAGTACCGATCGATCCAAGCAATCCACATCCTGGACATTGCACCGAATTGCATGATGAAGGTCCATGTGAGGAGGATAAAAAAGGAACACCTGTCTGTGGAGGTGAGCTCAAATTTATGGGTAAGGGGTTCTATAGCTGTGGAGAGGAGGCGGGGTTAACCCACACGTAGTCTGCCATGGAGTCTGTCAGGAAAGAAAAGCTTTACTATTTGCTAATGGTAAATGGCTTTATATGAGACTGACTTACATGACACCTCACCAGTTCCCTTTCCTGTAACATTAACAGGTGTTTTGAAAATGATTCCCATTACTGAAAATTATATAAGTCTCGTTTCTTTCTCTTGCCTAATAATATACACATACATTTTAATTTCTCACTTTCAATTTCCCTTCTAGGAAATATGACTCAAAAGAAACTTTCAAAATCAGTTTCTTAACTTATATAATGTCATGTACAGGTGTTTTAATGTGTTAAAGAGAAAAAAAAAAAAATATATATATATATATATATATATATATATATATATATATATATTATTTTTTTCTCCATTTATGTTATGCTCTAAGCTAAAAACACATCTTTGAAAGCTATTTTTCTGTTTGGTCAGGTAATAAGAAATAGTACCTTTATCTAATATTATATGAATGTGTATGTAGTATAATATGTGTGTTATATTAATATACTAGGCCAGCAGATGGAGCTCCCGGCTTCTTTTCACAGGCTTTTCAGGCAATCCTTAAAGCGGACCTTAAGTAATTTTTTCAACTTTCTATCTATTAAATCTTCTGCGCTTGTTGTTTTAACTTTGGATAGTAAAACCCTTTTTTTATGCCAGTAAATACCTTATACAGCCCTTTCCCTGTTTCTTGTCTGGTAAAAAGCCTAGGCTTATGACATCATGCACAGCTCTCTCTCTCTCTCTCGCTCTCGTGAGAGTTTTCCAGGAGGGGTGAGTCATAAGAGGGCCAATAAGAGCGGCAGGGCTGCAGAGCTGGAGGTGTGCCTCTGTGTGTCCATGTCAATCCAGGAAGAGAACAGGCAGCAGCTTCAGCTGCCCACAGTTAAAATGGTTGCAGCCAGACTAAGTGGAGGGAGATTTCTGCAGCATATTTGGCAAGTACAGAATCACAGTATATATAAAATAATATGCAACGTGGTTGGAGGGAAGCTTCAGAATGGCAAAGAAGTTTTTATTACAAATTATGTGAGTAGACTGCAGTTCCTCTTTATAGCTAAATTGCATCTTGAAATGTAAGGAAAAATAAAACCCAGCCACATATAAAAACATTATTCTACCTCTGACCTACTTGTTATTTCTTTTTTTCCAGAGCACCCTGATTGTCTTTTTAGTCAGTGTTGCTCTCAGCATCCCGCACACTTAAGCTGATGTCATAATAATCACAGATCTCTTCCTGGTAATGCTGCCTGCTGCTCCTGTGCTTGGATCTTCATGTAATCACCTGCATGCATAGTTCATGTCTGTTTTAGGCTTCAGTGATACAGAGAGAGAGAACAGTGCACAAGCACAAAGGAGTAATTTTTTTCTTCAAATACCATCTGTTGTACTTCTGCGGCCATGTAGATGTCTATAAGTAGCTGGATGTTACAGTGCATTTGGCGCATTGCACTATTTATGGTGAATTACACTGTTTATGGTGAAGGTTCCACTTTAAAAGCTTTACCTTCAGTCTTGCACAGTTGTACAAGTCCCTCTCTGGTACCCAAGCTGCTGACTTTGATTTCACTGTGTACTGCAAGCTTCTCACAGTGTGCATTAGAAGCTGCAGAAAGTCAGATAGAGCCTGCCTAATTTCCTGGCTGAAGAAGGTACATCATCCTCTAGCTCTTTCCTACCCAGCTATCTGGTCCCTAGTTCATGCTTTTCATTCATTGGGTTTCAGTTCAGTCAATCATGGAGCCTCCAGCATTATGTGTGGACCTTACCTAGGGCAGTCTGCATGCAAATACAGTCTACCTAGGAATGTCCTGACTAGAGATGTATCATTTCCTAAAATTTTGAAGTCATGAGAAAGCAAAGTTTTTTCCCCTGTTTTTTTCTGGAAAATGTGAAATGCAGTGTAAATAAAAGTATTATGCTCAAAATAAAAGTGCAGCTTATTCAATAACAACATTAAACTTGCTTTTTAAAATTGTATTTGTATTTCTTATTATAAATGGAATTACAAGGACTGTATATGTTAAGAAAATGAGAACAGGTAACCACCCCCCTTTCCTTCATAATTATTGAAAAGCTTCTGGCTAATATGCATTTTTAGTTATTGACAATCAGTGTTTTTTTCCTCAGAAAATAGGTGCAGGAACTCAACCACCTTCATATCCCTTGTCCCCATCCTGCCCTCTGTGGGAGCCGCTCAAGAGATCAGATCTGTGGGAGCTGTTGGGAGATAAGCTGTCACTGATAAACACAGAAGCCGTACTTCTGTGTTAACAAGTGATAGTGGTAAGAAGGACTGTGCCAGAGGTGGTGGAACTGAGTTCCACCAAGATCCAGCTGAAAAAAAGCCCTGTTGACAATGCTGATCCAGAAGCATATATTGCTCTTGCAATTTCCCCTGATTTTCAGATGTAATTTTCTTTATAAATTAAGGGATAATGTATTTTTGGGAGGCCGTGGTTTGCAACACTTCCTTACTTGAAGATGCTGCTGGTGAAGAAACATGTTGTGATGATCCAGAAGCAGTAGAAAGAGTATTTCTGGAATAATAACTCTGGAGGGAAAAGCTATGTGCACTTATATTCTGGTCCTCATCATTGAATTCCATAAAGTATTTTATATGTCTTTAGGGCAACTCTGGCATGCCAGGAGGTGTTTTGTCATCCTTGTAGCATTTGGAAAAGAATATTTCTTTTCACAATATTTGCAGATTGCAGCTTTGTTCTCAGCAGAAAATAGCACTGTGGAAATGTTATCATAATCTAAATGTTGGTCTCACCATTTTACTGAGAGGAGGAAATTTTTTTTTTTTTTTTACATACCAGACTATAGGTAAACATTATACTAGGATGGTGAACAATAAAAGGAATCATTTAAATGTCAAGAAGATAAACTAATTTGTCAGACAAATTTACCCTCTTACTTGTCAATTAAGGCCTGGGTGTCATCTACTATTCTACTGTATCCCAACAATCACCCACATCTCTGAGGTACCGTTTTCCCAGCTGTAGGTAAGCTAAACTGAAGCCTTTCTCCTGCAGTGCCCCTAGTGACCGAAATGCATATTTCTCTTGTTTGAGAACTACATTGAGAAGTACAGTGTTACTTGAATTGTATTCCAATATTTCCTTTTCTTCAGCTGAGAGCATTTACAATAATGTTTTGGAAATATTTCATTAAAATCTTCATGTTATATATTTTGAATACCATGTCATAGATATATTATTTATAATTGTAAAAGATCATATTCCACATTTTTTTTTCATTTTTTGCAGAAAAAAATGCTTTGAAAACTGGAAAAAATGTTTTTTCCCCCCATTTTTTTTCCCAGGCCTTTCCACCTCAAGGGAACTGATGGGACTGATATCCACCCATCAAAGCCTTCTGATTTTTTCATAGGCCCTCCCAAGAGCAGGCCCTCTGCTTGTACCAGGGCAAAGGTCTCTTGAGTAGAATACTGAGGCAGGATGCTTTGATGCCTCCAGGAAGCTAAGTACTGCCTTGCATAAAGAAGCACAGAGGCTCAATGAGGGACAAATGAGGAGGAAAGAGGGACAGAGGGACTTTGTTCTCAATGAGGGACATTCCCTTGAAATCAGGGAGCAATGCGCTTAGCAGGTTTTTGGGAAATTTTTCTCATCTTTCTGCTTGAATAAGACATTTCAGAAAAAAACGAAAGTGTGGGGAAATCTCACTAAATAGGACACAACATTTAAAAGCAGAAGTTTTAACCCTTTCCCACTCCATCCAAAACTGAAAAAAAAATAGACACTCCGGTAGAGAAGCTTTCATTTGCATAGTAATGTTACTGTTATTGGTTTTGCATGCTCTAAAAATGAAAGCTGAGAATATGGATAGATGTTTATTCTGAGACATTCATTGTCCAGCTGTAATTTCTATTCCTGGAAGACTTTCCTCAGTGCAGGCTTCTTATGGAAAGCCTCCAGTAAATTCATCATATCTTGCAATACAGTATATAAAGTCAGTTAATCTCCTGTAACTACAGAGCTGACAGATTTGGAGAATGTCTGCAGGTATTCCCACCTCAAGGGAATAAGGTACTTAACTATGTGACTATAAAACATGCAGCTAACTGATGACAGTCGTAATAAAAATAATAAAAAGTTTTATCCTATGTAGCAAAGTCACACATATTGCAGACAATGATGCCTGTCTGTTCTGTATTCATATTGATCCAGTCAGTCTTATCAGTGATGAAGAGTAAAAAAAAAAAATAAAAAAAAAAAATTAAAGGACCAATACATTTAGGTCACAAATGCGAAAAGGCTATACAGACCCCAGCTCAGAGCAACAAAGTTTTTGCAGGCAGAAAAACAAATCATCTTCCATCCTGTTACATTCTTACCTCAAATTATTTGCAATATTTATAATTGTAAAGACATTAGAAACTGACACTGGCCGTCCGTTTATGAAAAAGAAAGAAGAATCCAGGTGCAAACCAGAGACCATCAAGTGATGCTCCCATGCACAAGCTGTTATGACCCAAAGGGACTTTATGTATAGTATGTATGGCGGAAAGCAACATTTGCAAAGCAAATGTAAGTGCTCTACTCTAATTTGTGTTTCTGATATTATTTTAATATAATGCCTTTATAGCTCTTAGAAGGGGATATTAAAAACCTGAAACGCTTTGGCTATGATTACAACAATCATAGAAAACATCTTTGAATAAAAGCCATTCATCCATTCTTTCCTGCATAAGGCATTGCCCCTCCGGACACTAGAGTTGATAGGGTTTTATATGTAATCGTTTTTCATTTAGTAAGGTTTGAAATTGTGGCATAAGGGGGTGCATAATTGAATTATAATCATACAAACAAATTACAGTTTGGATCAAGAAAGAACTTAAAGATACCCTGTCGTATGAATCAGATTGACCAAAAAGAAAATCCTGTAAAAGAAGAGTTTAAATACTTACCTTTTCCCTACTCCCGATTGTCGATCTCCTTTGTCCCCCCACTGTGCTTACTCAGTGGTTCCTCCTGCCAACCTTCTCATCAGAATGTAAAGGGGGGGGGGGCAGGAAGGTGACGCTTCCCCAATTTTCCCTTCTTTCTGGGAGCCAAGTAAGGGTCACATGAGAGTCCTAACCCAGGATGGGTTCTTGTAGGCTACACTATTGCATGAGATATGTAAATCACCTGTCACTCACAGCAAGTGGGAAGAACTGACTCCTATTTCTCTGTGTGTCAGTTTTTATCTCACTGAAAAAAGATAAGAGGGCTGCTAAGAGCTGGATTAACTCTTTGTGGCAAGATGGGGCACGCATTACGAGTACAAGGGGCAAAAAAAAACTTTCAGGTTTACATCCACTTTAAATCTTGTACAGATGTCTTCCTACCCCAATGTGTTTAGTGACCTGGGCTGTAAACTAGACATGTGCATTTCGTTTCGTTCCGAATCGAAATTCGGACGAATTTTTCATTATTCGGACATTCGGATGCATCCGAATTACCGAATTACAATACTAACGAATTTAACCGAATCCGAATTTTTTCGAATCTAAAAATATTTTTGACCCGACTTTGGGTCCATGTATCTCGGGGTTCCTTGGTGATAGAAACCCCAAATTTGGAGATGTTGTAGTGCTAGTTCTTCTGTGTTTGCATACCAAATTTGGTGTTTCTATCACTAAGTGACCCCGAGATACGTGGACCCAAAGTCGGGTCGCAAAATGTCAAGCACTTTACTGGAGCAGAGAATGACATTTTGCGACCCGATTTTGGGGCCACATATCTCGGGGCCACTTGTAGCTAGAAACCCCAAATTTGGTATGCAAACACAGTAGAACTAGCACTACAACATCTCCAAATTTTGGGTTTCTATCACCAAGTAACCCCAAAATACATGGACCCAAAGTCGGGTCGCAAAATATTTTCGAATCCGGTTGAAATAGTATCAACATGATTCGAAATTATTTCAACTGCATTTGAAACTATTTCAACCGGATTCGAAAATATTTTGTGACCCGAATTTGGGTCCATGTATCTCGGGGTTACTTGGTGATAGAAACCCCAAATTTGGGGTTATTGTTTTTCTAGTCTATTTTCTATTTTATTATAATCTTTTCTATCCAAAGTTACAATTAATTAATTAATTAAAAAATTTGAATTCATACTATTCGAAATTCAAATTTATTCTATTCGAAATTCGAATTTCAGAAGATGGTTGTATATTCTTTCTATTTTATTCTTCTAAATTATATTTTTTTTCTATTCTGTTCTAATCTTTTCTATTTGAATTATAAATTTTGGAAGAAGGTTATTTACTTACTTATATACATCTGTCACATAAAAAAAAAGATGTGAAATGGCTGTCACGGATGTCGATCGCAAGGCAAGTACATATGCTGTATGTCATTGTCCACTTACCACAACACCTGCCACGAGTGCCACGACACCGGCCACGAGTGCCACGACACCGGCCACGAGTGCCACGTGACCTGCCATGAGTGCCACGTGAACGGCCACGAGTGCCACGTGACCTGCCACGAGACCAAGTTGTGGATTGTCCACTTGCCACGTCACCTGCCACAAGTTATGGGGTTCCTAGCACCAAGTGACCCCCAGATATGGGCGATATGTCAAGTACTTTTCTGCAGCAGAGAATGACATTTTGTGACCCGACTTTGGGGCCACGTATCTTGGGGCCACTTATAGCTAGAAACCCCAAATTTGGTATGCAAACACAGTAGAACTAGCATTACAACGGGGTTACTTGGTGATAGAAACCCCAAATTTGTGGTTATTGTAGTGCCAGTTGTAATGTGTTTGCATACCAAATATTTTGGGATTTCTAGCTATAAGTGGCCCCGAGATACGTGGCCTCAAAGTCGGGTCGCAAAATTTAATTCTCTGCTGCAGAAAAGCACTTGACATATCGCCCATATCTGGGGGTCACTTGGTGCTAGGAACCCCATAACTTGTGGCAAGTGGACAATCCACAACTTGGTCACGTGGCCGGTCACGTGGCACTCGGACAATGACATACAGCATATGTACTTGCCTTGCGATCGACATCCATGACAGCCATTTCACATCTTTTTTTTTATGTGACAGATGTATATAAGTAAGTAACTAACCATCTTTCAAAATGTATAATTCAAATAGAAAAGATTAGAACAGAATAGAAAAAAAAAATTTAATAGAATAAAATAGAAAGAATATGCAACCATCTTATGAAATTCGAATTTCGAATAGAATACATTTGAATTTCGAATAGTAGGAATTAAAAAAAATGTAATTAATTAATTTTAACTTTGGATAGAATAGATTAGAATAGAAATAGAGAATACACTAGAAAAACAATAGAATAGAATAGAATATAGATACTATCTATTTCATGTTTAATTTTTTTTTGCAGATTACTATTTTTTACATAAGATCTCCTGCAGACTATTAGCATTTATTTTATTTATTTTTTGCAGATCTCCTGCAGACTATTAGTATCTATTTAGTTTTCTCACCAGGTCTCCTGCAGACTATTAGCATCTATTTCTTTTTTAGCAGATCTCCTGTAGACTATTAACAGCCATTTCACTTCTTTTTTTTTTTTTGCAGATCTCCTGCAGACTGTTAGAATCAATTTAATTTTTTTTTCAAAGTCGGGTCGCAAAATATTTTCGAATCGGCTTTAAATAGTATCAACATGATTCGAAATTATTTCAACCGCATTTAAAACTATTTCAACCGCATTTGAAACTATTTCAACCGGATTCAAAAATATTTTGCGACCCGACTTTGGGTCCACATATCTCGGGGTTAGTTGGCGATAGAAACCCCAAATTTGGGGATGTTTTAGTGCTAGTTCTCCTGTGTTTGCACACAAAATTTGGGGTTTCTATCACTAAGTGACCCCGAGATACGTGGACCCAAAATCGGGTCGCAAAATGTCAAACACTTTTCTGCAGCAGAGAATGACATTTTGCGACCCGAATTTGGGGCCACATATCTCGGGGCCACTTGTAGCTAGAAACCCCAAATTTGGTATGCAAACACAGTAGAACTAGCATTACAACGGGGTTACTTGGTGATAGAAACACCAAATTTGTGGTTATTGTAGTGCCAGTTGTAATGTGTTTGCATACCAAATATTTTGGGATTTCTAGCTATAAGTGGCCCCGAGATACGTGGCCTCAAAGTCGGGTCGCAAAATTTAATTCTCTGCTGCAGAAAAGCACTTGACATATCGCCCATATCTGGGGGTCACTTGGTGCTAGGAACCCCATAACTTGTGGCAAGTGGACAATCCACAACTTGGTCACGTGGCCGGTCACGTGGCACTCGGACAATGACATACAGCATATGTACTTGCCTTGCGATCGACATCCATGACAGCCATTTCACATCTTTTTTTTTATGTGACAGATGTATATAAGTAAGTAACTAACCATCTTTCAAAATGTATAATTCAAATAGAAAAGATTAGAACAGAATAGAAAAAAAAATTTTAATAGAATAAAATAGAAAGAATATGCAACCATCTTATGAAATTCGAATTTCGAATAGAATACATTTGAATTTCGAATAGTAGGAATTAAAAAAAATGTAATTAATTAATTTTAACTTTGGATAGAATAGATTAGAATAGAAATAGAGAATACACTAGAAAAACAATAGAATAGAATAGAATATAGATACTATCTATTTCATGTTTAATTTTTTTTTGCAGATTACTATTTTTTACATAAGATCTCCTGCAGACTATTAGCATTTATTTTATTTATTTTTTGCAGATCTCCTGCAGACTATTAGTATCTATTTAGTTTTCTCACCAGGTCTCCTGCAGACTATTAGCATCTATTTCTTTTTTAGCAGATCTCCTGTAGACTATTAACAGCCATTTCACTTCTTTTTTTTTTTGCAGATCTCCTGCAGACTGTTAGAATCAATTAATTTTTTTTTTTCAAAGTCGGGTCGCAAAATATTTTCGAATCCGCTTTAAATAGTATCAACATGATTCGAAATTATTTGAACCGCATTTAAAACTATTTCAACCGCATTTGAAACTATTTCAACCGGATTCAAAAATATTTTGCGACCCGACTTTGGGTCCACATATCTCGGGGTTAGTTGGCGATAGAAACCCCAAATTTGGGGATGTTTTAGTGCTAGTTCTCCTGTGTTTGCACACAAAATTTGGGGTTTCTATCACTAAGTGACCCCGAGATACGTGGACCCAAAATCGGGTCGCAAAATGTCAAACACTTTTCTGCAGCAGAGAATGACATTTTGCGACCCGAATTTGGGGCCACATATCTCGGGGCCACTTGTAGCTAGAAACCCCAAATTTGGTATGCAAACACAGTAGAACTAGCACTATAACATCTCCAAATTTGGGGTTTCTATTACTAAGTGACCCTGAGATACGTGGACCCAAAGTCGGGTCGCAAAATATTTTCGAATCCGGTTGAAATAGTTTCAAATGCGGTTGAAATAATTTCGAATCATGTTGAAATAATTTCGAATCCGGTAGAAATATTTTCGAATTCGGTTGAAATATTTTCGAATGCGACCGATTTTCGAATTCAGTCGAAAACAAAACGAAATCCGAAAACGAATTTAACAAATTTAACGAATCTAACTAAACGAAATTAATTAATTAACGAATTAAAACGAAATGAAACAAAACAAATTTTTTCCTTTTGCACATGTCTACTGTAAACTATTAGTGCCGGTTACTTATATTGCACCCCTTTAGTAACTTTAGACCAGATGAGGACAAAGTTTCAAAAGCTTTACTTGAATAACGTAGCATGATGGCATTCACAGCTAACAGTTCAGAATAAAGTGCATACATTTCCCTAACATCCCTAGTCCCTAACTCAGGCTTGTGACTGCCCCAGCATACCTGTAAAAGAAAGAGTCCACCTTTGGCAGAGTCCATACTTGGCACAATCCAGGAATTGGCATCTTCAGGTAGGAATGCAGATTTCTTCAATCCTCCTACATCTTGCTGGCTGTCTGAGTCTTTCCTCTCATAGAGACTGTAAGTGTACCTTCTCTCCCGCACCTCTTTCTGTCTCTCTCTGGATCCGGGCCCCCTTTCCCTTTTTATAGCTCACAGGACCGGAGAGTCAGGCCTCGTACACACGGCCGATTTTCTCGGCAAGAACCAGCAAGAAACTTGCTGGCAGAGAGGTCTTGCCGAGTAAATCGGTCGTGTGTACGCGGCTATCGGGTTTCTTGTCGAGAAAACCGACAAGAAACCTCGACGAGAAAATAGAGAACCTGCTCTCTATTTTCTCGTCGAGATTCTCCTCGGCATGTTTCTCGACGAGAAAAGTGAGTGTGTGTACACTTACCTGTCCTCCCGGAAGCCCGCGCATGTTCGAAATGAATTCGACGCATGCGCGGTAGATTCCTAGGCATACGTAGGGTATACCAAGATGGCGGCGACGGCATCGAATGTGACGAGCGCATGCTCGTCGTAGTCGATGACGTCACCGCGTACGCTCCATTCAAAGAACTGCAGGTTCTTTGAATCGAGCGTCTGTACACTCGGCCGGGACAAGTTTCTTGTCCAAGAATCTCGTCGAAAAAAACGACATGTTTTTTTCAACGAGAATCTCGGCTGTGTGTACGAGGGCTCAGTCCCAAGAAACCCTTCCAAGACAGAAAACCCGGGAGTGCAGCTAACCCTTAACTTCCCACTAGGGCAGCAGTACCTGCCTGCAAGTACAGGGCATTTTGGTTGGCAGGAGGAACTTCTAAGCACAGTGGGTGACATAGGAGATCAACATTCCCAGAAATGTACTTACATTGTACATTGTTGATAATTTATTCATGTTTTAATGAAGTGGCTGCTGTGGCCATTATAATTGGCCTATGTGGGACAGGAAGCATAAATATTTTTAAAAGTAGATTACAGCCCACAGCAGCCAGGCAGCTGTTTACTTTCATTTGAAATCTGGTCTAAAATAAAAAATACTCTGTCGTGAACAGATTGGCCATGAGGTCCTAATCAGAAAATCTGAGACAGTTGTAAAACATATCATGTTTTTTTATCAAGTAGTATGTGTCTCAGATGTAGCGTTTCACTTTTGCTCATGAGTCTGGATTTAAAGCACGTCTGTGGTCTTACCAAAAAAAAAAAAAAAAGGAAAAAAGACTATGTGGGAGCTTAGGAATTTGTGCACAGTATTAAAAAGACCTCAGACTTTGGAAAAATGTTTTATATAATAAATGTTACATGCATCAAAGCTTTGTCATTCTGATCAAAAAGCAAAACATTTTTCTTTGTTAAGGACACCAAAAACTACACTAGAAAACCAAAAACACGTGTCAAGTCAGAGATTTCAAAGAGGTCTGCCTGTTGGTTTATGAGGAAATGAGGTGAGAATGCGCTCAGGGCCGCCTTTGATGGGGTGCCAGACGAAAATGCTTTACCTAAGCTGCTGAGACTCAGGGAAGACAAAAGTGGATCAAGATGAGCCGAGTAGGTTTTTATTTTTCTGATCTAAATGGTTACGCAGCCTGGAGCTGACCTCTGATTTGGCTGACTATAAAAGATCCTAAAAGGAAAAGGAAACCACATTTGTAAGCTAAATAAAACAGAATGAGCTGTTTACTTTACTATAAATGTGAACGTGGTTAGTTTTTTCCAATATTATATCATTGGTTCAAATTATGCTTCTGCCCAACATCCGCCTTCCAGTTGTTTAATCAAATACTGAGTCAATAAAATGTCATTTACAACAGGTGGTCTAGATACAATAATACAGGTTCATGTTCTTTTGTCATACCTGTGCCTAGAACAGGGATCCTCAAACTACGGCCCTCCAGCTGTTGCGGAACTACAAATCCCATGAGGCATTGTAAAACTCTGACATTCACAGACCTTACTAGGCATGATGGGAATTGTAGTTCCTGAACACCTGGAGGGCCGTAGTTTGAAGACCCCTGGCCTAGAATATTGGCTCTGTCCAGTTTTAGCAATCTGCAGGTACCTACAAAGGGGTTAATGTGTATGCACTTGTTTTCCCCTAGCTGAGCTCATTTCTGCATGTTAGCATGAGCCAGCCTGGTGCCAAATATTACAATGTTGTATGTTTTCTGTGTACTCGGGTTGACCTGAGAGCTAGGGGTAACAAGGCTGTAAGGCTGGATTCACACCTATGCATTTTTAGTGTTTTTTGCATTTTGCAGATTTGCTCTACAGAATGTGCTCCATAAGAAACCATGTCAAAAATGCAAAATGCAAAAAGCACTAAAAAATGCATAGGTGTGAATCCACCCTAATGCCGCGTACACGCGACCGTTTTTATAGACGAGAAAAATGCAATTTTTTTAAATGGTCATTAAAAATGATCGTGTGTGGGCTTCAGAGCATTTTTCACGACGTGAAAAATGGCCATGAAAAAATTGGAACCTGCTCAAATTTTTCATGTCGTTTTTCTCGTCATGAAAACGGGCATGTGTAGGCTTTAACGACGTGAAAAAAAATGCGCATGCTCAGAATCAAGTATGAGACGGGAGCGCTCATTCTGGTAAAACTAGCGTTGGAGATAGCACATTCGTAACGCTGTAACGGACTGAAAAGCACGAGGCTGAAAAGCGCGAATCGGCTCTCACCAAACTTTAATAACATGAAGGGTGGCGCCATCCGAATGGAACTTCCCCTTTATAGTGCCGTTGTATGTGTTGTACGTCACCGCGCTTTACTCGAGAATTTTTTTCAACGATAGTGTATAGGCAAGGCAGGCTTGGGAAGAATCACGTCGAGAAAAATGCAGTTTTATTCAATGACATTAAAAACGGTCGTGTGTACGCGGCATTAGGGTTAATGCTTTTCTCGCCATTTATTTTCAGCCGTTTTACTGCCCCCTACAGGTCAACCAACATAAAAAGGGGGACCATGAGTTGATCCCTGGGGAAATACTGTCAAAATGTATCTGAATACTCTGCTGGAGGGATCACTCAATATGGGGGGGGGGGTGTTAGGGGAATGATAGGAGCCTTATGGGGGTCCTGGATAGGGTCTCATGCCTGGAGATCGTGTGACTTGTAGATGTTAATCATGGACTTACTGTATTTGTGGATTACTGCCGAACATGGACGCTAAGGGACTTGCACTACCTCTTGTGGATTAGTGCCTTAGGCTGGATTCACACCTATGCAGTTTTAGTGCTTTCTGCATTTTGCAGATTTGCACTACAGATTGTGTCCATAGGAAACAATGTAAAATGGACTGTAGTGCAAATCTGCAAAATGCAGAAAGCACTAAAACTGCATAGGTGTGAATCCAGCCTAAGTGGACTATTGCCCTAGACCTGGTTCACACCTATGCAGGATGCAGTTTGCATATTCCAGGTGCATTTTGCATTTTTCAGTACATGTTTTTATCCATTAAAGTCTATGGAACCAAAAACCAAAAAAAAGTCCCTAGCCCTTTCCATAAAATGCACAGATGTGAACTACATCCATAGGAAACCATGTTAAATGGACTGTAGTGTGTTTCTGCAAAACAGAAAATGCACTAAAAAATGCATAGGTGTAAACCAGGCCTAAAAAAGGATTGCTTGCACACTCTATGGATTTTAGAAGAGCTCTGTACAGGATTTGTGATGAAACTGATTTATGAGAACTGTGCTATATTCAGCAACCACCTCAGTGAAGGATTTTGTTTGTGTACTTGCTTTGCCTGGATCGAAGTCTCTTAAAGGGTGCATGCCCAGCGTATCAAAAAACAGGGCTTGCAACACAAAGGGACTGAGCTAGAGGAAGATGCAACACATGGGTCTGTGTATAGAAAATAATACCGCGCTACTAAAAAGATCCAGGTATAGGGGTCATCTGCTACAAAGCACTGAAAGGTAAATTCCATGTGCCTTAAAGTGAATATGGTATATGGGAGTAGTGCTGAGCTGACGTATATGGTGTACTGTGTTTCAGTGCTAAACCTCTATCTTTAAATTATTCATATGACATCCTGGAATTATTTTTGAGGTAACTTACACATAAATATACAGAAAATTAATTGCATTAATAAATATACTAATTTACCAACAAAAGGTGTGGTGATGGTAAAGTGCAAAAAGGTGCAAATAGTCTGTGACACAGTAATAAATAAATCTAAAAGACAGATAAAATTGATATGATACAAAGTGCATGTGTCTGTGATGGTACTAAGCAGTACCTAGCTATTATAGTGCAAATGTGCATAAATTATGTTACTAAGCAGTAACAATAAAGTCCAAGGTGGATCCAGTAAAAGTGGCTATCCTTCTTGAGAATATAAAAGTAAGAAAGAAGGATTGGTAATGTCAATCGTGCATCAAGAAAAATATGGTCCAGGATTGGGAAGAAATCCCTTATTGACGTGCTGTGATTAGTGCTGGGTTGTGGGTGGTACAGGTAGCTTTGTGCTTTTCAAACTGTGACTCCTTAAGTATATGGGTGGCCCCTTACCTCACTGCTGTGAGGTTACAGCATTTGTATATAATAGAGCCTTTTGTCCGACCTCCTCTTATTCAGATGGTCCTTTCACAGCCTTGGCTGGGGTCCTGCCTGGTTCTATGTAGGGCGTTGGGGGGAGGGGGGGATCGCGATTCCTATAGAGGCTCCACAGATTCGTGTGCATGTAATGATGGGGAAGAGCGAAGGAATACCAAATAGTGTGATATTGTTTTTTTAAAAAAACATTTAATCACAAGTTTAAAAGTACTCACATTAAAATGTTCAGAGCAGGGTACATCAAATACGAGCGCCGAGCTCGTCCGCGTCACCTCCGATGCTTGCACTTCCCTACGCATGTCGTCACTGGTCACGTGACTTCATCAGGGGATAAATGATGAAGTCACGTGACCAGTGACGACACGCGTAGGGAAGTGCAAGCATCGGAGGTGACGCGGACGAGCTCGGCGCTCGTATTTGATGTACCCTGCTCTGAACATTTTAATGTGAGTACTTTTAAACTTGTGATTAAATGTTTTTTAAAAAAAACAATATCACACTATTTGGTATTCCTTCGCTCTTCCCCATCATTACATGCACACGAATCTGTGGAGCCTCTATAGGAATCGCGATCCCCCCCCTCCCCCCAACGCCCTACATAGAACCAGGCAGGACCCCAGCCAAGGCTGTGAAAGGACCATCTGAATAAGAGGAGGTCGGACAAAAGGCTCTATTATATACAAATGCTGTAACCTCACAGCAGTGAGGTAAGGGGCCACCCATATACTTAAGGAGTCACAGTTTGAAAAGCACGAAGCTACCTGTACCACCCACAACCCAGCACTAATCACAGCACGTCAATAAGGGATTTCTTCCCAATCCTGGACCATATTTTTCTTGATGCACGATTGACATTACCAATCCTTCTTTCTTACTTTTATATTCTCAAGAAGGATAGCCACTTTTACTGGATCCACCTTGGACTTTATTGTTACTGCTTAGTAACATAATTTATGCACATTTGCACTATAATAGCTAGGTACTGCTTAGTACCATCACAGACACATGCACTTTGTATCATATCAATTTTATCTGTCTTTTAGATTTATTTATTACTGTGTCACAGACTATTTGCACCTTTTTGCACTTTAACACATGGGTCTAACACACAGAGTACTGTCCAGTGGAAGTTAATGTTTTGTTGCTAAGGACTACAGTGTTGTGTCATTGCTTAAGGCAGCCAGGAGATGGGTGAGTGGGGGGAGGGGGGGGGTGACAGTTCCTCTGGTAGTGGAGGAGGGTAAGAGCTTGGAACCTCCTCTAGCGGCTGGTTCCTCAGGACCTGACCTGTAGCACAGAGTGCATATGGACCCAGCCTGGAGTCATTGAAAAGAGTGTGTAGAGGACTCTTGGAGAAGAGGGCAAGCAAAGAGGTTGGATAGAGAAAGATAGCATTTTCTGTATCCCATAGCAAGCATGGGATGTGTCATTGGGAGAGAGGTGACATGACATAATCTGCTGGATTGGTGGAGCCCAGTACAAGCTCAGTGTTTTCGGCCTTAAAAATGCTGCACACCTGGGGGGGGGGGGTGTCCTCTAAGCATGAGCGAGTGTCTGAAGTGTTCAAGTGTCACCAGTGTAATGAAGTCAGCGCAGACAGCAAGGAGTTAGCGGTGTAATTGCAGTTTGCTTCTACGTCCAGGAGACCTGCCCTAATGTTGACTGTCACATGATCGCAGCTCCCAGCCTGAAGCCCAGGCATTAGCGAGTGCAGTTTCACTTTTCCCTAGACGGACACTGCCCAGATGCATTATTGGTGCTGGGACAAGGTAGGGGCAGAAGAGGCACCCGCCTTGGGAACTGTGCTGGGGTGTGCAGTTGTAACTGGTGCCTCCCCTCCCATGCTGGTGGCAACTGAAGCATATTGGATTACCTATGATTTTGTACCTAGCTGATAATGGTCACCAGGACAAATAGAGAGGGTGAATCCCCCCAGATGGTGCACAGACAGCAAAAAAATAACCCTAACAGAGGTTTCAAAACTTTCTCACTCCAAAACAAAACAAAATGGCTACAGATTTTAAAATAAAACCTGTTGCAAACCTGGGAAATTCAGCCTGAGAATATGATATAATACATCTGGTTATCAAGTGAAAATTACATGTCAAAATGATCAGTGGATTTTGAGATAAAGGCAGCTGAATTTATATGCAAATCTTGATTTTTGCTTCCCAAACCTCCTATTGATCACCCTGATTGACATATATGGAAACTCAAGAAACTTAATGGGAAAAATGGAAAAGTTTATATTACTTCAGCTGCCTTTAGCTTTAATCCAGGTCCTGTTTTGACACGTGGTTTTGACGGAAAGTAACCTATGCTTATCACATTTTTTATCACATGCTCAGTCTAAAATACCTAGGTTTACTTAAAGAATTACAATTCCAAATTTTAGATTTTAAACTGTTTTCACAGTATAGAAATCTTGCAACAGGTGGCAAAAATGATAAAATGTAGAACAATGTTGGAAAATGGAGAGCCAGCACTCTGAGTCAGTCAGTCAGAGCTCAATTGCATTGCAAAGCACTGCCAGTCAGCAGATTGAACATGCTTACTGTACATGAGAAAAATATGCTTCTTCGCTTCTTAAGGCCTGTACACACAATATGAAAATCAGATGGAAAAATTTGTACGACGAGCTGTCTGACGATTTTTGGATCATCAGTACGGTGGTTTCAACAGCCGATTTTGCTTTTTTGTCAGACAAACGCTGGATGTGCAGACTATAACATTTTTGTCGGATGTGTACTCAAGGTCCGATTTTGGTTTCATTAGTACACTTTTTTGGTTCAAAAAAATAAATCGTAAGAGCAAGACTACGCATGCTCAGAAGCTAAAGAATACAAAACCATTCAATATATTATGTCACTTCTGACGATGTATCCTTTCGTACGAAAATTTTCATATTGTGAGTAACCTCTTCACTTTCGACATGAGACTAGCATGCCACAAAAAACAGACGAAAAACTAAGCGTGTGTACGATGCTTTAGTGACAAGAATATACACCACCATTTAAAGCCACACAGGTAACACACTCGAATTCAATCCCCGTGGAATGTGTCAAGGCAGATGTTAATTGTCTGAGAACTGGATGAGAGGTGTCAGAATTTGTGGAAACACTGTTCTAATTTCCTAATCCCATCCCGTGGTTTCAGGAAGACTGCAACACCTGCAATCCAGCAAGCAGGGCTGGCAACACTGCTTGGAATTTCAGTGCAGAAAAAGCACTTTGTTTTCATCCAAAAAAGGAAGTTAGAAGCAGACTCTGGGGAATTCAATAAATCCCTAATGATACTTTTCTGGTGCTATGGCCATTTAAAATGGCTTACGCCAGCATGACAAATCTCAACCACCCATTTTAGTAGCTTTACCAAAATGTGTAGAAGATTTAGGTAGTTCTTCATAGTGCCACAGTTACGAAGTGGTGCTAATAATGCACCAAATATGAAAATAATTACCTACAGTTTGTAGGTAATGAAACTGGAGGTAATGAAAACCAAGTTTAAGTTGGCATACAAGAACAGGCAGAGTTCCTGTCTCTGTACTCTATGTAGTAGAGCGGCAACCTTTCACTGGTTGTTAAAAGTGGATTGTCTGCTTCACAGCCAACAAAAGGAGGCTGTGAAGCAGACAAAAGGAGGCTATCGGCTTCACAGCCAATGGCCTTCTGACAACCAGTGATGCTGACCATGGGCGAAGTCTGACAGGGAAACTAAGACACTAGTTTCCCATCCAGTCTGCTCTCACCTTTTGATTGGCAGAGGGCAGTGGGTGAATTTTATAGAAAATAGCAGGCTGTCTATTGGCTAATGATAGACCTACTGCCACTGTCAATTACAAGGGGAGTGGACCTGAAGGGGAACTAATGTCTGTGAATCCCCTTTTAAACTCTGCCCACGAGCTTCAAAAAATCCTGCTGTTGCGCTGTCTGTGTGGCAGCTGCAGCAACAGGGGGCCCTGAGGGTGAAGTGTCAGTTTGGATACCTCCACATGCACCCAGATTCATGTACCTGTTTATAGGTACATGAATACCTGGTACGGTTCAGGAGGGGGGCGCTCGCTCGTCCCCACCCATTTTCCTGCGTGCTCGGATAAGGGTCTGGTATGCAATTTGAGGGGGACCCACATGCCCTTTTTTCAGCTTAGGGGTTCCCCTTAAAATCCATACCAGACCGAAGGGCCTGGTATAATCTTGGAGGGTACCCATGCCGGTTTTTTATTTAAAATTTGGCGTGGAGTTCGCCCTCAAGATTCATATCAAATAGTTCCTGCCATTAGCGGGGATCCAGGTCGGATCCCCGTTCAATACGAGTCAGTACCCTGTTGGATTGCTATGGAAATGGCAAACCGCAGCTAAACGCAACCGCTAATCACACTGTACAAATGCAGCTGAGCGCACTGCCTGGAGTCTTGAATTTCACAGAAAAAAAAACATGCTTTTAACTGTGGCAGAATAGCCGTTCGTGTGAAAAGCGCATAAATCTTTGCCAAATCTATAAACCTAACCTTAAAGGATAAGTCCACCCTAACACTAAAATCCCTGCATCTACAGACATCCACGATCTAACACTAACCTACCTAGCCCTATAAAGAAGAAATCTGGCTAAGCTGTCAGTGGCGGCTTTAGTATGTAGAAGAGGCAGCCGACAACAGAAGCCCCATAGCAAGTCTATGGGGGACATTACATCCCAGGCATTTCCCGGCCGTTGTCAGCTTTCTCCTGCACACAGAGGGTTCTGCTGGAGATTGGACCGGAACGGCTTCAAAATAGGTACGTATAGCCATCTTTTCTTTACAGGGTTAGATAGATTAGGTTTAGAATATGGGTGGGAGTAGGTATATAGTTAATTAGGTTTTGCCTTTACTTCCACTTTATCCACAATCAAAATAAAAATAAAAACATTAAACCTAATCAAAAGGCATACCTTACACCATAACCAAGCAAGGTTAAACATAGTACAAGCTGCTATCACAACAATTAATCCTTTCACAAGTAATACCAATATCACACTGAAAATGCAATACACCAAAACAAATGCTACAATATATCAGTCATATAAATTTTTGTGCTGACACATAGTATGCCAAATAAATTAAACTATGTTCATCAAGAACAAATGATCCATATATTAAAGTGGGTAGCAAATGTATCGTTGTCTGCTATATCTAGTTTCACATATATTATCTTTGCCTTACTAGCACTATAAAAGGGTCTTCAATCATTCAGTTTTTCAAAGCTACACTATTTTATGATTTTACCTAATAGGCTATTATTCATTTGGGAGCCATACGAATTGTGGTCCAAAGCTGAAGCTTGCCTCGCTTTGCAGGAAAATGCAATCAGTTCTATCATTTCAAACACATAATTAATTTCAATGTAGACACCTGAGCAGTCTTCGAGTACTTTATGTCCTGCAGCTAAATATCAAAGAATAGGCTTGTTACCAAGGTTATTCTAGTGCGGAATCTCAGAGGAACTCTTGAAATTCCATCATACAGATAATAAAATAATTGAGACAGGAAGAATATTTTTTAGCAGTGTTTTTATTTAAGCACCAGCAAATACTGTTATTATGTCAAGCATTAAAGGGGATGATATATCTTAATCTGTATTACCTATTCTGTATAATTTTACATTTAAAACAGAAACACACACTTAAGCCCTGTACACATGATCGGATTTCCTATGGATTCAAATCTGATGGATTTTTCCATCGGAATTCCGATGAAGCTGACTTCCATCAGTCTTGCCTACACACCATCAGTCAAAAATCCGACTGTCCCAAACGCCATGACGTAAAACACTCTGACGAGCCGAGAAAAATTAAGTTCAATGCTTCTGAGCATGTGTGGGTTTTTTCTCCAATGGAGTTCCACACAGACGATCGGAATTTGCTATCGTTTTTTTTTTCCATCGGATAAATTTAAAACATGTTCTATTTTTTCTCACCGATGGGGAAAAAAGACCGATGGGGCCCACACACGATCGGTTTGTCCGATGAAAAAAGTCTATCGGACTGTTTTCATCGGTAAAACCGATTGTGTGTACAGGGCATAAGAAGGATAGCTATTGCTGTATATAATTCTATAATATATAATACATTCTTACAACACAAACATATACAGTGTATATTCAGTTTACTCCTGTTAATAGTATCAATACTTCCATCGACAGTAAGCATTTGTGCAGTTTGGTAAAACATAACTTTAACCACTTAGGACCGGAAGATTTCCCCCCTTAATGACAGGCCATTTTTTGCGATACTGCACTGCATCGCTTTAACTAACAATTGCGCATACTTTTTTTTCCCACGAATAGAGCGTTCTTTTGGTGGTATTTGCGGTTTTTATATTTTGCGCAATAAACAAAAGAAGATAGTCAAGTGATTAGCGGGAAGCAGCCACATTGCCGCAGTACAACTGCAGCGGCTGGTCCTTAAAGGGGAGTTTCAGACTTTTTTATGTTTATTAAAAGTCAGCAGCTACAAAAAGTGTAGCTGCTGGCTTTTAATAAACAGACACTTACCTGTTCCACTGTCCAGCGACGCGGCCGAACGGAGCTTCGCTCCTCTCCCCCCCTCTCTGCCGGCGCCTCCATTCTAACTGTGGGCACCCGGCCGTGACAGCTTTCGGCTTCACGGCCGGGCACTCACTGTGCATGCGCGAGCGGCGCTGCGCAATCTGAGTGGACAGGCGATCGCCTGGGACCTGTCACGTGTCCCAGGTGATCGCCTACAGGGAGGGGCCGCCTTAGGCGATATGACGAGTCACCTAAGCGGTCCCTGGGCGGAAGGAGGAAGTGGGACAGGAAGTTCCACTCCTACTGAAGCCCCCAACCCCCCCCACAACAAATTACATGCTAAATGTGGCATGTAAGGGAGCGAGGAGTGGTTTAAGCGGAAGTTCCACTTTTGGGTGGAACTCCGCTTTAAGTAGTTAATGAAAAACCATGAAGGTTTGGGGTCAATTTATTTTTTATAAGGCCAGCCTCTAGCCTTGGCTCACCTCCACCTGGAGGCCCATAACATGTATGGCATGTTTTGTTAGTTTTTTATATTAAATTTCACAGGAAGTCTTCAGGTTGTTTACAACATGACATGCTGGGTCCTCTTCAGTCTTTTCTTGGCAAGTGGGTGGTCCCTCATGACGCAGAGCGAGATGCTGACTTGATATTATTGTATTTGATTAAAATTCTATAAATAACACTATCACAAGCAGCTACCCTTCTTTGTAAAATCACAAACAAAAAAGTACAATAAATAAGGCATCACTAATAAATCTATGTGATAACTATTTTGTGCAACATCAAATAGTTATTAATAAAGTGCTAAACACCCATAAAAGTGTGTCTGTGCATAAATATATTACAAAAAATCAGTCATTAAAATATAATTTCCCCAAAAATTTGCTCAAAATCCATAAAAATGCATAATATAGTGCAATCACAATTTCATGTGCATACTTCTTCACTGAAAATATCAAAAACATGAGTTTCAGGATGTGCTCTGCTCAAAATTACATTTTCAATTATTACTTCATCCAGTATTATGCTATCATTTGTAAAAATCCACTAATTTCAGTGCAAAATCAATGTTGATCGACCTATACTTGAACTTTTCTGTTTAAATATTTTTATTACGTTTTTAAGAGAGTATAACAAACCATGGTTTGCCCATGCAGGGGCGATATTGAACAAGCACATACAAAAAACAGCTTATGTATGTAGAATAATTAAAATAACTATAAATTGTTACCTGGACCAAAGAGGGCCAGGTAGAGGTAAGGTAAGTATCACAAGCTATATGATATACTAACGGCCAAAACTAAGGGACACTATTCTGTACTCCTACTCCTAATCCTGGACCTCTCTGCTGCCTTCGATACGGTTGACCACCCCCTCCTCCTCAAAAAACTCCATGCCTTTGGTCTCCGCGACTGTACTCTTCGCTGGTTCTCTACCTACTTATCCAACCGCACCTTTAGCGAGACTTACAACTCTACTTCCTCCTCTCCTCTTCCTTTCCCAGTTGGGGTCCCCCAAGGTTCTGTTCTTGGACCTCTCCTATTTTCAATCTACACCTCCTCCCTGGGTCAGCTGATAGCCTCCCACGGCTTCCAATACCACCTCTACGCTGACGATACTCAAATCTATTTCTCTGCCCCTCAACTCACTCCTTCATTCTCCTCACGTATCTCTAATTTACTATCAGATATATCAGTTTGGATGTCACACCACTTCCTTAAACTTAATTTATCCAAAACTGAACTGATCATTTTTCCTCCCCCATGTGCCTTCTCCCCCGATCTCTCTGTCAAAATTGATGGCACAACTATCAGCCCATCCCCACATGCCAAGGTCCTAGGAGTACTCCTGGACTCTGAACTCTCCTTTAAGCCTCACATCCAATCACTGTCCAAATCTTGCCGCCTCAATCTCCGCAACATCTCCAAAATACGCCCCTTTCTAACCAATGACACAACAAAGCTCCTAATTCACTCCCTGGTCATCTCTCACCTTGATTACTGCAACTCCTTCCTCATTGGCTTACCTCTGCATATTCTATCCCCCCTTCAGTTCATCATGAATGCTGCTGCCAGACTCATCCACCTTACCAACCGCTCTGTCTCTGCTACTCCTCTCTGTCAATCCCTCCACTGGCTTCCGCTCACCCAACGAATTAAATACAAAATACTAACAACTACCTACAAAGCCATCCACAACATTGCCCCCAGCTACATCACTGACCTAGTCTCTAAATACCAACCTAATCGTTCTCTTCGTTCTTCTCAAGACCTCCTGCTCTCTAGCTCTCTCATCACCTGCTCCCATGCTCGTCTCCAGGACTTTTCCAGAGCCTCTCCAAGCCTATGGAACTCCTTACCTAAATCTGTCCGTCTATCTCCTTCTCTATTAGCTTTTAGAGGATCCCTAAAAACCCTCCTCTTCAGAGAAGCCTATCCTACCCACACCTAACAACTGTATTTTCATTTTTTCCACCTGATCATCCCCCACAGCTACTACCCTTTGTTTCACTTGACCCTCCCTTCTAGACTGTAAGCTCTAACGAGCAGGGCCCCCTGATCCCTCTGTATTGAATTGTATTGTGACTGTACTGTCTTCCCTGATGTTGTAAAGCGCTGCGCAAACTGTTGGCGCTATATAAATCCTGTATAATAATAATAATAACATTGCATTGTCCCCTAAGGGAAATCAATCTTTGTCTAATAGCCTTCGTATCAGGAATGAAGAGGAAAAGAAAGAGACAGAGGAGGGAAAAAAAAGGAGAAAGGTGAAAAAGTGAGAGAGAGAGAGGCCCCAGGAGAGGGAGAGTACCACGGATGCGGGACCTGCACAAGCAAAGTTTACAGTCGACCATAGCTAGTCGGGGGCAGGGACGGGCAAGAGTAATTTATTTAAGCGTCCAGACTTTCAAGAATTTTGCATGCAAATCCTTCACAATACTGGACATCTGCTCAACAACTACCAGGGCGGCCATCCTGGTTTTCACTACCTGAAAAGCAACAGATGGAGTCTTCCAGGCCTGGGCTATAGTTCGCTTGGCAGATATAATAAGGCATGAGGCCAATTTCCACTGGTGTGCGAAAAGACCACTCCATGGAAATGTTCCTGCCTAGGGATCTCGTGTGTCTCTTGGAGGGCTTCTTATGATGAAAACGAGCACATAGTTAAAAAATGATGCCCACTGTAAAGCCATTGGAGGTCCACTAAGAAAAGCATAATTGAACTTTTATATAGTGCTCCATCTGAAAACCCAAACTTCAATGCTCAAGTGTCTGTCACAATGGACAGATTCAACTCACCAAAGGAGATGGACCTTCAAATTAATAAAGGTCAAACAAGCACTCAATATGCCATTAGTAATGCATTATGCGTGAAGGCTCCATTCAAACGTACAGAAATGTTATAAATGGCATTCTCTGTATCATTACACGGTGAATGACAAGTGCTATGGTGATGCTCCCATAGGGGACATTCCTCAGATATAAACAGTGAGAACTCCCTTATTACTGGCCTACCTTTACACGGGCTATCCCCCCCCCCCCTCAGTCTATCATGAATGCTGCTCTTAGATTCATACACCTTACTAACTGATCCTTGGTTTCTGCCAATCCCATCACTGGCTTCCACTAGCCCAATATATAAAATACTAACCACAATATACAAAGTCATCCAAAACACAGCCCCCAGCTATATAACCAACCTCATCTTGAGATATCGCCTAAATATTATAGTGTGTGGTGGTGACAAAAACTAAATTGAAAGGAGACACTCTGCCCACATCCCTGATTAAAGTACAAATTTGATAACAAAAATATATAATATTTATTTGAATAGCGTTAAAATATATTTAACGTTATTCAAATAAATATTATATATTTTTGATATCAATATTGGTTTATTCAGACTCTCTGCCTTTTAAAGTCCCACAAGAGGATCCAATCCAAATTCGCCTAAATATTATCTCCACCCATACTCACCTCCTGGACTTTTTCCGAACCTCTTCTATCCAATGGAACTCTATACCCCAGGACTTCTGGTTAGCTCCTACCCTGCCCGCTAGGCAACCCCTGAAAACTCATTTATTTAGGGATCCTACCTCTCATCCACTTCCATCAGATCATCCTCTGCAATTATTATTTTTTGTACCATCTCCCCCACTTTAGTTTGTAAGATCCAAGAGCGTGCCCATCTTAATCCTTCTGTATTGCACTGTATTGTAACTGTACTGTCTCCCTTTACAATGTTTATGTAGCACTACCCCCGTAGGAGCTGCTGGTTTAGATTTGGGCCTTGCACATTACCTCACCATTCGTTGTCTAGGGGATGAGAGCCTATAGAAACTTAAATGTCCACACAAGTTATAAATCCTTTTCGTTAGGCTTTATTTCACACAAACTTGCACAGGTAGAGGGATGGAGGGTCGGGGTAAGGTTCAGGCACACGTTGCAGATCACTGGGGAAACTTCTAAGTTTCAAAAAGTCACACTCACCACTCTTTTTCAAGTGGGCATTGCCCACCCGGATAGGCCCTTCTCACTAGCCTAGCAGCCGGAATGATGCACGAACAAAATGAAGAACAACAGTCTCTGCCGCAGACTTTAGGACAATAAAGATGAGCTGTTCAATAATCCTCTGCCACAGGATTTTAGTATCCAGAGATCCAGCCTTACAGTTTTAGAGCCTTTAAGTCGACCCGGCACACTGTAAGGTACGGTGCATCTTTCAATAAGGTCACCAGGCCTTCCCCAAGACACCAGCCTTCCACTTGGTCCTCTCCAGGACAGGTCCTCCCCTGGTTTCCTCCATTGAGTGGCTTCCTCCCGCAGGACAGATAGCACAGGATCACCTTCAAAGTGCAGGCCCCAGTCAGGACAACTGGGCCTACCCGGCAGAGATGCAGCCTCGGGCCAACATGGCTCCGCCGCTGAAATTTCACTATCACATACCTCGAGCCAGGAGGGCCACAAGGCAAAGGAGCCCCGAACAATGTGACTGTCGCTGGTGGTGCAGCACAGCATGGCTCTCTCTGGTGGTGCGGTACAGCGTGGCTCTCTCTGGTGGTGCGATACACCTTGGCTCTCTCTGGTGGTGCGGGTACAGCGTGGCTCTCTCTAGTGGTACGGGTACAGCGTGGCTCTCTCTGGTGGTGCGGGTACAGCGTGGCACTCTCTGGTGGTGCAGGTACAGCTTGGCTATCTCTGGTGGTACAGGTACAGCGTAGCGCTCTCTGGTGGTGCAGGTACAGCGTGGCTCTCTCTGGTGGGGCGGGTACAGCGTGGCTCTATCTGGTGGTGCTGGGGCTATTAGTTCCCCAGCACAGTCCTCTCTTTCTATTTCCATGTCTCCTGTAGTATCTGCTACAACGTAGCACTCCTCAGCTTGTTTCCGGGTTTTCTTTTTTTTTCCCCAGCAGAGTGCATGCTGGGGACTGTAGTCTGCTCCCTGCTGAGAACAATTGGGCCACCTATCTCTGGGACTACATTTCCCATGATGCCCCTCTAGTTTCTTCTGATTGGCCCTCTGCTGTGGCCAATTGGGAGGGAAGAAGAATAGGCAGGAAGCCTTCTCTTACCGGTGCTGCCAACATGAGAAGGGGAGACAGCGGCTTGCAGCTCTCCCCCCCCCTTGCCCCACCATGCGAACGCCCATGGCTGGAGGAGGAGCAGCAGAACTGTCAGCGTCAGCTCTGAGGCTAAGCTGTGTGTGAGAGAGACACACAGCTCAGCCCATGCCGCCGCTAGTTCCGCCGGAGATAACACAGCCATAGCCGCGTAGCGGTAGGCGAGCGATGGCCACAGCCTGTGTTAACCCTGTTCAGGCCGGGGTCACCGCTTACCTCCCACTGTCCGGCCTGATCATCAACAGGCCACGGAACGGGTGGCCAGTCCGGGCCTGGTTGTTAGATGGGGACCAGATAGACTTCTCTGAAGAGATGCGTTTTCCGGGATCGTCTGAAAGTGGACAGAGTAGGAGATAGTCAGACAGATTTGGATCGAGAGTTCCAGAGGATGGGAGAAGCTCTGGAGAAGTCCTAGAGGTGAGCGTGGGATGAGGTGACAAGGGAGCTAGGGAGCAGGAGGTCTTGGGAGGAATGAAGAGTGAGATGAGAGAGCCTTGCAACAACCCCCAACCCTTATGTCAGTGCAGCATTTCAACAGCATGAAGAAAACTCTCATATGATTGGCACTAAAAGCTTCTACACAGTAAACCCTGAGACATGTCAATTATAATAGTGTTTTCTTAGTGTATTCCACATCCTGCAAGCCTCTCCTGTGCTTCTCCTATTTGACTTCTACAATCAGTTGATTACTAAGTAGTTTCCTTTATCCTCTAGTGGTCACCAGGGACTTGTCTGTTCTTTGGACATATTTCGGGACTGCCCTTCTTGGTGTTTTGTGTAACCCTTGACATATACTTGTGTATGATATTGTGTCTCACTGCTTATGCAATTGACTACTGGCATTGATAGTGTAGCTACTGATGCTTTAACACTTTGGTTTATTGTCTTTCTGTTGTGCTATTTACTGCTTGATATTTGTATTACAATTAAAAAGCATAAAAAATAAAAATAAAGTATATCTTTATATATCTTTATATACTGCGCTGACTTTTACTTTTAGGGCACTTACCTGTCCAGGCATCAAGCGGTGTCCTCAGCCGAGCCGATTCTACTGCGCATGTGCGAACTGTGAATGAGCTGGCTGAAGGGGAATGGGGGGGGGGGGGGGGTGATGAACTTCCAGCTCACTTCGCTGCAGTGAACTCAGACGGAAGTGGGAGTGGATACCTGTCAAAACCAGGTACCCCCCCCCCAAAAGGTGCCAATTAGGGCAGTGGAGGGGGGAAGAAGGCAGACAAGCAAAGCTTCTCTTTTTGGGTGGCGCTCCGTTCACGCACCAAAACACACTCTTTCTATAATGTTTATTGTAAATTTAGCCTCAATCAATGGGTACAAATTATACCAGCAGACACTCACTGCCAGACCCTCATACCCAATCATTTTTTTCTCATTCAAAATATTTTTATTAAAAGGTATTTTTAGCATTACAGACAAAATTGCAAAGCAATAAAGTAAGTGGTATGATATGGGTACAAGAAATACTAACACGTCAGGGTTTTAAAGTAAGGGGAACACAGATTTCTCACCCCAAAGGTAGTTAAAGAAATCTGAAGTAGACTTTTTATTTTTATGAGGTTTCTTATCAGAAGAATAGGCCTGACCACCCGTCTTATGGTGTATAAGCTGGATGCAAAAGTCTGCTATGTGAAGCCTGGGTTTTAATGGGGCATGGGGGAAAGGACGTCAATGAAGAGGTAGATAGTATATCAGGATATGAAGTGAAGGAAGGAGTGTGACAAGGATTCCTAAAGGCATGGGCATAGGCGTGTACACAGGGTGTACCAGGTGTGCCTGGGCACACCCTTCATCGCCCTGTGCTGTGCAGATTGCCACTGCTGCTTGGCTGCAGAGAAAGGGACTGGGAAATCTCTGTCCTCAGTCCCTTTCTTTTTCTCTAAAGTGAGACATCAGGGGTCTGTTTAGACTCCTGATATTTCACCAGAGCCCCCCAAATGGGGCTCAGAAAAAATTGTAAAAAAAAATTATAATAAAAGAATTATTGTAAAAAAAGAATAAAAAATAAAATTGTAAAAAGGTAATACAAAAATAAACTACTGACACCAATCTCTGCCCTACTGACACCATCCACTGCTCTACTGACACCAACCTCTGCCCTACAGACACTGTCCATTGCCCTACTGCCCTATATATTTACACACATGCATGTACTGTATGTTTGAGCTTTGGGGTGCATACTCTAATGCAATAGGCTGTGCACACCTATGGGCATGGGTATTTTCTGGGTTAGTTAGATTGGAAATATTTAAATATTTGGTAGGTATAGTGTGAGGGGAGATGGATGTTGTGGGGTAGAGGATATGGAAGGCTCTGGGGGTGTGGTGTAGACCCGTTTCATCTCATTTATGTATATTTAGAACAGCCTGTATAGTGATATAGTCTAGTCTTCTGTATGCACACCCCAATCATTTTTTGATGTATGCTTCAATTGCCAAGAAGAAAAGGAAGAGGCACATTATATGCCAGGTTTTAGCAAGGTTTCCTGTAGTTTTAGGAAATACTCTTCTGGCCAGAATGAATTGACTTAGTTTCCAAATTGTTAATTGCTGTCTCTGAGTGTGAGCAAAATCCACTGGCTGTTGCAGACATTGGTGAACCCTATAGTAACTTGTATGTAATAAAAGATAAAAATGGAGAAACGTTTGTTTTCTGATGTATTAATATTGATTATGTTTATTCTATATCAGGCTAATTACATTTATGAAATAACCAAGAGGATCATGGACAACATGTAGGTGGTAGTGTCCTTTTTCAATTAAATTAAGTTTGGAATGGTTATCGCTGTTCTTTTAAATTAGACACTTCTTAAAATAATAATGTACTGAAATGAAATTGACAATTCACAGCAAAACAATGACTCAGTTGGAGGCCTATTATCACCTACTCACAGCTAGCAGGATAATTACATAAAATGCATAGTTCAGAAAAGGACATATACAAGTCATGTGGAACATCAGGAAACATTCTGTACAATCTAGGACAAGTCTAAGGACACAGAAAACTGCAATATTGTAATAACATAGCTTTTTAACCATTTATTTTGCCTATTTGAAAAATGTTAAAGGCAATGTGGTTTTATAATTCCTTTCTGCATTTATTATAGTCAGGATAAAAAAAAAAAAAAAACACTCACTTCGGCTCTCATATCTGTTTAGCCTCTATGGACCAGACCATATTTTTAAATTTCTGCTATGCATCTATTCATAAATCTATAACTTTGTAGTATTGGGATTTGGGGATTTTGACTAGAGTATTGAGATGAGGGGATTGGCACTAAAGTATTGAGATTAAGGGATTGGGACTAGGGGATTGGGATTAGGCGATTGGGACTAGAGTAATTAGATTAGGGGATTGGAACTAGATTATTGGGATTAGGGGATTGGGACTAGAGTATTGGGATTAGGGGATTTGGACTAGAGAATTAAGATTAGGGGATTGGGACTAGAGTATTGGGAATTAGGGGATTGGGACTAGAGTACTGAGATTAGGGGATTAGGACTAAAGTATTGTAATTAGGGAATTGGGATTAGGGGATTGAGACTAGAGTATTGAGATTAGGGGATTGAGACTAGAATATTGGGATTAGGGGATTGACATTTTGCGTGTGGAAAATTATTGCGGGCAGAAAATGGCCAAAGCAAAGCATCTCCTTGCCAATTTAGTGCACCAGCAGGGCTCAAAAAATAGTCTGGCAACTAATCTCTTATTGTGAAACCCATTTTTGGATCACGGACATGAGCACAATCAGCAGGTTCAAAATTCAAAAACTTCAAAAACAGTGTCCTCAAAATTCTCTTTCCAGAATAGGCATTCCCACTAAAGCGATTCCAGACAGTATCACAAGTTAGCTTCACAATCTGACTCATGGTAGTTATGGTAGATATTCCTGTGCGATATTCCTGTGCGAAATTCATAATGTAGAGATGTGTAGCTATTTCCTGTGGCAAGATATCTATAAAAAAACAAATCAAAATGTATTTTATCTTACAGTTAAAGCAATGGAAACACGCTGGAAAACAATGCATGACAACTTTAGAAGAGAACTTAGGAAGCAGAAGTGGTTCTAGCGGGAAAACATCTAGAATGTACTGCCACTATCAAGAACTGCACTTTTTGAAGCCCGTCATGGAGCTGAGAGAGTAAGTATAACAACCTGTATAGATCTCAAGGAGTAATTTTTTTGAATTTCATAATTCGTTTTTAATATTTTTTTAGGACTCAAAGCAATATGGACTCTGATAGTGATGAGGACCTAGATGTGACACAGATTCCGGAAGAATCACAAGATGTGGAAGAGTCCCATCTACTGTTTGATGATGATGAGAATGACACCCCAGAAACTACTTTAACAACCGCCGAAGCTAAGTCAACAACTTAACACAAAAAAAAACAAAAAGAAAAATGCACGAGAGCAGTCTCAATAATTTGTTGATGTGGTTAAAAAACTATTAGATACCCAGCAAAGAGACCTTGGTGAACATTGGTCATTTAGAGTTTGATTCCGCAAATGGATCACGTAGATCCATCAATGGTATGTGAAATACGCCTTGTCATGTCATTCCAAAAAAAATCAGTACCATTAGTCAGGCCACAAGTCACGGTGTATGATGTCCCCAACTCCTCCCAATATACACCTAGATTTAACAACCCATCAGGATCACAAGGCACCTGCTGCTGCTGGGTCAAGCTATGGCCCAGGTTATGCTTTTCCTCCTCATAATTTCCCATCATACAACCGTATACATGTTCAGGGAGGGGCATTTGAACCACCTATGTATAGGCAACAAGCCCAACATCCTCCTCCTTCCCCTCGAGAAGAATTCCAAAAATCAGGTTTAACAATTCTGATGCTCCTCCATCTTATCATGAGCTGTGAATTATATGCCTGAATACTTTTTCACATTTACTTGCTTATGCATACCTGCGTGTTCTTTAAATTTTTGGGGGTCTGCACTGGAATCTGACCACATGCATACCTCCCAACCTTCCCGGATTTAAAATAAGTCCCCGGGTCCCGCGGATTTGGGCTGGAGTCCTGGAGCCCAGTGTCGGAACAAGTTCCGACACTGGGCTCCACTCAGTGGGAGTATCCTCACTGCATCCAGTAAGGATTTCTGCAAGCAGGACATCTCAGCTTCTCCCTCCCCCTCAAACTTCCTTCCAGTCATTGGTTGCCAGGACCGCCGGCGTTCTAGCAACCGATGACATGGTTCGCGGGTGCGCACTGTGGAGGAACGTACCTACATGCAGAGCGGCTCTCCCTCCCAGCTCCGCCCCTGACTCCTGGCAGTTCACATGGGAGAAGGGGGGCATCAGATGGTAGAGCCCACTCCACAATGCAATCTACAGCACATCGGGCTGTGCTTCCAATAGCACCCCCGTCCCATCGGCAGCACAAGTGATTGCAGAGCCCTGTGTTTTCACTTGCTGGGCACTCCTCCTGGCTCTTGGTCAGCACTGTGCATGGATAATAGAAGTCCCTGCATGCAGCCCAGTAGGTAGATTCTAACAACTGGCCCCATTCCTGCTTCTGTCTTCTGTCACTATGCAGCGCCGCTGTGATCCTATCCTGTCTCTGTAGAGTGTACACTATATTGCCTTTGTACTGACGGAATGTGCTTTGTAGAAGGTAAATGAAGGAATCTTTCCCGCATTACTGCACGCATGATAACTCCTTACACCCGTCCCTTCTGTCCATCTGCTCACTGTCTCTTCTCTCCCACTGCTTGTCCCGCTCTCTCTACACCCACAGCAGCCCCCCTCCCCTCCTTCCCCTTCATCCTCTTCATCCTCAGCCTTTCATGGTCTGCAATATTTTCATCTACTAGTCTTCTTAACCCCTCTGTATGCTAAGCAATCCTCTCACCAGTGGCCCGTCTCTCATTTGCAACTGTCACAGACTCAGAATCCTGCCAGCATTCCATTCATACCTCATTTCTCCTTCATCATGACAGAACTTTTTTTTTTTTGTCCACTGCAGCGATGTAACTACTATAGTCGCCATTGCGACTCAGCCCCATGCTCCAGGGGGCCCATGCGGCTCCTCTCTAAACCTGGATAGGAGAGGCGATATATAGAGGAACCGATACCCTCCATGTTCTTCTTGCAGCCTCTGAATGCCTGTAGGAGGGAAAGGAGGAAACACATTCAGCGGCTGCAAGAAGAACATGGAGGGCATCGGTTCCTCTATATGCTGCCCCTCCTCTTCAGTCTCCCTGTACCCCCGGCCCCCTTCTGGAATATGTTAGGGTGAAGAGCAGGGAAGGGGCCGGTAAATATGTTATTTTCCTCTCTTCACCCCATTTCCATCATCACCTTCTATTGCAGTAGTTCCTCTAATAGTAATAATATACATTGCTTTCCTAATTTGTCAGAGCTTTCTGTTAATTTACTTTCCAGTGCAGCTGAGGCTACAGAGAAAGGGGCAGAGGAATCTGTTCTCAATCCCTTTCCCCGTCTCAATAGTGAGACTGTTTAGACCCCTAATATTTCACCATAGCCCAACATTAATGCTGTTAACCTCTTCAATACCGGGCACTTTCACCCCCTTCCCAGGCCAATTTTCAGATTTCAGCGCTGTCGCATTTTAAATGACAATTGCGCGGTCATGCAACGCTGTACACAACAGTGTTTTTATCATTTTGTTCCCACAAATAGAGCTTTCTTTTGGAGGTATTTGATCACCACTGGGGGGTTTTATTTGTTGCTAAACAAATAAAAAAATACAGAAAGTGTTGAAAAAAATTGTTTTTCTTTGTTTCTGTTATAACATTTTGTAAATAAGAAAGTTTTCTCCTTCACTGTTGGGCACTGATGAGGCTGCACTGATTGACACTGATGAAGTGGCACTAATAAGGTGGCACTGATGATGAGGCCCTAATATGCAGCACTGATGGCCATTGATAGGCGGCACTTATGGGCACTCATAGGTGACACTGATGGGCATGATAGGCGACACTGATGGGCACTGAAAGGCTGCACTGATGGGCACTTATAGGCAGCACTGATGGGCACTGATAGGCAGCACTGATGGGCACTGGTAGGTAGCACTGATAGATGGCTCTGATAGGCAGCACTGATGAGGAAGCACTGGCAGGCATTACCGATGGACACTGATTGGCACCTCTAATGGGCACTGATTGGCAACCCTGGTGGTCTTGGGTGGGCATCCCTGGAGGGCACGGGTGGGCATCTTCGGGGGGCCTGTCAGAAGAGCAGCTGATTGGCTCTCCTCTACTCGCGTCTGTTAGTGCGAGTGGCGGAAATACACGGCTCTTCCTGTTTACACTGTGATCGGCTGTGATTGGACACAGCTGATCACATGGTAAAGAGCTTACGTCAGAGGCTCTTTACCGAGATCGATGATGCGGTGTGTCAGACTGACACACCACACCAACAATTGCCGCGTTGCGTGCCCCCGTGGTCGCGCGATTGCGGCTTATCCTTCTGGACGTCATATGCCATTCAGTCAGGATAACTTAATTTTTTATTTAAAAAAACAATACAATTCTAAAAACTGTAAAACAAACAATATATATATATATATATATATATATATATATATATATATATATATATATAAATAAATAAAAGGAGATCATTAACCACTTAAGGACCGCCTCAAGCCGATATACGTCGGCAGAATGGCACGGCTGGGCACAAGCACATACAGGTACGTCCTCTTTAAGAAACCCAGCCGTGGGTCGCGCACGCGCCGTCGGCGGCACGCTTGCGACCCGGTCCTGAGCTCTGTGACCATGCCTGCGGGACCCGCGGACCCGATCGGATCACAGAGCTAAAGAACGGGGAGAGGTAAGTGTAAACTAACCTCTTCCCGTGCTTCCTAGTGTGAGTGTCACTGATCGTATGTTCCCTGTCATAGGGAACGACGATCAGTGACATCACACGCCAAGCCACGCCTCCACACAGTAGTAATCACTCCCTAGGAAACACTTAACCCCTTCAGAGCCCCCTACAGGTTAAGCCCTTCACTGCCAGTGTCACTTTCACAGTAATCAGTGCATTTTTATAGCACTGATCGCTGTAAAAATGACAATGGTCCCAAAATGGTGTCAAAAGTGTCCGATGTGTCCGCCATAATGTCGCAGTCACGATAAAAATCGCTGATCGCCGCCAGTACTAGTAAAAAAAATTTTTTAATAAAAATGCCATAAAACTATCCCCTATTTTGTAGACGCTCTAACTTTTGAGCAAACCAATCAATAAACGCTTATTGCGATTTTTTTTTTACCAAAAAAATGTAGAAGAATACGTATCGGCCTAAACTGAGGAAAAAATATGTTTTTTTATATATTTTTGGGGGATATTTATTATAGCAAAATGTAAAAAATATTGAAATTTTTTCAAAATTGTCGCTCTATTCTTGTTTATAGCGCAAAAATTTTTAACCGCAGAGGTGATCAAATACCACCAAAAGAAAGCTCTATTTGTGGGGAAAAAAAGGACATCAATTTTGTTTGGGAGCCACGTCGAACGACTGCGCAATTGTCAGTTAAAGCGACGCAGTGCCGAATCTCAAAAAGGGGCCTGGTCCTTTAGCTGCAAAATGGTCCGAGGCTTAAGTGGTTAAAGTGGATGTAAACCCAATTCATGAAATTTGACCTGGGAACATATATCTGCAGTGTTTTGTTATCTCTCTTCAAAGATCTAAGTCCCATAGCTCTCTCCTGACCCATTCCTCTGTTATCAGCCTGATAACGCCTGACAAATTCTCTGACACATCAGATAAAAGCAGCCTGAAATTTCTGTCAGGGGAGGTTGCGAAAATAGATTAGCAGGGAGCTGGCCCTGTTACAAAACACCTCTGAGAGTCTCTGCCTATGTGGAGAGGGGGTGTGTGCCTTTCCTCCAATTGTTTCCTCCAATCAGCCATTTTAGCTATCTTGGCTGCATGCCCAGACATCAAACTCTGTGTTAACCAGGAAGGGAAGAATTCCTAACATGATCTGAACTTTCTAAACAGTATATAAATGTGAAGACAGCAGATATACATGTAAAACCTATGTAGGGAGATTTGGTTCATCTCTGTGTATTATCTGAGGCTGTTCGCTTCACTGGGTGTGTGAAGGGTTTACATCCACTTTAAGGGTTTGTTCGCACGTTGGTCTCTGAAGAGTGATCAGCATTCGGATTGCTTTTCATGCTGAAACCGTGTGCATTGCACAAAGTTGTGGGACACTTGCAGAGGAACGCCATTCACTTGAATGGGTGACGTTCATAAACAGGGTATAATTAATGCCGCAGCTGTGAAGCAAAGCATTGTGGCTATAATATGTTTACACCCCCAGGTGCTGCCTCTGCAGCTAAAGGGGGTAGTGGTAGAGGCACACAGGGGATGTCAGATTATCCCCTCCCAGCCATCATAATTTAAGCACACCCACTTTTTGCCACGGCACGCTACGCTTGCCACAGGTCATTCTCCCACCTAAATGTCCCTCATTTTCAACTTCAAAAGTTGGGAGGTATGCACATGGGTGTTCACACCAATGCGATCAGAATCCGGTTAGAATTTTGAAAGCACTTAGCTATTTATTGCTATTTTTTGTAGAAAACACAATAGATCGCTCTGACAACCATTGTGTGTGATTTTCAGCACAATGCCGCACACATCACATGCAATGTCTGTGTGATGCAAATTCAGCCATACAGTTTATATGGCTGAATTTGCCTTGCTTTTGCACTAAAACGGTGCAGTAACATTTTTTTTTTTTTTGGGGGGATCGGAACTGGAATCTCACCACATGGGTGTTCTCAACCATGCGATCAGATTCCTGTCCGATTTCACAGTTTGATCTATTGGAGAGGCACTGCAATTTAATTGGTTCACTCATCACAAAATTTATAAAAAAAGGTTGAATGTTTTGGATAATACTTGAGGTTTCTACTAGTACTTGACAATTTTCTTACTATACTTGAAATTTTCTACTACTTGAATGTTTTATATTAAAAATAGAATGTTTCATTACCAAAGTCATGTTGCTATGTTTGGTGCACTTTATATTCTGCACATGTTAGTTTATATTAACTGATTGAATCAGTCGCATTCAACATTTTTTAAGTGCTCTTTTGTTTGCATATGTTATGTAATAAAATATTTTTGCTATTTGAAGTATGTTGTTTTTTATTCTGGATACTGGGTTACATGGGGATGGATCTATTCATCATCGATTGTCAACTTACCGGAGTGTTATCAGTAACCGTTCACATGGAGGCACTGCATCCCTGCAATTTTTATCTTGTCTCAACAAGGCAGTGGTCAACATTTCAAGGAGAAAGTCAAATTTGACAAATCATGACCCTAGAACCATTAAAACCTGCAAAGACCTTTGCTAACCCTAGTTCCTAACCCTAATCCTATGCTAACCCTAACCCTATGCTAACCCTAAACCTATGTTAACCCCAACCCTAGTCCTATGTTAACCCTAACCCTAGTCCTATGCTAACCCTTATTCATAACCCTACTCCTATGTTAACCCTAACCCTATGATAAACCTAACACATACCTATGCTAACCCTAACCCTTATGCTAACCCTGGTCCTATGCTAAACCAAACCCTTATGCTAATCCTAGTCCTATGCTAACCCTAACCCTAGTCCTATGCTAGCCCTAACCCTAAACCGATGCTAATCCTAACCCTACTTCTGTGCTAACCCTAACCCTTATGCTAACCCCTAACCCTATGCTAACCCTAAGAGCCCTTTCACACTGAGCGTCGGCGGTAATACGCTGCTATTTTTACTGCTGACGCTATGGGCGGATTTGCGGCACATTTCGGCCACTAGCGGGGCGCATTTAACCCCCGCTAGCGACCGAGAAAGGGTTAAAACCGCCCGCAATGCGCTGCTGAAGCAGCGCATTGCGGGCGGTATAGCCGCGCTGTTCCATTGATTTCAGTGGGTAGCAGCGGAGGAGGAGTGGTAAACACACCGCTCCTTCCCCGCTCCAAAGGTGCGGCTAGCAGGACTTTTTTTATCGTCCTGCTAGCACATTGCTCCAGTGTGAAAGCCCCTCTGGCTTTCACACTGGAGTGAATGGGGACAGATTTTTAAGGGCAGATTGCAGGCGCTATTTTTAACGCTATAGCGCCTGCAATACGCTCCAGTGTGAAAGGGATCTAACCCTAGTCCTATGCTAGCCCTAATTCTTAACCCTAGTCCTATGCTAACCCTCACCCTATGCTAACCCTTACCCTAAACCTTATGCTAACCCTAACCCATGTCCTATACTAACCCTAAACCAATGCTAATCTTAACCCTACTCCTGTGCTAGCCTTAACCCTTATGCTAACCCTATGCTAACCCTAGTCCTATGCTAACCCCAATTCCTAACCCTAGTCCTATGCTAACCCTAACCCTATGCTAACCCAAACCCTTATGCTAACCCTAACCCTTATGCTAACCCTATTGTCCAATGCTAACCCTAACCCTAGTCCTATGCTAACCCTAAACCGATGCTAATCCTAACCCTGGTCCTATGCTAACCCTTGTCCTATGTTAACCCTAACCCTAGTCCTATGCAATCCACCTTTAAAAAGCTGTTACATTTGCTCCAGTGTGCTAGCCGCATCTTTGGAGCAGAGAAGGAGCAATGTGTTTACTTCTCCTCCACCGCTGCTGCCCATTGAAATCAATGTGATAGCGCGGCTATACTGCTCGCAATGCGCAAATCCGTTCATAGCGTCAGCGGTAAAAATGGCGGCAGTGTGAAAGGGGTCTAACTCTTATTCTAAGACCCCTTTCCCACTGCAGCGCCGCTAAAACAGCACTGAAGCGCCAGCTTTAGCAGCATTTTTCAGGCACTAGCGGACGTTTTTTTAGGTCCCGTGATAACAGGACCAAAAAAAAAGCCATTTTGCGGTGCTGTCAAATCGCTTTTAAGGCAGTTTTAAGGCAGTTCCAATGGGCAGGGGATTTTGGTATCCCTAAATACAGTTCTCCCAACCCGCCCCAAAGATGCTGCTTGCAGGTCTTTTCGGAACGTCCCGCAAGCACACCGCCCCAGTGTGAAAAGACACACTGGAATGAATGGGAAGCGCTTTTCAGAAGCTATTTCTAGCGCTAAAGCCCCTGAAAACCATCCCAGTGTTAAAAGGCTGTTATGCTAACTCCAAACCCTATCCCTAGTCCTATGCAAACCCTAATCCTATGCTAACCCTAACACTAGACATGTGCACTGCCGAAAAATGTGTTTTTTTTCGTTTAATTTGTTTTTTGTCTTTTTCGTAAATTTGAAAATTTGAAAATTCAAAGTTTTGAATTTCCGAAATTTCGGATTTTCTAATTTTCTAATTTTCAGAAATTCGTAATTCAAAAATGAGGAAATCCGAAAATCCAAAAATCTGAAAATTCGGAAATTAGAAAATCCGAAAATTTGAAAATCCGATAATAAGAAAGAAAGTCCATAAAATTCAAAAAACTAAAATCAGAAAATTCAGATTTTCAGGTTTTTATTCTTATTTTCGGATTTTCGAATTTCCGAATTTTCGGATTTTCAAATTTTTTAATTTCCGAGTTTCCGAAACTTTGAGTTTCCGAATTTCCGAAATGTCAAATTTCAGAATTTTCAAATTCCCAGAATTTAGAATTTTCGAAAATTCGGAAATTCAACATTTTGGAAATTCTAAATTTGAAATGTCAGAAATTCGAAGATTCGGAAATTCGAAGATTCGGAAATTCAAAAATTCGGAAATTCGGAAATTTTGGAATGAACTTATTTGTCCAAATTTGTTAAAAAAACGAATTTGGAACTAAACAAATTGCACATGTCTACCTAACACTAGTCCTATGCTAACCCTAATTTCTAACCCTAGTCAACTACAGTAAAACCTTGGATTGAGAGCGTTTTGCAAGACAAGCTAAATTTTTATATAAATTTTGACTTGATAAACAAGCAATGTCTTGATATACAAGTAGCGTCATGTCACAACTGAATGTTGTAGCTTCATTAAATGTAACCATATTGCTACACTTACAGGCACCTCTCTTCTCTTTTATATTCTGTAGCTCCTGCTGGATTTTGCTTCTAATCCCCTTGTGGAGGCTTCCATTTGTGGATGGACATTTTATGGTTATACAACCTGGTCACATTGCTATAATCTTTTTATATGGACTATAAACTGAAGGACCTATGAATAAATGGTTGTGGAACAAATCATCTGAGTTTCCATTATTTCTTATGGGGAATTCGCTTTGATATACAAGTGCTTTGGATTACAAGCATGTTCCCGGAACAAATTATGCTCGCTATCCAAGGTTGTACTGTAGTCCCTTTTCACACATAAAATAAAAATAAAAATAAAATAAAAATAACAGAAGCAGCCGGATGAATTCTGCAGTGTTTAGAAATATACTGTCAGCCCAGATTCAGCCAAATGCAGCAAAGTTGATTGGACAGCGCTTCACAGTACAGATGGACAAGATGGACACTGCAAAAGCAACCCAGGGGCTTTTGAAGGAAAAGAAGTGGAATATTCTGCAATGACCGAGTCAATCACCTGATCTCAACCCAAATGAGCATTTCACTTTCTAAAGGCAAAACTAAAGGCAGAAAGACCCACAAACAAAGAACAACAGAAGGCAGCTGCAGTTAGAGCCCGGCAAAGCATCAGAAAGAGGAAAGCCAGTAATGGTAATGTTCATGGGTTCCAGACTTCAGGCAGTCATTGCCAGTAAAGGATTCTCAACAAAATATTAAAAATGAACATTTTATTTATGATTATATCCATTTGTCCAATTACATTTGAGCACCTGAAAATAGGAGGACTGTGTGTATAAATGGTTGCAGTTTCTAAAATTTGGACTTGATATTTATGTTCAACCCCTTGAATTAAAGCTGAAAGTCTGTACTTCAAATTCATTTGAAATGTTTCATTTTATACAGAGCCAAAAGTAGGAAAATAGTCCAAATATATATGGACCTAACTGTATATATACTGTTCTTTTACCTTTAAAGCCACAGTGAAGTTTGCCAAAAAGGATTTGAAAAGAGCTGTTGACTCCAAACATAATAGAGAAAAGGCTGCATCCCAAGGGAAAGAAGGGAAGTAGTGGTTTGGCTGCTATTCCTCCACCTGGGAACACCTGCAGCCCTTACAAAATCTGTTAAATAATGAGCTGTATTCAAGCTGGAAAAATCTGGATGAATTTCTGAAATATTAATCATTTGGCACAAACAAGCAAAAATATTACCTGTAAGCGTTTTATAATGTGTATGGAAAAGAATCAATCCTTAGATAAAATGATAGATTAGATTGCAGAAGTGTCACCAAAGCCAGTAGCCCACACAGATGGAAAATGAATAGCTCCCAACTTACTCTGTCTAGATACAAATCACTTAGTCCCCTTCTTCAATGCAATAACACAAGAGTATGGATGGGTGAATATACCCTGGTTATTTTCACAGGGGGTTCATAGAATCCTGTTTGAAATTCGTAAATCCCATTGAAGTCTATGTGGATTGGCAATCTTGATACTAACAACATTTTTTTGTACCTATATTGCACTGCCTGGCCTTTGAACTTAGGTCAGCTTGTGTGTTGAAGGGCCAGTAAGTTTTTTTATGTGCCAGACCCCTCACTATAAAAAGTACAACACAGCACTAAATTATTGTGGATTATGGTGAGGTGGGCTACAAAGTTTTGTGGACCCCTTGTGTTCAAGGACCCAACAGTCCTTTTAAGGCCTTATGCACATTAACATTTACATGCTGAAAAGTCTTTTGGTGTAACATTTCTGATGCTTTCCCACTTTTTTTAGTTTTTTTTTATTCTCTTTTGCTAGGCCCTTTTTTGATTTTGAGGTGTGCAGAGTTCTCCTATTGGTGACACAAGCAAAGCTTCTCTTTGTAGCACGTCAGTGCATACTTGTGGTAAAGGGTTTCTTGTTACTTTAGGAGGTCATACCTGGCCAGTGTTTGCCTAGGCCCTAGAGGCAATGCAGTGCAAACATTAGCTACCTGCTAACCACTTCAGCTGTAATACTAGCATGCACTTGCACTCAGCGGGTAGAAAAAAATGGAGGAGGGAAATCCTACAGCCAGGCAGCCAAAAAAATTAAGTATAGAGTCTTTCAGCCATAGGCTGCCCACCATTCATTAAATCAGGGCTGTTAAAAAAAAGGAGCAGATTCACACCACAGAGGTTCCTATCCTGTACAGTGGTACTGAAGTTGAAGAGTTAAGTTAAGTGCACGTGCGGAGCCCATGCATGGTGCATGGTAGGGCCCACCCTGCTACTGGGGAATGGTAGTGGAAAACACTGGACAGGTGGATGTGGACAGGGCTCAGCATGTCCTTCCTAAATGCAGGTTACAGAGAAGGTGTACATTCTTATGGCGACCTGAAAGTTAACGAGAACAGTTGCAGTGTAATTGTACATGATGTACGTTCATCGAGTAGAGGCTCGCCTTAAGGTCGAGTGTTCCCCCACAGTGGCCTCAGCCTTGTCCCAGGGCATTGATGAAAACAGCACAAAGCAAAGGAACCCCATGTGTAGTAAAGACACCCTGTACAAGGTGCCTAGCGTAACCCAGGTCTGCCATCACCAGCCTACCACCCACAACCCCTTACAAGGTTGTGAGCTGTGAAGAAGGGGGGCTGCTTGCCCCTGGAGCCCTTTGGACTGAATACTGGACAACCACACCAGAGGCCACACCTATGGACTGACTGTGTGCCAGGATTCTGTGAGTAGAGACTCTTTATTTGAACTCAAGGTACTTCATTGTTCTCAGCTATGAACTGTGGACTGTTCCAGTCTGCCTATCTGTACTCAAGCTGCTTCATGGTCCTCAGTCGTGAATCGCGGACTCTTCCAGTCTGCCTTTACCTGTGCTCAAATTATTTTATAATCCCCAGCCTTGAACCATGGACTGCTCCAGTCTACGTATACTAGTGCTGTTGCTACTACAAGGAAAATGTCCTCCGCCAACAATACCTGATGTTTTGGAGTATCCCATATCACTCCAAATCCCCTCCCAAGCTCTAACTAGCAAATAAACTTTAAAAAGACAACCTCTATAATTTATATTTGGCGGGAACTTAACTCATCCTGCCTATACCTTTTGTTCCCATGTTCACAATGCCTACTCTAGAATAGACCACTTCTTTATGACCTTGTCAGCTGTATTCAGCACCAGCAGAATAGTGGACTTGACATTGTCGAACCACTCAGTGTTATGAACAGCATGCGACTCCCTGCAATGTTATACTGGTCCAGATCCCTGGAGACTGAATGACTCGTTACTTAGTAATCCCCCGATCTGCTTTGACATTGAGCAACATCTCAAAGAGTATTTTGCCCAGAATAGTTCCTCGCTTCTGCGGTGACTAACTGGGCTGCACACAAGGCAACCATTAGGGGCACTTTATCCAGATTGCGTCACGGATGAAAAAAGCCTTGGATTTTCTTATTAGCCAAAAAGAGCATAAGCTGTCCAACCTGCTTACCCAACACAAAGACAAGATTGACCCAGTCAGACTGGAACTGAACCCTTTGCTTAACGTCTAAGGCAGAAAAGAGCCTTAGATTGACGCAGGCTAAATTGTATACTCAGACAGACAAACTGGGCACGTTGTTAGCCCATAAACTTGCGCTCAGGCCCTGCCAAACGACAATTCCAATGATCAGACAGCCACATGGATCTATTACCCAAAACCCATAAGATTGAATCTTTTCCACCCCTATTATGCTTCTCTACAAAAAGAGCCAAAGACTTTGAGGCTGGGAGCTATAGATGACGTTATAAAAGACTTACCTCTCCCGTCCCTTTCTGTCTCCCAACAGGACACAATGGAAAACACTACATCTATGGAAGAGGCCATTCCTGCAATAAAACAAACTCATGTGTCTCAGACCCCGGGCCCAGGTGGCTTCTCCGCCTCTTACTATGAGAAGTTTGTCCACGTACTAGTGCCTCACTTGCTGTTTTTTTTTTTGCTGCCCTATGTGGGATGGGTCCCGCCTGGACAAAGACTTAAACAGGGCCCACATCTGTTAAATATCTAAACCTGACAAGGACCATAGCGATGTGTCTAACTATGACGCCATTTTGCTTATTAATGTAAACTTGAAACTATTTACAAAAATCCAACACCTTTTTGGTGAAATATGTCAATGAGGATCAGGTGGGCTCCGTCCCAGCACGGCAGGTGATCTGTTGGGCGGTGGACTTCAAATCCCTACTACACTCTGGGAGTTCCCCACTTCCTCTGCTATTATAGAGCTGCCCAATTGGTCCAGCTTTTTTAATTCTTCTCCATGACCCACAAACCTGACTGGGTTAAGTTAGAGGTGCAAACTAGTACCCCGCTCTCCATTGACCTCTTACTTTGGCTATCCCCTAAGGAACATAAAGCCATTCTTCTCTAAAACCTCTTTCTATCGCATTCCCTATGTCTCTGGGACACAGTGCGATATATTCTCTCAAGTCACCACACACTCCGATGGCAACAGTTTACATTATGGGTCAAATAGGCCCTCTAAAGGATTTTATAGACCACAAAAGAATCAGAAAGCCCTCTTACTTTATGGAGACGTTACAAACCCCCCCCCCTCTGAGACATTCTGCCTTTGTCAGATCACTCACTATTTACAGATGCTGTGTTGGGATCAGGTGGATATCTCCACCAGGACCTTCTATGAAAATAGGCGTTTGCGGGGTCTGGGGATGTGTGGCAGTATTTCGGAGCTATACACCCTGTTCGCGGACCAGGGTACTCAACTGTCTTACCAATTAGCTTGTGAGTCAGACTTGGTGGAGGCTATAGGGGGGGGGGGCGTTTGGTTCCATTGGTCGACCATGGTGCACAAGGGGATCCTCAATACTTCCTTGGTGGAGGCAAATTATAAAGTATGTTGTCCCGATGGTATGTTGTTTTAGCACGGTTAGCTAAGATTTACCCCAACGCCTCACCCCTTTGTTTCAGGGGGTGCGGACAGGAGGGCAATATGTTCCATATTTGGTGGACCTGCCAGAAAGTCCAAGCGTTATGGACAAGAATATTTTTTTGGTATACTCTGTGAACGGGCTGAATATCCCCAAAAATGTTAAGATGGCATTATTTTCGGATCTATTGAGTGAGTTACCCAGACATCTTAGAACCCTTGCTTTTTTATGTTTCTAGCAGCTAAAATTACCATATCGTGAGCATGAAAATCCCCATGTTAGTCAAAAATAAAATCTCTTGGATCATGATTAAGGAAAAATTGGCTAGTATCCTCCGGCACAAACAACTTTGCTTTGAAAAGGTTTGGAACCCCTGCATTAGATACCTCCAAGCTCCTTGATGGATGGGGTGGCGGGGTGGTCGGCAGTCTGGGACGTGGTGCTCGGCTGTATATCTTTTCTCTTCTTTCCTTTTCCTTTCTTTTCTTTCATTAAGCTTTCGTTTTAACTCCTTATGGTCACTTTGGTGTAGGCTTCAGGGCCTCCTCTAGCCTAGCCTAAATATGGAAGCATGGTGTTCCTCTGCCTGGTACTGGAAACTTTGTTTATTTCACAGAATCTATTTTTATATGGATGACCCCAACCTCTTCTGCCTGTGCCTTCTGTACACCTTTATTCTACCCCTCAGGGCAAAGTTGGTTGGGGACTGCCACTTCAATATTGCTTAGTTGTGGTATGATCAGAATAATATGGATTTGTTATTTCTCAATGTAACACTGTTGCTTGATATTCACCTGTACAAATTTTCACCCCCAAAGCAGTGTACTCTACCACCCTTCACATCACCCCCCCCCCATCCCTGTATTCTGAGCGGAACACACTCCTGATCTCTGCATTCTAAGAGCAAGCACACTCCTGATCCCTGCATTCGGAGCGCAGTGCATTCTTAATCCCTGCATTCTGAACATAATGCACTCCTGATCCCTGCATTCCGAGAACAACACACTCCTGATCCCTGAATTCTGAGCATATCACAGTCCTGATCCTTGCATTCTGAGCGTAACGCACTCCTGATCCCTGCATTCTGAGTGTAACGCACTCCTGATCCCTACAGTCTGAGCGAAGCACACTCCTGATCCCTGCATTCTGAGCACAGCGCACTCCTGATCCTTGCATTCTGAGCGCAGCGCATTCCTGATCCCTGCATTCTGAGCGCAGCACACTCCTGATCCTTGCATTCTGAGTGTAAGGCACTTCTGATCCTTCAATTCTGAGCGTGTCGCACTCTTGATTCCTGCATTTTGAGCATAACGCACTCCTGATCCCTGCATTCTGAGTGTAACCCACTTCTGAACCCTGCATTCTGAGTGTAACACACTCTTGAACCCTGCATTCTGAGCGAAATGCACTCTCTTGTAATACTTTTTTTTTATGTCCACTGGGTTTGCAATCTACATTTGGGGTTAACAATGTATCATCACCCACAGTAGATCACAAAGGCAGTGCGTTTTGAACACGGTGCAGGAAACATGCCTTTCTGGCATCGCGTTCTGGTGTAAATCAGCCCTAACAACAGGACACTGTGCCCATGAATGGGGAGCAGGTGTGGTAAATTTGGTGTTATCGCTCTCACTCTCTCATACTGGTCACTCGAAGTTCAACATGGCACCTCATGGCAAAGAACTCTCTGAAGATCTGAAAAAAAGAACTGTTGCTTTTCATAAAGATGGCCTAGGCCAGTGATGGAGAACCTTGGCACCCCAGATGTTTTGGAACTACATTTCCCATGATGCTCAACTACACTGCAGAGTGCATGAGCATTATGGGAAATGTAGTTCCAAAACATCTGGGGTGCCAAGGTTCGCCATCACTGGCCTAGGCTATAAGAAGATTGCCAAGACCCTTAAACTGAGCTGCAGCACAGTGGCCAAGACCATACAGCGGTTTAACAGGACAGTTTCCACTCAGAACAGGCCTCGCCATGGTTGACCAAAGAAGTTGAGTGAACGTGCTCAGCGTCATATCCAGAGGTTGTCTTTGGGAAATAGACATATGAGTGCTGCCAGCATTCAGTGAATGTGCTCAGCGTCATATCCAGAGGTTGTCTTTGGGAAATAGACATATTGCTGCAGAGGTTAAAGGGGTGGGGGTCAGCCAGTCAGTGCTCAGACCATACACCGCACATTGCATTAAATTGGTCTACGTGGTTGTCGTTCCCAGAAGGAAGGCGCTTCTGAAGATGATGCACAAGAAAGCCCACAAACAGTTTGCTGAAGACAAGCAGACTAAGAACAAGGATGACTGGAACCATATTCTATGATCTGATGAGACCAAGATAGACTTTTTTTGGTTCAGATGGTGTCAAGCTTGTGTGGCGGCAACCAGGTGAGGAGTACAAAGACAAGTGTGTCTTGCCTACAGTCAAGCATGGTGGTGAGAGTGTCATGGTCTGGGGCTGCATGAGTGCTGCCGGCACTGGGAGCTACAGTTTATTCAGGGAACCACGAATGCCAACATGTACTGTGACATACTGACGCAAAGCATGATCCCCTCCCCTTCGGAGACTGAGCTACAGGGCAGTATTCCAACATTATAACAACCCCAAACAAACTTCCAAGATGACCACTGCCTTGCTAAAGAAGCTGAGGGTAAAGGTGATGGACCGGCCAAGCATGTCTCCAGACCTAAACCCTATTGAGCATCTGTGGGGCATCCTCAAACAGAAGGTGGAGCGCAAGGTCTCTAACATCCACCAGCTCCGTGATTTTGTCATGGAGAAGTGGAAGAGGACTCTAGTGGCATCTTGTGAAGCTCTGGTGAACTCCATGCCCAAGAGGGTTAAGGCAGTGCTGGAAAATAGTGGTGGCAACACAAAATATTGACACTCTGGGCCCAGTTTGGACATTTTCACTTAGGGTGTTCTCACTTTTGTTGCCAGCGGTTTAGACATTAATGGCTGTGTGTTGAGTTATTTTGAGGGGACAGCAAAATTCTACAAGCTGAACACTCACTACTTTAGATTGTAGCAAAGTGTAATTTCTTCAGTGTTGTCACATGAAAAGATATAATAAACTATTTACAAAAATGTGAGGAGTGTACTCACTTTTGTAAAATACTGTACATTAGGAAAATTGTTCATATTATGCTGATCGCACCCAACATTATAAGTAGATCCCTTTTGAATAAAGTCTCTTTCAAAATTAAAGTATCAGTTAAGAACTGTACACCTCTTCCTGCCGGGGCTGGAACAATCTCATTCCTTCTCTTGGTGCTCCTCCAACGGGTTTATTGGTGTGCATAATTTTTTTAACTATGCGCTCATTTCCATCATGGGAGGTCCTCCGGAAGACACACGAGATCCCTAGGCAGGAACATTTGCCTTACCTGCAATTGCACAACTGCATTTTATCTCTCCGTCGCATTGCCTCCTTTCTTTTTTGTAAGATGTCTTTTGAGAAAATTAGTTCACCTCCCTTAATAGTAGGTTGTCTTTGTCGACCCTTTCCTATGTGACACAATGAGAGCAAGATCTTGGTTCGGGTATTGAGGGGGAAGACTGGAGTAAGGCTTGGAAGACAATTGCGAAATGTTCACTCAATACTAACATTCTTGAGGCTTCTAATAAAATGCTAATAAAGTGCTCCTGCAGTGGTACTGGGTCCCGGCAAGGCTTGCCCACTCTTACCCTGGTGGCAGTGACAGATGTTTTTGGAATTGCGGTCAGCGTGGGGATGTCTTCCATATATGGTGGTCATGCCCACGTCTAATCGGCTTTTGGTCCAGGGTTTTTGGCCTATTGCAATCCCTGTTTCACGTAAAGATGCCCAACTGGCTCTTTTACATTGCCCTATACTGGGTCTTTTTGCGCACCAGCAGAAATTGGCCTCATACCTTTTTATACCTGCCAAGCGAACTATAGCCCAGGCCTGGAAGACTCCACCTGTTGCTTTTCAGGGAGTGAAAACCCGGATGGCCGCCCTGATGGTTGATAAGCAGATGTCCAGTATTTTGAAGGATTCGCTAGCACTAGTCTGGGACCCTTGGATAAATTACTCCTGCCTGTCTCTGCCCCCGACTAGTTATGGTTGACTGTAAACTTTGCTTGTGCAGGTCCCGCGTCCGTGGTACTCGTCCCCTCCTGGGGCCTCTCTCTCACTTTTTCTTCTTTCTCTTTTCTCTTCCTCCTCTGTCTTTTTCTTTTCCTATTCATTCCTGATATGAAGGCTATTAGACAAAGACTGATTTCCCTTAGGGGACAATACAGTATAGCTTGTGATACTTACCTTACCTCTACCCTTGCCCTTTTGGGTCCTGGTAACAGTTTACAGTTATGTTAATCATTCTACGTACTTACGCAGTTTTTTTTTTTTTTTTTTTTGTATGTGCCTATACAATATCGCCCCTGGGTTGGCAAACCATGGCTTGTCATACTCTCTTAAATTTTTATATAAAATATTGAAACAGAAAAATGTACATCTCTAACACAAAAGTAAGGGTGTTAAATAGTAAAATTAACTTTTTGCCTGACAAGTAAAATAATATATATATTAGAAGAAGGTGCTAAATTATTTAGTGTGAATTATTATAGCTTTTGCGCAGCTCATGCACAACGCTACAAATCTGCACTTGACAAGATACCAAAGGAATATGAAGCACTGCAACTGGACTGGAAGCACTCTATCAGCACAAAAAGCAGACAGTCCATTGTTATGTGTAAGTGGAATATTTAATGTTCAACCTTCCCAGAAAAATATCTGGTCATGCTAGTTTTTTATTTTTTTTTGCTTAGTGGCAAAAAAATGTCAAAGTTATTCCAGCTGATAGTTGTCATGGAAACCAATGACATCACCTGAGACATAGTGATACATAAAAATTCAAATGACTAGAGACTGGTTGCTAGGAGATCTGTACTAAGGAAATCATTGGGCAGACTGCCAAGGGAATAAAGTCTACATGAAACACGCAGCATGTTCGTGTTGTACGAAAAAAATAAGAAATGAAGATTACCTCACGACTCATGTTACAAGGAAAAAAATATTCTTACAACTGTTTTAGGAATCACTGTAGTTCTTTTTTTTTTTCTTGTGCTGCGCTCAGTACTTCCTGCACAGCAACACATTAAAATGACAACTACAACAAAAACAGGAAAGTACATGACAGTGTGATTCGTGTATTTCCACAACATTTTAAAACGACATCCTACTCTTCAAATAGACCTCAGTTCTTCTTCTTTATTTGCCCCAAAGGCTTCTTTTTTTTTGTTTTGAGCAATGGATGGAAGAGTTTGCCTGATGTAAAAAGTTAAGATGAACCTGTACTTTACAGGTTCACTTTACTGCAGGCACCCTGAAAACCAAACTCCAGCTTAAAATAGAAGTATGGCCAATTTGTTTTGGTGATACTTCTCTTGTGGGACACAGGAATGCACTGAATTTTGCTCCCCTGTGACCCAGATGCAACTTTTAGTGGGCTATAGCTTGCTGCCAGCTGCCATTACAGAGCTGCAATAGGCTCTGGAATAGTAACGGCCCATCCATAAGTGGGGTGGAGGCACCACCCCTTCTAATCTAATGTGCCTGGCCCCTAATCTAAATGCAGGGTGCCGGACGCATGGATTTCAATGTGTTTTTTTTAAGCACATGATTAGAGCCTAAGGCTCTAATTGGCTTAAAAATAGGGTGGGCTTGGGGCGCAGAGCACTGCGCCCTGAGCCCACCCAGTTGTGTGACAATAACAAATTAATATGCGCTATTATCTTCCTGACTCTCCTCCCAGCCAATCAGGACCCACTTCCAGTTCAGCCTGGAGGAGTAGCCCCGGCTCTTCCCGGGTCCTCCTGGAGCGACAGGTAGCAGCTCTCCGTGTCATCTTCCTCCGTGCCATCTTCCTCCTCACGGTAAGGCCTCTAAATCCCTGCCTTCCCGCCCGTCTCCCGCTGGGGTGGCGTCAGTGCGAGTAAGGGGGGCAGATTTATTTTCCGCCCCCCCCCCAAAATATTGAACACCAGCCGCCAGTGCTCTGGAAGGGTCCCAACAATATTATCAGAATCCACTCAGCTGCCTAATTGGCAGCAGGCTCCGGGTCTGTCACTGCTCCGCTCTGTGAAAACTGAGAACTTAACAATCAGCGGTCATGTGATTGCTGAGTTTTCAGGCTTAGAGCTGATAGGGGACTGATGCTGCAGCATAGAGGTGAGTATAGCAGTGTAGCCTTACATGAGCTGCTGGTGAAAAGGATCCCCCACCCTGTACAGCCAGGAACACCACATTTTCACAGCACACTTGGAGCAAGAAACAGTCCAGTGCTTTGTTTTGTATTTTTATTAGGGGGTTTAACTTGGATAGGGAGAAAGGTAATATGGAATACCCACTTGACTGTAGTAGATCTTCTCAGAGACAAACTTCCTCTGTACAGCTATTTACACTTCTAAGCTTCCTCCAGCACAACTCTTGCTTGAAGCACTACAACTCCCAGAACCAGCTGGCACTGTTGGACAGGTAGCAAATGCCCTTTACAGGCAGGGACTGCAGGCCCCTTGGTTGTGTAGAAAAGTCCTAGTGCCCAGCAGGGGCGGCCCATCCATTAAGGGTGCACGGGTGCTGCCCCTCCTGTCCATCATCACCTCCCCTATCCATGCGTCTGGCCCCTTTCAGGACACCAGTTAATGGATTCCAATGCGGAGGGGATGTTTTTTTGAAGCACTGATCAGAGCCAGATGCTCTAATAGGCTTCAATATAGGGTGGGCTCGGGTCGCAGAGAGTGTGTGTGACAGGAGGGTCACTTTGGACACAGGGTGAGCCAGGAAATAATGGACATTAAGAAATATATCTTGGGCTATCTAAAATGGGTCTGTAATATTTATCCACCATATCCCCAAGGATATCTGTAAAGGACTATTTACTGTTTCTGAACTCAACAGGTTAATTGAGAGATACTGAGGTGTTCAGCCCCAATCACCTGTCTAGTGTAATGTTAATGAATTCCAGCTTCTAGAAGACCTGTTCATTGTTTGTGGTGATGTGGATTGGGGAAATTAAGTCTGTCCTTGTGTGTATTGTAAAGTATCAGACAGTCTGGTGACTATAAAGGTCATGCATAGTCATTCAAACATAAAGGGGATTATTAAAGTCTGTTGTCTCCTAACAGACGTCAAAATAATGTGTTGAGCCTTGTAATGTGTGGGTGGAGCTGGGCCATTGTTCATGTTAAACTAATGTGTATTGGATGTATATAAAAGTTACAATGTTTCTCAATAAAAGTGTTCATTCGATCTTAGGAAGATACAGAGTGCGTCTCGTTCTTCCAGAAGGATTAATTCCTATGGAAAGGGGTCGTCTGACTCTGGAGGATCGGCAGCGAATGTGTGTCCAGGAGAGGGGAATATTTAAACCCCGTTTTGTTACCCCCCTTCGTATTTGGGGTGCCGTTACATTGGTTGGCAGCAGCGGGATTTTCCCTCCAGTTCCTGGGACACTCCAAACCACCACAGTGAATGACTAGCTATGCAGCCTGCAGGAAAGCCACGCTGAAAGACCTACTTGAGAGCCGAGATGGACCAGAAGAAGGGTGATGCAGGACCCTGGTCAGTTGAAGATTTGTTTCAGCAACGAGTGCGACAGCGGTTGGCATTATATGGGGCTAACCCATCAGAGACCGCCATACAGGAAGCCATTAAAGGCATCCAGCTGCAGGATGCCTGACAAGAGAGAGAACGAGAGCGACAAAAGAGAGAACTAGAGCGGCAACATGAGCGGAGAATGGCGGAAATACGGCAATCGGAGACAACGCCTAAAGAACCAGCCGCCATGGAAGAGGAATTCGGAAGGAGGTTGCGAGAGATGCAGATACAGCATAGAGGACCAGTATCAGAGGAGGTCCTGCTGGGATGGTCGGATTCGATCCGCTGCGAACTCTGGAAGAAAGTGCTAGCTCTAGAGCAGCAACACCAGGGAAAGATTCTCCCCTCCATCTATGTAAGGTACTGGTCGCAGTATGAAGTACGAATGCCGTTATTGTGGGAACAACCAAAGCAGGAGTGGACAGCTGAGTTAAGCAGGCTGATCCGGGCAGAGATGCGGTTGGACGAGAGCTACAGAGCCCTCCGGTGGTATGTAGCCCAAGAGTACCCATGGTCAGCGGATGACAGCCCCATGGAAGGCTTTGACTATGATGGCCTGGGATTGTTGTATTGGGGGCTGTCCAGTGACCCTGACTTTGGGAGTGATCGGGAGTGGCGTTTGGAGGAAATAATGGAGCACAGAGAGCGAAAACTGAATGTCTCGGAAGGGCACTGGGCAGAGGAAGATTTGGAATTTCTGGCCGTTCAGGAATGGGAGCTGGAGATCGCCTACAGACAGCTGCTAGAATCTGCTCAGCAGCAGGGTGGTGCTCCCTTTGCCTGGGACTATCAGGAAATACCAGTTGACAACTCTGAAATCCTGGCTGAAGAATCAGCAGTGGAAAATCTGAAGATTGCCATCCCTAAAGCCGAAGTGAATGATACGGAGTTCCAGGGAGCTAGCCTGGCTGAAGAATCAGCAGTGGAAAATCTGAAGATTACCATCCTTAAAGCCGAAGTGGATGATATGGAGTTTCAGGGAGCTAGCCTGGCTGAAGAATCGGCAGTGGAAAAGCTGAAGATTGCCCTCCCTAAAGCCGAAGTGGATGATGTGGAGTTCCAGGGAGCTAGGGCAGTTGGCTCATCTCCCCAGCCACAGATTACAGAAGGTATGGTCTTAAGGGTCTGTTCAGAGGATGTTAGGGATTATGCATCGCCTGCCCAAGTACTGGCAGCAGGACAGAGTACTGCAGACTCCTGCTCTACACCCGTGGCAGTTTTGGAGGCCCGAGGTGAGAAGGTGATGGTTCCTCTTTCCCAGTGGATTTCAGAGATGCAGGGAGGAGAAGCAGGCCATTTCCCCCCCAACAGTTAACCAGAGCAGATGGTGTGGAGTCCCCAGTAGAAGTGCTGGCAACAGGGCAGAGTGATGGCAACCTCTGCCCAGCACCGGAAACAACTGTGGAGTTTCAGGGAGCCGGGGCAGTTGGCCCCTCTCTCCAGCAACAAGTTGAGGTGGTAAAGCTTTTACCCCCAGCTGAATCACTGGCAGCAGGGCAGAATGCTACTGGCCGCTGCACACAACTGCCACTTGAGCTGATATCGGTGAATGGGACTGCGGTCTCCACTCACAGCAAACCAGCAGAAGAGCTGGCAACAAAGCAGAGTGCCGCGGGCCTCTGCTCTCAACTAACAGAAGAGGGAGTTCCTGTGGTACTGGATGGGACTTCGGTACTCACTGACACAACCCCAGAAAATGGTGTGAAACTGAGACAGGAGGATGTCAGCCTTGCTTTGCAAGCACTGGGGGATTTTCATCTACCACAAGTGGATGGGACTTCAGTCTCCACTTGTATACTCCAGGGATGCGGGGCAGTCGGCCCAGATCTCCAACAGCATGACAGACTGAGCCCAGTCACCCTGTCTTCTCTCCAGCGGCTGAAAGGACTCCAGGGAGAAGGGCCAGTCCAGGCCTCTCCCCAGCGGTGGGTATGTTCTCTGAGAGAGGCAGAGGTTGGCTGGGTAAGTAATGTTCTGTTTGGAGCAATTTATTTGGGGTACTGTGGGGATACCGGCATTAGAGGAATGGACCTATGGACTAACTTTGGAGTCAACCCGTCTGGTGTCGCCTCCACTGTTAGTCTCCTGCCGAAAGGGGAGATGTGTGACAGGAGGGTCACTTTGGACACAGGGTGAGCCAGGAAATAATGGACATTAAGAAATATATCTTGGGCTACCTAAAATGGGTCTGTAATATTTATCCACCATATCCCCAAGGATATCTGTAAAGGACTATTTACTGTTTCTGAACTCAACAGGTTAATTGAGAGATACTGAGGTGTTCAGCCCCAATCACCTGTCTAGTGTAATGTTAATGAATTCCAGCTTCTAGAAGACCTGTTCATTGTTTGTGGTGATGTGGATTGGGGAAATTAAGTCTGTCCTTGTGTGTATTGTAAAGTATCAGACAGTCTGGTGACTATAAAGGTCATGCATAGTCATTCAAACATAAAGGGGATTATTAAAGTCTGTTGTCTCCTAACAGACGTCAAAATAATGTGTTAAGCCTTGTAATGTGTGGGTGGAGCTGGGCCATTGTTCATGTTAAACTAATGTGTATTGGATGTATATAAAAGTTACAATGTTTCTCAATAAAAGTGTTCATTCGATCTTAGGAAGATACAGAGTGCGTCTCGTTCTTCCAGAAGGATTAATTCCTATGGGAAGGGGTCGTCTGACTGTGGAGGATCGGCAGCGAATGTGTGTCCAAGAGAGGGAAGATATCTAAACGGTTTAACCCCCTTGATATTTGGGGTGCCGTTACAGTGTGTTTCGAGCCCACCCAGGAGTGTTACAACAGCAAATCAATTTTTGCTGTTGAAACACTGATCCTCCTCCAATCAGGAAGCGGGTTTTAACACCGATCCACTGATTGGCTGAAAGGACAGGTGATCCTATTGAACCCCTAGGAGCGGGTGGGGAGGAGCTGGAAGCCTCCATTGAGGAGAGGACTCTGAGCTCAGCCGCTGCACCACACTGCCTACCACCCGCCACGATGGGGTAAGTGCCGGACCGACCGGCAAACTGCATGGGGGGGGATGTGCCACTCGGGAGGGTGGGTGGTTGTTTGCCGCCCCCCGCCCAAAAAAACACCAGCAGCCACTGGTGCCCAGCTGTCCTGTGGCTTCTGATCGCAGCACCACCTCTTCAGGCACTGCCAGCTGCCCCTTTCTCCAGCCCTCTTGGCTAAACTTCCACAGTCCTCCCAGACTGACTCTGCATCCATTTCAGACTGCTTTCACCCAATCCTCTCGGGCATGTCTCTCAGTCCTCCCTGACTGTAACACTCACCAACCCACCTGGCTGTCTTCCTCCCTAGAGATTTGCCCAGCAGTGTTCTCCTGCTGTTCTTCTCCTGCTCCCGTACCTCCGAACAGGACACCCCTGTGTGTCGTGAAGAGGGTCCCATCCGCACCCGAGCCCAGGCCCAAGGTCACACCTACCAGACTAGGGGTTACCCTCAAGGGCCACCAACACCCTAACGCGCCATCTCCAGCTTCAACCCGAACTCCTGTGATCCAGCTCCGCTGAACCTGAGTATTTGAGGTGGCCTGCCCTTTGCTAACCCATCTTTTGGGGATTGGTCAGGGCCCTCAGAATACTCCAGGCAGCTCCTCCTCACTTCCACTCCCATTCTTCTAGAATCTTCTGCAAATTTCTAGAAGTAGGGGGAGGGATCAGAGGATCTGTCTGTGAGTCATCCAGCCCTCCCTGAGACTCTGCCCTGACCCAGATAAGCCAAGCCTGAACAAACCTATTATAGCACACTAGAGGGTGCTACAGATGTTTGTGTTACAAAACAGAAATCGTGCTTTAAAGCGGAGTTCCACCCATTTAAAAGTCAGCAGCTACAAAAAGTGTAGCTGCTGACTTTTAATAATCAGACACTCACCTGTCCTACGGTCCAGCGATGCGGGTGCAGGAAGCCTCGCTCCTCTCCCCCTCCTCTCCGCGGCGCCGGCATTCTAACTCAGGGCACCCGGCTGTGGCTTCACAGCTGGGAGCGAGCCTAGCAGCACGCTCTGAATGGCCGGGCAATCTTCTGGGACCTGTGACGTGTCCCAGAAGATTGCAGGGGGGTAGAGGTGATCTTCCTTCTGGCGCCGTGGCGCCAGGGGAGGAAGTGGGAGCTGGGTGCCTCTAAAAACAGGGTACCCGCCCCCCCCAAAATGTCAGGGGGTCACTAGCACTTAAAGAACTCCGCTTTAAGGAATGTAGGTAGCTGGTAGCACATCAAAATATGTACACAGTGTTCAGCACTAAAGAATCAATGTATATAACGATCACCATAGGTGAAAGAATATTAAGTGAAAAAAAAATAATGAAAATCAATAGTCCCAAATTATTAATTCAAATCCATCTTCCTCTTAATCCTCCATATAGAAACCTCACCACTGTACACCTCCACCACAAGTCAAAATACGCTTGCAAATATTTAGGATTCCACTCTGGACAACATATCCCTCCTCCTGTATAGATCTTCTGCTATTCAGAATTCCAAAGCTCTACCGTATCCATGTAAAACTGTAATCTTCCAATTGTATTAAAATAGTTATAATACTCACAATAGTAAAAAACAACTGTGCATGTATAGTTACAAAGCTGGTCCCAGCGTTCAGGCGGATTACTTCAAGGTATCGGGTTGTGTGATGACGTCACAGACAATGGCTCCATCCTACGCGTTTCATCATATATGATGTCTTTCGGGTTTAGATGTTTGTTTTTAAAATACCCCAAACTTCCCTTTCCATTTTAAAATTTCACATGCATTTTTATTAATGTTTTCTGTTCCACAGAGGGCAAATGCATGTAGTATTTTGTCTCATCTTTCTACGTGCTGTCTATGGCTGCCTGTGAGGTCAGACTGGGCACCCCTCTCCTTTCTCCATGGTCATCCGACAATACAGCTATCAAGGAAATGACTGATTTGATAGATTGCACTTTTCTCCACCTCCAAACACTTGTCCACTTGTCTGGAACATTGTAGCTAAAAAGCCCTCCTTCCCCTGTATTCTTTGTGAGACTTTTTCTCAGGAAAGTGCTTAGAGAAAAGTGTTATCTGTCAAAGCAGCTTGCCAGCTGTGTTGTCAGACAGTCATGAAGGGAGAAGGGGTGTGCTCTGCGGCCTCACAGTTAACCTTAGACAACAGAGTACTATCCCAAATGCAGAATGTCAGCTTCCAGTAAAAAAGTACAAGGAACATGGAGACAAGTCCTGTACCTTACCTAAAACAACCACGTAGAACCTATTTTGTATTGGTATTGACCCCCCCCACCCCTCAAAGATCAATAATATTGATTAACCACTTAAGGACCGGAAAGTTTTGCCCCCTTAATGACCAGGCCATTTTTTACAATACGTCACTTTAACTGACAATTGCGCAGTTGTGCGACGGTGTACCCAAACAAAATTGATGTTCTTTTTTTCCCACAAATAGAGCTTTCTTTTAGTGGCATTTGATCACCTCTGGGGTTTTTATTTTTTGCGCTATAAACAAAAAAAGATCGACAATTTTGAAAAAAAAAAACAATATTTTTTACTTTTTGCTATAATAAATATCCCCAAAAAAATAAATGTCTTCATCAGTTTAGGCCAATATGTATTCTACAGTATTTTGGTAAAAAAAATCGCAATAAACGTATCTTGGTTGGTTTGAGCAAAAGTTATAGTGCCTTCAAAATAGGGAATAGATTTATAAACTTTTTTTTTTTTTTTACTACTAATGGTGATCAGCGGTTTTTAGCAGGACTGCGACATTGTGGCGGACAGATCGGACACTTTTGACACTTTTTTGGGACCAGTGACATTTATACAGCGATCAGTACTATTAAAATGCGCTGATTACTGTATAAATGACATTGGCAGAGAAGGGGTTAACACTAGGGGCGATCAAGGGGTTAAGTGTGTCCTAGGGAGGTGTTTCTAACTTTTAAGGAGGGGACTGACAGGGAGTACAGAGAGATCACTGTTCTTAATCACTAGAAACAGACGATCTCTCTGAACTCCCCTGACAGAACGGGGATCTGTTTGTTTACATTGACAGATCCCTGTTCTGGCTCTCTATGGAGCGATCGCTGGTGGCTGGCGTACATCGCGGCTGCCGGCCCCGCGCATCGGCTCCAGCTCCGTGCCGTGGGCATGTGCGCCTACCTCTGGCGCCGTACGCACACCCACTGTATCTATTACAAGAAGCGCTGTACTGGTACAGCGATTTGCGGAATAGAGCTGACCTGCCACAGTTTAACGATGGCGGCTGGTCGGCAAGTGGTTAAAAATAAAGCTTTTGCAAAAAAAAAAAACTCACCTAGGCCAAGCTTTCAACACTTCTGAGAAGTACAGGTGCCACTATGCCTCACTGCTGCCTCCATGAATTCTGGGCACTCAAAATACCGCGCAAATGTGTTTCTGCAACGTGCTGATATTTTGGTGTCTGTCAGTAAAGTGGACCTTCCACTTTCCTTTACACTGCAATCTTTTTGGCTGCGTGAACTGCAATTCAGTGAGAAAGCGAAATAAAAGGTCAGCAAATACTTTGTGGGAAAGTGCTTATTGCTCCTGGAGGACTATTGATTATCCCACATACCCAGATAGCAAGGATAACTTGCCACAAATTTGTGGCAGTGTTGAATTGTAAGTCTGTTATTTTCTGCACATTTTCACTGGCAAGTTCTACACTTGCAGAGCACTTGAAGCACAAGTTCTAGTTGACACTTTTTCAATTTGTAGCAAATTTGCGTGGCAAGTCTCTAGCAAGAACAAAGTTGCAGTGGGGAGTCTACAGCAAGAGCTCTGCAAGTCTACAGCATGACAATTCAGCCACAGTGACCCCTGTGGTGGGATGACTATTGCACAACATAATTGAACCAGAACTTGCAGCAGACTTGCAGAATGTTTGCAAAGAAAGTTGATCTGGAGTCATACAATGAGAATTTGCTGCAATTGTGCAACAAACGTGTGAAGCCTGGCAAGTCTAGCAATAGCTTAGCAAGTCATTTTCAAACTTGAAGCACAATTGCTTGCTATCTGGGCACCCCAGTGTGCACCTGGAGGGCTTTGTTCTGGCATTATTATTTTATTTATTTATTACAGGTACTTATATAGCGCTGTTAATTTATGCAGCGCTTTACATTAATATTGCACATTTACATCAGTCCCTGTCCTCAAGGAACTTACAATCTAAGGTACCTTCATATACACAGACACAGGGAGAACATGCAGATTCCAGGCAGGTAGTGTTGTGGTTGGCCTTAAAAAAGCATTAAAAAGTTCCGCCTGCAAAAAAAAAAAAAAAAGTCAGGAGCTACAAATACTTTTAAAATAAGGACACTTACCTGTCCAGGGCACCCACAATGTCCACACCTGAAGCCGACTCGTCCCTTGGCTCTGGGTGGAGGCGCCAGCATCTTCAGTAAGGGATTCAGGAAGTAGGCCTTGCGGCTTCACAGCATGTTTCCTACTGCACATGAGCAAGTTGCGCTGCACTTTCTAAATGGTCCCTGCTGTCTTCTGGGACCTGTGTGTCTCTCAGAAGACGGGGTGGGGAGGGAGGGGCAGGACATGGCGTAGAAAATCATACTTGGGGGGCACACCCTAAAATGCATTTACATTCAAGATGGTGCTGCTATAAGACCAACAAACAGTACAAAACAGATTACAGCGCACACATGCAAAAATGACATTTATCCTGCAAGGCTATTTAAAAACACCTCAACATATTCAAAAAAAATATGGGGATTTGGTCACACTATATGGTCATATAATGCTAAGCCCACTTACTGCGACAAAGTACCCCAAATTAGTGGGTCCTACCCTAGTAATAGAATGAAAGATCCTGCGTTTCAACCATGGGAGACAAACTCCTCTATGTGGGAGAATTAAAGGGATTCCTCCTATGCACTAGTGGCCACTAATAAGAGGTAATTAGGACATGGCGTAGTTCGCTCGCGGATTCTGCGGCGCTCTTTCGCCGGAAGTGGGAGCAAATGTGACAATGGAGGGGGGGACCGGATCAGGGGAAGTTCTATTTCTGGGTGGAACTCCGCTTTAACCACTTAAAGACCGGCACACGCCGATATACGTCGGCGAAATGGCACGGCTGGGCAAAGTGACGTATATTTCCGTCACTTTAAATTTCGTGCCATGCGCGTGCCCCTGCTGCGAGCTCCGTGTCCGTTCCTGCAGGGCTCACGGACTCGATGTCTACCGGTGTCACGTGATCGGGTCACAGAGCTGCAGGGGAGTGTAAACACAGCATCTCACCATTCTGCCTAGTGACACAGCACTGATCGTTTGCTCCCTCTCATCGGGAGCAGCAAACAGTGACGTGTCACAAAAGTGTCCGATATGTCCGCCATAATGTTGCAGTCACGATGATCGCCGCCATTACTAGAAAAAAAAAAAGTTATTAATAAAAATGCCATAAAACTTTTTTTTACCAAAAATATGCAGAAGAGTACGTATCGGCCTAAACTGAGGAAAAAAATATTTTTTTAATATATTTTTTGGGGATATTTATTATAGCAAAATGTAAAAAATATTGCTTTTTTTTCAAAATTGTCGCTATATTTTTGTTTATAGCGCAAAAAATAAAAACCGCAGAGGTGATCAAATACCACCAAAAGAAAGCTCTATTTGTGGGGAAAAAGGATGTCAATTTTGTTTGGGTGCCACGACGCACGACCGCGCAATTGTCAGTTAAAGCGACGCAGTGCCGAATCGCAAAAAGTGGCCCGGTCATTCGGCAGCCAAATGGTCCGGGGCTGAAGTGGTTAACAAGCATTTTTACATTTTAGATGTGTAAGTATGAGCCGTAAGTATCAAGTGATCATCCTTACTCAGTAGGATTGTTATGCCGCGTACACACGACCGTTTTTCATGACGAGAAAAATGCCATGCCGGTCATGAAAACCGGTGGTGTGTAGGCTCCATAGCAGTTTTCTCGACGAGAAAACTGCCCGCAAAAAAATTTGAACCTGCTCTATTTTTTCTCGTCGTTTTTCACGTCATTCTTTTTCTCATCACGAAAAACGGGCGTGTGTATGCTTTTCCGAGGGGAAAAAAAGCGTGCATGCTCAGAATCAAGTATGAGACGGGAGCGCTCGTTCTGGTAAAACTAGCGTTTGTAATGGAGATAGCACATTCGTCACGCTGTAACGGACTGAAAAGCACGAGGCTGAAAAGCGCAAATTGTCTCTCACCAAACTTTACTAACACGAGATCAGCAAAAGCTTCCCATTCGAATGGAACTTCCCCTTTATAGTGCCGTCGTACGTGTCGGCGCACGTGTTGTACGTCACCGCGCTTTGCTTTTTTTCATGAACGTGTGTATGCAAGGCAGGCTTGAGAGGAATCAAGAGGAATCACGTTGAGAAAAACGTCGTTTTTTTGCATGACAGGAAAAACGATGGTGTGTACGCGGCATCAGATTTTCTTTCACAGCATTCTAGCCTACAGCTTGATAATAGTTGCACAAAAGGCAGCGCTTATTTCCAGCTAACAGCTATGTTACACTGTTTACTTCCAGTAGCATAATATAACAAGATGTTTTATATCTATCTCTAACACAGAACCCTACATGTACTGCTGAACTAAGATCCCTCTTTAAGTACAGTTTTTATTTTTATTTTTAACATTGAGCTCCGGGAAACGCATCTGGGAAAGTTTCATAGCTCCAGCACTATGGCAGCGATCCAAAGATAGCTAGTTACACTGGCATGTTTGCATAATTTGGCAGGAATTGATTCATGTATTTTATTCTTTTTTTTTTTTTTTTCAATGATACAACTATTTGGCTCAACTGGGGATTATTCCAGCCTCATCCGGAGCTTTTCTTTTTCTTCAATAGCCAAACAATCTTCCTCCTTGGATAGAATTCATTGCTTTATTTCCATTACAACTCTGTCTATGCTGGTTTCTTAAGACTAATATGCTGTGTATTTGTGATTAACCACTTCCTTACTGGGCACATATACCCCCTTCCTGCCCAGGCGAAATTTCAGCTTTCAGCACTGTCATGCTTTGAATGACAATTGCGCGGTCGTGCGACGTGGCTCCCAAACAAAATTGACGTCCTTTTTTTCGCACAAATAGAGCTTTCTTTTGGTGGTATTTGATCACCTCGGCGGTTTTTATTGTTTGCGCTATAAACAAAAATAGAGCGACAATTTTGAAAAAAAAGCAATATTTCTTACACTTTGCTATAATAAATATCCCAATTTTTCATTTTTTTTTATATTTTTTTCCTCAGTTTAGGCCGATACGTATTCTTCTACATATTTTTGGTAAAAAAAAATCGCAATCAGCGTTTATTGATTGGTTTGCGCAAAAGTTATAGCGTTTACAAAATAGGGGGTAGTTTTATGGCATTTTTATAATTTTTTTTTTATTAGTAATGGCGGCGATCAGTGATTTTTTTTGGGACTGCGACATTATGGCGGACACATTGGACACTTTTGACACTAATTTGGGACCATTCACATTTATACAGCGAACAGTGCTATAAATATGCACTGATTACTGTATAAATGTGACTGGCAGGGAAGGGGTTAACACTAGGGGGTGAGGAAGGGGTTAAATGTGTTCCCTATTAGTGATTTTTACTGTGGGGGGAGGGGACTGACTGGGGGAGGAGACCGATCTGTGTCCCTATGTACAAGGGACACAGCATCGGTCCCCTCTCACTGACAGGACATGGATCTCTGTGTTTACACACAGAGATCCATGTCCTTGTCTCTATAACCGCCGGTCGCGGGTGCCTGGCGGACATCGCGGCCGCCAGGCACGCGCATCGGCATTGCAGTGAAGCGCCGGGCACGTACGCGCGCCGCCGCCGGCGCTCGCGCGCCCCCCAGTGGCCAAATAGAGGAGGCCGTATAATAACGGCCTCCCGGCATTTGACAACCACCTTGCGGCCGTATATACTCGTACGGCGGGCGCGAGGTGGTTAATATGCTGTGTGTTTGTGTTAAAAATTAGTGATGATTTACAATTTATATGTCTTCACAATGCCTAAAAGGAGTCTCTGTGCTTCTTAGCAATTTTACATACACACGGTCACACAAAAGTTCTCTGAACTTTCGACCGTCAAGAACGCGGTGACGTACAAGACTACGACGAGCCGAGAAAATGAAGTTCAATGCTTCCGAGCATGCGTCAAATTGTTTCCGAGCATCCAATTTCCGATTGGATTTTTTTCCATCGGAAAATTTGAGAACCAGCTCTCAAATTTTTGTTGGCGGAAATTCCGACAGGAAAAGTCAGATGGAGCCTACACACGGTCGGAATTTCCGACCAAAAGCTCACATCGGACTTTTCTTGTCGGAAATTCCGACCGTGTGTACGGGGCATAAGTCTATAAATACACATTGTATCTACATTACAAAATGCATACAGGGGTTTCTTCCATTATTCCCTAATTAAAGAATGTAATTGTTTTATGTCTATCTTGGCTAATGCACGAGTGGAATTTCCATTGGAAAAAGGTTGGATGGTTTTTCCGAAGGAACTCCGCTCAAGCTTGGCTTGCATACACACGGTCACACAAAAGTTCTCTGAACTTTCGAGTGTTAAAACGGAGGTGCCGCGGAAAAAAAAATATTAAAAGCCAGCAGCTGCAAATACAGCTGCTGACTTTTAATATATGGACACTTACCTGTCCTGGAGTCCAGCGACGTCCGCAGCAGAGGACGAGCAATCGCTCGTCACTCTGCTGCCCCCACCGCCATCCTCGGTGAGGGAACCAGGAAGTGAAGCCTTGTGGCTTCATGCCCGGTTCCCTACGGCGCATGCACGAGTCGCGCTGCGCCGTTCTGACTGGTCCCCTGTGTTCTGGGAGCCGAGTGTCTTTCAGAACACAACGGGGAATCTGCGGGAAGTGACGTGCTTCCCGCAGAGAGGACTCCCGGAAGTGGGTGCAAATACCTGTCTTAGACAGGTATCTGCACCCCCCTCCCCCCTGAAAGGTGTCAATTGTGACACCGGAGGGGGCGAGGGTTCTGATCAGCGTAAGTTCCACGTTGGGGTGGAGCTCCGCTTTAAGAACGCAGTGACGTACAACACTGCGACGAGGCGAGAAAAAGAAGTTCAATGCTTCCCAGTATGCGTCAAATTGTTTCCGAGCATGCGTGTTTTTTTTGCGCGTTGGAATTCCATACAGACAAACGTTTTTTCCGCTAGGAATTTTTTCCCGCCGGCAAAATAGAGAACCTTCTCAAACTTTTGCTGGTGGAAATTCCGATAGAAAAAGTCAGATGAAGCATACACACGGTCGGAATTCCCGTCCAAAAGCTCACATCTGACTTTTTCCGACAGGAAAACCGATTGTGTGTACAGGGCATTATTCTTTTCCACCAATAAGAGATATCCTTTAACATCAAATAATTCAGTCAATAAATTCACCCACTTATGGTAATACCATGTAGATTTATTTATTTTTACTCCAATAAATGTATATAGCACTAACACTATTTCTGCAGCACATTACAGAGAACACTAAACATCCCGTTCAATGAAAGCACTCGGAATCTAATGTCGCTATTACATATACACAGTACAGGCATCGCTAAACAGAAGCCAATAAACTTACCAAATTGCTTTTGTATAGTCATACAAACTCCAAGCAGATTTTTTGGTGGGAGCTAGACCCACAACCAAGAGCTGCAAGACACCATGTAAAGAGTTGTTAGCCACTATGTAGGTCCAAACAGAAAAGAAAACTTTATAAATGCCCATGTTCATAGGCTTTTGTACATCTTTTTCTCTACATGCAAGTCAATAGCAATGTAAATTCTGCCTTAGGCAGCTTAGAAGGTCAAAGGTGCAGAAAGCACATAAGTGAAGGTAAGTTCAAATGCACACACCTCTAAACTTTTAACGTGACCTCAGGGCTAATACCTACAAATAATTTAATTGCAAACACAATGGCTCACACACAATCATTAGTTTGATTGTGGGCTTTATTGTTATCTCAGAGTTGTAACACAATACCAAGCACTACAGTAGTACAAATATATAAGTACCGGTAAGTATTCTGTTTATAAGCCCTTCCAGCTTTTAAACCTAGGCCAAGCTATGCAGGGAGGCCTGTGCCTTAAGCTTTCCAGGAACTTCCAGTCAATTTTTAAGACACCTTATTCAACTACCTTCCAGGGTTTAGGTATGGGAACAAAGCTGGAAAAACCTGGAGTAAGACTTGAACCTCAGGGCCGCCATCAGGAATTTTGGGGGGCCCCCGGGGGGGGGGGGGTGCTGCCGCAGTGAATTGAGAAGCGGGGGGTGCTACGAATTGAAAGGTGGGGGTACTGCCGCCACAAATTGGTGGGGGGGGGGCTTTGGGTGCTGACTAACAAAAAAAGAACAAAAAAAAGGGGGGGTTGCCATCCGGAGGCCCTGGGGACCTCCGGGCCTCTGGGGACCTCTGGGCCCCTTACAAAAAAATAAAATAAAAAATAAAATAAAATAAAATAATTTTATTTATTTTTTTAAATAAAAAATACATAAAAAAGGGGGGTTACCATCCGGGGGCCCAGGGATCTCCGTGCCTCTGGGCCCCTTACAAAAAAATAAAAAATTATAAAAAAAAACAAAGGGGGGTTACCATCCGGGGACCTCTGGGCCCCTTATAAAAAAAGGGGGTTGCCATCCGGGGCCCTGGGGACCTCTGGGCCCCTTACAAAAATATATTTTTTTTTAAATACATAAAAAAGGGGGGTTACCTTCCGGAGCCCTGGCGACCTCAGGGCCCCTAGGGAGCTCTGGGCCCCTTACAAAAATGTAGGAGTGTGGCAGCGGTGGTACTTGAGGGGGGTGGCTGTGGTGGTACTTGAGGGAGGTGGCTGCGGTGGTACTTGAGGGGGGTGGTAGCAGTGGTACTTGAGGGGGGTGGTACGTGAGGGGGATGGTAGCAGTGGTACTTGAGGGGGGTGATAGCGGTGATACTTGAGGGGGGTGGTAGCAGTGGTACTTGAGGGGGTAGCAGCGGTGGTACTTGAGGGGGGTGGTAGCGGTAGTACTTGAGGGGGGTGGTAGCGGTGGTACGTAAGGTGGGTGGTTTCGGTGGTATATGGGGGGGTGGTAGCGGTGGTACGTGAGGGGGGTGGTAGCGGTGGTACCTGAGGGGGGTGGTAGCAGTGGTACTTGAGGGGGGTGGTAGCAGTGGTACTTGAGGGGGGTAGCAGCGGTGGTACTTGAGGGGGGGTGGCTGTGGTGGTACTTGAGGAAGGTGGCAGCGGTTGTACTTGAGGGGGGTGGCTGCGGTGGTACTTGAGGGGGGGTGGCTGCGGTGGTACTTTTTACTTTGCTGTACAGTGTAAAAAAATTAAGTATCAAAATCAGGCTTTTCGTGGGGGGGGGGGGGGTGGGGGGCTGGCCTGAAGTCTCTAGTTACGTCACTGCAAAGGACATTCCTTTTGTGGACAGTGGTTGGCTTAGCTTCGACACTCCTCATGTACTGCTCATCTGTAATGGTCTCACGATAACCTCCACTGTTCTTCTTTGGGTTGTCAACCTTAATGTGTGTTTCCCTTTTCTCTCTGTCACTGACATCCTTTTTAATATTTGAGATGTCCCAGACTAATTGCTTCTTTGGTTGTTTTTCCTTTTTGCGGACTCATGTATGTCTTCATTTCTAAAATCTTGATAAATACCATTGTTGAAAAAAAAAAATGAGTGCAAAACCAATAAACAAGGCCAGGGCCATTAATAATCCAAGTTGGTGTTTTTTGTTATTATTGGTTTGTCTGGAGATTATTTCTGCCTACCATCCCATGAACTGACTGCACTGAATGTATACTATTGGGTAACAATAATGTTACAAACACTTGCAATATGAACAATAGTAAGCACTACGGACAGTAGGGGTGCAACGGATCAAAAAACTCATGGTTCAGATCGTTCCTCAGATCATAGTCACGGATCGGATCATTTTTCGGATCAGCAAAAAAAATAAAAGACAAGACAAATAAACATAAGTTTTTTCTTTTTGTTTATTAACACTTTTATATTATTTTAATATATATAAAATCAACTTAAAGTGCACAAGGCAGTCAGGGAAGGCAGGAGAGCTCACCTAGGCCTGTCCCAAGGCAGGTGTAGGCTGCGGATGTGCTGCGGGAGCGCTCTCAGACATTCCAGAGGCTGATCCAGGACCTGGAGGGGAGCAAACTCCAGGCAAATCAGGCCAGGAAAACTTGTTGCGGTGTCTCGTCACATTTGGCTACCCATCACAGATTGCTCGGAAAGTGACGTTCCGTCGTCGCCATCTTGCTACACCCCACACTCCTGCACAGTAATGATAGATTGAGAAGGGGGCAAGTGGACATCTTGTTACACCCACTGGAGTTTTAGATTTCACAGTTATTTTCAACACAAAACAAAGCTTATAAGCTTAAATACAGTATTTGGAAATGCCACGGACTGTTTAGATGTTAAATTTTAAAAGCAGAAGCAAACCTGCTGACCTTACATGGTTGCTAATGTGACAGAACACTTCTTATTTTTTTTTACATTTAACATTTAAACAGTCCGTCGGATTTACAAATACTGTATTTAAGCATGTAAGCTCCGTTTTGTGTTGAAAATAACTGTGAAATCGAAAACTTCGGTGGGTGTAGCAAGATGTCCCCTTGCCCCCTTCTCACTCTATCATTACTGTGCAGGAGTGTGAAGTGTAGCAAGATGGCGGTGATGAAACGTCACTTCCAGAGCAATCTGTGATGGAGAGCCGAATGTGACAAGACAGCGGCCGCCGCCGGGTGGACCAAGATGGCTGCCGCTCCGGGAGCTAGGCCAAAGCCGTGGCCTTTCCCATGGCCAATGCAGGACCGGGAGGCCCGCGGATCACGTGTGTGCCGACTCGAAGGTTTCGATCCGTACGGATCATGGATCAATGAGGATCCGTTGCACCCCTAACGGACAGGCATTTGGGTCCGCAGGTAGGGGCAAGAGGGGTCAAGTCCCTGCCTGGAATCAGGGATCGGATGGGGGTGCGGGCAGCCCGCACCCAGATGACACCCACCAGTGGGGACACACCATCAAAGTGCTTTCAAGCCCCCCTATCAGTGTAGTGCGACTGTGGGCTATTTTCCCTACTCAGTCCAGCAAAGAACTCGGTGGCGCTGTGACAGGAGAAAGGCGAGCTGTGGGCTGTCAGAGGTTTCCCCTGCTCGCCCCCTCTTTCTTCTGTCAGGGAGAAGAGACGGCGGCTCTCACTAGGTTCCTCACCCAGCTTCCTGCCCGCTCCGATCCTTACCTATTGGTCATAACTGAGGGCCAATCAAAGGAGACTAGGAGAGGAGAGCATCATGGGACATGTAGTCCCAAAGATTGGCTGCCTAATTTTCCACAGGGAGGAGGCTACAGCTTGATCAAAAGAGAGATTGAGAAACTGCGGCATGGGTAAAACGCTGAGGGAGTGCTACAGGACAAAGAAAGAGGGGTGTGCTGGGCAGAAGCCAGAGAGAGAGAGCCACGCTGCCCTGCACCACCAGAGAGAGAGCCACGCTGCCCAGTGCCAGCAGAGAGAGACACGCTGCCCAGCGCCACCAGAGAGAAAGAGCCATGCTGCCCAGCGCCACCAGAGGGAGAGCCACAAAGCCCAGCGCCACCAGAGAGAGAGAGCCACGCTGCCCAGCGCCACCAGAGAGAGAAAGACTGAGCCAATGCCAAGGAACGGACATGCTACGCTACTGACCAGAGTCGCCCCCGGGGAACCCAGAGTGAGCGATCATCCAGCCAGAGGGATCACTGCTGTAGTTTCTCTGGGACTGGTAAGAGGGCCTGTCGGCCATTATCCATTACTTATCCTGGGGAATGTATTACATTTGCAGTCTCTGACCATGATAATGTGATAATGACATTGTTGAAAAGGGGTGACGCATGGGTAACCCTAAAATTATGTCCCCCCCCCCCCCCCGAAAAAAGTTCTGCGGACGCCAATGCGGACAGGCCTTCAAATTTGGTACCTCTATTAGATGCCAAGCATAAGCTTTTATGAGCTACAAAGCTTCAGTCAGTTTTGTTATAGAACCGGAAAAATAATGAAGCTTATGTAGAATGTTTACTTGGCCTGCAATGCTTTGCTAAGGCCAGTCCTGCCAGGTCAATGTTATTATTATTCCTTCAGACAGAAACGTGGCTAGCACAATTTAAATACCATGTCTTTTTTTTTTAATTAGAGTAAATTTAGTTAATCCCCAGACATACATCTTTAACTATTTAGACATTTATGCCCTTTGACTTTCTGAACAGTGACCACAGCAAATGTTGTGTCTCACAGATCTTTTCTTACTTTACATCACAGTGTTCTTAGTGACAGTAGGAAGGCTTCAGCATTCTTCGGCCTCGTACACACGAACGAGTTTCTCGGCAAAAACCAGCAAGAAACTTGCTGGCAGAGATTTTTTGCCGAGAAACTCGTTCGTGTGTATGGTTTCTCGTCAAGAAAAGCGACAAGTATCTCGACGAGAAAATAGAGAACCTGCTCTCTATTTTCTCGACGAGATTCTCGTCGGCATGTTTCTCGACGAGAAAAGTGAGTGTGTGTACACTTACCTGTCCTCCCGGAAGCCCACGCATGTTCGAAATGAATTCGACGCATGCGCGGTAGCTTCCTAGGCATACGTAGGGTATACCAAGATGGCGGCGACGGCATCGAATGTGACGAGCGCATGCTCGTCGTAGTCGATGACGTCACCGCGTACGCTCCATTCAAATAACCGCGGGTTCTTTGAATCGAGCGTGTGTACACTCGGCCGGGACAATTTTCTTGTCCAAGAATCTCGTCAAAAAAAACGACATGTTTTTTTCGACGAGAATCTCGGCCGTGTGTACGAGGCCTTCGCTGCAAACAATGTGACATGGATGTTGGCCAACAAAACTAGAAAGACTAGAAAGCCTGTGAATGGAAATTAGTAAGCATCAGCATTAAAGCAGCCATTATTTATGCCAATAATGTCAGTGTAGTTTGGCGGGTGGTCCCATTTCCCAGCTATTAGTTTGCAAGTTTCTTAGAGGCGTCTCTGGAAGCCTTTTGGAATTTTTCTTTATACCTTTTCCTTTTCCTGTTGCAGAAGCTGTAAATAAAGCTTTGAGTATTAGATTGTATATTCAGCCAAGATATTCAGGAAAGCTGGCCATTAACCATTAACTGTAATATAGAGGCAAAAACCCTGCATGTAAAATAATCTGAAGGGATCTGTCCATATGGGCAGAATTATTTTAATTCAAATAACTTTATTTATTAAAGGGGAGTTCCAGCCTTTTTTTTATGTTTATTAAAAGTCAGCAGCTACAAAAAGTGTAGCTGCTGGCTTTTAATAAACATACACTTACCTGTTCCACTGTCCAGCCACGCGCCGCCCGGAGCTCCCCTCCTCTCCCCCCCTTCTCCGCCGGCGCCTCCATTCATAGTGTGGGCACCCGGCCGTGACAGCTTTCGGCTTCACGGCTGGGCACGCACTGTGCATGCGCGAATGGCGCAGCGCTCTCTGAGTGGACAGGCGATCGCCTGGGACCTGTCACGTCCCAGGTGATCGCCTACAGGGAGGGGCCGCCAAAAGGCGATATGACAAATATGTCCCACTTCCTCCTTCCCAGGGCGGAAGGAGGAAGTGGGACAGGAAGTCCCACTCCTACTGAAGCCCCCACCCCCCCAAAAAAAATTACATGCCAAATGTGGCATGTAAGGGGGTGAGGAGTGGAATAAGCGGAAGTTCCAAATTTGGGTGGAACTCCATTTTAATGGTTGCTATTAAGTTACATAGTTAATAAGGTTGGAATATAGTAATGTACATCCGTTTCTTAGAATTGCTGTAGTTTAGGTCCAGAGGAAGACGCTGTATGGATATTCAACTGGAGTTTAGAATTTTTGCAGTTGAGTGAAATGCGCACACACACACACAATCACACACACTTTAAGTTGTAATAGTATTGAAAAGCAGGCACCATGCCTGCATGCAACTTTCAATCAGTGTTGCCAACCTGCTAATTTAAAATTTACTGACACAACCAAGTTTTTACTGACATTTCTAATAGTTACAAAATTACAGTTTTTAGTCTACAAACAAGTACAATATGCAATCAGCGATGTGATTGAAGATAGATATTAAGGCAAAACACATATTTCCTTTTTATTTTCGATATAGTAATTAGGAAGCTCAGGAACAGGACTGAGGAGGGCAAGAAATTAGAATGGGCGGGCACGCACACATGAAATTGACTCTCACAGTGACACTGACAGCAATGTGCAGCAGTACAGATGATGATGACTCCTCACCAACACGACACGTCCCCTCCTGAGTTACAGTAGCAGTCTCTCTCCACACCAGATGGTCCCTTCAGTCCAAACAGCATTGATAGTCCGACTCCAGTCCTGCCTTGCTCCCGTCCTGCAGACCCGCACACTCGGCTCCGGCTGATCCACTCGGCTCCCTTACGCCATGACATCACACAACACGCCCCTGCCAGGGCTGCCAAACACACTGCAGCAGGCAAGGCACTCGGATGGTCTCGGCCAGCTCTGGACCAGAACTGCGTATGCATGAGCCGAGCATCACAGCCATCCTTTTTAATGGCAACCTTTTCCTGTTACTGGCATTTACTGGCAGGAGAAAAGTGGCAATTCTTTTATTGTCTGGCAGTAAAAATACTGATGATTGGCAACCCTGCTTTCAATATGTATTAAGGCACCCCAAAACGCGCACTCTGATAGGAAAATACCAACTTTTATAGCCACAGGGAATGGTTGGCCCATACCTCCCAGGCCTAGTTATTGGTCCTTACATTTTATGGGTGGGCACAATAACTACTAGGAAGTGGGAGGAGGTGGGCTAGCCCCCGACTTTGGAAAGGAAATGTGGCATCTGAATTTTAAAGCAAGCCAGGTTTTGCAGGTTCCAGTTAACTGGAAAACAAATCTAAAGAAATGTGTAGGTTGCAGAGTTTTTTTTTTCATTGGTATGTCTGTTGGACTACATTTGTGAATGAAACTGTTCACTTAAATGCAACACAATGAAGAAAGAAGCCCAATTAATCCGGAATAATACATTTTTTGGGATTTATGCATTAAACCCAGAGAGAAAACGAAAAAAAAGCAGTGGTTAACATACCTTAGATTGGCAGCCTTATGCACTTTGCTGAACTGTGTGACAAGTGTGCAAGCAGGTTTAACAGATCGCCCCCTATGGACCACTGGGGAAACTTCAAGCCATTATCATCTTCACAGTTTACACTTACTTCATGTGGGTTAGTGACATTCTCAGGCCCGAGGCACTACACCAATTCAGAGCCCTACACACAGAAGGACCGCATCTTCTCTTCTTCAGCAGGTGACATTACAGTATCTGTTCCTACCTCTCCCGGCAATAGACTACAAGGAAATTTTGTGAAAGTAGTGCAGAACACTGACTTTTTTTCACCAGCCAATTATGACACATTACACTGTTCATTAAAGTGGTTGTAAACCTCAGAAATTAGAAGTGAACAAAGCACATCCCTCTATAGTGTGTACTTACCTGGATCCAAAGCACCAAGTCTGGTTCCTCTCTGATCTACGATTCCTCTTCTATCTACATGAGAAGTTATAGAACTGTAAGCTGACATCTTACTCTCCTGGGAGATGACTTGCCCCCCTTCAGCACACAGCACGTGACTCTAAAGCCTAGTACACACGGCCGAGATTCTCGTCAGGAAAAAAGCTGTCCTTTTTCCTGACGAGATTCTTGACAAGAATCTTGTCCTGGCCGAGTGTACACACGTACGATTCAAAAGAACCGCCGTTCTTTTGAATGGCACGAACACGGTGACGTCATCGACTACGACATCTTGCTTCACCCTACCTATGCTACCGCGCATGCGTCGATGTCATTTTGAGCATGCGCGGGTTTCCATGGAGGCACGTAAGTATACACAAGCTCGGGTTTCTCATCGGGATCCCGATGAGAAAATAGAGAGCTGGATCTCTATTTTTCTCGTTGAGATTCTGGGCAGATTTCCAGACGAGAAACCGGAAAGCCTCGTACACACGCACGGTTTTCTCGGCAAGAAAGCTCTGCCAGCAGTTTTCTTGTCGTTTCTTGCCGAGAAAACCGAGGCCATAGACTTTGCTCAGTGTTTTTCTCTATGAGCCTGCTAGAGAGGGCTGTGTCCCTTCCCTCCAATCAGCTATCAGATATCAATGAGCTCTGTGCTTTAGCTCTGCCGTATGTGTGAGAAGTCAGAAGTGATAAGTCAGATCATCACCCCCTGCTTTCTGCTGCTGAGAGATGGTGTGTAAAATGTGTGTTTTAGAAGGCTGTAAAGGGGAGAGGGATGCAGATAAACAGGTACAACTTATGAGGAAGGATTAGTTTCATCTCTGTATATCGCCTGAGGCTTGTTCTTAGTCCTTAGGAGGGTTCTGACTCATAGCGGGTCCCAATTTAGATACTCCAATCGCTCAGTAGAGTGCGAGGTGCCAAGTCACTCCACATACAGAACTTCAGTCACTAGCCACCACTGCTTCCTCTACCCAGCTGGCTGCTCTCCTTCTTACTGTATTTTTCTCCATAACCTCAAGTGTTAATCATCTTGGATTTATAACTACAAGGGCTAACTCTGTTATAGACTCTTTACTGTGTAACACAGAGGGGTAATTATGGCAGACACTCTCAGTTCCCCAGTACTTCAGATACACTATGAATACACTTTGTTAATCGCACACTTGATTTCACTTCCAGTTCCAAGTACCTGAGACCAGGCAAATCGTTTTTAACAGAAAAATGTGTTTACTTAGTACAACAGTAGTTACATGTTGAGGTAGTACAGTTTAGATGACATGATAAATGTGCATAAAACATTTCCCCTTCTCATATAGTGCAGCATACTAGATTTGGTTGTGCTGTGCAACCGGCTGTGCTATTCCTGCATGGTGCTGTCCATAACTGGTACAAGGAAAAGTCTCTCTCTCTCCAAAAAGTGGTCTCAAAGTCCACCTTTGTGGGAGCCTATGACCAGGTCCCATTAAAGGGTTACAACACCGTTCTGATAGGTCCTATAGTACATAGGGTTCTCACCTTATCACTCCCATACCCTGACTGCACCACAAGGCTGATCCTTCCCTGTATATATAACCTGACAAAGGGGGGTGAGTCACACACAGGGGAAGATGAAACCCTTAACTCCTGCAGCACCAGCCAACAGTTACCAGGACAGGCTTAAAGTGACACTTAGGTTCACTTTAAAAAAATAAATAACAAAGATATCATGCTTACCTCTATTGTGCAGTTCGTTTTGCACAGAGTATCCCCAATCGTCCTCTTCTGGGGTCCCATGGCGGCTCCTCCCTGCTAGAGCTAACCCCCTTTGGGAAGCTCTCTCTCGAGGGGGTTACCTTGCGGGCGCGTTCCCGTGTCATACAATCGGCATCCATAGCCGCCGATTGTATGACTCGGCCCTGCCCCCCAGGGGCCACGTCATTGGATTTGATTGACAGCAGCGGGAGCCAATGGCTACGCTGCTATCAATCTATCCATTGAAGAGCCGATCAGCCATGGGGAGAACGACGCGGGATCGCGCCCTCGGAAATTCGGGGCTTAGGTATGTAAAACGGGGGCTTGGGGGGGGCCGGACACTGCAAGGTGTTTTTTCACCTTAATGCATAGGATGCACTAAGGTGAAAAAATACGAAGCTTTACAACCCCTTTAATAATAACCTTATGGAGGCACCTGCCTACAAGTGGACTATCATTTTTAGAAAGCCAGTATTAATGGTGGGCTAGGGCGGCAAGAATTAATTTTTTCTTATGTTTGTCTTTCACAAATTTTTCGTTTTTATTATTTTAGTTTTGTTATTTTGGGCTGGAACTGCACAGATCCCTATAAATGTAAACATACAGGTGATTACGGTGAAATCTTTAAATGAGTTTACTAGTCTTTTGTATTTTTATAGGCATGTGAAGCCAGATGATTGTGCTTTACTGTTCCCCTCTCTCAGTCCAAATCAATCCGTCTGCACAGACTAACATAAAACAACGCAATCTCCAGATGGCTTATCCTGAAGTTCATGTTGCTTAAGTTTATTAAAATCTGTACCCCTTTCTAAAAGCTAGACTTTAATAGATCCCCTTTCTACCCCCTAATGTCTATTTTAAATATAATTTATTATTTGCTGAAACTCTTTAGTGTTACGCTGATCTTGCAGTATGAAGGTGAAGTACTCCATGATCCCAGTAGAAATCCCCCCTAGGATATATGTACTGCTGGCTGACAACCAGTCAGCATTCAACTGGACTTGTTCTGTAAGGTTGAAGACATTTGGCTGCTTATCCAAGCAATTCCTCTGTTTTAATGAGTGTCACGAACATACCACAGCATTTATATCCACATGGGTAACTCAGTCACCTTAATCCAGTCATCACAGAATGTGTCAAGGCAGACGTTGATTGTCCAATGACATGATGACATGTGTGAAAGTTTGCTAATTTACCCTGTTCTAATTACATACTTCGTGGCATGATGTCATGAAATCTGGGACAGTTGATAATTATTTCAGTTATATAGCTAAAGGTGGGAAATGCTGAGAGATGTTAAAGTGGTTGTAAACCCTTACAGACCATCTAGACCTACAGGTAAGCCTAGATTAAGGTTTACTTGTAGGTGGAAGAAATATCTCCTTAACCTACACGTCACTGCCGGCTCCCGTAAGCATGCGCGGGAGTGACGTCATCACGGCTCCGGCCAATCACAGCGCCGGAGCCGCGATACAAGGAAGTGAGATGGCGCCGGTGGAGAAGAGGAAAGACGGCCGCTGCGGGGGCTTCAATCTCAGGTAAGTACTACATAATGAGCTAGTATGCTATGCATACTAGCTCATTATGCCTTTGTCTTGCAGGTCTTATTTTATTTTATTTTTCTTGAGGAGGGTTTATTTCCTCTTTAAAAAAGTATTATATGTGTGTAGCGATACCCCCGAAGGGGCTGCTGGATTAATTTTGGATCCTGCCGTTACCCCCCTTATTTCACCGTCCCAGAACTTAAGAGTCTATGTTAAGTAATTAGAATAGAGGTGATTGCCAGTCACTTCAGTCTTTTTCTCAATTGCTTTATTAAACAAACTTCAGATAGAGGGATAGAGGGTTAGGGGAAGTTCAGATACCTTGGTTTTGCAGATCACTAATGCGGTTCTTGAATCCAGATGACAACAGCTTTCTGTCTCTGGTTCTTGCGACAACCGGATAGGCCTCTTACACCGACCTAGCAGCCGGTATGAAGCACGGACAAAGTCTCTGCCACAGACTTCAGTGGAAACTCCTGGATAATCCCCTGCCACAGGATTGTTTAGCCAGTAGTTAGGTAGTTAGGTCAGCTGCACAGTACCTGAACCTTTAAGCCATCCGGCAGTACTGTGAGGTAGGTTACTTGGGTGCATCCTCCAAGCGAGTCACCAGGCCCTTCCTAAGATACCAGCCATCAGCTCAGTCCTCTCCAGTAAGGTCCTCCCCTGGAATATTCTCCGCTTGAGTGGCTTCCTCCCGCAGGACAGACAGCACAGGAGCACCTTTCGTTAAGTAGGCCCCAGACAGGCTTCTGGGCCTACTTGCAGAAAACACAGCAGCATAGCCTCAGGCCTGGAGGACCACGAGGCAGGAAGGACCCCAAAGCACATGGCACTGCTCCTTAAATATCCTTCCCCCAGCATGCCCAGCTACAACGAAGCTCCTGATTGGGCTGTTTTCTGGGAGAAAGAATATCCAATGCACTTCAGCTGGCTGTATTTCTGACACTGGAATGTGACAACAGTGACACCTACTGGCAACAGTGGGAAATGCACACAAACAGCCAAAGCTGGAACCGAAATCAACAATTTACATAATCACTCTGAGCTATTTACAGCTCAGATAAGACTAAATTTACAGAATAGCGCCTGCTCAAAAGTAGCAGGGCGCTACATGTGACAGGTGGTGTCCAAGGCCCCCATCCTTGTTTATAGGTGGTTGGTCCTGTTTGACAAAAATGGCCTGTTTTGCACCTCTTGATAACCAGTCTGTCCAAAATGTGAACCTCACTTCGTGCAGGGACATCTCTTTTCCTAAAACTAAAGAAGCATATATTGTCTGAATACAAGAGGCTTGTGTACTTTGTGTATTACTTCCAGATCTGTGCAGTAATCTAGTATGAAACTTTGCCTCTGTGCAGGAGCTTCCTTTAATAAAGACCGGTCACTGCTGTTCTCTCTTCTTGTGCAGGGTGATGGGTCTTGGCTACGCCCTCAACAGTAATTTTATGCATGCAGCCTGTAGTGGATGGGTCTCCCAGGCCACTCCCACAGCTCTGCTCTCTGCACAGGCATATACAGCACAAGGATGATGTCATTGCTACTTTTGCAGGGTTCACAAAAGGCATTTGGTGCACACAAAGATTACGTATATTCTTTGTGGTTATGTGACTACGTATATTTCTTTTGCCTGGATTTAGACTTTAAGATGTGTGAAAGATGCATGAAAGACTGCAGAGTCCTGACCTGTACATATCATTCTGCTATGTTGGGTCATCGGTTTGTTGACAGGCTGTTTTGTCTTCCCAATGTTCTCTTGCATTTCTCACTACATTGCACTGCATAAACCAAGTTATTTTGTGTTTGGGTGTTGGATCCCTTGAATATACAAGCTTCTGTCTCAGTGTACAGCTGGGCTCAAAGAACACAGGGATTTGATGTTTGTTAAAAATCCTTCTGAGCATTTTTGACACTCCAGATACAGTGCCTTGAAAAAGTATTCATACCCTTTGACATTTAAAAAAAAAAAAAAAAATTATGTTACAACTGTAGCGATACCCTCAACTTAAGAGAGCCGCAAGTTTTGATTTTGGGCCCTGAGTACAGCTTCCTCAACCCCCCGGCAATCTGCTCTACCCGCTCTGGCACAGTTAACCCACAGCAATTTCACATAAACAATCACTTATGCTTTAAATGTGGGTGTGTGAAATTGATAACTCAGACTCATAGACAATGTTGTAAATAATAACTGACTTTACTGCTAGTGGTAAGATAAAAGGGGATAACATGCATGTAACATTTGGTTCACAACACATAAGCAGGTCCCTGCAGTTATAAATCACAATACTGTGTGCGTGTGTACCAGCAATGGAAAGGGGACGGAACGCCACGTGGGGCGACCGTTACCTAAACACCCTGTGGTGTGATAACTAACTTATAACTATCTAACGGATCAGGCCTGATCCCTAACCATGAAACTCAGTCTTAGAAGAAACACAAATCTTCACCGGCACAGGATCTGTAAAGGTGGTGCACTTGAAGTATTTAAATCCATGTATTTGTAATCCAATAGGGGGGGGGGGTAATTCTCCCTCACCAGAGGTGTTAGGCCTCGGAAGTCTAGTAGGCACAAAGTATAAAAATAACAGTTTAAAGATGAGCTTTCGCTCGCTCACCACTCCGGAACACTTCCCTCAGTCCGGAACTCCCACCGGCTGTGTCGGTCCTCGTCCACAGCGGCCTCTGCGATCGGATCCCCGATCCAGATAACTTCAGAAGAGATGAGTCTGGATGCCACCCAGGCTCGCAAAGGGGGTGGAAGGCTCTTTGGTTCGCTCCACAGGCCCCAGGCTTCAGGCCTGGAACAGCACAGATCCGCACAGGTGTCTCTCTCTCTCTGCCTCCCCGTGTCCAAAGAGACAGAGCTAGGCCTCGCCCCCTCCTTATATTCCTTCCCCCCGACTCCCCTCTCTCTGGAATTTCCTGTCTCTGATTAAAGGGGAACACCCCGCTACACACTCCCCCCACTAAAACTCTTTGGTCCCCAAAGATAAACATTTCAACAAAATTCCTGAACCATTTTAGAGAGTGCGGAGTATGATGTTGGTACAGGGAATTGCCACCAAAACTCAGAGGTGGGATTCCCTGTCCCACAGGTCACACTGGCATGAGTGGCCTGCCTAACTGTGCCAGAGAGTGAGCTGGGGTTGCCCTCCACCAAATGAACAGTGGAAGGATTGGAGCACTCGGTACTTCTTCTAGCGGTGGTAACAGAGTCTTCTGAGCTCTTTCCCAATTGAGGGTAGGTTAACTTCATGGGAGGCCTCACGACTCTGCGAGCTCTCTGCTCCCTTGGGACTTCAGGCTCTGGTGCCACAGGCTCTGTTTCAGCAACACTCTCTGACATCGTCACTGGTTCTGGGGCCTCTGTCTCTTCTTCATCTGAGCACAGGCCCGGAATATCTTCCCAGCATTCAGGCACGCCACTGGATGGAATGAACTCTGTAGCTTCTGGGTTCAGGGTCCCATCCTGCATATCCTCAGTGGGTGGAAGGTCTATGGTGGGATTTTCCGGGGTTGGGGAGGGCCATAGCCACTCCAGTTCTCCTCTCCCATCTTCACTTGGTTGAGAAGCCTGTCCACCTCTAGATCGAGAGGTCTGAGACCGAGTGTTGGGTCTGGGAGTATCCAAGATGGAAACAGATTCCGGTAGGTTCCTCACTGGAGGTATCCTGACTGCTTCTTTAAGCGGGAGTAAGTGGTTTCTGTGCCAGGTCTTCAAGGGTCCCACTCTCCCCTCTGGCTTTAACTTGTACACCGGTAGTCCAGGGAGTTTCCTACAAATAACGTAAGGCTCAGACCTCCACCTATCAGCAAGTTTGTGCTTCCCTGGGATCCCTAGGTTGCGTAGCAGAACACGGTCTCCAGGCTGCAGGTCTTGCACTCGAACCTTCAAATCATAGTTCCTTTTATTTCGGGCCCCTCTCTGGTCTGAGGCCGCTTGGGCTTGTTCATAGGCCGCTTTCAAATTATACCTAAGTCTGTCTACATATCCTTTGTGGGAGGTAGCAGAGGTATAGTCTAGAGAAATGCCAAAGGCCAGATCCACTGGCAATCTTGCTTCTCTCCCAAACATGAGGCGGTAGGGAGAGTAACCCGTCACATCACTGGTGGTGCAATTGTAGGCATGCACCAAAGTGGATATGTGTTGACTCCAATGCTGCTTCTTCTCTGTCTCCAGAGTCCCAAGCATGTTTAGCAAAGTCCGGTTAAATCTCTCAGGCTGGGCATCTCCTTGTGGATGATAAGGGGTAGTCCTGGTCTTTTCCACTCCCAGGGAGTCCAGTAGGTTCCGGATCAGGCGACTCTCAAAGTCCCTTCCTTGGTCGGAGTGGATTCTCTGTGGTAATCCATAGTGGACGAAGTATTTTTCTACAAGCACCTTAGCTACAGTGGAAGCCTTCTGGTCTCTGGTGGGGAACGCCTGTGCATAACGGGTGAAATGATCGGTTACCACCAGAACATTTCCCAATCCACTCAAATCGGGTTCGAGGCAGAGAAAGTCAATGCATACCAGATCCATTGGGCCTTGACTCTGTAGGTGGCCCATTGGGGCAGCTTGATGGGGTAGAGTCTTCCTCTGGATGCATCGTGCACAGAAGTGGCAATACTCCTCCACTTCAGCCCTCATACAGGGCCAATAGAACCGGCTTCTGACAAGTTGGAAAGTTCTTTCAGCTCCCAGGTGACCATGCTGGTCATGTAAGGCAACCAGCACAGTCTCTCGGTGCTTCTCTGGGAGAAACAACTGCCATTTATCCTCGGAGTCATCAGAGGGGCCCCTTCGGTAGACCACTCCCTGATTGACCTGTAGCTTGTCTAGCTCTCTCCTTAGCAGATGAGCCTCCTTGGAGGGATGATGTCGAAGTTTCTCTGGACTCTTGTTTTCCAATGCTTCAAAGACCAATCTCCCCATGGGGTCTTCCAATTGGTCGCACCTCAGTTCCTTTTTAGACAGCTTCGGTAAGCATTCCTCTTCAAGTTGAGTCACCCCGCAGTAGTGTTTTGGGACTCCCACTGTGGTAACTCCTATCTCCTCGGCTCTGGAGCCTCCTCGGGCTTGGAATTCAGCTCCTTGACAAAGGGCCCGCACCCCGTCCGGTGCTATCTGAGTCCAGTCCTCCCAGTCATCAGCCATGGCATGAGATCTTCGGGACAGGGCATCTGCATCCCTATTTCCAGCCCCTGGTCTGTACTTCAGACTGAAGTTGAACCCAGATAATGCAGCTAGCCACCTGTGTCCTGTGGCATCCAACTTGGCAGTGGTGAACAGGTAGGTCAGGGGGTTGTTATCTGTTTTCACTGTAAACTCTGCTCCATAAAGGTAGTCTCTTAGTTTGTCCACAACTGCCCATTTGAGGGCCAAGAACTCCAACTTATGGGTGGGGTAGTTTTTCTCCGAGGGGGTCAGACTTCGACTCACATAAGCCACTGGTCGCATTTGCTCTTCATGTTCCTGGTAGAGCACTCCCCCTAGGCCTTCATGACTAGCATCAACATGTAACTCGTAGGGCCTGGTGGGATCAGCATAGGCCAATACTGGGGCTGTGGTGAGGCTCCTCTTCAAGGTTCTGAAGGCCTCTTCACACCTGGGGGTCCACTGATCTTGAACCGACTCCCCAGGTCTTCTAGGGCCCAAGCCATCCTCTTCCCCTTCAGTCCGGAGCAGTTCATTTAAGGGCTTGGCAATACGGGCAAACCCATCCACAAACCTCCTGTAATAGGAGCAGAACCCCAGGAAAGATCTAAGTTCGGTGACTGTTGTGGGTCTTGGCCAGGAGGTAACTGCCTCCAACTTCTCAGGATCAGTCGCCACCCCTTTTTCAGACACTACGTGTCCCAGATAATTCACCGAAGACTGGTAGAACCGACACTTCTCGGGGGAAAGCTTCAACCCCTCTTCACTAAGTCTCCTCAACACTTTCTCCAATCGGGCCTCATGTTCCTCCAAAGTTCTCCCGAAGACAATGACATCGTCCAGGTACACGAGGACTTCTATGAGGTTCATATCTCCGACAGTCTTTTCCATGAGACGTTGAAAAGTAGCTGGGGCCCCAGATAGGCCCTGAGGCATTCTGTTAAACTCAAAGAATCCCACAGGAGTTATGAAAGCGGTCTTTTCTCTATCCTCTGGGTGCATGGGGATTTGATAGTACCCGCTCTTGAGGTCCATCACGCTGAACCACTTGGCTCCAGACAAACTCTGTAAGGCGTCCTCTATCCTTGGCGTGGTGTACTGATCAGGGGTGGTCCTCCTGTTGAGAGTTCTGTAGTCAATGCAGAGCCTCAACGACCCATTCTTCTTCCTGACCACCACTATTGGAGAGGCATAGGGGCTTCTGGATTCTCGAATCACCCCAGTCTTTTTCAGTTCTGCAAGCTGCTCCCTCAGATCCTCCAGATCTGCCAGCGGAACCCGCCTGACTCTCTCCCTGAACGGTTTGTCTTCTTGCAGGCGGATGCGGTGGGTAGCACTCCTCGCACACCCCACATCGAACTCATCTTTGGAGAAAATCTTCTCCCATCTAGTCAGCTGGGCCTTGGCTCTCTCTTTCCAGGCTCCAGGTAAATTCGGGTTCTCCATGGAAAGTTTTTCCCAAACATCTCCTTCTTCACCCGTCCCCTTTACTTCTGACCAGCTGACTGGGACAGCAGGACTCACCTGTCCCAACAGCATCCGGGCAGGGATCTCTATGGCCCTTTCTGTAGAGTTCCTCACACTCACCGGGACTCTTCCCCTGGCTTTCTTTTTTTTTTTCTTCCAATATAGCCTCTTCCTCTCTAATCATTCGGATGAGGTCAGGGTACTCCAGATTCTTCCCATCCTGCCGGGCACGCAGTGTCCATGCAATTGGATCCATGGGTTGAGCTCCCCTCACTACCTGTTGAGCACGGGCCTCATCTACTTTCCCTGGGCTGATCCCCTTCTTTAGGATCATCCTATGCAGTATTTTGTCCAGGCGTCCCATATAGTCTGATAGTTTCTCACCTTCCTTCTGGTAGCAATGCTCCAGCTGATAAGCAAGCTCCGTGACTTTCTCTGTCCCACCAAACACATTCTGTAACACATCGAGGCACTCTTGTGCAGTACAATCTGCCTTGCTCATCTTCAGGTTGCGTACGGCCTCTAGAGCAGGCCCTTTCAAACTTTCCACAACCCTCTGTTTCTTTCTGCGGTCCGGAACTTCCCATAACTCTAGTGCCTGAGTTGCGCTGTCTAGCCACTCCTCAAATCCCTCTTCTTCCAAGGGTACTGGTTTCCTCCCTGAAAACATCCGGAGTTTCCTGTACCCCGACATCGGGTAATCTGTGGGCTCTTTCTTGCACTGAGCTACAATCTCCCCCAGAACAGCGCATAATTCTGCACTAAGGGTGCCTGGGCTTGTCCTGGGACTCTTTGTGTCCTTCTGTGGGGATGACGGGGAAGATGGCTGCGGTGACAGTGTTATTTTTGTCTGAGGGCTGTCTCTTGTGCGCGGCAGCGCATGCAGCAAATGATAGACCTGATCGTCCTCATCTTGTATGCTGTTGCCTCTAAACTGTTCAGGAATTTCTGCCTGCCATTCCAGTAAGACATGTGAAAGTCCCCCATTAGTTTTCACGTCTATCACCCATGGTTTGTGAATCGGTGATAGGGACATTATGAGTTGTATCATTGCTTGTGTCTGCCATATCCCCGGGAGTTCTATAACTGCCGTCCTGGCTGGGTCTACGCCCCATCTCTTGTACCACTGTCCCACCTCTATCGCGTCCATGCCGGTAGCTTCTGGCGGTTTCACCGCTATCTCAGTAATCCCGGATGTACGAGCCCCCACGTGTAGCGATACCCTCAACTTAAGAGAGCCGCAAGTTTTGATTTTGGGCCCTGAGTACAGCTTCCTCAACCCCCCGGCAATCTGCTCTACCCGCTCTGGCACAGTTAACCCACAGCAATTTCACATAAACAATCACTTATGCTTTAAATGTGGGTGTGTGAAATTGATAACTCAGACTCATAGACAATGTTGTAAATAATAACTGACTTTACTGCTAGTGGTAAGATAAAAGGGGATAACATGCATGTAACATTTGGTTCACAACACATAAGCAGGTCCCTGCAGTTATAAATCACAATACTGTGTGCGTGTGTACCAGCAATGGAAAGGGGACGGAACGCCACGTGGGGCGACCGTTACCTAAACACCCTGTGGTGTGATAACTAACTTATAACTATCTAACGGATCAGGCCTGATCCCTAACCATGAAACTCAGTCTTAGAAGAAACACAAATCTTCACCGGCACAGGATCTGTAAAGGTGGTGCACTTGAAGTATTTAAATCCATGTATTTGTAATCCAATAGGGGGGGGGGTAATTCTCCCTCACCAGAGGTGTTAGGCCTCGGAAGTCTAGTAGGCACAAAGTATAAAAGTAACAGTTTAAAGATGAGCTTTCGCTCGCTCACCACTCCGGAACACTTCCCTCAGTCCGGAACTCCCACCGGCTGTGTCGGTCCTCGTCCACAGCGGCCTCTGCGATCGGATCCCCGATCCAGATAACTTCAGAAGAGATGAGTCTGGATGCCACCCAGGCTCGCAAAGGGGGGTGGAAGGCTCTTTGGTTCGCTCCACAGGCCCCAGGCTTCAGGCCTGGAACAGCACAGATCCGCACAGGTGTCTCTCTCTCTCTGCCTCCCCGTGTCCAAAGAGACAGAGCTAGGCCTCGCCCCCTCCTTATATTCCTTCCCCCCGACTCCCCTCTCTCTGGAATTTCCTGTCTCTGATTAAAGGGGAACACCCCGCTACACAACCAAAACCTAAATGTATTTTATTGGGATTTTATGTGATAGACCAACACAAAGTGGCACATAATTGTGAAGTGCAAGGAAAATGATAAATGCTTTTCTTTTCAATTTTTTTTATAAATAAATATCTGAAGAGTGTGGCATGCATTTGTATTCAGCCCTCTATTCTAGTCTGCATCTCCCCAAGGTAATACTTAAAATCTGGCCTGTTAGTGGGTCCTGAGGACAGGAGTTTAGAGCCACTGGTTTAGATCAAAGCATATTAATGTGTTAGAATGGCCCAGTCAAAGTCCAGACCTAAATTGAATTGAGAATCTGTGGCAAGACTTGAAAATTGCTGTTCACAGACGCTCTCCATCCAATCTGACAGAGCTTGAGCTATTTTGCAAAGAATTAAACACAAAATATAAAGTGAATTAAAAATAAGTGCAGTAGTGAGCCACAAAAAATTATTAAATAAGTAAATATTGACAGTATAAGTAATGTATAATTAATCCGTGGAGAAGTTCATAAACAAAGTCCATCAAAGGAAACCTCCTTAGTGCAAAAATCAACAACAATCCAATGTGAAGTGAAGTGTTCCAAAAAAAAGAAGAAAGCTTGCTCCCAAACGTGAAGTAATGGATACAATGGTGACACCCGGGTGAGAAAGATATATATCCTGCTTACCAGATGCCCATGACTGCATCCAACAGTCTCACCCAGCACAGGGAAATTAGGCTTCCCCCACAGCCTTTAAATTTCAATGGTGTAGATTCCTCGCCCAACCTTAAACTCAGGCATGAAAAAAGAATTCCATAGGGTAGTATGTCAAACCAGCTTAGTTTATTAAAAAGTATTGCACTTACAATGTCGAAGATCGTTGGAAGCAGTGATCACAATACAACGATATGGCAGTAACAGCTCCGGAGTAAGTCCGTGTCTCTCGTTCCTGTTTGTTCCGCGGCACTTCCTCGTATTCAGGAGAGATCCAAGGGATGAGATTCGCTATCGCAGCTCTGGACGGTTAGTAGGCAGAAGACAGGATCCCAGGAGGGAAAAGGACAATCCAGGTAACGTAGTCAGAACAAGCCAGGGAGGGTCGGCAGCAAGGTTAACCAGGTCCAAGGGATAATCCAGGAATCGTAGTCAAGACAAGCCAAGTAGGTAACCAAAAAGCAAGAGCATCCATAAACAGGAACCTATCCTAAGGCCTGTCACCATTGTATCCATTACTTCACGTTTGGGAGCAAGCTTTCTTCTCTTTTTTTTGGAACACTTCACTTCACATTGGATTGTTGTTGATTTTTGCACTAAGGAGGTTTCCTTTGATGGACTTTGTTTATGAACTTCTCCACGGATTAATTATTAACATTACTTATACTGTCAATATTTACTTATTTAATAATTTTTTGTGGCTCACTACTGCACTTATTTTTAATTCACTTTATATTTTGTGTTTAATTATTTAGTTGATTATTCACCCATTTTATGTTCTCCTAACTTAATTTTTGGAGATCTTATTTCAGCGCTGCATACCTTTGTTTTTTATGTTTTGTATAGTTTTAGTATTTAGCTATTTATGCTAGCTGCTGTCCTTTGATCACTGATCACTTTACCAATTTCAATTGCTTCTCCAGCGCAACGTTAGCCCTAGGGCTTTTTTCCTTTCTATTTTGCAAAGAAGAATGGGAAAAATGTCACTTTCTAGATGGTAAAGACATATCCAAAAAGACTCAGTATTGACTCAGAGGGGCTGAATACAAATGCCCGACACAGTTTTCATATTTTTATTTGTAAACATTTTTGAAAACCATTTATAATTTTCCTTCCACTTCACAATTATGTGCCACTTTGTGTTGGTCTATAACATAAAATCCCAATAAAATACATTTACGTTTTAAGTTGTGTAGTGCCCTGCTCCTGTTGACCAGGCGCTTGCATGTAAATTTAGTGGGTTATCTGTTCTGTATATAGTTCAGATTTAATATTATGGCTAAATTAGCCTCTGCTCCAGCATTGGCTGTGTCGTGTGCAGTTCCACACAGTTGCCTGTGGGTGTCGTTGTCACCACCGGCCAGTGATGGAAGGATGACAGGCTAAGGTGTATTGGGTGTCTCTTTCCCCAGAAGCAGCCCAGTGGGAGTGGTCTCCCCACTGTGCATTCTGGGAGAGGATACTTAAGGGGCAGACGCCATCTTTTCGCTCTCTAACCTCATGGCCTGCCTGGCCTAAGGTATGTGACAATTCCTCTTCTGGCCTCGGGGCCCTGCTGGCCTGAGGCTACGTGACTGCAAGTAGGCCCAGAAGCTGTCTGGGGCCTACTGGTTCAGAGGTGGTCCTGTGCTGTCTGTCCTGCGGGAAGAAGCCGAGCAATTGAAGGATCCGGGGAGGACTCGTCTTGGAGAGGACCGAGAGCAATGCTGGTATCTCAAGAAGTGCCTGGTGACTCAATTGGAGGATGCATCCTAACCAATCTACCTCACAGTACTGCCGGATGGCTTACAGGAACTTTGGTACTGTGTTGCTGTGTTCACTATTAATAGCCTGTGGCAGAGGATTGTTCAACTATTATTGTTCTCATCGAGTCTGTGGCAGAGACTTTTATTCCGTGCATCATTCCGGCTGCTAGGTTAGTGAGAGAGGCCTATCCGGGTGAGCAAGATCCGTTGACTGAAGTGTACTTGTCTCTGGGATCTCAAGTTCCTCAGTGATCTGCACCAGGTATCTGAACCTTTCCCAAACCCTCCATCCCTCTACTGCTCAAGTTATTCAATAAAAAGCATTGAAAAAGGACTAATTGACTGTGCATACATCCGTGGGTGCAAGGCCCAGTATAGACTCTAAGTTTCTAACCTGGTGAACTGTGTTTAGGGGTAACAGCAAAGACCCAAAAATATAACCAGCAGCTCCTACGGGGGTAGTGCTACAGTTGTAATGTGGAAAATTTCAAGAGGTGTGAATACTTTTTCAAGGCACTGTACATACAGAATGACTATATTACTACAGCTGTTCAGCTTCTCCCCTTTTTTTGATAGACCCATGTTTTTGCTTGACTTTATGGATGTTTTGGGGCACTTTCACACTGAGGCGTCGGCAGTAAAGCGCTGCTATTTTTAGCGGCGCTTTGCCATCGTTTTAGCGGTGCTTTTCGGCCGAAAAAGGGTTAAAGGTGACCGCAAAGCGCCACTGCAGCGGCGCTTTGTCAGCACTTCGGCGGCGCTGCCCATTGATTTCAATGGGCAGGGGCACTGTAAGATGCTGCTTGCATTACTTTTTTTAGTGTCCTGCCAACGCACCGCTCCAGTGTGAAAGCACTCGGGCTTTCACACTGAAGTGAGAGGAGAGCCGCTTTAAAGGCGCTTTGCAGGCGCGATTTTTAGCGCTATAGCGCCTATAAAGCGCCTCAGTGTGAAAGTAGCCTTAACCACTTAAGCCCCGGACCATTTTGCAGCTAAAGGACCAGGCCACTTTTTGCGATTCGGCACTGCGTCGCTTTAACTGACAATTGCGTGGTCGTGCGATGTGGCTCCCAAACAAAATTGACATCCTTTTTTTCCCACAAATAGAACTTTCTTTTGGTGGTATTTGATCACCTCTGCGGTTTTTATTTTTTGTGTTATAAACCAAAATAGAGCGACAATTTTGGAAAAAAAATCTATATTTTTTACTTTTTGCTATAATAAATATCCCCAAAAAATATATAAAAAAACTTTTTTTTTCCTCAGTTTAGGCCGATACGTATTCTTCTACATATTTTTGATTTGCGCAAAAGTTATAGCGTTTACAAAATAGGGGATAGTTTTATGGCATTTTTATTATTTATTTTTTTACTAGTAATGGCGGCGATCAGTGATTTTTTTCATGACTGCAACATTATGGCGGACACATCGCACACGTTTGACACATTTTTGGGACCATTGTAATTTTCACAGCAATCAGTGCTATAAAAATGCACTGATTACTGTGAAAATGACACTGGCAGTGAAGGGGTTAACCACTAGGTAGCGCTGTAGGGGTTAAGTGTTCCCTGCATAGTGTTTCTTGCTGTAGGGGGGATGGGCTCTGTGTCACATGACACTGATCTCCGCTCCGAGTACACGGAGCCGAGATCAGTGTCATTGTCACTAGTCAGAGCGGGGAGATGCTTGTTTACACAAGCATCTCCCCGATCTAAACCTCTGTGAGACGATGGCGGGGATGGCGGCAGGGTCACGAGCGCGCCGCCGGTGACGTGCGCGCGACCACATGGACAGGCATTTAAAGGGGACGTACAGGTACGTTGATATGCCTGTCCGTGCGATTCTGCCGACGTATATGTACAGGCGGCGGTCCTTAAGGCCTCATGCCCACGGACGTTTTTACAGCTGCGTTTTTTACAGCTTAAAAACGCCTGTCCATGTTAGTCTATAGCTTCACGCCCACCTAGACGTTTTTGAGCTGCAAATAGCATAGACGTTTTTAAGCTGTAAAAAAAAACCAGGACCAGTGCGTTCCTCAGCGTCAGAGTTAGGCAGAAAAAAACGCAAAGCGTCAAAAAACGCGCAGAAACGCGCAAAAACGCGCACTAACGCGCGGTCGCGTTTTTTAGCTCCGACGTTTTTTGTTTTGTTTTTTTTCGCAAAAAAAACAATAATTTACAATAACATGGACAGGCGTTTTTAAGCTGTAAAAAACGCAGCTGTAAAAACGTCCGTGGGCATGAAGCCTTAGTAGTTAAAGAAAGTCTAGTCTGGGTAGCCACAAACATTAAAACACTCCCTGTATTTGTTGTTGCCATCACAGCCCAGTGTTGCAGAGTTCTAATAACTCCCAGTTTGTGTTCCAGTGTTTGGGTGGAGTCAAAAAGCAAATAATTGTGTGTGTGTGTGTGTGTACAAAAAGGTTAATTTTTTATTCCGTGCTTCTTTCCATGTAAACTTGATGTTTTCTTCCATTGAGTATATGAGTTCACTAAGAGCTTGCAACTAAGATGTTGTTATCTTGACTTATGAATTTCCCACATACCTGAGCCAATGACTTGCTGTTGTTCCCCTGAATTAGTTCAATGCTCTTCTTTCCACCTCCATTTACAGGTTAGCTACAATGGCAGACACTGGGGAGTCCCTTGCACAGCCACATTTCTGTGCTGTAAATAAGTGATTTATGAGAAACGTCCTCCATAGAATATACATACATGGTCTGACTTGCATTCTACTTGGCTGTCAAGGGTCTTATCTTGCTTCAGATGTTTCCTTAAGCTGGCCATAGATGGTTTGAATCTCAGTCGGTTCAGCAGGGAACGGCCAAGATTCAAACCATCTACGGGCAGGCTGATTGTACCCAAGGTGATCCATTTATTGACTTGGGTAGAGCTAGCATGTCAGATTTACTACACCGATCTCGGTAAAGAGCCTCCGTCAGAGGCTCTTTACCACATGATCAGCTGTTTCCAATCACGGCTGATCACGATGTTAACAGGAAGAGCCGTTGATCGGCTTTTCCTCACTCTGACAGACGCGAGTAGAGGAGAGCCGATCGGGTCTGTGCTGATTGTTTATCAGCACAGCCCCCCCTCGGATGCCCACCCAGGACCACCAGGATGCCGGAATGGACACCAGGGAAAATGCCAATATGTGCCCAGGCAGCTGCCAATCAATGCCCAGGCAGCTGCCAATCAGTGCCCACCCACAATGTCTGCCAGTGCCACAAGGGATGCCTATCAGTGCCATCTAGAAAAGAAAACATCCTGGACTGCCGCACTTCATTGAAGGCATCTTTATTTAGTAAATCAAAATAATAAAATCCAAAATACAGTCAAATACAAAAAGTAGACATGCAGGGACAAGTGGCTAACGCGTTTCACATCGTTAGATGCTTACTCATAGCTGGAGTATACAGGAACCGAAGTGTGTTTAAGAGGAGAACGCAAAAGCTTCTCCACCAATCAAAAATTGTTGATCACAACATGAAGACATTAAACACATTATTGGATCCCGCAATCTCTAAAAGTCAGTGGCATCTATCAGTGACGCCTATCAGTGCCCAGCAGTGCCGCCTATCCGTGCCCATCAGACCCCAGCAGTGCCGCCTATCAGTGCCACTCATAAGTACCCATCAATGCAGCTTTTTAGTGCCCATCAGTGTCGCCTATCAGTGCCCACCAGTGCCACCCATGAGTGCCCATCAGTGCCGCCTATCAATGCCCATCAGTGCTGCATATCAGTGACACCCATCAGTGCCACCTACCAGTGCCCATCAGTGCTGCCTATCAGTGCCCATCGTCAGTGCCCATCAGTGCCAACTCATTGGTGCCACCTCATCAGTTGCCGCCTTATCAGTGCCCGTCATGTGCCACCTTATCAGTGCCCATCAGTGAAGGAGAAAACATACTTATTTACAAAATTTTATAATCGAAACAAAAGAAAAACTTTTTTTTGTTTTTTAAAATTTTCGGTCTTTTTTTTATTGTTTAGCAAAAAATAAAAACCGCAGAGGTGGTCAAATACCACCACAAGAAAGCTCTATTTGTGGGAACAAAATGGTAAAAATTCTGTTTGGGTACAGTGTAGCATGACTGTGCAATTGTCATTTAAACAGCGACAGCGCTGAAAGCTGAAAATTGGCTTGGGCAGGAAGGGGGGTAAGTGTCTGGTATTTAAGTGGTTAACCTAGTTACATGTGACCAAGTTGAGGCTGCTGACAATCAGTCTTAGAGACACACCTTCCTTGTCTACCTTACATACACTTTGATTAGAGCGTGAATTCTTAAAGAGGAGCTCCAGACATATTTGTGTTTATTAAAAGTCAGCAGCTACAACAACTGCAGCTGCTGACTTTTAATAAACAGACACTCACCTGTCCAAGAATCCAGCAATGTGCTCACCCAAGCTGTTTATTCCATCGTTGTTTTGTCTCCGGCGCCAGCATCTCAACTGTGGGCACCTGGTTGTGACTGTTTGCGGCTTTTGGGTGGAGCTCTGCTTTAAAGACGTACAGAAAGTACACTCATGTAAACATTAGGGATGAGCCGAAGACCCCCCGGTTCGGTTCGCACCAGAACCTGCGAACGGACCTAACGTTCGGGCGAACTTTAGAACCCTATTAAATACAATGGACGCGAACGTTCGAAATCAAAAGTGCTAAATATAACGGCTAATATGCAAGTTATTGTCCTAAAAAGGGTTTGGGGACCCGGGTCCTGCCCCAGGGGACATGTATCAATGCAAAAAAAAGTTTTAATAACGGTCGTTTTTTCGGGAGCCGTGATTTTAATGATGCCTAAAGTGAAAAAAAGGTGAAATATTCCTTTATATATCATACCTGGGGGTGTCTATAGTATGCCTGTGAAGTGGCACGTGTTTCCCGTGTTTAGAACTGTCCCTGCACAAAATGACATTTCTAAAGGAAAAAAAGTAATTTAAAACTGCTTGCGGTTTTAATGTAATGTCTGGTCCCGGCAATATGGTTGAAAATCATTGAGAAAAATGGCATGGCAGAACATTTCACCTCACTTTCCGTCCCAATGACAAATGTTTTTAGAAAATTTGTTTTTTTTATTGAAACAAGGATTGGTGATAAAGCATCAGTGGAGAGAAGACACCTTTTTCCCATATTAACTCTTAAGCCTCGTACACACGACCGAGTTTCTCGTCGTAAACAACACGTCGTTTTTTTCAACGAGATTCTTGTTAACCTTGTCGATTTTCTCGTCAAGCTTTCTATGCGTACACACTGACATTTCCCAATTTCCTCGTTGTTCTCCGCGGTCACGTCCAGCACGTACAACGGCACTATAAAGGGGAAGATCTTTTTTCTTGGCGCCACCCCTTGGGCTGCTTTTGCTGATCTCGTGTTACCGCGTGTGAAGTAAAAGTTTGGGAAGAGACGATTCGCGCTTTTCAGTCTTCGTACTTTTCAGTTCGTTTTCTGCGGTTCAGTTTGTGCTTGTGGGTTCGTATCTTGACTTTCAGGGCGTCTAGGCAGGTCGTATCTGTTTTACAGTGCGTCCTTGCCTGTTCGTTTCTGTTTTTCAGTTCGTTATTCATAGGCCTTGCTGTTCTAAAGTGCGTTCTGTTCTGTACGTTCTGATAAGACGACCGTTTCCTAGCCATGTCGCCTGGACGTTCTCGTCGTCGAGTTCGTGCTGTGCGTGCGCTTGGTGTTGGCGCTTGGTGTTGGTCTGCTTGTTTTGGACCAAGACCAGTCCATGAATGGTGTGAGGAGGAGTTCATGGACCAAGAATTGGTTGCTCCAGCGGGACCAATTCTGCCATATGCCTCTGCTGCGGGAGATCGTCGAGAATAATCCTGAGGACTACAGGAATTTTCTGCGGATGTCTGACCCCGTTTTTCAGGAACTGTTGGCTTTGGTGTCCCCCTATATTACCAGGAAGGACACCGTTATGCGGGAAGCCATCAGTGCTGAGCAGAGGCTCATCGCCACGTTACGTTATCTGGCAACAGGGAGAAGTATTCAGGACTTGAAGTTCACGACAGTCATCTCCCCCCAGGCTCTGGGCCTTATAATCCCAGACACCTGTTCTGCCATCATCCAAGTCCTGCAGGAGGACTATATTAGGGTAAGTTTTCTCCAATAACATCACATTTTATGTATTACATGTATGCTAATGTATTGTATTTCTTTCATCCTTCCCTAATTACCATGATTGTAATATGCTGAGAATGTCCCCTTTGTCCTCATGCATGCTTGAAGCTTTAGATTGCCCCTTTTTTCTCCTCCATGCATATTTTCCTTCACCAACCTTTCCAGCAGGGGCGCCTGTTGCTCCAAATGTTTGGGGGTTCAAACCCCAATTTAGGAAATAAACTTCCTCCTTTTTTGCTCTGGTGCCTATTAAACGCCCCCATTTGTTCCCTCCAATGCAGCCATTTTGTTCCCTCTAATGCAGCCATTTTGTCCCCTCCAATGCAGCCAGTTCCCCCCCAGCCCTGCACTTACCTTCTTGTGGTCAGCACCATCCTTCTTCTGTCCTTGATGTCTTCTCCTTCCCTTGATGTTGCATCAGCCAATCATGTTACCATTAAACAGACTTGGTGAACATGATTGGCAGAGCAGCCTGTCAGTGTTTACCCAAGGAATGCCCCCCCCCCGTGTCCCCTATTTAACTTTTCTGCAGCCAATTACATCCCTCAGGCTGTAATGTGCAAGACAATTTTCCTTCCTGTTTCTGATATGCAATTTTAAGCCCATAAATGCCGCAGTTCTTCATATGTCGGTCGCTTAACAGGGGGCCATCCACCTGAATAGTGGGCGGCATAGACAATACATAGGTTCATGCAAGGCATGAACCTATGTATTGTTCTGAGTGACGGGCACAGGAGAGAGGGGGCAGTGCTCCAGCGCCCACTCTGGACGCACCGCCACTGCACTGCTATCCTGTGGCCAAACACATCTACCCCCCCCCCTAAAATAATGTATTAATGGACCATCAGAGGGGGTGATGAATATGAAACATGAGCCTTCCATTATACTTATTTAAAACACCTTAATAAATGTAGAATTTGATTGATGTTGGCCTCTAATGTTTTTTATTATAATCTCCTTGTAATGTAATATTTTTAAATTCTAATTTTCTTTCATCTTGTTTGACTCCCCAGCTTCCTTCCACGCCACAGGAATGGCAGACTGTGGCATCGGAGTTTGCCACGCGGTGGGACTTCCCCAACTGTGGTGGTGCTATAGACAGGAAGCACGTCCGCATCGTGCCGCCACCCCGTTCTGGGTCCTACTACTTCAATTACAAGGGGTTTCATAGCATTGTGCTGATGGCGGTGGTGTCAGCACGGTATGAATTCCTCTATGTTGATGTAGGGAAGAATGGCCGGATGTCCGATGGGGGATCCTTCATCCAGACGGAGTTTGCCCTCCGTCTCCAGAGTGATGACCTTGCATTGCCACCGGGTGCAGGGAATATTGAAGGACTCCCCTTTGTTTTTTTGGCTAATGAAGCCTTCGGGCTCGGACCACATCTTATGAGGCCATTTCCTCAGAGGACCCTGACCCCATAGAAGAGGGTGTTCAATTACCGGCTGGCCAGGGGCCGAAGAGTCGTTGAAAATGCCTTTGGCATAATGGCCAGCCGGTTCCGCCTTTTTATGACTTCAATACACTTGGCGGACTACAAAGTAAACTATGTAGTATTATGCTGTTGTGTGCTACACAATTTTCTTTGCCGCAAATCAAATTCCTATATGGCCTCAGTTTTGCCTGAGGCTGGACTTTCCCCTGATAATCCCCTGCCGGGCCTGGAATCTGCCCGTGCTGGCTTGCCCCCCCAAAATGCCCGTGAGGTTCAGGACAAATACATGGACTATTTCACAGGTAGGGGGGCAATTCCTATGCCAGGCTATGTCTAAAGATTCCTGTCTAACGATCCAAATAAAAATCTTGTTTAAACTTCTAACTTTTGTTGGTTTCCTGTCTCCTAGTTTGTCTTAGTGCATTTGTAGTGCCAAGTGTATTTTCCTTTAGTAAATACCAACCATTTCACTATGTAACCTTTAAAAATGTACCAAATAAGGTTAGAGCGTATTAGAAAAAGAAGCTACACGTTGTTTGTGTTCAAATATTTTACTATGTGCAAATTCACACACTTTTTTTTTTATTTTACATTTTTTGTTTGCCTGGCCACAAACCGGCAATTGTTTTCTTAGGAAAATACAAAAACAACAGTTGCATTCCAAAAATTACAAAATTGGATACCTCGGAGCAATCTGAGACATTCACTTACACAAACTATATGTCTCTATGTGCCCGTCCTAATATGGGGTCCTGCCACCCCTTGCCCAGCCAAAAATTGAATATGCACACAATTGGGATTATTTTCCTATAGGGATTTTAGACTCCTGATCCCGATTGTCAACATGTGCTATCTGCCATCAGGGGTGATCAATGGACGTGTTTTGGGGGTGCAACCCCTTCCTCAGTTCACCTACTTTAGATACGAGGAAGGGGTTGCACCCCCAAAAGACGTACATGGATATCCCCTGATGGCAGATAGCACATGTTGACACACTGTGTGCAGATTCAATTTTTGGCTGGTTTGATTGTCAAAAAGTTTTTTAAAAGTTGAAGAACAAACATGAAAAAAAAATGGGGTTGGGATGCCTTATTGAATTCTCCCCAAAACATCGAGAATGTCTTTAAATGTTTGATCCATCACATGAATTCTTTCTTTAATTTTGTCCAGTTCCGTGCTACATTCCATCACTTGCTGGATGAGGCGGAGGGCACTGTCAGCAGAGAAACCTGTACTATCCTTCACCCCAACATTCACATCCCCTAAAAACAAAATAAAAAGGTATTATAACTCTGCAGGCCTACCTCTCTTACCTGAAGCTGTGGTGACAGATACTGACCTGTTGTGGTGACCAGTTCCACAACGTCATCCACCTCTCCTTCCTGCACTTCTCCTTCCTCCACCTCAACTTCCTCTACATCCTTCGGTTGTGGGTCTTTTGGAGTTTGGGGTTGTTGTGAAGCTGTGGGGTTCTTGTGCTCCCTGGAGTGTCCTCCTCCCAGTCTTCTCTCCCCTATGAGAATACACAAAAGGTAGAGTTATCACACAGAAATTCTCTATGTAAAAAAAAAAAAACAGGCTAAATTGCTTGGAAGTGGGGTACAAGTGTGTGTTTGGGCGGAAGTTAAAGATGAATGCATTATTTCTGACCAAGAATATGCTTAGTATTCACCTTTGTCTGTCATTTTTTAGACATGTAGGCAACACAAAAATTCTCTGATGCACCTGTGTGGGACACCCAAAAAAGGCGGGTCTGGTGGCCCACACTATAGTGCTCCAAAGTACAGATGTGGAAGCAGCTGCTGAGTGTCCTCTCCTTTACACAGTTTACAGTTTGCATTTCATTCTCTTTACAAACACATCATCTAGCCTAAAACTTTGTGCCCCAAATTTCCCAAAAAATGGCAGATGTCTAATTACTTTTGTGGCTGTAAAATAAGCCAAAACAGCGGATAGTGGCCGAACGAAGTGTCTGTAACGTAACGAACGATTACTGTGCCCAACCAAGTTCAAAATATTACATTTTGGAAGAGAGTCCAATAAGAAAAAAAAACTAAACCAGCAACATGTCAGTTTAGAAAAGGATTAATAGCAGAAAAGTGTACATTTTACTTACTTTTTGCGAGCATTCTCTTAATGCTCCTTAACTGCTCTGGCTCCCTCAGTTTGAGGTCTGACCACCTCTTTCTGAGCTGCTCATTTGAGCGTTTCACCCTGAAATTCGTCTTCAGACTCTTTACGACTTTAGTGAGGATTTTGGCCTTCCTTCTATTTGGTTTGCTATACGGCCCATGCTTTGCGTCATAATCAGACTTGAGCAAGATGTCCACCATCTCCGCCATCTCCGCAAAAGACATATTCGATGCCTTGAATCTCCTCCTTGATCGTGACGTTTCCTCGGTCTCCGGGCTTGTCTCCTCCTCGTTAGTTGCGGAATTATCAGACACCTGCTGTAACTCCGCCATATCTGTCTGCGCGCCGAAAGAGAAGGGGCGGGGAAAAGATGTTAGTTAGAACATTATGGGCGGGCGACGTGTGCGGAGCGACATGTTCGTATTTTGACGCATGCGTGGTGTGTATATAGCAAACACACATGTGACTATAGTACGTTCGGTGTGCGGAGAGAGGAGTTCAAGTGACGGACGTGCGAACTAAGGTATGTGATTTTGTGACTTGTACAAATTGTTGGCCTATACTGTCTTGAGAATGTTGGAGGATATATATGGTGACTACGATGTTAAGGAGGTTAGACTGTTTGCCTCACATTAGTTATATATTATTTATTTAACTTGCAGATACAATATGAATGTCTTTATTAGTGACAAAGAGTTCCTGGCAGAATTTATTGACCGGGTAAGGGAGCTGCCGGCTCTGTGGGAGACGAAAAACCCCATCCACAAAAAAAGAGGGGTGAGAAAAGCAGCGCTGGAGAAGCTGCTCCCATTTGTGCAGACCAAGGTGCCCACAGCCACAGCAAAACAAGTGGACACTAAAATTGGGAGCTTGAGAGGCACCTACAGGACTGAACGCTCTAAGGTCCTGGCTTCTCAGAGGTCAGGAGCAGCAGCAGGTGATGTGTATGTCCCGATTTTGTGGTACTACAGCAGGATGTCCTTCCTGGATGACCACATTGAGGCAAGGCCATCACTCTCCACTCTTCCCCCCAGACTTCCCTGCAGCCAACCTGAGCCTTCTCTGGAGCAAGAGGAGGCAGCCATCCTGGATGATCCTGATTTGGCCATCTGGAGCCAGGTATAGTATTAAATGAAAATGTATTGGGATAAAATTAATGTTTGCCAAATATGTCAAGATGAGAAACATACAATATTTTGGCTTCCACAAGTGAAATCAAGATCTCGAGACATTAGTCTGCACTTAATTGGGTGCTAAATAGTCAATCTGATGTAGGTGTAAATTAGAAAAAATGATTTCTGGATTTACATTCTAATTGCTTCAATCATGTTTATAAAGTTTGCTGCAAAGATTAAACCAACATATTAAACTATGTCCCTTTTTCATACACAGGATGAAATCAGCCAGGAGGAGGGTCTGGAAACTGTCAGGCAGGAGGAGGAAGGGCCCAGTGGCAGCCAGGAGGAGGCAGGGCCCACTGTGAGCCAGGAGGTGGCAGGGCCCACTGTGAGCCAGGAGGTGGCAGGGCCCAGTGGCAGCCAGGAAGTGGCAGGGCCCAGTGGCAGCCAGGAGGTGGCAGGGCAAAGGAGAAGCACCAGATCCCAGGTGCCTCCCATCCGGCTTCCCAAAAGAGGCAGGAGGGACAGGACCACCAGTGAGGCAGCAATGGCCCTTATTAAAGAGGCCCATGCCACCCTCAAAGAGCCCACATCCCCTGAAGAGGCCATCGCCGGCCTAGTGGAGGCAAAGTTCAAGGTGATGAGCATGGAGCAACGCCTCCTATGCGAGCCCCTGCTCATCACCTTGCTCAACAAGGGGGTGATGGGAAAAATTACCACCAATACCGCCATTTGTGAGGTGGCACAACTGTCCCAACCTCAACCTCCTCCTCCACCTCCACATTCTTCTTCTGCCCCACCCCCTTCTCCTCCACCTCCACCTTGTTCTTCCGCCCCACCCCCTTCTCCTCCACCTCCACCTTGTTCTTCCGCCCCACCCCCTTCTCCTCCACCTCCACCTTGTTCTTCCGCCCCACCCCCTTCTCCTCCACCTCCACCTTGTTCTTCCGCCCCACCCCCTTCTCCTCCACCTCCACCTTGTTCTTCTGCACCACCCCCTTCTCCTCCACCTCCTCCTCCTCCTGACAGGAGTACCCCTCCAGTGGCCCAGCCTCCAGCCAAACGAAGAAGGAAGGCTGCAGGGAAGGCTTCAGGAAAGGTTGCAGGGAAGGTTGCCAGGAAGACGAGGAAGTGATGGCCTTGCTTCATTGTGGTCGGACAGAAGGCAGCCTGTTGTAGTACCACACACTTGGGACATATATATCACCTGCTGCTGTTCCTGACCTCTGGGAGGCCAGCATCAGATTGTGCTCAGAAATGTTGGCCTTCTCAAGCTCCCAATTTTAGTGTCCACACAGGGTTGCTGTGTGCTCTTGGGTCCCTGGGATGCACAAATGGCAGCAGCTTCTCCAGCGCTGCCTTCTCTTTATTTTAGTTCAAACATGAATAAATGTTATTTTTCTTTAAGTTCATACTTGACTATGTGTATTTGTAAAAATGTCAAATCTAGCTTTGGAGTAAGCAGATACATTTGACTGACAAAAAAAGGGACAGATAACAACCCCCCAAAAAAATAACGAAATCGTATTTCCCAAAAAAGGGTGTAAAATTTAAATAATATATATTAAAAGATTCAATGGGAGATCACTACCAAAACATTGCGAAATTACAATTAACATCAGTTTGAAAAATATCAAATTTTTAAATATTCCTAAAAACTTGCACGATATAATACACATAAATCTTCTTAAGAGCAGCATGAAAAAGGTTAAAAAAAGATAGTCATAACTCTGTGTGAATATCAGCAGCAAAAGAAGTTCATTCGTTTGGATTAATGTAACATTCTAACGAAGATTTCAATGCACAACATTTAAACGATGCAAAAATTTGGAGCGTGACGAATGTGCTATCTCCATTACGAAGGCTTGTTTTACCAGAAGATGCGCTCCCGTCTCATAGTTGCTTGTGAGCATGCGTGCTTTTGGAAGAGTCGTAAAAGCATACACACGAACCATTTTCTCGTCACAAAACAGGCCGACGAGAAACACGACGAGGAAATCTGGAATCCTGACGAGAAAATAGAGAGCAGGTTCTCTATTTTCTCGTCGAGATTCACGGCAATTTTCTCGTTGTAAAACCATACACACGAACGGTTTTCTCGACAAAAAAGCTCACGCGGCACTTTTCTTGCCGGTTTTGGACGAGAAACTCGGTCGTGTGTACGAGGCTTGACAGGAGAGAATTTCCCTTCCTAGGGGTAGATTTCCTCTCACTTCCTGTTGTCTCATTCCGTTTGCAAGTAGGAGTCGTTTGTAAGTTGGATGTTTGAAAGTAGGGGCCTGCCGTATATACTCTGCAGACATTTGGCCCTTAGGTGTTGGTGTTGCCACAACACTGTAAGCCCTCACAGTTACTCTTGGTGGGCGCTGGAACGCCCTGCTGTGAACTATTATATAAAGAATTGTAATTACATGCCATTGTTGAACAGTGGTAGGACAAATTGGGCCTTTGGTGGTGGTACTGGTGCCACAACACTGTAAGTCCTCACAGTTACTCTTGGTGGGAGCAGGAATGGGCCCTGCTGTGAATTATTAGATCAAGAATTGTAATTACATGCCCTTGTTGAACAGGGGCTGAAAAATTGTGCCTTAGGTGCCTTAGGTACTGGTGCCACAACACTGCAACCCCTCACAGATACTCTAGTTGGAGCGCAGGAATGAGCCCTGCTGCAAAGTATTGCATCAAAAATTGTAATTACACGCCCCAGTTAAACAGGGGCTGAAAAATTGGGCCTTAGGCACTGGTGCTGGTGCCACAACACTGCAACCCCTCACAGATTCTGTAGTTGGAGCGCAGCAATGAGCCCTGCTGCAAAGTATTGCATCAAAAATTGTATTTTCACGCCCCAGTTAAACAGGGGCTGAAAAATTGGGCCTTAGCCACTGGTGCTGGTGCCACAACACTGCAAACCCTCACAAATACTGTAGTTGAAGCGCAGCAATGAGCCCTGCTGCAAAGTATTGCATCAAAAATTGTAATTACATGCCCCTGTTAAACAGGGGCTGAAAAATTGGACCTTAGGCACTGGTGCTGGTGCCACAACACTGCAACCCCTCACAGATTCTGTAGTTGGAGCGCAGCAATGAGCCCTGTTGCAAAGTATTGCATCAAAAATTGTATTTTCACGCCCCTGTTAAACAGGGGCTGAAAAATTGGGCCTTAGCCACTGGTGCTGGTGCCACAACACTGCAAACCCTCACAAATACTGTAGTTGAAGCGCAGCAATGAGCCCTGCTGCAAAGTATTGCATCAAAAATTGTAATTACATGCCCCTGTTAAACAGGGGCTGAAAAATTGGGCCTTAGCCACTGGTGGCGGTGCCCAAAAACAAAAATGTTCTTACATGCTATCAGCATAATCATTGAGGAGGAAGAGGATAGTCACTCAGCATAACAGGATAGTCACTCTGCATCAGCATAGGCAGTCTTGAAGGGATCTGTCATTTCAAAGAAAATTACTGGCTTTGGCCAATTACGACTCTCTGTACCTACGCGCTGTGATTGGCCAAGCATGTGGGTCATAGTGCATGCTTGGCCAATCATCAGCCAGCAATGCACTGCGATGCCGCAGTGAATTATGGGCCGTGACGCGTCACTCGAATTTGGCGCGAAAGGCCCATAATGTTCGAAATTCGACGAACGGTCGAACAGCCGATGAACTCGAAGCTCATCCCTAGTAAACTTGAAACACCAAGCAAGTACAATGCAAAAGCCTCATCAAACAAGACCTTTGAGGTAAACTTTGCAAATATTTTCTCGTCCCCCTTTAATAACCTAAATTTTACTTGTTCCAACTTGTATAGCTCATTTTCTGCACAATCATGTTTCTTTTGGCAGCACTTGTAACAAATTATTGGCAGGTTTATCTCAAAGCAGTTTTACAAGGTTTTTATCAGACACAACAATTTATACTTGATCTAAATCACCATTGTGGAAACCTAGCTGCAACAAATAAAAGGACTCATTCAAAATGTAATTTTACTAGAAGTACAAGTAACAATTTCATAAGCAATTGAATTTGTAGTGAACATTACCGGTGCCAGGAGTATTCCCTGAGATCTGATTTGCACATAATAGATGTTCAGCATGTAATTCAGTACACTGAGCCGACTGATAAAGCCTATATAGCATTTAGTAAGTGTACATTTTAATACATATGTGAACAGGAGCGCTTCCACTCCAATGGAGCAGATATACAATTGTAAAAATGGAGAGAAGAAAAGGTTGGTTACTTTTAGAAGCCTTTCATTTCCAGAGATATATATGTATAAATGCCTCTGGGCCCTGAAGCAAGATATGAACCAGAACCCCACATCCTATTGATAAAAGTAAAAACATACACACAAATTCCTCCCATAATATAACAAACTGTCATCTGTGTAAAATGCATCAAACTGATGCTCCTCTTGATTCAATGGGATGGGCCCTTCCAAGACCACAGATCCATTAGCAGCTGTTACTTCTGTTGCTATAACACTTATGGGAACACTCAAATTTTAGCTTCTCCTATCCCTATGTAGACTACCAGACCTACCCTTGTCTTTCAAGTGTAACATTGGCATTGTTACCGAAGACGCAGTATTTAGTACTTTGCTCGCCATAGCTCTAATACAAGTGCGCAGAGCATTCAGGGAAATGTAGTCTTAAAGAGGGGATTTTGCATACAGTGAATCTGAGATCACAACTACAAGGTCCACAAGTACCAGCAAAAGGGAGGGATAATATAAAACAAAAAGCCAGAGAAAGAGCCAGGCAGTTGGGGAGAAACATGCCTGGATGAGTAGTACTGGTCCACAGGCTTCATTCTAGTGCTGATTACCCCAACATCATCTTAGCACTGCAGATTTTCAGAGATCCTGCCTGTTTATGTAATTCCCTCATCTGCTCCCACATCTTTCTGCTTTTTGCTGCATAGAGGAATCAGGGACTAGCAGAAACAGGCAAGACAGAATGCATAATGGACATTTAATGGATAACAACACCATTAAACAAATTAAAGTGGGACTTCACTGGATCTGAACAACACAAACCAAAAACACTAATTCATTTTTAATGCTCAAAGCCAATATCTGTCCATGTCTCTGTGCTTGAAAACATGCACGTGCTTTATTTTGCTTAGAGATCACTTTGAAAAACATCCACTAACATTTCTGGCCTTGGCCATCTTAAGTAATGGCAAATGATTCATGTAGCATTTACTTCCTGGAATCCATCTGCCCTTGGTTCAAGTGATTGTAAAGGTACTTTTTTTTTTTTTAAATAACAAACATGTCATACTTACCTCCTCTGTGCAATGGGTTTTGAACAGAGTGGCCCCGATCCTCCTTTTCTGGGGTCCCCCAGCAGCGCTTCTGGCCCTCCTCCTCATCGAGTGCCCCCTCGGAGAGCCACTTTTCATGGGGGCACTCATGCGGGTGCGCTCCTGAGTCCTGCTGCTGCGTCCATTGACACAGACAGCAGGACTCGGCCCCGCTCCCTGGCTCCCATGTCACTGGATTTGATTGACAGCAGCGGAAGCCAATGTTCGAACCCGAGAATGCATAGAATGCATTAAGGTGAAAAACGCTGAGACTTTACATCTCCTTTCAGGCATGCAGGCAAGAGGGTGTGCCTAGCTGAGAAAGCCTTTCCTCCCCTTCTAAAGGCATTTTGGATGTATGATGTAATTTGCCTAGGCATGGAAACCAGGAAGTAACTGACGAAATGTTAAAAAAAAGTTTTAAAACAAGTGTAGCGGGGCCGCTCCCTCCTCTCTCTATCTTTATCGGTTATATGGCTGTTGTCTAGGGGTACCTGGGAGAGAGGGATAAGACACACCACAGCCCATGTCCTCCATAGCTAGAAGGTGAAGGCCAGCAAATTGGGGTTTTGTGTAGGTGTCCTAGAGTCAAGTCCAGTACTTCGTCCCTGACTCCTTTGCTGCTAGTAACCAGAGTTCCACACAGTGAATAGGTCCAACTCAGTTTTATTCTTCTTGCCAAGCAATAAAACAGTCTCTTTACTTTGGAAAATGGGGACAGATCGAGGCACAATCCTTTCCCTTCTGCTGCTGACCACTGTGCTGTCACCAGTGGTGAATAGTCACTGGCACTGACTAGGTGATATAGAACGTGAATTACCTTCGCTCACTCTGCCCCTGTCAGAGGAAGAAATCCGTCCAAGGGAGAAATGGAGGCCTCTCCGTCACCAGCGATGCTGCGCCGGACTCTTCAGAGAAGTTACTGCACACCAGTCCTCACAAACTCAGACACAGGCACCCAAGGAGTTAGGGCCCCCTCGGATTCCTCCACCCTCGCGGAACTCAGTCGAAGGTACTGAGCCCCAGGCATCCGCCATAGTACCTCACCCCAGGCTAAAGGTGCCTGAGATGGACTCCATCTCTGCTCCAGCTAGGTCAAGGGCACCTAGGCCTGGAACACCGGAACGCCAGCACCCAGGCTGAAGGTGCCTGGGTGCAGCCGCATCTTCTGGCTCCGGACTCTTACCCCCTGATCAGGGCGTCCGCCCCTTTTATGACCTCTCCCTTCGCGCCACAGCGGGTTCCCCGCCCCGCTGTACCAGCTCGAGGGGAGGACAAAAAGGTACAGTCTTGCGGTGCGAGCCCAACCCCGGTCCAAGGCAACAACGCCACCTATAGGCCGGCGGGAACTTCACACCACCATAGTCCTCCGAGATTCACAAAGGGAACCTTGAATTTCCTAACAATCAAGGCATCTGGGTTACACTACCACCCAGATGCTTCCCCTAAATTCAAGTACCCGCTACACAAGTAAATATGATATATTTTTCTATCGATTTACTAATGCTAGAAGCACAAGGATTAAAAATATTCTACTGTATGTTGATTAAGAGAGTGAAGTTCTGCTTTAAGACTAATGCCTAGTACACACGACCAGGATTCCCGACAGGAAAAGATCCGTCGGAAATCCAGAGGGGAAAACCGAGAGCCTGCTCTCTACTTTTCCCTCCTACAGACGATTGGTTTTCCCGTCGGGAAAACTCAGATGAGAGCTTTTCCTCGGGAATCCTGACCCTGTGTTTGCTCCATCAGAGTTTTTCCCCACAGGAAAACGGCCAAAAATGGCAGTTTTCTGCTCCACACGAAGCAGAAAACGGGAAACCCGCTGGGAAAAAAGAGAGCTGGTTCTCTTTTTTTTTTTAGCTGGCCGATTTTGGCAGTTTTCCCGTTGGGAAACCCGGTCGTGTGTACGAGGCATGACATTGGTTGCAATCTCTGAAAACCTGATTCCATTCGACAGTGAAATTATAGCCTGCTTATGCTTTTTCCATATTTATTTTAATTATTTTAATTATTATTAAAACAAATAACTGGGCTAAAGGTAACTAACTGGAATCAGAGCAAAATTTCAACCTCACTTATTTTAAATCCACGTGATTGGAAATGGAATATATCTGGATATATATATATATATCGCACCGCACAGCCAGCATTACAGCGGGAGGAAGCGGCGTGTCAACATCGAAGAGGAGAAGAGAAGAAGGCGACGGAGAAGACCGGGCCCCGCTAGCAAAAGAGCTGGAAGAAGATAGCGGAGGCCCGGCAGAAGGAAGAAAGAACCGGAGAGCGCGGAGATGACACCGGAGACCCCCGAAATCGGAAGAGACCCCCGGAGTCGGAAGAAGACCCCCGGAGCTGTGCAATAAATTACTTTAAAAACCTGTGTGTGTTTTTATTGACATTTTTTTCCACCAAGTGAATGGGTAGGGGTACGATGTACCCCATACTCATTCACATAGGGTGGGGGGCCGGGATCTGGGGGCCCCCTTATTAAAGTGGGCTCCCGGATTCCGATAAGCCCCCGCCCGCAGACCCCGACAACCAACGGCCAGGGTTGTCGGGAAGAGGCCCTGTCCTCATCAACATGGGGGCAGGGTGCTTTGGGGTGGGGGGCTGCAGGTCGCCCCCCTGCCCCAAAGCACCAAACCCCCCATGTTGAGGGCCTGGTACGGTTCAGGAGGGGGAACGCATGCCGTTTTTTTTTTTACGCTCTCTCGTCCCCCCCTCTTCCCCTGCGGCCTGCCAAGGGCCTGGTATGCTCCTGGAGGGGGAACCCATGCCGTTTTTTTTTTTTCATTTGGCATGCAGTTCCCCCTCAGGATTCATACCAAACACAGTGCCCTGGTATTGGCGGGGATCCAAGTCGGATCCCTGTTCATTGAAAATCGGACATATGTCGGCTTCATGTCGCAGGGCAAAGTCGGATCCAAAGTAGGGCGGCTGTCATGTCGCACAAGTGTGAACCCAGCCTAAAGACTAATGTAGCAAACTAAATTGGTAAAATGTAACAAAATATAAAAAAGTAAAACAAAGTGAAAGATAATAAAGAATGACTGTGCGAGTCACATATAATCTTAAATGGCTAATATTTGAAGTTGTAAAGATGCTTAAGATGGTCTGCAAAAATTTTGTAGAGACCCTCATGAAATGTAGTGGGGGGCTACTTTAGGCTACTAAATACATAGTAGTCAGTATGAATTGTCACAGATGAATTGGACCAGCACTATTAAAAATCCCTTAAAGCAGCCCTTTTCAACCAGGGTGCCTTGAGTTCTCTTTAGGGGTGCCTTGGCAAAATGCTTTTAAATTGCCCAAAAATTGTATACAAGCTGGCGGAATGGATGAAACCTGCCTTTCAGTTACACGAAGCCACAGATTTTCAATGTGCACCTTCTAGCTGCCAACCTTCTAACGACCAATGACATCAGCAGTGGATAAGGAGGATGTCAGTCACCTGCATAGCATCCTTTACTTGACCCTCCCTTTCCTCTCTCCATTAGCATTGAGGTCACATTAGCTGAGTGGTGGAGAAAATCTGAGAGAGAAGAGAAACATTAGAATACTAGTCAGTACCAGTGTGCAAAAGTGTATTTGCTTTGGAAGAATAAATCATCTCTAATGTTTGGTGTCTTACGTTTAGATGTTGCTGCATTTATTAGAATCATTTTTACATTTTAGAATGGGGTGCCTCAAGGCTCTCCATAATTGTAAAGGATGTCTTGACTGAAAAAAGGTCGAGAAACATTGCCTTAAAGTATCACACCTTTTTATCTTTTATCTCTTTATAGTCCTGCAACGCTGCATGCTATGCATTGTGATTGACTTCTCTTGGGAATGCCTGCAAATACATTTTTTTAAGTTTCTTCATGCCCTTCTCTCCAGTGCTCTATGCTGGCAGAGCTGAGTAATAGCCACACCCCTCTGTACCAGCTTCCTCACACAGACTTGAATTTCCAAAAAGCAGAACATTAACATTACAGAGTGCAGTGGTACAGTAGCAGTTTCACAAATATTTAAACATATTTGTCAAAAATTCAAAAATTACACCACACATGTGGTTAAACAGATCATAGTAAAAAAAAAAAATCTTCATATTTCTTTTGGATAGTGCGGGGAAGGGTAAAAGCTTAGTCTTTATTGCCATCTTTATCCCTATTAGGACATTTTCCAGGTAGTGAGAATAAATCTCTGCAATGGGGACACAGATTAAAACAAAACACAGGTTGAGTTAGAACTTCTGACAATATATTTATTGGCAACTAGGGATGAGCTTCGTGTTCGAGTCGAACATACGTTCGACTCGAACATTGGCTGTTCGATCGTTCGACGAAGATCGAACGATTTGGGCCGTTCGCGCCAAATTCGAGTGACGCGAACGGCCCACAATGCACTACGCCATCGCAGTGTCATCCAGGCGCTGTGATTGGCCAAGCATGCACTGTGACCCCGCATGCTTGGCCAATCACAGCGCCGGCAGCGAGGAGAGCAATGATTGGCCACAGGCAGGATGCCTGTGGCCAATTATTGCTGAGGGTGTTTAGTACACGCCCCACACTATAAAAGGCCGCCAGCACGGCGGCCTAGTGTAGTGTGTTCCGGAGCAGGGATAGAGTAGCATAGGCAGGGACAGTGACTGTTATTTCTTTCTTGCTTAACCTGGATTCCTTTAGTTTAGGGAAAGAGAAGGATAGGTAGGGAGAGTGTCAGTGTGTTTTGTGCTTCTGCTATAGTGTGCTTAAAAAAAACATTTATTCTAGGGACAGAAAACTCTAGGTAGGGACAGTGTCAGTTTCTTTCACTCTGCAAGTCCTTGTTTCCAGGGACCTGGAAGGACAGTGAGTGAATTGTCCTTTTGCTATATTGTGATTAAAAAAAACATTTATTCTAGGGACAGAAAACTCTAGGTAGGGACAGTGTCAGTTTCTTTCACTCTGCAAGTCCTTGTTTCCAGGGACCTGGAAGGACAGTGAGTGAATTGTCCTTTTGCTATATTGTGATTAAAAAAAACATTTATTCTAGGGACAGAAAACTCTAGGTAGGGACAGTGTCAGTTTCTTTCACTCTGCAAGTCCTTGTTTCCAGGGACCTGGAAGGACAGTGAGTGAATTGTCCTTTTGCTATATTGTGATTAAAAAAAACATTTATTCTAGGGACAGAAAACTCTAGGTAGGGACAGTGTCAGTTTCTTTCACTCTGCAAGTCCTTGTTTCCAGGGACCTGGAAGGACAGTGAGTGAATTGTCCTTTTGCTATATTGTGATTAAAAAAAACATTTTTTTCTAGGGACAGAAAACTGTAGGTAGGGAGAGTATTTTTTTTCTTTCACTCTGCAAGTCCTTGTTTCCAGGGACCTGTAAGGACAGTGAGTTAATTGTCCTTGTGCTATATTGTGCTGAAAAAAACATTTATTCCAGGGACAGAAAACTCTAGGTAGGGACAGTGTCAGTTTCTTTCACTCTGCAAGTCCTTGTTTCCAGGGACCTGGAAGGACAGTGAGTGAATTGTCCTTTTGCTATATTGTGATTAAAAAAAACATTTTTTTCTAGGGACAGAAAACTGTAGGTAGGGAGAGTGTTTTTTTTCTTTCACTCTGCAAGTCCTTGTTTCCAGGGACCTGTAAGGACAGTGAGTTAATTTTCCTTGTGCTATATTGTGATTAAAAAAAACATTTATTCTAGGGACAGAAAACTCTAGGTAGGGACAGTGTCAGTTTCTTTCACTCTGCAAGTCCTTGTTTCCAGGGACCTGGAAGGACAGTGAGTGAATTGTCCTTTTGCTATATTGTGATTAAAAAAAACATTTATTCTAGGGACAGAAAACTCTAGGTAGGGACAGTGTCAGTTTCTTTCACTCTGCAAGTCCTTGTTTCCAGGGACCTGGAAGGACAGTGAGTGAATTGTCCTTTTGCTATATTGTGATTAAAAAAAACATTTTTTTCTAGGGACAGAAAACTGTAGGTAGGGAGAGTATTTTTTTTCTTTCACTCTGCAAGTCCTTGTTTCCAGGGACCTGTAAGGACAGTGAGTTAATTGTCCTTGTGCTATATTGTGCTGAAAAAAACATTTATTCCAGGGACAGAAAACTCTAGGTAGGGACAGTGTCAGTTTCTTTCACTCTGCAAGTCCTTGTTTCCAGGGACCTGGAAGGACAGTGAGTGAATTGTCCTTTTGCTATATTGTGATTAAAAAAAACATTTTTTTCTAGGGACAGAAAACTGTAGGTAGGGAGAGTATTTTTTTTCTTTCACTCTGCAAGTCCTTGTTTCCAGGGACCTGTAAGGACAGTGAGTTAATTTTCCTTGTGCTATATTGTGATTAAAAAAAACATTTATTCTAGGGACAGAAAACTCTAGGTAGGGACAGTGTCAGTTTCTTTCACTCTGCAAGTCCTTGTTTCCAGGGACCTGGAAGGACAGTGAGTGAATTGTCCTTTTGCTATATTGTGATTAAAAAAAACATTTTTTTCTAGGGACAGAAAACTGTAGGTAGGGAGAGTATTTTTTTTCTTTCACTCTGCAAGTCCTTGTTTCCAGGGACCTGTAAGGACAGTGAGTTAATTGTCCTTGTGCTATATTGTGCTGAAAAAAACATTTATTCCAGGGACAGAAAACTCTAGGTAGGGACAGTGTCAGTTTCTTTCACTCTGCAAGTCCTTGTTTCCAGGGACCTGGAAGGACAGTGAGTGAATTGTCCTTTTGCTATATTGTGATAAAAAAAAACATTTTTTTCTAGGGACAGAAAACTGTAGGTAGGGAGAGTGTTTTTTTTCTTTCACTCTGCAAGTCCTTGTTTCCAGGGACCTGTAAGGACAGTGAGTTAATTTTCCTTGTGCTATATTGTGATTAAAAAAAACATTTATTCTAGGGACAGAAAACTCTAGGTAGGGACAGTGTCAGTTTCTTTCACTCTGCAAGTCCTTGTTTCCAGGGACCTGGAAGGACAGTGAGTGAATTGTCCTTTTGCTATATTGTGATTAAAAAAAACATTTTTTTCTAGGGACAGAAAACTGTAGGTAGGGAGAGTGTTTTTTTTCTTTCACTCTGCAAGTCCTTGTTTCCAGGGACCTGTAAGGACAGTGAGTTAATTTTCCTTGTGCTATATTGTGATTAAAAAAAACATTTATTCTAGGGACAGAAAACTCTAGGTAGGGACAGTGTCAGTTTCTTTCACTCTGCAAGTCCTTGTTTCCAGGGACCTGGAAGGACAGTGAGTGAATTGTCCTTTTGCTATATTGTGATTAAAAAAAACATTTATTCTAGGGACAGAAAACTCTAGGTAGGGACAGTGTCAGTTTCTTTCACTCTGCAAGTCCTTGTTTCCAGGGACCTGGAAGGACAGTGAGTGAATTGTCCTTTTGCTATATTGTGATTAAAAAAAACATTTTTTTCTAGGGACAGAAAACTGTAGGTAGGGAGAGTATTTTTTTTCTTTCACTCTGCAAGTCCTTGTTTCCAGGGACCTGTAAGGACAGTGAGTTAATTGTCCTTGTGCTATATTGTGCTGAAAAAAACATTTATTCCAGGGACAGAAAACTCTAGGTAGGGACAGTGTCAGTTTCTTTCACTCTGCAAGTCCTTGTTTCCAGGGACCTGGAAGGACAGTGAGTGAATTGTCCTTTTGCTATATTGTGATAAAAAAAAACATTTTTTTCTAGGGACAGAAAACTGTAGGTAGGGAGAGTGTTTTTTTTCTTTCACTCTGCAAGTCCTTGTTTCCAGGGACCTGTAAGGACAGTGAGTTAATTTTCCTTGTGCTATATTGTGATTAAAAAAAACATTTATTCTAGGGACAGAAAACTCTAGGTAGGGACAGTGTCAGTTTCTTTCACTCTGCAAGTCCTTGTTTCCAGGGACCTGGAAGGACAGTGAGTGAATTGTCCTTTTGCTATATTGTGATTAAAAAAAACATTTTTTTCTAGGGACAGAAAACTGTAGGTAGGGAGAGTGTTTTTTTTCTTTCACTCTGCAAGTCCTTGTTTCCAGGGACCTGTAAGGACAGTGAGTTAATTTTCCTTGTGCTATATTGTGATTAAAAAAAACATTTATTCTAGGGACAGAAAACTCTAGGTAGGGACAGTGTCAGTTTCTTTCACTCTGCAAGTCCTTGTTTCCAGGGACCTGGAAGGACAGTGAGTGAATTGTCCTTTTGCTATATTGTGATTAAAAAAAACATTTATTCTAGGGACAGAAAACTCTAGGTAGGGACAGTGTCAGTTTCTTTCACTCTGCAAGTCCTTGTTTCCAGGGACCTGGAAGGACAGTGAGTGAATTGTCCTTTTGCTATATTGTGATTAAAAAAAACATTTTTTTCTAGGGACAGAAAACTGTAGGTAGGGAGAGTATTTTTTTTCTTTCACTCTGCAAGTCCTTGTTTCCAGGGACCTGTAAGGACAGTGAGTTAATTGTCCTTGTGCTATATTGTGCTGAAAAAAACATTTATTCCAGGGACAGAAAACTCTAGGTAGGGACAGTGTCAGTTTCTTTCACTCTGCAAGTCCTTGTTTCCAGGGACCTGGAAGGACAGTGAGTGAATTGTCCTTTTGCTATATTGTGATTAAAAAAAACATTTTTTTCTAGGGACAGAAAACTGTAGGTAGGGAGAGTGTTTTTTTTCTTTCACTCTGCAAGTCCTTGTTTCCAGGGACCTGTAAGGACAGTGAGTTAATTTTCCTTGTGCTATATTGTGATTAAAAAAAACATTTTTTCTAGGGACAGAAAACTGTAGGTAGGGAGAGTGTTTTTTTTCTTTCACTCTGCAAGTCCTTGTTTCCAGGGACAGAGAAGGACACCTGAAGGTAGCCCTTATTGCTTTTTTCCCATCTCCCTGCAGGCCATCTATTAGAATGTCTGGAAGGCAAACAAGGAGAGGCAGACAGTCAGGAGGCAATAAAAGAGGGCAAGCAGGCTCTGTGTCTGGGGGCAACAGTGCTGGTCGTGGACGCGGTGCATTGTCATCAGCACATGGCCATGGGACACGCTTGTCCTTCTTTTCGGCAGCTGGACATGTTGAGCCACATCATGCCGAAGACTTGGTAGAGTGGATGACCAAGCCCTCCTCCTCCTCCTCATCCTCTCTCACCCAGGCTCAGGGTACTGGAAAAGCAGCTGCCAAAGCGTCATCTTCCCTGGTATCAATGTCAGACAAATCATCAGTCACTCCTTCCCTAGACCCACCATGTCCTCCTCCTGAGGAGTCCCCCGAACTGTTTCAGCACAGTGTTGGGTACATGCTCCAGGAGGATGCCCAGCGTTTCGAAGGGTCTGATGATGAAACCCAGCTAGAGGAAGGCAGTAGCGTGAGAGCAGACAGAGGGGATGCTCAAGAAGGACACCAATCTGGCAGTCATGTTCCAGCAGCTGCAGCATACTGCCAGATTGGCTCCAGTGATGAGGAGGGAGGGGATGATGAGGTCAATGACTCCACGTGGGTGCCTAATAGGAGAGAGGAGGAGGAGGAGGATGAGGAGGAGGCACATCTCCAACGAGGCAGGATGCCCTTTGGTGGCCAGCGTAAGGGCAGTACACCGACGGAATCACACCGCAGAGCTCCGCCTGTGCAGGGCGCTGCCTCTGCCCGTCATTCAAAAAGTTCTTTGGTGTGGGCCTTTTTTGAGGCTAGTGCATCAGATCGCACAGCTGCTGTTTGCAACATATGTCTCAAGCGTATATCGCGTGGCCAAAACATCAGCCGCTTGGGTACCACATGCCTGACCAGACATATGTTGACCTGCCATGCAGCTCGTTGGCAAGCCTACCTCAAAGACCCACACCAAAGAACAAAGCGGACCTCTCCTTGCACCGCATCAGCTGGGATCTCCAACCCCACTATAACTTCAGTCCTCTCTGAAACATGCACTGAGAGGAATGAAGGTGTAGAATTAGGTGTGTCACAGCCAAGTACTTGCGCCCACTCTGCTAGCAGTACACCGACGTCCGATTCTAGCAGGCAAATTTCCCTGCCCCAGCTGCTGGACCGTCGAAAGAAGTTCACTCCCAGCCATCCACATGCCCAGCGGTTGAATGCTAGCTTGGCTAAATTGCTAGCGCTTCAACTGCTGCCTTTTCAGTTGGTAGACTCGGCCCCCTTCCGTGAGTTTGTGCAATGTGCGGTTCCTCAGTGGCAGGTTCCCAAACGCCACTTTTTCTCACGGAAGGCTATTCCGGCTCTCTACCGGCATGTGGAAGGCAATGTCTTGGCCTCGCTGGACAGGGCGGTCAGCGGTAAGGTGCATATTACCGCTGACTCATGGTCCAGCAGGCATGGACAGGGACGTTACCTTTCTTTCACGGCCCATTGGGTCACTCTTTTGGCAGCTGGGAAGGATTCAGGACAAGGTGCAGTAGTGTTGGAGGTTGTCCCACCGCCACGCCTCCAAAATGCTACTACTGGTTGTGACACACCTCTCTCCTCCACCCCCTCCTCTTCTTCTTCCTCCATGGCCTCTTCCTGTGGTTTGTCCTATGAACCAGCGGTGCTCCGTAGCCGTTCACGGGGCTACGCAAGTACGCAGGCAAAAAGATGCCATGCCGTGCTTGCGCTGGTGTGTTTGGGGGACAGAAGCCACACTGGGGCAGAGGTCCTGTCTGCTCTGCAGGGCCAGGCCGAGAGGTGGTTGACGCCACGCCAGCTTAAGCCAGGAATGGTGGTTTGCGACAATGGCACCAACCTCCTCTCCGCCCTCCGACAGGGACAACTGACCCATGTGCCCTGTGTGGCTCACGTCCTTAACCTGGTGGTGCAGCGGTTCTTGGGCAGGTACCCGGGCTTACAGGATGTCCTGAGGCAGGCCAGGAAAGTCTGTGTGCATTTCCGCAGATCTTATAATGCCAGTGCTCGCCTGGCTGAGCTGCAAAAGGAGTTGAACCTGCCCAAGAACCGCCTTATATGTGACATGCCCACCAGGTGGAACTCAACGTTGGCCATGCTGCAGCGGCTGCACACGCAGCAGAGGGCCATCAATGAGTACCTGTGCGACTACGGCACCAGGACAGGGTCAGGGGAGCTTGGTTTTTTTTCTCCACGCCAGTGGGGCATGATCAGGGATGCATGCACTGTCCTGGCACCATTTGAGGAGGCCACGAGGATGGTGAGCAGTGACAGTGCATGCATCAGTGACACTGTACCTCTTGTCCACCTGTTGGAGCACACGCTGCGTGGAATAATGGACAGGGCACTTGAGGCAGAACAGAGGCAGGAAGAGGAGGACTTCCTTGCCTCTCAAGGCCCCCTTTACCCAGACAGTGTTCCTTCTGTCCCACCCATCGCACAGGAAGAGGAGGAGGAGGAGGAGGAGGAGGAGGATTGTGTCAGCATGGAGGTGGAGGCTGGCACTCAGCATCATCAGCAGCAGTCTTTTAGGGATGATTTACAGTCCCAAGAAACCAGTGGACTTGTACGTGGCTGGGAGGAGGTGGCTGCGGATCATGTCGTCCTTAGTGACCCAGAGGACTCCGGAGCGAATGCCTCAGCAAACCTACGCTGCATGGCCTCCCTGATCCTGCAAAGTCTGCGGAAGGATCCTCGTATTCTTCGGATCAAGGAGAGGGACCATTACTGGCTGGCCACTCTCCTTGATCCACGGTACAAGGGTAAGGTTGCGGACCTTATGTTACCGTCGCAGAGGGAGCAGAGGATGAGACAACTCCGGGAGGCCTTGCAGAAAGGTCTGTGCAACGCGTTCCCAGAGACTGGGAGGTTGCAAACTCCTGGTCCTGGACAACGAGTTGCTGAGGCTTCGGCCAGTCAAAGAAGGAGCGGTGGGGAAGGTGGCCGTCTGACCGATGCGTTCAGACAATTCTTTAGTCCGCAGCCCCAAAGTATGATTGGTTCCAGCAACCATCGCCAGCGTCTGATAAACATGGTGCAGGAATATCTAGGGGCAAGGTCAGACTTGGACACCTTCCCCACCGAAAATCCTCTGGCTTACTGGGTCTTGAGGATGGATCACTGGCCAGAGCTTGCACAGTATGCAATTGAGCTACTGGCCTGTCCTGCATCCAGCGTTCTTTCGGAACGCACATTCAGTGCTGCTGGAGGATTTGTCACGGATCACAGGGTGCGCCTGTCCACCGACTCGGTTGATCGACTGACTTTCATCAAGATGAACCAGTCTTGGATCACCACCAGCTACCACACACCTGATGCTGATATAACAGACTAATTGATTTTAAAATGTCACATCCCTTCAAGACTGATGCTGATGCTGAGTGCCTGTGCTGTTATGTTGACTGCCTATCCTCCTCCTCCGAGTCCTCAATGATACGATTGATGATGATAGCTTGGAAGATCATTTTTGTTTATGGGTGCCGCCACCAGTGCCTAACGCCCAATTTTTCAGCCCCTGTTTAACAGGGGCGTGTAATTACAATTTTTGAAGCAATACTTTGCAACAGGGCTCATTGCTGTGCTCCAAGTACAGTATCTGTGAGGAGTTGCAGTGTTGTGCCACCAGTGCCTAAGGCCCAATTTTTCAGCCCCTGTTTAACAGGGGCGTGTCATTACAATTTTTGAAGCAATACTTTGCAACAGGGCTCATTGCTGTGCTCCAAGTACAGTATCTGTGAGGGGTTGCAGTGTTGTGCCACCAGTGCCTAAGGCCCAATTTTTCAGCCCCTGTTCAACAGGGGCATGTAATTACAATTCTTGATCTAATAATTCACAGCAGGGCCCATTGCTGCACCCACCAAGAGTAACTGTCAGGGCTTACAGTGTTGTGGCACCAGCACCACCATCAAAGGCCCAATTTTTACTACCACTGTTCAACAATTATATGTAATTAAAATTCCTGATATAATAGTTGACAGCAGGGCGTTCCAGCACCAACCAAGAGTAACTGTGAGTGCTTACAGTGTTGTGCCAACACCAACAACTAAGGGGCCTATTTCTGCAGAGTATATACGGCAGGTCCCTACTTTCAAACATCCAACTTACAAACGACTCCTACTTGCAAACGCAAGAAGACAACAGGAAGTGAGAGGAAATCTACCACTAGGAAGGAAAATTCTCTCCTGTAAGAATAAATATGGGAGAAAGGTGTCTCCTCTGTACTGATGCTTTATCAGCAATCCTTGTTTCAAGAAAAACACCACATTTCAAAAACAGTTGTCATTGGGACGGAAAGTGAGGTGAAATGTTCTGAACAGGGGCACAGACAGCAAAACAAATGTTACAGGGGTGATAACCCTTACCTATGTTTTCCAAAAAGTTTAAAAATAGATTTTTGGGCTGGAGCTACACTTCAACAATGTACCTGTTCAAAATTACAAACAGATTCTACATAAGAACAAACCTACAGTCCCTGTCTTGTATGCACCGCCTGTATACGGCTGTTCAGAGTATATAGGGCCTTTTTTATTTTATGTGCGGGGTTCCCCTTAATATCCATACAAGACCCAAAGGGGCTGGTAATGGGCTGGGGTAGGGGGGGGGGGGTCATGGGGTAGCTATGCCATTTTTCTTAAAGAATTTCATCCATATTACCGGGACCAGACATTACATTAAAGCCGCAAGCAGTTTTAAATGGCTTTTTTTTCCTTTAGAAGTGTCATTTTGTGCAGGGACAGTTCTAAACACGGGAAACACGTGGCACTTCACAGGCATACTTTAGACACCCCCCAGGTACGATATTTAAAGGAATATTTGACTTTTTTTTTTTCACTTTATGCATCATTAAAATGACTGCTCCCGAAAAACGACCGTTTTTAAAACTTCTTTTTGCATTGATACATGTCCCCTGGTGCAGAACCCGGGTTCCCAAACCCTTTTTAGGACAATAACATGCATAATAGTTGTTATAATTAGCACTTTAGAATTCGAACGTTCGCATCCATTGTATTTAATAGGGTTCTAATGTTCGTTCGAACTTCCGGTCCGTTCGCGGGTTCTGGTGCGAACCGAACCCGGGGGTGTTCGGCTCATCACTATTGGCAACCACTATCCATATTTTCTATATGACTTCACAGGGACAGGAAGTGAGGGAATTCTTGCCAATGGGGTCACAAACAAAACTAAAAACCTGTCAGAAATTTTAACTCTTACCTACACTAGACAAAAGTAAAAAAAGTATTAAGGGAAATACAAGGGCTTTACAATCACTTTGAAGCACAACTTCACTTTTTGTGAGAAAAAACTCCCATCTGTGCTGATGTGGGAAAGTGAGTCTAAGGCCGGGTTCACACTGGTGCGACACGACAGCCGTCCTACTTTGGATCCGACTTTTGCCCTGCGACTTGAAGCCGACATACATCCGACTTTCAATGAACGGGGATCCGACTTGGATCCCCGCCAATACCAGGCACTGTGTTTGGTATGAATCTTGAGGGGGAACTCCACGCCAAATTTGAAATAAAACACCGGCATGGGTTCCCCCTTCAGGAGCATACCACCCCCTATGGTCTGGTATGGATATAAAAGGTAACCCCCTACGCCGAAAAATCGGTGTGAGGGTTCCCCCAAAATCCATACCAGACCCTTATCCGAGCATGCAGGCCGGCCAGTCAGGAAAGGGGGTGGGGACGAGCAAGTGCCCCCCCTCCTGAACCGTACCAGGCCGCTTGCCCTCAACATGGGGGGGTGGGTGCTTTGGGGCAGGGGGGCGCCCTGCGGCCCCCCCAAAGCACCCTGTCCCCATGTTGATGAGAACAAGGGCCTAATCCCGACAACCCTGGCCATTGGTTGTCGGGGTCTGCGGGTGGGGGGCTTATCGGAATCCGGGAGCCACCTTTATTAAGGGGGCTCCCAGATCCTGCCCCCCACCCTATGTGAATGAGTATGGGGTACATCGTATCCCTACCCATTCACTTGGAGGAAAAATGTCAAGAAAAAAAAACACACTAGACAGGTTTTTAAAGTAATTTATTAGGCAGCTCCGGGGGTCTTCTTCTGACTTCGGGGGTCTTCTTCTGACTTCGGGGGTCTCTTCCAACTCTCCGGCCTCTTCTCCCGCTCTCCGGTGCCTTCTCCGCGCTCTCCGGTTCTTCTCCCGCTCTCTGGTGCTTTCTGCCTTCTGCCGGGCACCTCCGCTATCTTCTGCCAGCTCTTTTTTCCCGTCGTCTTCCTCCCTCTTCTCTTGACCCGATGTTGACACGCCGCTGTCTCCTGCTGTAATGCTGTGTGCGTGGCGTGCAAGGACTTATATAGGCATGGGGCGTGGTCACCGGGTGATGTCACCTGGTGACTCCGCCCCCTTATGACGTCGCAGTCCCGGGGCATGATGGGACTGCGACGTCATAAGGGGGCGGGGTCACCGGGTGACATCACCCGGTGACCACGCCCCATGCCTATATAAGTCGTTGCGCGCCGCGCACACGGCATTACAGCGGGAGACAGCGGCATGTCAACATCGGGTCAAGAGAAGAGGGAAGAAGATGACGGGGAAGACCGGGCCCCCGCTAGCAATAGAGCTGGCAGAAGATAGCGGAGGTGCCCGGCAGAAGGCAGAAAGCACAGGAGAGCGGGAGAAGAACCGGAGAGCGCGGAGAAGGCACCGGAGAGTCGGAAGAGATCCCCGAAGTCGGAAGAAGACCCCCGAAGTCGGTAGAAGACCCCCGGAGCTGCCTAATAAATTACTTTAAAAAGCTGTCTAGTGTGTTTTTTTTATTGAAACTTTTCCCCCAGGTGAATGTGTAGGGGTACGATGTACCCCATACTTATTCACATAGGGTGGGGGGCCGGGATCTGGGGGCCCCCTTATTAAAGGGGACTCATGGATTCCGATAAGCCCCCCGCCCGTAGACCCCGACAACCAACGGCCAGGGTTGTTGGGAAGAGGCCCTTGTCCTCATCAATAGGGATGAGCTTCGTGTTCGAGTCGAACATACGTTCGACTCGAACATCGGCTGTTCGATCGTTCGACGAAGATCGAACGATTTGGGCCGTTCGCGCCAAATTCGAGTGACGCAAACGGCCCACAATGCACTACGCCATCGCAGTGTCATCCAGGCGCTGTGATTGGCCAAGCATGCACTGTGACCCCGCATGCTTGGCCAATCACAGCGCCGGCAGCGAGGAGAGCAATGATTGGCCACAGGCAGGATGCCTGTGGCCAATTATTCTTGAGGGGGTTTAGTACACGCCCCACACTATAAAAGGCCGCCAGCGCGGCGGCCTTGTGTAGTGTGTTCCGGAGCAGGGAAAGAGAAGCATAGGCAGGGACAGTGTCATTTTTTTCCTTTACTAATCCTGGATTCCTTGTGTTTAGGGACAAATAAGGATAGGTAGGGAGAGTGTCAGTGTGTTATTCTGTGCTAAACCTTGTTTGTAGGGACAGAGAGGTACAGTGAGGGAAAGTGTCAGTGTGCTATTCTGTTCTAAACCAATCTTGCTGAACCATATTTGAAATCCTTGAGTTTAGGGACAGAGAGGTACAGTGAGGGAAAGTGTCAGTGTGCTATTCTGTGCTAAATCTTGTTTGTAGGGACAGAGTAGGACAGTGAGTGAAACTGACAGTGTGCTACTCTGTTCTAAACCAATCTTGCTGAACCATATTTGAAATCCTTGAGTTTAGGGACAGAGAGGTACAGTGAGGGAAAGTGTCAGTGTGCTATTCTGTGCTAAATCTTGTTTGTAGGGACAGAGTAGGACAGTGAGTGAAACTGACAGTGTGCTATTCTGTTCTAAACCAATCTTGCTGAACCATATTTGAAATCCTTGAGTTTAGGGACAGAGAGGTACAGTGAGGGAAAGTGTCAGTGTGCTATTCTGTGCTAAATCTTGTTTGTAGGGACAGAGAGGTACAGTGAGTGAAACTGACAGTGTGCTATTCTGTTCTAAACCAATCTTGCTGAACCATATTTGAAATCCTTGAGTTTAGGGACAGAGAAGGACACTCGTGGAAACTATCAGTGTGCTATTCTGTGCTAAATCTTGTTTGTAGGGACAGAGAGGTACAGTGAGTGAAACTGACAGTGTGCTATTCTGTTCTAAACCAATCTTGCTGAACCATATTTGAAATCCTTGAGTTTAGGGACAGAGAGGTACAGTGAGGGAAAGTGTCAGTGTGCTATTCTGTGCTAAATCTTTTTTGTAGGGACAGAGTAGGACAGTGAGTGAAACTGACAGTGTGCTATTCTGTTCAAAAACCAATCTTGCTGAACCATATTTGAAATCCTTGAGTTTAGGGACAGAGAAGGACACTCGTGGAAACTATCAGTGTGCTATTCTGTGCTAAATCTTGTTTGTAGGGACAGAGTAGGACAGTGAGTGAAACTGACAGTGTGCTATTCTGTTCTAAACCAATCTTGCTGAACCATATTTGAAATCCTTGAGTTTAGGGACAAAGAAGGACACTCGTGGAAACTATCAGTGTGCTATTCTGTGCTAAATCTTGTTTGTAGGGACAGAGAGGTACAGTGAGTGAAACTGACAGTGTGCTATTCTGTTCTAAACCAATCTTGCTGAACCATATTTGAAATCCTTGAGTTTAGGGACAGAGAAGGACACTCGTGGAAACTATCAGTGTGCTATTCTGTGCTAAATCTTGTTTGTAGGGACAGAGAGGTACAGTGAGTGAAACTGACAGTGTGCTATTCTGTTCTAAACCAATCTTGCTGAACCATATTTGAAATCCTTGAGTTTAGGGACAGAGAAGGACACTCGTGGAAACTATCAGTGTGCTATTCTGTGCTAAATCTTGTTTGTAGGGACAGAGTAGGACAGTGAGTGAAACTGACAGTGTGCTATTCTGTTCTAAACCAATCTTGCTGAACCATATTTGAAATCCTTGAGTTTAGGGACAAAGAAGGACACTCGTGGAAACTATCAGTGTGCTATTCTGTGCTAAATCTTGTTTGTAGGGACAGAGAGGTACAGTGAGTGAAACTGACAGTGTGCTATTCTGTTCTAAACCAATCTTGCTGAACCATATTTGAAATCCTTGAGTTTAGGGACAGAGAAGGACACTCGTGGAAACTATCAGTGTGCTATTCTGTGCTAAATCTTGTTTGTAGGGACAGAGAGGTACAGTGAGTGAAACTGACAGTGTGCTATTCTGTTCTAAACCAATCTTGCTGAACCATATTTGAAATCCTTGAGTTTAGGGACAGAGAAGGACACTCGTGGAAACTATCAGTGTGCTATTCTGTGCTAAATCTTGTTTGTAGGGACAGAGTAGGACAGTGAGTGAAACTGACAGTGTGCTATTCTGTTCTAAACCAATCTTGCTGAACCATATTTGAAATCCTTGAGTTTAGGGACAGAGAAGGACACTCGTGGAAACTATCAGTGTGCTATTCTGTGCTAAATCTTGTTTGTAGGGACAGAGAGGTACAGTGAGTGAAACTGACAGTGTGCTATTCTGTTCTAAACCAATCTTGCTGAACCATATTTGAAATCCTTGAGTTTAGGGACAGAGAGGTACAGTGAGGGAAAGTGTCAGTGTGCTATTCTGTGCTAAATCTTGTTTGTAGGGACAGAGTAGGACAGTGAGTGAAACTGACAGTGTGCTATTCTGTTCTAAACCAATCTTGCTGAACCATATTTGAAATCCTTGAGTTTAGGGACAGAGAAGGACACTCGTGGAAACTATCAGTGTGCTATTCTGTGCTAAATCTTGTTTGTAGGGACAGAGTAGGACAGTGAGTGAAACTGACAGTGTGCTATTCTGTGCTAAACCAATCTTGCTGAAGCATATTGCAAATCCTTGTGTTTAGGGACAGAGAAGGATAGGCAGGGGACAGTGTCAGTGTCATTGTTGCTAAGCTTCCTGCACAGTATACACCTGAAGGTAGCCCTTATTGCTGTTTTTCCCATCTCCCTGCAGGCCATCCATTAAAATGTCTGGAAGGCAAACAAGGAGAGGCAGACAGTCAGGAGGCAAAAAAAGAGGGCAAGCAGGCTCTGTGTCTGGGGGCAACAGTGCTGGTCGTGGACGCGGTGCATTGTCATCAGCACATGGCCATGGGACACGCTTGTCCTTCTTTTCGGCAGCTGGACATGTTGAGCCACATCATGCCGAAAACTTGGTAGAGTGGATGACCAAGCCCACCTCATCCTCCTCATCCTCTCTCACCCAGGCTCAGGGTACTGGCAAAGCAGCTGCCAAAGCGTCCTCTTCTCTGGTATCATTATCTTCATTAGTCAATCCTTCCCTAGACCCACCATGTCCTCCTCCTGAGGAGTCCCCCGAACTGTTTGAGCACAGTGTTGGGTACATGCTCCAGGAGGATGCCCAGCGTTTCGAAGGATCTGATGATGATACCCAGATAGAGGAAGGCAGTAGCGTGAGAGCAGAGAGAGGGGATGCTCAAGAAGGACACCAATCTGGCAGTCATGCTCCAGCAGCTGCAGCATACTGCCAGATTGGCTCCAGTGATGAGGAGGGAGGGGATGATGAGGTCACTGACTCCACGTGGGTGCCTAATAGGAGAGAGGAGGAGGAGGAGGATGAGGAGGAGGCACATCTCCAACGAGGCAGGATGCCCTTGGGTGGCCAGCGTATGGGCAGCACACCGACGGAATCACACCGCAGAGCTCTGCCTGTGCAGGGCGCTGCCTCTGCCCGTCATTCAAAAAGTTCTTTGGTGTGGGCCTTTTTTGAGGCGAGTGCATCAGATCGCACAGCTGCTGTTTGCAACATATGTCTCAAGCGTATATTGCGTGGCCAAAACATCAGCCGCTTGGGCACCACATGCTTGATCAGACATATGTTGACCTGCCATGCAGCTCGTTGGCAAGCCTACCTTAAAGACCCACACCAAAGAACAAAGCTGACCTCTCCTTGCACCGCATCAGCTGGGATCTCCAACCCCACTATACCTTCAGTCCTCTCTGAAACCTGCTCTGAGAGGAATGAAGGTGTAGAATTAGGTGTGTCACAGCCAAGTACTTGCGGGCACTCTGCTAGCAGTACACCGACGTCCGATTCTAGCAGGCAAATTTCCCTGCCCCAGCTGCTGGACCGTCGAAAGAAGTTCACTCCCAGCCATCCACATGCCCAGCGGTTGAATGCTAGCTTGGCTAAATTGCTAGCGCTTCAACTGCTGCCTTTTCAGTTGGTAGACTCGGCCCCCTTCCGTGAGTTTGTGCAATGTGCGGTTCCTCAGTGGCAGGTTCCCAAACGCCACTTTTTCTCACGGAAGGCGATTCCGGCTCTCTACAGGCATGTGGAAGGCAATGTCTTGGCCTCGCTGGACAGGGCGGTCAGCGGTAAGGTGCATATTACCGCTGACTCATGGTCCAGCAGGCATGGACAGGGACGTTACCTTTCTTTCACGGCCCATTGGGTCACTCTTTTGGCAGCTGGGAAGGATGCAGGACAAGGTGCAGTAGTGTTGGAGGTTGTTCCACGCCACGCCTCCAAAATGCTACTACTGGTTGTGACACACCTCTCTCCTCCACCCCCTCCTCTTCTTCTTCCTCCATGGCCTCTTCCTGTGGTTTGTCCTCGGAACCAGCGGTGCTCCGTAGGCGTTCAAGGGGCTACGCAAGTACGCAGGCAAAAAGATGCCATGCCGTGCTTGCGCTGGTGTGTTTGGGGGACAGGAGCCACACTGGGGCAGAGGTCCTGTCTGCTCTGCAGGGGCAGGCCGAGAGGTGGTTGACGCCACGCCAGCTTAAGCCAGGAATGGTGGTTTGCGACAATGGCACCAACCTCCTCTCCGCCCTCCGACAGGGACAACTGACCCATGTGCCCTGTATGGCTCACGTCCTTAACCTGGTGGTGCAGCGGTTCTTGGGCAGGTACCCGGGCTTACAGGATGTCCTGAGGCAGGCCAGGAAAGTCTGTGTTCATTTCCGCAGATCTTATAATGCCAGTGCTCGCCTGGCTGAGCTGCAAAAGGAGTTGAACCTGCCCAAGAACCGCCTTATATGTGACATGCCCACCAGGTGGAACTCAACGTTGGCCATGCTGCAGCGGCTGCACACGCAGCAGAGGGCCATCAATGAGTACCTGTGCGACTACGGCACCAGGACAGGGTCAGGGGAGCTCGGTTTTTTTTCACCACGCCAGTGGGGCATGATCAGGGATGCATGCACTGTCCTGGCACTATTTTAGGAGGCCACGAGGATGGTGAGCAGTGACAGTGCATGCATCAGTGACACTGTACCTCTTGTCCACCTGTTGGAGCACACGCTGCGTGGAATAATGGACAGGGCACTTGAGGCAGAACAGAGGCAGGAAGAGGAGGACTTCCTTGCCTCTCAAGGCCCCCTTTACCCTGACAGTGTTCCTTCTGTCCCACCCATCGCACAGGAAGAGGAGGAGGAGGAGGATTGTGTCAGCATGGAGGTGGAGGCTGGCACTCAGCATCATCAGCAGCAGTCTTTTAGGGATGATTTACAGTCCCAAGAAACCAGTGGACTTGTACGTGGCTGGGAGGAGGTGGCTGCGGATCATGTCGTCCTTAGTGACCCAGAGGACTCCGGACTGAATGCCTCAGCTAACCTACGCTGCATGGCCTCCCTGATCCTGCAAAGTCTGCGGAAGGATCCTCGTATTCTTCGGATCAAGGAGAGGGACCATTACTGGCTGGCCACTCTCCTTGATCCACGGTACAAGGGTAAGGTTGCGGACCTTATGTTACCGTCGCAGAGGGAGCAGAGGATGAGACAACTCCGGGAGGCCTTGCAGAAAGGTCTGTGCAACGCGTTCCCAGAGACTGGGAGGTTACAAACTCCTGGTCCTGGACAACGAGTTGCTGAGGCTTCGGCCAGTCAAAGAAGGAGCGGTGGGGAAGGTGGCCGTCTGACCGATGCGTTCAGACAATTCTTTAGTCCGCAGCCCCAAAGTATGATCATTTCCAGCAACCATCGCCAGCGTCTGATATACATGGTGCAGGAATACCTAGGGGCAAGGTCAGACTTGGACACCTTCCCCACCGAAAATCCTCTGGCTTACTGGGTCTTGAGGATGGATCACTGGCCAGAGCTTGCACAGTATGCAATTGAGCTACTGGCCTGTCCTGCATTCAGCGTTCTTTCAGAACGCACATTCAGTGCTGCTGGAGGATTTGTCACGGATCACAGGGTGCGCCTGTCCACCGACTCGGTTGATCGACTGACTTTCATCAAGATGAACCAGTCTTGGATCACCACCAGCTACCACACACCTGATGCTGATATAACAGACTAATTGATTTTAAAATGTCACATCCCTTCAAGACTGATGCTGATGCTGAGTTCCTGTGCTGTTATTAGGGATGAGCTTCGTGTTCGAGTCGAACATACGTTCGACTCGAACATCGGCTGTTCGATCGTTCGACGAAGATCGAACGATTTGGGCCGTTCGCGCCAAATTCGAGTGACGCGAACGGCCCACAATGCACTACGCCATCGCAGTGTCATCCAGGCGCTGTGATTGGCCAAGCATGCACTGTGACCCCGCATGCTTGGCCAATCACAGCGCCGGCAGCGAGGAGAGCAATGATTGGCCACAGGCAGGATGCCTGTGGCCAATTATTGCTGATGGGGTTTAGTACACGCCCCACACTATAAAAGGCCGCCAGCGCGGCGGCCTTGTGTAGTGTGTTCCGGAGCAGGGAAAGAGAAGCATAGGCAGGGACAGTGTCATTTTTTTTCCTTTACTAATCCTGGATTCCTTGTGTTTAGGGACAAATAAGGATAGGTAGGGAGAGTGTCAGTGACAGTGTGCTATTCTGTGCTAATCCTTGTTTGTAGGGACAGAGAGGTACAGTGAGGGAAACTGACAGTGTGCTATTCTGTTCTAAAACTATTTTGCTGAACCATATTTTCAATCCTTGAGTTGAGGGACAGAGAGCTACAGTGAGGGAAAGTGTCAGTGTGCTATTGTGTTCTAAAACTATTTTGCTGAACCATATTTTCAATCCTTGAGTTGAGGGACAGAGAGCTACAGTGAGGGAAAGTGTCAGTGTGCTATTGTGTTCTAAAACTATTTTGCTGAACCATATTTTCAATCCTTGAGTTGAGGGACAGAGAGCTACAGTGAGGGAAAGTGTCAGTGTGCTATTGTGTTCTAAAACTATTTTGCTGAACCATATTTTCAATCCTTGAGTTGAGGGACAGAGAGGTACAGTGAGGGAAAGTGTCAGTGTGCTATTGTGTTCTAAAACTATTTTGCTGAACCATATTTTCAATCCTTGAGTTGAGGGACAGAGAGGTACAGTGAGTGAAACTGACAGTGTGCTATTCTGTTCTAAATCAATTTTGCTGTTCCATATTTTCAATCCTTGAGTTGAGGGACAGAGAGGTACAGTGAGTGAAACTGACAGTGTGCTATTCTGTTCTAAAACTATTTTGCTGTTCCATATTTTCAATCCTTGAGTTGAGGGACAGAGAGCTACAGTGAGGGAAAGTGTCAGTGTGCTATTGTGTTCTAAAACTATTTTGCTGAACCATATTTTCAATCCTTGAGTTGAGGGACAGAGAGCTACAGTGAGGGAAAGTGTCAGTGTGCTATTGTGTTCTAAAACTATTTTGCTGAACCATATTTTCAATCCTTGAGTTGAGGGACAGAGAGGTACAGTGAGTGAAACTGACAGTGTGCTATTCTGTTCTAAATCAATTTTGCTGTTCCATATTTTCAATCCTTGAGTTGAGGGACAGAGAGCTACAGTGAGGGAAAGTGTCAGTGTGCTATTGTGTTCTAAAACTATTTTGCTGAACCATATTTTCAATCCTTGAGTTGAGGGACAGAGAGGTACAGTGAGTGAAACTGACAGTGTGCTATTCTGTTCTAAATCAATTTTGCTGTTCCATATTTTCAATCCTTGAGTTGAGGGACAGAGAGGTACAGTGAGGGAAACTGACAGTGTGCTATTCTGTTCTAAAACTATTTTGCTGAACCATATTTTCAATCCTTGAGTTGAGGGACAGAGAGGTACAGTGAGTGAAACTGACAGTGTGCTATTCTGTTCTAAAACTATTTTGCTGTTCCATATTTTCAATCCTTGAGTTGAGGGACAGAGAGGTACAGTGAGGGAAAGTGTCAGTGTGGTATTGTGTTCTAAAACTATTTTGCTGAACCATATTTTCAATCCTTGAGTTGAGGGACAGAGAGCTACAGTGAGGGAAAGTGTCAGTGTGCTATTGTGTTCTAAAACTATTTTGCTGTTCCATATTTTCAATCCTTGAGTTGAGGGACAGAGAGGTACAGTGAGGGAAACTGACAGTGTGCTATTCTGTTCTAAAACTATTTTGCTGAACCATATTTTCAATCCTTGAGTTGAGGGACAGAGAGGTACAGTGAGTGAAACTGACAGTGTGCTATTCTGTTCTAAAACTATTTTGCTGTTCCATATTTTCAATCCTTGAGTTGAGGGACAGAGAGGTACAGTGAGGGAAAGTGTCAGTGTGCTATTGTGTTCTAAAACTATTTTGCTGAACCATATTTTCAATCCTTGAGTTGAGGGACAGAGAGGTACAGTGAGTGAAACTGACAGTGTGCTATTCTGTTCTAAAACTATTTCGCTGTTCCATATTTTCAATCCTTGAGTTGAGGGACAGAGAGGTACAGTGAGTGAAACTGACAGTGTGCTATTCTGTTCTAAAACTATTTTGCTGTTCCATATTTTCAATCCTTGAGTTGAGGGACAGAGAGCTACAGTGAGGGAAAGTGTCAGTGTGCTATTGTGTTCTAAAACTATTTTGCTGTTCCATATTTTCAATCCTTGAGTTGAGGGACAGAGAGGTACAGTGAGGGAAAGTGTCAGTGTGCTATTGTGTTCTAAAACTATTTTGCTGAACCATATTTTCAATCCTTGAGTTGAGGGACAGAGAGGTACAGTGAGTGAAACTGACAGTGTGCTATTCTGTTCTAAAACTATTTTGCTGTTCCATATTTTCAATCCTTGAGTTGAGGGACAGAGAGGTACAGTGAGGGAAAGTGTCAGTGTGCTATTGTGTTCTAAAACTATTTTGCTGAACCATATTTTCAATCCTTGAGTTGAGGGACAGAGAGGTACAGTGAGTGAAACTGACAGTGTGCTATTCTGTTCTAAAACTATTTTGCTGTTCCATATTTTCAATCCTTGAGTTGAGGGACAGAGAGCTACAGTGAGGGAAAGTGTCAGTGTGCTATTGTGTTCTAAAACTATTTTGCTGTTCCATATTTTCAATCCTTGAGTTGAGGGACAGAGAGCTACAGTGAGGGAAAGTGTCAGTGTGCTATTGTGTTCTAAAACTATTTTGCTGAACCATATTTTCAATCCTTGAGTTGAGGGACAGAGAGGTACAGTGAGTGAAACTGACAGTGTGCTATTCTGTTCTAAATCAATTTTGCTGTTCCATATTTTCAATCCTTGAGTTGATGGACAGAGAGCTACAGTGAGGGAAAGTGTCAGTGTGCTATTGTGTTCTAAAACTATTTTGCTGAACCATATTTTCAATCCTTGAGTTGAGGGACAGAGAGGTACAGTGAGGGAAAGTGTCAGTGTGCTATTGTGTTCTAAAACTATTTTGCTGAACCATATTTTCAATCCTTGAGTTGAGGGACAGAGAGGTACAGTGAGTGAAACTGACAGTGTGCTATTCTGTTCCAAAACTATTTTGCTGTTCCATATTTTCAATCCTTGAGTTGAGGGACAGAGAGGTACAGTGAGTGAAACTGACAGTGTGCTATTCTGTTCTAAAACTATTTTGCTGTTCCATATTTTCAATCCTTGAGTTGAGGGACAGAGAGCTACAGTGAGGGAAAGTGTCAGTGTGCTATTGTGTTCTAAAACTATTTTGCTGTTCCATATTTTCAATCCTTGAGTTGAGGGACAGAGAGGTACAGTGAGGGAAAGTGTCAGTGTGCTATTGTGTTCTAAAACTATTTTGCTAAACCATATTTTCAATCCTTGAGTTGAGGGACAGAGAGGTACAGTGAGTGAAACTGACAGTGTGCTATTCTGTTCTAAAACTATTTTGCTGTTCCATATTTTCAATCCTTGAGTTGAGGGACAGAGAGCTACAGTGAGGGAAAGTGTCAGTGTGCTATTGTGTTCTAAAACTATTTTGCTGAACCATATTTTCAATCCTTGAGTTGAGGGACAGAGAGGTACAGTGAGTGAAACTGACAGTGTGCTATTGTGTTCTAAAACTATTTTGCTGTTCCATATTTTCAATCCTTGAGTTGAGGGACAGAGAGCTACAGTGAGGGAAACTGACAGTGTGCTATTGTGTTCTAAAACTATTTTGCTGAACCATATTTTCAATCCTTGAGTTGAGGGACAGAGAGGTACAGTGAGTGAAACTGACAGTGTGCTATTCTGTTCTAAATCAATTTTGCTGTTCCATATTTTCAATCCTTGAGTTGAGGGACAGAGAGGTACAGTGAGGGAAACTGACAGTGTGCTCTTCTGTTCTAAAACTATTTTGCTGAACCATATTTTCAATCCTTGAGTTGAGGGACAGAAAGGTACAGTGAGTGAAACTGACAGTGTGCTATTCTGTTCTAAAACTATTTTGCTGTTCCATATTTTCAATCCTTGAGTTGAGGGACAGAGAGGTACAGTGAGGGAAAGTGTCAGTGTGCTATTGTGCTCTAAAACTATTTTGCTGAACCATATTTTCAATCCTTGAGTTGAGGGACAGAGAGGTACAGTGAGTGAAACTGACAGTGTGCTATTCTGTTCTAAATCAATTTTGCTGTTCCATATTTTCAATCCTTGAGTTGAGGGACAGAGAGGTACAGTGAGGGAAACTGACAGTGTGCTATTCTGTTCTAAAACTATTTTGCTGAACCATATTTTCAATCCTTGAGTTGAGGGACAGAGAGGTACAGTGAGTGAAACTGACAGTGTGCTATTCTGTTCTAAAACTATTTTGCTGTTCCATATTTTCAATCCTTGAGTTGAGGGACAGAGAGGTACAGTGAGGGAAAGTGTCAGTGTGCTATTGTGTTCTAAAACTATTTTGCTGAACCATATTTTCAATCCTTGAGTTGAGGGACAGAGAGGTACAGTGAGTGAAACTGACAGTGTGCTATTCTGTTCTAAAACTATTTTGCTGTTCCATATTTTCAATCCTTGAGTTGAGGGACAGAGAGCTACAGTGAGGGAAAGTGTCAGTGTGCTATTGTGTTCTAAAACTATTTTGCTGAACCATATTTTCAATCCTTGAGTTGAGGGACAGAGAGGTACAGTGAGTTAAACTGACAGTGTGCTATTCTGTTCTAAATCAATTTTGCTGTTCCATATTTTCAATCCTTGAGTTGAGGGACAGAGAGGTACAGTGAGGGAAACTGACAGTGTGCTATTCTGTTCTAAAACTATTTTGCTGAACCATATTTTCAATCCTTGAGTTGAGGGACAGAGAGGTACAGTGAGTGAAACTGACAGTGTGCTATTCTGTTCTAAATCAATTTTGCTGTTCCATATTTTCAATCCTTGAGTTGAGGGACATAGAGGTACAGTGAGGGAAACTGACAGTGTGCTATTCTGTTCTAAAACTATTTTGCTGAACCATATTTTCAATCCTTGAGTTGAGGGACAGAGAGCTACAGTGAGGGAAAGTGACAGTGTGCTATTCTGTTCTAAAACTATTTTGCTGTTCCATATTTTCAATCCTTGAGTTGAGGGACAGAGAGGTACAGTGAGGGAAAGTGTCAGTGTGCTATTGTGTTCTAAAACTATTTTGCTGAACCATATTTTCAATCCTTGAGTTGAGGGACAGAGAGGTACAGTGAGTGAAACTGACAGTGTGCTATTCTGTTCTAAATCAATTTTGCTGTTCCATATTTTCAATCCTTGAGTTGATGGACAGAGAGCTACAGTGAGGGAAAGTGTCAGTGTGCTATTGTGTTCTAAAACTATTTTGCTGAACCATATTTTCAATCCTTGAGTTGAGGGACAGAGAGCTACAGTGAGGGAAAGTGTCAGTGTGCTATTGTGTTCTAAAACTATTTTGCTGAACCATATTTTCAATCCTTGAGTTGAGGGACAGAGAGGTACAGTGAGTGAAACTGACAGTGTGCTATTCTGTTCTAAATCAATTTTGCTGTTCCATATTTTCAATCCTTGAGTTGATGGACAGAGAGGTACAGTGAGGGAAACTGACAGTGTGCTATTCTGTTCTAAAACTATTTTGCTGTTCCATATTTTCAATCCTTGAGTTGAGGGACAGAGAGGTACAGTGAGTGAAACTGACAGTGTGCTATTCTGTTCTAAAACTATTTTGCTGTTCCATATTTTCAATCCTTGAGTTGAGGGACAGAGAGGTACAGTGAGGGAAAGTGTCAGTGTGCTATTGTGTTCTAAAACTATTTTGCTGAACCATATTTTCAATCCTTGAGTTGAGGGACAGAGAGGTACAGTGAGTGAAACTGACAGTGTGCTATTCTGTTCCAAAACTATTTTGCTGTTCCATATTTTCAATCCTTGAGTTGAGGGACAGAGAGGTACAGTGAGTGAAACTGACAGTGTGCTATTCTGTTCTAAAACTATTTTGCTGTTCCATATTTTCAATCCTTGAGTTGAGGGACAGAGAGCTACAGTGAGGGAAAGTGTCAGTGTGCTATTGTGTTCTAAAACTATTTTGCTGTTCCATATTTTCAATCCTTGAGTTGAGGGACAGAGAGGTACAGTGAGGGAAAGTGTCAGTGTGCTATTGTGTTCTAAAACTATTTTGCTAAACCATATTTTCAATCCTTGAGTTGAGGGACAGAGAGGTACAGTGAGTGAAACTGACAGTGTGCTATTCTGTTCTAAAACTATTTTGCTGTTCCATATTTTCAATCCTTGAGTTGAGGGACAGAGAGCTACAGTGAGGGAAAGTGTCAGTGTGCTATTGTGTTCTAAAACTATTTTGCTGAACCATATTTTCAATCCTTGAGTTGAGGGACAGAGAGGTACAGTGAGTGAAACTGACAGTGTGCTATTGTGTTCTAAAACTATTTTGCTGTTCCATATTTTCAATCCTTGAGTTGAGGGACAGAGAGCTACAGTGAGGGAAACTGACAGTGTGCTATTGTGTTCTAAAACTATTTTGCTGAACCATATTTTCAATCCTTGAGTTGAGGGACAGAGAGGTACAGTGAGTGAAACTGACAGTGTGCTATTCTGTTCTAAATCAATTTTGCTGTTCCATATTTTCAATCCTTGAGTTGAGGGACAGAGAGGTACAGTGAGGGAAACTGACAGTGTGCTATTCTGTTCTAAAACTATTTTGCTGAACCATATTTTCAATCCTTGAGTTGAGGGACAGAAAGGTACAGTGAGTGAAACTGACAGTGTGCTATTCTGTTCTAAAACTATTTTGCTGTTCCATATTTTCAATCCTTGAGTTGAGGGACAGAGAGGTACAGTGAGGGAAAGTGTCAGTGTGCTATTGTGCTCTAAAACTATTTTGCTGAACCATATTTTCAATCCTTGAGTTGAGGGACAGAGAGGTACAGTGAGTGAAACTGACAGTGTGCTATTCTGTTCTAAATCAATTTTGCTGTTCCATATTTTCAATCCTTGAGTTGAGGGACAGAGAGGTACAGTGAGGGAAACTGACAGTGTGCTATTCTGTTCTAAAACTATTTTGCTGAACCATATTTTCAATCCTTGAGTTGAGGGACAGAGAGGTACAGTGAGTGAAACTGACAGTGTGCTATTCTGTTCTAAAACTATTTTGCTGTTCCATATTTTCAATCCTTGAGTTGAGGGACAGAGAGGTACAGTGAGGGAAAGTGTCAGTGTGCTATTGTGTTCTAAAACTATTTTGCTGAACCATATTTTCAATCCTTGAGTTGAGGGACAGAGAGGTACAGTGAGTGAAACTGACAGTGTGCTATTCTGTTCTAAAACTATTTTGCTGTTCCATATTTTCAATCCTTGAGTTGAGGGACAGAGAGCTACAGTGAGGGAAAGTGTCAGTGTGCTATAGTGTTCTAAAACTATTTTGCTGAACCATATTTTCAATCCTTGAGTTGAGGGACAGAGAGGTACAGTGAGTGAAACTGACAGTGTGCTATTCTGTTCTAAATCAATTTTGCTGTTCCATATTTTCAATCCTTGAGTTGAGGGACAGAGAGGTACAGTGAGGGAAACTGACAGTGTGCTATTCTGTTCTAAAACTATTTTGCTGAACCATATTTTCAATCCTTGAGTTGAGGGACAGAGAGGTACAGTGAGTGAAACTGACAGTGTGCTATTCTGTTCTAAATCAATTTTGCTGTTCCATATTTTCAATCCTTGAGTTGAGGGACATAGAGGTACAGTGAGGGAAACTGACAGTGTGCTATTCTGTTCTAAAACTATTTTGCTGAACCATATTTTCAATCCTTGAGTTGAGGGACAGAGAGCTACAGTGAGGGAAAGTGACAGTGTGCTATTCTGTTCTAAAACTATTTTGCTGTTCCATATTTTCAATCCTTGAGTTGAGGGACAGAGAGGTACAGTGAGGGAAAGTGTCAGTGTGCTATTGTGTTCTAAAACTATTTTGCTGAACCATATTTTCAATCCTTGAGTTGAGGGACAGAGAGGTACAGTGAGTGAAACTGACAGTGTGCTATTCTGTTCTAAATTAATTTTGCTGTTCCATATTTTCAATCCTTGAGTTGAGGGACAGAGAGGTACAGTGAGGGAAACTGACAGTGTGCTATTCTGTTCTAAAACTATTTTGCTGAACCATATTTTCAATCCTTGAGTTGAGGGACAGAGAGGTACAGTGAGTGAAACTGACAGTGTGCTATTCTGTTCTAAAACTATTTTGCTGTTCCATATTTTCAATCCTTGAGTTGAGGGACAGAGAGGTACAGTGAGGGAAAGTGTCAGTGTGCTATTGTGTTCTAAAACTATTTTGCTGAACCATATTTTCAATCCTTGAGTTGAGGGACAGAGAGGTACAGTGAGTGAAACTGACAGTGTGCTATTCTGTTCTAAATCAATTTTGCTGTTCCATATTTTCAATCCTTGAGTTGAGGGACAGAGAGGTACAGTGAGGGAAACTGACAGTGTGCTATTCTGTTCTAAAACTATTTTGCTGAACCATATTTTCAATCCTTGAGTTGAGGGACAGAAAGGTACAGTGAGTGAAACTGACAGTGTGCTATTCTGTTCTAAAACTATTTTGCTGTTCCATATTTTCAATCCTTGAGTTGAGGGACAGAGAGGTACAGTGAGGGAAAGTGTCAGTGTGCTATTGTGCTCTAAAACTATTTTGCTGAACCATATTTTCAATCCTTGAGTTGAGGGACAGAGAGGTACAGTGAGTGAAACTGACAGTGTGCTATTCTGTTCTAAATCAATTTTGCTGTTCCATATTTTCAATCCTTGAGTTGAGGGACAGAGAGGTACAGTGAGGGAAACTGACAGTGTGCTATTCTGTTCTAAAACTATTTTGCTGAACCATATTTTCAATCCTTGAGTTGAGGGACAGAGAGGTACAGTGAGTGAAACTGACAGTGTGCTATTCTGTTCTAAAACTATTTTGCTGTTCCATATTTTCAATCCTTGAGTTGAGGGACAGAGAGGTACAGTGAGGGAAAGTGTCAGTGTGCTATTGTGTTCTAAAACTATTTTGCTGAACCATATTTTCAATCCTTGAGTTGAGGGACAGAGAGGTACAGTGAGTGAAACTGACAGTGTGCTATTCTGTTCTAAAACTATTTTGCTGTTCCATATTTTCAATCCTTGAGTTGAGGGACAGAGAGCTACAGTGAGGGAAAGTGTCAGTGTGCTATAGTGTTCTAAAACTATTTTGCTGAACCATATTTTCAATCCTTGAGTTGAGGGACAGAGAGGTACAGTGAGTGAAACTGACAGTGTGCTATTCTGTTCTAAATCAATTTTGCTGTTCCATATTTTCAATCCTTGAGTTGAGGGACAGAGAGGTACAGTGAGGGAAACTGACAGTGTGCTATTCTGTTCTAAAACTATTTTGCTGAACCATATTTTCAATCCTTGAGTTGAGGGACAGAGAGGTACAGTGAGTGAAACTGACAGTGTGCTATTCTGTTCTAAATCAATTTTGCTGTTCCATATTTTCAATCCTTGAGTTGAGGGACATAGAGGTACAGTGAGGGAAACTGACAGTGTGCTATTCTGTTCTAAAACTATTTTGCTGAACCATATTTTCAATCCTTGAGTTGAGGGACAGAGAGCTACAGTGAGGGAAAGTGACAGTGTGCTATTCTGTTCTAAAACTATTTTGCTGTTCCATATTTTCAATCCTTGAGTTGAGGGACAGAGAGGTACAGTGAGGGAAAGTGTCAGTGTGCTATTGTGTTCTAAAACTATTTTGCTGAACCATATTTTCAATCCTTGAGTTGAGGGACAGAGAGGTACAGTGAGTGAAACTGACAGTGTGCTATTCTGTTCTAAATTAATTTTGCTGTTCCATATTTTCAATCCTTGAGTTGAGGGACAGAGAGGTACAGTGAGGGAAACTGACAGTGTGCTATTCTGTTCTAAAACTATTTTGCTGAACCATATTTTCAATCCTTGAGTTGAGGGACAGAGAGGTACAGTGAGTGAAACTGACAGTGTGCTATTCTGTTCTAAAACTATTTTGCTGTTCCATATTTTCAATCCTTGAGTTGAGGGACAGAGAGGTACAGTGAGGGAAAGTGTCAGTGTGCTATTGTGTTCTAAAACTATTTTGCTGAACCATATTTTCAATCCTTGAGTTGAGGGACAGAGAGGTACAGTGAGTGAAACTGACAGTGTGCTATTCTGTTCTAAATCAATTTTGCTGTTCCATATTTTCAATCCTTGAGTTGAGGGACAGAGAGGTACAGTGAGGGAAACTGACAGTGTGCTATTCTGTTCTAAAACTATTTTGCTGAACCATATTTTCAATCCTTGAGTTGAGGGACAGAGAGGTACAGTGAGTGAAACTGACAGTGTGCTATTCTGTTCTAAAACTATTTTGCTGTTCCATATTTTCAATCCTTGAGTTGAGGGACAGAGAGGTACAGTGAGGGAAAGTGTCAGTGTGCTATTGTGTTCTAAAACTATTTTGCTGTTCCATATTTTCAATCCCTGAGTTGAGGGACAGAGAGGTACAGTGAGTGAAACTGACAGTGTGCTATTCTGTTCTAAAACTATTTTGCTGTTCCATATTTTCAATCCTTGAGTTGAGGGACAGAGAGGTACAGTGAGTGAAACTGACAGTGTGCTATTCTGTTCTAAATCAATTTTGCTGTTCCATATTTTCAATCCTTGAGTTGAGGGACAGAGAGGTACAGTGAGGGAAACTGACAGTGTGCTATTCTGTTCTAAAACTATTTTGCTGAACCATATTTTCAATCCTTGAGTTGAGGGACAGAGAGCTACAGTGAGTGAAACTGAGAGTGTGCTATTCTGTTCTAAATCAATTTTGCTGTTCCATATTTTCAATCCTTGAGTTGAGGGACAGAGAGATACAGTGAGGGAAACTGACAGTGTGCTATTCTGTTCTAAAACTATTTTGCTGTTCCATATTTTCAATCCCTGAGTTGAGGGACAGAGAAGGACACTCGTAGAAATTATCAGTGTGCTATTCTGTGCTAAATCTTGTTTGTAGGGAGGGACAGAGTAGGACAGTGAGGGAAAGTGTCAGTGTGCTATTCTGTTCTAAAACTTTTTTGCTGAACCATATTTTCAATCCTTGTGTTTAGGGACAGAGAAGGATAGGCAGGGGACAGTGTCAGTGTCATTGTTGCTAAGCCTCCTGCACAAAATACACCTGAAGGTAGCCCTTATTGCTGTTTTTCCCATCTCCCTGCAGGCCATCCATTAAAATGTCTGGAAGGCAACCAAGGAGAGGCAGACAGTCAGGAGGCAAAAAAAGAGGGCAAGCAGGCTCTGTGTCTGGGGGCAACAGTGCTGGTCGTGTACGCGGTGCATTGTCCTCAGCACATGGCCATGGGACACGCTTGTCCTTGTTTTCGGCAGCTGGACATGTTGAGCCACATCATGCCGAAGACTTGGTAGAGTGGATGACCAAGCCCACCTCATCCTCCTCATCCTCTCTCACCCAGGCTCAGGGTAGTGGCAAAGCAGCTGCCAAAGCGTCCTCTTCTCTGGTATCATTATCTTCATTAGTCAATCCTTCCCTAGACCCACCATGCCCTCCTCCTGAGGAGTCCTCCGAACTGTTTGAGCACAGTGTTGGGTACATGCTCCAGGAGGATGCCCAGCATTTGGAAGGATCTGATGATGATACCCAGCTAGAGGAAGGCAGCAGCGTGAGAGCAGAGAGAGGGGATGCTCAAGAAGGACACCAATCTGGCAGTCATGTTCCAGCAGCTGCAGCATACTGCCAGATTGGCTCCAGTGATGAGGAGGGAGGGGATGATGAGGTCACTGACTCCACGTGGGTGCCTAATAGGAGAGAGGAGGAGGAGGAGGATGAGGAGGAGGCACATCTCCAACGAGGCAGGATGCCCTTGAGTGGCCAGCGTATGGGCAGCACACCGACGGAATCACACCGCAGAGCTCCGCCTGTGCAGGGCGCTGCCTCTGCCCGTCATTCAAAAAGTTCTTTGGTGTGGGCCTTTTTTGAGGCGAGTGCATCAGATCGCACAGCTGCTGTTTGCAACATATGTCTCAAGCATATATCGCGTGGCCAAAACATCAGCCGCTTGGGCACCACATGCTTGATCAGACATATGTTGACCTGCCGTGCAGCTCGTTGGCAAGCCTACCTTAAAGACCCACACCAAAGAACAAAGCTGACCTCTTCTTGCACCGCATCAGCTGGGATCTCCAACCCCACTATACCTTCACTCCTCTCTGAAACCTGCTCTGAGAGGAATGAAGGTGTAGAATTAGGTGTGTCACAGGCAAGTACTTGCGGGCACTCTGCTAGCAGTACACCAACGTCCGATTCTAGCAGGCAAATTTCCCTGCCCCAGCTGCTGGACCGTCGAAAGAAGTTCACTCCCAGCCATCCACATGCCCAGCGGTTGAATGCTAGCTTGGCTAAATTGCTAGCGCTTCAACTGCTGCCTTTTCAGTTGGTAGACTCGGCCCCCTTCCGTGAGTTTGTGCAATGTGCGGTTCCTCAGTGGCAGGTTCCCAAACGACACTTTTTCGCACGGAAGGCTATTCCGGCTCTCTACAGGCATGTGGAAGGCAATGTCTTGGCCTCGCTGGACAGGGCGGTCAGCGGTAAGGTGCATATTACCGCTGACTCATGGTCCAGCAGGCATGGACAGGGACGTTATCTTTCTTTCACGGCCCATTGGGTCACTCTTTTGGCAGCTGGGAAGGATGCAGGACAAGGTGCAGTAGTGTTGGAGGTTGTTCCACCCCCACGCCTCCAAAATGCTACTACTGGTTGTGACACACCTCTCTCCTCCACCCCTCCTCTTCTTCTTCCTCCATGGCCTCTTCCTGTGGTTTGTTCTCGGAACCAGCGGTGCTCCGTAGGCGTTCAAGGGGCTACGCAAGTACGCAGGCAAAAAGATGCCATGCCGTGCTTGCGCTGGTGTGTTTGGGGGACAGGAGCCACACTGGGGCAGAGGTCCTGTCTGCTCTGCAGGGGCAGGCCGAGAGGTGGTTGACGCCACGCCAGCTTAAGCCAGGAATGGTGGTTTGCGACAATGGCACCAACCTCCTCTCCGCCCTCCGACAGGGACAACTGACCCATGTGCCCTGTATGGCTCACGTCCTTAACCTGGTGGTGCAGCGGTTCTTGGGCAGGTACCCGGGCTTACAGGATGTCCTGAGGCAGGCCAGGAAAGTCTGTGTGCATTTCCGCAGATCTTATAATGCCAGTGCTCGCCTGGCTGAGCTTCAAAAGGAGTTGAACCTGCCCAAGAACCGCCTTATATGTGACATGCCCACCAGGTGGAACTCAACGTTGGCCATGCTGCAGCGGCTGCACACGCAGCAGAGGGCCATCAATGAGTACCTGTGCGACTACGGCACCAGGACAGGGTCAGGGGAGCTCGGGTTTTTTTCACCACGCCAGTGGGGCATGATCAGGGATGCATGCACTGTCCTGGCACCATTTGAGGAGGCCACGAGGATGGTGAGCAGTGACAGTGCATGCATCAGTGACACTGTACCTCTTGTCCACCTGTTGGAGCACACGCTGCGTGGAATAATGGACAGGGCACTTGAGGCAGAACAGAGGCAGGAAGAGGAGGACTTCCTTGCCTCTCAAGGCCCCCTTTACCCAGACAGTGTTCCTTCTGTCCCACCCATCGCACAGGAAGAGGAGGAGGAGGAGGAGGAGGAGGATTGTGTCAGCATGGAGGTGGAGGCTGGCACTCAGCATCATCAGCAGCAGTCTTTTAGGGATGATTTACAGTCCCAAGAAACCAGTGGACTTGTACGTGGCTGGGAGGAGGTGGCTGCGGATCATGTCGTCCTTAGTGACCCAGAGGACTCCGGACTGAATGCCTCAGCTAACCTACGCTGCATGGCCTCCCTGATCCTGCAAAGTCTGCGGAAGGATCCTCGTATTCTTCGGATCAAGGAGAGGGACCATTACTGGCTGGCCACTCTCCTTGATTCACGGTACAAGGGTAAGGTTGCGGACCTTATCGTACCGTCGCAGAGGGAGCAGAGGATGAGACAACTCCGGGAGGCCTTGCAGAAAGGTCTGTGCAACGCGTTCCCAGAGACTGGGAGGTTACAAACTCCTGGTCCTGGACAACGAGTTGCTGAGGCTTCGGGCAGTCAAAGAAGGAGCGGTGGGGAAGGTGGCCGTCTGACCGATGCGTTCAGACAATTCTTTAGTCCGCAGCCCCAAAGTATGATCGGTTCCAGCAACCATCGCCAGCGTCTGATATACATGGTGCAGGAATACCTAGGGGCAAGGTCAGACTTGGACACCTTCCCCACCGAAAATCCTCTGGCTTACTGGGTCTTGAGGATGGATCACTGGCCAGAGCTTGCACAGTATGCAATTGAGCTACTGGCCTGTCCTGCATCCAGCGTTCTTTCAGAACGCACATTCAGTGCTGCTGGAGGATTTGTCACGGATCACAGGGTGCGCCTGTCCACCGACTCGGTTGATCGACTGACTTTCATCAAGATGAACCAGTCTTGGATCACCACCAGCTACCACACACCAGATGCTGATATAACAGACTAATTGATTTTAAAATGTCACATCCCTTCAAGACTGATGCTGATGCTGAGTGCCTGTGCTGTTATGTTGTCTGGCTATCCTCCTCCTCCTCCTCAATGATACGATTAACGATGATAGCTTGGAAGATCATTTTGGTTTATGGGCGACGCCACCAGTGGCTAAGGCCCAATTTTTCAGCCCTTGTTTAACAGGGGCGTGTAATTAAAATTTTTGATGCAATACTTTGCAACAGGCCTTATTGCTGTGCTCCAAGTACAGTATCTGTGAGGGGTTGCAGTGTTGTGCCACCAGTGCCTAAGGCCCAATTTTCAGCCCCTGTTCAACAGGGGCATGCAATTATAATTATTGATCTAATAATTCACAGCAGGGCCCATTGCTGCGCCCACCAAGAGTAACTGTCAGGCCTTACAGTGTTGTGGCACCAGCAACACCATCACCACCACCACCACCACCAAAGGCCCAATTTTTCAGCCCCTGTTCAACAGGGGCATGCAATTATAATTATTGATCTAATAATTCACAGCAGGGCCCATTGCTGCGCCCACCAAGAGTAACTGTCAGGCCTTACAGTGTTGTGGCACCAGCACCACCATCACCACCACCACCACCACCAAAGGCCCAATTTTTCAGCCCCTGTTCAACAGGGGGATGCAATTATAATTATTGATCTAATAATTCACAGCAGGGACCATTGCTGCGCCCACCAAGAGTAACTGTCAGGCCTTACAGTGTTGTGGCACCAACACCACCATCAAAGGCCCAATTTTTACTACCACTGATCAACAATTATATGTTATTACAATTCCTGATATTATACTTGACAGCAGGGCGTTCCAGCACCCACCAAGAATAACTGTGAGTGCTTTCAGTGTTGTGCCAACACCAACACCTAAGGGGCCAATTTCTGCAGAGTATATACGGAAGGTCCCTACTTTCAAACATCCAACTTACAAACTACTACTACTTGCAAACGGAAGAAGACAACAGGAAGTGAGAGGAAATCTACCCCTTGGAAGGAAAATTCTCTCCTGTAAGAATTAATATGGGAGAAAGGTGTCTCCTCTCTACTGATGCTTTATCACCAATCCTTGTTTCAATACAAACACCACATTTCAAAAACAGTTGTCATTGGGACGCAAAGTGAGGTGAAATGTTCTGAACAGGGGCACAGACAGCAAAAAAAATGTGACAGGGGTGATAACCGTTCCCTATGTTTTCCAAAAAGCTAAAAAAAAGGAATTTGGCATGGAGCTACACTTAAACAATGCAGCTGTTCAAAATTACAAACATATTCTACATAAGAACAAACCTACAGTCCCTGTCTTGTATGCACCGCCTGTATACGGCTGTTCAGAGTATATAGGGGCTTTTTTATTTTGTGTGCGGGGTTCCCCTTAATATCCATACAAGACCCAAAGGGGCTGGTAATGGGCTGGGGTAGGGGGGGGGGGTTGATGGGGTAGCTATGCCATTTTTCCTAAAGATTTTCATCCATATTACCGGAACCAGACATTGCATTAAAGCCGCAAGCAGTTTTAAATGGCTTTTTTTCCTTTAGAAATGTTATTTTGTGCAAGGACAGTTCTAAACACGGGAAACACGTGGCACTTCACAGGCATACTTTAGACACCCCCCAGGTACAATATTTAAAGGAATATTTGACTTTTTTTTTTTCACTTTATGCATCATTAAAATGACTGCTCCCGGAAAACGTCCGTTTTTAAAACTTCTTTTTGCATTGATACATGTCCCCTGGTGCAGAACCCGGGTTCCCAAACTCTGTTTCGGACAATAACATGGATAATAGTCGTTATAATTAGCACTTTAGAATCCGAACGTTCGCATCCATTGTATTTAATAGGGTTCTAATGTTCGCGCAAACTTTCGGTCCGTTCGCGGGTTCTGGTGCGAACCGAACCCGGGGGTGTTCGGCTCATCACTAGCTGTTATGTTGACTAGCTATCCTCCTCCTCCTCCTCAATGATCCGATTAATGATGATAGCTTGGAAGATCATTTTGGTTTATGGGTGCCGCCACCAGTGGCTAAGGCCCAATTTTTCAGCCCCTGTTTAACAGGGGCGTGTAATTACAATTTTTGATGCAATACTTTGCAACAGGCCTCATTGCTGTGCTCCAAGTACAGTATCTGTGAGGGGTTGCAGTGTTGTGCCACCAGTGCCTAAGGCCCAATTTTTCAGCCCCTGTTCACCAGGGGCATGCAATTATAATTATTGATCTAATAATTCACAGCAGGGCCCATTGCTGCGCCCACCAAGAGTAACTGTCAGGCCTTACAGTGTTGTGTCAACACCACCACCACCACCACCACCACCAAAGGCCCAATTTTTCAGCCCCTGTTCAACAGGGGCATGCAATTATAATTATTGATCAAATAATTCACAGCAGGGCCCATTGCTGCGCCCACCAAGAGTAACTGTCAGGCCTTACAGTGTTGTGTCAACACCACCACCACCACCACCACCACCAAAGGCCCAATTTTTCAGCACCTGTTCAACAGGGGCATGCAATTATAATTATTGATCTAATAATTCACAGCAGGGCCCATTGCTGCGCCCACCAAGAGTAACTGTCAGACCTTACAGTGTTGTGTCAACACCACCACCACCACCACCACCACCACCAAAGGCCACATTTTTCAGCCCCTGTTCAACAGGGGCATGCAATTATAATTATTGATCTAATAATTCACAGCAGGGCCCATTGCTGCGCCCACCAAGAGTAACTGTCAGGCCTTACAGTGTTGTGTCAACACCACCACCACCACCACCACCACCAAAGGCCCAATTTTTCAGCCCCTGTTCAACAGGGGCATGCAATTATAATTATTGATCTAATAATTCACAGCAGGGCCCATTGCTGCGCCCACCAAGAGTAACTGTCAGGCCTTACAGTGTTGTGGCACCAGCACCACCATCAAAGGCCCAATTTTTACTACCACTGTTCAACAATTATATGTTATTACAATTCCTGATATAATAGTTGACAGCAGGGCGTTCCAGCACCCACCAAGAGTAACTGTGAGTGCTTACAGTGTTGTGCCAACACCAACACCTAAGGGGCCAATTTCTGCAGAGTATATACGGCAGGTCCCTACTTTCAAACATCCAACTTACAAACGACTACTACTTGCAAACGGAAGAAGACAACAGGAAGTGAGAGGAAATCTACCCCTTGGAAGGAAAATTCTCTCCTGAAAAGCCCCATACACACTATCAGTTTTCTTGCAGGTTTTTGTCTTCAGGTTTACCAAAACCATGTAGTACAAGGGCCGGCCTGATTGCAAACCAATTGAAACTCTTAAGGTTTGACCTCATATTAGATGGTTTTGGTAAACCTGAAGACAAAAACCTGCAGGAAAACTGATAGTGTGTATGGGGCTTAAGAATTAATATGGGAGAAAGGTGTCTCCTCTCTACTGATGCTTTATCACCAATCCTTGTTTCAATAAAAACACCACATTTCAAAATCAGTTGTCATTGGGACGCAAAGTGAGGTGAAATGTTCTGAACAGGGGCACAGACAGCAAAACAAATGTTACAGGGGTGATAACCCTTCCCTATGTTTTCCAAAAAGCTTAAAAATAGGTATTTGGGCTGGAGCTACACTTAAACAATGTAGCTGTTCAAAATTACAAACAGATTCAACATAAGAACAAACCTACAGTCCCTGTCTTGTATGCACCGCCTGTATACGGCTGTTCAGAGTATATAGGGCCTTTTTTATTTTGTGTGCGGGGTTCCCCTTAATATCCATACAAGACCCAAAGGGGCTGGTAATGGGCTGGGGTAGGGGGGGGGGGGGGTGATGGGGTAGCTATGCCATTTTTCTTAAAGATTTTCATCCATATTACCGGGACCAGACATTACATTAAAGCCGCAAGCAGTTTTAAATGGCTTTTTTTTCCTTTAGAAATGTAATTTTGTGCAGGGACAGTTCTAAACACGGGAAACACGTGGCACTTCACAGGCATACTTTAGACACCCCCCAGGTACAATATTTAAAGGAATATTTGACTTTTTTTTTTCACTTTATGCATCATTAAAATGACTGCTCCCGGAAAACGTCCGTTTTTAAAACTTCTTTTTGCATTGATACATGTCCCCTGGTGCAGAACCCGGGTTCCCAAACTCTGTTTAGGACAATAACATGGATAATAGTCGTTATAATTAGCACATTAGAATCCGAACGTTCGCATCCATTGTATTTAATAGGGTTCTAATGTTCGTGCGAACTTTCGGTCCGTTCGCGGGTTCTGGTGCGAACCGAACCCGGGGGTGTTCGGCTCATCACTACTCATCAACATAGGGACAGGGTGCTTTGGGGTGGGGGGGGCTGCAGGGCGCCCCCCTGCCCCAAAGCACTCAACCCCCCATGTTGAGGGCATGCGGCCTGGTACGGTTCAGGAGGGGGAGCGCTCGCTCGTCCCCACCCCCTTTCCTGACCGGCTGGGCTGCGTGCTCGGAAAAGGGTCTGGTATGAATTTTGGGGGAACCCCCACGCCATTTTTTCAGCGTAGGGGTTCCCCTTAAAATCTATACCAGACCCAAGGTCCTGGTATGCTCTTGGAGGGGGAACCCATGCCGTTTTTTTATTTAAAATTTGGCGTAGAGTTCCCCCTCAAGATCAGCAGAGCACAACTCGCATGCCAAAGTCGGATCATGCAAGACAGCGTTCCGACTTTGATCCGACTTCAATGATAGTCAATGGGCTAAAGTGGGATCAAAGTCGGACCAAAGTAGTACAGGGATCATTTTCAAAGTCGGACCGACATGTGTCGGACCAGTTAAGACGGCTCCCATAGGGAAACATTGATTTTCACACGTCATGAGCTCCCAATGTCGGAGCGTTTGTCACACCAGTGTGAACCCGGCCTAATGGGAGTAGTTTCATAAATATCAATCAGCTGTGCACCTGCAGGGCACTAATGAGGAAAGCTGCTGGGCCTGCATCCCTTTGGACCTGATTTCCTATTGGGAGTATCTCACCAAAAATGAAATTTTTGTTGCAGGGGATGCCTGAAATCTGACTTGTATCCTAGTGCAGACTTCTTGGGAAATTGGTGAGCCAATCACACAAGCAGGAAATGATGTTTCTGGGGGATGTTCTGTACACATTCGGTGTACAGAATACCTCTAGGTAGCCATATTGCATTTTCAGAAAATTACAGAGGCTGCAGATTGAAAAGGAAAGGACATTTTTATTAACATTCAATACAATATGACTTGTGCCACAATTGTATACGCTATATTATTTTTTCTTTATTTGCTATTTTTTCCCCCCACGAAAGTGGAGTTGCCCTTTAAGCCGTTTGAATGGCACACATTTTATAGCATCCAGCCTGCAAACAGCAGGAAAAAGCTGATCAAAAGGCCAGTGGCTCAATTACACTTTAAGCACAGGTTTTCTTTAACAACAATAAGCAAAACATCTCTGCCTATAAGGAGAATATTAATACATAAAACATCCATATATAGCTTTGGCACTTCGTTTTAGACTTTTACTATTACTGCCAGCACAAAGAATCCTGGAATAGCTGACATTCTTTCACAGCAGTAATTATTACACAAAGGTTCTGAACAATTCCCATATCATCCTGTAGGGGGCAATGTAGGATGAAAACTAGTTGCATGATATATTTACACATATGACATTTATAGCTTTATACATTCATGTTCTACCAATGATGAATAAGCATTTCTACACAAAAAAAAATATGTTTTTCTTAAATTGAGTGTTGTATTTTAACATATTTAAAAATGACCGATTAGGTGTAGCTTGTGCAGTATTAATTAATACTTAACTACTTTGCTCGCTTTAGTCAGTCTTAAAGAGACACTGTCAACAAAAAAATCACAAAAGATATAAGAATGTGTATTTAGACATAACAGCATAACTGCTGATTCATATTACTGTATATTTTTTAAGAATATTGTGTGCTTAGCGACTAAAGTTGCTCACAAACAGCAGATGGTGGAAGATCGGACATGCACAACGTCTTGCTTGCATTCGTGCCACTTCATTCAGCTGTAGGGTGACCACGTGTCCCGGATTGCCCGGGACAGTCCCGCATTTTGCAGGTCTGTCCCGGGCACCTTCATTCCAGGACAATACAGTGTCCCGGAAATTAAACCGACACAGCCACCCCCCGGAACAATCTGATGCCCACAAAAAAGGCTGCCACATCACCGCTTTACTCACTGACAGTACTTGTCCTTGCCCGGAATGCCTGGAGGAGCACAATCCCGCCCCCTGCTTGTGATTGGAGAAATCATAAATCCCACCTCTGTGTCCAATCACTGTGCTGTGATTCGTTACAGCACAAGCTGATTTTTGGGAAGGGAGGGTGTCCCTGAATGGTAGTTTGGAAATGTGGTCACCCTATTCAGCTGCCTCTGTCTTCATATCAGCTCCCTGTCACCCCATGCACAGCAGCACTCAGACTAGCAGAGGGGGCCAATCAGGCTCTGCTGTATGCATAGGTGCAGAAAATTAACACATAGTTGGCAGCAGTCCAGATCAGATTCCCCAAAAATTGTCTCTGTTACGGGCTGGGCGGACTGGTCCAGGGGGGTGGTCCGATCCCCTATAAAAAGGCCGCACCGCCGTCACCTAGGTGTCATCCTGACCTGCCCACATAGTAAGCTGGGTGGGCTGGGAGTCAGGAGGTTATGGATGATGTAAAGAGGAAGGAATGTAACAGAAAACTGCAGCTATTGGCTAAGGAGGTGGCAGGAGGCGGGCTGTACCGCGTCCCAGCCAATGGGTGCAGTGTCTAGACATGGAGCTGCTCTGCAAAAAAGCTGCATGAGGCAAGAAGAAGAAACTGTTTCGCCAGATTAATCCTATTTTATTTTTTTAATTGAGACGCATGATACTAGCAGCCAAGGAGTATTAAATTATGCTGGAAAATAATAAATATTCATCCTGTGACTGTTGTTTTCTGAGAGGTTAGAGTTGTATCCCTCTCTCTCCCTCCATCCCTCTTTCTCTTTTTCTCCATCCCTCTTTCTTTCTTTTCTTTCCTCCCTCTCTCTCCCTCCATTCCTCTTTTTTATTTCTATTTCCCTACATCCCCTTTTCTTTCTTTCTTTCTTTCTCTTTCTTTCTTTCTTTCTTTCTTTCTCTCTCTCCCTCTCTCCATCCTTCTCTCTTTCTTTCTAACTCTCTCTCTCCATCCCTCTTTCTCTCTTTCTTTTACTCTCCCTCCATCCCTCTTTCTCTTTTCTTTCCATATATATTACCAGAATGTTGCCAACTGTGGAAACATGCTGATTGGATGAGAGAACAGAGTGAGCAGGACTGATGACTTTTTTGTCTATTTCTGTACACTAATAGAGAAAGTTGTGTCATCTTCCTGGATGTGCTGTCTGTTTATAAGTAATTCAGATCATTCATTGGTATGTTAAACTGAAATGCCAGTTTTCAGGTGGACTAACCCTTAGCTAATGGAACATAGGTGGAATAAACTAAGCCCCCCCCCCCCAACTAATTCATGCACCTACACTACTTACTAGCTCTGTGATCTATTTACAATGACACAGTTTCTTACTTTTCTGCCTCCTAATGCTCTTTTTCTGTCTTTTTCACACTCCCTTTTGTCTGGAGCGAGCAGTGCATTAGTCCATTAGAGAGGGTGGCTACCTTCCTACCTACAGTGGGTCTATGAAGATAAAACGCAGCCCCCTCTAACAGGAAGTCAGCTCAAAAATGATTATTTTTTAAATTGGATATTTGGAGGTGGCTGAGAGCAATAGAAGGTACTTTTTTTAGTTAAAGTATAACTAAAGGCAAAGCTTCTTTTTTAGTTTTGGATATAGTGGAGAGGGATTAGAATCCCTGTCAGTTTTTATTGCTGTCTGTGTCCCCGTTAGGAAGATTCACCCTCTATATTTGTCCTGTTTACCATTTATCATTGAAGGTAAAAGTAAAATAAAATCCCAAATTTTAGGTTGTCTCCAGAAAAGTAAAATAGAAATGAAAGGCAAAACATTTTTGTATAGATATAAAAAAATACTATAAATATATTTATTTCCCCTTTTTATAAGTAATCCTATTCCCTCTGTTATCAGCTGCATAAAAACTGGGGGAGGAGAAGCAGCAGAACACTGAGCTTCCCAGCGAATTGCTGTGCAGCGGGGGCATGTCAGGACAAGTCTGATCATTGGAGGAGAGCAGGCTGAGTTCCTAGTGTAGCGGCCTCCACTCTCTCTCTGGCTGCGTTTCTTTCTCTCTGGCTTTTGTCTAGGGGTACCTTGGAGGAGAGAGTGCGGGGTCACCACGCCAAGCTTTCACCGCAGATGTTTGTGTGGTGTGAGCAAAGTTTCTTTACCTTCGGGTCAGTGTTCGGTGTTTGGAGCCTCCGCTTCTTCTGTGGAACAGTGTCTGCCAGTAAATGAGCCCCACACCAATAAAAGTCCAACACTCCTTTATTTTCCAATGTCAGGATGAAACACAATCAGTTGGACTCCCTCAACGAACAGACAGGGGGTGTGGATACGAGTAGGCCCAGGCACAATGAACTCTCCTATTTCTCTGATAGCAAATAGGCCTGGCGCACGGTCACTGCCACTGACCGTGAGTTTTGGTCGCTGCCACCGACCGGGTGTACTGTGGAGGCCTCTGCCACAGGCCTGGGTTGAATAGTTGAACCGCTGCCACCGGTCATAGAACGTGAACTACCTTCCTCTCTTGACTTGGCCCCTGTTCGGGAGAGGATATCCCTCCGGGCGGTCTCCAGAGGCTCACCCGGCACCGGCAATCTGCTGCACCAGATCTTCGGGTGAGTACCTCCTCCGGTCCATTACGCCTCTGGACTCGGGTGCCCCACTCCCGGGGCCCCCTAGGAAATCCTTCCCTCGCGGGACCCAGCGGAAGGTACTGGGCCCCAGGCCTCCGGGTGAGTACCTCACCCCAGTCTGAAGGTGCCTGGGATGGAACACGAGCTCCGGGCGTCCAGGCCTAGGCCGCCTGGACACCTGTCACGAACCACAGCCCTCAGGCTGAAGGTGCCTGGGACTCGACCCATTGGCAAAGATGTCCGCCCCATTTATACCCTCTCCCAGCAACCCCAGCAGGTTTCCCGCCCTGCCGCGAGAGGCCACAAAGGGTACGGCACTGCAGTGATGGTTCAACCCCGGCCCAAAGTGACAACGCCACCTAGTGGGCCACAGGGAACTATGAATCACTGGTGTCTTCACCAGTTTTAAACATAATAGAAAAGTATATACCCGCTACACTGTGCTCTCCTGCTTAGTGTGGTCAGTTTTTAAGAGGAAACAGAAGGACGACAGGAACACCAGGTATTTTGCATAAAGGAAGCAATACAAAGAAAACAGGTGACTTTCTCATACAAGTACATAGTACAGCATGCACATATCAGGAATATGACGTTTTGGGGTAAGAAATGCTTTAAATCTCTGCAATGGGACACAGATGGCCAAAAAATTAATCTGACAGGGGATGTAACCCTCCCTTACTCTATCCAAAATGAAAAAAAAAAAAAAAGCTTTGCCTTTAGTTATATTCGAAAAATACATACTTGATATGAATACACAGTATATTAAAGCAAGATTTTAATGTCATTATAGAGAGCCCATTTACACTTGTATTTTAATTAGGGATGAGCTTCGAGTTCGAATCAAACTCATGTTCGACTCGAACATTGCCTGTTCGCCCGTTCGCCGAACAGCGAACAATTTAGGGTGTTCGCGGCAAATTCGAAAAGCCGCGGAACACCCTGTAAAAGTCTATGGGAGAAATCTAAAGTGCTAATTTTAAATTAGCTTGCTTATATGCAAGTTATTGTCAAAAAGGCTTTGGGGACCCAGATCCTGCCCCAGGGGACATGTATCAATGCAAAAAAAAAAGTTTTAAAAACACCTGTTTTTTCGGGAGCAGTGATTTTAATAATGCTTAAAGTGAAACAATAAAAGTGAAATATTCCTTTAAATTTCGTACCTAGGGGGTGTATAAAGTATGCCTGTAAAGTAGCGCTTGTTTCCCGTGCTTAGATTGGTCCCTGCACAAAGTGTCAATTCTGAAGGAAAAAGTAATTTAAAAGCACTCGCGGCTATAATGAATTGTCGGCTCCCGGCTATACAGAGAAAAGTCATTGATAAAAAAAACAAACAAATGCGTGGGGGTCCCCCCAAATTCAATTATCAGGCCCTTCAGGTCTGGTATGGATATTAAGGGGAACCCTGCGTCAAATAAAAAAAAAATGACATGGGGTTCCCCCCAAATATCCATACCAGACCCTTCAGGTCTGGTATGGATTTTAAGGGGAACTCCACGCCAGATTTAAAAAAAAATGGCGTGGAGTTCCCCCCAAAAATCCATACCAGACCCTTTATCCGAGCACGCAACCTGGCAGGCCGCAGGAAAAGAGGGGGGACGAGAGAGCGCCCCCCCTCCTGAACCATACCAGGCCACATGCCCTCAACATGGGGAGGATGCTTTGGGGGTCTGTGACCCCTCAAAGCACCATGTCCCCATGTTGATGGGGACAAGGACCTCATCCCCACAACCCTTGCCCGGTGGTTGTGGGGGTCTGCGGGTGGGGGGCTTATCGGAATCTGGAAGACCCCTTTAACAAAGGGGACCCCCAGATCCCGCCCCCCATGTGAATTGGTAAGGGGTACATTGTACCCCTACCATTTCACAAAGAAAGTGTAAAAAATTGTAAAAAAAAACACACAGACACCGTTGGGAAAAGTCCTTTTTTAAAAGGACCCCCTCTGATGTAACGCAGCTTGCTTGCTGTTCCTCGCTGCGCTGGACATCATCGTTGGAGCCTGGACCTGTAGAGGAGAGATCATCCATCGCTGGACCCCGGAGAGGAGAGATCATCCATCGCTGGACCCCGGAGAGGAGATCACCCATCGCAGGATACCGAGAGTGGATTACCACTGCTGGAATCTTTTTTTTTTTTAATAAAGGACTTTTCCCAACGGTGTCTGTGTGTTTTTTTTATTTTTTACACTTTCTTTGTGAAATGGTAGGGGTATCCCTTACCATTTCACATGGGGGGGTGGGATCTGGGGGTCCCCTTTGTTAAAGGGGTCTTCCATATTCCAATAAGCCTCCCCGCCCGCAGACCGCCACAACCACCGGGCAAGGGTTGTGGGGATGAGGCCCTTGTCCCCATCAACATAGGGACATGGTGCTTTGAGGGGTCACAGACCCCCAAAGCATCCTCCCCATGTTGAGGGCATGTGGCCTGGTACGGTTCAGGAGGGGGGGCACTCTCTCGTCCCCCCTTCTTTTCCTGCGGCCTGGCAGGTTGCATGCTCGGATAAAGGGTCTGGTATGGATTTTTGGGGGGAACTTCATGCCATTTTTTTTTTATTTGAAGCAGAGTTCCCCTTAACATCCATACCAGACCTGAAGGGCCTGGTAATTGAATTTGGGGGGACCCCCACACATTTATTTTTATTTTTTGCCAATGACTTTTCTCTGTATTGCCGGGAGCCGACAATTCATTATAGCCGCGAGTGCTTTTAAATGACTTTTTTTCCATCAGAAATTACACTTTGTGCAGGGACAGTTCTAAGCACGGGAAACAATTGCTACTTTACAGGCATACTATACACACACCCTAGGTACGAAATTTAAAGGAATATTTCACTTTTATTTTACTTTAAGCATTATTAAAATCACTGCTCTCGAAAAAACGCCAGTTTTTAAAACTTTTTTTTGCATTGATACATGTCCCCTGGGGCAGGACCCGGGTCCCCAAACACTTTTTATGACAATAACTTGCATATAAGCCTTTAAAATTAGCACTTTAGATTTTTCATGTTCGAGTCCCATAGACTTTAACGGTGTTCGGATGTTTGAACAAATTTATTGCCTGTTCACAAGTTCTGGTGCGAACCGAACTGGGGGTGTTCGGCACATCCCTAATTTTAATGCACACATTTCAACTAACTAAAAAGTTTTTTGTGGTTCCCAATAATAAAGTCGGTGTCTATTCCCATCTTAGTAGTGCAGTATTTAAAAAAATACATGTCTAATAATTTTTTTTTTAGATTTAGGTCATTGGGTGGCCTGCCGACGTCAATGGCAATGCATACAAAATGCAAATTTAATGCACTGGCGACAGTATTAACCATTTAAGCCCCTGACCATTTTTCTGGTCAAAGACCAGGCCACTTTTTGCGATTCGGCACTGCGTCGCTTTATCTGACAATTGCGCAATCGTGCGACGTGGCTCCCAAACAAAATTGACGTCCTTTTTTCCCCAAAAATAGATCTTTCTTTTGGTGGTATTTGATCACCTCTGCGGTTTTTATTTTTTGCGCTATAAACAAAAATAGAGCGACAATTTTGGAAAAAATGCAATATGTTTTACTTTTTGCTATAATAAATATCCCCAAAAAATATATTAAAATTTTTTTTTTCCTCAGTTTAAGCGGATACGTATTCTTCTACATATTTTTGGTAAAAAAAATCGCAATAAGGGTTTATTGATCGGTTTGCGCAAAAGTTATAGCGTCTACAAAATAGGTGATAGTTTTATGGCATTTTTATGATTTTTTTTTTTTTACTAGTAATGGCGGCAATCAGCGATTTTTATCGTGACTGCGACATTATGGCGGACACATCGGACACTGTTGACACATTTTTGGGACCATTGTAATTTTTACAGCCATCAGTGCTATAAAAATGCACTGATTACTGTGAAAATGACACTGGCAGTGAAGGGGTTAACCACCAGGTGGCGCTGAAGGGGTTAAGTGTGCCTAGGGATGTGTTCTAATTGTAGGGGGGATGGGCTATGTGTGACACGACGGTGATCACAGCTTTCAAGTACAGGAAGCTGTGTACACTGTCCTGTCACTAGGAAGACTGGGGAAATGCTTGTTTACATAAGAATTCCCCCCTTCTTTCTCACTGTGACACGATCGCGGGTATGCCCGCGGACATCGAGTCCGCGGGACCCGCGGTCGGAGTCACGGAGCTCGCGGTGGCGTGCGTGCGTCCACAATGCCGCTTCCTAAAGGGGACTTATATATACGCCCTTGTGCCTGCCCGTGCCATTCTACCGACGTATATCTGCGTGCGGTGGTCGGCATGTGGTTAAAGTAGAAGTCCACCCTAACACTATGTAGCAAGGTCCCAGGCCTCCTTTGAACAAATAAGGCCCTCCAGGGCCAGGGATAGCTGACATCCTTCTGTATGTAGTGGGTTGTGAGGCATGGTGGGTGTAGAGTAGTTAAAGTTATTGGGTGCCAGACACTTCTAGAATGCAAAAGAAAGTTTATTTCTCTTAACAAACTTTTTTGGGGAGAGGGTTAGGGCCAGGACACCCTTAGGTAGTTGCAAGATTTATTGGCAGACTCTGATGCCGCGTACACACGATCATTTTTCCTGTCGGGAAAAATTTAAAAAAAAATTTAACAAGAAAAACGACCGTGTGTGGGCTTTTTGTCATTTTTCCCGATGGGAAAAACTGCATTAATCACGACGAGAAAAATTAGAACATGCTCTAATTTTTCTCGTCGTGATTCCCGTCGTTTTTTTCCGCGGCAGTTTTCCCATAGGGAAACACTGCCAGGGAGCCCACACACGGTCGTTTTTCTCGACCAAAAAAAAAATGTCTGGAAAAACGGACGTGTGTAGGGAACCAAGCCGTTCCCTCGTTTTTCCTGTCGATTTTCTCGACTGTGTTTTCACCGTCGAGAAAATCGATCGTGTGTACGCGGCATAAGACTTCAATAGGAGGACAGCCATGCAGGGAAAGGCATCCAGCAAGATGCCACATCTGCATGTGCAGGAATGCTGTCTCCTATGGCAACAGTCTTTAACAGTTCCCAACACAAACGTAACAATTCCTTCACTTTCACTACAATCGCTCCTTGTAGTTCTTCAGCCCACTGAGCTCCCGGTCGTCTCTCACTAGACCCACTGATTCACTGCCACTGAATCCCTTGAGCTCCTAGCTTGGCACTCTAGATACCTCTCAAGCTTCACCCCCGCTGGCCTGCTCGGTCCCTGGCTTGACACCCAAGGCTGCTCTGCAAGCATCACCTCCACTGGCTGGGTCCCTGACTTGACACCCACTGAAGTTTTCCGATTCTTCACTGTCCCCGGTTGGTGAGAATGCTGCTCCGGTACTTGCTTCAGTTACTCACTGTGGTCCCTGGTAATTAGGCAGATAGTCCCTTACTTGCGACAGCTTCCCCTCTATCTCTGACCATGACAGATTCTACGGCCAGCAGAACCGTCACTGTTGGTTGGACTGCAAGCCCCAGTCCCTACCCTGCGCTGCTCTCCTGCTTCTGGATAGGCCCTCAGACAGCCTAGCAGCCAGATGTGCCCGGGATAAGCCCCAACTCTGGCCTAGCTGCCCGGGCAGTACAACACACGTCCACCCAGACAGTCGTCTAGGTGGCACAGAACCTAGATCACCTGACTCCACCCGAATATATAGGCTCTCCTAGCAGGCCAAGGGATTCAAGAAAACCCCTGCACATTGGCTGAGATACCCAATATACTCATAACCTGACCTTGCGTTGCCCTTCTCGTATCTAGTACCACCAAGTACCCGGCCACCTAGTGGTAGAAGAGAAAAGTGCAACAAGGCCAAATCAATAGATCTCTAACAATCAAACCAGGATAACTTTTCCTGGCAAGTAAATTTGTGAAGAGCAACCCTGCCTAAATTCCAGGGTGCTACAACTAAAATCCCTGCATCAAGTCCATGATCTAACACTAGCCTAACCCTCTTAAGAAAAAATCAGTATACATACCTTTTCTGAAGCCGATCCGACCCGATCCCACACTGAGCTGTCAGCTGCGGCTTTACTGTGGAGGCGGGGGCAGAGGACAGGGCTATAGAGCTGCACAATTAATCATTAAATTGCGATCTCAATTCAACCCCCCTAAAGATCTTAATACAGCATTTCCTCAATTCAGTGCAGAGTTCTCTGCTCACAGCTGACAGCTGTCAAAAAAAAAAGAACAGGCAGCCTGCCAAGTTTATCACAACATTGTCAGCGCTGGGAGATAACCATAAACAAAGTATCATTCTGATACTTGTTGCTTGCAAGTTAAAATCAGTATTTTTTGCTAGAAAATTACTTGGAAACTCCAAACATTATTATATTTTTTTTTAGCAGAGACCTTAGAGAATAAAATGGCAGACGTTGCAATATTTTATGTCACACTGTATTTGCGCAGTGGTCTTTCAAACCAATTTTTTTTGGGAAAAAATACACTTTAATGAATTTAAAAAAAACGAAACAGTAAAGTTAGCCCAATTTTTTGGCATAATGTGAAAGATGATGTTACGCCGTGAGAATCGTGATCTTTATTCTAAGCAAAAAAATTGTGATTCTCAATTTGGCCAGAATCGCGCAGCTCTACAGTGCTGGATAGCTTAGTATTACATTGTGGATGTCTGTAGATGCAGGGATTTTAGTGTTTGGGTGGACTTCCACTTTAACAAGCCTTGGTCAATAGCTGTTAACCCTATCCACTCCAAATTCTATATTAAAAAATGTACGTCAAAATGCCTGTCAATGGACATGTCAAAAGCTCCCAAATACACATCTCTACACACACGCATTGATCTAAATGGGCCCCAAGTTTTTTCTATTTTCTAAATGCTGCTTGTGTGAAATATTTATAGAACATGAAGCGAGTGTCTGTAACAAGTCCAGAGTTAGTGAAAGTGCCCAGTAAAGGAATGTTTTCAGTTTTGTGTTTCAGCTTAAAAGCACATGACAGCTCCTGCATTGTAAACAAGGATTTAATGCTTAGTAGGGAGGCATTTGCTAATTGTCAGTTTACTAGATCTAGTCGACTACCAGGAACAGGCAAAGCTGGGTCATGTGCTCCTATCTCCGTCATATTTGTTTATACTTCACAACAGATATTTGTCCATTGTTGGCTAGACTTCATTCTTTTGACATAAATGCTGCAAGGCCTTTTTTCTGTTCTTTCACATTTGCGCAAGTAGGTCCGTTTGATTAACTGGTGATGTTCTTAAACAAGGGGCCACTGTGTTGAAACATCAACATGTACACAAATCCGCTGGTTTACATGTAACGTTAAAGAATCCGGAGAATTATCTAATTGCATTCTAGGACAAAATGACGTTCCTTTTACAGCAGAACTCTTCCAGAAGTCTCAGCGGAGAGTCATGAAAACGGGATTGTTTTGCACTTCATTACACACAAGTGCTCAGTAAAGAGCTTGCTTTGCTTTACATGTCGTTGTAATACAATTAATAAAGGACACAACATCTTTTTTTGCAGCCGTTACAGTTCTTGTTCACTTCTATTGCTCCACAGAGAGTATCGGAAGCAGGCCAGGATGGGCAGTAGATTTGGATGCTCAGATTACACACACAGCTGATGAGTAAGAATTATTATTTTGTGCTCAACTGATAGAAAGCCTCAAATGAAAAAAGTTAGTTCTTTTTAGAATGCATCTCTCTTAAGCCTCGTACACATGATTAGATTTTCGGACGACCGTTCGTCCGTTCTTTGTTGCATGCTAGTCTCGTGTCGAAAATGAAGAGGTTACTCACCATACGAAAATTCTCATACGACAGAATATAATTTCAAAAGTGACATAATGTGTTGAATAGTTTTGTATGCATTCTTTCATGTCTGAGCATGCGTAGTCTTGCTCTTACAATTTTTTTCCGACGAAAACTGTACTAATTTAATCAGAATTGGCTTTCGAAAGCACCATACTAACGATCCGAAAATTGGCAGATCGTTCGTCGGACGAAATTTTACTTCCGATTTTCATGTCATGTGTACGGGCCTTAGGGCCATTTTCACACAGGGCGGAATCCGGTTTTATCAGCGGGGCGGAATGAGCGGATGACACAGCTCACTCTACGGGCAGTCGGATGTAAATGGACTGGCTGTCTATTTATGGCTGACTGCCCTTTGATCAGATCTGGCCAGACAGAGGAGAACAGATCCTCTTCCAATCTTTTTTGCTGGATCAGATTAGAGTGGAGGTAGCCGGGTGTAAACAGACACAAGTCTGTTTACATCCAACTGCCGATAGAGGAGAATGGAGGGTCTAACTGGGTCCGGCTGATAGACAAGCAGACTCAACCGGACGCTTGTGTGAAAGGGGTCTTAAGCTGGCCATACATGGGTTGAATTCTGTGCCACCATTGATTTCAAAATTCGACCAACCAAGCCTTCAATTTCACCTCATGTTGCTACAGAAAAGGATTTTCGTGGCCATGAATCTTATTTTCTTTCCAGGTCACAGCTCATTCCCATTTCTTTTTCGATTATATTCCTCACATGATTCTCCTATCATTGATTAGAAATTCGTTAATTTTTCCCCAAATTTCCAACATGCCTAGTAGGCTTGTGCAATTCGTTTCGTAACGAATTGAAATTCGTCCGAATTTAGCAACTTTCGGACATTCGGAAGCATTCGAATTTCCGAACAAAGCAATTACGAATAAGACCGAATCCGAAATAAATTATACCGCAAATAGCGAATGCCCGAATGTCTTCGGCATAATTCGTTATGAAAAAGTTACGAATGTACGAATCCATACGAAGCACAATAACACTCACTCTGCTCTGCTCTCTGCTTCTCCCACACCGTGCTGAACTCCCTCTCAAAATGGTGTACAGGGGCGGAGGTTATAGCCGCATGTAAAAAACGAAAGTAAAATACGAGATTTCGAATCCATTCGAAGCACAATAACACTCTGCTCTGCTCTCTGCTTCTCCCTCACCGTGCTGAACCCTCTCAAAATGGTGTACAGGGGCGGAGCCTATAGCCGCATGTTAAAAACGAAAGTAAAATACGAGATTTCGAATCGTTACAAATAACCGCAATGTATTTAGAAAAGTACAAATCCATTCGAAGCACATTAGGCATAATAGGCAGCGTCGTTGTGAGAGAGACACGGAAAATTACGAATCAACGAACCCAAAAAAAGTTACGAAAGTAGGAGTTGTGTCCAGAATCAACGAAAAACAACGTACTCTACCGAAAGTACGAACCCAAAAAAAGTTACGAAAGTAGGAGTTGTGTCCAGAATCAACGAAAAACAACGTACTCTACCGAAAGTACGAATTATAAAGCAACAAAAAATTCAACGAAAAATGTCGCTTGCAAAAATACGAATGAGTCCGAACACGAAAAATCCCGTCTAGCAAAATTACGAATGATTACGAATCAACAGGACCGGAAAGAAACGAACCGAAACGGAACGAATTTTTCCGTTGTGCACAAGTCTACTAATCACTCAAATTTGATGGCTGCACGAAAATCGGCTCTTGCTGCAGCCCACTAATGGTGTGAAGTTCGAAAGAAAATTCTTAAGCCGGCCATACATGGATTGAATTTAAAAAATAATTTTCCTAGGAAAATCGTAGCTAAGAATTTTCTTACAAGAATCGTAGCTAGGAATTTTCCTACAAAAATCGTAGCTAGGAATGTTCTTTCAAATTTTGCACCATTAGTGGGCTACAGCAACAGCCAATTTTCGTGCGGCCATCAAATTTGAGTGATTAGACATGTTGGAATTTTTTGGAAAAACAAACCCATTTCTAATCAATGACGGGAGAATCATGCGAGAAATATAATTGAAAATTAACTGCACATGAGCGCAAGAAAATAAAATTTACAGAAAGAAAAGAAGATATCCAGCTACGAAAATTATTTTCTGTAGCAACACGAGGTGAAATTAAGGGCTTGGTTGGTCAAATTCAATGGTGGCACCATCGGATCACAAAATACACAAAATCTCTGATTTTCAAAAGAAAATTTGTTCAGAATTTGACCCTGTATGGCCTATTTTAGGCCTCATGCACACTGGGCATTTTACCAGCTCTTCTGAACAGCAGGAAAAGGGCAGCTTCAAAATCACCTAAAACCGCGTTCAGGCACATCAAGTATTTTGGAGTTCATTAATTTCTTGGCCAGAATCAGTGGCGGCCCATCCATATGGGGCGCAGGGGCGCTGCCCCCCTAATCCATGCGCCCGCCCCCTACATGCAGGGCACTGGAGGCATGGTTTCCAATGTTTTTTTTTTTTTTAGAAGCATTTGATTAGAGTGCGGGTTTTTGTTGTGTAACAATAGGGAATTAATATCACCCTCCAGATGAAGCCACGAGGTTAGTGGCGTAACCCGTAGAGGTAGAGCCTAGCGGTGATTTATACATGCTACACGTGAGCTCTGCTGGATTTGTTTTTACATGCTGTGTTTTTTCTTAATAGAGTGCAATCTATTAAACTGGGGTGGTGAGGTTTATTCAGTTTAACACCCAGGTACTGCACTATTGGAAGCATTCTTGTCTTTTTATATCGGTTTGGAGCTGCCAGTGATCAATGTGGAGCCATTTTTAAAGGAGAAATACACTGTGTGCAGAGCGTGTTTGACCCTTATAGGGTCAATAAAGGAGGTGAGCTTCCATTACACTTTTTTAAAAGGTGTGAGCAGACATCAGCACAAAACTAATTATAAAAAATATGGCACCAACATCCCTATGATATAAAGAGCAATTTTGTTGGAGATGTGGGTCCCACATCTCCAACAAAATTTCTTTCATTGCACTTGATGAAGGGAGCACAAGTCACAGATTGGAATCTGTTGGGAGGCACGTTTTTCATAGTGAAGTTTGATGTGCACTGTTTATAAGAAGATCTTAATTTATTCATCCAATATAGACATTATATAAATTCTATTGAATCATTTATACATTATTACTGTATAGCACTGTTATAGCACTTATTTGCACTGTCACTTTTTTCAATTTAGACACTGATTCGTTTTTAGTGACAAATAGCGCTATCACATATTATTTACCAATATTCGCTATTGTCTTCCTGTATCTCCTCCCGGCCAATCAGGATGCGGGTCCTGAGACCCGTCACCGGATTGGCCGAGAGGAGAAGCAATCCTATTGGCCGCCAAGTAGAAGGAGGGAGGAGAAGCAGGGGACGCCACTGAAGCCAAGGAGGAGGAGATGCAGGGTGAAGCCAGGTGTAAGTGCAGGGTTGGTGACCGACTGACCGGGGGGGGGCTGAGGGTGCCTGTGACCCGACGGGGGGGCTGAGGGTGCCTGTGACCTCAGGCATCCTCAGCCCCCTGAAGATACCCACCCCCCAAAAAAAATATACCACCAGCCGCCAGAATATTAATATATTCATTTATTTCTGGTCATTGAAATCAATACACGCTCAAGCACTAAACGCACCTAGTGTTTAGGCATGTTTACACACGTTTAAGCTTGTCAGGTGTTTTTTCTGCCCAAACAGCCCTCTCCTGAACACGCAGATAGTTTTTTTTTTACGTCTCTAAACACTTCTGCCTATAAATGTGTGTAAATGCCTATGTATTCAAGTACAGTACACATAGACTAACATAGAGGAGTGATTAGAGGAAGAAAAAAAAGCAAATGCCCCTTACAGCCACGTTTATAACGCCCAGTGTGTAAGAGGTCTTAGGTCTTTTGCCCACTGCTGCCTAAAAACTCAGCATTTTTAGGCATACAGGTTTTTTCTTTTACTCATTTAAATGTGCCTGTACAAACATACGTAAAACCTGTGCTGTGTATACAGAATTTATGCATATGCATTGATGCATGCAAATATGTGCAAATAGGCACATAACGTGTAAAATGTTAATTTGAAGATGGTTAAAATTACATTCTGAGAACTAGAATTTATTTTAATCGTGTATCCACGTATGCCCAAATACATGCAAAAAAAAAAACTCAAGAAATTTTGATCAGGAATACTGATACTCAAGCATCAGTACAGTGTGCAAGTATCCTTAAAGTATTAGTTCATCCTTACAGAAAAAGAAAAAAGGTGAACTAACACCGTACACCCTCCCCACCCCACCCCACCCCATACTTACCTCTAGAGAGATGCAGTGCCTGTGCGGCCGATGTAGCAGTCTGGGGGTTTAAAATCCGTCTGGGACTGACCAGAGTGATTCACTGTGCAGGTGCTGATCAATCAAATTCACTCTGGTCCATCCTGGAAGCGTTGCACAGAGAAGAGGGAGAAAAGCATGGGCACTGACAGTTTAGCATCTACAGAAATAAGAACAGCAGGGATGTGGGGTGGGGAGGGTATATAGTGTTAATTCACATTTTTCTTTTTTTTTGTATTTTTTTGTAAATGTAAACACTTTACTATTTATTTGTCAAATTCTCTTTTATAGAAATAATTAAACCATTACAAAAGTTTACCAAACTAAAAATGTTAAAAGTTAAACAATAAAATTTCCCCAAATCTTAACAGTTTTCCTATCAGTGGTAAATAGATAAAGGTCTCTAGTGCTTACCAAAATGAATAAGTTGAATAAATAAGTGAATGGGGATCGCTGCTCAAGTGTACATATGCACTAAAAGTTGAATGAAAATAAATAATGATCAGCGCGACCTCCTAAAATGGATAATAAACGAATAATACAATAAAGTGATAAGAGTGATAAAATCATGTTCAATAAAGTCCAAGTCCAAACATAAAGCAAAATCAAGATGGACGTGTCTGGATATAAGTGGTGAATTCTTTCTGATAAAGTGTCAAACAGTGCTTCTTTCAAAGATCCTCCTTGAAATTAAATGCTCACAGAGCGTTTACCTCACATAGAAGTAAATAGGGCCTTGAAAATCTCCCACACATTCAGTGGAACCACGGCTGATCGTCTCGCTATCCTTCCCTGGTAGTGGTGACACGGCTAGGGCTCCACGATATCCGATGTAATCAAGACTCCCATATGTGGATCAAGGGAACAAACAAGCCTCTCATAGTGCAGAACGTTAAATAATAAAGGATTTATTAAAAGCCAAATGGGCGCTTACATGTTGTTTTCCTATCTGCCTTTTGTTCTTCTCTTTCATTATATGAATGGGAATGGCAATGTTAGATTACTATTGCAGCAATGTCAGCAATTGACCATAGCTACTGTACAGTAATTGTAATGTGACCAAAATGCAGAAATATGGTAACTAAATTTCAGCTGACCAAGCATTTTAAACAAATGGTAATCTTCTTGTGGTCCCATTATTGAGGGTGTTGTTTGGGACAAGCCCCCCCCCCCTTTGTTCAAACTAAAGACCCTTTTTGGATCTGCCCTTAATTTGTATTGCACCCTAAATCAGGGATGTGCAGGCTAATGGTGCTTTTCTTAAAGCGGAGTTCCAGTGACATATCAACATTTTTTTTTTTAATTCATATATTTACATCATAGTAATTATTCCTATACATTGCACTGCTAAAATTACTATTTTAGATCAAAATTTACCTTATATGTTTCTTTCTTGGCATTTCCCATCTTGCTTGTGGGCATGTAAAGCCCACAAGCATAATCTTCCGGGATTCGGTGCTGCTGAATAACCAGCATGCACCGCCCATTCTCGCGCATTCGCATTATGCACAGCTCGCAGCGCAGGACACTTATCGGGTTATCATCACAATGGGCGACGTCATCTGAAGTACCCGCCCCCATTGTGATGGCAACAAAGATCCGGTTTTCGAATCTCGCGATGATGAGCAGCAGCAGCGAGCCACACTGACTCCTGGGAATTATGACACAAACCTCCCAGGAGACAGTGTGCCGCAGGATATGACGGAGATATCCGCGGGTGGGAGAAGCCGGAAGCGATATGGAAAAGCTTACAATCACGGTAAGCTAAAAGAAAAAAATAAATATGAATGCCCATATTTAAGAAAATATGGCCAGTGATATATAGATTGAGATAAAGTTTATAAAGTGGGTGGAACTCCGCTTTAATGAGTTGGCCAAAGCCATATTAACTTGACAAGTTAAGGTCTCTTCTCAAAGTTCACTCATGATATATACAGTATCAGTGAAGTCACATATGGACATCTCCTTGAGATTCCAGTAGCAAATCTTAGGGCATCTTTCACACGGACGCCTCCGTTTGACGGACTCCGCTTGCTCAGCGGGGAATCGCTCCGCCGATCCCCACTGAGCAGGCAGACAGGTCCGTGTCCGCTCGCTGTGCAGAGTGGAGACGGACAGAGTCCCGCTATCCTCTATGGGAAAATTGGATGAAAACGGACTGCCTGTCCGTTTTCATCTGATCCGCCAGATGGATGGAAAGTAGGACCACCATCTGTTTGGATTTGGTGGACAGGATCGGATCGGATAGTAGCAGGTGTCAGCGGACATGCCACCGCTGACATCCGCCACTCCATAGGGGTGAATGGATGGTCCAATCAGGTCCGCCTGTCAGCTGATCGGACAGCCCATGTTAAAGGGCCCTTTGTGTGACCACCTTATAGCAGTGCCAGATGTGTATACCTTTTTATCTCAGTCATGGAGATCTCATAAACAGGGATATAAGAAATAGTTGGACACTTAATTCTCCAACCACTACCAAAATATCTCTTACATCTTGTCATTAAAATTTAATGAACTTGGCTTTCAAGAAATAAATTGCAGATTCAGCCAATCTCTTTTCAGCATATGATGCAGTTTTTTGGCCTTTGACATTTCCTCAGCTGTTTGCTGATGGCGTGTTTAAGTGGCTGCCACTGAAGGTAAATCATTAGCTCTTTGACTGAGTAACTGAAGCAAAGACAGTTTAGAACAAAGTTCACATTCCCACATAAGATTTTTCTGGGAGCAAAGTCATTAAAAATGTACTTGTAGGTAATACCTCAACACTATGACCTGTAGACATTTATTATGCATGTTTAAAACCCAACTTCGGGCAACTAAAAAAAATCTCTTGCACTGGGGCTGTGCCTGCACTGCAAAGGATAATTGCTTGTTTTGGTCTAGATTAGAAGAACAATAAAATAAAATTTAAGCTGGCCATAGACAGTGTGAAATTTGGCCGGTTCAGCAGGAACTGTCCCCGCGGGCAGAACACAATAGCGCTGCGGAAGGGATTCCCCCATCAACACTGACTGTGGTAATAGGGGAATCAAGCAATTCTCTTTCCTACAGTCCGTGATTGAAAGAAAGAAAATTGCATAATGTATGGCTTGCCTTACCTACCTGATCCTCTGCTACTCTTCTCCATGCTCCAGCAGTCTACAGTCCTGACTTCAGTATGAACAAAGCAGGGTCCATAGCCCTTCATAGGACGTCATGGCGCCAAGAGTCAGTCTACCGCCAGAGCATGGGTGAGCACCATCTGGTAAGTAAAACTGTTTCTCCTATTCGATAGACAAAACAAAGTATTAACCCTTGCAGCCCCAATGCAAGGGATATTTTTTTACGAGTTGAATTTTAAACAGGTTCTACAGTTCAAAAACATCTTTGAGTCCTAAAAAAAAGTGTGCACTGCCTCTACCTAACTTGTATCCAATCTGCAGAACAAAGTGAACAATGATTTAGGACAATATAGAGAGAAAGACATATAAGAGCACTCCACCTTATCCACAAAACCCATGTCACATGGTACTCTATACACAAGTCCAACTGCAGCCATTTCTCATACCCTGAAGGATTTTTACTGTACGTATGTTTCAAAGCTTTATGTGTCAGCCCAAATGTCACCTTTAGATTACCACTTGTCAGATGTACATATGTAGAGCTGATAATCTGTTACTGCTAGGAATTTAATTAAAAATATTAGTCTGGAGTGCAAGAATATGCTAAAAAAGCAAATGTTCACATCCCCCTTAAAAATACAGATCACAAGCATAGACGCTGTTCCCATTTTTTAGTCACTTTGGAATACAGAACACCAATGGTTGTTCAGGGGCCACAAAGATAAACAGCTTTAACAAAACTGGTTTTGCTTGAAAATCTTGCTTTCTCAGGGGTGGCCAAGTGAAAGTGCGGCTTTCTTGAGTATAATATATGGTAAATCTGTGAACTTTCTTTTCTATGATGTTTTGCAAAATGTGTCTTTCCATCAAGGGCCATGCTACCTGATTACCAAGGACAGACAGCCTGCCCCTTCCATATGTTATGCATACACATGCTTTGTCGGTAGAGAGTTATTACTGAAGAAGGAGTAGGTGCCTTACTTCAGTATGTACAGCTGGCTGTAACTTGTTTACCCACTTCAGCCCCGGACCATTTTGCAGCTAAAGGACCAGGCCACTTTTTGGGATTCGGCACTGCGTTGCTTAACTGACAATTGCGCGGTCGTGCGACGTGACTCCCAAACAAAATTGGCATCCTTTTTTTCCCACAAATAGAGCTTTCTTTTGGTGGTATTTGATCACCTCCTGCGGTTTTTATTTTTTGCACTATAAACAAAAACAGAGCGACAATTTTGAAAAAAATGCAATATTTTTTTACTTTTTGCTATAATAAATATCCCCAAAAAATATAAAAAAAAAAATTTTTTTTCCTCAGTTTAGGCCAATACGTATTCTTCTACATATCTTTAGTAAACAAAAAACGCAATAAGCGTTTATTGATTGGTTTGCGCAAAAGTTATAGCGTCTACAAAATAGGGGATAGGCGATCAGCGATTTTTATCATGACTGCGACATTACGGCAGACACATCGGACACTTTTGACACTATTTTGGGACCTTTGTCATTTTTACAGCGATCAGTGCTATAAAAATGCACTGATTACTGTGAAAATGACACTGGCAGTGAAGGGGTTAACTTGTAGGGGGCGCTGAAGGGGTTAAGTGTGACCTAATGTGTGTTTCTTACTGTAGGGGGGCGTGGCTTGGCGTGTGATGTCACTGATCATCGTTCCCTATGACAGGGAACAGAAGATCAGTGACAGGCTCACTAGGAAGCACGGGGAGAGGTTTATTTACACTTACCTCTCCCCGTTCTTCAGCTCTGTGACCCGATCGCGGGACACCGGTGGCGATCGGGTCCACGGGTCCCACGGGCGTGGTCACGGAGCTTAGGACCGGCGACGCGCGCGCGACCCACGGCTGGGCTCTTAAAGGGCAATGCACCTGTACGTGGATGTACCCAGCCGTGCCATTCTGCCAACGTATATCGGCGTGAGGCGGTCCTTAAGTGGTTAACCAATATGTAGTGTCTTGTAGACCATCATTCTAAGTAAATAAATATTAATAATATGTAGTGTCTTGTTGTCTGACACTCTGTACCAAATTCATAGGCCACAATCACCTCTCAGGCAGGTAAACAGTATAATTTACAGCACTACCAAATCTCAAATCATAAGTTTTCATATATGAGCTGGGAGGATAAAATATTTAATATTAAATAAACTTGGAATTCCAGTATAGTTTGTTATAATTAAGCATTTTATAAACCTTAGATGGAAAAAATAAAATATGTGGAGTTCTTTTAAAACATCCAGATACAGATGATATACTGTGTCTCCTAAACTGCTGTGACATCAGAAACTTCTGTTCTGTAATAAAACGGGATCGGCATTCAGAAGACAAACAGCTCATGGCTACAATGGTAATAGAGTGTAAGTAGTGTAATAGATATATCCCTGGTCCAATTCCAGGATTCTATTTTTTTTATTCTTGCCGCTGATCCAAATCTATGATGATGAGAATGCATGCATGCTTAAAGGATTACACACTGAGACAGACTGGTTCAGTATGAGCACTCCCTCATCACTCAGTGGCCAACAGGCTTTATTCATGGTCTCAGCCCCTTATATAAACAAAGTGACATAAGCAATCGTCATCACAAATGTGTGCATATCATTGGTTCATCCGTATATGGTCTTCTCTTGTGACGTCTATTCTTCCACGTGTCTTTACATTCTTTAGTTCACGGGGGCCATTTTCCTTTGCACGGTGGGAGGGGGAAAGGAGTGGGTAAGACATCTGTTCCTCGTTTAAGAAGTGAATACCTCTGTCATATTTTTAGTCAAGGAGAATACTTCTTATCTTGTTACATGAATACCAAAACAAACACATGAAAATACTTTCTGGTTGCCAATATGAGCATCAATAAGTTTCTTATTGTATACATATATCTTAGTGTGTGTGTGTGTGTGTGTGTGTGCTCCTCAAAACTGACTATATCAGCCTTTCTTTCAAAAGAGTGCTGAACGCTCCTTGCAAATATATCACTAACAAGGGTAGGGACCATCTACTCTAAAATTCCTAAGGATGGGGCTGTGAACTATGTGAGTAGCTGAAATAAGCACTATTTAACTTGTACTAAATCTCATAAAAATACCAAAACATAAAGAAGGAAAGAAAATAAAAATATTTGAGTGGTTAAAGAGAGAGATAACATAGTCAATTTATTAGCTCCATCGCAGTAGGATAATACACAGTAAAAGTGAAAACATTTAAAAAATATATATATACATGACCCTAAATAATAATTGATTATGTTAAACAATGTCACGAATCACCAAAATACCAAAAATTAACATAGATAAACATATTTCTCTTTTCGTCCATGGACGGACACAGCTCCTTAAATCTTGACAAAGTGGGTTATGTTCCTGTTCATAGGAGAGGACTAGGTAGAACATGTTAGTTATCTTAAAACATGTAACTTTAACAGAGTTGAACAGCCCCTCCCAGTGGGCGGTCCCTCCGTACATAACCCTCCTACCTGCAGCCAGCAGCCTCAGTTTTTTTCTGCCTAGCAGAGGAGAAGGTTGTGGCTCCCTTTGGGCCCAGAGTCCTGAAGGATTTTTTTAATTTTATTTTTTATTTTGTGATATCTTCTATCAACTGCCGGCTGGGCGACAGGCTGGATATATAGATCCTTGTAGTCTTCCCAGTTCTGGCCATCGAGCGTGCCAGTCCTTTGCTTCGCGCTTGGTTCTGACCACGACATACCCCATGGCTCCAGGGGTGGGCGGTGAGCAAATGCTCCAGGATCCACATATGACTGGGCTGCTTGTTGCTTCACTCACAGTGGACCGAGCCATCGCATCCCAGGAGGCTGCGCTACATACCTTGGACGTGGTACGTGCCCTACGGGTGTAACTGTCTGCTACTGCTCCGTTTTGTTCGTGCCGGTATCTGGTCCACAGAAGGGCCTGACGGTCTCATCGGCCACCTTTCTAGGTGATCAGGCTGATCCTTATCCAGGCCTATGCCCTTAGGGGCGGACGCCTCCCTTTCCTGTCACGGCGCATTCAACCAGGGCAATTGGTGCTTCCTGGGCTTTCCGTCATCTAGCATCTGTCTTTAGGGTGTGTGAGACGGCGACCTGGTGGTCTGTTCACACTTTCCCAATGTTTTACAAGGTTGACGTGCGTGCATCTTCAAATGCTTGCTTGGCCGCAAGGTTTTGCAGGCGGCTGTTTGAGGTTGCAACTCCTACGTGAGGAGCTCTGTTTTTTGGGGGTGAAGTTAAGTCTTCTTTTGATTGCTGTTTCCACCCCTCATTTTTTCTGACACTGCTTGGGGACGTCCTACTTTTTCAAGATTTAAGGAGCTGTGTCCGTCCATGGACGAAAAGAGAAAATAGGATTTTTTGTACTCACCGTAAAATCCTTTTCTCTGTCGTACATGGACGAACACAGCACCCACCCCTCCTTTATTTTGTTTATACTGCTTTACTACGAACTGAGGCTGCTGGCTGCAGGTAGGAGGGTTATGTACGGAGGGACCGCCCCCTGGGAGGGGCTGTTCAACTCTGTTAAAGTTACATGTTTTAAGATAACTAACATGTTCTGCCTAGTCCTCTCCTATGAACAGGAACATAACCCACTTTGTCAAGATTTAAGGAGCTGTGTCCGTCCTTGGACGACAGAGAAAAGGATTTTACGGTGAGTACAAAAAATCCTATTTTTCCACCCATACTTCTATGCTAACCTACCACCTAAATCAGCCATTTCACCTTCCCTTATGACAGGTAAAGCCCTAGTTAGAATGTGATTGATGCAATTGCCTTAAAGGTAACAACAAATATCACTTATTAGTCATCCAATTTTGCAGATTTTACTGGCGTTTTTATGACAAAGGCATTTTTGAGTTGTTGAACTTACCACAGATGTTTTAGGAAAACTGTGTTACAATAAGCAGTGTAGAGTAGAGGCACATGGGTGCTTGCTGTAGTTTCCCAAACTGGAAACCCTGATGCCACCATAGTTAAGAAGATCGGGAACCTGGTAGTGAGAGTAGACAGTGTAGTTACCTATGTAGCTGCTAGAAGACCCCAGAATAGTGAGAGGGCGTACCATAGATAGTGAGGTGTCCCTGCCAGTGTGGGTTATCTTGGTTATGGAGGCTAGTCTGTGAATTTGCCTGGGGAGTTGGTTATGTGAACTATTGAAAGCCCCAAGGCATGGCAAACATGTTGTATTTGGGACTCTGGCTTTTGGGGGCTTCCCTGTAAGAGGAAAGCATAAAAGGAGAAGTGCAAGACTTATGGGATGACTTGCTCCCCCCTTGGCATGGGATGTAGTACTCCCTGAAAGATATGGGCTCTTTGATTTGGCTCTCTGCTTGGTATTACTTTATTTATTGTTTGCAACGCAACAGATGTGCCATCACCATTGGGATGACTGAAAGGATATGAATATGTAAATCAAATGGTTTATTGAACAGCTAATAGGCATTCTGTTTTTTTGGACTTTTCCTTCTTCTAACTTATAAATGAGGGCATTCTATGGAAAAGAACATTTGCTGGGTAAAGCTGCTATTGGGGTCTATTGCTGTAAGGTCTGAGGAGGGTATGGAAGGCACTGCTGGTGGTGCTGATTAGGCCATGTAAAGTCTATCTGGAGTGATAGGGGAGGATCCTGTTCCCATACTGTCCCAGTAGGTCTAAAGGTGACCCACCTATGTTGGTCAGGAATGAATTAAAGAGTGCATGTGCTCTTTTAACACATGGCCATAGACATGGAGGGCATGCAGCCCAGCACACAACTAGGCTGCTACACAACAACAGCATCTGATCTCATTTATCATGGGGCTTCATGTACCTAAAACTACCCATCAGATTCAGTCAGTCATCTTCCAGCTAAAGTTTAAATCTGTGTAGCGGGGGTCTAAATTTAGGGGGGGTACACCTAGGTGGTAGTATGACCCAGGTGTGTGTAAATCCTAGAGGATTTGGACCACTTTCAGTCGTGGAGGACTTTGGTGGTGTACTATTCTCCTTGGCCTGGGGTGGCGGTGTTCCCACAAGTCGAGGTAGAATCACTGCCGCAGTGCTGTCCTTTTTGTCCCGTTCCGGCGGTGGTACAGCGGGGGCGGAGATCCTGCTGTGGCGTCACGGGAGGAGAAAAAGGGGAGAAACGCCCTCGCCACGAGGTCTTCTACATCTGGCGCCCAGGCACCTTAGGCCTGGGTGCGGTCGGTCCGGAGTTCCGGCCCAGGCGCCCATGGCCTGGTCGGAGCAGTGTTGGCATCCATCTCAGGCACCTTAAGCCTGGGGTGAGGTACTACACCGGAGGCCTGGGGCCCAGTAACTTCGACTGGGCTCCGCAAGGGTGGATGAGTCCGAGGGACCCTGAGGTGGATGGGGCCCATGTCTGAGGTGAGGAGGCCGGAGAGGTTACCCATCTGAAGAGTCCGGAGCAGCATCAACCCGGTGACGAAGGGGCCTCTGGTAACTCCCTTGGAGGGACATCTTCCCCCTGACAGGGGCCGCAACGCAGCAAAGGTACTCCATTCATGTTCTTCAGAGTCGCTTGAGAGGAACTTGAAACTCATACGTTTCAAGTTCCTCTCTCTAGCCAATGGCTATAGCAACCGCTGGTGAGACCACAGTGGTTTAGTTTATCATTAGGACAGTGCCTCGACCTGCTCACCCCACCGTATTGAACTGTTTATGGATCTCAACTAATTGGCTAACAAAGAACTGTTTATTGTGTGTTACAATAAAAGAAGTGTTGGATCCTTATCGGTGTGTGGAACTCTGGTTGATGGGAGTGAAGGGGAGTGTCAGCACAGCAGGACTTGGTTGTAAATAGAAACACACAGGCCCGAGAAGAATACTTAGTACTGGCCTTCACCTCACCTGCTGCAATGGGGAGGACATGGGCCGTAGCGCATCTCACCCTCACGTACAACATACCCCTAGACAGAGGAGAGGGGATGAGGCCACTACATCTGATTAGTGGCTGTGCAAAAAAAAAAAAGACAGATCTTGGTAGCAACAATACAATAAACTCATACTGTGTTCATTTATAGTCTAAAGCGTCTCATCCTTCAGTAAGCAATATGGTGCTCTCTGCCCATGGGCCACGACTTCAGTTACATATATAGCTATGTCTGACTAAATGCCCCCGAGAAAAATTCGTTTTTTTAGGTTTTTCATCCCAATAAGGCCCTTCAAGCTATGGGTTATCACATATCCTCTGGGAAGGTCGGAGAACACAGTCACATAAAATACCGACTGACAAAAGAGCCACATTAGAGAAAGAACACAACGTTCTGGAGGCAGTAGCTAGTTATTGTCACAAAGCCTGCTATTCTTATCAGTGCTGCTCTGTGAAAGGAAGTGTGTTTCTTTGTTGTATGTGTATTACGATAGGACATTTGTCAGCTTTAAAGCACAGAATATTTGAAAAGCAAAAAAAAAAGCAAGTGTTGGATAATAAGGACTACTCTGGAAGTCATTCATACATTGTTTGCAGTAGTACAGAGTCTCCAGGGTGTCTGAGTTATGCCATCAGCTGTCTGTGATCAGTTTGTTGCTTCCTCACTTCCACATATATGCTCTGTACAGTGGCAGGGCCAGGGTCACACAATAGCTACAAAGTTATTTCTGTAGTTTTAAATTGTGTATTATATTTATTAAACCCAAAAACAAAAAATTTAATATATTGCAGCTTAAAAATCATTACAGTGTAGATGTGGTGGGTGCCTCCATTTTCTTTTTTATTTACCTTTTTTTAAATTATTATTCACCTGATGATCCTTCTGTTATTTTTCAACTTCCTTTAACAGACCAAGCTGTCCAGAAAAAGTGTCAGTTGGTGGGTTGGACAAACCATCTAACACTGACAGGGGGGCTTTCAGTGGTCAGTGTTTATCCACTTCAATACAGGGCATTTTCACCCCCTTCCTGCCCAGACCAATTTTTAGTTTTCAGCGCTGTCGCACTTTGAATGACAATTGCGCGGTCATGCAACACTGTACCCAAATGAAAACTTTATGCTTTTTTTCCCCACAAATAGAGCTTTCGTTTTGGTGGTATTTGATCACCTCTGCGGTTTTTCTTTTTTGCCCTATGAACAAAAGAAGAGCGACAATTTTGAAAAAAACACAATATTTTTTACTATTTGATTTAATAAATATCACAATTTTCTTTGAAAAAAAATTTTTTTCCTCAGTTTCGACCGATATATATTATTCTACATATTTTTGGTAAAAAAAAAAAAAATCGCAATAAGCATATATTTATTGGTTTGCGCAAAAATTATAGCATCTACAAAATAGGGGATAGATTTATGGCATTTTTATTTATTTTTATTCTTTCACTAGTAATGGCGACGATCTGCGATTTTTATTGTGACCGTGACATTGCGACAGACATATCGGACACTTTTGACACGTTTTTGGAACCATTCACATTTATACAGCGATTAGTGCTATAAAACTGCACTGATTACTGTGTAAATGTGACTGGCATGGAAGGGGTTAACACTAGGGGGCGATCAAGGGGTTAAATATGTTCCCTAGTGAGTGATTTTAACTGTAGGAGGAGAAGACTCACAAGGGGAGGAGACCGATGTGTGTTCCTCTGTACAGGGAACACACATCGGTCTCTTCTCCTTTGACAGGACGTGAATCTGTGTGTTTACACACACAGATCCACGGTCCTACTGTGATCGCGGGCAATCGCGGTTGTCCGGCGGACATCGCGGCCACCGGGCACGCGCACCGGGTCCCAAGTGATGCGGTACGCGCACCCCCTAGACGGCCGGGAAACCCTGGACGTCATATGACGTCCACCCGGAGTGAGAGAGGGTTCCTGCCGACGTCATTTTACAATGACTCGGTAAGGAAATGGTTATGTAAAATATTTATACCAAAAGAAAAAAAAAAGTTCCTTAAGGGACGACACCCACCAATCAGAACCCGCCTAGCCCATCCTGTCAGCGCTGGAGAAGAGGAGAGAAAGTCACAGGGATTTCAAATCGGCGACCCAATGTCTCACAGCAGGTGATTGCGAGACTCAAGGGAATGAGGAGGGGGTCCAGTGTAAGTTCACCTTACAGATTTTCTGTAAAGGGGAATTTACACTTTAAAACTGTTAGCTGGAGTTCGACCTGAATTTGTTTCCATTTAAATCTTCTAGTCAAGTGCATCTAACACTATTCTTTTCCCAGATTGACAATGCTGCTGTGCAACAATGTGTCTGTTGCTCTTCCAGTAGTGTGGAGACACACTAGGTGAAAAAAGCCTAAAAAATGTAAACAAATGTAGCCACCACACTGCAATATAATACATTTTTGTTTTTGTATTTTATACAATTTTTTATTACTGTTTTATGGGAAGTTGTTACTATACACTAAAGTATATTTTTAAATTAAAAAACAAACATAAATGAAAAAAGTAAAATATGTTTAACCACTTAAGCCCCGGACCATTTTGTAGCTAAAGGACCAGGCCCCTTTTTGCGATTCGGCACTGTGTCGCTTTAACTGACAATTGCGCGGTCGCGCGACTTAGCTCCCAAACAAAATTGGCGTCCTTTTTTTACCACAAATAGAGCTTTGTTTTGGTGGTATTTGATCACCTCTGCGGTTTTTATTTTTTGCGCTATAAACAAAAAAAGAGCGACAATTTTTAAAAAAAATCAATATTTTTTTACTTTTTGCTATAATAAATATCCCCAAAAAATTTATAAAAATTTTTTTTTCCACAGTTTAGGCCGATACGTATTCTTCTACATATTTTGGAAATAAGCGTTTATTGATTGGTTTGCGCAAAAGTTGTAGCTTCTACAAAATAGGGGACTGTTTTATGTCATTTTTATTAATATTTTATTTTTTTACTAGTTATGGCGGCGATCAGCGATTTTTATCGTGACTGCAACATTATGGCGGACACATCGGACACTTTTGACACCATTTTGGGACCATTGTAATTTTCACAGCGATCAGTGCTAAAAAAATGCACTGGTTACTGTGAAAATGACACTGGCAGTGTCAGGGAAGGCATGGCCGTGCGATAGGAATTGCACGGCAGACACGCACATTCACGGCGCATCGGCGCGTGCGCGCACGTACGCGTGCACCTGTCACCAACATTGGCGCCAGAGGGACTATTTAAAGTGAGTGCACCAAAGACTCCTTGCTGTTTGGTCTGCAGCTTCTGTGTGTCCTGAAACCCATTATCTGTGCTGACTTCTGATCCGTGACCCGGCTTGCCCTCACTAACCTTGTCTGCTTGATACCCTGACGTCGGCTTGTTTTGGACTTCTCTTCTGCCTGCTGCTCTGCCTGTTCCACTAGTACGTCTCCGATCCGGCCTGCCTGACTCTGCACCTGTTCCTCCAGTCTGCTGCAGTTCTGCTCTGCAAATCGCACCAGTTCCTGTTTCCATCTGCGATCCAGTCAGCCACCGTCCTGGTCTACCCAGCCAACTGGTTGCCTGCTGCATCTCCAGCTACGAGCATTCAGCCACTATATTGGACTGATCCTAGGCACTCCTGCGTCACCGTGCTTCCGTGGCCACTGTCTCAATCTCAGGGGCCCGCAAGCCGGTGCGGCAAGAGAGGCTCTCCTCTACACGTCAGGCTCACGATCCAGGTACGTGACAGGCAGTGAAGGGTTAACCTGTAGGGGGCGCTAAAGGGGTTAAGTGTGACCTAATGTGTATTTCTTACTGTAGGGGGGCGTGGCTTGGCGTGTGACGTCACTGATCGTGGTTCCCTATGTGGCACTGCAGGGGTTAAGTGTTTCCTAGGTAGTGATTGTTACTGTGAGGGGGCATGGCTACACGTGACACGTCACTGATGACCGCTCCCGATCACGGGGAACGGTCATCAGTGACAGTGTCAATAGGCAGAATAGGGGAATGCCTTGTTTACAAAGGCATTCCCTTGTTCTGTTCTTGCCGACCGCAATCGCGGGACTCCCGGGACCCGTGGCTGCACTCGCGAGGCCCGCAGGGCGGAAAATTTAAAGGGACGTACCTGTATGCCCATATGCCTGCCCGTGCCATTCTGCCGACGTACATCGGCGTGTGGCGGTCGGCAAGTGGTTAAATATATCTGCTATTAGTCGATTATATAGTTTCATTGGTAAAGAAAACAGAGAGAGACAAAGCTCTCACAAAACAGGATTTTAAAGGGGGACACCGATTCTGTTAGTAGGTGAGTACACTTGAGACTGTTTTAGAAAAATATATAGATTTATTCATAACATCTTAAAATTGATATTGCAGTTATACAAAACCATAAAAGCTTGGAAATAAAAAGCTATATTGTGCAGCTAGCCGACATGTTTTGCACTGTTGTGCTTCGTCAGGGCTTAGCACTTGTCTTTTATTTCATCAAGTCTGTATAAGACATAAAAGTTTATAATTAATGTCAAGCAATAATATAGTATCAATACATATGCATACGTTGATGTAATACAAATTTGCTGCATATTGGCAAAGTTGGATAAACAATGTATCATGCTCACCTGGTTTGATTTGGGAGGATGAATGAGGCGCACATCGCTAAGACATAGACACCAATGCTGATGACCAACCCACATCCCACCACGGCTGACCCGGTGGAAGCCAGATCCAACAGGTCGAAACGGGAGGGTTATAACTGTGTAGGCCGACCAAGTAATGGTAGAATAATCAAATCTATAAAAAAGATAAATGGTAATAAAATTAATGATAAGGGTATCCTATAGTACCTAAGGAACTGTTGTAAAGTAAACTAGGGTAAGTGAACTTTGTCAAAAGTGTACCAAATATAGGCAGGAATATATGAGAGATATATGATGTATCTTTATTTAAACCATTGAAAAATACTGCAATGGCATGCAATGGGCATATAGATTATATCAGGGATAACGCAACATAGATAGTTAGTTGTTAATGAGGCTGTAGTGAGAATTCCATCTAGGTTAATATTAAAGCTTTAACAATGTATCATGTGCTAATGATATGACATAATTAAAAGGTAAATTATTGTATTATGATGGAGTAGAGGGGCTGCTAGCAAGGCTAAATTAGTAAATACAGAAAGCTGGTAGCTTATAACATATATTATAAATAGTATTGTACATGTTGAAGGGCCAAGGAATAAAGTGCACCGAAAGGTGCATGGCTACTAATAACATAAATACCTAAGTCCCAGTTTTCTAGCAGACCCGCACTAATATGTGGACAAACTCAGTACCTGTAAGGGGTCCAGCCCATGTGAAGCATGAAATCCCAGCACATCGCAGATCAATTTAGTGCCATTGGTTAAAATCCTTGTGTCAGCAGATGCATCAAGAAGGCGCATGTCGGCTGTCGCCGACTTTGCCATCTTAAATGAGCACAGTCATCCTGGAAGTGAAGGGTCACGCAATGACCCCTGACATCACTTCCGGTCCGGTCATTCATATGCCGCGCATGCACGTGCGCAAAGATAACGCACAGCGCATGCGCGATCCACCGTCCACGGCTGGGCGGACAGAGGATGAGAGGGGGAGGGGTAGATTCCCCTTTCTCAAAGCATAGGACGCACGGGACTCCCCACGTGAATCACAGCTGCAGTGGGAGAGGTGGCGAGCAGCAGGTGGCGCTGTCTCACAGTGCGACAACCATCCAATCATCCAAAACAAAACAAATTAACAATTTAATAATAGTAAAAAAAAAGCGATAATAGTTCATCAACAATTTGACAATAGAAAAAAATTATAATCTCAACATGATTCTGAATGGCATAAAACCAAAACAGTTCAGTTGATTTGGTCAATAACAGATAATATATACATAAGTTGACGCATATTATACGTCCTCATAGATATATTTGATGTGTCCATGGTTGTAGAGTATGGATGGGGATACATACAAACCAATAACAGCTAGTTGCACTAATTGGTAATTGGGAGATGCATATAATCCTACACGACTAAATCCATGGAACACTTCTGATAAATCCGACCTTGTAATAACAAAAACTGGTAACAAATACAAGCCTGAGATCAATTAGTAATAACACAAGACTACCTTGTACTGGAAAGAATCCAACAAAGAGAGATGGGGTTTTACACCCCGGTTTCCATTATGTCATATCATTAGCACATGATACATTGTTAAAGCTTTAATATTAACCTAGATGGAATTCTCACTACAGCCTCATTAACAACTAACTATCTATGTTGCGTTATCCCTGATATAATCTATATGCCCATTGCATGCCATTGCAGTATTTCTCAATGGTTTAAATAAAGAAAGATACATCATATATATCTCATATATTCCTGCCTATATTTGGTACTCTTTTGACAAAGTTCACTTACCCTAGTTTACTTTACAACAGTTCCTTAGGTACTATAGGATACCCTTATCATTAATTTTATTACCATTTATCTTTTTTATAGATTTGATTATTCTACCATTACTTGGTCGGCCTACACAGTTATAACCCTCACGTTTCGACCTGTTGGATCTGGCTTCCACTGGGTCAGCCGTGGTGGGATGTGGGTTGGTCATCAGCATTGGTGTCTATGTCTTAGCGATGTGCGCCTCATTCAATCCTCCCAAATCAAACCAGGTGAGCATGATATATTGTTTATCCAACTTTGCCAATATGCAGCAAATTTGTATTACATCAACGTATGCATATGTATTGATAATATATTATTGCTTGACATTAATTATAAACTTTTATGTCTTATACAGACTTGATGAAATAAAAGACAAGTGCTAACCCTGACGAAGCACAACAGTGCGAAACATGTTGGCTAGCTGCACAATATAGCTTTTTATTTCCAAGCTTTTATGGTTTTGTATAACTGCAATATCAATTTTAAGATGTTATGAATAAATCTATATATTTTTCTAAAAAAGTCTCAAGTGTACTCACCTACTAACAGAATCGGTGTCCCCCTTTAAAATCTCGTTTTGTGAGAGCTTTGTCTCTCTCTGTTTTCTTTTACATTTTCCACGTGGGACTGGGAGACCATACGGTTTCTGTTTCTGAGAACTATCCAAATATCTTTTACATAGTTTCATTGTTCTTTTCTTTAACCAGGTGTCATCATATATATATTTTTTTAATTTCTGATTCTTTGAACTTCACAAAAGTTATTAAAGCGAGCCTTGCATCGAAATGCAAAGTCAAATTATTTTGTAGACCTCCAGCCTCACAGGTAAATAACTTAAAACAACATTAGAAGAAAAAAGTGTCCAAGGTACTTACCATACAACCGAGCATCCAGTCATTTTTGGTTGGCACCGGAGACATCAATGGGCCTTCTCCTGGGGATCATCAATCTCCCAAGATAGTGTTTTAATCTTCTAGATTACTGCTACTTGTCCAAACTTGGCCCTTCTTATTCTGAAAATGTCCTTCCCTCACACCTCAATGCCCCTCACACTACCCCAGTGGAGGCTCAAGTACGCCTCCAAGCATGGCCTGGAATGGTTTCTCAAGGAATACGGCAATCCCTACCATATGGCTTTACAGACGTAAAAAGCACCTATCAACTTTATTTCACCTTCAGTTCAAAAGCTTGTTAGATTTTAAAATGCTAAAACTTCAGTTGTTACTTCAATGCTAAATCAGTTGTACATGCGCAGATTACGCAATTATATAAACAACAGCTATGAATATATAAAATGTCCTGTTGCAACATTATCTGCATGGAGTTTGCATGTTCTTCTTGTGCTTGCGTGGGTTTCCTCCCACACTCCAAAGACATGCTGGTAGGTTAATTGGCTTCTGTCTGTGTACAATGCATGTGAGATAGGGACTTAAAATAGAATTCCAGGAGGCCAACATTAAGGTTATAACCAGGTGGTATTTAACTCCCTCTAAACTAGCTTCTATCTTTCCTACGGTAGATCCGAATTGTTTCAGGGGATGCCAACTACTGGGAACTATGACTCATATCTGGTGGGAATGTCCTAGAATTAGATAATTTTGGAACAAAAATTTTTCTATGATTTTCAAGGTAACCGGTTGCCAGGTCTCGAGGTCCCTACCAATAGCTGTCCTGAATCCGCATATACTTCAAATTTCAAAAAATTCTCAAAAATTTATTCACTTTATTCTTACAGGAGCTAAGCTTACAATTGCCAAAAATTGGAAGAAACCTAAGCCCTCTTTTTCGGAAGCTAAAAAAAAAATCTCATGGATAATGACTCAAGAAAAGTTGGCTAGCATTTTGATTGATACTGTTTTGAAAATTGAAAAGCTCTGGGAACCTTGGGCCAGATATATAGGTATTTCTCTTACTCAGGGTGGCTCTTTGGTTCCCGTAAACACTGTAAATGAGGTATATATCTTATCTTATGCCCTTATCTACCTCTCTTTTTTTTTTGTCCCTTTTTCTCTCCAACTTTTCCCTGCTTTCTTTTTATTTTTCTCCCCTTCTTTAGGGGAGCCTAGTGATGTTTAACTTTTGATACTCACATAACTCATTGTAATGTATGATCTTTGTATTTCTTTTCTCCTTCTCAAATCTGAAGGGGGGGGGGGGGGATTTTCTATCCCCCTCCCTCTGAAAGTCATTTTCTTTGTTCCTGCTGACATCTACTAGGTTATGTCTATATAGATATGTATTGTGATTTATTGTAATCTTTTTTTATTTCTGAAAATAAAATAATTTGAAAGAAAAAAAAAATAGAATTCCAGGCTAAACCTAACTAGTCCTAAAAATGCTCCCCCCCCCCCAACACCTATGCTGACCTACCTCTGTAAGAAAGATGTATATACTTACCTATTTTTAGCCCTCTCAGTTTGGTCATATGGTCTGCCTCCCATGTGTCAGTCAGGGGAGAGGAGGGAGCGACGACAATGGATGGGCCATAGTAGTCCATGGGTGACATCACCACTCCCAGGCATTCCCAGCCTGTGTTGACTGCTCTCTCCTCTCCCCTGCAACTGCCACTGGCTTACACAGGGAATCATAAGAATGAACCAGAGCGGGCTGAAAATAAAGGTCAGTATATACATCTTTACTACAGAGATTAGTCAGCATAGGTGTTAGGAGAGGGGAGGGAACATTTTTAAGACTAGTTAGATATAGACTGGAATTCTATTTTAAAGCTGGCCATGCAATAATTGAAATCCGGCTGGTCCTTGCTCGAGAGGCCAAATTCTGTTTAGTGTGTGGGTTCCCCCTGCTTCACAGAATCAACTGTTTATTCAATTTCTGTCAAAAGAACATGTCAGGAAAATTTCTATCGATCAGCAGCTGCAGCCACTGATCAGTGCATTATGATAGCAGCCGGGGAATTCCTCCATCTGTGGTGCAGCCTGCTGGCTGAATAATAAAGAAACTAACAGTGTATGGCCAGATTTAAGGTGGCCGAGCATGGATCAAAATTCAGCCGCTTCTGCAGGGACCGGCCAAATTTCAATCAATGTATGGCTATTCCAGCTCAACGGAAGTTGATCTAACAATCAACTTCTGTCAAACGGTACTGCTGGAAAACATTCATTTGATCAGACAAATGTCAGAATACAATAGCACAGTGGGGGGGGGGGAGGGGTTGGGAGCTGTTGGGGGGTATTCTTCTATCCACCTCGCTTGTGCGTATGGTGGAATCTGTCTGATCAGCAAAAAACTAGTCATCCCTTGCCAGCCTTGTGCCTGGTACACACTCGCAGTTTTTTTTTTTCGTTCAACCCAGCAGGCTGATTGAAAAAACTGAAGAGCTTAGGAGGAGTTTCTCTAATAACTATGCAATGTTAGTACACAGTGGTGTTGCGTCCATTAAGGGCACATGGGCGCCACCCCCTCTCTCCAGCCACCCACCTATATTTAGAATGGATAGATTTATGCATAGGATGAATCTATCCATGGCCACCGCTGCCACCCCCTATTCAGGCATCCGGCCCCTTTTCAGGTGCCTGGGCACCTGAATTACAGCGACGGGGTGTATTATTGAAGCACCTGATTAGATCCATAGGCTCTAATAGGCTTCAAAAAAGGTGAACTGCCAGCACAAAGCATTGCGCTCGCAGTTCACCCAGGTGTGTCAGAAAAGGTGTCTCCACCAATCAGGAAGCGTGTTACCCGTCACCTGATTGGCTGAAACGACAGGCGCTGTGATTGGACGCCTATAAGGAGGAGAGGAGGGGAGGAGACGCATTGAGGACACAGCTCGTCGCTGTCACCCGCTGCCCCACCGAGATAGGGTAAGTGCTGGGCAGACAGCGAGCGGGTGGGGGGAGGGGTCACAGTGGTGGTATTTAATGGGCACAGTGGCAGTATTTGATGGGCACAGTGGCAACATTTGATGGGCACATTGGTTGCATTTGATGGTCAAAGTGGCTGCAATTGATGTGCACAGTGGTGGAATTTAATGGGCACTGTGGCTGCGTTTGATGGGCACAGTGGCTGCGTTTGATGGGCACAGTGGCTGCAATTGATGGGCACAGTGGCTGTGTTTGATGGCACAGTGGATGTATTTGATGGGGCACAGTGGCTGCATTTGATGGCACAGTGGCTGCATTTGATGGGCACAGTGGCTGCGTTTGATGGGCACAGTGGCTGCATTTGATGGCACAATAGTTGCATTTGGGCACTGTGGCTGCGTTTGATGGCACAGTGGCTGCAATTGATGGGCACAGTGGCTGTGTTTGATAGCACAGTGGCTGAAATTGATGGGCACAGTGAGGCGGTAATTGATGGGATTTTTTCAGAATTTTTCAGTTTGTTTGCGCCCCCCCAAAAATGATGAGCACCGGCCGCCACTGTTAGTATAGCGATCTCCCCTGCTGTGCTATTGTGTTCTGACAGGGGCCACTGGCTGAGAGTGCTGATTGGATGCCCATTAGCAGACCTTTTTCGGTCATGCCCCTTCTAAATAAGCTGGCTGGCTACTGTCATTGGGGCTTTAGACTATATGCTGATTTGAATATACAATATGTAAATGCACTGGGTATATTGTCAGCACTATATGAAAACCTATGATAAATAAAACAAACTTGTAGGAACTTCCAGTGTAGAATCAAATGCTATGTCTGTGTAACTGTCATTCGTAGCACTCACTGGGTTTCATTGCTGAAAATAACAGTTGCTTTTGTAAATAGCAATCATTACTGATTAGTGAACTGAGTTTATAGTCTGTAATATCTGGCTCCGCAATGTTATAGTTACATAGTCAGGTTGAAAAAAGACACAAGTCCATCTAGTTCAACCATAAAAATAAATAAAATAAAAAATATCATACAATTCCATATACCCAATTCTATACCCACAGAAGATCCAGAGGAAGGTGAAAAACCCCAGCAGAGCATGATCCAATTTTCTACAGCAGGGGAAAAGTTTCCTTCCTGATCCCCCTGAGAGGCAATTGGATTTTCCCTGGATCAACTTTACCTATAAATGTTAGTACCCAGTTATATTATGTACATTTAGGAAAGTATCCAGGCCTTTCTTAAAGCAATCTACTGAGCTGGCCAGAACCACCTCTGCAGGGAGTCTATTCCACATTTTCTCAGCTCTTACTGTGAAATGTTATGAAATACTGAGATAGACTACAGGAGATCTTTTAGTCAGAATTTCTTGTTGCAAAGAAGAAAGGACATTCTCTTTTTGATGATATAAAAGTAATAAAAAGTTTCATAAGTAAATAGTTCTTCACATAGCCTACTTACTATTTACCAATGCTTATTTTGACGAGGATCCTTACAGATAACCAATGTTATATTTACATTTTAACGGTAATGTAAAACAGCATGGCATATAACTTTCTCCTAGACCTAGAATGTTGTAAAATAGCATATTTATATATTTACCATTGCAGGTTGGCCAAGTGTTACACTCCATCCATTTGACCACTAGGTGGTGTTATTTTTTCCTGCAAAAGTATTCCAGTACTAACTTTATCAAAAACTTGACACTTTACCAGAAGTGAATAACATTTATTGCCAAGAATCCCCAGAACACACCCAAATAACACAACTCAGTCTACATTCAGCGCTGAAATTGCATTACTGCAGGATAACTGAAAACCACAAGTTATTGAAGATTTTGTAAAGAATCCAACAGCATAAACAGGAAAATATTGTTAAATAATTTTAGCAAACTACATTCAAGACATAATTCAGATAAATTAATTATTCGGCAATCTGATGTGTGATGCCTGTGGATTACATTTTTCTTTTTAAAGCGGACGTACAATGCATCTGTGCAACACAAACCAAAAATGCTATTTTATTCGTTTTTAATATTCAAAGCAAACTCCCCCATCCATCCATGTCTCTATGCTTTATTTTGCTGGGAAATCAATTTGAAAAAACTATAGAGTTAGGACCACAGTATACAAAGGAGCCTTGATGTAAGCACTGCAGCTTCCACGTATATTTGCAAATGTGTGCAATGAAACCCTATGTTTTTAACATGAATTGTAGGACAGGGTTAATTTGGTTTGTTTGCAGGCTGGCTGGTAATGGTACTGGGAAATTTTTGTTTGTTTGTGATCTGCATTGTCCTTCCATGTGCACCTTACTGCAATGGCTAGTTATAAATTGGGGTGGTTGCCATTTTTATAATACTTGTTCACTGATTTAGTGTGAGGGACACATTGGGTGCCTTAAAGTGGATGTAAACCCAAGTCATTAAATTTGAGCTGGGCACATATATCTGAAGTGTTTTGCTATCTCTCTTCAAAAAACTAAGTCCCATAGCCCTCTCCTGAACCATTCTTCTGTTATCAGCCTGATAACTCCTGACAAAATCTCTGACACATCAGATAAAAGCAGCCTGAAATTTCTGTCAGGGGAGGTTGCTATAATAGACTAACAGGGAGCTGGCCCTATAGTCTCTGCCTATGAGGAGAGGGGGTGTGTGCCTTTCCTGAAATCAGCAATTTTAGCTATCTTGGCTGTATGCCCAGACATCACACTCTGTATTAAACCGGAAGAGAAAATCTCGTAACACGATCTGAACTTTCTAAACAGTATTTACTGTAAATGTGAAGACATCAGATATACATGTAAAACCTATGTAGGGAGATTTGGTTCATCCCTGTGTATCATCTGAGGCTGTTCACTTCACTGGGTATATGGAGGGTTTACATCCACTTTAAAGGAGAAGTACAGCCAAAGCCAGTTCGTTCTGCACTCCTGTGACTCGTTTTCGGGTGACGACACAGAGACGGTCCAGGTTGGGCAAAGATTGCAATAATATGGTCAGAATCCGCCCACAACACTGGACTGGCACCTGGCTCAGCATCTCAGCGACCTGCTGAGAGCCTGAGCCAGCCGTTCCCACCACCTCCACAGCCCAGCACTCCAGTGAGAGGGGGGGGGGCAGAGCAGACAACGGTGAATGACAGTCACCAGCTGTCTGCTCACGAGCACTGAGAACTGAGCGATCAGCTGTGTTTGATCGCTCCGTTCTCAGTCTTAAAGCCAGCGGGGGACAGATGCAACATTTACCTAGGTAATTTTGATTCTTGAAAAAAAAGTATGATTCTTAAAAAATAAATAAAAATTCCATGCTTCTCTTAAGTTGCCATTGTGCAATTGCTGGGCATCCAATGTGTACCTTTGCCCTTAAGGAAGGGTGGGCTCCCCCCAGGCAAGCCTGTCCTTAATTTATCCACTGCTATATATGCTCCAACTTGGAGACTCTCAAAAGTATAAAGTTAGGATGGCAGTATACAGGGAAACCTTGATGTGGGCACTGCGGCTTCCACATTTATTTGCAAATGTGTGCAACAAACCCTCTATTTTTAACAATAATTGTTAAACAGGGTCAATTTGGTTTTCCAGGCTAGCTGGCAATTGTGCTGGGAATTTTTTTTTGTGATGTCACTTTGAAAACCCCCGCTAGAAATTCTGGCCACGGCCATCTTGAGTAAGGGCAGATGATTAATGGAGCATTTACTTCCTGGAACCCACTTGCCCTTTGCTCATGCATGCAGGCAGGAAGATGTGCTTAGCTGAGAAAACCCCTCCTCCCCTCCTGGGATGTATGACATCATTTGTCTAGGCCTGGAAACTAGGAAGTAGCAGAAGAAATGTAAACAAAAAGTTTAAACAAGTAAATATGATATACTTTCCAATCTATTTACTAATGTTAGTAGCAAAAGGATAAAAATAATCATTGTTGAGAGACTTTTGGGGTTATTTATGTAAGGCAAATCCACTTTGCACTACAAGTGCAAAGTGCACTTGAAATTGCACTGAAAGTGCACTTGGAAGTGCAGTCGCTGTAAATCTGAGGGGTAGATCTGAAATGAGGGAAAGCTCTGCTGATTTTATTATCCAATCATGTGCAAGCTAAAATGCTGTTTTTTATTTTCCTTGCATGTCCCCCTCGGATCTACAATTTGCACTTGTAGTTTGCACATGTAGTGCAAAGTAGATTTGCCTTTTCGTAAATAACCCCCTTTATGAGATGTATTTAAAAAATTAAGAAGCCATTCAGATTCCTTTTTCATTTTAAAATCACAACCTGTAGAAATGGCTGGATGTTGTTTGGTTGCTACAAGCAATATGAATTTTTTTGTTAGCACACCTTTTAATAAATCAGCCCCGAGTGATTACAGATATTTTGAGCAAGTTACTTTGGTAGTAACTGAGCTCAACTTACCTCCCTGCTTCAGTGTGGGTCGAGAGCTCTGCACAGCGCATACCTCTCAACTTTAGAATTTAAGAAAGAGGGGCACTTTAAGGAGACATTGGGTGGTTATTTACGAAAGGCAATACCACTTTGCACTACGAGTGCAAACTACAAGTGCAAAGTGCACTTGAAATTGCACTGAAAGTGCACTTGGAAGTGCAGTCGCTGTAAATCTGAGGGGTAGATTATCCAATCATGTGCAAGCTAAAATGCTGTTTTTTATTTTCCTATTTTCCTTGCATGTCCCCCTCGGATCTACAGCGACTGCACTTCCAAGTGCACTTTCAGTGCAATTTCAAGTGCACTTTGCACTTATAGTTTGCCCTTGTAGTGCAAAGTGGATTTGCCTTTAGTAAATAACCCCCATTAAGTGTAAAAGAGTTCTGTAACGGAACCGCTTTCCCCACTCCACTTGAGTGCTTTGGTCAGTACACTGCTTCCTCCAGTCTGGACCTTCAGAAATCAGACATTACAGCCACATATTGCAACCAAGAACCAGGCGAGACTAGCTCAGTTAGAAAACTGGAACACTTTATTTTAATTTTAGACACATACGTTTATATCCCACAGGAAGACATCCCCCCTCCTGATCATATTACCCCATATTACACTCAAATGTCTCATTGCAGGTTAGACTTGCTGGCTTATAGCTCAGAAGGTACAATAGACATTAACATAAGTATAAACACAGAACATGAAATAGCAGGAGACCTTAGTAGCAGACTGTCTGGCTCCTACACAGTTCCAAAAGCCAATGTGACCAGCTCTTTCAATTAACATGTATAGTTCAGAATCAAACAAGCCACGAATATTCTTTATATATTTTCTGGGAGATATTGTGGATAAATATTACTCTCCCATCTGAAGTAATCCACCACATGCTCAGTGTCCATTAAGTTGTGGTCCATCATTAGAGAATGATCTACTCTCTCCCTGTGCCATAGTCAGTGGGTAAGAGGCTTGCTCCTTGTCCTCTCCAGCAGCCTCTATCTTGGTTAGGTCTGTCACATTTCTCCCCCATCAAAAGTTGACTAACAAGGTCCCAGACCTCCACCTGGTCTGGACATGCGCTAGTCGAGCAGAGTGACCTCACATAGGTGGTCAACCTGATTTCCATACTTGACCACAGGGAAGGGTTGCCATCAGTAGGTGTGGGACAGAGGGCACTGCCTCTCTGTCTGGCCACCAGCGCTTCAGCTGGTCACTCTGTCCTGTTGCCAGCACTTCTGCTGGGAGTAGAAGCTTCACTGCCTCAGCTTGTTGTTGGAGAGAGTGGCTGGCTGCCCCAGCTACCTGGAACTATGTAGTTGTTGCTGGTACTGGGCAGAGGTTAGTAGCACTCTGCCCTGTTGCCAGCCCTTCTGCTGGGGACCCCACATAATCCACTCTGGCTATCTGTTGGGGAGGGAGGCCGGCTTCCTTCACTCCCAGACTGTGGATCTGCTGCTGGGGAGGTAAGCCGATTACTGCATCTCCCAGACTCCCTCTACAGAGCGAGGATAACTTCCGTCACTCCTGAGTCCCTACTCTGCTTTTGGAGAGAGAGGATGACAACCTCCTCTCCCTTCTCTCCCTGGATCCTGATCTGCTGCTGGTGTTGGTCAGAGGTATTGGACCCTCTGTCCAGTTATCAGCACTTCAGCTGGAGAAGTTTAATGTAACTCCACAGATGCTGCTGGCAGGAAATCCAATGCTCCTGTCAGTGTTGTGGGAGAAAGGCTGCCTCTTTTTCTGATACTGTCTTCCAGGTGCACGGATCCTTGTTGGGGAGGGGGAATGGCTACTTACCCTCCCCTCCCTGCATCTCTGAAATCCACTGGGGAAGAAGAACCACCACCTTCTGACCTCGGGCCTCCAAAACTGCTGCAGATGTGGAGCAAGGGTCTGCAGTACTTTGTCCTGCTGTCAGCACTTCTGCTGGAGGTTCGCTAGGTGGTTCCTCCTCTACAGAAAAGTCTATTAAATCCCCAGTCACTGGAATTGCTGAAAGTCCAGGGCATGGGCTGGTGGCCCTTGGGTCCAGTGCCCACACTTTGGCAGGTGACTCATCATCCATAACATCCCCTGATGAAAAGTCAAGTAAATCCATGCTTTCTGTGATCCATGGCTGGGGAATGAGGACAGTTCCCTCTTCCCTCGAGCCCTTGAACTGCCGTTGAACAGACACATTTCTCTATCCAAGCTCATCCTGTGTCGAAACAGGTTTGTCAAGGTCAGTCAACACTTGCTGCATCCGCCATAAGACCTCCGTATCCAAAGCTGCAGGCGGAGATGGGCAAAACACACTGTTTCTCTGCCCCATTGCCAACACTTCTGGATAATCCCAGGCAAAGGCCCAGCCCTGGCACTGAGCAGAGCCTAGCAGCCGTCTGTAGGTGGTCTTCAGCTCCCATTCCTGAACGGTCAGAAACTTCAAATCTTCCAGTGCCCAGTGCACTTCCAAGATGTTAATTTCTTCTCTGTAATCCACTATTTCCTCCAACCGCCAATCCAGATTGCTCCCAAAGTTAGGGTCCCTTGACAGATTCCCCTACAACAGTCCCAGGCCACCATAGCCAAAGCATTCCATTGGGCTGTCATTCGTTATCCAAGGGCATTCTTGGGATACATGCCACTGGAGGGCTCTATAGCACTCGTCCAATCGCATCTCTGCCCAGACCAGCCTGCTTAACTCAGCTGTCTGCTCCTTGTGTGGTTTTTCTCCCAAAAACAGCACCCGCAATCCATGCTGCGACCAGTACCTTTCCTGGATGAAGGGGAGAATTTTTCCCCTGTGGCGCTGCTCACGGGCTAGCGTTTCCTTCCAGAGTTTGCAGCAGACAGAATCATACCATCCCAGCAGGACCTGCGTTGGCACTGGTCCTCTGTTATCCTGACATGTCTTGCAACCTCCTTCCGAATTCCTCTTCCATTGCTGCTGGTATCTGTACCTCTCTTCTCCTGCTATCCAGACCTTGGATCCCAGTGAAGATTTGGATGTCCCAGACTGCAGGAAGCATCTCCCACTGCTGCCACCAATGTAGCGGAATCGCTTCACACACTCCACTTGAGTGCTTCCGTCAGTACACTGCTTCCTCCAGTCTGGTCCTTCAGATATTACAACCACATATTGCAACCAAGAACCAGGTGAGACTAGCTCAGTTAGAAAACTGGAACACTTTATTTGAAACTCAGACACATACTTTTATATCCCACAGGAGGACAACCCCCTCCTGATCAAATTACCCTAACAATACAAACTGTAACCAGAAACATAGTTACAACAACTGACATACTCTAAACATTACATTAATTAGCCACCTGGATGACTCACTGCAGGTCAGACTTGCGGGCTTAAAGCTCAGAAGGTACAATACACATTAACACAAGTATAAACACAGAACAGATTCAGACAATAGCAGGAGACTTCAGGAGCAGACTGTCTGACCCCTACACAGTTCCAGAGGCCAATGTCAGCTCTTTTAATTAACATATATGGTTCAGAATAAAAAAAAAAAAACAAGAATAGTCTATTATATATTTCCTGGGAGATATTGTGGATAAATATTACTGTCCCATCTGAAGTAATCCACCACATTCTCAGTGTCCATTAAGTGGTGGTCCATCATTAGAGAATGATCTGCTCTCTCCTTGGGACAGTCAGTGGGTAAGAGGGATACTCCTAGTCTTCTCCAGAAGCCCCTATCTTGGTTAGATCTGTCACAAGCTCTAAAGCAGTAGTCTAGCCAAAATAACAAGATAAAAATGAATAGCTTATTAACCACTTAAGCCCCGGACCATTTTGTTGCTAAAGGACCAGGCCCCTTTTTGCGATTCGGCACTGCCTCTCTTTAATGGACAATTGCGCGGTCGTGCGACGTGGCTCCCAAACAAAATTGACGTCCTTTTTTCCCCACAAATAGAGCTTTCTTTTGGTGGCATTTGATCACCTCTGCGGTTTTTATTTTTTGCGCTATAATCAAAAATAGAGTGGCAATTTTGAAAAAAAGTCTATATTTTTTACTTTTTGCTATAATAAATATCCCCAAAAATATATATATAAAAAAAAACATTTTTTTCCTCAGTTTAGACCAATACGTATTCTTCTACATAATTTTTGAAAAAAAAATCGCAATAAGCGTTTATTGATTGGTTTGCCCAAAAGTTATAACGTCTACAAAATAGGGGATAGTTTTATGGCATTTTTATTAGTATTTTTTTTTTTACTAGTAATGGCGGCAATCAGCGATTTTTATCATGACTGCGACATTGTGGTGTACACATGGACACTTTTGACACTATTTTGGGACCACTGTAATTTTTACAGCGATCAGTGCTATAAAAATGCACTGATTACTGTGAAAATTACACTGGCAGTAAAGGGGTTAACCTGTAGGGGAGCGGAAGGGGTTAAGTGTGACCTAATGAGTGATTCTTACTGTGTGGGGGTGTGGCTTGGCGTGTGACGTCACTGATCGTCGTTCCCTAAGACAGGGAACAGACGATCAGTGACAGTCTCACTAGGAAGCATTGGGAGAGGTTTGTTTACACTTACCTCTCCCTGTTCTTCAGCTCTGTGACCCGATCGCGGGCGTGGTCACGGAGTAGCCGACAGGGTTGCAAGCGTGCCGCCGGCAGCGCATGCGCGACCCACGGCCGCGCACATTAAAGGGTACCTGTACGCCAATGTCCCCAGCCGTGCCATTCTGCCGATGTATATGCGGCGGTCGGCAAACGGTTAAAAGATTTAAAAAAAAATGCTTTTATTGCAATATTCACCTTCAATCCAAAGATTTCCACTGCAATTTTTTTTCCTGTCACCAGATGTCATCAGTCTGATGGCCAGCATCATTCAACCCACTTCCCCTGAGCCCAGGTCATTCTGGACCAGCCCTAGCCTGTGACTGGACAGTGAAAGAACATGCTAGGTCGAATTCAGGTACATACACTGTTTGCATTTAAAAAATAAATGTTGTGATGTATTAATGATTTTAGAGCTGTTATTTAATTCACGTGTTCTATATATACATAGAGTTCAGTTTTTTATGATTTCCAGGGAAAAAAACACCTTTCCACTGTATGCCTCCAAACTTAAAGTGGATGTAAATTTTCTCCTTTATGGTCTGTTAAATAAAATATTGAAAGCAGTGTGTTATGCAGTATTTGTTTGACAAGTGCAATAAAAAAAGCTGCTCATCGAGCCAGAAATCTTGTAAACTGATAATTTCCTGTACTTCTGTGGCCAGTTATCAGTTAGCAATGTTTGCAGCTCTCTCTGTTAACTATAAAATACCTCCAACTATATTCCTAGAGTGACAATGCTGATACTTCTTGATACAGTACAAGGTTGTCACCCTAGAACAGAAGGTGTTTTTCTGGCAGGATCACCAGGTGAAATTAAAGCTTGAGTCTGGATTTTTTTTTTAAAGTCATCTGCTACAAATACTGTAGCTGCTGACTTTTAACATAAGGACACTTACCTGTCCAAGGATCTCACAATGTCAGCACCCTGAGCCAATTCATAAATCTCATTCGGCTGCAGGAGCCGGCATTGTAAGTAAGGGAAACCGGCAGGGAAGACTTCAGGCTTCACAGACAGTTTTCTACTGCGCATGCGCAAGTAGCGCTGAGCTTTCTGAATGGTCCCGTCATCTTCTGTGACCTGTCTGTGTCCCAGAAAGCAGCAAGGAGAAGGAGGAAGGGGCTGGAAATGCTTGGAGATCGTCGTGGCGATCTTTCCCGGAAGTGGGTGCATGTACATGTCAAAACTAGGTACCCGCTCCCTCACCCCCCCCAAAAAAAGTTCCAAACATGTCAGTGGAGGGTAGGGGAGGGTGCGAACAAGGGGAGCTACCCCTTTTGGGTGGAGCTTTGCTTTAAAGAAGAATAAAATGGAAAAATAGAAAACATCTAAGGAAACACAAGCTGCAATTCGTCCAATTGTTGTTCTTTGGTTTAAATACACTTTAATCTATTATACAGTATATATAAAGTGGACAGCACTATCACTGTTATACTCCAAAAATCTGTGATCACACACTATAAAAAAAAAAAAATATATATATATATATCTATATATATCTATATAGATATATAGATATATATATATATATATATATATATATATATATATATATATAAATCTGAAACAGGAGAGGTGAGCAGCACGTTGGTAACTTCAAAGTGCACTGCAATCAGACCTTCCCACAGGTCACATATAGAAAAGAGTTCTTATTTAAATAGACTAATTTTATTCAATTAAGGGGAGCAGCCATGGGTTCAAATGTTGCACACATTCACGGACATGATTGAAAATTCTTTTGTTTACAATAATACACTTTTTTAGACCACTGTAGCGAATGATTCAGATTTATAGATGACGTGTTTGCCGTGTGGACAGGTGACGTTTGTATCACTGTTCAATTAATATTTTAACTATATGGTACCAGGCCTCAAGTTTAATATGGTATTTAGTTCTAGCAAAATCTATTTTCTAGATACTATGCTAAATATAAAAGGGACATAAAATTGTGAGCGATCTGTATATTAAATCCACAGATCGCAACCAATTATTACATTTCAGGAGTCTTCATCCTCCAGGGGTCTTTGAATCCATACCCAAAAGTCAATTGACCCGAGTAACCAGGATAGTTAGTTATCAGGCATTGTGTCAGAATCGCCTTGATGAGATAGAAGAAAGACTCACACAAAGGGTTTACCCTTCAGAGATAATTCAGCAAGAAAGAAAGATGGTGACATCTACTCCTAGAAAAACACCTAGACAGAGAAGAATTCCCTTTGTGTCACAGTTCCATCCTTTTTCTTTTCAAATACACAGTATAATCAGAAAACACTGGTCTATACTTAGAGAAAATTATCCAAATATCTCTGAATTTCATGCACCCCTTCTTCCTTCTTATAGACGGGGGAAAGCTTTACGAGATAGACTAGTGAGGTCTGATAGTACTGTTTATCTACTACCTGTCATGGATATGCATTAATGTCTGTCTGCCATCTTACCTTCCTCCTCATGTGTTCATCTAGAGACCAGACCTCCTTCACCTGGCTTCCTTTATAATCTCCTCCCAGCCTGACTCCACCCCAGGCCCTATCACTGAACACTATATTAACCTGTGCACTGCAAGCCTGCTTTGCTGATCAACGTGTTTGTTAGGCATTGTGTGTTTGGGTTCCTGCCTGCCGTGTGCTACGTCTGTCTCTCTGTTACGTTATTGGCTTGTCCCCGACCATCCCTGTCTGCTCGTGACCCTTGACCTTCGGCTCGTTCTTCGTTATCCTTGTCTGCTTGTGGCCCCTGACCTTCGGCTTGTTATTCGGTTCTCTCTATCGTGTGCTGCTGCTTCCCCTTATCCTACGGGGCGTGAGCTAGGAAACTCCAGGGGTCGCGACCTGGTCCCAGCCTGCAGCGTAACATCCTCACCACTAGAGGCCCTGGAGAAGACCAGCTGGGTCTTAGACTCCGCGCCCTGGGGAATCTTGGCTCTCGCTTCCGTTGGGATCCCGGTTGTGCTCCTCTGGTCCCGCTTTCCACAACCACCCAGTTTCCTATCCACAGAAGCCAGCCATAGGGTTCACTACCTCGCGGTGCACTCCTGTCCCCCTACGGTGTGCATCTGTCACCTGGCCACAGGTGACCCTGACAGTTTGATCAGCCATGAACCCGGCTGACATCCCGCTACCCGCGGATGATCCATTGCAGGGCATAGTTTGCAGACTTGAAACCCAGGAATCGAATCAGACTCAGGTGATGCGATTCCTCCAGGATCTGGCTTCTCGCTTCGAGCAGCTTCAGGCCTCCTTGGGAACCCTGAATCCGCAACCTCAAATACAATCAGCGGCTGCACCTATTGCACCAGTCGCAGCCACACACTCGCTACAACTGCCAGCTCCGTCCCGTTTCTCTGGGGACTCCAAGGCTTGCAGGGGGTTCCTTAGCCAATGCACGATTCATTTTGAGCTCCAGCCCCAAAACTTCCTGTCTGATCGGGCTAAGGTAGCCTATATCATTTCCCTCCTCTCTGGTGAAGCTTTAGCCTGGGCAGCCCCTCTGTGGGAACTGAATGATCCAGTGGTTTCTAGCCTGTCTGGCTTCTTGAAACTTTTTCGGAATATCTTCGAAGAACCGGCTCGTGTCTCTTCAGCGGCCAGCGCCCTTTTACGTCTCCGCCAAGAGTCTGCTTCTGTGGGACAGTATGCGCTTCATTTCCGCATACTGTCGGCTGAGTTGAGCTGGAACAATGAGGCCTTAGTCGCAACCTTTTTGCATGGCCTGTCTGATAGAGTGAAGGATGAATTAGCAGGAAGAACCATCCCCACTGATCTGGCCGGCGTTATCTCCTTGTGTAACCAGATCGATATTCGCTTTTAGGAGAGGACCTTAGAAAAGCAACGCCAGCACTCCTTGGTTCTTAGTCAGCCTGAGCTCCCCTCTCTTCGACCCGTAGAGCATCTCCTACCAGCTGAGGAACCCATGCAGCTGGGTCGGACCAGGCTATCCCCCGAGGAACGTGCTAGGCGCAGAACTCTTGGTCTGTGTCTTTACTGTGGGGGCAAAGGTCATTTTCGTGACACTTGCTCTCTTTGTCCAGAAAAACGTTCGGGTCCACTTCATCTGGAAAGTGGAGTATTGGACCCAGAAATATCACCTTCCCCTTCTCGTCTTCTGCTTTCTGTGTTCCTTCATGTTGGTGCTTCTTCTCATTCGGTCTCAGCATATCTGGATTCCGGAGCCGCTGGTAATTTCATGGACTGGGAAATCGCATCGTCCATGAGACTTACTCTTTTGCCCCTCACCACGCCATTGGTGGTCTTGGCGATTGATGGTACTGTTCTCCCAGGGGGACCTATCCGCTTCCAGACCCTCCCTGTTAAGATGTCGGTAGGGACACTCCACCAGGAGTGGATATCCTTCCTTATCTTACCCAAGGCCTCAACGCCTATAATTTTGGGTCTCCCATGGTTACAGCTCCATTCTCCTCATGTGGACTGGACTACTGGACAGATCCTGGCTTGGGGTCCCTCCTGTTCCTCCTCCTGTCTACCCAAGGTTGCCCCCTGTGAATCTGAGCCGGTCATTCATTCCAGGTTGCATAACCATTTACATTTCTCTGTCCCTAACCACCCTTGGACGCACAGCCAGGCTAGCTTGTCTACAAGTCCTGCAGTCGCTACACCTGACTCAGCTATTCACTCTGCCTCTGTACTAGTTATGCCAGTCCAGCCCATGCCCAGTGAGCCTCTTACTTTTTCTTGTTCGGGACATTCTGCTTGTCCTTCAGCTATTCAGCTTGACTCCGGCGACATGTCACCTTCTAACCAACCTGACTTCAGGGTTCCACTGACATCTGCCCAGTCTGATGGTCCTGTGCAAGATGACCAGTTCCCCTTTAAGGGTCTAGGGGACCCTCCTCAGATTCCTGTTGATCCTCTCATGCCCTTGCTTATTCCTAGAGAGCCTTTGGTCCTCAATAGATCTTCTTGTCATCTCCCTACCTCGTTTTCGGTCTCTGAGGATAATTTTAAGTACGAGGTTAGACAAGTTCTGGATTCTCGGCTCTGCAGAGGCATTCTTCAGTACCTTGTGCATTGGAGAGGTTTTGGTCCTGAGGAGGCGTCTTGGATCGCTGCATCTGATGTCGCTGCACCTCATCTGTTGAGAAGGTTTCATCAGAGATTTCCCTTTAAGCCTGGGTCCAGGCGGGGGAGGGCCCATAAGAGGGAGGGTACTGTCATGGATATGCATTAATGTCTGTCTGCCATCTTACCTTCCTCCTCATGTGTTCATCTAGAGACCAGACCTCCTTCACCTGGCTTCCTTTATAATCTCCTCCCAGCCTGACTCCACCCCAGGCCCTATCACTGAACACTATATTAACCTGTGCACTGCAAGCCTGCTTTGCTGATCAACGTGTTTGTTAGGCATTGTGTGTTTGGGTTCCTGCCTGCCGTGTGCTACGTCTGTCTCTCTGTTACGTTATTGGCTTGTCCCCGACCATCCCTGTCTGCTCGTGACCCTTGACCTTCGGCTCGTTCTTCGTTATCCTTGTCTGCTTGTGGCCCCTGACCTTCGGCTTGTTATTCGGTTCTCTCTATCGTGTGCTGCTGCTTCCCCTTATCCTACGGGGCGTGAGCTAGGAAACTCCAGGGGTCGCGACCTGGTCCCAGCCTGCAGCGTAACATCCTCACCACTAGAGGCCCTGGAGAAGACCAGCTGGGTCTTAGACTCCGCGCCCTGGGGAATCTTGGCTCTCGCTTCCGTTGGGATCCCGGTTGTGCTCCTCTGGTCCCGCTTTCCACAACCACCCAGTTTCCTATCCACAGAAGCCAGCCATAGGGTTCACTACCTCGCGGTGCACTCCTGTCCCCCTACGGTGTGCATCTGTCACCTGGCCACAGGTGACCCTGACACTACCCCCTTAACATTTTTGGGACCACGTAACAATGGACCGTTTTCTTGTTTGAATTGCATTCAATGCAACTCTATTACGAAAGGGAAATTTTTGTCTCACCCTAAAAGAATTGAGCTCTGTAATTTCAAAGCCATTGTATCTAATTTTTAGGGACTCATTAATGACGGGAATAGTACCACTGGATTGGCGCAGGGCCAATGTGGTGCCTATATTTAAAAAAGAAACAAAGTCTTTACCAAGTAACAATAGACCTGTTAGTTTAACTTCTATAGTTGGGAAGATACTGGAGAGATTATTAAAAGACCACATAGATGAGTTCTTGCTGGAAAAAAATATTTTAAGCAACAGACAGCATGGATTCATGAAAGACAGAAGTTGTCAGACAAACCTGATTTCTTTTTATGAAGAGGTAAGTAAAACCTTGGACAGAGGGGTGGCTGTGGACGTGGTATACTTGGATTTTGCAAAAGCGTACAATACAGTTCCCCACACGCGGCTCATGTGCAAGGTAAAGTCTACAGGATTGGAAATATCAGTTTGTAAATGGATAGAAAACTGGCTAAAAGACAGAATTCAGAGAGTCGTGGTTAATGATTCTTACTCTGAATGGTCTAAGGTTATCAGTGGTGTACCCCAAGGTTCAGTGTTGAGACCCTTACTTTTTAATATCTTTATAAATTATATTGGGTCTGAGATCAAAAGTAACATTTCTGTCTTTGCAGGAGACACCAAGCTATGCAGTGGAATAACGTCCTTACAGGATGTCGCCAATTCACAAGCCAACCTCAATGCCCTGTCTAATTGGGCGACTATGTGGCAGATGAGGTTTAATGTTGATAAATGTAAACTTATGCACTTGGGGGCTAAGAATATGAATGCATCATACATACTAGGGAGAGTACAACTGGGGGGATCCGTAGTGGAGAAGGATCTGGAGGTTTTGGTAGATCATAAGCTCAATAATGGCATGCAATGCCAAGCTGCGGTTTCCAAAGCGAGCAAAGTCCTTTCTTGTATTAAGAGAGGTATGGACTCCAGAGAGAGAGATATAATTTTGCCCCTGTACAAATCATTAGTAAGACCTCATCTGGAATATGCAGTTCAGTTTTGGGCCCCAGTTCTCAAAAAGGATATCGGGGAACTGGAGAAAGTGCAGAGAAGGGCAACCAAACTGATAAGAGGCATTGAGGAGCTCAGCTATGGGGAAAGATTAGAGGAACTGAATGTATTCACTCTTGAGAAGAGGGGATTAAAGGGGGATATGATCAACATGTACAAATATATAAGGGGTCCATATAGTGAACTTGGTGTTGAGTTATTCACTTTACGGTCAACACAAAGGATAAGGGGCACTCTTTACCTCTAGAGGAAAAGAGATTTCACCTCCAAATAGGGAAAGGTTTCTTCACAGTAAGAGCTGTGAAAATGTGGAATAGACTCCCTGCAGAGGTGGTTCTGGCCACAGTAGATTGCTTTAAGAAAGGCCTGGATTCTTTCTTAAATGTACATAATATAACTGGGTACTAACATTTATAGGTAAAGTTGATCCGGGGAATATCCGATTGCCTCTCAGGGGATCAGGAAGGAATTTTTTACCTTGCTGTAGCACATTGGATCATGCTCTGCTGTTTTTTTTTTTTGCCTTCCTCTGGATCAACTGTGGGTATAGAATTAGTAGTGATGAGCCGAACACCCCCGGGTTCGGTTCGCACCAGAACCCGCGAACGGACCGAAAGTTCGCACGAACATTAGAACCCTATTAAATACAATTGATGCGAACGTTCGGATTCTAAAGTGCTAATTATAACGACTATTATCCATGTTATTGTCCGAAACAGAGTTTGGGAACCCGGGTTCTGCACCAGGGGACATGTATCAATGCAAAAAGAAGTTTTAAAAACGGACGTTTTCCGGGAGCAGTCATTTTAATGATGCATAAAGTGAAAAAAAAAAAGTCAAATATTCCTTTAAATATTGTACCTGGGGGGTGTCTAAAGTATGCCTGTGAAGTGCCACGTGTTTCCCGTGTTTAGAACTGTCCCTGCACAAAATAACATTTCTAAAGGAAAAAAAGCCATTTAAAACTGCTTGCGGCTTTAATGCAATGTCTGGTCCCGGTAATATGGATGAAAATCTTTAGGAAAAATGGCATAGCTACCCCATTAACCCCCCCCCTACCCCAGCCCATTACCAGCCCCTTTGGGTCTTGTATGGATATTAAGGGGAACCCCGCACACAAAATAAAAAAGGCCCTATATACTCTGAACAGCCGTATACAGGCGGTGCATACAAGACAGGTACTGTAGGTTTGTTCTTATGTAGAATCTGTTTGTAATTTTGAACAGCTGCATTGTTTAAGTGTAGCTCCATGCCAAATTCCTTTTTTTTTAGCTTTTTGGAAAACATAGGGAACGGTTATCACCCCTGTCACATTTTTTTTGCGGTCTGTGCCCCTGTTCAGAACATTTCACCTCACTTTGCCTCCCAATGACAACTGTTTTTGAAATGTGGTGTTTTTATTCAAACAAGGATTGGTGATAAAGCATCAGTAGAGAGGAGACACCTTTCTCCCATATTAATTCTTACAGGAGAGAATTTTCCTTCCAAGGGGTAGATTTCCTCTCACTTCCTGTTGTCTTCTTCCGTTTGCAAGTAGTAGTCGTTTGTAAGTTGGATGTTTGAAAGTAGGGACCTGCCGTATATACTCTGCAGAAATTGGCCCCTTAGGTGTTGGTGTTGGCACAACACTGAAAGCACTCACAGTTATTCTTGGTGGGTGCTGGAACGCCCTGCTGTCAACTATTATATCAGGAATTGTAATAACATATAATTGTTGATCAGTGGTAGTAAAAATTGGGCCTTTGATGGTGGTGCTGGTGCCACAACACTGTAAGGCCTGACAGTTACTCTTGGTGGGCGCAGCAATGGGCCCTGCTGTGAATTATTAGATCAATAATTATAATTGCATGCCCCTGTGGGCTGAAAAATTGGGCCTTTGGTGGTGGTGGTGGTGGTGGTCGTGTTGACACAACACTGTAAGGCCTGACAGTTACTCTTGGTGGGCGCAGCAATGGGCCCTGCTGTGAATTATTAGATCAATAATTATAATTGCATGCCCCTGTTGAACAGGGGCTGAAAAATTAGGCCTTTGGTGGTGGTGGTGGTGGTGATGGTGGTGCTGGTGCCACAACACTGTAAGGCCTGACAGTTACTCTTGGTGGGCGCAGCAATGGGCCCTGCTGTGAATTATTAGATCAATAATTATAATTGCATGCCCCTGTTGAACAGGGGCTGAAAAATTAGGCCTTTGGTGGTGGTGGTGGTGATGGTGGTGCTGGTGCCACAACACTGTAAGGCCTGACAGTTACTCTTGGTGGGCGCAGCAATGGGCCCTGCTGTGAATTATTAGATCAATAATTATAATTGCATGCCCCTGTTGAACAGGGGCTGAAAAATTGGGCCTTAGGCACTGGTGGCACAACACTGCAACCCCTCACAGATACTGTACTTGGAGCACAGCAATGAGGCCTGTTGCAAAGTATTGCATCAAAAATTTTAATTACACGCCCCTGTTAAACAGGGGCTGAAAAATTGGGCCTTAGCCACTGGTGGCGTCACCCATAAACCAAAATGATCTTCCAAGCTATCATCATTAATCGTATCATTGAGGAGGAGGAGGAGGATAGCCAGTCAACATAACAGCACAGGCACTCAGCATCAGCATCAGTCTTGAAGGGATGTGACATTTTAAAATCAATTAGTCTGTTATATCAGCATCAGGTGTGTGGTAGCTGGTGATGATCCAAGACTGGTTCCTCTTGATGAAAGTCAGTCGATCAACCGAGTCGGTGGACAGGCGCACCCTGTGATCCGTGACAAATCCTCCAGCAGCACTGAATGTGCGTTCTGAAAGAACGCTGGATGCAGGACAGGCCAGTAGCTCAATTGCATACTGTGCAAGCTCTGGCCAGTGATCCATCCTCAAGACCCAGTAAGCCAGAGGATTTTCGGTGGGGAAGGTGTCCAAGTCTGACCTTGCCCCTAGGTATTCCTGGACCATGTATATCAGACGCTGGCGATGGTTGCTGGAACCGATCATACTTTGGGGCTGCGGACTAAAGAATTGTCTGAACGCATCGGTCAGACGGCCACCTTCCCCACCGCTCCTTCTTTGACTGCCCGAAGCCTCAGCAACTCGTTGTCCAGGACCAGGAGTTTGTAACCTCCCAGTCTCTGGGAACGCGTTGCACAGACCTTTCTGCAAGGCCTCCCGGAGTTGTCTCATCCTCTGCTCCCTCTGCAACGGTAAGATAAGGTCCGCAACCTTACCCTTGTACCGTGGATCAAGGAGAGTGGCCAGCCAGTAATGGTCCCTCTCCTTGATCCGAAGAATACGAGGATCCTTCCGCAGACTTTGCAGGATCAGGGAGGCCATGCAGCGTAGGTTAGCTGAGGCATTCAGTCCGGAGTCCTCTGGGTCACTAAGGACGACATGATCCGCAGCCACCTCCTCCCAGCCACGTACAAGTCCACTGGTTTCTTGGGACTGTAAATCATCCCTAAAAGACTGCTGGTGATGATGCCGAGTGCCAGCCTCCACCTCCATGCTGACACAATCCTCCTCCTCCTCCTCCTCCTCCTCTTCCTGTGCGATGGGTGGGACAGAAGGAACACTGTCTGGGTAAAGGAGGCCTTGAGAGGCAAGGAAGTCCTCCTCTTCCTGCCTCTGTTCTGCCTCAAGTGCCCTGTCCATTATTCCACGCAGCGTGTGCTCCAACAGGTGGACAAGAGGTACAGTGTCACTGATGCATGCACTGTCACTGCTCACCATCCTCGTGGCCTCCTCAAATGGTGCCAGGACAGTGCATGCATCCCTGATCATGCCCCACTGGCGTGGTGAAAAAAACCTGAGCTCCCCTGACCCTGTCCTGGTGCCGTAGTCGCACAGGTACTCATTGATGGCCCTCTGCTGCGTGTGCAGCCGCTGCAGCATGGCCAACGTTGAGTTCCACCTGGTGGGCATGTCACATATAAGGCGGTTCTTGGGCAGGTTCAACTCCTTTTGCAGCTCAGCCAGGCGAGCACTGGCATTATAAGATCTGCGGAAATGCACACAGACTTTCCTGGCCTGCCTCAGGACATCCTGTAAGCCCGGGTACCTGCCCAAGAACCGCTGCACCACCAGGTTAAGGACGTGAGCCATACAGGGCACATGGGTCAGTTGTCCCTGTCGGAGGGCGGAGAGGAGGTTGGTGCCATTGTCGCAAACCACCATTCCTGGCTTAAGCTGGCATGGCGTCAACCACCTCTCGGCCTGCCCCTGCAGAGCAGACAGGACCTCTGCCCCAGTGTGGCTCCTGTCCCCCAAACACACCAGCGCAAGCACGGCATGGCATCTTTTTGCCTGCGTACTTGCGTAGCCCCTTGAACGCCTACGGAGCACCGCTGGTTCCGAGGACAAACCACAGGAAGAGGCCATGGAGGAAGAAGAAGAGGAGGGGGTGGAGGAGAGAGGTGTGTCACAACCAGTAGTAGCATTTTGGAGGCGTGGCGGTGGAACAACCTCCAACACTACTGCACCTTGTCCTGCATCCTTCCCAGCTGCCAAAAGAGTGACCCAATGGGCCGTGAAAGAAAGGTAACGTCCCTGTCCATGCCTGCTGGACCATGAGTCAGCGGTAATATGCACCTTACCGCTGACCGCCCTGTCCAGCGAGGCCAAGACATTGCCTTCCACATGTCTGTAGAGAGCCGGAATCGCCTTCCGTGCGAAAAAGTGGCGTTTGGGAACCTGCCACTGAGGAACCGCACATTGCACAAACTCACGGAAGGGGGCCGAGTCTACCAACTGAAAAGGCAGCAGTTAAAGCGCTAGCAATTTAGCCAAGCTAGCATTCAACCGCTGGGCATGTGGATGGCTGGGAGTGAACTTCTTTCGACGGTCCAGCAGCTGGGGCAGGGAAATTTGCCTGCTAGAATCGGACGTTGGTGTACTGCTAGCAGAGTGCCCGCAAGTACTTGGCTGTGACACACCTAATTCTACACCTTCATTCCTCTCAGAGCAGGTTTCAGAGAGGAGTGAAGGTATAGTGGGGTTGGAGATCCCAGCTGATGCGGTGCAAGAAGAGGTCAGCTTTGTTCTTTGGTGTGGGTCTTTAAGGTAGGCTTGCCAACGAGCTGCATGGCAGGTCAACATATGTCTGATCAAGCATGTGGTGCCCAAGCGGCTGATGTTTTGGCCACGCGATATACGCTTGAGACATATGTTGCAAACAGCAGCTGTGCGATCTGATGCACTCGCCTCAAAAAAGGCCCACACCAAAGAACTTTTTGAATGACGGGCAGAGGCAGCGCCCTGCACAGGCGGAGCTCTGCGGTGTGATTCCGTCGGTGTGCTGCCCATACGCTGGCCACTCAAGGGCATCCTGCCTCGTTGGAGATGTGCCTCCTCCTCCTCCTCCTCCTCCTCTCTCCTATTAGGCACCCACGTGGAGTCAGTGACCTCATCATCCCCTCCCTCCTCATCACTGGAGCCAATCTGGCAGTATGCTGCAGCTGCTGGAGCATGACTGCCAGATTGGTGTCCTTCTTGAGCATCCCCTCTCTCTGCTCTCACGCTACTGCCTTCCTCTAGCTGGGTATCATCATCAGATCCTTCGAAACGCTGGGCATCCTCCTGGAGCATGTACCCAACACTGTGCTCAAACAGTTCGGGGGACTCCTCAGGAGGAGGACATGGTGGGTCTAGGGAAGGATTGACTAATGAAGATAATGATACCAGAGAAGAGGACGCTTTGGCAGCTGCTTTGCCAGTACCCTGAGCCTGGGTGAGAGAGGATGAGGAGGATGAGGTGGGCTTGGTCATCCACTCTACCAAGTCTTCGGCATGATGTGGCTCAACATGACCAGCTGCCGAAAAGAAGGACAAGCGTGTCCCATGGCCATGTGCTGATGACAATGCACCGCGTCCACGACCAGCACTTTTGCCCCCAGACACAGAGCCTGCTTGCCCTCTTTTTTTGCCTCCTGACTGTCTGCCTCTCCTTGTTTGCCTTCCAGACATTTTAATGGATGGCCTGCAGGGAGATGGGAAAAAGAGCAATAAGGGCTACCTTCAGGTGTATACTGTGCAGGAGGCTTAGCAACAATGACACTGACACTGTCCCCTGCCTATCCTTCTCTGTCCCTAAACACAAGGATTTGCAATATGCTTCAGCAAGATTGGTTTAGCACAGAACAGCACACTGACAGTTTCCCTCACTGTCCTTCTCTGTCCCTACAAACAAGATTTAGCACAGAATAGCACACTGATAGTTTCCACGAGTGTCCTTCTCTGTCCCTAAACTCAAGGATTTCAAATATGGTTCAGCAAAATTGGTTTAGAACAGAATAGCACACTGACACTTTCCCTCACTGTCCTACTCTGTCCCTCCCTACAAACAAGATTTAGCACAGAATAGCACACTGATAGTTTCCACGAGTGTCCTTCTCTGTCCCTAAACTCAAGGATTTCAAATATGGTTCAGCAAAATTGGTTTAGAACAGAATAGCACACTGACACTTTCCCTCACTGTCCTACTCTGTCCCTACAAACAAGATTTAGCACAGAATAGCACACTGATAGTTTCCACGAGTGTCCTTCTCTGTCCCTAAACTCAAGGATTTCAAATATGGTTCAGCAAAATTGGTTTAGAACAGAATAGCACACTGTCAGTTTCACTCACTGTACCTCTCTGTCCCTACAAACAAGATTTAGCACAGAATAGCACACTGATAGTTTCCACGAGTGTCCTTCTCTGTCCCTAAACTCAAGGATTTCAAATATGGTTCAGCAAAATTGGTTTAGAACAGAATAGCACACTGACACTTTCCCTCACTGTCCTACTCTGTCCCTCCCTACAAACAAGATTTAGCACAGAATAGCACACTGATAGTTTCCACGAGTGTCCTTCTCTGTCCCTAAACTCAAGGATTTCAAATATGGTTCAGCAAAATTGGTTTAGAACAGAATAGCACACTGACACTTTCCCTCACTGTCCTACTCTGTCCCTACAAACAAGATTTAGCACAGAATAGCACACTGATAGTTTCCACGAGTGTCCTTCTCTGTCCCTAAACTCAAGGATTTCAAATATGGTTCAGCAAAATTGGTTTAGAACAGAATAGCACACTGACACTTTCCCTCACTGTCCTACTCTGTCCCTACAAACAAGATTTAGCACAGAATAGCACACTGATAGTTTCCACGAGTGTCCTTCTCTGTCCCTAAACTCAAGGATTTCAAATATGGTTCAGCAAAATTGGTTTAGAACAGAATAGCACACTGACACTTTCCCTCACTGTCCTACTCTGTCCCTCCCTACAAACAAGATTTAGCACAGAATAGCACACTGATAGTTTCCATGAGTGTCCTTCTCTGTCCCTAAACTCAAGGATTTCAAATATGGTTCAGCAAAATTGGTTTAGAACAGAATAGCACACTGACACTTTCCCTCACTGTCCTACTCTGTCCCTACAAACAAGATTTAGCACAGAATAGCACACTGATAGTTTCCACGAGTGTCCTTCTCTGTCCCTAAACTCAAGGATTTCAAATATGGTTCAGCAAAATTGGTTTAGAACAGAATAGCACACTGACACTTTCCCTCACTGTCCTACTCTGTCCCTCCCTACAAACAAGATTTAGCACAGAATAGCACACTGATAGTTTCCACGAGTGTCCTTCTCTGTCCCTAAACTCAAGGATTTCAAATATGGTTCAGCAAAATTGGTTTAGAACAGAATAGCACACTGACACTTTCCCTCACTGTCCTACTCTGTCCCTACAAACAAGATTTAGCACAGAATAGCACACTGATAGTTTCCACGAGTGTCCTTCTCTGTCCCTAAACTCAAGGATTTCAAATATGGTTCAGCAAAATTGGTTTAGAACAGAATAGCACACTGACACTTTCCCTCACTGTCCTACTCTGTCCCTCCCTACAAACAAGATTTAGCACAGAATAGCACACTGATAGTTTCCACGAGTGTCCTTCTCTGTCCCTAAACTCAAGGATTTCAAATATGGTTCAGCAAAATTGGTTTAGAACAGAATAGCACACTGACACTTTCCCTCACTGTCCTACTCTGTCCCTACAAACAAGATTTAGCACAGAATAGCACACTGATAGTTTCCACGAGTGTCCTTCTCTGTCCCTAAACTCAAGGATTTCAAATATGGTTCAGCAAAATTGGTTTAGAACAGAATAGCACACTGACACTTTCCCTCACTGTCCTACTCTGTCCCTCCCTACAAACAAGATTTAGCACAGAATAGCACACTGATAGTTTCCACGAGTGTCCTTCTCTGTCCCTAAACTCAAGGATTTCAAATATGGTTCAGCAAAATTGGTTTAGAACAGAATAGCACACTGACACTTTCCCTCACTGTCCTACTCTGTCCCTCCCTACAAACAAGATTTAGCACAGAATAGCACACTGATAGTTTCCACGAGTGTCCTTCTCTGTCCCTAAACTCAAGGATTTCAAATATGGTTCAGCAAGATTGGTTTAGAACAGAATAGCACACTGTCAGTTTCACTCACTGTCCTACTCTGTCCCTACAAACAAGATTTAGCACAGAATAGCACACTGACACTTTCCCTCACTGTACCTCTCTGTCCCTAAACTCAAGGATTTCAAATATGGTTCAGCAAGATTGGTTTAGAACAGAATAGCACACTGACATTTTCCCTCACTGTACCTCTCTGTCCCTACAAACAAGGTTTAGCACAGAATAACACACTGACACTCTCCCTACCTATCCTTATTTGTCCCTAAACACAAGGAATCCAGGATTAGTAAAGGAAAAAAAATGACACTGTCCCTGCCTATGCTTCTCTTTCCCTGCTCCGGAACACACTACACAAGGCCGCCGCGCTGGCGGCCTTTTATAGTGTGCGGCGTGTACTAAACCCCCTCAGCAATAATTGGCCACAGGCATCCTGCCTGTGGCCAATCATTGCTCTCCTCGCTGCCGGCGCTGTGATTGGCCAAGCATGCGGGGTCACAGTGCATGCTTGGCCAATCACAGCGCCTGGATGACACTGCGATGGCGTAGTGCATTGTGGGCCGTTCGCGTCACTCGAATTTGGCGCGAACGGCCCAAATCGTTCGATCTTCGTCGAACGATCGAACAGCCGATGTTCGAGTCGAACGTATGTTCGACTCGAACACGAAGCTCATCCCTAAGAATTAGGTATATGGGATTGTATGATATTATTTTTTTATTTTTTTATGGTTGAACTGGTTGGACTTGTGTCTTTTTTCAACCTGACTAACTATGTAACTACCGGTATGTAACCCACATAGAGGATATAGGATAGATATCAAAGGACATTATACATGTCAATCATTGTTTGTTGTTTATGTGATTAAGTGCCCATGTGGGCTCCCCTAATGTGGGTTAAACTACACAAAAAGTAAAGGATCGCATTGCACGTCATAAGTACTCCAAAAGAGATAAATTAACACAATTACTGTTGACTAGACGCTTTGTTGAGAAAGAGCATGCAATCTCACAATTAAAGTTTATGGTCAAAGATGGGTTAATCGTAGTAGAAGAGAAGGTAATCGTGAACTGATTTTAAGGAAGAAGGTGGGACAGTGGATGCATTTCTTAGATACAATATATCCTAAAAGATTAAACTCAGTTATGGATTTGTACCTGTTTGTGTGAATTAATCTCCTTCCATATACCTGAAGATTTGATTTGTTTTTATACTCCAATTTTGTAGCTATTACAGGAATCTAGATAGATCGAATTATGAGTAATAAGTACATTTGTTATAATGATTTAGACCACTTTCACACTGAGGCGCTTTTCAGGCGCTTTCACCCTAAAAAAAAGCGCCTGAAAACTTAATTCCATTAAAATCAATGGATGCTTTCACACTGAGGCAGTGCGCTGAAAAAACGCCCCTCTCCATTGAAATGAATTGAAAGCGCTTCAAAAGCGCCTGAAAAGCGCTTCAAAAGCGCTCAGTGTTTTACTGGCAGTTTTTTAAGCGCCTCAGTGTGAAAGTGGCCTTACTGTTTTTTATATTCAGGTCTATATTGGGATTCTGGGATTTTTGGTCATGGTGATTGTATCCAGCTTACAGCTATTTCCTTGTCTATGATTTAATGAAGATTGTATTCAAATGTAATCTTGGATGATTATCTCATTAATTGAATTGATTCCAAGTGTTCATGTTATTTATATATATATATATATATATATATATATATATATATATATATATATGTAGCGAACCAACCCCAGACTTTACCTGCTTTTCTTCTGCTTGGCTCCTCCGCAGGAAAAGAATGAGGCACACCGCACCACAAGCCCATACCCTCCTGAATAGGGAGGTTGAGCGGTGTTAGTTTCTCGGGCCTGTCGGCGACTGGTGTAAAGAAACCTCCAGTGCTGACCTAGTTTCTGCGGTAATCAGAACAAGTCTTTAATTTTCCCCAGTAAGCAACTGTCCACTACAACTGAAAGGTCCAACACTTGTTTATTCCTTCTTGCACAATAAACAGTCTCTTTTAGAGCAGACGGGTTGAGACAAACACGGGTCAGATAAGGTGGGAGGAAGTCCAGGCACAAACTTAGATTTGGGTTTCTCCTGTTCTGAATAGCACTAACAGGCTTGGCGCACGGTCGCTACCACCGACCATGAGGGGTCCCTGCCACAGACCAGGTGAATAGGGCCTCTGCCACGGGCCCGGTTGTTGGGTCTCTGCCACCGACCAGATTCACAATGAATTACCTTCTAGAAGTAATGACCCCTGTCAGGGAAAAGGACATCCATCCGGAGAGTTACCAGAGGCCCCACCGTCACCAGCGATACCGTGCCGGGTCTTCGGGAAGGGTCACCTCCCTGGCCTCCTCGTCCTAGATTCAGGCACCCACTTCAGGGGGGCACCCTAGGTTCCCTCGATCCCTTATGGGACCCAGTCGAAGGTACTGGGCCCCGGGCCTCTCTCAAAGTACCTCACACCAGACTGAAGGTGTCTGAGATGGAACAGCAGCTCCGTCTCTGGGCCTAGAGCACCCATAGACCACCCGACAGGCCTCCGGGCCTAGGGTACCCGGAGGCGACACACCCGCACCCAGGCTTAAGGTGCCTGAGCGCGAAACCGATGACCACTCTGGAAGATGGCCGCCCCTTTTTATATCCTCTCCCGACAGCCACAGCAAGTTCCCCGCCCCGCCATACTGCTGCCGAGAGGGGACAAAAAGGACACAACCTCGTACTGCAGTTCAACCTGGGCCCACGGCAACAGCGCCACCTATAGGTCCCAGTGAACTTAACCACCAGTACTATCTCCCGGGGATAGAAATGGTCCTTGAGACCTAACAATTGGTACATCTGAGCCTAGCTACCACTTAGATGCTTCCCCCTAAATGTAACCACCCGCTACATGTATATATATATATATATATATATATATATATATATACTAAAAACAATATATATCAAAGTGCTAAATGTGCAGAAATAAAAATTATATCAATTATTTCAATAAAAAATATACAACAAAGTGCTGCATGCAATGTGCAAAATGTTTTCACATATCCATGATATGCAACTATTTCAAATTGCGTGCAATATTTAAGCAGAAAAAGTTAAATAGATAAAAAAGCCCTGTACACACGATCGGATTTCCTATGGTTTTTAAACCGATGGATTTTTCCATCGGAAAACCGATGAAGCTGACTTCCATCAGTCTTGCCTACAAACCATCAGTCAAAAAACCGACCGTTCCAAACGCGGTGACGTAAAACACTCCGATGAGCCGAGAAAAATTAAGTTCAATGCTTCTGAGCATGCGTCGACTTGATTCTGAGCATGCGTGGGTTTTTTAACCGATGAACTTGCCCATAGACGATCGGAATTTGCTATCGGTTTTTTATCCATCGGAAAAATTTAAAACATGTTCTATTTTTTGACACCGATGGAAAAAAGACCGATGGGGCCCATACACGATCAGTTTGTCCAAAAGAAAAAAATCCATCGGATTGTTTTCATCGGTAAAATCGATCGTGTGTACGCAGCTTTATTGTAGAAAAGTTCATGCAAAGAAATTCATGCGATAAATTTTATAAGTGTCCCATGTGATATCAAAACACAGAAATCTTATGTGAATTATTCATACATTCTTCTGGTGTTCACCAAACTAAAGTGCTCTCCACCATCATTAGTACTAAATAAACTCACCAGGGCCTGATGCTGGTAAAATTATAAACCAGTAATTGCGCATAACACTCTGGGAGTAACGATCTGCAGCTTCACAACTCTCCACTCAAAGAACCCTCAAGAGGATTATGCCATATGACTTCATAACTCACATAAAGGAGGAAGAAAGAAAAGAGGAAGCTCTCATAGCCTAAAACCATCTAAACCTCTTTATTGAATAAAACCAAATCAGTACACTCACATTTATGTGCGTCTCCACTGACACAAGTATGCAGGCATAATCAAAAAGTCAAGTCCCCTCTGATCAAACTCTGAGATGCGAGTGCGAACCCAGCGTTTGTGGTGACAACACGTCCAAGCACTGTCCTATGCGTTGCGTTATCTGACGTCCTCCAGGGGCAGATGCATTTTGGAGTATAACGGTGATAGCACTGTCCACTTTATATATACACATTTTTATTTCAATGATTTACATCAAAATTGGATAGAAGCTGCCCCTTTAAGAGTTGTTTTTTTTTTATCTGTGGCGCAGTTCTATATAACCTCTTTTTACACTTTAATCTATTTTTATAAAATAAATCTACCCAAAAGCCTAAAAAAATATCTAAAATGCAGGTTACATAAGAGGCCAGGTCCCACCACTTTTTTTGCGTTACTTATAGTGTTGGAGGGTCTGGTCTGCAGTGCCCATGTTGCTACCTGGTGACTTCCTGCTGTTCATTTTCTGTTAGAGGAACCACAGGGCCCTGAAGCTTTCAAGCAACTGGCTGAGTAGCCTATAAAATGAAGAGCATCTTCCTATCACCTGTCACTGCTGTGGTAGATCACCTGACAGTGGATCCAGGCAAATTTTTCTGGGTTTTAGAGGCCCGAAAATACCAAAAACAGCTCAGATTTGATATGTGGGGTGGGAAAAGTGTTTTTCCTTTCTTTCTTCACCTAAGATTGAACCCAAGGACTCAAGCACACCAGGTGTTTAACCCCTATGCATGAGATCCCAGTGTTTAGGTGTGGGGAGAAGGCACAGGCACACCATCCAGTCCCACTACTGGAAACCTGTAAAATTCTATGATAAGCTGAAAGATGGTGCACCAAGTGTGACTAATGTTTAGGACAGTATAGTATGTACACGGGTACAAATGCCTAGAATCCAGATATTTATCTTTGAGTGCATACTGCCCTAAATGTTAATATCACTCAATGCAACATCCAGCCCTGTCCAATCGCAGCAGCTTTCAGCTTCTCATAGAGGCTGCTGGCAGCGAGGCTGGATGGTGCACCTGTTTCCTTGTGCATGCACTAAAGCACCAGGATCTCATGCACTGGGGCTAAACACCAAATGTGCATGGGGTGCAGCACATAAAGTGATATGTGCAGTGGCTTTGCATTGAGCAGTTCAGATCCTCCTCTTCTTGGGTCCTCTCCAGCGCTCCCGGCACATTCCTCCTGCCGAGTACCCCCACAGTAAGCAGCTTGCTATGGGGGCACCCGAGCCGAGCCGCCGCTCTGTGTTCATTCAGAGGCGGAGTCGCAGCTCGGCCCCACCCCTATCTCTCCTTATTGGGTCACTGACTTTAATTGACTGTATCAGCCAATGAGGGAGAGTCCCAAGGCTCTTGTGCAACATCGCTGGATCGAGATGGAGCTCAGGAAAGTATTAGGGGGGCTGCCGCACACAGAAGGTTTTTTTATATTATTGCATAGAATGCATTAAGATTAAAAAAGAAACTTCTGCCTTTAGAACTAATTTAAGCTGCCCATACATGGTTCAGTTTTTTCAGCTGGCCTAACCTCTTTGCACCGGCCTCTAGGCAGGTTGGCGTTTTAGTGCTGAATGACCGCAAATTCGTGTGCAATAGTGCAAAACAGTTGTGCACTGCAAGTACTGCATATATGACCTCTCTAGGGAACACTATCTTCATTTTGTAATTGTTTATTTATAATTTTGTACAGTACTATTAATCCCTAGAAGCACAGTATATTGTACGTCTCGCGCGTGTACACCAAAATACATATCATCATAATACTGTATGTCAACAAGGCTTAATGTTAGACATGAGTGATTCTTCACATTCCAGTTCAGTAAGCTGCATACAGGTAGAAGTCTTCAGATGGAACACACCTCTCATTGACATTTAAAAACACATTTGTTTTGAGCTGAATAGACAGCAACAACACTTTTCCTGATTAACTCGCTAACAGTTGTGTTATATTATATTATGATTTCTGCACTTAGAGTAGAAGGCTTATAGCGATATTTTGATAAACTAAATCAGCTTTAAAATAGAAGTACATGTTCCCAATTCTTTCAGTTGGCTGACAATGTGCTGCCAAAACATAAAGCTATGCCAATGGTAAAGAATGTGCGTTTTGAATTGTTAAGCCTGTACATGGCCAGCGCAATGTGCTTGGGGTGGTGAAAACAGTCATTAGTATTGGGTAGGTTGCTGGAAAGGAAGCTGGGAAGTAGAGCTGCACGATTAATCTTTAAAAAATCAGGATCTCAATTCAACCCCCCCCTCACGACCTTAACCCAGATTACCGCTAACCATCATATTGTGTAATGGAAGTGACTTTCCAACCATAAAATACCTATGCACTATGTGTTCCAACATGTGTTCTACAGCGCTATGCGTTTCAAACACTTCATAATCTGACGGGTAGCGGTAATCTGATAGAACTCCCATGCAGACATCTTACTACACCCAGTTACATCTTGAATTTCAGAGTAATTTTAGCAATAAAGTGAGCGTATGTAGCGGTGCTCCCGTGAGGGCTGCTAATAGACTCTTTACCCCATTGGTTACCTCGACTCTGCATATCCTCTCTTACCTCGGACACCCTGAGTTCCATCATGTCACCAGCTGTGGTAGTAAATAGAGACTCACACAATATTAAAGAAACAGTTCAAGTATGTTTACTGTAGTATCAAAACACAAGATACATAAGTACATTAACGCCCTTTATCTCAAACTTGTCTAGTAAACTAAATATATTGGTGTGAGATTCCCTGAATTATGAATGAACACAAGTGCCCAATACAGAGACCTATGTGAACAGGTTAACAGAAAGTAAACACCAGGCACTATATCGTATGTGTCAGGTCTCTCCCATCTGCCTCCTCAGCGCACAGGCCAGCAATCCTGGACAATATTGAAAACAGTATAAACAATATTATATTCAGTAGGATGGCTCCCTGTAGCAGTTCAATGCAATTTGAGCAGATGGGAAGAAAAAGTTATAAAAAGGGTGAGGAAGGGCTGTTCCTTGAAATCCAGATGTCTTCGGCTATCCTCTTTCTTTAGTTGTAAATAAAGTGAGCCAAAAGTGCAAGATGTGACAAAATTAGCAAAGATGTGATTTATCCTGGTAATAGTATAGCTTCCTTCTTTCTTATAATCCTAAAGATGTCATCTGATGTGGCTGCTGGAAACAGTAATGTGTACTAAGCATAGGCATCTACTGGCTGTGGCCTGTATAACAGAGTTTAATCTATGTGGGACTACAAGTACAAGTACAAAAAGTTATAAAAAGGGTGAGGAAAGGGTGTTCCTGGAAATCCAGATGTCTTCGGCTAGCCTTTCTATTTAGTTGTAAATAAAGTGATCCAAAAGAGCAAGATGTGACAAAATGAGCAAAGATGTGCTCTATCCTGGTAATAGTATAGCTTCCTTCGTTCTTATAATCCTAAAGAGGTCATCCGTCTGATGTGGGTGCTGGAAACAGTAATGTGTACTGAGCATAGGCATCTACTGACTGTGGCCTGAATAACAGAGAGTTTAACTTCCGTGGGACTACAAGTAGCACCAGCCAATCTGTATGGGTGTTGTTCAACAGTATTGTCCTTAACTATGACAAGGCTATGCCCGCTCACCACTCCAAATATCAGATGGATAGATCACGGTGCAGATGATGATAAGACTCCAGCCGGAACTCACTCTGTGTCTTTGCTCTGTAAAATGGTGGCCGCCGCACCAAGCTGGAATCTGGATTGCAGGCGCCTTTCCAGTGGGCTGAAGAAGCGATGCTGTCTGCAGAGATACCTCTGGGTATGGCTTTCCGGCTTCCCCGCTGTGTAGGCCGCAAATCGTCAGCAACTCCCTGTCACACAGACCTCCTGCTGGCAGAGTCAAAACGGTGTCCAGAGAGAGCGATCTAGGCCATGCCTGCCCTTTTTTCATCCTCTCCCAGCAGTCTGTTCTGTGCACTCAGTATTCTGTTCCTTGTAGTTCAGATTAGTCCTGCTGGCAGTGTCACTTCCGCATTCTGAACTACACGTTCCATCACACAGGAAGAACAGAAACACACACATAGAGTTCAGCATAGCCTAGAGGGAGCCAACCCCATGTTAACAACAGAGAAATTGTCTCTTACTTATGAGCACAATAGCTGACCTTGGCTACACGTATATAAATAAATATAGTATATTGACATCTGTGGTGCTGTTTTGATGTTACACGTTGAAAGAAGCTGGACGTCAGCAGTAGGAAGGTGGCGGAGGCCATGTTGGTACCCCCTGCACTGCTCAGCCCTAAACTTTTAGGCTTTCAAAATTAAACATTCAAACAGCATCACAGATATAAATCTACTATATGAATTTATATGCTCACTTTATTGGTAAAATTACTCTGAAATTTAAGACGTAGCTGGGTGTAGTAAGATGTTTGCATGGGTGTTCTATCAGATTACAGCTACGCGTCAGATCATGAAGTGTTTGAAATGCATATCGCAACACATGTTGGAACACATAGCGCATGCGCAGTAAGTATTTTTTGGTCGAAACTTCACTTCCGTTACCCGATCTGATGGGTAGTGGTAATCTGATAGAACACCAACATTTCCACAATTCATGTAACAAGTGCAGAGCTGTTTTCTACTTAGAGCTGTCAAAAAAAGTTGAGCAAAGTTGGCAAAGTTAATTACAACTTTGCTCAGCGCTGAGATAAACAGAAACATTGCACCATTTGGTTCTTTTAGATCAAAGGGATGAACTTCGGTCTGCAAATGAGGGCAGTTTAACCAGTTAAAGACTAAGCCTTTTTCTGACAGCCTTTTGTTGCTTACAAGTTAAAATCAGTATTTTTTGCTAGAAAAATTACTTAGAACCCCCAAACATTATATATATATAATTTTTTTTAGCAGAGACCCTAGAGAATAAAATGGCGGTCATTGCAATATTTTATGTCACGCTGTATTTGCGCAACAGTCTTATAAAAGCAATTTCAAACACTTCAATGAATTAAAAAGAAACTAAACAGTAAAGTTAGCCCAATTTTTTTTGTATAATGTGAAAGATGATGTTACGCCGAGAATCGTGATCTGTGTTCTAAGCAAAGAAAATGTGATTCTCATTTTATCCAGAATCGTGCAGCTCTACTGGGAAGTGGCCTTTGTCCATCATAGACCCCGTTAAACAGTTTTGTAGATGCATTTTCAAACACTATCACAATGGTTTTTCATAATGGTGGAAAAAAGACTTTACAGTCAATAAAAAGTCAGTATTGCTCCTCCGGTCCTCCTCTCTGTGCTCCTCCGGTCCTCCTCCAGTCCCCCTCTGTGTCCTCCGTGCTCGTCCAGTCCTCCTTCGTGCTCCTCCAGTCCCCCTCCGTGCTCCTCCAGTCCCCCTCCGTGCTCCTCCAGTCCCCCTCCGGGTCCTCCGTGCTCGTCCAGTCCTCCTCCGTGTTCTCTGTGCTCCTCCTTTCCCCCTCCATGTCCTCCGTGCTCCTCCGGTCCCCCTCCATGTCCTCTGTGCTCCTCCAGTCCCCCTCTGTCCTCCTCCGGTCCCCCATGTCCTGGAACTGTCAGGATGGAGAGCGGAGGAAGGAGCCGGTTATTCTGTCATTTACTGGCTCCTTCCTTTTCTTAATGCATCCACTGTCACATGACATAAAAAAAAAGTATTGGAAATCGGTATCGGCGAGTACTTGAAAAAAAAGTATTGGTACTTAAAAGTATTCGGTCTTAAAAAAGTGGTTTGGGTGCAACCCTAGTCAGTAATTGCATACTAGCAAATTATGCCATTGTCTTGCAGGGTTTTTTTTTTTTTAAAAGGCTGCAGTTTACTACCGCTTTAAGGTCGGCCATAGATTGTTCGAATTGAACCATGTGTGGGCAGGCTGAATGTACCAAGTTGATCAACTTAGGTACAACCAGCTTGCTGGATTCACTTGCGATTATCGCTAGCAGCTGCTATAGCCACTAGCAATAATCGCTACCTGATTCCCCTGTCGGAATTGTCTGTGTTGATGGAGAAATCATGTGAATTTCTTTCCTGCAACCCATCTATGGCCTGCCTAAGAGGGAATTTCTCTCACATTAAAAATACATTCTCTCTCTTGCTGTTGAGTATACAGGACAGGAAATAAGGGCAAATCTCTCTAATGAGACACAGAGGGCAAAAAAAACCCACAGCAGTTTTAACTCTCTCCCACTCTATCCAAAATTGTTTCAAAAAAGTTTTGGTTTAGCTATACTCAAAGCCCCAGCCACACCTATTGGAGTATGAGTGGGAGGTTGCACAGCACAGAGTCATGTGACAGAATGATGTCGTATTTTACAGAAGTACTTTCAGAAGACTAATAAATCTGCATTGCATGTTATGAAAGTCATATTAGAGGGAGTGTGTCACCAAGAAATCAGTTTGGACATGTAGCAGTTCATTAACTAGATCAAACAACATGTTTTTAAAAGACACTCGAACTCCTAATTACTTAGAAATGGCAGCTTCAACTTAAAATGTTACAGACTTCTGTATTCCTTTGATCTGCTCCGTCTTGCTGAAATTTGACTTCATAGGTGACATATATTCTAAGGGGGCTTTCTGTCTGTAATGCAGTTAATGTTTCCTTGACAGCTTGACTGGTTAACCTGGGTTATTGCTGGAAGATTGAGGCTGAGCATATGATGAAACAATATACGGTATGTCAAACAATCAGTAGATCCAGAGAAAAAGCTGCTTAAAGAGACAATGTCAATGTCACTTTGCCCATTAAATGGCAATGCTTTCTTATGGCCCATCCCCTGCAAGCTATTCTCACTCATCTGTGATCCCTCGCAGCATCCTTGCTCCTTTGGGGCACTTACTCAATTGCTCAAAGAGAGATCTGGGCTGGGCTGAAGCATATGCCTTCCCCTTTGTGACAGTGCTGCTTGTCACCAAACTCAAACTCTGTCATTGGTGGGCAGTAAAGTCATCCACCCATGTATACTCCAACACAGTGGCGGCTGGTGCTCAAAATTTTTTGGGGGGCGCAAGCAAACTGAAAAAAAAAATCATCAATTGCCGCCACTGTGCCTATTAAAACGCAGCCACTGTGCCCAAACGCCACCAGTTTTCCCCCTCAAATGCAGCCAGTTTCCCCCCAAATACAGTCAGTCTGTCCCCAAATGCAGCCAGTTTCCCCCCAAATACAGCCAGTTTGTTTCCAAATGCAGCCAGTTTCCCCCAAAATACAGTCAGTTTCCCCCCAAATACAGTCAGTTTCCCCCAAATACAGTCAGTTTCCCCCAAATACAACCAGTTTCCCCCCAAATGTAGCCAGTTTGTCCCCAAATGCAGCCAGTTTGTCCCCAAATGCAGCCAGTTTCCCCCAAATGCAGCCAATTTTCCCCAAATACAGCCAGTTTGTCCCCAAATACAGCCAGTTTCCCCCCAAATGCAGCCTGTTTCCCCCCAAATGCAGCCAGTTTGTCCCCAAATGCAGCCAGTTTCCCCCAAATACAGCCAGTTTGTCCCCAAATGCAGCCAGTTTCCCCCCAAATGCAGTCAGTTTCCCCCCAAATACAGCCAGTTTCCCCCCAAATGCAGCCAGGTTGTCCCGAAATACAGCCAGTTTGTCCCCAAATACAGCCAGTTTGTCCCCAAATACAGCCAGTTTGTCCCCAAATGCAGCCAGTTTCCCCCAAATACAGCCAGTTTGTCCCCAAATGCAGCCAGTTTCCCCCCAAATGTAGCCAGTTTCCCCCCAAATACAGCCAGTTTGTCCCCAAATGCAGCCAGTTTCCCCCAAATGCAGCCAGTTTCCCCCAAATGCAGCCAGTTTGTCCCCAAATGCAGCCAGTTTGTCCCCAAAAACAGTCAGTTCCCCCCCCCCCCAAATACAGCCAGTTTGTCCCCAAATACAGCCAGTTTGTCCCCAAATGCAGCCAGTTTCCCCCAAATACAGCCAGTTTGTCCCCAAATGCAGCCAGCTTGTCCCCAAATGCAGCCAGTTTCCCCCCAAATACAGCCAGTTTGTCCCCAAATGCAGCCAGTTTGTCCCCAAATGCAGCCAGTTTCCCCCAAATGCAGCCAGTTTGTCCCCAAATGCAGCCAGTTTGTCCCCAAAAACAGTCAGTTTCCCCCCAAATACAGCCAGTTTGTCCCCAAATACAGCCAGTTTCCCCCAGCCCTGCACTTACCTTCCTCGGGTCAGCGCCGTCCTTCTTCCGTTCTCAATGTCTTCTCCCGCCCTCGATGTCGCTTCACCCAATCAGGTTACCGGTAACCAGACCCGGTGAACCTGATTGGCTGAGTGGCCTGTCAGTGTTAACCAAGGAACGCATCCCCCCGTGCTTCCCCTGGTTAACTATTTGGAAGCCGATTACAGCCCTCAGGCTGTAATCGGGAAGCCTATCAGAGCCACTGGCTCTGATAGGCGCTTCCAAAAACCAACCAGCCGCTGTTATTCAGATGGCCGGCGCTCACCAGGGGGCCGGCCATCTGAGTAGTGGGCGGCAGCGGCGGCGACAATACATAGGTTCATGCAATGCATGAACCTATGTATTGTTGTTGTGAGATACGGGCGCAGGAGAGAGAGGGGGCAGCGCTCCTGCGCCCACTATGGACGCGCCGCCACTGCTCCAACAACATCCAACATCAGAACTTACTCCTACATCTGGGTATCAACAAAGGAGCATTGATCAGTTAATATACCTTGCTTGGGGAAGGGGGGCTGTCAGAAGGCACTGTCACTATGCCCTGAATGGGTAGGTCACAATATCTCTGTGTAGCACTCTCTAATGCAGGGGTCTCAAACTGGCGGCCCTCCAGCTGTTGCGAAACTACAAGTCCCACCATGCCTCTGCCTGTGGGAGTCATGCTTGTAACTGTCAGCCTTGCAATGCCTCATGGGACTTGTAGTTTCGCAACAGCTGGAGGGCCACCAGTTTGAGACCCCTGCTCTAATGTGTGCTAGAAGTGAGTGTGTAGGCAAACCATATGACTCACAGTTAAGCTGGTGAGTCTTAATTGGGTCAGGGCTTGTGAGATTTCAGGGCTGGATGACTCATCCTGGCAGGTCTCTGGTGCCTCCCCCTGGTCTGGAAGGTTGGATAACCTTCTAGAATTAGAGGGTGGGGGGTTAGGAGGAGCTGCCTTGCATATTTTTAAGGCCTTAGCCAAATCCCAGTAGTGGGCTGGCAGGTGGCAGAGCTCATAAATAGACATGGGCCATGCCAGCAGGGCCAGTCAGGTGGAAAATGGAGATTTAGTGTTGAGGAGGCTGTCGGTGGCCCTCAGGGGTTCCCTCCAGTATGGGGGGGGGGGGTGTCGTGCCTTGGGCCGGGGCTCAGGTGCTGGAAGGATCCTGGCAAAAACACACGGGAGGAGGCTTTCCTGGAGGCACAGGAGCAAGAGTGGACAGAGTGAGTGGATCAACACTGTTAGGGACTAACAAAGGGGGGAGACTGCCACATGTAGCCAGTCTCGCTTGATGACAGCGGTGTGCTTAAGCTTTCTAACCTTCACTATTGAAGGGTCAGTCGGGTGGACTGGTGTAGAGAGTCAGCCAGGAGGGCTGGAGAAAGGAGCAGCTGCAGCCAGGTGGGCTGGCAGTGCATAAAGAGGTGGTGCTGGCATCAGTGGCCACAGAGAAGAAGTTACATACTGTTTCACTATATCTGAGCTACACTTAAAGGGGCTGCGAGTTCCTGCCTGTAATGGGCTGTTGCTAAATCTGACGGAGTCTGTCGGATCAAATCAAGAGTGATTCAGCTGGAACAAGCAAGTGTTTGTGCAGGAGGAAAGTGAAGGAGACTGTATATAGGATGTTCTCTGACTCCCTTTAATCTGCAACTCCTACAGGGGTAGTGCAAAAGTCTCAGCTCCTCCTAAAAGCTGAACTTGACCCAACTGACTCCCACCATCAGAGCCTCGCTTCTGGTCTTTTAGGGCCCATTTAGATTTGTACGATGCGCCAATGCACAGCTAGATTTACAATTTTGGTTGGGGTAGCATTAAAAACAGGAAGCTGGGCCATATTTTTATCACCCCTCAAAAGTTCCAAAGGCAGCTGTATAGGGGTATAAACATGCCGTAGCAAAAAAACAAAATCCTTTGGATAATGCTTTAGCAAAAGTTATCTAGCATCCTGTGGAACAAGCAAACCTGATTCGGAAGGATTTGAAATCCCTGGATAGGACATCTACAATTAGCTATATAAAACCAGGGTCACTTCTCAAATATTCCTTTTTTGTCCCATCTTTTATTCTTTCTTCTCCCTTTTCTTTTTCCTTTCTCTATTATCTTTGTGTGACATAGGTAATCTCCTCTAATGTTGAGAATCATTGAGAACGTTATTGTTGCTAGGGTTTATCTGAAAGTGCTGTATGACCACTACTGGCTTGTTAAATTGTAGGGCCCTGGGGTTTAGTCAGGGAGCTCCTCACCAAATTCCTTAGCAGGGGTAGCTACCATAGTTAAATTGTTAGAGATCCATTGATTTCTCCCTGGGTTTGGCCTTGTTGTACTTTTCTCTTCTGCCACTAGGTGGTTGGGCGCTTGGTGGTGCTGGTAATGGGAGGGACAACTCAGTGTCAGGTTGTGGGAATGTGGGGTGTCTCGGCCAATGGGGTTTTCTTGAATCCCTTGGAGAGCTATATATTTGGGTGGAGTCGGGTGATCTATGTTCTGTGCCACCCGGACTGCCGTCTGGGTGGACGTGTGTTGTCTACCCCGGGCTGCTAGGCCGGAGATTGGGCCTATCCTGGGGCCTCTGGCTGCCAGGCTGTGTGAAGGTCTATCCAGAAGTAAGAGGGCAGCGCAAGGGTGGGACTGCGGCTTGCAGTCCAACCAAAAGTGACGGTTCTGCCGGCCAGAGAACCTGTCGTGGTCGGAGGTAGAAGGGAAGCTGTTGCCACTAAGGGACCACAGTGAGTAACTAAAGCAAGTACCGGAGCAGCATTCTCACCGAACGGGCATGGTGGGGAATCAGGAAACTTCAGGCGGTGATCAAGTCAGGGACCCAACCAGCGGAGGGGACGCTTGCAGAGCAGCCTTGTGTGTCAAGCTAGGGACTGAGCCAGTCAGCAGGGGTGAACCTTGAAGGTATTCGAAGTGCCAAGCTAGGGACCCAGCAGGGAAGCGTGGGTGAAGCTTGAGGGAGATACCACCACAAAAGCTTTGAGGAGCTCATGGGATTCAGAGTCAGTGAATCAGAGGGTCCAGTGAGAGACCAGGAGGTCAAGGGGCTGAAGAACTACAAGTAGAAGTTGTAGTAAAGCTGAGAAAACTGTTACATTTGAATTAGGAACTGTTAAGTACTGTAGCCATAGGGGACAGCAAACCTGCACATGCAGAAGTGGCACCTAGCTGGGGCCTTTACCTGTACGGCTGTCCGCCTATTGAAGCCTCTGAATCTACCTATTGAAATTGCAACTACTTATATAAAAGGACTGTTAAAAGATATAAAACCTCTTTTGCTTTCAAGAAGTGTCTGGCGCCCAATGACTATTACCACCTTTGCACCCACTATGCCTCACAACCCACTACATATTGAAGGATGTCAGCGGTCTGTGGCCTCAAAGGTTCTCATTAGGCTGGAAGAGGTTAGAGATTCTGCTACATAATAATTTACTCAGAGCCTGAGATGTAGAAGGACCAAATGGGTGTACATACCCTTCACTTCAAAGCTGGATATTGAACGCCTTTATGCATCACAGCTCTCTCACTGTTTATACAGTATGTGTATGGTTTCTGCTCTGAATCTCGCTACCCGCTAAATTTTAGAATTTTTTATTTCTGACCAAGGTGCCGAACAAATATTTGTACTTCTATATATTGTAACACAATAAAACGGTTAAAAGAGAAAAATGATCATCACTCATTGTGTTCCATGGGCAGTACCACTTTCCACATGCCACTTATTCGATTGACGCAACCACTCATTGCGTTCCATGGGCAGTACCACTTTCCAAATGCCACTCATTCGATTGACGCAACCACGCATTGCGTTCCATGGGCAGTACCACTTTCTAAATGCCACTCATTCGATTGACGCAACCATTCATTGCTTTCCATGGGCAGTACCACTTTCTAAATGCCACTCATTCGATTGACGCAACCACTCATTGCTTTCCATGGGCAGTACCATTTTCCACATGCCACTCATTCTATTGACGCAACCACTCATTGGTTTTCAATGGGCAGTACCATTTTCCACATGCCACTTATTCTATTGACGCAAAACATTCACGTGGTTGTGGTGGGGTGGTGCGGGCTTTTAGGGATTAAAACAGGTGGTGATGAGGAGACATATTGCTTCCTCATGCAACCCAGCAAGAAAGGAAAGGAGGGGGTATGGACAAGTATTGCCCCCTCACCACCTCTCAAACAGATTCTGAAAAGTGATCCGCCGCAGATCGCTCCCCTGACGGCATTGTTAGCTCTCTGGTAATTAGGTTTAGATCTACCTTTTTTTACCAAAAACACAGCCCACATTCTAAACAGCTGTGGTTAAAGGAAACATCTTTATAACTAACCGCAGGTTCTTATTCAGTAAATAAATGATTAAAGCTGCGTTACTTTGGTGACAAATTCTTCTGATGCCGTGTACACACGATCGATTTTCTCGACGGTGAAAACACCTCCGAGAAATTCGACATGAAAAACTAGGAAACGCTTGTTCCCCTACACACGGCCAGTTTTCAATACATTTTTTCTCTTGGTCGAGAAAACCGACCGTGTGTAGGCTCCCTGGCAGTGTTTCCCTATGGGAAAACTGACGCGGAAAAAAATGCCGTGAATCACGACGAGAAAAATGAGAGCATGTTCTAATTTTTCTCGTCGTGATTCTTGCCGTTTTTCTCGTCGGGAAAAATGCTGGAAAGCCCACACGGGCGTTTTTCTCGTCAAAGAGAAAAAATTTAATTTTTCCCGACGAGAAAAATGGTCGTGTGTACACGGCATAAGATAGGTTTAGGTAACATGGAGCTTGAACTACTGACAAAAAAAAATAAATGGTATTTGTTTATTGGAAAGAAAAGAAAAAACAAAACAAAAAACAGGAAACCCAGTCTTGTATTTTGCATGAAAACACAAATGGCAGTGGTTCCCATCTAGTAATTTATCTATTTATCGGAATGACAGTTGCTCTACATTCGGAAGAATGTAAACATTTTTTTCTTGCAGGCATATGCAGTGTGAGGCTGAAAACACAACCACAGAGCACCTGTTGCCTTCTTTAGGCAGCAAATTATTTTAAGCGTGTAAACCTTCTGCCTCCTCGCTTCCTCTCTGATAGATTTTTATATTTTTAAAGAAAACACCTGCAGGAGAGTTTTTCAAACACTTATGACAAATCAGTGTCATTAGCTGGATGTTTCAAATAATGCTTAAAGGAAATCGCTGGCCACAGCATATACTTTCATTTTCTAACATCAGCATTGCAATTACAATACAAACAATAGTTAGATTTAACAATCCTAAAATAATGCCGTGTACACACGATCTATTTTTTTGACGGTAAAAACACAGTCGAGAAAATCGACGTGAAAAACGAGGAACAGCTTGTTCCCCTACACACGGCCGTTTTAAATTACATTTTTTTTCTTGGTCGAAAAAAACGACCCTATGGCAAAACTGCCGCGGAAAAAAATGACGGGAATCACGACGAGAAAAATTAGAGCATGTTCTAATTTTTCTCGTCGCGATTAATGCCGTTTTTCCCGTCGGGAAAAATGACAAAAAGCCCACACACGGTCGTTTTTCTCGTCCAAAATAAAAAATGTCATTTTTCCCCACGGGAAAAATGATCATGTGTACGCGGCATAAGCGTACTTAAACAATGTGAGTGCTGACTGTCTGCTGGCTGTCTCTTTCCACAAGTTTCTAGCTCCTCTGTATGCTTTTCAGTCACTTCTCCACTGCTGCTTACTTTCAATTTATAAGGACTACATATCCCATGGTACTCTGCTGCCTGATTCCTGTACTGCTGATTCTGCTTTCTGCATTTTTAAATCACCAACTGTCACCTATTTTATCAGTGGCGGCTTGTTTTTTTTATTTTGGGGGGGTCGGCAAACAATTCCCCCTGAAGTTGGTCGGCCGTTCAGTGGCACCCCCCCTACCCTGGCACTTACCCCATCAGTTGCAGGCGGTTTCCTACGGGCAGTGGCTGGGCTCCTACGGGTGACAGGAAGCGGCTTCTGTGTCCTCTCTGCATTACAGCGGCTTCCCCCGCGCGGATCCTTCCTCCTCCTCCTAGGCATCCAATAGGATCGCCTGTCCTTTCAGCCAATCAGGGTGTCCGGTGTCAAAACCAGCTTTCTGATTGACTGGGAGGAGGATCAGTATTACAACAGCGAATATTTATTTGCTGTTGTAACACACCTGGGTGGGCTCGGAGCGCACTCTCTGCAACCTGAGCCCACCCTATATTGAAGCCTATTAGAGCCTCTGGCTCTAATCAGTGCTTCAAAGAAAACAGCCCCTCCGCACTGGAATCCATGCGCCGTTGTCCTGAAAGGGGCCTAACGCATGGATAGGGGAGGCGGCGATGGACGGGGGTGGTGTCCGTGCGCCCTTAATGGACGGGCCGCCCCTGCATTTATTCCTCATATGATCAAACATATGAACGCCAGTCAGGATAAGGACTGACAGGAACACTGCTATAGTATTGGATGGTGCACTAATCTGTGCTTCTGGACTGGATACTATTAGTTTATGAAGTGATTCCTGTACTACCTCCTAATAACTCCTCCTTTCAGCACCGTTGTAGTTCAGAAGGCAGCTTCTGTGAAATGTGTGACACCGCAGTGCCTACTTGCAGGGTAAAGTGAGTATGTGTCACAGAATTCAGATAAGTAAATGTGGGGATCTTCACTGAATAAATGCAGGTCCCTGCTAGAGCACATAGAAAACAACTGTTTTCTATGCGTCCCATGTGGCGCATTGCAGTGCGGAAAAAATGCACCATGGCTGCATTTTTTTTGCATTGCACTGGATTCCACTATATGTCACCACACAGTGGTTGTGACACTTCAAATAAAGTTGAAAAAAACAAATAAGCAGTGCGTTGCACTTGATCGTGCTTAATTCTGCTCCCTGACGGAGCCGACGCTCTACTAGCCAGCTTAGGAAAAAGCTGCATTTTTTCACGCAGACTAATGTGAACTTAACCTAATGCTGGCTTTACACCTGTAGAATTTTGTTTGAATGTTCAAGGGAGAAACTAAAAATCACTTGTCTGGCCATTTGAAGGTGTCATCATGGACTTGACTTAGTTCGAGTATCATGTCAATGTCTAAGCTTTCTACAACCAGAATAACTTTAGTGCATGTGCTTAAAGTGGTTGTATACCCATTCTGATGACTTTTCATTACATGTGCAATTGGAGGATTTACAGTTAGTGGCGCTTGATGATTTTCTCCTTACCTGCATGATTTGCGAGTTATCTCAATACTTTTTTCTGATGACGTCGCCCGTGCATGCGCCGTATCGTCTAATTTTCCGTCAAGCAGAGACCCTGCCGGAAAAATGCACTGTCTATGTCGGGACTGCATAATTTCCTGTTGTCGACGTCAGCCCCGACATCCTGCGATGCTTCCTCCTAATGCTTCAGCATTGGGAAGAGGCTTGGATAATGCATGAGCGGGATTATGGAGAGGAAAATATAATACGGGTGGAAATAAAGAATAATACAGATGCGGAAGACCACAGTTGAGATGGCGCCGGCTATTATAGAGAACTTAGAGAAGCAGCGTGTTGGATCAAAAGATTATTTACAGTAAGAACGATTTTTGGGCTTACTCTTAGTGCCCATTTTATTCTATATGAATCGGTCGTTTATAATATTGATAAATCGTTTTTCTTTTGGAGGGTTTACTACCGCTTTAAGACTAGCTACAATATTTCTCAGCCAGGAGCGAAATCAACAATTAGAAATCAGTTCCCATTAGGCCCCTTTCACACAGGTGTCTCCATGCAATGTATTCCTCTTGCTTAGCGGGGAGATCGCTCCGCAGATCCCCACTGAGCAGGCCGATGACAGGTCCCGCTCTCCTCTATGGAGAAATTGGATGTAAACAAACAAACTGCCTGTCCATTTTCATCCGAACCGCCAGACAGATGGAAAATAGGACCACCATCTGTCTGAATTTTGCGGACAGGATCGGATCAGAAAGCAGCGGGTGTCCGCTGACACCTGCTGCTCCATAGGGGAGACTGCAATCTGACTCCTATCAGGTCCTCCTGAAAAACTAACAGGTGGACCTGATTGGACAGCCCATGTGAAAGGGCCCTTAGGCCCCTTTCACACCAGCGGACCGTATTTCCTTTTTTTCATCCATTCGTTTACGGATGAAAAAGGGACATACATGTATCCCTATGGGATAGTGGATGTCAGCGGATGAACATCTGCTGACACCCGATCTCATCCGTGTCCCCAATCCTCCGATTCTGCAGACGGAGGAAAATCCTATTTTTCCATCCGTCTGCAGAGCGGATCGGGTGAACACAGACAGACGGTCCGTGTTCATCCGATCCCCCCATAGGGGAGAGCGGAGATCTGACAGGGCGGTCCCTGCACAGTGTGCAGGGACCACCCTGTCATCCGCCGGCTCAGTGGGGATCATCGGAGCGATCCCCGCTGAGCAAGCGGATATGAAAGGAACGGATCCCTACAGGATCCGCATGTCTGAAAGGACCCTTAGATTCAAAAGAAATTTTCATCCTTGCTCTTCAATTTTTTTCCTCAATCTGGTCAAAACCAATTGTCCAATTTTTCCTTTAAATCTAATGCCGCGTACACACGATGGGACATTCCGACAACAAAACCGTGGATATTTTTCCAACGGATGTTGGCTCAAACTTGTCTTGCATACACACGGTCGCACAAATGTTGTCGGAAATTGCGAACGTCAAGAACGCGGTCACGTACGACGGCACAATAAAAGGGAAGTTTAATACCAAGTGCGGCACCCTTTGGGCTCCTTCTGCTAATCTCGTGTTAGTAGAAGTTTGGTGAGAGACGATTCGCGCTTTTCAGCCTCGTGCTTTTTAGTCCGTGACGTGTTTGCAGCGTGATGAATGTGTGAAATAAATATTAATAGATCGATAGTGTTGTATTAATAATCGATATTCAATAATTCATATTGATGAGAAAAGTTCCAAGAAAATACGTTCCGTTCGTGTAAAAACTCAAAATTGATTTAATAATAAAAATAGTTACAATATAAAAAATAGCATTGATAAGTTTCTTATTCTTGAAGATTGAATCAAATGAATATCTTTGTGTGTGTGAGTGTGTGAAGCTGCATCAGCTTCTTTCCATGTCTCCAAGTGTGAGCAGAAGAGTGTGTAGAATTAAAGAGACCACATGTCTGCTCCTCTCTGCTTATATAGCCCGCCCACACCTTCCTAAAAGAAGCTCACTTAACGTTCATATTTGCCTTGTGGTTCTACAAAAAAAACGCGAACTTCAAATATATCCTTAGTTGTTCAGTGTCTAAAATTCCTAAGGGTGGGGCTGTGAACGATGTGAGTAGCTACTTTTTAAAATGATGTAACCTTATCCATGATGGGAGGATGGTAGAAGAAAACCATTGAGACTAATTGCAACCAAATGCTTGAGCTGTTAAAAAACTATCATTAGAAGCTCAAGCTCAAGCTCAAGCTCATTTATATATATTTCACTTTTTCCATATTTAGAATATGATATATGTAAGCATTTTAAATGTATTCAAGTCCATTATTCTCAAAGACCCAACTCCATTCATTAATTTCTTAAAGCGGAGGTTCACCGCTCCGCTTTTCGGAACCCTCCCCCCCTCCGGTGTCACATTTGGTACCTTTCAGGGGGGAAGGGGTGCAGATACCTGTATAAAACAGGTATTTGCACAACTTCCGGGAACAGAGTTCCGCCCCTTCGCGTCACCCCCCCCCCCCATTGTGTTCTGGGAAACACTCAGCTCCCATAACACAACGGGGACCAGTGAGGACGGCGCAGCGCGACTCGCGCATGTGCTGTAGGGAACCGGGCAGTGAAGCCGCAGCGCTTCACTTCCCGATTCCCTCACCGAGGATGGCGGCGGGGGAAGCCGAGAGCTGAGCGGTAGCTCGGCTTCCGACGTCGCGGGCGACCTGGACAGGTAAGTGTCCTTTTTTTTAAAGTCAGCAGCTGCAGTATTTTTAGCTGCTGGCTTTTAAAAAAAACAATTCCGGTGAACCTCCGCTTTAATATTGTTAATAGATGAATATTAGATATTATATTAAAGAAAATCTTTATAACAATGTGCTATCTCCATTACGAACGCTAGTTTTACCAGACCGAGTGCTTCCGTCTCATACTTGATTCAGAGAATGCGTGGAATTTTGTGCATTTGTTGTCGGAAAATTTGAGAACCAGCTCTCAAATTTTTGTTGTCGGAAATTCCGACAGAAAATGTCCGATGGAGCCTACACACGGTCGGAATTTCCGACAACAAGCTCCCATCAAACATTTGTTTTCGGAAATTCCGAGCGTGTGTACGCGGCATAAGATAATCAAATGAATATTCTGAAAATGACTATTTTCCAACAAAATTCTTCAGGTGTAAAGCCTGGTGCACACTATAATTTTTTTTTTCCGTTCATTCCAGCAGGCTATGCGATGTTAGTGTGGAGATCTTCCCCGCTGAGCTATTGTGTTCTAACAGGAAGACTGCCCCCCTGCCAGAGCACACTGATCAGCGCTCGCAGGCATTGGCTGTCAGCTCTGATCGGCTGCTGGTTGGATGCTGGTTTTCCAGCGTGGCCCTTTGACAAGGCAAGCTGTTCACACTGTCTGAATATTTATATCGTGTGTACCCAGTGTAAGGCCAGCTTAACTCAAGCTGAAATTTACTTAAAGTGGTTGTAAACCCTCCTAAAAAATGTTTTTCTTTTTAACTACCTGTAATGCCGCGTACACACGATCGTGATTCACGGCGGTGAAAACACCGCCGTGAATCACGACATGAAATAAAATGAAAAACGAGGGAACGGCATTTTCCCCCACACACGACCGTTTTTCCCGTCATTTTTTTCTTTGTTGAGAAAAACGACCGTCTGTGGGCTCCGCGGCAGTGTCTCCCTATGGGAAAACTGCCGCGGAAAAAAATGATGGAAAAAACGATGAGAAAATTTAGAACATGTTCTAATTTTTCTCGTCGTTTTTTCTGCCGTTTTTCTCAACGAGAAAAACGACATAAAGCCCACAGACGATCGTTTTTCTCGGCGAAAAAAAAAATGTCATTTTTCCCGACGGGAAAAATGATCGTGTGTACGCGGCATAAGAGAAAGGCATAATGAGCTAATATGACTAGCATAATAGCTCATTATGCATCACTTACCTTAGATCGGGGCCCTCGAAGCCGTCCTCGTCTCCCTCTTCAGCCGCATCCATCACTGCGGCGATAGCCGGAAGGTTACTTCCGGGTATCACCGCTCCAGCCAATCACAGCGCCGCTCCGGCGCTGTGATTGGCCGGAGCGGCGAAGACGTGACTCCGCACATGCGCGCGTGAGCCGTCGAATTTGGCTACGTTGTCGAATGTTGCGACCTAGCCGAATTTGTGAATGGGGTTAACCCCATGCGCGTGGCGTCAGCGTCGCCGCATTTAAATGCAAATATCTCCTGGTTAATGGCAGTGCGTGTCTGTGCGATTCGGGAACCCGCAGTGGATTCGCAGGGTTCTCGCATCGCACAAGTGTGAACCGAGCCTTAAGTCATTGTTTTCAATATTGTAAACAAAAAAAGGTAAACCATCCTGCATGCTACTTCCCGGGCAGTAATCTCACTAGCAACAAAGATAAGTAGATTTAGCTTTGCTTGGAGCTAGTCAATAATACATGAGTCAGGGCAAAGCTGCTTCTCTCAGAGCCTTGTGATGTTTGTTTTGCTCCGTGACAGGTTCCTTTTAAACAAAAACTACAATTATTGTGGTCAGTCTTATTATAGTTCTTTTTACATCAGTATTTTTTGTACCATGTGTATGGTATATATTATTTAAATGATCATTTAATGCATGACAATAGCTTCCCAGAACACGATGAGTTAACCGCTTGACCTCCAGAGGATTTACCCCCCTTCATGACCAGGCCATTTTTTGCGATATGGCAGTGCGTTACTTTAACTGACAATTGGGCGGTCCTGCAACGCTGTACCCAAATTAAATTTATGTCCTTTTATTCCTACAGATAGAGCATTCTTAAGGTGGTATTTGATCACTGGGTTGTTTGTTTGTTTTTTGCACTATAAACAAAAAAGACTGACAATCTTCAAAAAAATATATATATATATTTTTACTTTCTGCTTTAAAACATATCCAATCAAAAGAAATCTAAAATCAAATTTCTTCATAAATTTGGCCCAATGTGCATTCTGCTACATATTTTTGTTAAAAAAGTCCCAATAAGCGTATATTGATTGGTTTGCACAAAAGTTATACCGTCCACAAATTTTTTTTTACTAGTAATGGCAACAATCAGCGACTTATAGCAGGACTGCAATATTGCAGCAAACAATCTGACACTAACTGGCACATTGTGGGAACCATTGACACTAATAATATAAACAAGACCAGGATAAATCCAAGGAAAGATCCAAGTATTACTCACCGGCCAGCCCGCTGACAACCGAATCAACCTATCTAACAGTATGCGTTAAAACAGGGGTTTAGTCTGCACACATTTGCAAATACATGCGTAAGCCACAGAGCCTCGTCACGGCACCCTGGTATCTGTGGTCCTATCTCTATAGCTTATGAGAGACTTCACAGTGGAAGCACATGCATTCTGATGGATAGGTGAAGGTCAGGTGGACTGAAGGGAGCCCACCCCTTCTTAAAGCGGGACTGCAATATTGCAGCAGACAATCTGACACTAATGCCGTGTACACACGATCGATTTTCTCGACAAAGAGAAAAAATGAAATTTTTCCTGACGAGAAAAATGGTCGTGTGTACGCGGCATAACTGACACATTGTGGGAACCAGTGACACTAAGGCTTAATGTACACGGGACGTTTTAAAACCTCTCCTGAACGATTTAACTTGACAGCTAGTAACCGACCTTTAAAAACGTCCATTTTGCCACGTTTACATGCCGTGTTTGCGTTTAGAAGCGTTTTTTTTTTTTTTTTGCAAATAGTCAAAAATTAATAAGGCCTGTAAACGAAATGCGGCTAAATGTGAGTTAGCGCGTTTACACACGTTTACAAGCTGTTACAGTCATTTGGTATTTCAAATGCCTCTGGACATCCGTCCTGAATGCATTTTTTTGCTTTCCAAAAAATGCTTCTAAACTCAAATGCCTATAAACGACTATAAACGACCCTGTATACATGTATTGATAAGATAACATAGAACATAGAGTAAGGTGACCAGATTTTCAAAATGAAATCCGGGGACATATTTTTTTTTTTTACTAGTAATGGCGGCAATCAGCGACTCTCTGCCCGTTGCCGCCGCCGCCCGCCTCACAGCCTCTCAAGTCTCACTCTCCGGGCCCCGGCTACTACTGGGTGGGGTGCGGAGGAAGATCACTCCGCCAGGGAAGGCAAGGAGATAAGCAGGCAGGCGGCTGGCCGGGACTTCAGCCAAGGTAGAAGAACATGTGAGTGGAGCTGAATGGGCATGTGCCCGAAACTTAAGAAATATTCCCTCTGCTCCGACCAGCACATGATCATCAGAAAGGGGCACAGATAATGGAAAAAAATACACCCCCCTAAGCTAGTAGGAGCGGCAGACCGGGGGTGTGTAATTCAGATTTTTTTTTTTTAATTCTGCACTGGCTGTCGTTGAAATTGCCCCAGCCCCTGTTCAAATCCAATCTGGGGACAAAACCGGGGACAGATTTGGTCCGGGGACAGTGTCGTCAATCTGGGGACTGTCCCCTGAAACTGGGGATGTCTGGTCACCCTAACATAGAGGAGAGAGTTCAGGGGCAGCTGAAAAAAACACCCAACTGCTCCTAAACGTCCGTTTACCAGCAGCAGTGTACATGAAGCCTAATACAGTGATCAGTGCTAAGAAAAGGCGTCATTGTCAGTGTACTAATGACACTGGCTAGGAAAGGGTTAAAGATCTAAGGTAATCAAAGGGTTAAATTGTGCCTAGCCAGTGTTTTGGTGTACTGTGTGAGGTGCTCTAACTAAGACCCCTTTCACACTGGGGCCACGGCCACGTTAGCGCTAAAGCGATGCTCGTTTTAGCTGTGCTTTACCACTGTTTAGGCTTTTGCGACGCTTTTTGGCTGCTAGCGGGGTGCCTTTAACCCCAAAAAAGGGGTTAAAGCTTCTGTTTTTGTGCTTTTAAGGCGCTTTGAAAGCGCTGCCCATTCATTCCAATGGACAGGGGCGTTTTGGCAGCACTTTATACAGTTCTCCCAACCTGCCCTAAAGATGCTGCTCGCGGGACTTTTCATAACGTCCCGCAAGCACACCTCCCCAATGTGAAAAGTCACGCTGGAATGAATGGGAGGCAGTTTTCAGGTGCTTAGCAGAGGCTATTTCCAGTGCTAAATCGTCTGAAAACCACCCCAGTGTGCATTGCAGGGAAAGAAAATCCATCAGATCCCTGCTGACAGAACAGAGCTCTGCCTTGTTAACATAGACTAGGTACGTGATCCAGCGCAGGAGAGCCATCTTGCCTCTGTACATTCATATAATGCAGTTGGCAAGCGGTTTTAAGGAGATGGCTCAGAAACCATCATATGTTTTCCTGCTTCTTTTCAATTAGCGATGCATTAATGGCACAAGCCACTGGGGTGACCTGTTCAGCTGTGTGTGTGTGTGTGTGTGTGTGTGTGTGTGTGTGTATATTGCAGCTTGAGCTATGGAGCTTGTAAAAATAGTTTTTCAACAGGTTGTAATTAGATAAGAGATAAACATTGCAAAACTAAGTCCAATGTGCCATCCTCCTGCCTGGAGGAATTACTTCATAATATTCATATGCAATATTTAAGTTATAGAAACATTTTTGATATTTTTTTCTTCTTAACCAAAATAAATAAAGAGAAATGCACAAAACCACTATACATTCCCTTTAAAGAAGGGTTGCGGGAGCTTCCCTCATGGCTACGTGCCCAAGAATGTGAATGAGACAATGTAGTTGCCTGAAGGGATATACAATCGTACTGTCAGGTGTGTTTATTCATGACAGTAAGCACGAGGTTGTGCACATGAACATCCACATAAGGGCGACATTATACAGGTCCTTTCAGCACTGTCTGACAATTAGAAACGCACAGCTTTTTGTTACAAGGTAATCTGCAGGTCTTCTGTCAGATGTGTGTGTTGACAGATGTACTACATAAAGTGTCTTAGTAAAGCTTTTCTCCCACTCATGGAAGTGTGGTGCTATTTAGTGTTATACTAGGCCTAGCATCATCACTTCAACTGTCCCTGATTTCAAGGGACTGTCCCTGATTTGGAACAAAGTCCCTCTGTCCCTGTTTCCTCCTCATTTGTCCCTCTTTTTGGTCTGATCTATATAGTTGTATATGTAGCGCCCACCCCCTTTTAGGGGTGCTATATACCCAAATTTGGGGGGCTGGTCTGAGTTAGTAGTTAGGCTCAGCCCGTTCTCATTGATAGGTTGTGCTACTTTGTTTTGTTTCTGTGGTATACTGGTGTGCAGTTCCCTGTGGCCTGTAGGTGGCACTGCTACCGAGACTTCCCATCCACCTCCCAAGCGGAAGGTGGGCTACGTGAAAGCCTCCCGCGGCCATGGTCGAGGTACACCCCAGCGCCTACCTGAACCGGAGCTCCAACCCGGAGGGACCTCCAGGAGATCCACGGCAGGCGACGGTAAGGAGGCTGGGGACATGACAGTGAAAAGTTTGCCGGGGAAAGGGAAGAGGCTCAGTGTCCGTACTATAGGGGACGTTTGGGTGCCTGACCCGCAGGAACTTTTGAGAGACAGGGAGTCTATGTCTACCAAAAACTACCTGCCAGCGGAGGAGTGTGACACCTCCGATTTGGAGTCGTCTTCCGACGTGGGAGATGATTGTGAGGTGGATGAACTATTTGCCAGGAAGGGATGGGACAAAATCCCGTTGTCCGCACCCCGAAGCATTAGACAGGGATCGCCCATGGATTCTGGGGAAACTACACCCCGGGTGGAGGCCCCTACATGTAAGGAAGGAGATGTTCCAGTGCCTGCATTGTCTGCACCCGCATCGCCAGCGCCTACTGCTGTGGCTGAACATGTGCTACTGTGGGCCCCTTTGCCAGGGCTTGAGGCAGTGAAAGTGCCTAGGTCCCCGAATGCCCTTGTTTTACCGGGTGCAGGAGACCGTGCAACCCTTCCTCCTCTTTCGAGACTGCAACGGCTCTTTAATAAGAGAGTGGCCGTTGAGTATGGCTGGGAGTATCCCTATGTTCCTAGGGGCCTATTGTTTGAAGTCGAAGCATATCGTGAGAGGTGGTATGCGGACTTTGTTTGGAACCACCTAAAAGTGCCTAACGCCCGCAGATACTTTGTGTGCTCCGCTGCTATGACTGAACGGTTTAAAGGATGCAAACAGGAATGGAGTTCTGGCCGGAACATACATGCGGATTGGGTGGTCATTTGTAACAAGGAGCGAGAAGATGCCATATACTCTGTAGAGACCTTTGACACAAAATGGAAACTCCTTGTTTTGCCGGATCCTCACTTCTACCTTTAAAGACAAGACTTTGTTTTTTTCCTTTGTCTTCTGGAAGTTTATTCCGTTTGGAACTCAATGACTTTGCCCTTCACAGCTTGGGGTAATCTGCTCTGCCGAGAGTCAGGAGAGCTGTTGCTGTTTCTCTCTGCTTACAGCACCACAAGAGAACTGAACTTTGGGGTAGATGTAGCTAGGTTCACCGTTGAGATCACGTGTTCAAAATGGGGAATGTATAACAGTGGTGCATTACTATGTTAGGTAGTGTCAAGTGCTATGACGGTCGCACTACCACTAGGTGGCGGTGATTTGCAGGATTTCTTCAGTTTTTTTATTATTATGCATCTCCCTTGAGGAACGTTACTACATGTGCTAGGCCTAGTATATGCAACTTTAGTTGAAGGGAGTCATCTTTCCTCGGGAAGATGGCTCACTTCGTGTACATATAAATATCGGTAGGATGTTTATTTTTTCTGTGTGTTTTCTCTCCCTCTGCAGGTGGACTACTAGCAACTGCCGGAGAATGGGTGGAATAGTTAGTCTAGAGGGGTGGGATTGATAATGTATTGTGCTATGTGAATGTGACATTGAGTATGGGATGTCCATGTTTGTATTCTTGTTAATCATCTCTTTTATTCATGTCCCTTTCCCCATTAGGGGCACAAGGATTTCAGATTTGTATATCGTTTGGAAATAAATCTGCGCTGGCTCAGGCTTGAGGAGCGTGGGTTTATCCCAGACACTGGGGACAGTGTCTCCTTTCGAGGGGGGTGTATGTAGCGCCCATCCCTTTTTAGGGGTGCTATATACCCAAATTTAGGGGGATGGTCTGAGTTAGTAGTTCTCATTGATAGGTTGTGCAACTTTGTTTTGTTTCTGTGGTATACTGGTGTGCAGTTTCCTGTGGCCTGTAGGTGGCACTGCCATGACAGGTCAGGGTTGAACCACTAGTAATAGTGCTGTGCCTTAGGGTGTCCTCTCTCGGCAGCGGTACAGTGGGCGTGGTTGGCCTGCTGTGCATGCTGGGGGAGGATACATAAGGGGCAGACGCCGCCTGGGAGAGAGAGTTCGGGGTTGTTCCGGAGTCGGGAGTCCGAGTCCAAGTGCGCGGCGCCCGGCCCTCCAGGCTATGGGGTCACGTGCGAATCAGTCCCAGGCACCTTTAGCCCTGGGGCTGCAACTTCACCACTGGGCCCAGCACCTTTAGCTGGAGCCCACTTCTAAGAAGAGGAATCCCAGGGTGCCCCTTGCAAGGGAGCCCGCTCTAAGAAGAGGAGGCCGGGGGAGGACCTTTCTGAAGGACCAGTGAGGGTTCACGGTGAAAGAAGGGGCCCGGTAACTTTCTGGAGGGATTCATCTATCCACCAAGGGCCTAGTAATGTGCTGTTGCTGGCACCTGTCCTTGTATTCCAAAAGCTGAGAGGTTCGGGACATGATAGATTCTGTGGCAGAGGGTCTCCCGAACGTATCTGAGAAAAGAGCCTAATTGAGCATCCGAGCATCACTGCGGCTGCTAGGATCCACTTTTACAGGAGACTATCGGGGTGAGCTGAACCCACTCGGGGATTGAGTGGTGATTGTAACATTTACTTGTGCCTGAACCAACCTCCCAAAACCTTGCTGTCCTGTCTCTTATCCACCCTTTCCTATCTGCTGAGTGGTGTGGACATTGGAATTACTTGGGGGAAAAACAGAGACTTGTCCCTATATCTTAGGAGATGAGAACCAACTGATGGAGAACCTAGCTGTTGGACCCAAATACATGATACCGCTCAACCTCCTCAAACAGGAGGGTACGGGCATATAGTACGGTGTGCCCTTTTCCTGCAAGTGAGCCAAAGGTAGGAAAAAGGGTCCGTGTGCTACATATATAAAAAAGCACTACTTATCTTTCAAAAAGTTTTTCACAGTGCTAAACCGTCCATTCCATTCCATTTCTAAATTGCTGCATGTGTAAATGTCAAAAGCCAATATAAAGGAATTGTAGTCGTAAAAAGACAAAAACAAAAGCACATGGGTTTAACAAATCTTTTTTTTTTGTTTAATTCTCCTTTAAAGGGTGTGACAGGGAGGTGTGTCCTATGCCTACATACTTTTTGCTAAAAGGTGTCCCTTGTTCCTATCTCAAAAAGTTGGGAGGTATGCTAGTAAACCTAGGAGCATAGGTGTGCGAAGCCTATTGCATTAGGGTGTACACCTCAAAGCTCAAACACACATGCGTGTGTGTGTGTGTGTGTGTATATATATATACAGTGGGTACGGAAAGTATTCAGACCCCCTTAAATTTTTCACGCTTTGTTATATTGCAGCCATTTGCTATAATAATTTAAGTTATTTTTTTTCCTCATTAATGTAAACACAGAACCCCATATTGACAGAAAAACACAGAATTGTTGACATTTTTGCAGATTTATTAAAAAAGAAAAACTGAAATATCACATGGTCCTAAGTATTCAGACCCTTTGCTCAGTATTTAGTATTTGCACCCTTTTGATCTAATACAGCCATGAGTCTTTTTGGGAAAGATGCAACAAGTTTTTCACACCTGGATTTGGGGATACTCTGTCATTCCCCCTTGCAGATCCTCTCCAGTTCTGTCAGGTTGGATGGTAAACGTTGGTGGACGGCCATTTTTAGGTCTCTCCAGAGATGCTCGATTGGGTTTAAGTCAGGGCTCTGTCTGGGCCATTCAAGAACAGTCACGGAGTTGTTGTGAAGCCACTCCTTTGTTATTTTAGCTGTGTGCTTAGGGTCATTGTCTTGTTGGAAGTTAAACCTTCGGCCCAGTCTGAGGTCCTGAGCACTCTGGAGAAGGTTTTCATCCAGGATATCCCTGTACTTTGCCGCATTCATCTTTCCCTCGATTGCAACCAGTCGTCCTGTCCCTGCAGCTGAAAAACACCCCACAGCATGATGCTGCCACCACCATGCTTCACTGTTGGGACTGTATTGGACAGGTGATGAGCAGTGCCTGGTTTTCTCCACATATACCGCTTAGAAATAAAGCCAAAAAGTTCTATCTTGTTCTCATCAGACCAGAGAATCTTATTTCTCACCATCTTGGAGTCCTTCAGGTGTTTTTTTTAGCAAACTCCATGCGGGCTTTCATGTGTCTTGCACTGAGGAGAGGCTTCCGTCGGGCCACTCTGCCATAAAGCCCCGACTGGTGGAGGGCTGCAGTGATGGTTGACTTTCTACAACTTTCTCCCATCTCCCGACTGCATCTCTGGAGCTCAGCCACAGTGATCTTTGGGTTCTTCTTTACCTCTCTCACCAAGGCTCTTCTCCCCCGATAGCTCAGTTTGGCCGGACGGCCAGCTCTAGGAAGGGTTCTGGTCCTCCCAAACGTCTCCCATTTAAGGATTATGGAGGCCACTGTACTCTAAGGGCTCTTTCACACGGAGGTCCGTCCAGGTCCGCCTGTCAGTTTTTTAGGCGGACCTGAAACGGATCCTCCATGCACCCCTATGGATGCACGGATGTCAGCGGAGACATGTCCGCTGACATCCGCTCCGCTCCGCTCCGAAAAAGTGTGACGGAGGAAAATCCTATTTTTCCTTCCGTCTGCGGAGCGGATCGGATGACAACGGACTCTACGGTCCGTCGTCATCCGATTCCCCATAGGGGAGAGCGGCGCTCTGACAGGGCGGTCCCTGCACAGTGTGCGGGGACCGCCCAGTCATCCGTCGGCTCAGCGGGGATCAACGGAGCGATCCCCGCTGAGCAAGCGGAGCTTCACGGGGCGGATCTTCACGGATCCGCCCCGTGTGAAAGAGGCCTTAGTAACCTTAAGTGCAGCAGAAATTTTTTTGTAACCTTGGCCAGATCTGTGCCTTGCCACAATTCTGTCTCTGCGCTCTTCAGGCAGTTCCTTTGACCTCATGATTCTCATTTGCTCTGACATGCACTGTGAGCTGTAAGGTCTTATATAGACAGGTGTGTGGCTTTCCTAATCAAGTCCAATCAGTATAATCAAACACAGCTGGACTCAAATGAAGGTGTAGAACCATCTCAAGGATGATCAGAAGAAATGGACAGCACCTGAGTTAAATATATGAGTGTCACAGCAAAGGGTCCGAATACTTAGGACCATGTGATATTTCAGTTTTTCTTTTTTAATAAATCTGCAAAAATGTCAACAATTCTGTGTTTTTCTGTCAATATGGGGTGCTGTGTGTACATTAATGAGGAAAAAAATGAACTTAAATGATTTTAGCAAATGGCTGCAATCTAACAAAAATTGTCAAATTTAAGGGGGCCTGAATACTTTCCGTACCCACTGTATATGCAGCAAGGTGTCACTTGTGCCTAATAAGAACTTAGCTCCCTCTGAAGCCTGTTTATGCTAGACCAGGGATATGCAATTAGCGGACCTCCAGATGTTGCAGAACTGCAAGTCCCATGAGGCATAGCAAGACTTTTACAGCCACAAGCATGACACCCAGAGGCAGAGGCATGATGGGACTTGTAGTTTTGCAACAGCTGGAGGTCCGCTAATTGCATATCACTGTGCTAGACTATTAACAGTTGTTGTTTCAGTTATTCATGGATAAAGCATTATGGGTAATGTGGAATCAGAGACAGAGACTCTATTGTCGTGGATAGAAATGAAACTACATTACCCACAAGACCACTCTGCTGCCAAAGTTTTTGGCGCCACACACAGCCTGCTGGGGGAGCTTATTTAAGGCAAGGCGGTGCTCTTGTGTGGCCTCTTGGGACGCCATCTTCAAACAGGCAAGAGGCCTGCAGCGAGCGTGCTTAGGCCGGAGAAGCCTGGGCCTAAAGTGACGGAAACCGAATTGCCAGACTGAGGGATTACTGCCACGGCACTGCTGATCGGACAAGGGAGAGGGACTGTTCTACATTCCAAGGCATCCAGAGTCACCTTTCCGACACCTCGTGAGTGGCTGTGCGGAGCACCAGGGACTGCGACTTGTCCAGGAGCCGAGAACCAAGAGGGTCCGGACGGAGCACACCGGTGAGGCGAGGCCTCATGTGGTGAGAGGGCACCTGCCCATCAGCATAACTAACTGGGTTGCAGGAAGGTGACTTCCATAGTTTACTTGTGCTTGCTGACAGCTACAGTGTTTTAAGTGGAGACACGCTACATTCGGAAGTGATTTAGCGCTTTAGGAGGATCAGCTCTCCACTTGCCCTTATACTACACAGTTTAAGTGTTCATTCTTTCTTCACTTTGTTTGTTGGATTACAAATACTCAAGTGCACCAACAAAAGCTAGCCGAAGATTACTGGAAACTTTTAGGAACCATCATCCGTTCAGTTCACTGCTCAGGTTGATACGGCCGGACATGCACCAGCTGAACTGCCCACAAGGGGGAGCCAGATAGCTTATTGAACTTATATGTGTAGGTAAACCGTTTGCAATTGTTCTATTGTCATTGTGCTGTTTCAGTGAGCTGGGTTGGACTTGGTGGAAAAGTACCCCACTGCGGATATCATTACAGTGGGAGATTCCTCCACCATGCACTTCCTTAGGTCTAATGGTCTAACCTTGGGTTAAGTAAGTTGGGTCTCCTATTTTATAGTGAAAACCTGAAACTGTTGTGTATATATATGTCGGCTGACTCTCATGGGGACCTGTTTGAGTCAAATGTTACATGTGTAATCACTATTCCAATTTCTCTACCAAGTAAACATATTGCCTACATCTTGTGTGGGACTCTGTCTTTTACAGCTGTGTGGAATCGCAAACCACAATAAGGTAACAATATTTAACTACATTTATTGTTGTGTGGTACCATTGTGGCCCTCTATAGCCTCTTAGGGGCCCACAATCACACTATTGTCATTATTTTCCAGTTGTGCCCAGGGGCAATTGAGCCAAATTACAGGGGTTGATAGGCAGAGTACAGACCCAAATTTAAACCAGCAGCGGGGTAGTGCTACATATATATATATATATATATATATATATATATATATATATGTAGCGGCCTCCTCACTCCCCTCTCTGCATCAGCTCCTCTGTCTCTTGTCTAGGGGTACCTTAGAGGAGAGAGAGCGGGGTCACCACGCCAAGCCTTCACCGCAGATGTTAGTGCGGTGTGAGCAAAGTTCTTTCTTTACCTTCGGGTCAGTGCTGTGCACCTGGAGTCTCCACTGAGAGTTACCTTGAACAATGTCTGCCAGAAAATGAACCCCACACCATTAAAGTCCAACACTCCTTTATTCTTCTTGAATGAACACAATCAGTTGAACTCCCTTTGAGAACAGAACAGAAAAGGAGGTGTGGATGCGAGTAGGCCCAGACAAAATGAACTCTCCACTTTCCTTCCTAAAAGTGGGCTGCGGTCTCTGTGCGAGGGGGAAATTTCCTTCCAGGCGGTCTCCGATGGGAGGCTCACCTGTCACTGGCAATCTGCTGAACCCGGTCTTCAAGTGAGGAGCTCCCCCCCGGTCCATTACACCTTCCGGATTCGGGTACCTAATCCCTGCATAGCATACTAGGTCATTATGAATGACTTACCTGAGATTGAAGCCCCCGCAGCGGTCCTCGGTCACCGTCGCCGCCATCTTGCCTCGATGTCCCGTCACTGCCGTCAGTGTATTGCCGCTCCGGCGCTGTGATTGACCGGAGTGGCAATGACGTCACACGCTCGCGTCGGCAAGATCCTATTCAGAAAACCGGCAATGATGCCGGCCCGCTATTGCGCATGCGTGCGACGTCATCGGCGTTGTTTTTAATAGTAAATATCTCCTTAACCGTGTAGGTTAAGGAGATATTTCTTGCACCTACAGGTAAGCCTTAATCTAGGCTTACCTGTAGGTGCAAGTTGTCTAAGTGGGTTTACAACCACTTTAACACTTGTTCCTAGACATTTATCACTATCATTTTAAAAGGAACTGCCAAAGCAATCTCACTAAAATTTACTTTGTGAAAACTAATTTTTAATGAGCAGAGAGAAACGGACAGTGCATTGTAGTGTACCTGAGCAGTTAGTAGTCTCTTCGTTAGAAAAACATTAATGAATGACTTACAGTGAATAAATTGCATGATGTGCTCCTGGTCACAAAGACATAATATACCCCTAGCTACAAAAGAGGGGGTCATTACTAGAAGGGCATGTTCATATGATGCAATTGGGTTCATTTACTAAAGAGTCAAGATTGTTCACTTAGTCTAGGGATGGAAGAATAAGACGTAAATACCGTACTTACATTACGCCTGCTTTCAGCAGACTTCCTCCAACATGTTGACTGGTCCCCCAAAGCTGATCTGTAGGCTGTTCCATTCCCATACCAGCCTCCCCAGCCAACCATGCAAGGTTAAAGTCCCTGTATGGTACAAGATGACACTAATGCCGCGTACACACGGTCGGAATTTCTGACAACAAATGTTCGATGTGAGCTTGTTGTCGGTAATACCGACCTTGTGTAGGCTCCATCGGACATTTGCTGTTAGAATTTGACAACAAAAATTTAAGAGCTGGTTCTTAGATTTGTTGTCGGAAATTCCGATCGTGTGTACACAATTCCGATGCACAAAATTCCACGCATGCTCGGAATCAAGCAGAAGAGCCGCACTGGCTATTGTACTTCATTTTTCTCGGCTCGTCGTACGTGTTGTATATCACCGCGTTCTTGACGTTCGGAATTTCCGACAACATTTGTGTGACCGTGTGCATGCAAGAAAAGTTTGAGCGAACATCCTTAGGAAAAAAATCCACGGTTTTGTTTTCGGAATGTCCGATCGTCTGTACATAAGGCTTTGCCCATAGACTGGAGCTTCGGATGGAGGAGGAGAGCACTGGAGCATGGAACCAGGTAAGATAGAGCCTCTTCAGCTCTTCCCCCTGGCTGCACCATTTAAAAGAGCTGTTTCTTATGCCGCGTACACACGACCGTATTTTAATGTCATTGTAAAAACGACGTTTTTCTCGACGTGATTCTTCTCAAACCTGCCTTGCCTACACACGATCATGAAAAAAAATGCTTGAGCAATGCGCGGTGACGTACAACACGTTCGACAACACGTACGACGACACTATAAGGGGGAAAACAGGGATTGACGCTCCAAACAGGCCCACCCCAAACACAAATCACCTTTCCAGGAACCGAGGGTGCTGGCAATGCACTAGGCAATGAAGAAAAAATGATGATCTGGACAGCCGCACTTAGGAGTGTTTACTCATAACTAGCTATGAGTAAACACTCCTAAGTGTGAAACGCGTTAGCTGTCCCTATCATTCTGTTGCTGTGACATGTAGTGCCTGTTTTCATTTTACTTTTTAAATAAAGCCACGTTGGATTAGAGTGCGGCTGTCCAGATCATCATTTTTTCTTCACTATAAAGGGAAAGTTCCATTCAGATGGCGCCACCCTTTGGGCTGCTTTTGCTGATCCTCGTGTTAGTAAAGTTTGGTGAGAGACGATTCGCGCTTTTCAGCCTCGTGCTCTTCAGTCCGTTACAGCGTGACGAATGTGCTATCTCCATTATGAACGCTAGTTTTACCAGAACGAGCGCTCCCATCTCATAACTTGCTTCTGAGTATGCGCATTTTTTTCACGTCGTTAAAGCCTACTAGGCTTGTGCAATTTGTTTCGTAACGAATTGAAATTCGTCCGAATTTAGCAACTTTCGGACATTCGGAAGCATTCGAATTTCCGAACAAAGCAATTACGAATAAGACCGAATCCGAAATAAATTATACCGCAAATAGCGAATGCCCGAATGTCTTCGGCATAATTCGTTATGAAAAAGTTACGAATGTACGAATCCATACGAAGCACAATAACACTCACTCTGCTCTGCTCTCTGCTTCTCCCACACCGTGCTGAACTCCCTCTCAAAATGGTGTACAGGGGCGGAGGTTATAGCCGCATGTAAAAAACGAAAGTAAAATACGAGATTTCGAATCCATTCGAAGCACAATAACACTCTGCTCTGCTCTCTGCTTCTCCCTCACCGTGCTGAACCCTCTCAAAATGGTGTACAGGGGCGGAGGCTATAGCCGCATGTAAAAAACGAAAGTAAAATACGAGATTTCGAATCGTTACAAATAACCGCTATGTATTTAGAAAAGTACAAATCCATTCGAAGCACATTAGGCATAATAGGCAGCGTCGTCGTGAGAGAGACACAGAAAATTACGAATCAACGAACCCAAAAAAAGTTACGAAAGTAGGAGTTGTGTCCAGAATCAACGAAAAACAACGTACTCTACCGAAAGTACGAACCCAAAAAAAGTTACGAAAGTAGGAGTTGTGTCCAGAATCAACGAAAAACAACGTACTCTACCGAAAGTACGAATTATAAAGCAACAAAAAATTCAACGAAAAATGTCGCTTGCAAAAATACGAATGAGTCCGAACACGAAAAATCCCGTCTAGCAAAATTACGAATGATTACGAATCAACAGGACCGGAAAGAAACGAACCGAAACGGAACGAATTTTTCCGTTGTGCACAAGTCTAAAGCCTACACACGGCCATTTTTCACGACGAGAAAAACGACGACGTGAAAAACGACGAGAAAAATTAGAGCATGTTCCAAATTTTTAATGGCCATTTTTCACGTCTCGAAAAATGCTCTGGAGCCCACACACGATCGTTTTTAATGACCAAATAAAAAAATGGCATTTTTCTCGTCATGAAAAACGGTCGTGTGTACGCGGCATTAGAAGAGCTACCACTGCCAAACAATGTTTTTCATTCAAAATACTTGGTTCAGAAGCTTGGTCACCCGCTGCACAATCTAGTACAACCCATCTGACAATATGCCACTACAGGAAACAGATACAGTGTGTTCTAACATTTCTTGTAGGTGGGTTCCAGGATCGCCATATTATCAGTTGACTAGGGCAAAACTGACAGTCCAACATTGGATTTATTTTTTCAATTAAAACCTCCTAGAAATAAAAAAAGCAGTTTAGGCTTCAATACTTACATTCAATCCAGAGCTGTCTCCTACAGTACTTTCTCGGCACAAAATGTCCTTGGTCTTCTGGGTTCAATGAGGCCTAGCATCATCAAACCTGGAACACTGGGAAGATGAATGCATATGAAGATAAATGTATATAATGATGCACAGAGAAGCATTGATGTCATCATGCTCACCCCACTTTCTGTATAATCCAGGACCATCCCCGCCAGAAAGAGATTAGAGGAAGGGAAGGACCGTGTGTGTCACATGACCCTTGTGAAGACATTGGAAAAGGGTAAGTATAAAATAAAAAGCAAAAAATACAGTAGTGGTCAGCATCCGGGAAAAGGAAGAGCAGTGAGGGGTTGGGGGCAAGCCCTGAAGTTGGGCTTAAAGCACCGAACAGGCAATTTGTGCTCAGTATATGCATCTAAGGCTTCATTTTAAGTTTTGATGAGAACAAACCTTTAACAAAAAGTAAAGTAGCCATTTTCTGTGAAGCTAATCTGAAGAAAGATAGATTGATGTCTTCTAGTTGATATTTTACTAGAGGCAAAATGCTATTAACTCGCTCTACAGGTTTTGCAGTGCCAGACAATCATTTGTGTAATAATAATTTCTTCAGTGGAGTTTATATAACCTCTAGAAGTTGGACTCCTACCAGCTGCCTTTAAAACTTTCATTTTTATAATGAAGTGAGTATCTTATGAGACTGTCTAGCACAGGTCCAGAAAGTACATTCTTGTTCCAGCGCACATGTACAGGATAATCAGAAAACGTGCATACAGAGAGGGCACACTGTACTGGGCTTTATCATACTTCAGGTGATTAAAGCTATAGCTTCCTACTTTCTTTAACAGATTGGAAACAATGATATTATTAGTATCAGTAGAGCCCTGTACACACGATCGGTTTGACTGATGAAAACCGTCCGATGGATGGTTTTCATCAGACCAACCGATCGTGTATGGTACCCATCGGTCTTTTTTCCATCGGTTGTAAAAAATAGAACTTGTTTTAAAATTTTCTGATGGATAAAAAACCGATGGGAATTTCCGATCGTCTATGGGCAAGTCCATCGGTTAAAAAACCCACGCATGCTCAGAATCAAGTCGACGCATGCTCAGAAGCATTAAACTTAATTTTTCTCGGCTCATCAGAGTGTTTTACGTCACCGCGTTTGGAACGGTCGGTTTTTTGACTGATGGTGTGTGGCCAAGACTGATGAAAAACAGTTTCATCGGATTTCCGATGGACAAATCCATCGGACGAAAATCCATAGGTTATCCGATCGTGTGTACGGGGCTTAAGTCTTTTTATATGTTATAATAGCTAGAAATGGGAAAATAGTAAAAACAAAATCTACTGGTGATCCATTTTCCCATCTTTTAAATATACAGCCATGCTCAAAAGTTTGCATACCGCGGCATTTATACAGTGATTATTGCTATAAAAATGCACTGATTACTGTGTAAATGTCACTGGCATGTGTTCCTATGTGTTCCCTATGTTCCCTATGTGTGTGTTCTAACTGTGGGGGATGGGACTGACTATAGGAGATGAGAGATTGTGGTTCCCAGCTCGTAGAACTCACAATCTCTGTCTCCTCACAGAATTGGGATGTGTGCGTTTACACACACACGTTCCTGTTCTGCCTCATGTGCCCGCGATCGCGTGTGGCCGGCAGTTATCGCGACCGCTGGTCACGAGCATCGGCACCCCCCACTGTGCAGCAGCCTCGCGCTCCTGATATCCCGCTTAAAGGGACCGACGTACAGCTACGACGGTTCGCGGGATCGTGCCGACATGCTGAAGTATAATGACGGCGGCTGGTTGGCAAGCGATTAAATAAAAGACAGTTTTTTGGCATGATTAGTCATATTTTCAATATTAATGCCAAAATGTCACAATTTCTGCCAGGGTATGCAAACTTTTGAGCACAACTGTATCATATTATGAAGTCTGAACTCTAGGCAGATATAAAAGACACACATTATTGCAGCTCTCTAATTATTAATAGATTATATTCTAGCCTGAATATGACTTGGTATCAGTCTTTTGCAGTCCCTGTACAGCAAAATAGATTGGGAGAGGAGAGGAAGAAACAGCACAAGAAGCCAATCAGTTCAATGTACTGACAAGGACCATACTCAAAAAAGGAGAAAGCAGAGTGACGGAGATCAGCTCACCACTGTGCAGGTTCTGCTTCTGTGTCCACTCACAAGCTGGAGGTGGACCCATGACAGTCTGGGCTTTAGGAAGTAGGTTGAATGAGGCTGGTCGCTATTCAACCCAAAAGACAGACTTTTTGTGGCAAAACAGAAGTACTGTGGGGAAAGGTTTCAAATTAAGGCCTCATGCACACTGGGCATCAAAAATGCTCCTCCATGGTGTATCCTTGCACGTATAGGCATTTACAGATGTTTATAGGCATTTAGAGACAGGAGCTTTTAGAGGCCAATAAAAAAACATCACTTGCCTGGTTAGGAGAAGAGCATACCAGCAGAAAAACGCAGAACGCGCATAAACGTGTGTAAAAGCTTTTAAATACGCCTAAGTGCTAGGTGCATTTAGTGCTTGAGGGCCAGTTCACGCCACATGCGGTCCAGTGCTTCTTTTTCTGCATCAAAAACACATGGAAAGTAGGTTATATGGTTTTCAATGGCATAGTTCACACCAGTGCTTGCAATTTTAGTGTGTTCCAGTTTCAGAAAAAAAAGTAGAACATGCTGCATTTTTCCTGCACTGGACTGTACTGGAACGCTGTAAAATGCATCAAAAACGCACTGGAATGCACATGTCCTTATTTAAGGTTAAGAAAAAAGAGGGAGAAAAATGCACTGGACTGCATTAAAAATGCATGAAAACCGCACTGGAACGCATCAAAAACGTGCATCAAGAAAAGCATCTGGAACGCATCTGGACTGCGGTTCTATGGTGTGAACTGGCCCTGACAGTTCATTTTTTTTCAGTTGGCCAGAATAAATTAATGTTCTTGCCAATGAAATGAATGAACGGCCAAATGCCTGACATGCCTGAACATGACAGCATTGCACAGAGCAGGTAAGTGTAGGCATGTTTGTTATTTTAATAGCAACAAAAAAAATCTTTACAATGATTTTAAGCTGCAAAGGGCAGTGGACAAGAGTGTTTTCATGCTGCAGTCACGATGCTTCATGACTGTAGCAAAAACTATACAACATGTCGCAATTAGCAGGTGGCAAGCCCACCAAACGCAACACATTTATGCAAACAGGCAAGTGAAATAAACACCCCGCAACCACGTGCAATGCAGGCAGGCAGTGTGGAAGAGCGGTGGATTTAGATGCATGTCCAAATCTAGCCTTAAGGATCAACACCTCCGGTAGTTCATGAATCCTACTCACTCTGCCCTCTCTTCCTGCCAGCATGTTCCCTGTCAGAACATATGCATATATCAGAGCCTAACCGACTCCTTCTGCTGCCCCTCTGCCTATCAGTCAGCTATAGGAGAAATGAGTGGAGAAATTATTTTTAATCTCCAGTGGTTGATTTAGATGGTATTAGAGCTGCGCGATTAATTGTCAAGAATCGTTATTGCAAATTTTTCCCTGTTGTGATCTTGACAAAGTATTTCCCGATCTTTTGTATGCAGAGAATTCTCTCTGCTCTCAGCCATCAAAAGAAAGAAAGAAAAAAATCTGGGCTGTCTGCCAAGTATCAGAACTTTCTTTATCAGTGGAAAGTTAAGTCTAAACATTGTAACAATTTGTCTTTTACATCAAAATAATAGATTTCTGTGTGTGATTAGATTTCTGTGTGTAAATTAGGAAAGTTTAACCACTTAAACACTAAGGGCTCTTTCACACGGGACTAATCAGTAATCATCCGCCCCGTGAACCTGAGCTTGCTCAGCGGGGATCGCTCCGTTGACCCACACTGTGCAGGGACCGCCCTGTCAGAGCGCCGCTCTCCCCTATGGGGGATCGGATGACGACAGACCGTAGAGTCCGTTGTCATCCGATCCGCAGACGGATGGAAAAATAGGGTTTTCCTCCGTCACACTTTGGCGGATCGGAGCTGGTCGGATGTCAGCGGACATGTCATCGCTGACATCCGTGGCTCCATGGGGGTACATGGAGCATCCGTTCAGGTCTGCCTAAAAAACTGACAGGCGGACCTGAACGTGTGAAAGAGCCCTAAACCTTTTTCTGACATTTGTTGTTTTCAAGTTAAAATCATTTTTTTTGCTAGAAAATTACTTAGAACCCCCAAACATTATATATTTTTTAGTAGAGACCCTAGAGAATAAAATGGTGGTTGTATTTTATGTCACACTGTATTTGCGCAGCTGTCTTTCAAATGCAATTATTTTTAAAAAAATTACTTTAATGAATTAAAAAAAAACAAAAAACTAACCAGTAAAGTTAGCCCAAATTTTTTTTGTATAATGTGAAAGATTTTACACCGTGAGAATCGTGATCTTTATTCTAAGCAAAAAAATGTGATTCTCATTTTGGCCAGAATCGTGCAACTTCTTCTTTTGGCTCAAATCACAAATTCTGCGTTTGCTAGTGTTGTCCAAAGCAGGCACGATGACTTGGTACTGGCAGCAGTCTTCTGTGATTATAATAAACTAACATCCAATGACGTTCATTAGTTATTCCGATAAACATCACATCTAAAAATAAATTGCAGACATAGGTAAGTAGCTATTATGATGAATTATTTAATACTAAATCTTGTTTGGTAATATTTACCTTTGAACGTCGCTTTTATAGACAGGGCATAGAAGAGAAGCCAGACAGAGATAACTGTGTATTATTACATAGGGTGCTGACAAGAATCTCGGGCTACTTTAGATCTCTCCAATTTGGTATAGAACAACGTCGCTGTTACAGACTGAAATATCACATTGTGGAACTGTGAGAACATTTTTTCATCTTCTGCAATTAATTCCCTTCCAGTTCTTTCTCAGCTGTAGCCCAATCAGTGCCATTGTTTTTGTTGGCAGGATAATGCTATTTGGGTAGGGCTCATCCATCTGCAGGTTACTTGTTTGCTGAAATTAAACACCACAAATGGTTTCAATTATGAGCCATTCTGCTCCAAGAAAGTTACTGCAGTTAGTTCAGACAAGAGTAATTCATAATATACCACACAGACAATAAATACTGCTACTAAAACATATACAGAAACACAGCGCATTGAGAGAACTGTACACTTAGCTAGAGAGGATTTTCCCATGGACAAACGCTGTTTTACCCTTTCCAGGCTAAAGCAGGATATACACGGCCCCAAAATCAATCGGTTCAGCGGGAACTGGATGAATTTCGGTCCAGGTGTACCACTGTCTGCTCAACAGAAGCCGGTCATTGGACCGACTTCTGTCTAAAGGTCCTGCTGGAAAACCAGCATTCGATGGACCAGCCAATAGCTGCATCGCTGATCCGTGTATTCTGCCGGGGGTGGGGGGAGGTTTGGAAATCTGTCAGGTTTTTACCTTCAACATGCAGGTTGAACTAAAAGAAAATGCAATGTTTTTGTTTTGTTTTTTTCACAGAAAGCGTTTTAGTCAAAATTTGCCAATAACATTATAGATCACAAAAGTATTGGTAATAGTGTACAGTGTACCAAGTAAGATGGTACATTGTCATATACAACTTTCATAGGAAAAGGAAAAAAACAATCTCATCTATTCAACAAAAGTGTATACAAAATGTACACGTCTACCATAACTCCCGACTTTCTGGTTAGAAAAATTGCCGCTCCCCCAGTCTAGTCTATGTTGTTAACATGTGTGAGATGGCCTCAGCCTTTCATCACTCCACACGCCACGCTCTGATATGTTTCTCACCACCCACAGTAAGCCCTGGTAGGCTTGTGGAGTGGTGTAATGGCCCGTACACACGATCCGAAAATCGGGCGAAAAATACCGCTTTTGACGCGATCGTACGATAATCGGATAGTTAATACAAAGCTTTCGAAAGCTGATCACGACAGTTCATCCAATATTATCGAATGGGGCAAGCACAAAAAAAATTCTTGGATGATACCAGATCGTAGGATTTTCGCTTAATCAGTACAGTTGTCTGAAAATACACTAGAAATACAACATGAGGCTTAAGCTATCTAACACATGTTAACAACATAACCTGGACTGGGAAAGCAGTGATTTTTCTAAGCATACTACACACTACTGGATGGTGATATTTCATGCCAGCATGCCATTTCTACGGGACAATATATACAGTATATCTTTATTTTTTTCTTAGAAGGCCTTACAAGTATAAGCAGGTCCCAACTTTCTGGGATACGTAAAGGGAACACTTTAAAAGTGTGACGTTTCAGGAAAAAAACTTTCCACAGCCCCCTGCGTATAACACGCAGGCACAGTTTACCCTCTATTTTCAGGGTAAAAAAGTGAGTGTTATACGCCAATAAATACAGTGTATATATATATATATATATATATATATATATATATATATATATATATATATATGTATTTTTTTATTTATTTTTTTGTTTTATTTCTGCAAGTACAGAAAAACTCCTTTTGATTCTGGTAGAAATCCTTGTAATTAGGGATGACCTTTGGGTTCTGATTTAATGCAAGTTTGCCCTAAAGCCAGCCTGTTTGCCGGGTGGGTTCAGGGGAAGAAACTTGCCATCTTTGTCCCATTTGCCTGTCTGCCCAAACCTCTGGCTGATGTAGCCAGAAGTCTGTCAACAATGTCACCCGGGATCCCCACCAGATGGTTTACATTTTAGGTGATGGGGATTTTTTACATGAGGAGTAGGAATGAGGCGGGAAGATCTTCAGGCAAGAAGGGTCCTCTTGGCAGTGGGTCAACATTGTTGGGCATTGTTCATCTTGGGCCCTTTCTCCATCAACATGAGGAGTAGGAATGAGGGGGAAGATCTTCAGGCAAGAAAAATCATCTTGGCAGTGGGTCAACATTGTTGGGCGATGTTCATCTTGGGCCCTTTTCTCATCAACATGGGGACCTCTAAATTCCCTAAAGGTTTTATTTTTCATATGGTGTGTGCCAGCCCTTTAAGAGAAAAAAAACAGCTTATGTCCCCTTACAACATCTTAAAAGACTCTTATCCAGGCATGCTGTCTGTTTAAAGGGGTTGTAAACCTTCGTGCTTTTTTACCTTAATGCATCCTGTGCATTAAAGGGACACTAAAGGTTCCTGTTTAAAAAACAAAAAAAAAAAACAAACATGTTATACTTACCTCCACTGTGCAGCTCGTTTTGCACACAGTGGCCCCGATCCTGGTCCACTGGGGTCCCTCGGCGGCTGTTTCGGCTCCTCCCCGCATCAGCTAACCCCTTCCTGGGAAGCGCTCTCCCAAGGGGGTTAGCTTGTGGGCCATAGCCGCCGACTGTATCACACGGCCCCGCCCCCCGGTGCGCTGCGTCATTGCATGTGATTGACAGCAGTGCGAGCCAATGGCTGCACTGCTATCAATCTAGCAAATCTAGCCAATCGACGGCCAGACTCCAAAGAAAAGAGGACGCAGTGGGACGCGCACAGTAGATTCGTGGCTCAGGTAAGTAAAACGGGGGGCTGGCGGGGCCGTCATTGCCAGGTTTTTTTCACCTCAATGCATAGGATGCATTAAGGTGAAAAAAACGAACCTTTACAACCCCTTTAAGGTGAAAAAACACCTTGCAGTGTCCAGTGCCCCCATTTTCCTTACCTGAGCCTCGAATTTCCATGGGCGTGTCCTGCTCTCCACGGAATTCTGGCTTTGATTGGATAGATTGATAGCAGCGCAGCCATTGGCTCCCGCTGCTGTCAATCAAATCCAACGAGGGGGGGCAAGTCATACACTCGGCGTCTATGGATGTCGAGTGTATGACTCAGGAGCACGCCTGCAAGGTAACCCCCTTGGGAGAGCGCTTCTCTGAGGGGGTTATCTAATGCGGGGAGGAGCCGCGAGAGCCGCAGAGGGCCCCCAGAAGTGGAGGATTGGCGCCACTCTGTGCAAAACAAACTGCACAGTGGAGGTAAGTATGACATGTTTGTTATTTTTATTTTATTTTTTTAAACGAAACTTTAGTATCACTTTAAGGAATTATTTAGTGATGGTGTCAGATAAATATATTTTTTATTGTACTTTAAAGTTAGAATTTTAAATGTTCTTCTGGTTTGTTCCCAGTAATAACATTTCTTCCTGTGTCGGACAGACTCCAATATTGCATGATAAAACAGTTTATCAGTCAAAACAGTGTCTTGCTGGATGAAGTGGTGACAGTGCTTCAGCAAGTGAACTCTGAACATTGTCTTCTCTGTCAGTAGACACAGTACACAAGACATCAACCAAACCCCTTCAGTGATTTGTCTACTATCTCCTTGTGCTGTACTTTATAGCGTGTTGGCAGCTTGACACCTAATTAATTTTGCATACATTCTGATAATATCTTCAGACATGCAGTCAAATATTACCCACAAAACAGTGAATACTGGGTTTAAATAAAAAAATAAAAAATCGAATACTTTTGTATATATCGTATGTAATTTAGCATATATATATATATATATATATATATACTGTATGTATTATTTATGTGGCTTCCTCTCCAGTCCGAGGTCCACGTCTGTCTGAATTGCCTTGGTTTGCATTGGATCTGAACTGGGGTGGGGTGTTGTTCATTCATAAGATTATATTAAACTTTTTTGGGCTACGTACTTTTTTTTTTTTCATCATTTGTTGCATCTCTGCGCTGCTAATTACTATCTTAATTACTCCTCTTTGCAGTAATTTCCTGTCTATATGCACTCTGGTGATGGCTGCATGGCATTTCTCCAGTTTCCTGATGGTGACAACAGTGGACTATGCCTGTGTATGTATATTGAAATATAATGTTATGTAACGTATATTGAAACAGCCACTTATAATCTCCATCAGAAGCTCAGGTGACAACCCTGCCACAGAAAAGGCCTTAACAAGAACCACTTAGCAGGATCATCAGGCATACCTCCCAGCTTTCTGAGGGACACTTTTTAGCACACAGTATATAGACAAAGTATACATCTCCACCATGGCCATTGTTACACGGACCACAAAGGTCTAATTATGCAGAAAGTGCTTTTCTGACCTCTTATTTTTTCTTGATATTGGCTTTACAAAATAACAAAACGCACTATAGAGGTTGGATAAAAAGTTTAGTGCAGCATAATACTTGGTTTTGGCAGTCAAATTTTAAATTTTGTACAAAGATATACACATCCAGGGCCGCTGATAAGGGGGGACCACCAGTCCTCCTGTAGGGTGCCCGGGCACACAGGGGGGCCCAAAACAGCAGGGGGAATTAGTGTGGTTTGGCGGAGGGGCAGTTACAGAAGGATGCCCTGTGCAGCTCTCTGCAGCAGCTGAAAGCCAGTTTCTCCCCCTTCTGCCAGGTTTCAGCTGCTGCAGGGAGAGACACAGACACAGGGCATCATTCCTGTAATTTCTTCCCGACACTGATTTCCCTCCCTGTTCTTCCTGCTTCTGACCCCCCCCCTCCCCGTGTGCCCCCTTGTCACTGTGAATATAATTTTTTTTATGTAAAAAACAAATAAAAAAGGGCTAATTCACACAGGTTCTCTTTTATGTTCGTGTCCACTAATGATTTTAGTGTATTTTTTGTGAAAATGTGGTCTTGATATATTGGGGGGGGCCCTGCCAGGTAGGCTGTACGGGGCCCCGTGATTTCTAACAGCAGCCCTGTACACATCTGATTAAAAAGATGGATAATTGAGGCTGCACGAGGGACGATGGGATTTGGTTTCAACAGAGGGACAGTCCCTCCAAATGAGGAACAGTGGGGAGCCATGCATCAGATATTGTTATAATGAAAGCTGCAAGTTTAAAAATTTAAATTCATTAACATGTTAAAGCTTGCAGGAGATTTTAGTGACTGGATTTACACAAGTCTTTCAGGTGTAAATAGTATCTATACTGGGAACATCATAATTAGGCATGTAGTCCTCTGAAGTCATTTGAATTATTGTTCGCTGTCTGATGAGCCAAGAAGCAAGAACTCAGCTGTAAATTGTTCCTGATAATTACTTAAAAACTGTAACTGTGAGAAAAATAATCATCAGAGACTATTCACAGAGATGTAATCTGTAAAGCCCTGTACACACGATCAAATTTCCTATGGATTCTAATCTGATGGATTTTTCCATCGGAAATCCGATGAAGCTGACTTCCATCAGTCTTGCCTACACACCATCAGTCAAAAAACCGACCGTTCCAAACGCCGTGACGTAAAACACTCCGACAAGCCGAGAAAATGCTTCTGAGCATGCGTCGACTTGATTCTGAGCATGCGTGGGTTTTTTGTCTGATGGAGTTCCACACAGACGATCGGAATTTGCTATCGTTTTTTTTTTCCCATCGGAAAAATGTAAAACATGTTCTATTTTTACTCACCAATGGAAAAAAGACCGATGGGGCCCATACACGATCGGTTTGTCTGATGAGAAAAGTCCATCGGACTGTTTTCATCGGTAAAATCGATTGTGTGTACACGGCATAAAAGTATCAGCCTAGTTTTACATATAACTTATGGTAAAGATCTTTTCTGAGATTCAGTTGTACAGGAGCAAAGATCACAGCAGTTACAAGAGCAGTTTACTGGGGTAAAACCTCATAGGTAATTTTTATGTAGCCTACTCCATGAAAATGATTTGTTCTGTCTCAGACAAATGTAGTAGCTGTAGGTATATGCTGTTGTCAAGTTTTTTTTTTTGTTTTTTTTTGTGAATGACAGCACTGCTCCCCAGTTGCTGTCATTAACACATCACAAGCCTCTAGCTACTACTGTAGTCATCTTCTCAGAACCAGCTGGCGGCTGCTGAAGGTTTGCAGACTCAGTCTTTTAACGGTAGCAGAGTAAGTAGATGAGGCATTGCTGCAGAATTGAGAGTGGGTGCAGGATGTTGGGGGCTCAGTTTTTAATCTGTACAATCATGTTGCACCAGAGGCACCCACTACTCACTCCACTGGGGCCTGCCTAGTACACAGGGCTCACTAAGGTTCACTCACCGGCAATGAGTATCAACCAGAGACCTCACAGAATTATGAGTCTCCCCACCAATAACACGTATGGTTTGTCAGTGGCAAGGAGCCATACTGGCAGGCTCACTCACCATGATCCTGGTCTCTCTTGACAACTCTTGAATACAGGATCTTGCAGGGGATACCTGTCACTTCAGGTCTAAATACTTCTTGTGGTTCTAAGATAGCACTTTTCCCTGCCTATCCACCATTGGCCCATAGCTATACCATTGGGTACCCAAAACAAATAAATTAGTGTTACCAGTGCCACGAAGTCCTGTGTAATTCCTCCCCAGCAGCTGCTCAAAAATGTGTTTCCTACTATATGCACATCTAAATCACAGTGTAATGAATATAGTGAGCATCAAACCAAATAATAATGAAAACAAGTGCAGTAAACCTACTCACATACATACAAAAAAATATTGAGTTGTTTAAAGTGGATGTAAACCCTCCATACACCCAGTGAAGTGAACAGCCTCAGATGATACACAGAGATAAAACCAATCTCCCCCTACATAGGTTTTACATGTATATCTGCTGTGTTCACATTTATATATTGTTTAGAAAGTTGAGATCGTGTTGCGAGATTTTCTCTTTCTGGTTAACACAGAGTGTGATGTCTGGGCATACAGCCAAGATAGCTAACATTGCTGATTGGAGGAAAGGCACACACCCTCTCTCCTCATAGGCAGAGACTCTTAGAGGTGTTTTGTAATAGGACCTGCTCCCTGCTAATCTATTTTAGCAACCTCCCCGGACAGAAGATTCAGGCTGCTTTTGTCTAAAAAGTCTAAGAATTTGTCAGGAGTTATCAGGCTGATAACAGAGGAACTGTTCAGGAGAGAGCTATTGGACTTAGGTCACTGAAGAGAGATAACAAAATACTGCAGATATATGTGCCCAGCTCAAATTTCATGAATCGGGTTTACATCCACTTTAAGATAACACCCCAACTACACAGTGAAACAGCCATATACAGTATTTCCAATTCTCCTAATACTTTAGAGCCCATTCACACAGGGGCAACACGACTTCCAGCTCGATTTTATGAGGCAACTCAGACACGACCTGAGTATGAATCACAGCTCGACCTGGAGCTATTTACAAGGCAACTCCAAGTTGCCTGCAGGACAGGAGACATTCCAGTGGCCAATCAAACAAGAATCAGCTCTGTGGGAGGGAGGGGGGAGGGAGAGGTTTGCAGGAGAAATATATGTTTTCTTCCTGGAGAGTTGCTCCTATTAAGACAGTGAGAGGCGACTCCCATTGAAATGAATGGTTACAGGTCGCCTAGGAGTCGGATTGAAGTAGTACAGGGACCTTTTTTGAAGTCGGAGCGACTGCAGTAGTGTGCATAAGGACGGCTCCATTAACTTACATTGATTTCTTCAGCCAGCGCGACCTGAGGCGACTAGGGGCGACCTGGGGCGATTTGGAGTCGGATCCAAAGACGCCCCTGTGTGAATGGGCTCTTTATAGTGCTCCAATATTTGTGTCCATAAATTGTAGCTTGTGCTTCAAATCTATAAAGTGGTGTGTTTCAAACACGAATAAACTTAGTGCCCCCTTGCGGAACTATGACAAAACAGTGTTGTGATACCACGTGCCCCATCTGGGTATTGCTGTGGAAATTAAAGTACGCTATGCGCAATCAACTTCGCTTGCGCTAATAAATGCATTTTTCAGCTCTTTTGGATAAGGCAATTGAGCGCGCTCGTGGTTACCAAGTAAAACAGACACAGCAGCTGTTATCACATTGGAAGCTCCTCAGTAAGTCCTGGGAAACAATGGGAACTCCGTTTATTTAGAGGACTTTGAACAGCGGGAAACAAAAGAGACTTGGTGACTATACAGTTCAGCCAATCAAGCCCATGTATTCATTCAAAAAGTAGGTGTTATACAAAACTCAACCAATGAAAACACATGTGTACATTCAAAAAGAACAATGACTAGGGGAGTGTCTGGTTGCGCCTGTGCAGACCAGTGTGCACAATTTCCTGCCGTTTGTACTTGAAAACTGTGCTCCACAGATAACAAAGAAACCTACGTGTAGTGGGATTGGCGCCTAAGAAATCGCAAACGCTGTTCCGACCAACCTTGCGCACACATTCCCGCTTCTACCATTGGTGTGAATCCTTATTCTGCATTGTTCAGAGAACAATGCATAGCCAGATTATACTACCGTTCCTATGGACGTGAGGCTATCTGCAGGGACACACTACAGTCTCTCCACGTGGTCATCAGACACATAGAAAGACACAAGCGTACATCCCCCTGCAAATGCAGATAGGTATCAAACCGATAATGTCTTCGCAGAGCGAACATATCCCCACCAAACAAACAAACAAATCTGTGCATAATGCAGGGGCCCTCGCTGGTGGACATATCTGTGCAGGGCGAACACCTCTCCTCATCCACAGGAAGGTTTTTATTACCAATGGCCAACAGTGCAGGTTCGCTCGGGTTCGCTCTCTTTTTTTTTTTAATCGGATTCTTTTTTATTTTTATAGCGGTTCGCTCTTATGAACGAGCCGCAAGTAGAACTGACACTGGGAGACACTGTAACAATACATATTGAATGCATCTTAATACAAGTTTTACAACAGTATACAGTAGACTCAACAGAGACTTTTGACCCTACGGATGAATTGAATCAAGTAACGCTCTACTAGACGTGGGATTCCACCACTCTGTGCCAAAACCGTAACCAGAACTCTCCACACCAGGCTCCTTTTTTTACAGATGTAATAGGGACTGTTGGGAGAATTGTAAATACTATATATGGTTGCTTTGCTGTGTGTAGTTGGTGTGTTAATTAATATAACTTAAACACCAGAATATTTTTTATAGATGTAACACAGACAAGTGCTACAGTATTGGATACTGTGAGGGGGTTAACTCGGTAGCGGGTGTGTGTGACCCCCTGGTTGGGCTCCCCACACAAAAACAGGGCCAGCAGACGGAGGTTGTGGTTTTCAAAATCAAAAGGTGCGGTTTATTTCTCTATGTACAGTGACAAAAACACAGCAAAGCCAAAAAGAAACAAACAAAATAAATCCTGGTCAGTTTGACCTCTGACTAAACATGCAGGTTTCCTAAACTAACAACTGGGATCAGCCTAGTGCTGTCCTAGTCCCTAAGTCCCTGGTTTAGTAAAAGTCCAAACAAATAGCCACACAGGCTTTGCCTCACCGCACAGGGGTTCACTCTCCCTAGACAGTCCACACAGGTCTGGTTCCAGGCATGAGCTAACATCTAATGAATCTGGGAGTTTCTTATAGAGGCCTAAATGAGCTGACAAGGTTCAGCTGGTCTCATCAACTCCCTGTCTGCACGACGCCCAGCCCTCTCCCTAGAGGTATGAGTCATCCATGAGCACACTAGCCTTATACAACTCTCCACCTAGTTGTACAAATCGGCGTAAAGCCTGAATCTGGGCGAAATATATCTACCCCCCTGGATGCAACCAGGTGACTTTACCTTCCTGCTGTCACATACCCCCCCCTCTTGTTTTAACCTCGGGGTTGGAACACCAGCAATCAGGCATTCATGTACTCGAGACAAAGCATCCACATTCCCCATTTGAACGCCAGGGCGATGCTTTACTGTGAAGTTGAATTCCTGGAGGGCCAGGAACCACCTATTCACTCTTCTATTTGTTTCCTTGTTTTGAGCCATCCACTTTAACGGAGCGTGATCCGTAACCATGTCAAAGTGCCTACCTAGCAGATAGTACCGAAGGGAATCTAGAGCCCACTTCACCGCTAAACACTCCTTTTCAACCGTGGCGTAATTTACCTCATGGGACTTCAACTTCCTGCTGAGGTAAATGACTGGGTGCTCTTCCCCGTTCCAGACCTGGGACAATACTGCTCCTAACCCCACATCTGACGCATCACTTTGTACGACAAAGTCTTTAGAGAAGTCGGGTGAGTACAACACTGGCTGGCTACATAAGGCTTGTTTCAAGAATTGGAATGCTGCCTCAGCCTCGGGGGTCCATTTAATCATGACCGACCCTTTCCCTTTCGTCAGGTTGGTTAGGGGCACAGCCTTAGAAGCAAAGTGGGGAATGAAGCGCCGATAATAACCCGCGATTCCCAGAAAGGCTCGTACCTGCTTCTTGCTGTTGGGACGTGGCCAACTCTGGATGGCCTCGACTTTGTTGAGTTGGGGTTTTATTACTCCCCTGCCAATGGTGTACCCAAGATATTTGGCCTCCTCCTGCCCAATGGTACACTTCTTGGGGTTAGCCGTAAACCCCGCTTCCCGAACAGAGTCCAGGACTGCTTGCACTTTTGGCAGATGTGAGGCCCAATCTGTGCTATGGACAATTACGTCATCCAGGTAAGCCGCAGCATACTTCCGATGGGGCCTCAGCATCTGGTCCATTTTCCGCTGGAATGTGGCCGGCGCATTCTGTAACCCGAACGGCATTCTCTTATATTGGAACGCCCCGTCTGGGGTTACAAATGCGGTTTTCTCTTTGGCCGACTTGGCCAGGGGAATTTGCCAATACCCTTTTGTGAGGTCAAGAGTCGTCATGTATCGGGCTGTTCCCAGCCGGTCGATCAACTCATCTATACGTGGCATGGGGTAGGTGTCAAATTTTGTAACTTTGTTCAACTGACGAAAATCGTTACAAAATCGCCAGCTCCCATCCGGTTTAGGCACCAACACAATGGGACTAGACCAATCACTTTGGGACTCCTCTATCACCCCTAAGTTCAGCATTTTCTGTACTTCCTCCCGTATTGCCTCCCGTCGGGCCTCTGGGATCCGATAGGGTTTTAACTTCACCCTTTCACCGGGCGGGGTAATAATATCATGCTCTACCCCAGATGTTTGTCCCGGCAGCTCAGAGAACACCTCCTTGTTGCGAAGCACAAACTCCTTAACCTCCTGTTGTTGGGGTTGTGACAAGGTGGCTGCTATTCCAACCTCCGGAATCACGCAACCAGTTTGAGCTGGTGACCAAGTTTCTGCGACTAGGGACTCTCTATCCCTCCAGGCTTTCAACAGATTAACGTGATATATCTGTTCGGGCTTTCGCCTTCCTGGTTGTCTGACCTTGTAATTCACTTCGCTCACTTTTTCCATTATCTCGTAGGGGCCTTGCCATTTGGCAAGGAATTTACTTTCAACCGTAGGGACAAGTACCAATATCCTATCCCCCGGGGAAAAGGTACGGGTCTTTGCTCCACGGTTGTACACTCTCTGCTGTGCCAACTGCGCTTGGGCCAAATGTTCCTTCACGATGGGCATTACCTGTGCAATTCGATCTTGCATCAGGGCGACATGCTCAATCACACTCCTGTGGGGAGAACTCTCACTTTCCCAAGTTTCCTTGGCAATATCCAACAGCCCTCTTGGGTGTCTCCCATACAGTAACTCAAAGGGGGAGAATCCCGTAGAGGATTGGGGCACCTCCCTAATAGCAAACATCAAATAAGGAAGTAGACAGTCCCAATCCTTTCCATCTCTATCCACCACTTTCTTCAACATTTGTTTTAGGGTTTTGTTGAATCTTTCAACCAGCCCATCGGTTTGGGGGTGATACACAGATGTACGCAATTGCGTCACTTTGAACAATTTACACAGCTCTTTCATAACCCGGGACATAAAGGGTGTACCTTGGTCCGTAAGCAGTTCTTTACAAATACCCACCCGGCTAAAAACAAGAGATAGCTCTTTGGCTATGGTTTTGGCCGAGGTATTTCTGAGAGGGATCGCTTCTGGATAACGGGTGGCATAGTCCATTATAACCAATATGTACTGGTGCCCCCTAGCGGACTTGATTATAGGACCTACCAAATCCATTGCGATTCTCTCAAACGGGACCTCAATGATGGGTAGAGGGACCAGCGGGCTACGGAAATGTGGCATCGGGGCCGACCTCTGACACACAGGGCAGGAGGAACAATAATTTTCTATGTCCTTCATCACCCCAGGCCAATAGAATCTCTGTAATACCCTCTCTCGGGTTTTCTCTGTCCCCAGATGACCTCCAAGAATGTGCCCATGGGCCAACTCCAACACCAACTTCCTGTAAGGTTTGGGCACCACCAGCTGCTCAACGGTTTCTTCTGCCCTTTTTGCCACCCGATACAGTAGGTCCTTCTCTACGCTGAAGTATGGGTAAGTGCAGGTATTATCTGGGTTCACTAACTCGCCATCTATTTCCACTACGTTTTCCCGTGCCTTTATTAGGGCGGGGTCTTTTAACTGTTCTGTGGCAAAATTTTCCCTGTGAACCTCCAGATCAGAAAACTCCACAGACGGTAGGTTTTCGTCTGAGGAGGTGGGCTCCTCTCCAGTTTCTTGAGTCTCCCCTGCCAATACTGACAAGGGAAATTCTGGAGAGTCCTCACCACTCTCAGAGGAGTTCTGGCTATCACATTCCTGGTACATAGGGGCACCAGTGGGGGGCTCAGGATCATCCCACAGTTCCCAGAACTTCGGAAAATCCCTTCCCACAATGGCGTCATGCGGTAACTGAGATACTAAGCCCACTGGATGAGAGAGGGTACCTTTGGGGGTCTCGAAACACACTGTAGTCACTGGATACTCTCGGGTGTCCCCATGCACACAAATAACAGCTACCTTGCTATTCCCAGAGACCTCTGTTTTAACTAACTCAGCCTTTATCAGGGTCACAAGGCTACCTGAATCCAGCAATACCACAACATTTCTACCATTAACACACATTTTGCATAAATGTTTCTCAGTTCCTCGAATGGCAGTGCATGCGACTGTCGCACACAGCGACTGACGTCTGCCCGTCAGAAAGTCACACTGCATGGGTTCCTCCACAACCGGGCAATTGGCTGCAATATGTCCCGCTTGCCGGCAGCGGTAGCAAACGATCCTTCTTGCGGCCTCTTGAGCCGCTGATTTCCCAGGCTGTTCTCGCCAAACTTGGGGTAGAGCTCCCACCCTCTCACTCTCTCCACCCTCACCCCTTGGAATCCTCTTATCCGCCCCTGGGGATGGTCTGGTCTTAGGGTGGAAAGTCCGAGAGTCTCTGGAAGAGGCCGTCAGGTTCTCTGTAGCCAAGTATCTCTCTACACGATCCACAAGTTTACCGGCCGTTTCTGGGTCTCCGTGGCTTACCCACTTTTGAATGGCGGTAGGAAGAGCTCTCAAGAAACGATCCATCACAACACGTTCCACAATCTCCGGTGCGGACAAAGTCTCTGGCTGTAGCCACTTCCTGCTCAGGTGAATGAGATCATACATTTGAGACCTGGGGGGTTTTCCAAGCTGGAAAGTCCAGTTATGCACACGCTGAGCCCGGACAGCCAGGGTGACACCCAGCCTTGCCAATATTTCAGCTTTTAGCATCACATAGTCTTTTGCTTGGTCAGGCTCTAGGTCATAGTAAGCCTTCTGCGATTCACCAGTTAACAGAGGAGCCACCAGTCCAGCCCACTGCTCCTCAGGCCACTTTTCTCTTTCAGCAGTCCTTTCAAATGTGGTCAAAAATGCCTCTGGATCATCCTCTCCAGTCATTTTTGTCAATAAACGACTCACCCCAAAGGACGCGGTATTAGTGGGACGGCTTTCCTCACTGGTCTGCGGACGTTGCTGCATTACTGCTTCCATTTGTTGTAGTCTCTGCTCTTGCTTCTGTAACAGGTCTATGAAGCGGGCCTCAGATTGCTGCTGGGCTTGTTGATGAGCTTGCTGCTGGGCTGCAAGGCTCCTTTGCAAACCTGCATTTGTCTGCTGTTGATTGGCATTTGCTAGAGCCAGCTGTTTCAGTATCTCCTCCATGCTGGCTTAAAAAAAACTGCCACTGGTTCTCCACCAACTGTGAGGGGGTTAACTCGGTAGCGGGTGTGTGTGACCCCCTGGTTGGGCTCCCCACACAAAAACAGGGCCAGCAGACGGAGGTTGTGGTTTTCAAAATCAAAAGGTGCGGTTTATTTCTCTATGTACAGTGACAAAAACACAGCAAAGCCAAAAAGAAACAAACAAAATAAATCCTGGTCAGTTTGACCTCTGACTAAACATGCAGGTTTCCTAAACTAACAACTGGGATCAGCCTAGTGCTGTCCTAGTCCCTAAGTCCCTGGTTTAGTAAAAGTCCAAACAAATAGCCACACAGGCTTTGCCTCACCGCACAGGGGTTCACTCTCCCTAGACAGTCCACACAGGTCTGGTTCCAGGCATGAGCTAACATCTAATGAATCTGGGAGTTTCTTATAGAGGCCTAAATGAGCTGACAAGGTTCAGCTGGTCTCATCAACTCCCTGTCTGCACGACGCCCAGCCCTCTCCCTAGAGGTATGAGTCATCCATGAGCACACTAGCCTTATACAACTCTCCACCTAGTTGTACAAATCGGCGTAAAGCCTGAATCTGGGCGAAATATATCTACCCCCCTGGATGCAACCAGGTGACTTTACCTTCCTGCTGTCACAATACATAGAGAGAAATCATGGACTTTTTAGGCACCAATATATTAAAAAGATAAAATTTTTATTATAACACATTTCCAAAATATCTTAAAAGCATATAAAAAGTGAATACAGACTTTTGCAAACAATAATCATCACAACCAAGTCTAACCGCTGGGCCAGGGTCGGTAGATGTAACAACCACTGGGAATATCCCTTAGCAGAGTGGAAGCAGAATAGTGATTTGGAGATGAAAGCTCTACATGTTTCGTGATAAAACGCTTCTTCAGGAGCTTATTACTATTTTATACATGGGTAAGTATGCATATGTCTAGTGGCCCGAGGATAGGTTTCTTCAATATGAGCAGTCCAGCAGACACACAAGAGGTGGATACTAACATTGGCTTGTAATAAGCTTGCAAAATTTAGATGTTTAGTCTCAAATAATGAGCATGTATCAGTACTACAGTATGTGTATAGGGTTCCCTGGGGTAGCCTTATTAACCACTTCAATACAGGGCATTTTCACCTCCTTCCTGCCCAGACAAATTTATATTATTCAGCGCTGTCGCACTTTGAATGACAATTGCGCGGTCATGCAACAATGTACCCAAATGAAATCTTTATTTTTTTTCCCCCCACAAATAGAGCTTTCGTATGGTGGTATTTGATCACCTCTGCGGTTTTTATTTTTTGCGCTATAAACAAAAGAAGAGTGACAATTTTGAAAAAAACTCAATATTTTTTACTTTTTGATTTAATAAATATCACATTTAAAAAAAACAAAAAAAAAAACAAAACATTTTCCTCAGTTTAGGCCGATATGTATTCTTCTACATATTTTTGGTAAAAAAAAAAACTCAATAAGCATATATTGATTGGTTTGCGCAAAAGTTATAGCGTCTACAAGATAGGGGATAGATTTATAGCATTTTTTTTCTTACTAGTAATGGCGGTGATCTGCGATTTTTATTGCGACCGTGACGTTGCGGCGAACATATCGGACACTTATGACACATTTTTGGGACCATTCACATTTTTACAGCAATTAGTGCTATAAAACTGCACGGATTACTGTGTAAATGTGACTGGCAGGGAAGGGGTTAACACTAGGGGGCGATCAAGGGGTTAAATATGTTCCGTAGGGAGTGATTCTAACTGTAGGGGGCGGGGACTCATAAGGGGAGGAGACCGATCTGTGTTCCTCTGTACTGGGAACACACATCGGTCCCCTCTCCTCTGACAGTAAGCACACAGATCCACGGTCCTGCTGTGATCACGGACATTGCGGCCGCCGAACACGTGCACCGAAACCGAGCGATGCGGCGGGTGCGTGCCCCCTAGCCAGCCCAGGATGTCATATGATGTCCCCCCAGGATGGGAGATCCCTCCTGTGGATGTCATATGTACATGGGCGGGATGTGAAGTGGTTAAAACAGAACTATGGGATTTAAAACAAATGAACCTACATATTCAACTCCACGCTCAGCTGCTCAGGATAATTTGACCAGGTGATTATCCTTTGCATTTATTGTTAATGTATATGTAGCGGGTATTTGATTTTAGGGGAGGCATCTGGGTGGTAGTGCAACCCAGATGCATTGATTGTCAGGGAATCTGAGACCCTTTTGTGGTTCTTGGAGGACTCTGGTGGTGTGAGGTTCCCTGCGGCCTGCAGGTGACGCTGTTGCCCTGGCTTGAGCTGAACACTCACCGCAAGACCTTCCTTTTTGTCCTTGCCTGGCGCTGGTACAGCAGGGCGGAGAACCTGCTGTGACACAAAGGGCGAGGGGATAAAAGGGGCGGACGCCCTGACCTTGGGGTTCAGAGTCGGAGGACGCAGCCGCACCCAGGCACCTTCAGCTTGGGTGCTGGCGTTCCGGAGTTCCGGGCCCAGGTGCCCTTGACCTGGCCGGATCGAGAGATGGAGTCCATCTCAGGCACCTTTAGCCTGGGGTGAGGTACTATGGCGGAAACCTGGAGCTCAGTAACTTTGACTGAGTTCCGCGAGGGTGGAGGAATCCGAGGGGGCCCTAACTCCTTGGGTGCCCGTGTCTGAGGTCGAGAAGACTGGTGATCGGAACTTCTCTGGAGAGTCCGGCGCAGCATTGCTGGTGACAGAGAGGCCTCCAGTGACTCCCTTGGACAGATTACCTTCCCCTGATAGGGGCTACAATAGTGAATGTAATTCACGTTCTGATCAATATAGTCAGTGGCAGTGACTGTTCGCCACTGGTGATACTACAGTGGTTAGCTTTATCTAGAAGAATTGTGCCTTGGCCTACTCCCCACAAATACTGAAGTGTTACATAGGTCTCAACCAGTCTGTGCTGTATGACTATTTATTGAGAAGAATAAATAAGAGTTGGACCTATTCAGTGTGTGGAACTCTGGTTACTAGGAGCAAAGGGGAGTCAATCCGAGGAGAGGATTGGACTCTGGGACACATACACAAAGCCCGATAGTTCTGGCCTTCACCTCTACACCTGGGAGGACATGGGCCGTGGTTAGTGATGAGCCGAACACCCCCGGGTTCGGTTCGCACCAGAACCCGCGAACGGACCGAAAGTTCGTACGAACATTAGAACCCTATTAAATACAATGGATGCGAACGTTCGAATTCTAAAGTGGTAATTATAACAACTATTATGCATGTTATTGTCCTAAAAAGGGTTTGGGAACCCGGGTTCTGCACCAGGGGACATGTATCAATGCAAAAAGAAGTTTTAATAACGGTCGTTTTTCGGGAGCAGTCATTTTAATGATGCATAAAGTGAAAAAAAAAAAGTCAAATATTCCTTTAAATATCGTACCTGGGGCGTGGCCGGAACCTGACCTGAATGGCAGCATAGCTTTGCAGCTCTCTCTCAGCCCGCAGCTAAAGATCAAAAAAAGGGTGCCATACCTCTCCAAAATGGGTGGATCCAGAACGACCCGCTCTACGAAGCCTCGGGGGTCCTCGCAACCCCCCCCAGGTTCGTCATCCGACCTCCGGGACTACTTCAGTCACCCTGACCTCCCACCGTGCAGGATGATCAAGATGGCGCCGGCCGGCGCCATGGAGCAGGCCGCAGCCCTCCATCCGAACTCCATCCCGGCCTCCCAGCAACAACGGGATCCCCTGGGCCCAGGCACCTCACAGCAGATGACCGGGGAGCCACCCCGGGTCCAAGGAGCGGTGAGTCCCCCCCTCGGGCCAACGCTACATTCCGCAGCCAGCCGCCCCTCATCCCCGGCGGCCATCTTGGGACTCCCCACGAGGCCTCAGCCATACACCCAGTGCTCTGGGGCCTTCCCGCAGCTGCTCCGTACCGCCTCAGATCCGGGCCTAACGGACACAGCAGCCAGCTCGCAGCCCTATGCTGGAGGGGGAGAGGACCATCCATCCCTGCCAAGCCTCCCTCACACACCCCCGGCCTGCGAGTCACCGGGAACAGGTAACCCCACTGAGACCACCGTACCGGACCCCCTATCACCCAGGACACAGAGGCAATCCAGGTCGAGGGCCCCTCTTTTACAGGGCCCACACGCAGCACCAGCCCTCTCCTATGCCCAGGCAGCAAGCCCCCCTCTCCCTCCTCACTCCCCGAAGTCCCCTGCCAGGAATCTCCCACCCTCGCAAAGCCCGGACTGGAGTGACCCGTGGGAATACCAGGGGGCCCATCATACCTCACCAAATCCCCTCTGGGGAGCTAGCCTATACCCCCACTATCCCCATGATCAGCCGGACAACTGCCCCAGGGCACTGGGACAGGAGTACCCCCCCCCAGATACCCCCGCCGTGGCAGGCATATCTCCAAGCAATGCCGACTAAGGATGATTTCAGACAACTTGTCGAGGAAGTGAAGTCCACTTGCAGATCGGAGATTCAAGCCCTCCAATCGGGACTCAAACACTTAGCAGACAGGGTGGAGATGGCTGAGGAGGAAATCCAGGAAACCAAAATTGCAATACATAGAACCCAAGTTCAGGGGTCTGAACACCGCACCCTCCTCCGAGACATGCAGCGCCACGTAGAGGACCTGGACAACAGGGGGCGCAGGAACAATATCCGTGTCCGGGGGGTCCCAGAAGCAGAGGGCCCGGAAGATGTCCAGAATACGCTACAAACTCTCTTTAATGACCTTATTGGGGCGGCCCCAAACCACACTATCGAAATGGATAGAGCACACCGAGCATTACGGCCCAAGGGCACCGCAGCCAGACCCCGAGATATTATTTGCAGGCTATCATCGTACCCTCTGAAAGAAGATATCATGAGGCAAGCCCGCCTAGCACGCAAAGTAACCCTAGGAGACCACCACATCCAACTATTCCCGGACTTGTCCTGGATCACTTTGCAAAAAAGACGGCTTCTCCAACCACTGCTGCGAATGCTCCAGGAAGAGAACATTCCTTACCGATGGGGATTCCCCTTCAGCCTCACAGCCAAACGTCAGGGCAAGACGGCGACCCTGAGATACCCGGAGGACCTCGACCCTTTTTGCAACACCCTGGAACTTAGAGTACCCCAGCTTCCCGAGTGGGATCTCATAGCCACCCCGCCCCCACCGCCCACAGTCTGGCAGACGGTCCCTCCACCTAAGCGCTCCAGAGGACCGGAGAGATCCCAGAGGGGCCGGGGATCACACCAGCGAAGATCATGAGCAAGTCACCCCACTACCTCATAGCATGCGTGAAGGACCGTTCCTTCACCCCCTTTTCTTTCTCCTCGTTTTTTCATTTTTGCCCATCCAGGTGGAGCATCCCTGGCATCAGGCTGTTCACTGACCCACCTTTAGCACCCTAGCTATACCCAGATAAACACTATGGGCGAGTCTCGGAAGAGACTTTGGAGAGAGACTGTCCGAGTTACCCCTGCCTCCCCCCCTTTTTTATTTCCTTTTTTGGAAAACTGGACTACCAGAGCAAGCGGGTTTACAATGTCTTGCATGTTGGACTTTGGGTTCCCCTGGGGCCCCCTGGCTCACCCTCATGAGGTGGGGGCGGGGGGGCCCACGGGAAGCCTTTTGGACCTGGGCCGGCTGGTCCCCTTAGGTCTGATAATGTTGTTTTTTGTGTTCATACATAGATTTGTTGCACTAACTACTCTTCTCTCTTTCTTAGCTATTCTTAACCCCCTCCCTTCCTTTGTCGTCACCTGGCTCCGCCACCGGGACCCCCGGATCTCCTCCAGCGCAAAACCGGCTCCCAGCCGTGACGGTCCGGACCATCTCCGCCACCACCAGATGAGTATATACACTCCCCACCCGAACACTCATGGCTAAAATATTATCTTTAAATGTCCACGGCCTGAACTCTAATCGTAAGAGACATCTGGCATTGAGGGAGTTTAGGCAGTCGGGGGCGAGTGTTGTCATGGTACAGGAAACCCACTTTGACAAGGAGGGCACCTTCGCGTTCGCCTCCAGGTATTACCCACAGGTCTATTTATCCTCAGGGCCCCACAAGAGAGCGGGTGTGGCCCTCCTGATTAAACAGGGGTCCCCCTTCAAGTACTCGTCCCACTATAGTGATCCTCAGGGCCATTTCCTTATCCTCCGGGGCCTGTGGCTGGACAGGGAAATCACGTTCTGTGTAGTTTATGTCCCAAATGTCAGGCAGACGGGATTCCTTAATAGAGCACTAGCTCGCCTTTTCCGCTCAGACCATGGACTATTAGTGGTGGGGGGGGACTTTAACCTAACCCATTCGGAGCTGGCGGATCGCCAGGGACTGGGCCCCAGGGCGCCTACTGCTCGAGCACTTAGAGACTCGAGGCTCTTCCGCCAAATAACCAGAAGGTACGCCCTCTTTGACGCCTGGCGGGCCCTCCACCCTGGTGACCGACAGTACACTTTCTATTCTGCCCCACACCGAACGCACTCCCGCATAGACTACGTCTTTGTTAATAATGCCACCCTACGCGTGGCCCGAACCGCACAGATTCTGCCAATCTCGTGGTCGGATCACGCCCCGGTGGTGCTGACCCTAGACATAGGCACCCCGACGCGAGGACCATGCACCTGGCGACTAAACACATTCCTGCTGCAACACCTCCCCTCGAAAATGGAACTGTCCTCCACACTACAACATTATCTGGCAGAAAACAATACGGGGGATGTAACCGCATCCACTCTATGGGAAGCCCACAAGGCGGTGATGAGGGGCAGATGTATGGCCCTCTCCTCTGCCATGAAGCGGGACGCGCAGGCCTTGCAGACCCAGACAGAAAAAGAGCTTAGAACCCTTGAAAAACAACTCCAATCCAACCCCACTCTGACTCTCCTAAAAAAAATGACTTCCCTTAGAGCAACCTTAGGTGACCTGGCCCTGGGCCGAGTTGAGAAAGCCCTAATCAAACTAAAACAGAAGTTTTACGACAAGGGTAACAAAGCCCATACATACACTGCTAGCTCGGAAGCTCCGTGACAGCACCCAGGCTTCGACCCCACATCAGATCCAAAACGGTTCGGGCACCCTGGTTTCCCACCCCACGGACATAGCACAATCCTTTGCGGAATTCTACGAGGCCCTGTACAACAATCCTGATATTCCCGCAAACCCCCCCAAGCCCGAAACGGCCAAACGTATCCAGCAATACCTGGACTGTAGTGGAATATCGCAACTCCGTTCTACAGATCTTGACTCCCTGAACGCCCCGATAACACATGAGGAAATAGAACAGACAGTCAAATCCCTACCCAATTGTAAAGCCCCAGGCCCAGATGGCTTTCCTTATGAGTACTACAAGGAATTCCTCCCACTCCTGCTCCCCTCCATGGGCAGACTCTTTAATGCTTTCCTACATGACACCCCGATCCCGAGGGATATGCAGAGCTCCTTTATCACAGTGATCCCCAAGCCCGGGAAGGACCCCTCCATCTGCGCTAACTATAGGCCAATTGCCCTGCTTAACTCGGACTTAAAAATATTCACTAAACTCTTGTCTATACGCCTGAACACGGTCTTACCCTCCCTGATCCATAAGGATCAGGTGGGCTTCGTCCCCCTTCGCCAGGCAGGAGACAACACCAGGAAGATCATAGACTTGGTGGAGGTGGCGAACAGGGAACGCACACAAGCCCTGTTGCTGAGTCTAGACGCAGAAAAGGCGTTCGACCGCCTGGGGTGGCCCTTCCTGTTCGCCACACTCCGCCACGTGGGATTTAGGGGACCCTTCTATAGAGCCATACAGCACCTATACTTAGACCCTTCCTCCCAGGTCAGGACCCCCTTCGCCCTGTCAGCTCCGCTACCGGTGCGAAATGGCACCAGACAGGGGTGTCCGCTTTCACCCCTGCTATTTGCACTGTGTGTGGAACCCCTAGCAGCCACAATCCGTAATAACCCGGACATTAAGGGCATAAAGGTACGAGACAGGGAGTTTAAAATCTCCCTGTTCGCAGACGACATTATTCTCTCATTAACCCAACCTAGAACCTCCCTCCCAAATCTCCACGCAGAACTAGATCGATACGGGGCTCTATCGGGTTATAAAATTAATACATCTAAGTCAGAGGCCCTCCCAATCAACACACCGGGGGAGGAGGTAGCACACCTGAAAGCCAACTTCCCCTATAGCTGGAAAACCACCGCCCTAAAGTACCTGGGAATTAATATCACCCCACAATTCGCTACCCTCTACCGGGAGAATTTCCCTCCTCTTTTCCACAATATCAGAACCCTTCTCCAACAATGGAAAAAACATCACATCTCCTTGCTTGGAAGGATCGCGTCTGTGAAAATGACGATCCTCCCAAAATTACTGTACCTCTTCCAGACCCTACCTATCCCGGTTCCCTACGGCCAACTGAAACACTTACAAGCGGACCTACTGCAATTTACATGGAACTACGGGAGGCACAGAATCCCACGTTCAGTATTACAAGCAGCTAGGTCTGACGGGGGCCTGGCCTTCCCTAACCTGGTAAAATACTACCAGGCGGCACAACTGAGAGCGATAACTTCCTGGTTCACACTCCGCTCTTATAATAAATGGACAGAGATAGAGAAATTATGGTTAGCCCCGATACACCCAAACAGTCTGTTATGGAGCGCGAACGCGGAGGTGGACCCTGCCCGATTGCTAGGCCCGATGGCACAGCTCCGGAGGCTATGGCGTAAACTAACACGACAACACAAACTGTCGTCGGACAGCTCGCTCCTGACCACCTTTGCCTGTAACCCCGACATGCCAGATAGCTTAACCCACCAAATGTCCTCCCCCTGGACAACGAGAGACCTCTTTCACTTTGGAAACTTGATAGACCCATGCACCCGTAAACTATGCTCTTTTGAGGACTTGCAATCACACTATGACCTCCCTAAACAAGCTTTCTACGGGTATCTCCAAATCCGCCACTATGCCCTAACGTTTGCTCCAAACCTGCATTTCTCCCCACCTACCCCTTTTGAGCGCCTAATTCTGGCAGGCTCAGCTCAGAGAGGCCTGATCTCAGATATATACAAAATACTGAATGAGAGGCCCCTTGATTCAATGGGCAAACACAGATATATGATTAAATGGGAAAAGGCTTTGGGTGAGGAGATACCCGTGGACCAATGGCGGGCCATTTGGACCCAGGCGTCCAAGACATCGCTATGTACACTCTATAAAGAAAATATTTACAAAATAATGTACTTCTGGTACATGACCCCTGATGTTCTCCATGCCATTCACCCGGCCAGCTCAGATCGCTGCTGGCGATGCATGGGGGCGAAGGGGACTCTATATCATATCTACTGGGAGTGCCCACTGATAGCCCCCTTCTGGGCTTCTGTACACCAACTACTAATTCGACTCCTTGAAACGGAGGTCCCCATGACCCCTAAATTTTTCATACTAGGACTGATGTCTCTGAAGGCCCCACGCCCACATAAGAAGCTAGCTAGTCATGTCCTTACGGCAGCCCGCTGCTTAGTGGCACTGAACTGGAAACGCAGCTCCCCTCCTCCGGAGGGAGCGCTGTATGCCAGGATTAGAGATGTAGAAGTAATGGAGAGGATGGCCGCAAGAATTCAGGATCGCCTGGACGCGCATAACATGGTTTGGGAGCTCTGGCACCGAAGGGAGGAACGCGGTGACTTGGAGCCAGGTATAACTTGACGACACCCCCCCCCCACACCCCCTCTACCCCCTACCCTTCTATTGTCTTTTCGCCCCCTCCCCCCCCTTTTTTTTTCATTCTTCTATTTCTTTTCTTTCTTCTCTTGTTATATTATCCTCTACATGGGAGCCCCTTTGGGATCCTCGCACTAATGTACATAATAACTACATTGGCTCGAAAACTTGGTTGACGACATACCATGTCCCTGTTGTGATAACTAGATAGGATTGGATAATACAGCACATAGCAGAGATACAGTGATTACATGCTCAGGAACTGTTACGACCCTATACCCAGACGTATTAACGATTATCCTGTTGGTTGTAAAACTATTGCATTTGATTTGTGTCCGATGTGGCTTTCAATAAAAAGAGTTATTGACAAAAAAAAATATCGTACCTGGGGGGTGTCTAAAGTATGCCTGTGAAGTGCCACGTGTTTCCCGTGTTTAGAACTGTCCCTGCACAAAATGACACTTCTAAAGGAAAAAAAAGCCATTTAAAACTGCTTGCGGCTTTAATGTAATGTCTGGTCCCGGTAATATGGATGAAAATCTTTAAGAAAAATGGCATAGCTACCCCATGACCCCCCCCCCCCCCTACCCCAGCCCATTACCAGCCCCTTTGGGTCTTGTATGGATATTAAGGGGAACCCCGCACATAAAATAAAAAAGGCCCTATATACTCTGAACAGCCGTATACAGGCGGTGCATACAAGACAGGGACTGTAGGTTTGTTCTTATGTAGAATCTGTTTGTAATTTTGAACAGGTACATTGTTGAAGTGTAGCTCCAGCCCAAAAATCTATTGTTAAACTTTTTGGAAAACATAGGTAAGGGTTATCACCCCTGTAACATTTGTTTTGCTGTCTGTGCCCCTGTTCAGAACATTTCACCTCACTTTCCGTCCCAATGACAACTGTTTTTGAAATGTGGTGTTTTTCTTGAAACAAGGATTGCTGATAAAGCATCAGTACAGAGGAGACACCTTTCTCCCATATTTATTCTTACAGGAGAGAATTTTCCTTCCTAGTGGTAGATTTCCTCTCACTTCCTGTTGTCTTCTTGCGTTTGCAAGTAGGAGTCGTTTGTAAGTTGGATGTTTGAAAGTAGGGACCTGCCGTATATACTCTGCAGAAATAGGCCCCTTAGTTGTTGGTGTTGGCACAACACTGTAAGCACTCACAGTTACTCTTGGTTGGTGCTGGAACGCCCTGCTGTCAACTATTATATCAGGAATTTTAATTACATATAATTGTTGAACAGTGGTAGTAAAAATTGGGCCTTTGATGGTGGTGCTGGTGCCACAACACTGTAAGCCCTGACAGTTACTCTTGGTGGGTGCAGCAATGGGCCCTGCTGTGAATTATTAGATCAAGAATTGTAATTGCATGCCCCTGTTGAACAGGGGCTGAAAAATTGGGCCTTTCGTGGTGGTGGTGGTGGTGGTGGTGGTGGTGTTGCCACAACACTGTAAGCCCTCAGAGTTACTCTTGGTGGGTGCAGGAATGGGCCCTGCTGTGAATTATTAGATCAAGAATTGTAATTACATGCCCCTTTTGAACAGGGGCTGAAAAATTGGGCCTTTCGTGGTGGTGGTGGTGGTGGTGGCGTTGCCACAACACTGTAAGCCCTCAGAGTTACTCTTGGTGGGTGCAGCAATGGGCCCTGCTGTGAATTATTAGATCAAGAATTGTAATTGCATGCCCCTGTTGAACAGGGGCTGAAAAATTGGGCCTTAGGAACTGGTGGCACAACACTACAACCCCTCACAGATACGTTACTTGGAGCACAGCAATGAGCCCTGTTGCAAAGTATTGCTTCAAAAATTGTAATGACACGCCCCTGTTAAACAGGGGCTGAAAAATTGGGCCTTAGGCACTGGTGCCACAACACTCCAACCCCTCACAGATACTGTACTTGGAGCACAGCAATGAGCCCTATGGCAAATTATTGCTAAAAAAATTGTAATTACACGCCCCTGTTAAACAGGGGCTGAAAAATTGGGCCTTAGCCACTGGTGGCGGCACCCATAAACAAAAATGATCTTCCAAGCTATCATCATCAATCGTATCATTGAGGACTCGGAGGAGGAGGATAGCCAGTCAACATAACAGCACAGGCACTCAGCATCAGCATCAGTCTTGAAGGGATGTGACATGTTAAAATCAATTAGTCTGTTATATCAGCATCAGGTGTGTGGTAGCTGGTGGTGATCCAAGACTGGTTCATCTTGATGAAAGTCAGTCGATCAACCGAGTCGGTGGACAGGCGCACCCTGTGATCCGTGACAAATCCTCCAGCAGCACTGAATGTGCGTTCCGAAAGAACGCTGGATGCAGGACAGGCCAGTAGCTCAATTGCATACTGTGCAAGCTCTGGCCAGTGATCCATCCTCAAGACCCAGTAAGCCAGAGGATTTTCGGTGGGGAAGGTGTCCAAGTCTGACCTTGCCCCTAGATATTCCTGCACCATGTTTATCAGACGCTGGCGATGGTTGCTGGAACCGATCATACTTTGGGGCTGCGGACTAAAGAATTGTCTGAACGCATCGGTCAGACGGCCACCTTCCCCACCGCTCCTTCTTTGACTGGCCGAAGCCTCAGCAACTCGTTGTCCAGGACCAGGAGTTTGTAACCTCCCAGTCTCTGGGAACGCGTTGCACAGACCTTTCTGCAAGGCCTCCCGGAGTTGTCTCATCCTCTGCTCCCTCTGCGAAGGTAACATAAGGTCCGCAACCTTACCCTTGTACCGTGGATCAAGGAGAGTGGCCAGCCAGTAATGGTCCCTCTCCTTGATCCGAAGAATACGAGGATCCTTCCGCAGACTTTGCAGGATCAGGGAGGCCATGCAGTGTAGGTTTGCTGAGGCATTCGCTCCGGAGTCCTCTGGGTCACTAAGGACGACATGATCCGCAGCCACCTCCTCCCAGCCACGTACAAGTCCACTGGTTTCTTGGGACTGTAAATCATCCCTAAAAGACTGCTGCTGATGATGCTGAGTGCCAGCCTCCACCTCCATGCTGACACAATCCTCCTCCTCCTCCTCCTCCTCTTCCTCTTCCTGTGCGATGGGTGGGACAGAAGGAACACTGTCTGGGTAAAGGGGGCCTTGAGAGGCAAGGAAGTCCTCCTCTTCCTGCCTCTGTTCTGCCTCAAGTGCCCTGTCCATTATTCCACGCAGCGTGTGCTCCAACAGGTGGACAAGAGGTACAGTGTCACTGATGCATGCACTGTCACTGCTCACCATCCTCGTGGCCTCCTCAAATGGTGCCAGGACAGTGCATGCATCCCTGATCATGCCCCACTGGCGTGGAGAAAAAAAACCAAGCTCCCCTGACCCTGTCCTGGTGCCGTAGTCGCACAGGTACTCATTGATGGCCCTCTGCTGCGTGTGCAGCCGCTGCAGCATGGCCAACGTTGAGTTCCACCTGGTGGGCATGTCACATATAAGGCGGTTCTTGGGCAGGTTCAACTCCTTTTGCAGCTCAGCCAGGCGAGCACTGGCATTATAAGATCTGCGGAAATGCACACAGACTTTCCTGGCCTGCCTCAGGACATCCTGTAAGCCCGGGTACCTGCCCAAGAACCGCTGCACCACCAGGTTAAGGACGTGAGCCACACAGGGCACATGGGTCAGTTGTCCCTGTCGGAGGGCGGAGAGGAGGTTGGTGCCATTGTCGCAAACCACCATTCCTGGCTTAAGCTGGCGTGGCGTCAACCACCTCTCGGCCTGGCCCTGCAGAGCAGACAGGACCTCTGCCCCAGTGTGGCTTCTGTCCCCCAAACACACCAGCGCAAGCACGGCATGGCATCTTTTTGCCTGCGTACTTGCGTAGCCCCGTGAACGGCTACGGAGCACCGCTGGCTCATAGGACAAACCACAGGAAGAGGCCATGGAGGAAGAAGAAGAGGAGGGGGTGGAGGAGAGAGGTGTGTCACAACCAGTAGTAGCATTTTGGAGGCGTGGCGGTGGAACAACCTCCAACACTACTGCACCTTGTCCTGCATCCTTCCCAGCTGCCAAAAGAGTGACCCAATGGGCCGTGAAAGAAAGGTAACGTCCCTGTCCATGCCTGCTGGACCATGAGTCAGCGGTAATATGCACCTTACCGCTGACCGCCCTGTCCAGCGAGGCCAAGACATTGCCTTCCACATGCCGGTAGAGAGCCGGAATAGCCTTCCGTGAGAAAAAGTGGCGTTTGGGAACCTGCCACTGAGGAACCGCACATTGCACAAACTCACGGAAGGGGGCCGAGTCTACCAACTGAAAAGGCAGCAGTTGAAGCGCTAGCAATTTAGCCAAGCTAGCATTCAACCGCTGGGCATGTGGATGGCTGGGAGTGAACTTCTTTCGACGGTCCAGCAGCTGGGGCAGGGAAATTTGCCTGCTAGAATCGGACGTCGGTGTACTGCTAGCAGAGTGGCCGCAAGTACTTGGCTGTGACACACCTAATTCTACACCTTCATTCCTCTCAGTGCATGTTTCAGAGAGGACTGAAGTTATAGTGGGGTTGGAGATCCCAGCTGATGCGGTGCAAGGAGAGGTCCGCTTTGTTCTTTGGTGTGGGTCTTTGAGGTAGGCTTGCCAACGAGCTGCATGGCAGGTCAACATATGTCTGGTCAGGCATGTGGTACCCAAGCGGCTGATGTTTTGGCCACGCGATATACGCTTGAGACATATGTTGCAAACAGCAGCTGTGCGATCTGATGCACTAGCCTCAAAAAAGGCCCACACCAAGGAACTTTTTGAATGACGGGCAGAGGCAGCGCCCTGCACAGGCGGAGCTCTGCGGTGTGATTCCGTCGGTGTACTGCCCTTACGCTGGCCACCAAAGGGCATCCTGCCTCGTTGGAGATGTGCCTCCTCCTCATCCTCCTCCTCCTCCTCTCTCCTATTAGGCACCCACGTGGAGTCAGTGACCTCATCATCCCCTCCCTCCTCATCACTGGAGCCAATCTGGCAGTATGCTGCAGCTGCTGGAACATGACTGCCAGATTGGTGTCCTTCTTGAGCATCCCCTCTGTCTGCTCTCACGCTACTGCCTTCCTGTAGCTGGGTTTCATCATCAGACCCTTCGAAACGCTGGGCATCCTCCTGGAGCATGTACCCAACACTGTGCTCAAACAGTTCGGGGGACTCCTCAGGAGGAGGACATGGTGGGTCTAGGGAAGGAGTGACTGATGATGAGTCTGACATTGATACCAGGGAAGAGGACGCTTTGGCAGCTGCTTTGCCAGTACCCTGAGCCTGGGTGAGAGAGGATGAGGAGGAGGAGGAGGGCTTGGTCATCCACTCTACCAAGTCTTCGGCATGATGTGGCTCAACATGTCCAGCTGCCGAAAAGAAGGACAAGCGTGTCCCATGGCCATGTGCTGATGACAATGCACCACGTCCACGACCAGCACTGTTGCCCCCAGACACAGAGCCTGCTTGCCCTCTTTTATTGCCTCCTGACTGTCTGCCTCTCCTTGTTTGCCTTCCAGACATTCTAATAGATGGCCTGCAGGGAGATGGGAAAAAAGCAATAAGGGCTACCTTCAGGTGTCCTTCTCTGTCCCTTTACTTAAGGATTTCTAAATATGGTTGAGGATTATTGCTTTTGCACAGAATAGCACAACGACAATTTCCCTGACTGTCCAAAAAACAAGGATTTCAAAGATGGTTGATGAGGAATGCTTTGGCACACTATAGCACAAGGAGAATTCCCCTCACTTTCCTTCTTTGTCCCTAGAAACAAGGACTGGCACAGTGAAAGAAACTGACACTCTCCCTACTGTGACAGCAGGAAGGTAAAGTCACCTGGTTGCATCCAGGGGGGTAGATATATTTCGCCCAGATTCAGGCTTTACGCCGACTTATACAACTAGGTGGAGAGTTGTATAAGGCTAGTGGGCTCATGGATGCCTCATACCTCTAGGGAGAGTGTGGGGCGTCGTACAGACAGGGAGTTGATGAGGCCAGCTGAAGCTTGTCAGCTCATTTAGGCCTCTATAAGAACTCCCAGCTTCATTAGGTGTTAGCTCATGCCTGGAACCAGACCTGTGTGGACTGTCTAGGGAGAGTGAACCCCTGTGCGGTGAGGCAAAGCCTGTGTGGCTATTTGTTTGGACTTTTACTAAACCAGGGACTTAGGGACTAGGACAGCACTAGGCTGATCCCAGTTGTTAGTTAGGAAACCTGTATGTTTAGTCAGAGGTCAACTTGACCAGGATTTATTTTGGTTATGTTTCTTTTGCTTTGCTGTGTTTTGTCACTGTAAATAGAAAATAAACCGCACCTTTTTTTGATTTTGAAAACCACAACCTCCGTTTGCTGGGCCTGTTTTGTGTGGGGAGCCCATCCCGGGGGTCACACACACCCGCTGCCGAGCTAACCCCCTCACAGTTGGTGGAGAACCAGTGGCAGTTTTTTTTTAAGCCAGCATGGAGGAGATACTGAAGCAGCTGGCTCTAGCAAATGCCAATCAACAGCAGACAAATGCAGGTTTGCAAAAGAGCCTTGCAGCTCATCAACAGAGCCTTGCAGCTCAACAACAGAACTTCGCAGCCCAGCAGCAAGCTCATCAACAGAGCCTTGCAGCCCAGCAGCAGACAAACGCAACTTTGCAACAGAGTCTGGAGGCTCAGCAACGAGCCCAGCAGCAATCTGAGGCCCGCTTCATAGACCTGTTGCAGAAGCAAGAGCAGAGACTACAACAACAGATGGAAGCAGTAATGCAGCAACGTCCGCAGACCAGTGAGGAAAGCCGTCCCACTAATACCGCGTCCTTTGGGGTGAGTCGTTTATTGACAAAAATGACTGGAGAGGATGATCCAGAGGTATTTTTGACCACATTTGAAAGGACCGCTGAAAGAGAAAAGTGGCCTGAGGAGCAGTGGGCTGGACTGGTGGCTCCTCTGTTAACTGGTGAATCGCAGAAAGCTTACTATGACCTAGAGCCTAACCAAGCAAAAGACTATGTGATGCTAAAAGCTGAAATATTGGCAAGGCTGGGTGTCACCCAGGCTGTCCGGGCTCAGCGTGTGCATAACTGGACTTTCCAGCTTGGAAAACCCCCCAGGTCTCAAATGTATGATCTCATTCACCTGAGCAGAAAGTGGCTACAGCCAGAGACTTTGTCCGCACCAAAGATTGTGGAACGTGTTGTAATGGATCGGTTTTTGAGAGCTCTTCCTACTGCCATCCAAAAGTGGGTAAGCCATGGAGACCCAGAGACGGCCGATGGTCTTGTGGATCGTGTGGAGAAATACTTGGCTACAGAGAACCTGACGGCCTCTTCCAGAGACACTCGGACTTTCCACCCTAAGACCAGACCATCCCCAGGGGCGGATAAGAGGATTCCAAGGGGTGAGGGTGGAGAGAGTGAGAGGGTGGGAGCTCTACCCCAAGTTTGGCGAGAACAGCCTGGGAAATCAGCGGCTCAAGAGGCCGCAAGAAGGATCGTTTGCTACCACTGCCGGCAAGCGGGACATATTGCAGCCAATTGCCCGGTTGTGGAGGAACCCATGCAGTGTGACTTTCTGACGGGCAGACGTCAGTCGCTGTGTGCGACAGTCGCATGCACTGCCATTCGAGGAACTGAGAAACATTTATGCAAAATGTGTGTTAATGGTAGAAATGTTGTGGTATTGCTGGATTCAGGTAGCCTTGTGACCCTGATAAAGGCTGAGTTAGTTAAAACAGAGGTCTCTGGGAATAGCAAGGTAGCTGTTATTTGTGTGCATGGGGACACCCGAGAGTATCCAGTGACTACAGTGTGTTTCGAGACCCCCAAAGGTACCCTCTCTCATCCAGTGGGCTTAGTATCTCAGTTACCGCATGACGCCATTGTGGGAAGGGATTTTCCGAAGTTCTGGGAACTGTGGGATGATCCTGAGCCCCTCACTGGTGCCCCTATGTACCAGGAATGTGATAGCCAGAACTCCCCTGAGAGTGGTGAGGACTCTCCGGAATTTCCCTTATCAGTATTGGCAGGGGAGACTCAAGAAACTGGAGAGGAGCCCACCTCCTCAGACGAAAACCTACCGTCTGTGGAGTTTTCTGATCTTGAGGTTCACAGGGAAAACTTTGCCACAGAACAGTTGAAAGACCCCGCCCTAATAAAGGCACGGGAAAACGTAGTGAAAATAGATGGTGAGTTAGTGAACCCAGATAATACCTGCACTTACCCATACTTCAGCGTAGAGAAGGACCTACTGTATCGGGTGGCAAAAAGGGCAGAAGAAACCGTTGAGCAGCTTGTGGTGCCCAAACCTTACAGGAAGTTGGTGTTGGAGTTGGCCCATGGGCACATTCTTGGAGGTCATCTGGGGACAGAGAAAACCCGAGAGAGGGTATTACAGAGATTCTATTGGCCGGGGGTGATGAAGGACGTAGAAAATTATTGTTCCTCCTGCCCTGTGTGTCAGAGGTTGGCCCCGATGCCACATTTCCGTAGCCCGCTGGTCCCTCTACCCATCATTGAGGTCCCGTTTGAGAGGATCGCCATGGATTTGGTAGGTCCTATAATCAAGTCCGCTAGGGGGCACCAGTACATATTAGTTATAATGGACTATGCCACCCGTTATCCAGAAGCGATCCCTCTCCGAAATACCTCGGCCAAAACCATAGCCAAAGAGCTATCTCTTGTTTTTAGCCGGGTGGGTATTTGTAAAGAACTGCTTACGGACCAAGGTACACCCTTTATGTCCCGGGTTATGAAAGAGCTGTGTAAATTGTTCAAAGTGACGCAATTGCGTACGTCTGTGTATCACCCCCAAACCGATGGGCTGGTTGAAAGATTCAACAAAACCCTAAAACAAATGTTGAAGAAAGTGGTGGATAGAGATGGAAAGGATTGGGACTGTTTACTTCCTTATTTGATGTTTGCTATTAGGGAGGTGCCCCAATCCTCTACGGGATTCTCCCCCTTTGAGTTACTGTATGGGAGACACCCAAGAGGGCTGTTGGATATTGCCAAGGAAACTTGGGAAAGTGAGAGTTCTCCCCACAGGAGTGTGATTGAGCATGTCGCCCTGATGCAAGATCGAATTGCACAGGTAATGCCCATCGTGAAGGAACATTTGGCCCAAGCGCAGTTGGCACAGCAGAGAGTGTACAACCGTGGAGCCAAGACCCGTACCTTTTCCCCGGGGGATAGGATATTGGTACTTGTCCCTACGGTTGAAAGTAAATTCCTTGCCAAATGGCAAGGCCCCTACGAGATAATGGAAAAAGTGAGCGAAGTGAATTACAAGGTCAGACAACCAGGAAGGCGAAAGCCCGAACAGATCTATCACGTTAATCTGTTGAAAGCCTGGAGGGATAGAGAGTCCCTAGTCGCAGACACTTGGTCACCAGCTCAAACTGGTTGCGTGATTCCTGAGGTTGGAATAGCAGCCACCTTGTCACAACCCCAACAACAGGAGGTTAAGGAGTTTGTGCTTCGCAACAAGGAGGTATTCTCTGAGCTGCCGGGACAAACATCTGGGGTAGAGCATGACATCATTACCCCGCCCGGTGAAAGGGTGAAGTTAAAACCCTATCGGATCCCAGAGGCTCGACGGGAGGCAATACGGGAGGAAGTACAGAAAATGCTGAACTTAGGGGTGATAGAGGAGTCCCAAAGTGATTGGTCTAGTCCCATCGTGTTGGTGCCTAAACCGGATGGGAGCTGGCGATTTTGTAACGATTTTCGTCAGTTGAACAAAGTTACAAAATTTGACACCTACCCCATGCCACGTATAGATGAGTTGATCGACCGGCTGGGAACAGCCCGATACATGACGACTCTTGACCTCACAAAAGGGTATTGGCAAATCCCCCTGGCCAAGTCGGCCAAAGAGAAAACCGCATTTGTAACCCCAGACGGGGCGTTCCAATATAAAAGAATGCCGTTCGGGTTACAGAATGCGCCGGCCACATTCCAGCGGAAAATGGACCAGATGCTGAGGCCCCATCGGAAGTATGCTGCGGCTTACCTGGATGACGTAATTGTCCATAGCACAGATTGGGCCTCACATCTGCCAAAAGTGCAAGCAGTCCTGGACTCTGTTCGGGAAGCGGGGTTTACGGCTAACCCCAAGAAGTGTACCATTGGGCAGGAGGAGGCCAAATATCTTGGGTACACCATTGGGAGGGGAGTAATAAAACCCCAACTCAACAAAGTCGAGGCCATCCAGAGTTGGCCACGTCCCAACAGCAAGAAGCAGGTACGAGCCTTTCTGGGAATCGCTGGGTATTATCGGCGATTCATTCCCCACTTTGCTTCTAAGGCTGTGCCCCTAACCAACCTGACGAAGGGGAAAGGGTCGGTCATGATTAAATGGACCCCCGAGGCTGAGGCAGCATTCCAATTCTTGAAACAAGCCTTATGTAGCCAGCCAGTGTTGTACTCACCCGACTTCTCTAAAGACTTTGTCGTACAAAGTGATGCGTCAGATGTGGGGTTAGGAGCAGTATTGTCCCAGGTCTGGAACGGGGAAGAGCACCCAGTCATTTACCTCAGCAGGAAGTTGAAGTCCCATGAGGTAAATTACGCCACCGTTGAAAAGGAGTGTTTAGCGGTGAAGTGGGCTCTAGATTCCCTTCGGTACTACCTGCTAGGTAGGCACTTTGACATGGTTACGGATCACGCTCCGTTAAAGTGGATGGCTCAAAACAAGGAAACAAATAGAAGAGTGAATAGGTGGTTCCTGGCCCTCCAGGAATTCAACTTCACAGTAAAGCATCGCCCTGGCGTTCAAATGGGGAATGTGGATGCTTTGTCTCGAGTACATGAATGCCTGATTGCTGGTGTTCCAACCCCGAGGTTAAAACAAGAGGGGGGGGTATGTGACAGCAGGAAGGTAAAGTCACCTGGTTGCATCCAGGGGGGTAGATATATTTCGCCCAGATTCAGGCTTTACGCCGACTTATACAACTAGGTGGAGAGTTGTATAAGGCTAGTGGGCTCATGGATGCCTCATACCTCTAGGGAGAGTGTGGGGCGTCGTACAGACAGGGAGTTGATGAGGCCAGCTGAAGCTTGTCAGCTCATTTAGGCCTCTATAAGAACTCCCAGCTTCATTAGGTGTTAGCTCATGCCTGGAACCAGACCTGTGTGGACTGTCTAGGGAGAGTGAACCCCTGTGCGGTGAGGCAAAGCCTGTGTGGCTATTTGTTTGGACTTTTACTAAACCAGGGACTTAGGGACTAGGACAGCACTAGGCTGATCCCAGTTGTTAGTTAGGAAACCTGTATGTTTAGTCAGAGGTCAACTTGACCAGGATTTATTTTGGTTATGTTTCTTTTGCTTTGCTGTGTTTTGTCACTGTAAATAGAAAATAAACCGCACCTTTTTTTGATTTTGAAAACCACAACCTCCGTTTGCTGGGCCTGTTTTGTGTGGGGAGCCCATCCCGGGGGTCACACACACCCGCTGCCGAGCTAACCCCCTCACACTACCTACAGTTTTCTGTCCCTAGAAAAAATGTTTTTTTAAAGCACACTATAGCACAAGGAGAAATCCCCTCACTTTCCTTCTTTGTCCCTAGAAACAAGGACTGGCACAGTGAAAGAAACTGACACTCTCCCTACCTACAGTTTTCTGTCCCTAGAAAAAATGTTTTTTTAAAGCACACTATAGCACAAGGAGAAATCCCCTCACTTTCCTTCTTTGTCCCTAGAAACAAGGACTGGCACAGTGAAAGAAACTGACACTCTCCCTACCTACAGTTTTCTGTCCCTAGAAAAAATGTTTTTTTAAAGCACACTATAGCACAAGGAGAATTCCCCTCACTTTCCTTCTTTGTCCCTAGAAACAAGGACTGGCACAGTGAAAGAAACTGACACTCTCCCTACCTACAGTTTTCTGTCCCTAGAAAAAATGTTTTTTTAAAGCACACTATAGCACAAGGAGAATTCCCCTCACTTTCCTTCTTTGTCCCTAGAAACAAGGACTGGCACAGTGAAAGAAACTGACACTCTCCCTACCTACAGTTTTCTGTCCCTAGAAAAAATGTTTTTTTAAAGCACACTATAGCACAAGGAGAAATCCCCTCACTTTCCTTCTTTGTCCCTAGAAACAAGGACTGGCACAGTGAAAGAAACTGACACTCTCCCTACCTACAGTTTTCTGTCCCTAGAAAAAATGTTTTTTTAAAGCACACTATAGCACAAGGAGAATTCCCCTCACTTTCCTTCTTTGTCCCTAGAAACAAGGACTGGCACAGTGAAAGAAACTGACACTCTCCCTACCTACAGTTTTCTGTCCCTAGAAAAAATGTTTTTTTAAAGCACACTATAGCACAAGGAGAATTCCCCTCACTTTCCTTCTTTGTCCCTAGAAACAAGGACTGGCACAGTGAAAGAAACTGACACTCTCCCTACCTACAGTTTTCTGTCCCTAGAAAAAATGTTTTTTTAAAGCACACTATAGCACAAGGAGAAATCCCCTCACTTTCCTTCTTTGTCCCTAGAAACAAGGACTCGCACAGTAAAACACACTGACACTCTCCCTACCTATCCTTCTCTTTCCCTAAACTAAAGGAATCCAGGTTAAGCAAGAAAGAAATAAATGTCACTGTCCCTGCCTATGCTTGTCTTTCCCTGCTCCGGAACACACTACACTAGGCCGCCGTGCTGGCGGCCTTTTATAGTGTGGGGCGTGTACTAAACACCCTCAGCAATAATTGGCCACAGGCATCCTGCCTGTGGCCAATCATTGCTCTCCTCGCTGCCGGCGCTGTGATTGGCCAAGCATGCGGGGTCACAGTGCATGCTTGGCCAATCACAGCGCCTGGATGACACTGCGATGGCGTAGTGCATTGTGGGCCGTTCGCGTCACTCGAATTTGGCGCGAACGGCCCAAATCGTTCGATCTTCGTCGAACGATCGAACAGCCGATGTTCGAGTCGAACGTATGTTCGACTCGAACACGAAGCTCATCCCTAGCCGTGGTGTATCTCATCTCTCTCTCCCAGGTACCCCTAGACAACAGCCGTATAAGCGATAAAGCTAGAGAGAGAGTTAGGTCGCTACATATAGATGTGATCACCTCCTGCCAAATGTTCATGATGGAGGCAAGACAGATGTAGGTATCTCTCTTAGATTTAATCTTAAGAGATTAAGCCCAGTGGTTGGTAAACTGCATCTGCGAGGAGGTCCAGGACAGGTCTTCTTGAATGCTGTCCTGGAATAATAACGTTTTACAAGCATCGGATGTTATGGAGTGCTGCCAGTTGTATGGTTTTAATGTATTTTACCATGTTATGTGAAAGCCCCCCTTGCGTATAAATCTAAACAAATCTAAAAGTCCTGCGACTGCTGCTGGGTGCTGCCATCTTGGATGTTATTTCAGCAGCTATAGCAGACTCAGTCCTGCCATTCTAATGACACTATACAGTATTCCCCTACGAAGGAAGGGGCAGAGGAGTTGTGCCAGCACAGAATGTAGTTAGACACTACGGGAAGAGGAGAAGTCTATGACATACAAGAGGGATGTGCTAAGGAATTTACACTTGCTGGAGTAGTCAAAATTTCTAGCAAGTTTTCTAGCAAGGCAATAAAAATAATTTATGGAAAGAAAAGTAACTGCAAGTAAACATGATTTTTCTGTCACTTTATTTGCAATTTATTAAGTTACGTACAGGGTCTCTTTAATGTTGAACTTCATTCAAACAGTCTTTTCTTGTTTTGTAAAGAGTGTGAAGTTATTAATATTTTATTACTCCCTGTGTCCCCAATGTGGAGCTTTTCTTTTGCTTTCTGGCATAACAGATAGTGGTTTAAAAAATTGCAAAGTTAGCAGAAATCACATCTTTTCCAGCTGTCGCTTGAACAGGCTTCCCCATCTAAAAATGTGTCGTCGTCCCCCCCCCCCACTAACAAGACTCCTACTAGGGTCTCATTCCAGTGAAATCAAAAAAGGACAATAAAAGAGCTCATAACTCTTTCATACGGTATTCAAAATGTGTCTGGAGTTTTACTTTATATCTTAAGCCCCGTACACACGGTCGGAATTCCTGACAGAAAAAGTCAGATGGGAGCTTTTGGTCGGGAATTCCAACCGTGTGTATGCTCCATCTGCTTTTTTCTGTCGTAATTCCCACCAGTAAAAGATTGAGAGCAGGTTCTCAATTTTCCCGACGGAAAAAATTCTTATCGGGAAATCCGATCGTCTGTATGCTTTTCCGACGCGCAAAAAAATATGCATGCTTGGAAACAATTTGATGCATGCTCGGAAGCATTGAACTTCTTTATCTCGCGTCGTCGTAGTGTTGTACGTCACCGCGTTCTTAAAGCTTTAAAGTTCAGAGAACTTTTATGTGACCGTGTGTATGTGTAGCGGCCTCACCCTCTCTCTCTTCTTTAGCAGTTACTTTGGCTCCGGTCTAGGGGTACCTTGAAGGGGAGAGCGAGGTGCGCCACGGCCCATGTCCTCTAGATTACAGCATGTAGAGGTGAAGGCCAGCATCAGATTACCTTTGGGCTGTGTATACGTTCAGAGCCAAGTCTGTTCTGCTGATAACCCCCTTTGCTCCCAGTAATTGGAGTACCACACACTGAAAAGGTCCAACACTTATTTATTCCATAACGGCAAACAAATAGTCCTTTGCGAGCAGACAGTTTGAGACCCATAGAACAGTTCAGTATTGGTGGGGAGTAGGTCAAGGCACAATCCTCAAAGAAACTAAACCGTTGAGGTTTCACCAACGGTTGCTAAGCACAGTGGCTGTAAAACATACTTTTTGGCTTCAGAGTCTCTTCCAGCGACTCTAGTGAACAGGAACTGGAGTTACCTTCGCTACATTGCAGCCCCTGTCAGGGGGAAGACATCCCTCCAAGAGAGTTACCAGAGGCCCCGCCGTCACCGGATTAATGCTGTACCGGGCTATTCGGAAGGGTTACACTCCCCGGCCTCCTCACCTCAGATACGGGTCCCAACACCTTAGGGCCCCTCAGGCTCCTCCACCCTCGCGGAACCCAGTCGAAGTTACTGGGCCCCAGGCCTTGGTCATAGTACCTCACCCCAGGCTTAAGGTGCCTGGGATTGACTCCATCCCTAGCTCTGGCCAGGTCAAGGGCACCTGGGCCCGGAACTCCGGAACGCCAGCACCCAGGCTGAAGGTGCCTGGGCGCGGCCGCGTCCTCCAACTCTGAACCCCGAGGTCAGGGCGTCCGCCCCTTTTATCTCATCTCCCTTTGCGTCACAGCGGGTTTCCCGCCCCGCCGTAACCAGCGCCAGGAAAGGACAAAAAGGAACAGTCTTGCAGTACAGGTTCAACTCCGGCCCAGGGCGGCAACGCCACCTGCAGGCCACAGGGAACCTTGCACCACCAGAGTTCTCCAAGAACCACAAAAGGGATTCTCAGATTCCCTAACAATTAGTACATCTGGGTTGAATAACACAGATGCTCCCCCCCCAAATTTAAATGCCCGCTACATATGCAAGCCAAGCTTGAGCGGAATTCCGTCGGAAAAACTATCCAACTTTTTTCCAACGGGAATCCCGCTCGTGTGTACAGGGCATTATAGGAAGCATGGTTGCTGCGTATACAGTAGACATACTGTATATGCTGTGGCACTGATTAGGTTCTTCTGCCTTGGTTATATTGATTAATGGGGAATGTGTCAGGGACAAATACAGTGCCCTGAAAATCAGATCAGATACTGACCACACAAAAGATCAAATAAGAGGATTTCATCTTTTGTGACACAATAATAAGATTTTTTTGGTCTGGACAAGGGCTTTAAAAATTGTTACTGCAGATTGTATGTGTAGCCCTGTTTCTCAGTGCTCCCACCCACCATTGCACAGACCAGGCTGTCACTGAAATGCCCCATAAACAGTCAATGCTGCAGTTGTGCTCCATGTAATCGGCTGCCAGCAAGAAAAAGGAGGAGAGAGAGTGGAAACAGGACACTTGTAAGCATGTGCTGCAGCCACTGTGAGCTGGAGGAGAACCCACCCTCAGAGGACACTGTGACTGACTGCTGTGCAGCCTTGGAGGAGCGAAAACTGCTAGGAACCTCCTGGGACTATGGGAAATTCTCAGGAGATATCTACCTATAGAGCCAAGAATGTGTTACAAGCAAGAAAGGAAAGGGAAGGATTCCCAGGGTTTAGGGCAGTCTAGTGGAGAGATGATCAAGGTGATCATGAGAGAGAGAGAGAGAGAGAGAGAGAGAGAAAGAAACTCTGCTGTCACGTCTTCCCAGAGGCCACAGCTGTGAGAGATTGACAATTTTGGGTCCTGAGTAGAGTAACCAGACATCCCCGGTTTCCGGGGACAGTCCTTGGATTGAGGACACTGTCCCCAAACCAAGTTTGTCCCAGGCTTTGTCCCTGGCTTGAACAGGGGCTGGGGCAACTTCAAAGACAGTCAGTGCAGAATAAAAAAAAAAATCTGAATTACAGCTTAGGGGGGGCTGTGTATTTTTTTCCATTATCTGTGCCCCTTTCTGATGATCATATGCTGGTCAGAGCGGAGGGAATAATTTCTTCAGGTTTGGGTGTATGCCCATTTCGCTCCGCATGTTCTTCTGCCTTGACTCAAGTCCCGGCCAGAGTGATCTTCCTCCGCTCCCCACCCAGTAGTAGCCGGAGCATGACAGACTGTGAGGCGGGGGGCAGAGAGTCACTGATTGCCGCCATTACTAGTATAAAAAAAATATATATGTCCCCGAATTTAATTTTAAAAATCTGGTCACCTTAGTCCTGAGTCACTGCTGACATCATCAGTTCTGTGGGAGATGGTGGTGAGAGGCCTTTCTTAAAAGGCACAGTTTCCCATTTTTTAGACTACAGCTTGGGTACCTACTCCTGATATTATAGGTTCCACTCAAATCTGAGCTTTCCAAAGCCAGAACTTTGAGCTCCAACTATTACCAATACACTGGCTAGTGGGAGGGTTTAGGAGAGACTGATAGGCTTTAGGCTTGTGCAATTCGTTTCGTAACAAATCGAAATTCGTCCGAATTTAGCAACTTTCGGACATTCGGAAGCATTCGAATTTCCGAACAAAGCATATACGAATAAAACCGAATCCGAAATAAATTATACCGCAAAATAGGGAATGCCCGAATGTCTTCGGCATAATTCGTTATGAAAAAAGTTACGAATGTACGAATCCATTCGAAGCACAATAACACTCACTCTGCTCTCTGCTTCTCCCTCACCATGCTGAACTCCCTCTCAAAATGGTGTACAGGGGCGGAGGCTATAGCCGCATGAAAAAACGAAAGTAAAATACGAGATTTCGAATCCATTCGAAGCACAATAACACTCTGCTCTGCTCTCTGCTTCTCCCTCACCGTGCTGAACCCTCTCAAAATGGTGTACAGGGGCGGAGGCTATAGCCGCATGTAAAAAACGAAAGTAAAATACAAGATTTCAAATCGTTACAAATAACCGCTATGTATTTAGAAAAGTACAAATCCATTCGAAGCACATTAGGCATAATAGGCAGCGTCGTTGTGAGAGAGACACGGAAAATTCCGAATCAACAAACCCAAAAAAAGTTACGAAAGTAGGAGTTGTGTCCAGAATCAACGAAAAACAATGTACCCTACCGAAAGTACGAATTATAAATCAACTAAAAATTCAACGAAAAATGACGCTTGCGAAAATACGAATTAGTCCGAACACGAAAAATCCCGTCTAGCAAAATTACGAATGATTACGAATCAACAGGACCGAAAAGAAACGAACCAAAACTAAACGAATTTTTCCGTTGTGCACAAAAAACGAACCGAAACTAAACAAATTTTTCCGTTGTGCACAAGTCTAATAGGCTTTAGTTCTCAATACCATTGCTTAGTTAAGATTTCCATAGTTTTAGGGTTCGGGGCAAAGACATTTGATTCTCCAGCTATTTAAGGTGTTGTGACAACTTATTTAGGCTTTGTGTACACACTGCCTACTTTGACCACTGGTAAAACGCACCGCAATTTTGCCAAGGTTTGCATTTTCCCATGGCCAGCTATCCTGAGCACAATTGTTCCGTGGGAGGTTGAAGCTCCCCTAACCGCAGAAACCCTAAACTCTGCTAAAAGCCTATGTGTACATTGACACATAGGCTTTTATGGAGTTGAGTTTAGGAGATTTGGCAAAAAATATTTAAATTATTTAAATTTAAGTTTAGGAGCTGCTAGTGCACATGAAGCCAATGTTACTGTTTACTGTTATTGCTATTCAATTTTTTTGTTGTTTTTTTTGGCCATTGAGAATATTTTCCCAATTAAAGCCTCCTTATCTAACCTTGGTGTGTCAGAGGTTGAGACATTACCAGGTGTAGCGGGTATACACTTTTCTGTGTATTTAAAACTGGCAGAGACACCAGTGATGTGCAGTTCTCTGCGGCCCCACGGGTGGCGCTGTCGCCTTGGGCTGGGGTTGAACCATTGCTGTGTGCAGTGCTCCCTTTTTGTCCTCCCTCGGCAGCGGTATGGTGGGGCGGGGAACCCGCCGTGCTTGCTGGGAAAGGGTATAAAGGGGCCGGCCATCTTTGTCACAGGGTTTTTGGGAGTCCCAGGCACCTTCAGCCTGTGGGCGGTGGTTCGTGTCGGTCCTCTAGGCGGCCTAGGCCTAGAGGACGTTCGGAGGTCGTGTTCCATCCCAGGCACCTTTAGCCTGGGGTGAAGTACTCGGATGGAGGTCTGGAGCTCAGTGCCCAACACTGAGTTCCGCGAGGGAAGGAGATCCTAGGGGACCCCTGGGAGATGGGTACCCGAATCAGGAGGGCGTATTGGACAGGTGGGAGACACTTGCTTGAAGACCCGGTGCAGCATATTGCCGGTGACAGGTGAGCCCTTCCATCGGAGACCGCCTGGAAGGAAATCCCCCTTCGCTGGGAGACCGCAACCCACTTTCAGGAAGGAAAGTGGAGAGTTCATTGTGTCTGGGCCTACTCGCATCCACACCTCCTTGTCTGTTCTGTTCTCTAAGGAGTCCAACTGATTGTGTTCACTTTTGCATTGAGAAGAATAAAGGAGTGTTGGACTTTAATGGTGTGGGGCTCGTTTTCTGGCAGACATTGTTCAAGGTAACTCTCTTTGGAGGTTCCAGGTGCAGAACACCGACCCGAAGGTAAAATAAGAACTTTGCTTACACCACACAGGCATCTGTGGTGAAGGCTTGGCGTGGTGACCCCGCACTCTCTCCTCTAAGGTACCCCTAGACAAGAGACAGACGAGCTGATGAGCAAGAGGGGAGAGTGGAGGCCGCTACACGTGGGGGCTCGGGTCCGGTATGGTGTTCGTGTTACTACGGAATTGAACGTGTCTGCCGGGAGGAGTTCCGAGTAGGTGGGCCAATTTATTGGCCAAAGTGCATCCCTGCTCGAAGTCGTGGACATGACCCAGTGAAGGGAAAGGCCCACGCAGAAGAGCGAGAAAAGGGGGGAGCTCAGCCGTGTGAAGGACTACACGTGGGGGCTTCTATTTGCACTGCGCCACCAGGCACACCCCCACCTCTTAGTTCGTGGGCGTGACTCAAAAAAAAGAAGAAAAGCCCGCGAACTGGAGCAAAGTGGAGGAGTCCAATACGTGTGAAGGACTACACGTGGGACGTTGGCGCAAAACTTTGCAGAGCGCGATGGACCAACAGCAAGTCACCATGTTCGGACAAACAGCGTGGGTTCCACTTCATCCTTCTACCACGTCTTTGACTACTGCTGCTCCGGTGACCGATACAGGGATTCGGCTAAAGCCAAGGGGACGATTCGCCCTGTATTCATGCATGGACGTTGAGGCCCTGGGTGTGATTTGTCCCGGCTGCTCGGGACTGGTGTGTCATCTGAAGCCATTCGGGCGATGCGAGGCCTGTGGGGAGTTTCTATTTGAAGTAGACCCAGCGGTTGAGAAGCCGAGAACCATTTACCCCGGCCATGTTGCAGGCAGCACCACTCAAAGAGGAGGAATCACTGCTTTGACAGCCATCCCTGCGCGCACTGCAGCGACCGCGGAGGAGGTCGCGACTACTCAACGGGAGAAATCCGAGGATGCTGACTCGGTCACCACTGTCTCACAGCGTCCACCGCCGAAGAGAAAGACCGGTATGGTAGCCCCGTCCAGCGGTTGCGGTGGACCATCTCGCCTGCCTACGCCCGGCCCGGATGAATCCGGTAAGAAGAGTTCCGGACGTCCTGCCTCTAGAAAAGGCCGAGGTAAGCCAGGCGGAGGGACTTGGTGTGTGGGCGGAGGTGTCGGGGATCCACAACCCTGTGTGTCCATGGGGGGTGGTAGTCCCGTTTCCATTACAGGCTACATACCCGCGGAGGAGTGTGACACCTCCGACCTAGAGTCGCTCTCCGATTTGGGAGACGATGTCGCCATAGACGAACTGTTTGCTCAAAAGGGCTGGGACAAAGTACCTCTCGCCTCGTCCTGCGGAACCAGGGACCCACCCATGTCTACAGGGGATAGTACACCCCGGGTGGAGGCACCAGCGCCTGAGGAGGGGTCCCGTCCCCAGCCTAATCTTGCTTTCCCGGTGCCACCTGCACCTAATGCCGGGGAAAAGAGCCTGTTGTTGCGGGCACCTATGCCCAGACCAGATGTGATCAAGGTCCCTCGCCACCCGGACTCAATAGTTTTACCTGGCGAAGGGGACAGAGCCACTATGCCTCCTCTGGCGAGACTACAACGCCTATTTGGCCAGAAGGTTGCTGCTGAGTACGGATGGGAGTATCCATACTTGTCCAAGGAGTTGCTGTATGAGGTGGAAGTGTGTCGGGAGCGCTGGTACAATGACTTTGTGTGGACCCACCTTCAGGTTCCACACGCCCGCAGGTACCTGGCATGCTCCCCCAAGGCCTCTCAGCGTTTTAAAGATTGCAAGGCAGAATGGATGTTGGGACGGCACATCCACGTGGACAAGGTGCTGGTCTGGCGGAAGGAAGGGGAGGATGTTGAGTATCATCTGGAGACCATGGATCAGCATTTGAAGCCACTTGTTCTGCCGCATCCCCGCTTCTATCTGTAGGAGGAAAGAGACTCCGTTCCTGTTTCTTATGCTGCTGAACTTTCTGGGGTTTGTTGTCCTTGTTACCCAGAGGAATGAAGGACCGTTCCTGTTTTTGTTCTTCAATTTTCCAGCAAGAGATCATGGACTCTGGGGTAGATAGGGCTCAAGAGAAGAAGGAAAGTTCCACGAGTGCAGTTACCGCGATGCTGTCACCAGGTGGCAGTGTTGCGCATCGTTAACACTTTTCACACACTCACTCTTTTGGAGAAAAGGGATTTCTTCACAAAGAAGTTTCTTTCCTCTTACACAAATACATGTGTCAGGGTTTATGTGTGTTAATTTTTTTTTTCCCCTCTGCAGGAGAGCATCCCATCAAGACCACTGAGTATGGGGTGGGTCTTAGTCAGGATGGGTGGGAAAAAAAGTGTAATGTGAATGTGTTCTAAAGTTATGGTTAAAATGTTGTTGTTTCCCTTCCCTTTCATGTAAGGCTCAGACACAATTGCTTCAGTTGGCCAAGTTTTCAAAAGTTTTATTTTGTACAATTTGTAGTTGGTTTCTGGACTAGGCTATGCCAGCCATTGAGGGCATAGTTTGCTCCAGACACTGGGGACCAGTGTTAAATCACCAGGGGGAGAGTGTAGCGGGTATACACTTTTCTGTGTATTTAAAACTGGCAGAGACACCAGTGATGTGCAGTTCCCTGCGGCCCCGCGGGTGGCGCTGTCGCCTTGGGCTGGGGTTGAACCATTGCTGTGTGCTGTGCTCCCTTTTTGTCCTCCCTCTGCAGTGGTATGGTGGGGCGGGGAACCTGCCGTGCTTGCTGGGAGAGGGTATAAAGGGGCCGGCCATCTTTGTCACTGAGTTTTTGGGAGTCCCAGGCACCTTCAGCCTGTGGGCGGTGGTTCATGTCGGGCCTCTAGGTGGCCTAGGCCTAGAGGACGTTCGGAGGTCGTGTTCCATCCCAGGAAACTTTAGCCTGGGGTGAGGTACTCGGATGGAGGTCTGGAGCTCAGTGCCCAACACTGAGTTCCGCGAGGGAAGGAGATCCTAGGGGACCCCGGGAGATGGGTACCCGAATCCGGAGGGCGTAATGGACCGGTGGGAGACACTTGCTTGAAGACTCGGTGCAGCATATTGCCGGTGACAGGTGAGCCCTTCCATCGGAGACCGCCTGGAAGGAAATCCATCTTCGCTGGGAGACCGCAACCCACTTTCAGGAAGGAAAGTGGAGAGTTCATTGTGTCTGGGCCTACTCGCATCCACACCTCCTTGTCTGTTCTGTTCTCTAAGGAGTCCAACTGATTGTGTTCACTTTTGCATTGAGAAGAATTAAGGAGTGTTGGACTTTAATGGTGTGGGGCTCGTTTTCTGGCAGACATTGTTCAAGGTAACTCTCTTTGGAGGTTCCAGGTGCAGAACACCGACCCGAAGGTAAAATAAGAACTTTGCTTACACCACACAGGCATCTGTGGAGAAGGCTTGGCGTGGTGACCCCGCACACTCTCCTCTAAGGTACCCCTAGACAAGAGACAGATGAGCTGATGAGCAAGAGGGGAGAGTGGAGGCCGCTACACAGGAAAGAACAATGGCATCTGGAATTGGGGACTTAAACTTCAGCGGCTCCTTCTAGGGAAAGCACTACATATAGATCCACAAATTCAGCACAATCACACTTTTCCTTTATAGACAAACAATGAACCTATTTCCTATTCCTCTGTATGAAAACCGGGCATAACCTTTCATTAAAATGTTATTATAGTCTCTAAGTACATAATAGTTTCATAACAGTGTGCAGATGACTGAGAGTGTTTGGTATTTTCCAGTTCAACATACGGAATTTCTCCTTAAACTTCCTCCCATAGACAGTGCCAGGAAACATGTTTAACTGAGCATTTGTTGTAACTATATGCAAACTTAAAATGAAGGACAGATGTTTGCAGAAGAAGAAAAAAAGTTGAATGTGAGTAATATCAGTGGAAAACCGCTATCATTATAAAATCTGCAATATATATTAATAGCCATTAAAGTACGTGCAAATCCAAAATCTATTTTCATTACGTTTGCATCATGCCTCGCTATATTCAGTTTTCGAAAGTCAATCATTTTGTGTAAAAATTTCATACCTGGAAATCATGGCAGTAGTTGCACTTCCTGTTGCGGACTGACAACGCTAATGCCGCGTACACACGATCAGAAAATCCGACAAGAAAACTTTTTTTCCAACGGAATCTTGGCTCAAACTTGTCTTGTATACACATGGTCACACCAAATTCCGACCATCAAGAACGCGGTGACGTACAACACTACGACGAGCCAAGAAAAATTACGTTCAATGCTTCCGAGCATGCATCGACTTGATTCCGAGCATGCGTGGTTTTTGGTGCGTCGGAATTGCACACAGACGATCGGAATTTCCTCCAAGAACTTTTCTTGTCGGAAAATTTGAGAACCAGCTCTCAAATTTTTCTTGGCGGAAATTCCGACAGAAAAATTCCGATGGAGCCTACAACGGTCGGAATTTCCGACCAAAAGCTCACATCGGACTTTTCTTGTCGGAATTTCCGATCGTGTGTACGCGGCATAAGCCACCGCCTATCAATTATTAGCAGCATTGTTAGTCTTCTGCATGCGTTCCTTCAGTTGACCATTGAATATCAGGACTCTGTATGCCTCCTGTCGACCTGGTTCACAGAAAAAGATTTCCTTCACCCTTAAAAATATGTTTTTCTCTTTTGGTTGCTCCCCACTCCATCTTCCATAATTTGAGATTGTCTTCTCGCTTCTGTAGAGTTATTTTTTCCTTTTCAATGCTGTGGCCCAGCATGTTCTCCTTTCTTGCCTAGGCGGGAATGACCTACACCCCTAGCTGCTTCCTGGGATGATTGTGTCACACATCCCAGGAGCCAGTGTGTTACTGAGGGGCAAAATTCAGTACATGCTCACACATGGCACTGCACCCTGCCAGGTATTGGGACAGGTGGATAACCCAATTGCATATCTGGGCACGTGTGTCTGTATTTCTGTGCATGTGCACACATGGCTTAAACCCCCTGCAAGGCAACCTGCTGAAATCACCAAGTGTGGCTACGCATGCGGGGGAACACCTGCACATGCACAAATGTGTTGCAGCTCTCTGCCAGATGTCGAAGGCCTGGCAGAGTCGTCCAGTACATCTACACAAGCACAAGCCACTTGAGGATGGTGGTGAGACAACAATTTAAAGGGACTGAAGTCTCTCTTTAAGAAAACTGAATACATTGAGGGATGATAGCAAAAAAAAATGTATAGTTCTTTCTTATGCAGAACTGCATAAGTCATCATGGTAAATTAGTGTTTCCAGTGTGCCTGTGTTCCCACAGCACTTTTCTTTTTATTGAGGATGAACACGACTCTAGTATGCTCATTTGTTACCTCCAGCTAGCATTCATAGAAATGGAATTTTGAAGTATACTGTGAAAACACCACAATAGGATATGTAATTTAAAGCGGTTGTATACCCTTTTGTTTTACTTTTACCTACAGGTAAGCCTATAATAAGGCATACCTGTAGGTAAAAAGAATATCTCCTAAACCTGTACGGTTTAGGAGATATTCCCCCCGCAATGAGCCGCTGACTTCAGCGGCGCATGCGCTCTGGAGATTCTCGGCTGAAAGTTCGGCAAAAGCCGGACCTTGCCGGAAAGAAGTCTCCCGCGCACATGTGCGGGAGTGACGACGTTGCGGACCAGTCACTCACAGCGCATGGACCGGGATCACCTGCGATGCCTCGTTCTAAGGTAAGTATTTCATAATGAGCTTGTATGCAGTGCATACGAGCTCATTATGCCTTTTGCCTTACAGGTTAAAAAAAATAAAAAATTGACGGGTATACAACCGCTTTAATACATAGCACAAACCACAAGCTCCAATGGATAGGAGAACACAAATTATTTTATGTAAACCTTTCCTAGAAGAAATATGGGAGCTCAGCTGTCATTGCTTACCACTTTCTGAAAATGCCGGTTAGTGGTTGTTAAATTTCCAATGCAATGGTGGTACTGTTCCATACTTTGCCAGCAGCAAGAGTCAGTTGTGTGTGCACAAGCATTAACAAGAGTATACACAGTGCCTTCAAAAAGTATTATTACCCTTTGAAATGTTCCACATTTTGTCATGTTACAATCAAAAACATAAATGTATTCTATTGGGATTTTTTGTGATAGACCAACACAATGCATGGCGTGCATTTGTATTCAGCCCCCTTTACTCTGATACCCCTAACTAAAATCTAGTGTAACCAATTGCCCTCAGAAGTCACCTAATTAGTAAATAGAGTCCACCTGTGTGTAATTTAAGTATAAATACAGCGGTTTTTTGAAGCCCTCAGAGGTTTGTTAGAGAACCTTAGTGAACAAACAGTATCATGAAGACCAAGAAACACACCAGACAGGTCAGGGATAAAGTTGTGGAGAAGTTTAAAGCAGGGTTAGGTTATAAAAAATATCCCAAACTTTAAAGATCTCATGGAGCACTGTTCAATCCATAATCCGAAAATGGAAAGAGTATGGCACAACTGCAAACCTACCAAGACATGGCCATCCACCTAATTTGACAAGCTGGGCAAGGAGAGCATTAATCAGAGAAGCAGCCAAGATGCCCATGGTAACTATGGAGGAGCTGCAGAGATCCACAGCTCAGGTGGAAGAATCTGTCCACAGGACAACTATTAGTTGTGCACTCCACAAATCTGGCCTTTATGGAAACGTGGCAAAAAGAAAGCCATTGTTGAAAGAAAGCCATAAGAAGTCCCATTTGCAGTTTGCGAGAAGCCATGTGGGGGACACAGCAAACATGTGGAAGAAGGTGCTCTGGTCAGATGAGACCAAAATTTAACTTTTTTGGCCTAAAAGCAAAATGCTACGTGTGGCTGAAAAACTAACACTAAACCCTGAACACACCATTCAGCAGGGACAGGAAAGTTGGTCAGAGTTGATGGGAAGATGGACGAAGCCAAATACAGGGCAATCTTAGAAGAAAACCTGTTAGTGTCTGCAAAATACTTGAGACTGGGGTGGAGGTTGACCTTCCAGCAGGACAACAACCCTAAACATACAGCCAGAGCTACAAAAGAATGGTTTAGTTCAAAGCATATTCATATGTTAGAATGGCCCAATCAAAGTCCAGACCTAAACCAATTGAGAATCTGTGGCAAGACTTGAAAATTGCTGTTCACAGACACTCTCCATCCAATCTGATGGAGCTTGAGTTATTTTGCAAAGAAGAATGGGCAAAAATGTCACTCTCTAGATGTGCAAAGCTGGTAGAGACATCCCCAAAACGACTTGCAACTGTAATTGCAAGGAAAGGTGGTCCTATAAAGTATTGACTCGGGGGGGGCTGAATACAAATGCACGCCCCACTTTTCACATATTTATTTGTAAAGCAGTTTGAAAACCATTTATCATTTTCCTTCCACTTCACAATTATGTGCCACTTTTTGTTGGTCTATCACATAAAATCCCAATAAAATACATTTACCTTTTTGGTTGTAACATGACAAAATGTGAAAAATTTCAAGGGGTATGAATACTTTTTCAAGGCACTGTATACCTTACCTGAATGCATCAATCTGAAGAACTTTGGCCATAACATCAGAGCTTCAATAAAACTATGTTGTTCTATATGAAATACAACCTCTACCAAACTCAAGTCCTGTGATAAGACCTGGTCATAGAGGATTGGCTGTTATGTTTATCTTCTGGCTTCAGTTCTTTTACAGACACTGTCCCAGAACAAGTTTGCAGATCAGGAGGATCAGAGTAAAGTACACTTGCTGTGGCTGAATGACACAGAATAATGACGAAAGAGGATCAGCTTGACAGTAGCATTTGCCGAGATAGTCAGCAATGACAGCGTCTATGTTTCTCCTAGGACAGATTTCCCTAAGGCCCCTTTCACACTGGGGCGGAGGGTGCGGTGGGCGGTATAGCGCCGCTATTTTTAGCGGCGCTATACCGTCGGAATTGCGGCGGTATTCGGCCACTAGCGGTGCGGTATTAACCCCCGCTAACGGCCGAAAAATGGTTAATACCGCCCGCAATGCGCCTCTGCAGAGGCGCATTGCCGGCAGTATTACTGCGGTTTCCCATTACTTTCAATGGGAAGGAGCGGTGAAGGAGCGGTAAACACACCGCTCCTCTCACAGCTCCAAAGATGCTGCTAGCAGGACTTTTGGAGCGGTCCTGCTAGCGCACCGCCTCAAGCTTTCACATTTAGACTGCAGGGGCAGGAGTTTTCAGGTGGTATTTAGGTGCTATTTTTAGCGCTAAACCGCCAGAAAAACTCCCCAGTGTGAAAGGGGTCTTAGACGAATTCTGTCATGAAGAAAAATGCCAGGAGGCCCTGATGGAAACAGTGATTCTCCTTCTTGTGCATTATGCCAGTCCAGGAACAGTGAAGCCGAACCTTTTCAGCTTCATTATGAGTGAAAGCACAGCCCTGGAACTGTTGCCCTGGGCATTTAGCCCCTGTGCATGAGATTACATGCAGCCATGCTTCCCTCAGCCTGTAAAATTCTGCTATGGCTGGATACTGCACCGAGTGGTAGTAACATTTAGGGCATTACTCGCCCAGAAATGAATCCCTGGAACACAGACTGCTTACATTCCAGGTGTTCATCTCTGGGAGCATACTGCCCTAAATGTTATTTCCACTTGGTGCACCATCCAACCACATCCGACTCCAGCAGCAGCAGTCCCTCGCCTACCATAGAAGTTTACCGGAAGTGGGGCTGCACTGTCCACCTCTGGCTTCCACCCGCACCTAAGCGCCAGAGTCTGCTAAATCCGGGATAAACACCCAATGTGAATGAATCCAGGATTGTGAATTCAAAATAATCCTGTTCTTTTAAATACTGCTATTACAATTATCTGAAATCTGTGTTTATGCTAAATTGATGCTCTTCTCTGCAACTCAGAAATCAGACTGAAAGCACTGTGCAACTGCACTTAAAGAATACCCGTCTTAAAAAATCCAGCATGAACGATGGATTTTAAAGTACAGGAAAGAGATCTGGACATTTAGTACACCTTAGCAGAAGTAACTTTTTTTTTGCACGTAAGGCCTGGTTAACACCTATGCATTCTTTGGTGCTTTTTGCAGAAACACACTACAGTCCATTTAGCATGGTTTTCTATGGGACACGTTCACATCTATGCTTTTTTCAGCCGCTGCATTTTTTGAAAGGGTCAGGGACCTTTCTAAACGCAAAACTGCTTTTTTTGCTTTTGTAGCAAGGTATTACCATTGCAAGCATCGTTAAAGACTGCAATCTGTGCTGTTAACATGAGCTTGGTTCTTTTAGTGGTTATTTCTTACAATTGGTTACAACTTGTTTGATTCAGTTATCAAGAGACAAAGACTCCGTTGCAGTAAGTAGCACAGAGACTACATTGCCCACAAGGCCACTGTGCTACCAGAGGAGAGTGTGCCGCACAGAGACTGATGGGAGGACCTTTGATTGCCGTAGAGACAGGCACAGGGACCCCGCATACTTATGCCTTGATTGAGTGGAAGAAGGAAATCCCTGAACACTTCAAAGGCGCCAGTGTGAAACTAGCCAGTAAGAGGGAATTAAATGTAATACACCCAGAAGCAGCATAGGGAGGCCCTACCTCACCCAGTCAAGCTGACTCTAGTAAACCAGAAGTCTCCGCCAAGTCACCTCTGGCCACCATCCGACCTGAACTCTGTGCTGTCCTTGGGGAATTTGTTGCCAAATGCCAAAAAGATCCCCAGTCATACTCAGCTGCTGGTTGCAGTGGCGGATCCAGGGGGGGGGGGCAACAGGGCAATTGCCCCCCCCCGAGACCATATGTCACACTCACTTGCTTGCTCTGTTTTTTTTTTTTGCGCCTGATCTCCCGGACTTTGGGGACCCGGTACCGGCCCGCCGTAAGTCCCCTGGACTCCAAACTTGGCACAAATGTAGCCCCATGTCTCCTCTACAAGTGTGCAAAGTGTGGTGTCTGGGGGACCTATGGCCGGGGAGAACTGATTTTTTAAAGCCGGGCACCCCTTCCATAGACTCCAATGTTAAACTGTAATTTCTCCGGTGACTTTGCGGACACGGTACCGGCCGGTCGTAGGTCTCCTGGACCCAAATCTTGGCACACATGTAGCCCCATGTCTCCTCTACAAGTGTGCAAAGCTTGGTGTCTGGGGGACCTACAGCCGGGGAGCACAGATTTTTTAAAGACGGGCACCCCTTCCATAGACTCCAATGTTAAACGGTAATTTCTCCGGTGAATTTGCGGACCGGGTACCGGATGGTTGTTGGTCCCCTGGACCCCAAACTTGGCACACATGTAGCCCCATGTCTTCTCTATAAGTGTGCAAAGTTTGGTTTCCGGGGGACCGACGGCCGGTAAGATCCGATTTTTCAAAGCCGGGCACTCCTTCCATAGACTCCTATGTTAAACATCAGTCTAGTCATGGGCACAGTGAAGCGTGGGCACAGTGAGGCATGGGCAAAGTGAGGCACAGTGAGGCATGCAGATGGAAACCCTAAGCTTATACTCAAGTGTAACGGCACCCCCCAATATGAAAGGGGTATACGCCGTTTAGAATATTCCCTCTCTGAACACACAACCACTATCGACCCTCCACAGCCAGGCGACCACTTTCCATAGGATTAATCCTTCCAGAGATACGAGACAACGCTCTGTATTTCAAGTTCCAAAACAGGGAATAACTTTATTTTCAAAACACATGGTAACACATTTCTCTTCAAAACCCTTCCCTCCCATCCTTGGGGGAACAGGGCGGGTTAAACTATCCAATGACAATGGTGATACAGGTCAGGTGTGTTCAAACTTCTCCTTTTGATAACCAGTCTTAGCAGGAGGGGTGATTTCCCCCCCCCTCACAGAAGACACTTAAACATCCCATAATAATAGGCAGCCAGACGGTCTACTAAGCTCCAATCCACATCATCACAATGAAAGGACCTGTAGCCTAGGTGAGGCTCATTAGCATTACACAAGCAGATAGGTGACACATCAGCATCTCTCAATTAACCTGTTGAGTTCAGAAACAGTAAATAGTCCTTCACAGATATCCTTGGGGATATGGTGGATAAATATTACAGACCGATTTTAGGTAGCCCAAGAGATATTTCTTAATGTCCATTTTTTCCTGGCTCACCCTGTGTCCAAAGTGACCCTCCTGTCACATCAAGTCAATAAGTTTTCCCAGTTTTTTTGGGGTAAAATTAGGTGCCTCGGCTTATACACGGGTCGGCTTATACTCGAGTATATACAGTACTTGTTCTGCAGCTGCTGCTGCCCCAATCTTGGCACACATGTAGCCCAATGTCTCTTCTACAAGTGTGCAAAGTTTGGTGTCTGGGGGACCTACGGCCGGGGAGCACTGATTTTTTAAAGCCGGGCACCCCTTCCATAGACTCCAATGTTAAACTGTAATTTCTCTGGTGAATTTGCGGACCCGGTACCGGCCGGTCGTAGGTCTTCTGGACCCCAATCTTGGCACACATGTAGCCCAATGTCTCTTCTACAAGTGTGCAAAGTTTGGTGTCTGGAAAACCTACGGCCGGGGAGCACTGATTTTTTAAAGCCGGGCACCCCTTCCATAGACTCCAATGTTAAACTGTAATTTCTCTGGTGAATTTGCGGACCCGGTACCGGCCGGTCGTAGGTCTTCTGGACCCCAATCTTGGCACACATGTAGCCCAATGTCTCTTCTACAAGTGTGCAAAGTTTGGTGTCTGGAAAACCTACGGCCGGGGAGCACTGATTTTTTAAAGCCGGGCACCCCTTCCATAGACTCCAATGTTAAACTGTAATTTCTCTGGTGAATTTGCGGACCCGGTACTGGCCGGTCGTAGGTCTTCTGGACCCCAATCTTGGCACACATGTAGCCCAATGTCTCTGCTACAAGTGTGCAAAGTTTGGTGTCTGGAAAACCTACGGCCGGGGAGCACTGATTTTTTAAAGCTGGGCACCCCTTCCATAGACTCCAATGTTAAACGGTAATTTCTCTGGTGAATTTAAAACATATTTTTTGGCAGTGCCCCCCCCCGAGAAAAGACTCTGGATCCGCCCCTGGCTGGTTGCAGGAAGCTTAGGATTTTCTCTGGGAGGCAACCAGTACCTTCAGCGGAAGACAGCTTTGAAGAATGGCTGGATCAGGCTACTCAAGCTTTGGAAGACTGGGATATACCAGAGCCACATAAGAAGCAGAGGATCACTGAGAGTTTAAAGGGACCTGCTTTGGAAGTCATTCGCAACTTGAAACTTAGTAAAAAGAACTGTACTGCCCAAGATTACTTGAGCATCTTACAGGATGTGTTTGGCCGCACTAAGAAAGTCTATGACCTCATCTACCAAATGGAACACTCTTATCAGAAGGAAGGAGAGAAATTATCAGAGTACATGAGGTGCCTGGACAAGATCATACATCAGGTTCTGCTGAAAAAGGGGTTAGACCCCCGGAATGTGGATGAGATCAGAGCAAAGCAAGTTTTGAGAGGGGCCCAACCTTTAGACCCCATTATCCTCCTGTTGAGAAGTCGGCAGGATGGTGGTATCTTGAAATACCCAGACTTGATAAGGATTGTCAGGGAGGAGGAAGTCATGCTGGACAGTAAGAAGAGAAGTCCGAAACCTGAATCCTCTGCAGGAGTGAGAGTGATAAATGCTAATGAAGGTGACCCTCAGGTTTATCTTTTAAAGACTCAAGTGTCTCAGCTGATAGAGATTATGTCCATACTGACCAACCAGCCTACCGGTTTGCCAAGTGGAAACACTCCAGAGGAGCCCAAGAAGTCTCTCAGCTCTAACAACACCCAAGTGCAGAAATCAAGGAAACTGATGATCTGCTTCAACTGTGGAGGAGTAGGACACTATCGGGAGGTATGTCCAAGCCCGGAGAAAGCTGCAGCCCAGTATCGCAATCCGGTGGAAAACTCCAGAGGGCCCCGTGAAGGAGTCAACAGGGTGCCCAACAGTTTTAGTTAACTCCACCAGATCCAACAACAAGAGGGGACTGCATCGGGGGTCCCGACCCTCATCTGGGGCTTCCGTTGTTGTCCCTGAACAATTTAATGTCTCCCACTCTTTGACCTGGCCAGCCCAGCGGCGGGGAGTCAGTGCACACCAGACCCAGCAGGGGTCAAGATCCAACCAGAATTCCAGAAAAAAAGGAGTAAAGGTACAAATTGCTGAACCAGGCAAGCCAGCCCCTCTCCGAAAGTTTCCTACCAAGTTAGTGGGGCCCTCCCCAGTAGTCTCAATCCAGGTAGAGGGGATTTACACAAAGGCCCTTCTGGATACAGGGGCTCAAGTGACTCTCTTGTACAGGGACTTCTATGACAAGCACCTTAAACACTTACCTTACTTACTTAGACGTTACAGAAGTTGGAAGAGCTGGAGATATGGGGCATTGGGACTCAAAGCTTTCCCTATGATGGTTACTTACCAATCAAGCTAACTTTTGACCCCTCAGTGGCAGGAGAAACAGAGACTTTTGACACTCTGGCAGTGGTCTGCCCTTGCCCACCAGGAACTAGCAAAAGCTCCCTCATTATAGGGACCAACACTGACCTGGTCAGGAGACTACTTACACCTCTGGCACAGGAGCCGAGTACTTCAAATGCGGGAGTGCATCCCATGCTAAAGCAAGTGTACCAGCGCCTAGTGCTAGAACTGAAAGCTCCAGCAGAAGGAGTAGGCAAGATCTGGCGCTTGGATAGAGGAGAGAGAGTACTACAACCAGGAGAGGTAACTTGTTTGAGAGCATCTGTAAAGCTTACTTGGAAGCCTCTTTATTGTCCTTGAAAGGGTCCAAAGGAAGGAAGGAAAGGGGATAGAGATAATCCCTGAAGTGGTTCCATTGAAGGCCCTAAAGAGGAGTCACGGGAAGGTTTCAGTGAGTGTTCGTAACACAAACACCTCGCCTATGAAGATACCGGCCAGAATGCTGTTGGGCCAGGTGAGCACAGCTACCCCAGTCACGCTATCGGACTTGAAGAAGGAAAAGAAGGATGTGATCCCAGTAGAGAAGTTCTACCCGGAAGACACCACACTCCCACCAGAGTGGAGAGAGAGTTAAAGCCCAGCTCGCCTGATGGCAGGCTGCATTCTCCAAGAACGAGTTCAACGTAGGGTGTGCAAAGAGTGCCTCCCATAAGATTCGTCTACAAGAAGACAAACTGTTCAGAGAAAGAGTTCGACGGGTTCCTTTGGGTGATTTGGAAGACCTACGTGAGCAACTGGCAGAACTAAAGAGAGCAGGGATTATTGAAGAATCCAGGAGCCCCTATGCTTCTCCAATAGTGGTGGTGCGGAAGAAAAATGGGTTGTTAAGGCTGTGCATTGACTATCGGACATTAAACAGAAGAACCATTCCTGATCAATACACCACCCCCCGGATAGAAGATGCTCTGCAGAGCCTGTCTGGAGCCAAGTGGTTCAGTGTGATGGACCTGAAGAGTGGGTATTACCAGATCCCCAGGCATCCAGAGGATAAAGAGAAAACTGCCTTCATTACCCCAGTGGGGTTCTTTGAGTTTGATCGAATGCCTCAAGGGTTGTCAGGAGCCCCGGCCACCTTTCAAAGGCTGATGAAGAAAACAGTGGGCGATATGAACTTGATTGAAGTGCTGGTGTATCTGGATGACATCATAGTATTCGGTAGGACTCTGGAAGAGCATGAAGAGTGGTTGGAGAAGATCTTGAAGAGACTTCATGAAGAAGGCCTAAAGCTCTCCATGGAGAAGTGCCAGTTCTATCAGCCCACGGTCCACTACCTTGGCCACATCGTGTCTGCTGAGGGGATAGCCACCGACCCTGAGAAGCTTGATGCCGTCACCTCTTGGCCAAGGCCTACCAATGTGACTGGGCTTCGGTCATTTCTGGGATTCTGCTCCTACTACAGAAGATTTGTAGAAGGGTTTGCCAAGATAGCCCGTCCACTCAATAAATTACTAAGGAGTGAGGGGGAGGAAGATATCCCAGAACCAGTTAAACCAGTGAAGCCCACAGTAGGGCCTAGGAAGCCCAAAGAATCCATCCAGGACCAGTGGACTCCAAAAGTGTGAGGAGGCCTTCATTCAGCTAAAGAGGAGCCTAACCACTGCCCCAGTCTTGGCCTATGCTGACACCACCAAGCCATACGAGTTACATGTAGGTGCCAGTTGTGATGGGCTGGGTGGAGTGTTATACCAAGAACATAATGGTCACCTATGGCCCGTTGCCTATGTGAGTAGGAATTTGGTCCCCGCTGAAAGGAACTACCCCACGCATAAGCTTGAGTTCCTGGCCTTGAAGTGGGATGTAGTGGATAAGTTGAGAGACTACCTCTACGGGGCAGAGTTTGTGGTAAAGACCGACAACAATCCGCTCACCTACCTCCTCACTACAGCCAAGCTGGATGCCACAGGACATAGGTGGTTGGCTGCCCTCTCGGGTTTCACCTTTAGCCTGAAATATCGGCCTGGAATCGGGCACAGGGACACAGACGCCCTTTCAAGAAGGCCCCATGGCCCCAGTGACCCCCCGGAGGAGTGGACTCAGTTGACACCAGAAGGGGTGCGAGCCTTATACCATGGAGCTGAACGTCAGGCTGGAGGAGAATCTAGGGCCGAAGAGATTGGAGTTTCTGCTGCTGGAGTACCTAGATGTTACTTCAATGTGACCCAAGTGGGGGATGAAGGCCTACCGAAGCTGTCCTAGAAGGATCTGAGAAGGAATCAGTTGGAAGACCCCCTGGGAAACCTGGCATTGAAGGCCTTGGAGAATCAATGCCCCGAAATTCTTCTCACAGGCTCCCCAAAAGAGGCTTGCCTGCTGCACCAAGAGTGGGACCAGTTGCAGCTGCATAAAGGGGTGGTCTACCGAAGGGGCCCCTCTGGTGGTCTGGAAGAGAAGTGGCAACTGTTCCTACCCAGGAAACACAGAGAGATGGTCCTGACTGCTCTTCATGACAATCATGGCCATAGGGGGTCTGAAAGGACTTTCCATTTAGTAAGAGACAGATTCTACTGGCCCTGCATGCGGGCTGAAGTCGAAGGGTATTGCCACTCTTGTATTAGATGTATCCAGAGGAAGACCCTACCTCATCGAGCTGCCCCAATGGGCCATCTTCAGAGTCAGGGACCCATGGAGCTGGTGTACATTGACTTCCTTTGTCTGGAGCCTGATCTGAGTGGGCAGGGAAACATTTTAGTAGTGACTGATCATTTCACCAGATATGCCCGAGCATTCCCAACAAAGTATCAGCAAGCATCCACAGTGGCCAAGGTCCTAGTGGAGAAGTTTTTCGTCCACTATGGCTTGCCCCAGCACATCCACTCGGATCAGGGGGAGATTTTAAAAGTAGCCTTATTAAGAGACTTCTAAACCTGTTAAACATCAAAAAGTCCAGAACCACTCCTTACCACCCCCAAGGAGACGCCCAACCTGAGAGGTTTAACTGAACTCTTCTTGATATGCTCGGTACTAGTGATGAGCCGAACACCCCCGGGTTCGGTTCGCACCAGAACCCGCGAACGGACCGGAAGTTCGAACGAACATTAGAACCCTATTAAATACAATGGATGCGAACGTTCGAATTCTAAAGTGCTAATTATAACAACTATTATGCATGTTATTGTCCTAAAAAGGGTTTGGGAACCCGGGTTCTGCACCAGGGGACATGTATCAATGCAAAAAGAAGTTTTAAAAACGGTCGTTTTTCGGGAGCAGTCATTTTAATGATGCATAAAGTGAAAAAAAAAAAGTCAAATATTCCTTTAAATATCGTACCTGGGGGGTGTCTAAAGTATGCCTGTGAAGTGCCACGTGTTTCCCGTGTTTAGAACTGTCCCTGCACAAAATGACACTTCTAAAGGAAAAAAAAGCCATTTAAAACTGCTTGCGGCTTTAATGTAATGTCTGGTCCCGGTAATATGGATGAAATTCTTTAAGAAAAATGGCATAGCTACCCCATGACCCCCCCCCCCCCCCTACCCCAGCCCATTACCAGCCCCTTTGGGTCTTGTATGGATATTAAGGGGAACCCCGCACATAAAATAAAAAAGGCCCTATATACTCTGAACAGCCGTATACAGGCGGTGCATACAAGACAGGGACTGTAGGTTTGTTCTTATGTAGAATCTGTTTGTAATTTTGAACAGGTACATTGTTGAAGTGTAGCTCCAGCCCAAAAATCTATTTTTAAACTTTTTGGAAAACATAGGTAAGGGTTATCACCCCTGTAACATTTGTTTTGCTGTCTGTGCCCCTGTTCAGAACATTTCACCTCACTTTCCGTCCCAATGACAACTGTTTTTGAAATGTGGTGTTTTTCTTGAAACAAGGATTGCTGATAAAGCATCAGTACAGAGGAGACACCTTTCTCCCATATTTATTCTTACAGGAGAGAATTTTCCTTCCTAGTGGTAGATTTCCTCTCACTTCCTGTTGTCTTCTTGCGTTTGCAAGTAGGAGTCGTTTGTAAGTTGGATGTTTGAAAGTAGGGACCTGCCGTATATACTCTGCAGAAATAGGCCCCTTAGTTGTTGGTGTTGGCACAACACTGTAAGCACTCACAGTTACTCTTGGTTGGTGCTGGAACGCCCTGCTGTCAACTATTATATCAGGAATTTTAATTACATATAATTGTTGAACAGTGGTAGTAAAAATTGGGCCTTTGATGGTGGTGCTGGTGCCACAACACTGTAAGCCCTGACAGTTACTCTTGGTGGGTGCAGCAATGGGCCCTGCTGTGAATTATTAGATCAAGAATTGTAATTACATGCCCCTGTTGAACAGGGGCTGAAAAATTGGGCCTTAGGCACTGGTGGCACAACACTGCAACCCCTCACAGATACTGTACTTGGAGCACAGCAATGAGCCCTGTTGCAAAGTATTGCTTCAAAAATTGTAATGACACGCCCCTGTTAAACAGGGGCTGAAAAATTGGGCCTTAGGCACTGGTGGCACAACACTGCAACTCCTCACAGATACTGTACTTGGAGCACAGCAATGAGCCCTGTTGCAAAGTATTGCTTCAAAAATTGTAATTACACGCCCCTGTTAAACAGGGGCTGAAAAATTGGGCGTTAGGCACTGGTGGCGGCACCCATAAACAAAAATGATCTTCCAAGCTATCATCATCAATCGTATCATTGAGGACTCGGAGGAGGAGGATAGCCAGTCAACATAACAGCACAGGCACTCAGCATCAGCATCAGTCTTGAAGGGATGTGACATTTTAAAATCAATTAGTCTGTTATATCAGCATCAGGTGTGTGGTAGCTGGTGGTGATCCAAGACTGGTTCATCTTGATGAAAGTCAGTCGATCAACCGAGTCGGTGGACAGGCGCACCCTGTGATCCGTGACAAATCCTCCAGCAGCACTGAATGTGCGTTCCGAAAGAACGCTGGATGCAGGACAGGCCAGTAGCTCAATTGCATACTGTGCAAGCTCTGGCCAGTGATCCATCCTCAAGACCCAGTAAGCCAGAGGATTTTCGGTGGGGAAGGTGTCCAAGTCTGACCTTGCCCCTAGATATTCCTGCACCATGTTTATCAGACGCTGGCGATGGTTGCTGGAACCAATCATACTTTGGGGCTGCGGACTAAAGAATTGTCTGAACGCATCGGTCAGACGGCCACCTTCCCCACCGCTCCTTCTTTGACTGGCCGAAGCCTCAGCAACTCGTTGTCCAGGACCAGGAGTTTGCAACCTCCCAGTCTCTGGGAACGCGTTGCACAGACCTTTCTGCAAGGCCTCCCGGAGTTGTCTCATCCTCTGCTCCCTCTGCGACGGTAACATAAGGTCCGCAACCTTACCCTTGTACCGTGGATCAAGGAGAGTGGCCAGCCAGTAATGGTCCCTCTCCTTGATCCGAAGAATACGAGGATCCTTCCGCAGACTTTGCAGGATCAGGGAGGCCATGCAGCGTAGGTTTGCTGAGGCATTCGCTCCGGAGTCCTCTGGGTCACTAAGGACGACATGATCCGCAGCCACCTCCTCCCAGCCACGTACAAGTCCACTGGTTTCTTGGGACTGTAAATCATCCCTAAAAGACTGCTGCTGATGATGCTGAGTGCCAGCCTCCACCTCCATGCTGACACAATCCTCCTCCTCCTCCTCCTCCTCCTCCTCTTCCTGTGCGATGGGTGGGACAGAAGGAACACTGTCTGGGTAAAGGGGGCCTTGAGAGGCAAGGAAGTCCTCCTCTTCCTGCCTCTGTTCTGCCTCAAGTGCCCTGTCCATTATTCCACGCAGCGTGTGCTCCAACAGGTGGACAAGAGGTACAGTGTCACTGATGCATGCACTGTCACTGCTCACCATCCTCGTGGCCTCCTCAAATGGTGCCAGGACAGTGCATGCATCCCTGATCATGCCCCACTGGCGTGGAGAAAAAAAACCAAGCTCCCCTGACCCTGTCCTGGTGCCGTAGTCGCACAGGTACTCATTGATGGCCCTCTGCTGCGTGTGCAGCCGCTGCAGCATGGCCAACGTTGAGTTCCACCTGGTGGGCATGTCACATATAAGGCGGTTCTTGGGCAGGTTCAACTCCTTTTGCAGCTCAGCCAGGCGAGCACTGGCATTATAAGATCTGCGGAAATGCACACAGACTTTCCTGGCCTGCCTCAGGACATCCTGTAAGCCCGGGTACCTGCCCAAGAACCGCTGCACCACCAGGTTAAGGACGTGAGCCACACAGGGCACATGGGTCAGTTGTCCCTGTCGGAGGGCGGAGAGGAGGTTGGTGCCATTGTCGCAAACCACCATTCCTGGCTTAAGCTGGCGTGGCGTCAACCACCTCTCGGCCTGGCCCTGCAGAGCAGACAGGACCTCTGCCCCAGTGTGGCTTCTGTCCCCCAAACACACCAGCGCAAGCACGGCATGGCATCTTTTTGCCTGCGTACTTGCGTAGCCCCGTGAACGGCTACGGAGCACCGCTGGTTCATAGGACAAACCACAGGAAGAGGCCATGGAGGAAGAAGAAGAGGAGGGGGTGGAGGAGAGAGGTGTGTCACAACCAGTAGTAGCATTTTGGAGGCGTGGCGGTGGGACAACCTCCAACACTACTGCACCTTGTCCTGAATCCTTCCCAGCTGCCAAAAGAGTGACCCAATGGGCCGTGAAAGAAAGGTAACGTCCCTGTCCATGCCTGCTGGACCATGAGTCAGCGGTAATATGCACCTTACCGCTGACCGCCCTGTCCAGCGAGGCCAAGACATTGCCTTCCACATGCCGGTAGAGAGCCGGAATAGCCTTCCGTGAGAAAAAGTGGCGTTTGGGAACCTGCCACTGAGGAACCGCACATTGCACAAACTCACGGAAGGGGGCCGAGTCTACCAACTGAAAAGGCAGCAGTTGAAGCGCTAGCAATTTAGCCAAGCTAGCATTCAACCGCTGGGCATGTGGATGGCTGGGAGTGAACTTCTTTCGACGGTCCAGCAGCTGGGGCAGGGAAATTTGCCTGCTAGAATCGGACGTCGGTGTACTGCTAGCAGAGTGGGCGCAAGTACTTGGCTGTGACACACCTAATTCTACACCTTCATTCCTCTCAGTGCATGTTTCAGAGAGGACTGAAGTTATAGTGGGGTTGGAGATCCCAGCTGATGCGGTGCAAGGAGAGGTCCGCTTTGTTCTTTGGTGTGGGTCTTTGAGGTAGGCTTGCCAACGAGCTGCATGGCAGGTCAACATATGTCTGGTCAGGCATGTGGTACCCAAGCGGCTGATGTTTTGGCCACGCGATATACGCTTGAGACATATGTTGCAAACAGCAGCTGTGCGATCTGATGCACTAGCCTCAAAAAAGGCCCACACCAAAGAACTTTTTGAATGACGGGCAGAGGCAGCGCCCTGCACAGGCGGAGCTCTGCGGTGTGATTCCGTCGGTGTACTGCCCTTACGCTGGCCACCAAAGGGCATCCTGCCTCGTTGGAGATGTGCCTCCTCCTCATCCTCCTCCTCCTCCTCTCTCCTATTAGGCACCCACGTGGAGTCATTGACCTCATCATCCCCTCCCTCCTCATCACTGGAGCCAATCTGGCAGTATGCTGCAGCTGCTGGAACATGACTGCCAGATTGGTGTCCTTCTTGAGCATCCCCTCTGTCTGCTCTCACGCTACTGCCTTCCTCTAGCTGGGTTTCATCATCAGACCCTTCGAAACGCTGGGCATCCTCCTGGAGCATGTACCCAACACTGTGCTGAAACAGTTCGGGGGACTCCTCAGGAGGAGGACATGGTGGGTCTAGGGAAGGAGTGACTGATGATTTGTCTGACATTGATACCAGGGAAGACGACGCTTTGGCAGCTGCTTTTCCAGTACCCTGAGCCTGGGTGAGAGAGGATGAGGAGGAGGAGGAGGGCTTGGTCATCCACTCTACCAAGTCTTCGGCATGATGTGGCTCAACATGTCCAGCTGCCGAAAAGAAGGACAAGCGTGTCCCATGGCCATGTGCTGATGACAATGCACCGCGTCCACGACCAGCACTGTTGCCCCCAGACACAGAGCCTGCTTGCCCTCTTTTATTGCCTCCTGACTGTCTGCCTCTCCTTGTTTGCCTTCCAGACATTCTAATAGATGGCCTGCAGGGAGATGGGAAAAAAGCAATAAGGGCTACCTTCAGGTGTCCTTCTCTGTCCCTGGAAACAAGGACTTGCAGAGTGAAAGAAAAAAAACACTCTCCCTACCTACAGTTTTCTGTCCCTAGAAAAAATGTTTTTTTTAATCACAATATAGCACAAGGAAAATTAACTCACTGTCCTTACAGGTCCCTGGAAACAAGGACTTGCAGAGTGAAAGAAAAAAAACACTCTCCCTACCTACAGTTTTCTGTCCCTAGAAAAAAATGTTTTTTTTAATCACAATATAGCAAAAGGACAATTCACTCACTGTCCTTCCAGGTCCCTGGAAACAAGGACTTGCAGAGTGAAAGAAACTGACACTGTCCCTACCTAGAGTTTTCTGTCCCTGGAATAAATGTTTTTTTCAGCACAATATAGCACAAGGACAATTAACTCACTGTCCTTACAGGTCCCTGGAAACAAGGACTTGCAGAGTGAAAGAAAAAAAATACTCTCCCTACCTACAGTTTTCTGTCCCTAGAAAAAAATGTTTTTTTTAATCACAATATAGCAAAAGGACAATTCACTCACTGTCCTTCCAGGTCCCTGGAAACAAGGACTTGCAGAGTGAAAGAAACTGACACTGTCCCTACCTAGAGTTTTCTGTCCCTAGAATAAATGTTTTTTTTAATCACAATATAGCAAAAGGACAATTCACTCACTGTCCTTCCAGGTCCCTGGAAACAAGGACTTGCAGAGTGAAAGAAACTGACACTGTCCCTACCTAGAGTTTTCTGTCCCTAGAATAAATGTTTTTTTTAATCACAATATAGCAAAAGGACAATTCACTCACTGTCCTTCCAGGTCCCTGGAAACAAGGACTTGCAGAGTGAAAGAAACTGACACTGTCCCTACCTAGAGTTTTCTGTCCCTAGAATAAATGTTTTTTTTAATCACAATATAGCAAAAGGACAATTCACTCACTGTCCTTCCAGGTCCCTGGAAACAAGGACTTGCAGAGTGAAAGAAACTGACACTGTCCCTACCTAGAGTTTTCTGTCCCTAGAATAAATGTTTTTTTTAATCACAATATAGCAAAAGGACAATTCACTCACTGTCCTTCCAGGTCCCTGGAAACAAGGACTTGCAGAGTGAAAGAAACTGACACTGTCCCTACCTAGAGTTTTCTGTCCCTAGAATAAATGTTTTTTTTAATCACAATATAGCACAAGGAAAATTAACTCACTGTCCTTACAGGTCCCTGGAAACAAGGACTTGCAGAGTGAAAGAAAAAAAACACTCTCCCTACCTACAGTTTTCTGTCCCTAGAAAAAAATGTTTTTTTTAATCACAATATAGCAAAAGGACAATTCACTCACTGTCCTTCCAGGTCCCTGGAAACAAGGACTTGCAGAGTGAAAGAAACTGACACTGTCCCTACCTAGAGTTTTCTGTCCCTGGAATAAATGTTTTTTTCAGCACAATATAGCACAAGGACAATTAACTCACTGTCCTTACAGGTCCCTGGAAACAAGGACTTGCAGAGTGAAAGAAAAAAAATACTCTCCCTACCTACAGTTTTCTGTCCCTAGAAAAAAATGTTTTTTTTAATCACAATATAGCAAAAGGACAATTCACTCACTGTCCTTCCAGGTCCCTGGAAACAAGGACTTGCAGAGTGAAAGAAACTGACACTGTCCCTACCTAGAGTTTTCTGTCCCTAGAATAAATGTTTTTTTTAATCACAATATAGCAAAAGGACAATTCACTCACTGTCCTTCCAGGTCCCTGCAAACAAGGACTTGCAGAGTGAAAGAAACTGACACTGTCCCTACCTAGAGTTTTCTGTCCCTAGAATAAATGTTTTTTTTAATCACAATATAGCACAAGGAAAATTAACTCACTGTCCTTACAGGTCCCTGGAAACAAGGACTTGCAGAGTGAAAGAAAAAAAACACTCTCCCTACCTACAGTTTTCTGTCCCTAGAAAAAAATGTTTTTTTTAATCACAATATAGCAAAAGGACAATTCACTCACTGTCCTTCCAGGTCCCTGGAAACAAGGACTTGCAGAGTGAAAGAAACTGACACTGTCCCTACCTAGAGTTTTCTGTCCCTGGAATAAATGTTTTTTTCAGCACAATATAGCACAAGGACAATTAACTCACTGTCCTTACAGGTCCCTGGAAACAAGGACTTGCAGAGTGAAAGAAAAAAAATACTCTCCCTACCTACAGTTTTCTGTCCCTAGAAAAAAATGTTTTTTTTAATCACAATATAGCAAAAGGACAATTCACTCACTGTCCTTCCAGGTCCCTGGAAACAAGGACTTGCAGAGTGAAAGAAACTGACACTGTCCCTACCTAGAGTTTTCTGTCCCTGGAATAAATGTTTTTTTCAGCACAATATAGCACAAGGACAATTAACTCACTGTCCTTACAGGTCCCTGGAAACAAGGACTTGCAGAGTGAAAGAAAAAAAATACTCTCCCTACCTACAGTTTTCTGTCCCTAGAAAAAAATGTTTTTTTTAATCACAATATAGCAAAAGGACAATTCACTCACTGTCCTTCCAGGTCCCTGGAAACAAGGACTTGCAGAGTGAAAGAAACTGACACTGTCCCTACCTAGAGTTTTCTGTCCCTAGAATAAATGTTTTTTTTAATCACAATATAGCAAAAGGACAATTCACTCACTGTCCTTCCAGGTCCCTGGAAACAAGGACTTGCAGAGTGAAAGAAACTGACACTGTCCCTACCTAGAGTTTTCTGTCCCTAGAATAAATGTTTTTTTTAATCACAATATAGCAAAAGGACAATTCACTCACTGTCCTTCCAGGTCCCTGGAAACAAGGACTTGCAGAGTGAAAGAAACTGACACTGTCCCTACCTAGAGTTTTCTGTCCCTAGAATAAATGTTTTTTTTAATCACAATATAGCAAAAGGACAATTCACTCACTGTCCTTCCAGGTCCCTGGAAACAAGGACTTGCAGAGTGAAAGAAACTGACACTGTCCCTACCTAGAGTTTTCTGTCCCTAGAATAAATGTTTTTTTTAATCACAATATAGCAAAAGGACAATTCACTCACTGTCCTTCCAGGTCCCTGGAAACAAGGACTTGCAGAGTGAAAGAAACTGACACTGTCCCTACCTAGAGTTTTCTGTCCCTAGAATAAATGTTTTTTTTAATCACAATATAGCACAAGGAAAATTAACTCACTGTCCTTACAGGTCCCTGGAAACAAGGACTTGCAGAGTGAAAGAAAAAAAACACTCTCCCTACCTACAGTTTTCTGTCCCTAGAAAAAAATGTTTTTTTTAATCACAATATAGCAAAAGGACAATTCACTCACTGTCCTTCCAGGTCCCTGGAAACAAGGACTTGCAGAGTGAAAGAAACTGACACTGTCCCTACCTAGAGTTTTCTGTCCCTGGAATAAATGTTTTTTTCAGCACAATATAGCACAAGGACAATTAACTCACTGTCCTTACAGGTCCCTGGAAACAAGGACTTGCAGAGTGAAAGAAAAAAAATACTCTCCCTACCTACAGTTTTCTGTCCCTAGAAAAAAATGTTTTTTTTAATCACAATATAGCAAAAGGACAATTCACTCACTGTCCTTCCAGGTCCCTGGAAACAAGGACTTGCAGAGTGAAAGAAACTGACACTGTCCCTACCTAGAGTTTTCTGTCCCTAGAATAAATGTTTTTTTTAATCACAATATAGCAAAAGGACAATTCACTCACTGTCCTTCCAGGTCCCTGCAAACAAGGACTTGCAGAGTGAAAGAAACTGACACTGTCCCTACCTAGAGTTTTCTGTCCCTAGAATAAATGTTTTTTTTAATCACAATATAGCACAAGGAAAATTAACTCACTGTCCTTACAGGTCCCTGGAAACAAGGACTTGCAGAGTGAAAGAAAAAAAACACTCTCCCTACCTACAGTTTTCTGTCCCTAGAAAAAAATGTTTTTTTTAATCACAATATAGCAAAAGGACAATTCACTCACTGTCCTTCCAGGTCCCTGGAAACAAGGACTTGCAGAGTGAAAGAAACTGACACTGTCCCTACCTAGAGTTTTCTGTCCCTGGAATAAATGTTTTTTTCAGCACAATATAGCACAAGGACAATTAACTCACTGTCCTTACAGGTCCCTGGAAACAAGGACTTGCAGAGTGAAAGAAAAAAAATACTCTCCCTACCTACAGTTTTCTGTCCCTAGAAAAAAATGTTTTTTTTAATCACAATATAGCAAAAGGACAATTCACTCACTGTCCTTCCAGGTCCCTGGAAACAAGGACTTGCAGAGTGAAAGAAACTGACACTGTCCCTACCTAGAGTTTTCTGTCCCTGGAATAAATGTTTTTTTCAGCACAATATAGCACAAGGACAATTAACTCACTGTCCTTACAGGTCCCTGGAAACAAGGACTTGCAGAGTGAAAGAAAAAAAATACTCTCCCTACCTACAGTTTTCTGTCCCTAGAAAAAAATGTTTTTTTTAATCACAATATAGCAAAAGGACAATTCACTCACTGTCCTTCCAGGTCCCTGGAAACAAGGACTTGCAGAGTGAAAGAAACTGACACTGTCCCTACCTAGAGTTTTCTGTCCCTAGAATAAATGTTTTTTTTAATCACAATATAGCAAAAGGACAATTCACTCACTGTCCTTCCAGGTCCCTGGAAACAAGGACTTGCAGAGTGAAAGAAACTGACACTGTCCCTACCTAGAGTTTTCTGTCCCTAGAATAAATGTTTTTTTTAATCACAATATAGCAAAAGGACAATTCACTCACTGTCCTTCCAGGTCCCTGGAAACAAGGACTTGCAGAGTGAAAGAAACTGACACTGTCCCTACCTAGAGTTTTCTGTCCCTAGAATAAATGTTTTTTTTAATCACAATATAGCAAAAGGACAATTCACTCACTGTCCTTCCAGGTCCCTGGAAACAAGGACTTGCAGAGTGAAAGAAACTGACACTGTCCCTACCTAGAGTTTTCTGTCCCTAGAATAAATGTTTTTTTTAATCACAATATAGCAAAAGGACAATTCACTCACTGTCCTTCCAGGTCCCTGGAAACAAGGACTTGCAGAGTGAAAGAAACTGACACTGTCCCTACCTAGAGTTTTCTGTCCCTAGAATAAATGTTTTTTTTAATCACAATATAGCACAAGGAAAATTAACTCACTGTCCTTACAGGTCCCTGGAAACAAGGACTTGCAGAGTGAAAGAAAAAAAACACTCTCCCTACCTACAGTTTTCTGTCCCTAGAAAAAAATGTTTTTTTTAATCACAATATAGCAAAAGGACAATTCACTCACTGTCCTTCCAGGTCCCTGGAAACAAGGACTTGCAGAGTGAAAGAAACTGACACTGTCCCTACCTAGAGTTTTCTGTCCCTGGAATAAATGTTTTTTTCAGCACAATATAGCACAAGGACAATTAACTCACTGTCCTTACAGGTCCCTGGAAACAAGGACTTGCAGAGTGAAAGAAAAAAAATACTCTCCCTACCTACAGTTTTCTGTCCCTAGAAAAAAATGTTTTTTTAATCACAATATAGCAAAAGGACAATTCACTCACTGTCCTTCCAGGTCCCTGGAAACAAGGACTTGCAGAGTGAAAGAAACTGACACTGTCCCTACCTAGAGTTTTCTGTCCCTAGAATAAATGTTTTTTTTAATCACAATATAGCAAAAGGACAATTCACTCACTGTCCTTCCAGGTCCCTGCAAACAAGGACTTGCAGAGTGAAAGAAACTGACACTGTCCCTACCTAGAGTTTTCTGTCCCTAGAATAAATGTTTTTTTTAATCACAATATAGCAAAAGGACAATTCACTCACTGTCCTTCCAGGTCCCTGGAAACAAGGACTTGCAGAGTGAAAGAAACTGACACTGTCCCTACCTAGAGTTTTCTGTCCCTAGAATAAATGTTTTTTTTAATCACAATATAGCACAAGGAAAATTAACTCACTGTCCTTACAGGTCCCTGGAAACAAGGACTTGCAGAGTGAAAGAAAAAAAACACTCTCCCTACCTACAGTTTTCTGTCCCTAGAAAAAAATGTTTTTTTTAATCACAATATAGCAAAAGGACAATTCACTCACTGTCCTTCCAGGTCCCTGGAAACAAGGACTTGCAGAGTGAAAGAAACTGACACTGTCCCTACCTAGAGTTTTCTGTCCCTGGAATAAATGTTTTTTTCAGCACAATATAGCACAAGGACAATTAACTCACTGTCCTTACAGGTCCCTGGAAACAAGGACTTGCAGAGTGAAAGAAAAAAAATACTCTCCCTACCTACAGTTTTCTGTCCCTAGAAAAAAATGTTTTTTTTAATCACAATATAGCAAAAGGACAATTCACTCACTGTCCTTCCAGGTCCCTGGAAACAAGGACTTGCAGAGTGAAAGAAACTGACACTGTCCCTACCTAGAGTTTTCTGTCCCTAGAATAAATGTTTTTTTTAATCACAATATAGCAAAAGGACAATTCACTCACTGTCCTTCCAGGTCCCTGGAAACAAGGACTTGCAGAGTGAAAGAAACTGACACTGTCCCTACCTAGAGTTTTCTGTCCCTAGAATAAATGTTTTTTTTAATCACAATATAGCAAAAGGACAATTCACTCACTGTCCTTCCAGGTCCCTGGAAACAAGGACTTGCAGAGTGAAAGAAACTGACACTGTCCCTACCTAGAGTTTTCTGTCCCTAGAATAAATGTTTTTTTTAATCACAATATAGCAAAAGGACAATTCACTCACTGTCCTTCCAGGTCCCTGGAAACAAGGACTTGCAGAGTGAAAGAAACTGACACTGTCCCTACCTAGAGTTTTCTGTCCCTAGAATAAATGTTTTTTTTAATCACAATATAGCAAAAGGACAATTCACTCACTGTCCTTCCAGGTCCCTGGAAACAAGGACTTGCAGAGTGAAAGAAACTGACACTGTCCCTACCTAGAGTTTTCTGTCCCTAGAATAAATGTTTTTTTTAATCACAATATAGCACAAGGAAAATTAACTCACTGTCCTTACAGGTCCCTGGAAACAAGGACTTGCAGAGTGAAAGAAAAAAAACACTCTCCCTACCTACAGTTTTCTGTCCCTAGAAAAAAATGTTTTTTTTAATCACAATATAGCAAAAGGACAATTCACTCACTGTCCTTCCAGGTCCCTGGAAACAAGGACTTGCAGAGTGAAAGAAACTGACACTGTCCCTACCTAGAGTTTTCTGTCCCTGGAATAAATGTTTTTTTCAGCACAATATAGCACAAGGACAATTAACTCACTGTCCTTACAGGTCCCTGGAAACAAGGACTTGCAGAGTGAAAGAAAAAAAATACTCTCCCTACCTACAGTTTTCTGTCCCTAGAAAAAAATGTTTTTTTTAATCACAATATAGCAAAAGGACAATTCACTCACTGTCCTTCCAGGTCCCTGGAAACAAGGACTTGCAGAGTGAAAGAAACTGACACTGTCCCTACCTAGAGTTTTCTGTCCCTGGAATAAATGTTTTTTTCAGCACAATATAGCACAAGGACAATTAACTCACTGTCCTTACAGGTCCCTGGAAACAAGGACTTGCAGAGTGAAAGAAAAAAAATACTCTCCCTACCTACAGTTTTCTGTCCCTAGAAAAAAATGTTTTTTTTAATCACAATATAGCAAAAGGACAATTCACTCACTGTCCTTCCAGGTCCCTGGAAACAAGGACTTGCAGAGTGAAAGAAACTGACACTGTCCCTACCTAGAGTTTTCTGTCCCTAGAATAAATGTTTTTTTTAATCACAATATAGCAAAAGGACAATTCACTCACTGTCCTTCCAGGTCCCTGGAAACAAGGACTTGCAGAGTGAAAGAAACTGACACTGTCCCTACCTAGAGTTTTCTGTCCCTAGAATAAATGTTTTTTTTAATCACAATATAGCAAAAGGACAATTCACTCACTGTCCTTCCAGGTCCCTGGAAACAAGGACTTGCAGAGTGAAAGAAACTGACACTGTCCCTACCTAGAGTTTTCTGTCCCTAGAATAAATGTTTTTTTTAATCACAATATAGCAAAAGGACAATTCACTCACTGTCCTTCCAGGTCCCTGGAAACAAGGACTTGCAGAGTGAAAGAAACTGACACTGTCCCTACCTAGAGTTTTCTGTCCCTAGAATAAATGTTTTTTTTAATCACAATATAGCAAAAGGACAATTCACTCACTGTCCTTCCAGGTCCCTGGAAACAAGGACTTGCAGAGTGAAAGAAACTGACACTGTCCCTACCTAGAGTTTTCTGTCCCTAGAATAAATGTTTTTTTTAATCACAATATAGCACAAGGAAAATTAACTCACTGTCCTTACAGGTCCCTGGAAACAAGGACTTGCAGAGTGAAAGAAAAAAAACACTCTCCCTACCTACAGTTTTCTGTCCCTAGAAAAAAATGTTTTTTTTAATCACAATATAGCAAAAGGACAATTCACTCACTGTCCTTCCAGGTCCCTGGAAACAAGGACTTGCAGAGTGAAAGAAACTGACACTGTCCCTACCTAGAGTTTTCTGTCCCTGGAATAAATGTTTTTTTCAGCACAATATAGCACAAGGACAATTAACTCACTGTCCTTACAGGTCCCTGGAAACAAGGACTTGCAGAGTGAAAGAAAAAAAATACTCTCCCTACCTACAGTTTTCTGTCCCTAGAAAAAAATGTTTTTTTTAATCACAATATAGCAAAAGGACAATTCACTCACTGTCCTTCCAGGTCCCTGGAAACAAGGACTTGCAGAGTGAAAGAAACTGACACTGTCCCTACCTAGAGTTTTCTGTCCCTAGAATAAATGTTTTTTTTAATCACAATATAGCAAAAGGACAATTCACTCACTGTCCTTCCAGGTCCCTGCAAACAAGGACTTGCAGAGTGAAAGAAACTGACACTGTCCCTACCTAGAGTTTTCTGTCCCTAGAATAAATGTTTTTTTTAATCACAATATAGCAAAAGGACAATTCACTCACTGTCCTTCCAGGTCCCTGGAAACAAGGACTTGCAGAGTGAAAGAAACTGACACTGTCCCTACCTAGAGTTTTCTGTCCCTAGAATAAATGTTTTTTTTAATCACAATATAGCAAAAGGACAATTCACTCACTGTCCTTCCAGGTCCCTGGAAACAAGGACTTGCAGAGTGAAAGAAACTGACACTGTCCCTACCTAGAGTTTTCTGTCCCTAGAATAAATGTTTTTTTTTAAGCACACTATAGCAGAAGCACAAAACACACTGACACTCTCCCTACCTATCCTTCTCTTTCCCTAAACTAAAGGAATCCAGGTTAAGCAAGAAAGAAATAACAGTCACTGTCCCTGCCTATGCTACTCTATCCCTGCTCCGGAACACACTACACTAGGCCGCCGTGCTGGCGGCCTTTTATAGTGTGGGGCGTGTACTAAACACCCTCAGCAATAATTGGCCACAGGCATCCTGCCTGTGGCCAATCATTGCTCTCCTCGCTGCCGGCGCTGTGATTGGCCAAGCATGCGGGGTCACAGTGCATGCTTGGCCAATCACAGCGCCTGGATGACACTGCGATGGCGTAGTGCATTGTGGGCCGTTCGCGTCACTCGAATTTGGCGCGAACGGCCCAAATCGTTCGATCTTCGTCGAACGATCGAACAGCCAATGTTCGAGTCGAACGTATGTTCGACTCGAACACGAAGCTCATCCCTACTCGGTACATTAAGTTCAGAGAAGAAGCAGCACTGGAGCAAACATGTGGCCACCATTGTACATGCATACAACAATATTGCCAATGATGCTACAGGATACTCTCCTTATCGCTTAATGTTTGGGAGAGAGGCACGATTACCAGTAGACCTGGCCTTTGGCATATCTCTAGATCACACCTTAGCCATCTCCCACAGAGGGCATGTCGATTGCCTGAGAAAAAGCCTGAAGACCGCTTATGACAAGGCCCAAGCAACCTCCGACAAGAGGGGATTAAGGAATAAGAGGAACTTTGATCTCAAAGTCAGAGTACAGGATTTACAACCAGGAGACAGAGTGCTTTTGAGAAACCTGGGTGTCCCTGGCAAACACAAACTGGCTGACCGCTGTAGGTTACAACCCTATGTTATCTGCAAGCAGCTACCAGGACTCCCAGTGTGCCAGATTAGGCCACAAGGCAATGTAGGCCCAGTAAAGACTTGGCACCAAAATCATCTGCTGCCCTTCTCGGAGGCAGTCCGCCTGCCACCAGTAGCAGATCTACAGGCAACTCCCTCAACCTCTCAGGGGTCTCGACCAGTTACCAGATCTCAGTCAATACTCCAAGATGTGGATGATGAAGACACAGAGGATGAAGAGGTGGAATCAGATTGGCTGTGGTCATCTCAGCTATCAGGGTTTGTGCCCCCCCCCCCTTTTTTTCGCCTGAAACAACTGACACTGGGACTCTCAGACCAGAAGCCCCTGGGTCTGTGCCCAGGAATCTGTTTCCTGAAGAGCTGGAAGATGGGGAAATTTCTGTGCCAGTGGAGGATTCAGAAATAATCTCATCCGTTGCAGAAGATGATTTGGAAACTGACATACAGAGAGGGGAAGTGTTAGAAGAAACAGAGTCCAACATGCCTGAACAGGATGAAGGAGAGGCTGAGGAAGACATTGAACCCAGTCAGTCTGAAGCACAGGAGCCTAAAGAGCAGAGAGAGAAAAGAGCTATTCACCCACCTAAGAGACTAACATAGGATCAATTGCTCCAAAAAGGCTATGCTTATCTCCAAAAGGACTTCAGATATACCTGATCCTTCCACTCACCATTTAGTGGACGGCAACCCCCGCTCGCCCCCTGGCACATCTGGCTGGGCCATTCCTATTGCGGTGGCATGTAGACAGGACAACCCCCCCCTTTACTATACTAATTGGTGGGAGGTTCCTCTGTCAGACTTTTATGAAAAAGCCAACTGTTTACTCTCTTATGTCATTTAACCTGATTTTCTCTCCTCGTGTATGGAACAAAGCTTGTAACAGGTCACAAATTGCTGTTGTCTTTGGGGACCAAAGATTTTCAAGTGGGGGGAGTGTGTAACAAGATATTACCATTGCAAGCATCGTTTAAGACTGCAATCTGTGCTGTGAATATGACCTTGGTTCTTTTGGTTACAACTTGTTTGATTCAGTTATCAAGAGACAAAGACTCCGTTGCAGTAAGTAGCACAGAGACTACATTGCCCACAAGGCCACTGTGCTACCAGAGGGGAGTGCGCCGATCAGAGCCTGATGGGAGGACCTTTTTAAGGCCAACGTGCCATATAGCACGCTCTTTCTGGACGCCATCTTCAAGCCGACAGGAGGCCTGTGTTAAGGCCTGCTGTGAGTATACCTAGGCCCGAGAAGCCTGGGCCTGTGGAGACTGAGAGCAGATCGCCTAGCCAAAGGGGGATCCCTGCAGAACAGTCTCGCTGACCAACCGGAAGAAGATCGGTCTGCAGCTTGCAGCATCCAGAGCCTTGTGTCCACCGTTATCCAGAGGATGGCCGGGTGAAGGACCAGGAGCCTCGTGACACAGAGGGACAGACCATTGACGGAGGGTTCCGGACTGAGAAAGAAAGCAGCAAGACAAGGCCTCATCTGGTGAGCGGGCACTTGCCCATCAACTTAGTTAACTTACTGCCAGGAGTGTGACTATCACAAGCTTCACTTATATTGCGGGTGCTTACATCTCTGCACGTAGGAACTCAACGCCTTGGGGAAACTAGTACCCCTTGTACTGTCAGTCCGTGTGTTTCAATTAACTGTTCTTTCTGCACTCTAACTTTTGGATTACAAATCTTTATGTGCACCCACGTGGCTAGCTGAAGATACCTGACTCTTAAAGGGATAGTCATCTAGTCTCCTACCCTTGCAAGTGGTTGCTATAAGACATGCACCAATTGAACTATCCACTAGGGGGAGCCATAGAATTGTGATTTTGCATTAATAATAGCTGTTTGTATCACTTTGTGTTTCTGCTGCTTGTGTGAGACTTGGTGGAGAGGTGCCCCAGTGTTGATGTTATTGCACTGGGAGATTCCTCCACCATACCCTCGCTCATATCTGTCCCTCAGGCTATGTTAGCGGGGTGGGATCTCAGAGGTATTTTGAACCAATGGTATTTCTTTCATTGAGTTATACAGGGAGCTGTATGTATTGAATGCATATTGTGTAATCATTATCTCATTTTTTTACCAAGTAAACATATCACCTTTGGTTAAGCTACAATTTGTATGGAACTCTGTCTTTGCAGCTGAGTGGCAGGTAACATTTAATTGTATTGCCTATATTGTTGTGTATACATCATTGAGGTCCCTAACAGCCAATTGGGGCTCAATCATATTATTGCCCATTTGTGCCAGAGGGGATTGAGCCAAATTCTGGGGGTTGACAGGCAGGGTGCAGGCCCAAAACTAAACCAGCAGCTCCCAGGGGGGTAGTGCTTCACTTTTTTTTGGTTCCATACAGGGGCGGATCCAGAGTCTTTTCTCGGGGGGGGCACTGCCAAAAAATATGTTTTAAATTCACCAGAGAAATTACCGTTTAACATTGGAGTCTATGGAAGGGGTGCCCGGCTTTAAAAAATCAGTGCTCCCCGGCCGTAGGTTTTCCAGACACCAAACTTTGCACACTTGTAGAAGAGACATTGGGCTACATGTGTGCCAAGATTGGGGTCCAGAAGACCTACGACCGGCCGGTACCGGGTCCGCAAATTCACCAGAGAAATTACAGTTTAACATTGGAGTCTATGGAAGGGGTGCCCGGCTTTAAAAAATCAGTGCTCCCCGGCCGTAGGTTTTCCAGACACCAAACTTTGCACACTTGTAGAAGAGACATTGGGCTACATGTGTGCCAAGATTGGGGTCCAGAAGACCTACGACCGGCCGGTACCGGGTCCGCAAATTCACCAGAGAAATTACAGTTTAACATTGGAGTCTATGGAAGGGGTGCCCGGCTTTAAAAAATCAGTGCTCCCCGGCCGTAGGTTTTCCAGACACCAAACTTTGCACACTTGTAGAAGAGACATTGGGCTACATGTGTGCCAAGATTGGGGTCCAGAAGACCTACGACCGGCCGGTACCGGGTCCGCAAATTCACCAGAGAAATTACAGTTTAACATTGGAGTCTATGGAAGGGGTGCCCGGCTTTAAAAAATCAGTGCTCCCCGGCCGTAGGTCCCCCAGACACCAAACTTTGCACACTTGTAGAAGAGACATTGGGCTACATGTGTGCCAAGATTGGGGCAGCAGCAGCTGCAGAACAAGTACTGTATATACTCGAGTATAAGCCGACCCGTGTATAAGCCGAGGCACCTAATTTTACCCCAAAAAACTGGGAAAACTTATTGACTTGATGTGACAGGAGGGTCACTTTGGACACAGGGTGAGCCAGGAAAAAATGGACATTAAGAAATATCTCTTGGGCTACCTAAAATCGGTCTGTAATATTTATCCACCATATCCCCAAGGATATCTGTGAAGGACTATTTACTGTTTCTGAACTCAACAGGTTAATTGAGAGATGCTGATGTGTCACCTATCTGCTTGTGTAATGCTAATGAGCCTCACCTAGGCTACAGGTCCTTTCATTGTGATGATGTGGATTGGAGCTTAGTAGACCGTCTGGCTGCCTATTATTATGGGATGTTTAAGTGTCTTCTGTGAGGGGGGGGGGGGAAATCACCCCTCCTGCTAAGACTGGTTATCAAAGGAGAAGTTTGAACACACCTGACCTGTATCACCATTGTCATTGGATAGTTTAACCCGCCCTGTTCCCCCAAGGATGGGAGGGAAGGGTTTTGAAGAGAAATGTGTTACCATGTGTTTTGAAAATAAAGTTATTCCCTGTTTTGGAACTTGAAATACAGAGCGTTATCTCGTATCTCTGGAAGGATTAATCCTATGGGAAGTGGTCGCCTGGCTGTGGAGGGTCGATAGTGGTTGTGTGTTCAGAGAGGGAATATTCTAAATGGCGTATACCCCTTTCATATTGGGGGGTGCCGTTACATTGGTTGGCAGCAGCGGGATTTTCCCTCCAGTTCCTGGGACACTCCAAACCACCACAGTGAATGACCAGCTATGCAGCCGGCAGGAAAGCCACGCTGAAAGACTTACTTGAGAGCCGTGGAGGGTCCGGTGGGACAAAGAACAAGGCCATCTTGATCAGGGAGCTAACCGAGATGGATCAGAGGGTTGGTGATGCAGGACCCCGGTCAGTTGAAGACCTGTTTCAGCAACGTGTTCAACAGCGGTTGGCATTATATGGTGCTAACTCATCAGAGACCGCCATACAGGAAGCCATTAAAGGCATCCAGCTGCAGGATGCGCGACGAGAAAAAGAACGACAGCGACAAGAAAAAGAACAACAGCGACAAAAGAGAGAACTAGAGCGACAAGAGAGAGAACTAGAGCGGCAACATGAGTGGAGAATGGCGGAAATACGACAATCGGAGATCGCCTACAGACAGCTGCTAGAATCTGCTCAGCAGCAGGGTGGGGCTCCCTTTGCCTGGGACTATCAGGAAATACCGGTTGACAACTATGAAATCCTGGCTGAAGAATCAGCAGTGGAAAATCTGAAGATTGCCATCCCTAAAGCCGAAGTGAATGATACGGAGTTCCAGGGAGCTAGCCTGGCTGAAGAATCGGCAGTGGAAAATCTGAAGATTACCACCCTTAAAGCCGAAGTGGATGATATGGAGTTCCAGGGAGCTAGCCTGGCTGAAGAATCGGCAGTGGAAAAGCTGAAGATTGCCCTCCCTAAAGCCAAAATGGATGATATGGAGTTCCAGGGAGCTAGGGCAGTTGGCTCATCTCCCCAGCCACAGATTACAGAAGGTATGGATTTAAGGGACTATTCAGAGGATGTTAGGGATTATGCATCGCCTGCCCAAGTACTGGCAGCAGGACAGAGTACTGCAGACCCCTGCTCTACACCCGTGGCAGTTTTGGAGGCCCGAGGTGAGAAGGTGATGGTTCCTCTTTCCCAGGGGATTTCAGAGATGCAGGGGGGAGAAGCAGCCCTTTTCCCTCCCCAACAGTTAGCCAGAGCAGATGGTGTGGAGTCCCCAGCAGAAGTGCTGGCAACAGGGCAGAGTGATAGCAACCTCTGCCCAGCACCGGAAACAACTGTGGAGTTTCAGGGAGCCGGGGCAGTTGGCCCCCCTCTCCAGCAACAAGCTGAGGTGGTAAAGCTTTTACCCCCAGCTGAACCACTGGTAGCAGGGCAGAATGCTACTGGCCGCTGCACACAACTGCCACTTGAGCGGATATCGGTGGATGGGACTGCGGTCTCCACTCACAGCGACCCAGCACAAGAGCTGGCAACAGAGCAGAGTGCCGCGGGCCTCTGCTCTCAACTAACAGAAGAGGGAGTTCCTGTGGTACTGGATGGGACTTCGGTCCTCACTGACACAACCCCAGAAAATGGTGTGACACTGGGACAGGAGGATGTCAGCCTTGCTTTGCAAGCACTGGGGTATTTTCACCTACCACAAGGGGATGGGACTTCAGTCTCCACTTGTATACCCCAGGGATGCTGGGCAGTCCGCCCAGATCCCCAACAGCATGACGGATTGAGCCCAGTCACCCTGTCTTCTCCCAAGCGGCGGGTATGTTCTCTGAGAGAGGCAGAGGTTGGCTGGGTAAGTAATGCTCTGTTTGGAGCAATTTATTTGGGGTACTGTGTGGCTACCGGCATTAGAAGAATGGACCTATGGACTATCTTCGGAGTCAACCCGTCTGGGGTCACCTCCTTTGTTAGTCTTCTGCCGAAAGGGGAGATGTGTGACAGGAGGGTCACTTTGGACACAGGGTGAGCCAGAAAATAATGGACATTAAGAAATATCTCTTGGGCTACCTAAAATGGGTCTGTAATATTTATCCACCATATCCCCAAGGATATCTGTGAAGGACTATTTACTGTTTCTGAACTCAACAGGTTAGTTGAGAAATGCTGATGTGTCACCTATCTGCTTGTGTAATGCTAATGAGCCTCACCTAGGCTACAGGTCCTTTCATTGTGATGATGTGGATTGGAGCTTAGTAGACCGTCTGGCTGCCTATTATTATGGGATGTTTAAGTGTCTTCTGTGAGGAGGGGGGGGGGAAATCACCCCTCCTGCTAAGACTGGTTATCAAATGAGAAGTTTGAACACACCTGACCTGTATCACCATTGTCATTGGATAGTTTAACCCGCCCTGTTCCCCCAAGGATGGGAGGGAAAGGGTTTTGAAGAGAAATGTGTTACCATGTGTTTTGAAAATAAAGTTATTCCCTGTTTTGGAACTTGAAATACAGAGCGTTGTCTCGTATCTCTGGAAGGATTAATCCTATGGAAAGTGGTCGCCTGGCTGTGGAGGGTCGATAGTGGTTGTGTGTTCAGAGAGGGAATATTCTAAACGGCGTATACCCCTTTCATATTGGGGGGTGCCGTTACACTTGAGTATAAGCTTAGGGTTTCCATCTGCATGCCTCACTGTGCCTCACTTTGCCTCACTGTGCCCATGCCTCACTGTGCCCACGCTTCACTGTGCCCATGACTAGACTGATGTTTAACATAGGAGTCTATGGAAGGAGTGCCCGGCTTTGAAAAATCGGATCTTACCGGCCGTCGGTCCCCCGGAAACCAAACTTTGCACACTTATAGAGAAGACATGGGGCTACATGTGTGCCAAGTTTGGGGTCCAGGGGACCAACAACCATCCGGTACCCGGTCCGCAAATTCACCGGAGAAATTACCGTTTAACATTGGAGTCTATGGAAGGGGTGCCCGTCTTTAAAAAATCTGTGCTCCCCGGCTGTAGGTCCCCCAGACACCAAGCTTTGCACACTTGTAGAGGAGACATGGGGCTACATGTGTTCCAAGACTTGGGTCCAGGAGACCTACGACCGGCCGGTACCGTGTCCGCAAAGTCACCGGAGAAATTACAGTTTAACATTGGAGTCTATGGAAGGGGTGCCCGGCTTTAAAAAATCAGTGCTCCCCGGCCATAGGTCCCCCAGACACCAAACTTTGCACACTTGTAGAGGAGACATGGGGCTACATTTGTGCCAAGTTTGGAGTCCAGGGGACTTACGGCGGGCCGGTACCGGGTCCCCAAAGTCCGGGAGATCAGGCGCAAAAAAAAAAAACAGAGCAAGCAAGTGAGTGTGACAGATGGTCTCGGGGGGGGGCAATTGCCCTGTTGCCCCCCCTGGATCCGCCACTGGTTCCATAGACATCAATGTAGAAGCTGCAGAAAAGCATGTCATTTTTGTCGTGATTGTTCCACGCTTTTACTGAGATTTGCGTTTTTTAATCTGCCCAACAACAAATTATCCCCCAAAAAAGCACAAAATATGCAAATCGGAGTAAAATTGCATGTGCAAAAATGCACAGCAAAATGTACTGTAGAACGCACCAATCGCAAATTGCATAGATGTGAACCAAGAACTGATCACAATCATTGTGCCTGGTACGGTGCTAAAATGCTACTACAAACCAGCACAAAAACGCTATTATCTGCATTTTTCATCCAGCTTTTTTTTCTAGCGCTTTGTGAGCTTGTAAATAACGCTAGTGTGCATGGAGCCTAAAGAATGATGAATATTCTGCCAGGTAACAGGTAGGTAATTTATATTTATTAATTTCAACTGTGTAGATAGGTGTTTGGCTGGACATATGTCACAGCCACTATTTGGCCCCTTTGACACGGGTCACGTCCATTTTGATGGACTCCGCTTGTTCAGCAGGAATTGATCCATTGATCTTCGCTGAGCAGGCGGATGACAGATCCATCTCCGCTCACTGTGTAGAGACGGACCTGTCAGAGTCCCCCTCTCCTTGTGGCAGGCGCAGCACTATGAAGTGCCTTTATGCGCTGTGGCATTAGAAGAATTTGATTTCTCTGATCTTTTAGTCCACACAAGACTATCTGTTACTCTAATTCCTCTAGCGCCGTTCTATGGAAGCAGTAGGTTTAAAGAGCACACCAAACCTTTAAAGATAACTTCTTTATTCACTTCAGCTTTTCTTCTTATATAACACTGACAATTTAGCAGCAGGAAGTCCATGTACAAACACGTGTTGAATAAAGTATAACAAATGTCGGTTCAACTGTTCAATCTTGTAATTCTACATAAAATGGTAGATATATTTCTCTCTTCAGTATCTGTACTTTCACTTTAAAATACTTTAGACACTTTATGATCTATCTGGGACTTGCTCTATAATGCTGTTTGCTCTGATGTTTGCTCTGAAACTTGGTTTGAATCTGGTTTGATTGTTTGCAAACCTGGTTTGATTGTTTGCAAACCTGGTTTGCAAACAATCAAACCAGCAATCAAACCAGCAATCAAACCAGCTTCAAACCAAGTTTCAGAGCAAACATCAGAGCAAACAGCATTATAGAGCAAGTCCCAGATAGATCATAAAGTGTCTAAAGTATTTTAAAGTGAAAGTACAGATACTGAAGAGAGAAATATATCTACCATTTTATGTAGAATTACAAGATTGAACAGTTGAACCGACATTTGTTATACTTTATTCAACACGTGTTTGTACATGGACTTCCTGCTGCTAAATTGTCAGTGTTATATAAGAAGAAAAGCTGAAGTGAATAAAGAAGTTATCTTTAAAGGTTTGGTGTGCTCTTTAACCACTTCCCGCCCAGTCAATAGCGAATTGACGTCCGGGAAGTGGTTGCAATATCGATACTGGACGTCATATGACGTCCTGCAGGATAATGCCTTGCGCGCGCCCGCGGGGGCGCGCAGCGCGGTGATCGGGGACGGCATGTGTCCCTCGGACACAGCGCTTCCCCGATCACGGTAAACAGCCAATTTCATTGGCTGTTTACCATGTGATCGGCTGTGTCAAAGTCACAGCCGATCACCTGTCAAAACAAACTCGGCGGCGCGCTCCGTGCGCGCCGCCACAGGCTTGCAGAGCGGGGATCGGGGAAGGCGAGTGTCCCTTGGACACAGCGCGTCCCCGATCAGAGTAAACAGCCAATGAATTGGCTGTTTACCACGTGACCGGCTGTGTCCAATCACAGCCGGTCACAAATGTAAACAAACTCCACAGGAGTTACTACCTGATCCCTGCTCTCTCCTCACACACCGATCTGTGAGGAGAGAGAAGAGATCAGTAAGTTAGCTCAATGTAGTTTGTCTACATAAGTTTACAGTGCACAACACGCCCCCCCCCCATAAAGAGGACCTGTCACACAGCCCAGCACATCAATCAGCCCAGCCAATCAGCCCATCTGTCAATCAGCCCATCTGTCAATCAGCCCATCTGTCAATCAATCAGCCCATCTGTCAATCAATCACCCCACCTGTCAATCAATCACCCCATCTGTCAATCAATCAACCCATCTGTCAATCAATCAATCAGCCCATCTGTCAATCATCTGTCACAGGCCCACCTCCATCGGTACCGCCATTGGCACCGCCACACAGGCTACCAGTACCGCCATCGGTACCAGTACCACCACCAGTACCGCCACCAGGCCCAGCATCTATACTGCCACACAGGCCCGCTACCAGTATCACCACTAGTGCCGCCATCGGTACCACCACCAGTACCACCACCCGTACCACCGTCGGTAGTGCCACCACCACCTGTACCGCCATCGGTACCATCACCACCCGTACCACCACCACCTGTACCGCCATCGGTACCACCACCACCTGTACCGCCATCGGTACCACCACCACCCATACCGCCATCGTTACCACCACCACCCGTACCGCCATCGGTACCGCCGCCACCACCACCACCCGTACCGCCATCGGTACCACCACCACCTGTACCGCCATTGGTACCACCACCACCCATATCGCCATCGGTACCACCACACAGGCCCACCACTAATACCTCCATCGGTACTACCACACAGACCGCCACCACTACCACCAGCAGTACCATTACACAGGCCCACCAATAAGCACTGCCATAATGTCCCAAAGGGTTTACACACCTGAGGAGGCATATGCCATTCTTGCCATGTCGGATGATGAGAGCAGTGGGGAGCTCCCATTATCTGATTCTGGTTCGGAATACGAGCCAGTGGAGGATAGTGGCTCAGAGTCCGAGTCCCCGGAGGAAACCGTCCCTCCCAAAAGAATGCGATCGGCACCAAGATCAGCACCAAGATCAGCACCAAGATCAGGAGAACTGCCCACCACCAGCAGCGCCATACCCCCAGGAAGAGGAGCCCAGTACAAGCAATGGAAATGCACGCCCAACCCGAAGAATCCAGCCCCAATCCTACCTTCCCGATGCCCTGGCAAACCCCTTATGGTTGCCTGCCAACTCAGGATCCGCTATCATCCCCCCTTTCACCGCACAGCCAGGTGTGCAGCCCGACACTCCAAATTTTTCTAAATTTGATTCTTTTTGTTTATTTTTCCCACAAGATTTGCTGCAGAATATAGTGGATCAAACGAATCTGTATGCATCCCAATTTATTGCTGCCAACCCCGATTCTTCCTACGCCCGCATGTTCCAGTGGCGGCGTCTAACATTGGAGGAATTTAAATTATTTTCAATATGGGGCTTACAAAAAAGAACGAAGTCCATTCATATTGGTCCAAACGCCCCATCCAACACATGCCCATATATTCCGCTGTCATGTCCAGGAAAAGATACGACATGATTATGCGCTTTCTCCACTTCAATGACAATTCACAGTGCCCTCCCCGAGATCATCCCAACTACGACAAATTGTACAAGATACGCCCCCTAATCAATGCCTTTTCCCAGCGATTTGAAGAAGTTTTCATCCCAGACCAAAAAATTTGTGTGGACGAGTCCCTCGTACATTTCACCGGCCGACTGCAGTTCAAGCAGTACATACCAAGCAAGAGAGCCAGGTATGGGTTAAAATTAAATAAATTATGTGATCGAGCCACTGGATACGTCTGCAAATTCAGGATCTACGAAGGCAAAGACTCCCAGCTCCAGCCCCGTGATTGCCCCACATATATTGGAACCAGTGGGAAAATTGTCTGGGAGTTGGCATACCCCCTGTTTGGAAAAGGTTACCATTTATATGTTGATAATTATTATACCAGCCTGCCCCTTTTTCGCCACCTTTACAGTAAACAAACCCCGGCCTGCGGTACCTTAAAAAAAAAACGGAAGGGATTCCCACAAAATTTATTGACAAAAAAATTGCGACCTGGAGAATCGGCATCCATGAGGAACGAGGAGGTGTTGGCCATGAAGTGGTGGGACAAGAAAGATGTCCACATCCTCTCTACGATCCACAATGACACCATGGTGGAGATCCCAAGAAGACGCGGCTCCATTGTAAAGCCTGAATGTGTCCACGACTACAATTTGTACATGGGGGGGTGGATTTAAACGACCAGATGCTACAGCCCTACTTATCAACCAGAAAGTCCCATTATTGGCACAAAAAAGTTGCGTTTCACCTGTTTCACATGGCCCTTTTTAATTTGTTTGTCTGCTACCAAAAAGCAACTCAAAATCACCGACTCCAATATATCGAAGATATCATCGATGCCCTCATTTACCAACAAGATCCCGCCCCAGGAAGCATTCGCTCTGATAGTGTGAGTCGGCTTCACGAGCGACACTATCCCTTTAGCATCCCCCCCACAGAATCTGGAAGAAGACGCCAAAAGAAATGCCGTGTATGCAGCAGAGGAGTAAGAAGAGACACCAGCTATTATTGTCCCGATTGTCCCTCCCAACCTGGCCTGTGCATCGGAAATTGCTTCAAAAATTATCATACATCCATTAGTTCCCCTTATTATTAACAGACTGCCATTTCCCTATTTGCCTGCTACCATGTTACTAACTACCTTCCATGTTAATTAACTGACCCTGGCCTGTTTACCGACGATGCCTCTGCCTGCCGATTTAAACCACGTTTCTGACTTCCACGTGTACCGACCTTGGCCTGTTAATCGACCATGTTTTTGCCTGCCACTTGGACTGATCTTTTGGCCATCTACTTTTAGTACACAGGGGTCTCACATATGTGAGGGGCTTCAGAATAGCGTTCTGAGTAGAGAAAACCAGTTTTTCGTTTTCTGTGCTCCAAGAACAGGGTCTGGTTGCCCGGAGGCTTCAAAGCGATTTGGGTGGGAGAAGCCTCTACCCCTGTCCCCCTGGCCCTAAGCTTGATGGTCCTTCCTGCTGCCTGGACCAATAATTTGGCTGTGCTGACCATATTACTGCCTGTAATGACCCATGACATTATGGACCATGTTTCTTCCTGTTGCTTGGACCAATACTTTGGCTGTGTTGACCATATATCTGCCTGCTGCCTCTACTGACTTTGGACAGCATTTCTGCCGGGACACCTCTGCCTGCTACCTGGACCTGTGCTTTGGCTGTGCTCTGGCTGTGCTGACAGTATCTCTGCCTGTGCGAACTATGGACAGTATTCCTGCCTGCTGCCTGGATGATTGCTTTTGCTGTCGCTGACCTCATCCCTGCCTGCTGCCTGGACCGATGCTCTCCTCTGTGGACCACTGCACTTCTAAAACCACAGGTAATCTTTTGTTATTTGGTATGTACCTGCTATGTGTTAGATATATGAAGGGCCTTCAAAAATGTGATCGGTAGTCAGAAAATGATATGTGCAATTAATGCTGCTAGAATGCCTGGAGGTGCTACTTGGATGTTGGGCCTCTGTATGTGGCCAGGCTGTGTAAAAGTCTCAAACATGTGGTATCGCCATACTCAGGAGGAGTAGCAGAATGCATTTTGGGGTGTAATTTTTGCTATGTACATATTATGTGTTAGAAATATCTTATAAATTGACAACTTTGTGTAAAAAAAAATGCATTTTCATTTTTTCTCCACATTTTCCAAAACCTTCTGGAAAAAAATGAACCGTTCAAAAGACTCATAATGCCTCATAGATTATACGTTGGGGTGTGTGCTTTCCAAAATGGGGTCATTTTGTGGAAAATTCTATTGTCCTGGTGCTCCAGGGCCTTCAAAATTGTAATAGGTGGTTGAGAAAGGATATGTGCGATTTATGCTTGTAGAACGCCTGAAAGTGCTACTTCAATGTTGGGCCTCTGTATATGGCCAGGCTGTGTAAAAGTCTCACACATGTGGTATCGCTATACTCAGGAGTAGAAGAATGCATTTTGGGGTGTTATTTTTGCTATGTATATGCTATGCGTTAGAAATATCTTATAAATGGACAACTTTGTGTAAAAAAAAAATGCATTTTCATTTTTTCTCCACATTTTCCAAAACCTTCTGGAAAAAAATGAACCGTTCAAAAGACTCATAATGCTTCATAGATTATACGTTGGGGTGTGTGCTTTCCAAAATGGGGTCATTTTGTGGAAAATTCTATTGTCCTGGTGCTCCAGGGCCTTCAAAATTGTAATAGGTGGTTGAGAAAGGATATGTGCGATTTATGCTCACAGAACGCCTGAAAGTGCTACTTCAATGTTGGGCCTCTGTATATGGCCAGGCTGTGTAAAAGTCTCACACATGTGGTATCGCTATACTCAGGAGTAGAAGAATGCATTTTGGGGTGTTATTTTTGCTATGTATATGCTATGCGTTAGAAATATCTTATAAATGGACAACTTTGTGTAAAAAAAAAAATGCATTTTCATTTTTTCTCCACATTTTCCAAAACCTTCTGGAAAAAAATGAACCGTTCAAAAGACTCATAATGCTTCATAGATTATACATTGGGGTGTGTGCTTTCCAAAATGGGGTCATTTTGTGGAAAATTCCATTGTCCTGGTGCTCCAGGGCCTTCAAAAGTGTAATAGGTGGTTGAGAAAGGATATGTGCGATTTATGCTTGTAGAACGCCTGAAAGTGCTACTTCAATGTTGGGCCTCTGTATGTGGCCAGGCTGTGTAAAAGTCTCACACATGTGGTATCGCTACACTCAGGAGGAGTAGCAGAATGTATTTTGGGGTGTAGTTGCAATTATGCATATGCTGTGTGAGAGAAAAAAACTGTTAATATGACCGGTTTGTGTAAAAAAAATAAAATAAAATTTTTTAATTTTCCCAAGAATTGTGGGAAAAAAATACAACTTCAAAAAACTCACCACGCCTCTTAGTAAATACCTTGGACTGTCTACTTTCCAAAAAGGGGTAATTTTGGGGTATTTGTACTTTCCTCGCTTGTTAGTGTCTCAAGAAATGAGATATGCCTTCAGTACATCAGGCGTGATCAGATGTGATAAATTTTCAGTGATTGCCACCATAGTTTGTAGACTCTATAACTTTCACAAAGACCAAATAATATACACTAATTTGGGTTCATTTTACCAAAGATATGTAGCAGTATACATTTTGGCACAAATTTATGAAGAAAAATTACTTATTTTCAAAATTTTACAATAGAAACTAAAAAAAAGTGTTTTTTTTTTTTAAAAATTGCTGTTTTTTTGCTTATATCGCAAAAAATAAAAAACCCAGTGGCGATTAAATACCACCAAAAGAAAGCTCTATTTGTGAGAAGAAAATGATAAAAATTTTGTTTGGATACAGTGTAGCATGACTAAGTAATTGTCATTCAAAGTGTGAGAGTACTGAAAGCTGAAAATTGGTCTGGACGGGAAGGTGCATAAGTGCATGGTATTGAAGTGGTTAAACCTACTGCTTCCATAGAACGGCGCTAGAGGAATTAGAGTAACAGATAGTCTTGTGTGGACTAAAAGATCAGAGAAATCAAATTCTTCTAATGCCACAGCGCATAAAGGCACTTCATAGTGCTGCGCCTGCCACAGTGGAACTATTTTGGCCACTTGCTTCCATAAAACTGGACTCTGGATGGATCTGAACTGTTCAGCTCCACACTCTGATGTAAAATGCAATTCTAGACATGTGATATGAGATTTCCTAGACAGAACATGAGTGAAATGCTGGCTATGATTGGCCAGAGACATTTGCTCAGTGAGATTGGTTGTGATTGGCTAAAACTTCTGATGAGTCACAAAAGCTTAACTCTATGCTTTCTGGTTGCAATTCTGCTGTCATTAATAATACATCTTAAAAGGCATATTTTTTCTTTTGCTTCTGTGAACACAATATACAATTGTTATATGACATCCATATATAAAGTCACAGTAAATAACTCTGCTGTTATCTCTCACAAATGAGCATATGCACTGTTTTAACATTATTAGCAGGTCTAGCTATATATGCATGTAAGCCACATTAGCAACCTAGGACAGGTCTTAGTTGGCCAGCTACACTCCCACCAAATTACCTATAATTCTATGTTCTCTATAGTAGGATTTAAACATGAATTTGGGGAATTTTCCATCAGGTTCTCAACTTCCAAGTGTCTTTTATCACTCTCAAGTATGTCATCTTGGCACTTGGCAGCAGTGCTCAATGTTTGTACAACTTTTACTTCTGGATAACCCATAGACAATTCTGTGTAACCTTCACTGGGTATGATTTCCTTTTCCCAAAGGAACTCTGGACCGGTGAACCAGTTTGAATTTTTCAATTCTGTTACATTCAGGCCTCTTGAAGCATGATCTGCTGGGTTATGCTTTGTATCAATGTGATGCCAATGTTCCGGATTTATTATTTCCCAAATTTTCTGAACTCTGTTGGCGACAAAGACATGGAATCTTCGAGCTTCGTTGTTTATGTATCCTAGGACAACTCGCGAGTCTGTCCAAAAGTATTCTTCATCTATTTTTAACTCTAATTCTTCTCTCAGAAACTTACTTACTGATGCTGAAACAACAGCTGCTGTCAGTTCAAGTCTTGGTATTGTCTGAATACTGGTGGGTGCAACTCTGGTCTTTCCCATAACCAGGGCACAGTGTATTTTTCCTTCTCCTATCACTCTGATGTAGGAGCACTGTCCATAACCATAACTACTGGCGTCTGAAAAGTGATGAAGCTCTATTTTCTTGTACTCTCCGAAATCATGAGGTACAAAACATCTAGGTATCCGAACTTCTCTCAAATTTTGCAAGTCTTTTATCCAAGCCTCCCACCTTGGCCTCAAATCTTCAGGTATGGGTTCATCAAATCCCAACTTCCGTCTACATAATTCTTGTAGTATTTCTTTTGCTCTGAGGATTACTGGTGCCAAGAATCCCAATGGATCATATATAGAAGCCACTGCGGAAAGTATGGTACGTCTAGTTGCAACTTTTTCTTTCAAGGATGTTTCAAAGAAGAACTCGTCATTCTCTACATTCCATCCCAATCCAAGTACATTCTGAACTGGAAGATGATCATAATTGAGATCTACATTCTTCATTGTTAATGCACGTTCAGAGTCACTGATGGATTCCAGTACCTCTCTGTTGTTTGAGATGAATTTCTGAAGGCGCAGGTTTCCTCTTGCGCATAACTCTTGGCTTTCTTTCACTAGTTTGATTGCAGATTCTGAGGACTGTAAACTTATAAGACCATCATCTACGTAAAAGTTTTTCTTAAGAAAATTCGCTGCTGATGGACAATCCTTTTCATTTTTATTGGCCAGGTACTTCATACCATAATTGGCGCAACCTGGAGACGACGCTGCTCCAAACAAGTGTACTTTCATTCTGTATTCTGCTGGCTCTGTATCTGTATCTCCGTCCTCCCACCATAGGAATCTCAGGAAGTCTCTATCTTCATTCTTCACATGAAACTGGTGGAACATCTTTTCAACGTCACACATGACCGCTACGGGATACTTTCTGAATCTACAGAGTACTCCAGGCAGAGTGTTTGTAAGATCTGGTCCTTTTAGTAGATGATCGTTCAATGCAACACCATCATACTTTGCTGAGCAATCAAATACTACTCTAATCTTATCTGGTTTCTTTAGGTGGTAAACACCTTGATGTGGGATGTACCACACTTCTTCTTTAGGTTGGTTATTTATTTTCTGCATGTCCTTCTTCAAGGATGCCTTCCATGAATTTCAAATAATCCTGCTTGAATTTGAGATCTCTTCCCATCCTTTTCTTCAAACATTTCAATCTCGCTAGGGCAAGATTTTTGTTATTTGGCAGACGAGGTCGTTCTCTAAAAGGGTAAGGGCATTTCAAGATAACCTCGTTGATTCTGTTGAATACTTTCTTCTAGAATGTGTACGAACTTTATGTCTTCTTGGGATACACTCTTTTCTTTAGAACTTATGTCTGCAAAGTCAGATTCAAGGATCTTGATTACTGCCGCTGAACTTACAGCTGGTAACTCTTGGACAGATATTCGATGACACAATCCTGTCACCTGTCTTGAGTTTGCAATCTGCTGTTTTCCTCCAACAACGCCCCATCCTAGATCAGTTTGAACAGCGTAGGGTTCACCCTTTCCTCCTGTGATTACCCTTCGTGGTACCAAAGCTTCGGGACAATCATAACCTATCAACAGTCCAACACCAAACTCCTTCAGCGGGGACATTTCATGAGATATGACAGATAGGTGCTCCCATTTATTGGCTGTTTCACAGGTAGGTATGCGATCTCGATCTAGAGGTATATCGTCTTTCGTATAAGCTGGAGGTAGATCCAATGTGAGGTTTGAATGAAGTCCTCTAACTCTCAATCCTTTGACCCGTTGACTGTTCACTAATGTGTCTCTCCCCGTCATTGTGGTGAGTTTGAGCTTCACTGGTTCTGTAGCCACTTGTAATTTCTTGCAGATTTCTTGATCAATGAAGGTGACATCGCTTTGGGCATCCAGTAGTGCATAGGCATATACCTTCTTATTCTTCCTTTTAGGATTTGAAATGCACACTGGTACAACCATTGATGTGCCGTTGCTTTCCCTCACTCTGCAAGAGAATACCGATGCTTTCTTTTCTTCCTCAGCATCTTTAGCTATTGAGGATTTATCCTTTTTTGGACGTTCTTCATGTTGTGGTGTAGGATGGCGTCCTTTGCAAACGCTGCATGTGGCCCTTTTCTTACACTCCTTAGTAATATGGCCTTTCCTTAGGCACCCAAAACACAGTTGGCTAACAAGTACAAACTTTTTCTTTTCATTTGGAGATTTCTCCTTCAATTGTTGGCACTTGTGTATAGAGTGGTTCTCTCCACAGAACATACACTTAAAAGTAGTCTGAGGATTTGTCGGTTCTGTCTCTCTACTGATCCCAGTAGTAACTTTGAACTTGCTCTCGTAGGTATCTATACCTTTCTCTGTTGTGTCGGTTGCAAAGCTAGTTGCTCTTGCACGTCTTATATCCCTCGCAGGCCTTTCTTCTAAGGACTTTAAGGCGTAAGATCCTGTTACTGGATTACATACTATTCGTGCTTCTTTATTAACAAACTCAGAGAACTTTTCAAAACTTGGGAAGTCCTTACTTAGATCTAACTGTTCAGTCACATAGCGATTCCATCTAGAAGCCACTTCTTCAGGTAGCTTAGCTAGCATCCTGTGGTTTTCTAGATAGTCGTTCAGTACTTCTAGTCCTCGTACATGTGGGATGGCATTGCTGCATGCTTGCAGGAAGTCACCATACTCTTGGAGTTTGAAATGTTCTTTAGGACCTATTTTAGGCCAGTTATTCAATTTCTCCCTAAAGGCTCTTTGTACTAAGAAAGGATGACCATATCTTGCATTTAACTTTTCCCAAGCTTGCTTGTAGGCTTCTTCATCTGTTCTATAGAAGTTACCTTCAAGAGCTTTCTTCGCTTCTCCACCAACATATTTCTGAAGGTAGAATAACTTGTCAACTGGCCTGGAGCAATGATGCTCAATGATCATTTCAAAACTTGCCTTCCACTCTATGAACTTCAGTATGTCTCCTGAAAATACAGTAGGTTCTGGAACGGGAAGTCTTGCTGGGACTGTTCTCTGTCGTCTTGCTGGGACAATAGTCACAACATTCTCCTGATTATTGCAGTGACATCTAGGAACAGAATTATCCTGTTTTATTTTTTCACCTTGTTCTGAATTGGGTGAGTCTCTCTTTTCGTCTTTCTGAGCAGGGATGGAAGGGCAATGACTTTTTGCTTCATTACATACTGGAGATTTCTTTTCATTCTCCTGGGCGTATGAAAGGAAGTAGGAGTCTGCATCTTCACTTAGTACAGATTTGGACTTATGATTTCTATTCATGTCCTCTTCGTGTACTCTTAGTCTGGCTTCTATAATCTTGACTTCCTTCAGCCTTTCCATTTCTGCTACTCGTAGACGCTGCACCTCGATTGCAGATTCCATCTCAATTTCTGCTCTCTTGACAGCAAGTTGTTCGACAAGTTCCTTTCTTTTGACTATTAAAGTACTTGAGGACTCTGATATGTTACTAGCACTTCTGCTAGTGGAAGAAGTCCTACTTGTGATTGTGGTTCCTCCTAAGGACCTAGCATAGTCTCTCATAAAAAGCTCATTCATTCTCTTTCTTGCCTTAACTTCATCATAGTTAGCTTCAGATGATAGTTCTCTCATGAGCTTTACTAAACCTTTACTGACTTCAGTACATGTGTCCATGTTCCTTACAATATCCTGGGGAGGTGTTGTAGAAGACCGCAGGTTGACATATGCTGCCATAAGCTCTGCTTCAGATTCTTCTATCGTCTCTATCATATCACTCAAGTTTCCTTTTATACTTTCTTGCGTTAGCTTTCTACGAACATCTTTAATGTAGGATTTCCACTTATCATACATTCTGGTGAACTTTTTTCCTTTCAATGCTGCTTCTTGCTCCAAATTTTCCAGCATCTTTAGGGTTGGTTTTCTGATACGTTCTGAGCGTCTTAGTTCATCTGTTTGGGGCAAGACTAATGCTGCATCAGACTCTTCTACCTCAGACAGGTTCACTTGCTCTTCACTTTCTATCTTATCTATCTTTGTATCCTCAAACAGTGGCATAGAAATACTAGTCTAAGGCCTCGTACACACGACCGATTTTTCTCGTCCAAAACAGTCAAGAAAAGTGCCGCAAGAGTTTTTTTGTCTAGAAAAACGTTCGTGTGTATGGTTTTACGACGAGAAACTTGACGAGAATCTCGACGAGAAAATAGAGAACCTGCTCTCTATTTTCTCGTCAGGATTCCAGATTTCCTCGTCGTGTTTCTCGTCGGCCTGTTTTGTGACGAGAAAATGGTTCGTGTGTATGCTTTTACGACTCTTCCAAAAGCGCGCATGCTCACAAGCAACTATGAGACGGGAGCGCATCTTCTGGTAAAACAAGCCTTCATAATGGAGAGAGCACATTCGTCACGCTCATAAATATTTCATAGTTTAAATGTTCTGCATTGAATTCTTCGTTAGAATGTTACATTAATCAAAACGAGAGACCTTCTTTTGCTGCTGATATTCACACAGAGTTCTGCCTTATTTTTAACCTTTTTCATGCTGCTCTTTATAAGATTTATGTGTATTATATCGTGCAAGTTTTTAGGAATAATTTAAATGGTTAGATTTTTCAAAATGATGTTAATTATAATTTCTCAATGTTTTGATAGCGATCTCCCATTTAATTTTCTAATCTATATTTTTAAAATTTCACACCATGTTTTTGAGCTAATCAGATTTAGTTATTCTTTTGGGGGGGTGATATCTGTGCCTTTTATTGTCAGTCAAATGTATCTGCTTACTCCAAAGCTTGTTTTTTTTTATTTAAAAATACACATAGTCAAGTATGAACTTAAACAAAAAACACATTTATTCATGTTTATAAATTAAATAAAGAGAAGGCAGCGCTGGAGAAGCTGCTGCCATTTGTGCATCCCAGGGACCCCAGAGCACACAGCAACCCTGTGTGGACACTAAAATTGGGAGCTTGAGAAGGCCCACATTTCAGAACACAATCTGATGCTGGCCTCCCAGAGGTCAGGAACAGCAGCAGGTGAGATATATGTCCCAAGTGTGTGGTACTACAACAGGCTGCCTTCTGTCCGACCACAATGAAGCAAGGCCATCACTTCCTCTTCTTCCTGGCAACCTTCCCTGCAGCCTTTCCTGAAGCCTTTCCTGCAGCCTTTCCTGCAGCCTTCCTTCTTCGTTTAGCTGGAGGCTGGCCCACTGGAGGGGTACTCCTGTCAGGAGGAGGAGGTGGAGGTGTAGCAGAAGGGGGTGGGGCAGAAGAAGAAGGTGGAGGTGTAGCAGAAGGGGGTGGGGCAGAAGGTGGAGGTGTAGCAGAAGAGGGTGGGGCAGAAGGTGGAGGTGTAGCAGAAGGTGGAGGTGTAGCAGAAGGGGGTGGGGCAGAAGGTGGAGGTGTAGCAGAAGGGGGTGGGGCAGAAGGTGGAGGTGTAGCAGAAGGGGGTGGGGCAGAAGGTGGAGGTGTAGCAGAAGGGGGTGGGGCAGAAGGTGGAGGTGTAGCAGAAGGGGGTGGGGCAGAAGGTGGAGGTGTAGCATAAGGGGGTGGGGCAGAAGGTGGAGGTGTAGCATAAGGGGGTGGGGCAGAAGGTGGAGGTGTAGCATAAGGGGGTGGGGCAGAAGGTGGAGGTGGAGGTGGAGGTTGGGTCAGTTGGGCCACCTCACATATGGCGGTATTGGGGGTAATTTGCTCCATCACCCCCTTGTTGAGCAAGGTGATGAGCAGGGGCTCGCATAGGAGGCGTTGCTCCATGCTCATCACCTTGAACTTAGCCTCCACTAGGCCGGCAATGGCCTCTTCAGGGGATGTGGGCTCCTTGAGGGTGGCATGGGCCTCTTTAATAAGGGCCATTGCTGCCTCACTGGTGGTCCTGTCCCTCCTGCCTCTTTTGTGAAGCCTGATGGGAGGCACCTGGGATCTGGTGCTTCTCCTTTGCCCTGCCACCTCCTGTCTGCCACTGGGCCCTGCCACCTCCTGGCTGCCACTGGGCCCTGCCACCTCCTGGCTGCCACTGGGCCCTGCCACCTCCTGGCTGCCACTGGGCCCTGCCACCTCCTGGCTGCCACTGGGCCCTTCCTCCTCCTGCCTGACAGTTTCCAGACCCTCCTCCTGGCTGATTTCATCCTGTGTATGAAAAAGGAACATAGTTTAATATGTTGGTTTAATCTTTGCATCAAACTTTGTAATCCTGATGGAAGCAATTAGAATGTAAATGCATAAATCCTTGCTTTAAATTTACCACTACATCAGCTTGACTATTTACCACACAATTAAGTGCAGAATAATGTCTACAGATCATGATTTCACTTGTGGAATACAAAATAATGTATGTTTCTCATCCTGACATATTTGGGAAACATTAATTTTATCCCACTACATTTTCAGTTAATACTATACCTGGCTCCAGATGGACAAATCAGGATCATCCAGGATGGCTGCCTCCTCTTGCTCCAGAGAAGGCTCAGGTTGGCTGCAGGGAAGTCTGGGGGGAAGAGTGGAGAGTGATGGCCTTGGCTCAATGTGGTCATCCAGGAAGGACATCCTGCTGTAGTACCACAAAATCGGGACATAAACATCATCTGCTGCTGCTCCTGACCTCTGAGAAGCCAGCACCTTAGAGCGTTCAGTCCTGTAGGTACCTCTCAAGCTCCCAATTTTAGTGTCCACTTGTTTTGCTGTGGCTGTGGGCACCTTGGTATGCACAAATGGGAGCAGCTTCTCCAGCGCTGCTTTTCTCACCCCTTTTTTTTTTATGGATGGGGTTTTTGGTCTCCCACAGAGCCGGCAGCTCCCTTACCCGGTCAATAAATTCCGCCAGGAACTCTTTGTCGCTAATAAAGACATTCATATTGTATCTGCAAGTAAAATAAATTATATTTAAATAATGTGAGGCAAACAGTCTAACCTCCTTCACATCCTAGTCACCATATATATCCTCCACCAATCTCAAGACAGTATTGGCCAACAATTTTTACAAGTCTCACAAAATCACATACCTTCGTTCGCACGTCCGTCACTTGAACTCCTCTCTCCGCACACCGAACGTACTATAGTCACATGTGTGTTTGCTATATACACACCACGCATGCGTCTAAATTCGAACACGTCGCCCGCCCATGACGTTCTAACTAACATCTTTTCCCCGCCCCTTCTCTTTCGGCGCGCAGACAGATATGGCGGAGTTACAGCAGGTGTCTGATAATTCCGCAACTAGCGAGGAGACAAGCCCGGAGACCGAGGACACGTCACGATCAAGGAGGAGATTCAAGGCATCGAATATGTCTTTGGCGGAGATGGCGGAGATGGTGGACATCTTGGTCAAGGCTGATTATGATGCCAAGCATGGGCTGTATAGCAAACCAAATAGAAGGAAGGCCAAAATCCTCACTAAAGTTGTGAAGAGTCTGAGGGCGAAGTTCGGGGTGAAACGCTCAAATGAGCAGCTCAGAAAGAGGTGGTCAGACCTCAAACTGAGGGAGCCAGACCAGTTGAGGATCATAAAGAGGATGCTCGCTAAAAGTAAGTAAAATTACGACCTTTCTGCCATTAATCTTTTTAGAAACTGACTTTTTTTTTTTTATCATATTGGACTCCCTTCCAAAATGTAATATTTTGAACTAGGTTGGGCACAGTAATCGTTCGTTACGTTACCGACACTTCATTCGGCCACTATCCGCGGTTTTGGCTTATTTAAGACCCCCAAAAGTAATTAGACATCTGCCATTTTTGATCAAGTATTGTGGATAATTTTTAAGTCTAGATGATGTGTTTGTAAGGAGAATGAAATGCAAACTTTTATCAGTGTAAAGGAGAGGACACTCAGCAGCTGCTTCCACATCTGTACTTTGGAGCACTATAGTGTGGGCCACCAGACCCGCCTTTTTTGGGTGTCCCACACAGGTGCATCAGAGTTTATTTGTGGTGCCTCCATGTCCAAAAAATTACATCCAAATGTGAATACTAAACATATTTGGGGTCATAAATAATGTATTTTTCTTTAAATTCCGCACAAACACACACTTGTACCCCACTTCCAAACAATTTAGCCTGTTTTTAGTTTAACAAGGAGATTTACAGTGTGATAAATAGACCTTTGGTTTTATTCTCATAGGGGAGAGAAGACTGGGAGGAGGACACTCCAGGGAGCACATGCACCCCACAACTTCCAAGCAACCCCAAACTCCCAAAGATCCACAACCGAAAGATGTGCAGGAAGTTGAGGTGGAGGAAGGAGAAGTGCAGGAAGGAGAGGTGGATGACGTTGTGGATCTGGTCACCACAACAGGTCAGTATCTGACACCACAGCTTAAGGTAAGCGAGGTAGGCCTGCAGAGTTTTATTAATTTTTTTTTAATGGTTTTTAGGGGATGGAAATGTTGTAAAGGATAGCACACGGTTCTCTGCTGACAGTGCCCTCCGCCTCATCCAGCAAGTGATGGAATATAGCACGGAACTGGACCTAATTAAACAAAGAATCCATGTGATGGAACAAACATTTAAAGACATTCTCAATGTTTTGGGGAGAATTCAATAAGCCATCCAAACACATTTGTTTTTACATGTTTGTTTTTATATTTTTTCTAATTTTTTGAGTAACAAAGCAGCCAAAAATTGAATATGCACACAGTGTGTGAACATGTGCTATCTGCCATCAGGGGATATCCATGTACGTCTTTTGTGGGTGCAACCCCTTCCTCGTATCAAAAGTCGGTGAACTGAGGAAGGGGATGCACCCCCAAAACACATCCATTGATCACCCCTGATGGCAGATAGCACATGTTGACAATAGGGATCAGGATTGTAAACTTCCTATTTGCAAAAAAGTAAAAATGTGTGCATATTGAATTTTTGGCTGGGCAAGGGGTGGCAGGACCCCATATTAGGACGGGCACATAGAGACATAGTTTGTGTAACTGAATGTCTCAGATTGCTCAGAGGTATCCAATGTTGTCATTTTAGAAATGCAAGTGGTATTTTTGTATTTTCATAATCCAAAATTTGCCGGGTTGTGGCCAGGCCAACCCCAAAGTAAAACAAAAAAAAATGTGCAGAGAGTAAAATATTTGACCACAAACAACGTGTAGCTTCTTTTTATAATACTCTCTAAGCTTATTTGGTTCTTTTGTAAGGTAACATAGTGAAATTGGTTGTTATTTACTAAAGTAAAATACACTTGCCACTACAAATGCACAAAGACAAACTAGGAGACAGGAAAGAACAAATAATTAAAGGTTTAAACAAGATTTTTATTGGGATACTTAGACATAGGCTGGCATAGGAATTGCCCCCCTACCCGTGAAATACTCCATGTATTTGTCCCGAACCACACGGGCATTTTGGGGGGGCAAGCCAAGACGGGCAGATTCCAGGCACGGAAGGGGATTTGCAGGGGAAAGTCCAGCCTCTGGCAAAACTGAGGCCATATAGGAATTTGATTTTTGGCTCAGAAAGTTGTGTAGCACACAGCAGCATAACACTACATAGTTTATTTTGTAGTCCGCCAAGTGGATGGAAGTCATAAAAAGGCGGAACCGGCTGGCCATTATGCCGAAGGCATTTTCAACGACTCTTCGGGCCCTGGCCAGCCGGTAATTGAACACACTCTTCTCTGGGGTCAGGGTCCTCTGTGGAAATGGCCTCATAAGATGCCGTCCGAGTCCGAAGGCTTCATCAGCCAAGAAAACAAAGGGGAGTCCTTCAATATTCCCTGCATCCGGTGGCAATGCAAGGTCGTCACTCTGGAGACGGAGGGCAAACTCCGTCTGGATGAAGGATCCCCCATCGGACATCCGGCCATTCTTCCCTACATCAACATAGAGGAATTCATACCGTGCTGACACCACCGCTATCAGCACAATGCTATGAAACCCCTTGTAATTGTAGTAGTAGGATCCAGAACGGGGTGGCGGCACGATGCGGACGTGCTTCCCGTCTATGGCACCACCGCAGTTGGGGAAGTCCCACCGCGTGGCAAACTCCGATGCCACAGTCTGCCATTCCTGTGGCGTGGAAGGAAGCTGTGGAGTGAAACAAGATGAAATAATATTAGAAAAACAAAGGCATACATTACAAGGAAATTCTATCCCAAAAAATTAGAGACCAACATCAATCTAATTATACGTTTATTAAGGTGTGTAAAAAAAGTATAATGGAAGGCTCATTTATCATATTCATCACCCCCTCTGATGGGCCATTACTAAATTATTTTGGGGGGGGGGAGATGTGTTTGGCCACAGGATAGCATTGCAGTGGCGGTGCGTCCAGAGTGGGCGCTGGAGCACTGTCCCCTCTCTCCTGTGCCCATCACTCAGAACAATACATAGGTTCATGCGTTGCATGAACCTATGTATTGTCTATGCCGCACACTATTCAGGTGGATGGCCTCTTGTAAAGCGACCGACATATGAATAATTGCGTCATTTAGGGGGTTAAAATTGCAGAGCAGAAACAGGTATTAAAAAAGTCTTGAAAATTACAACCTGAGGGATGTAATTGGCTTCCTCAAAGAAAAATCGGGGACGCAAGGAGGGGGGCATTCCTTGTGTAAACACTGACAGGCTGCTCTGGCAATCATGTTCACCAAGTCTGTTTAATGGTAACATGATTGGCTGATGCAACATGAAGGGAAGGAGAAGACATCAAGGACAGAAGAAGGATGGCGCTGACCACAAGAAGGTAAGTGCAGGGCTGGGGGGAAACTGGCTGCATTAGAGGGGACTAAATGGCTGCATTGGAGGGGACAACTGGGGGCGTTTATTAGGCAACAGAGCAAAAAAGGAGGAAGTTTATTTCCGAAATTGGGGTTGGAACCCCCCAACATTTGGAGCAACAGGCGCCCCTGCTGGAAAAGTTAGTGAGGGGAAATATTTAGGGAGGATAAAAAAGGGGCAATCTAAAGCTTCCAACATGCATGGGGACAAAGGGGACATTCTCAGCATATTACAATCATGGTAATTAGGGAAGGATGAAAGAAATACAATACATTAGCATACATGTAATACATAAAATGTGATGTTAAGGGAGAAAACTTACCCTAATATAGTCCTCCTGCAGGACTTGTATAATAGCAGAACAGGTGTCTGGGATTATGAGGCCCAGAGCCTGGGGGGAGATGCCTGTGGTGAACTTCAAGTCCTGAAGACTTCTCCCTGTCGCCAGGTAACGCAACGTGGCGATGAGCCTCTGCTCAGCACTGATGGCTTCCCGCATAACGGTGTCCTTCCTGGTAATATAGGGGGACACCAAAGCCAACAGTTCCTGAAAAACGGGGTCAGACATCCTCAGAAAATTCCTGTAGTCCTCAGGATTATTCTCGACGATCTCCCGCAGCAGAGGCATGTGGCAGAATTGGTCCCGCTGGAGCAACCAATTCTTGGTCCATGAACTCCTCCTCACACCATTCATGGACTGGTCTTGGTCCAAAACAAGCAGACCAACACCAAGCGCACGCACAGCACGAACTCGACGACGAGAACGTCCAGGCGACATGGCTAGGAAACGGTCGTCTAATCAGAACGTACAGAACAGAACGCACTTTAGAACAGCAAGGCCTATGAATAACGAACTGAAATTCAGAAACGAACAGGCAAGAACGCACTGTAAAACAGATACGACCTGCCTAGACGCCCTGAAAGTCAAGATACGAACCCACAAGCACAAACTGAACGGCAGAAAACGATCTGAAAAGTACGAAGACTGAAAAGCGCGAATCGTCTCTTCCCAAACTTTTACTTCACACGCGGTAACACGAGATCAGCAAAAGCAGCCCAAGGGGTGGCGCCAAGAAAAAAGATCTTCCCCTTTATAGTGCCGTCGTACGTGCTGGACGTGAGCGCAGAGAACCACGAGGAAATTGGAAAATGACAGTGTGTACGCATAGAAAGCTTGACGAGAAAATCGACAAGCTTAACAAGAATCTCGTCGAAAAAAACGACGTGTTTTTTACGACGAGAAAATCGGTCGTGTGTACGAGGCCTTATACATTCTACTTTAAGTGCTATAACAATTAATACGAATATTAAGAAGACTTTCACTTTAAATGCAATAGCAATAGGTGCAGGCAGTAAAAATGACTTTCTCTTTAAAATACTTTAGAGTCCGTGTACTAAAACTGACCCTTGTTCTTTACTTACAGTCCTTTTACTCCTGAACACGAAAATGTCTCTTTCTTGTCAAGCCTATGTGCAATGATAGTAATAAAGGAAAGTTCTGACCTTATTCTGAAGAGCAGGATACTGTGATCTGTAGGTTGCTGGAACAAATAGTCTTAAAGGAGACTTGTCTTTGTTGATCTGATGCTCTACTCTGACGTGCGATGCTTTGCGCTGACGTGCGATGCTCTGTGCTGTCTTGCGATGCTTTGCGCTGACGTGCGATGCTTTGCGATACTCTGTGCTGTCTTGCGATGCTTTGCGCTGACTTGCGATGCTTTTTGCTGACGTGCGATGCTTTGCGCTGTCTTGCGATGCTCTGCGCTGACGTGCGATGCTTTGCGCTGACGTGCAATGCTTTGCGCTGACGTGCGATGCTTTGCGCTGTCTTGCGATGCTCTGCGCTGACGTGCAATGCTTTTCGCTGACGTGCAATGCTTTGTGCCTAGTGGCGGGGAAATAGCTGGCTGCAGTACGTGGCCTCTTTGTGGGTAGCGGTGCAGGCACTCTAACTCTGGACTTTGGCCTCCCACCATGCGTCTTTTTCTCTCTCTAGGGATCGCAGGAGGGTTGGTGCTCTCTCTGCGACTATCTTGCCTTTGCCGTTCTGCCACTTTAAGAGTCGGCTGCAGTTTGACTAAAACACATGTCCTATGGCCTCTATGGTAGCTCCGCTGCTCAAATGTGCTCTTTACTGTGCAAGTTGAGGAGCACAATCGCTTCACCCTCAATGGGCTAATAGTTCCACTTTGGGCTTAATAGTTCCACTTTGGGCTAATAGTTCCACTGTGGCAGGCGCAGCACTATGAAGTGCCTTTATGCGCTGTGGCATTAGAAGAATTTGATTTCTCTGATCTTTTAGTCCACACAAGACTACCTGTTACTCTAATTCCTCTAGCGCCGTTCTATGGAAGCAGTAGGTTTAAAGAGCACACCAAACCTTTAAGACTATGCACTGTTTTAACATTATTAGCAGGTCTAGCTATATATGCATGTAAGCCACATTAGCAACCTAGGACAGGTCTTAGCTGGCCAGCTGCACTCCTCTATGGGGAGATCAGAAAAAAAACAGACCACCTGTCAATTTTCATCCAATCCCATCTGATCCGATCCGCCAGACAGATGGAAAATAGGATCTCCATCCATCTGGATTTGGCAGACCGGATCAGATAGCGGCGGATGTCAGCGGGCAGGTCACAGCTGACATCCGACGCTCCATAGAGGTGAATGGAGTGTCCGATCAGGTCTGCCTAAAAAATATACAGGTGGACCTGATTGAACAGCATGTGTGAAAGGGCCCTAAAAGTGACTTATTCAGTTTGCCAGCATTCACCTGAAACAAAACATCAGTATTGGATTGATTAAAATGGCAAATATCTTAAAGGGGCTTATTCTATTGCATGCATTAATGTGCAATGTGCATTAGGCTCATTTCACAATGCTTTAAACAGAAGGCTAATGCCGCGTACACACGGTCGGAAATTCCACCAGCAAAAGTCCGATGTGAGCTTTTGGTCAGAAGTTCCGACCGTGTGTATGCTCCATCGGACTTTTGCTTATGGAATTTCTGGCAGCAAAAGATTGAGAGCTGGTTCTCAAATTTTCCGCCGGAAAAAATTCCGATCGGAAAATCCGATCGTCTGTAGTAACTCCGACGTGCAAAATTCCGACGCATGCTCGGAAACAATTCAACGCATGCTCAGAAGCATCAAACTTAATTTTCTCGGCTCGTCGTACTGTTGTACGTCACCTCGTTCTTAACGGTCGAAAGTTCAGAGAACTTTTGTGTGACCGTGTGTATGCAAGCCAAGCTTGAGCGGAATTCCATCGGAAAAACCATCCAAGGTTTTTCTGACGGAAAATCCGATCGTGTGTACATAATGATCCCTATTTTATCCATGTGACTGTAATTTTCAAATCTCATTGCATTCAGCTGGGAATAACTATCCTCTATTTTTAAGATAAGGATCCTTATGGGGGTGTGTGTTAGCTTTTTGAATTGAGCCTATTGTATTAACATGCATATTGTCTGTTGACATGCATTTTAGATGCTGTCTGCTGCGGTTCGTGAAGAATTCTTATACCATGAATGGCAAAATGCAGTATTCAGAACTGGATGACAACACATTTGCAAATAGCTTTTTTTATTTTATTATTCATTAATGTCTTAGTGATCATGGCAATAATATCAACTCTCAGTAAGACGTGCCATCAAAATGGCTTAGAAATAGAAATTTGTCTTATATAAGAGTAAACAAACACAAACTAACATACTGAAGAAAAAAAAAGAAAGCGAGGAATGCCAAGATGTCCCCACCATCTACATCTGTTAACAATGGTCCTTTATTTGCACCGCCTGGTACTGGTGTATTTACACTGAATGCTCTCTACCCATGTGGAAAAACAGGCAGCCTCTTTTCTAACATTGCAGGTGTTTAATTAACAGCGACATTCACACACCAGACTTGGTCTTGTAGATTTTTTTTCATTCTCCAGAGCTCGACACAGTGAGCTTGACAGAGGCTGTTAGACCACTGTGTTAATTATCTCCCCCTCCTGCTGCTTACCATGAATTGGCTGGCTTAATATACCGGGTACCCCACAGCTCCAAAGTAATAAGTTAAGATCATGAATTTTTACCTCTTTCCACTCTGCCCTGCACTCCAAAGATAATCATTCCCTGATAACAAAGTACTTATTATTGATCTTTGTTTGCTTTGCCTGGGTTATACATTGGCATAGTTCAACCGCATAAATAAGTATCGAATTAAACCCACACTGACTCGTTTCCCATTTTCTAGCCACAAGCGACCCCTTATTATGCTTATAAAAGGGAGGAAATATTCACTATGTATGGGCATGTTTTCAGGTTCTCAGGACAGCAGATTAAGCGATTTACTGACTTCAACCGGTTTATTAACCCAGTAGGCAAGTAAATATATACACAGTACTAATGTATTATATGGATATAACAGTTCCAGTTGGAAGCGCAATTAAATGATCTATTCTACAGTGGAACGATTCTGTTATAATAACTGTTCATACTGTCAGGAATGTAACTGCAGATTACAAAGCCTCAAAACATTTTTTTTCATTGGACCCCTTATACTGGTAAACTTTCTCCTTCCACTCTGTGCCCATTACCCTATCGTTCTGTACCTTGTATTAATAACCCCAACTGTATGGGCCCTCATCAATAGTATAACTCTGCTTCCCTATCATGTCCCCACACCAGTGGCGATGCGTCCATATTGGGAGCAGGAGCGCCGCCCCCTCTCTCTTCTGCGCCCGTCACTCACAACAACAATACATAGGTTCATGCATTGCATGAACCTATGTATTGTCGCCACTGCCGCCCACTATTCAGATGGCCGGCCCCCTGGCGAACGCCGGCCATCTGAATAACAGTGGCTGGTTGGTTTTTGGAAGTGCGCTTCCCGATTACAGCCTGCGGGCTGTAATCGGCTTCCAAATAGTTAACCAGGGGACGCACGGGCTGTGCGTTCCTTAGTTAACACGGACAGGCGTCTCAGCCAATCAGGTTCACCAGGTCTGGTTACCGGTAACCTGATTGGCTGAAGCGACATCGAGTGCGGGAGAAGACATCGAGGACGGAAGAAGGATGGTGCTGACCCGAGGAAGGTAAGTGCAAGGCTAGGGACAAACTGGCTGTATTTGGGGACAAACTGGCTGCATTTGGGGGAAAACTGGCTGCATTTGGGGGAAAACTGGCTGCATTTGGGGGAAAACTGGCTGCATTTGGGGGGAAACTGGCTGCATTTGAGGGGAAACTGGCTGCATTTGAGGGGGCAAACTGGTGGCGTTTGGGCACAGAGGCTGCGTTTAATGGGCACAGTGGCGGCAATTGATGATTTTTTTTTTTCAGTTTGTTTGCGTCCCCCGAAAAATTTGGAGCACCAGCCGCCACTGCCCCACACCAATAGTCACTCTACTCTACTATCATGTCCCCAAACCAATTATATCACTTTTCTCTCCAATCTTGTCCCCACACCAACAGTCTTACTTTGCTCCCCTATGATGTGCCCAAACAAATAATCCCTCTACTCCCATATCATGCCTTTGCATCAGTTGCCCTTCTGCCCCATATCATGCCTTCCCACCAATTGTCTCTCTGCCTCCATTTCATGCCTTCACACCAATAGTCCCTCGGCCCCCATATGCCTTCACACCAATAGTCCCTTTTTCCTCCATGTCATGGGTTCTCAGTCACACCAAGTATCTGTGCTCCCATATTATGTAACCAAAACACTAGCCTTATGCTGCTCCCCTATCACGCCCCCACATCTATATCATCAATTCTCTTCTATTATGAACCCACACCAATAGTCTGTCTTCTTCTGTATTATGTTTCTTCTCACCATTATGTTTCATTTGATTTCCTATCCTCAGTTTGCATAAAAAAAAACTCAATCTCTTATCATGACCCATTGCTCACTCACTTTCTGCTCACTTGTCTTCCCGCTAACGCTGAAGTTTAATATGCATATATTTTACCTTTCTTGGTTCCTACTGTAGCTCCTCATTAGCACGGTAACAATTTATTTTTATTTTTTTAATAAAACCTCATTACATAACTTATTTAAACCCTGTGCTTCGCTATGCAATGCAGAAAGATTATGGCTAATGAAGGGGGCCAGCAGGGTGCTTTACATAGCTTCCTGAAAACTTCACAGCACCCTGCCTCAGTAGTTCTTTCAAGAGCCCCTAGTCAGCAACTTCTCTTGGGCAATATTATGCAAATGTTGTTTTGACTGGTGGCCCCTTTAATGTAGAACCGTACAGTCTGGGCATTCTTGTGGCCACCCTAGAGTTCTGTCTTTCACTGCTTCCCTGGACAGCCTGGGCAAACAGTCTACAGGGCTGTTTACTGTCAGGAGTCAGGACATTCTTCCAGTGTTAGAGTGGTAAGAGGCCTTCGGCCTATTTCAACCTTGCTTCTGTTACTGATTTCTTGGCTTTGTCCATCCCTTCTCTATGGATAAGTACCCTAGTTTTACATAGTTACATAGTATGTAAAGTTGAAGAAAGACAATATTCTATCCAGTTCAACCTGTGTAGGTGTATGTGTGTCAATGTTGATAATCATTTCCCATACCCCTTGTATGTTGTGTTCTTCAAGATTCACATCCAAGAGTCTCTTAAAAATATCAATACTCCCTGCTGACACCACCAATTGTGGAAGAAAGTTCAACCTCCTTATCGCCCTGACAGTGAAAAATCCCCTGTGCAGCTTTAAGTGATTGTAAAAGAAGAAGTTTTTATCTTAATGCATTTTAAGCACTAAAATAAAAAAACCTTCTGTGTGCAGCAGCCCCCCTAATACTTACCTGAGCCCAGCTCTATCCAGCGATGTTGCACGAGAGACTCGGCTGCCCGGGACTCTCCCTCCTCATTGGCTGAGACAGCAGCGGAGCACCATTGGCTCCCGCTGCTGTCAGTCAAATTTAGTGAGTATACAAAAATAGTGTAGCGCTGGAAAGAACTGTATATATCTATACAGTTAAAATTAAATACGTGAAAAAAGTATCAAAAACACTAATAAAACAATACAAATAAACCAATCAAGTTCATAAGTGCCCGTGAAGAAAGAAGATTATAAAATAAATGTGTAGAGGATTTCCTCTATATTGATGATAAGAGTTCCACAGAGAAGATATCCGATGAAGCTGGTAAGTGCTATTCCAACAATAAGTGAAGATCCCGCCACCAAAGTGAGAAATGAAGGCTTACCAAACAGCCTGCGACCGCCCTTCTCAGGGGGGTCAAAACAAGCTTAGTAGAGCGATGTTCACTCCATGGAAGGCAGAGAAATTCCAGTGAAGACACTTCATCCACAATAGGCGAGTCTCCAGAGACGTGTCTGCACAGCTGATCCAAATCGGAGATGAAAAACACTCTTGATTGATCAGAGTGAATAATCCTCAGCAGTTAAAACAATGTCCAAAGAGAAAAAAGAAAAACTTTCCATAGTGTAGCATTCATCAGGGAAGTTTTATTAGAAATGAACAGGAGAGAAAACAGCTCTCACATAGGTATATAAAAATAATGATAAAACGAGAAAATCCTTGCAAGGAAATAAAAAAGCTCCGAGTTTCTGTCAAAGGCTGATTCGCGCGTGCGCAATGCATGTGCGTGTCACCCTACGCCGTTTCGTCAAATGTGACATCATCAGGGGCACGCCCACATGAGCACGCACACGCTATTTGTAGCCAAAGGGCCCACTCGGGGTTCTCTCATTGGCTACATATCAAATTGGCAGACGGAGCAGAAAATTGTACTAGCCTCTGCATTCATCTCTCAATGGAGAGGTCTTGACATAAAACACAGTTGCACCATCACCCCCAGTGGAACTTACAGATTTTGCACCAATTTTTAAAACTGATTTTCAAAATAATCTCCACACTGACATCTTGTGGATCATGGTGCAACTGTTATTAGACCATTTTTTCAAAAACATTCTTTATTCAAAAAAAACATTCTTTTTCCATAAAACATTCTCTTTTTTAAAAAAACATTCCTTTAAAACATTCTTTTTTTAAAAAAATTCTTTTTTTCAAAAAAATGAATCCTAAGCAGGTTTACACTAAACCAATATAGAAATACTTAAAAAAAACTTTTTATATTAAAATAAAGCTTATGATATACTTAGTTAGTCAGGCCCAAACAAAACACTGGACCAAAATTACACAGGAAGAAAAATGGGAACAAATTGCTTATGAGGGGAACAAATAATATGTCACCCATTGTTGATAAAGCAATTTATATCCCATTCAACGTTGAGGCCACCCGGTGTGTGACAACCCAATTTATGTATCCAACTGGTTTCGGATCTAGAGATGCTTCTTTTGCCATTGCCCCCTCTCCAGTTGGGCACATATTTCTCCAAACCAATGAAAATGGTACCTTTTGGGTTTCTGTTATGCACAAGATCATAGTGCTTAGACACACTATGTTTGTCAAAGCCACTTTTTATGTTGGTGATGTGCTCACCTAATCTGGTACTCAATTTTCTAATGGTCCGGCCCACATATTCCAAACCGCATGGGCATCGCAAAAGGTACACCACGCACTTTGTAGCACATGTTATAAGGGACCTGATAGGATATGTGGCTCCTGTTCCTGATGAAGTAAACTCCATAGTTCTTCTACCTTGGAGGGCATTCACCCTGCAGACTTTACATCGTCTACACGGGTAAAATCCCTTCAAGTCCCCAAAAAAAGAAGGACGAGTTGGAGGATCCGGTACATTAGGTGCTAGTAGATGTCTGAAGTTAGAAGCACCCCTAAAGAGTACTCTCGGGGTATTAGACAATAAAGGGCCCAATACTCGGTCGTTCTTTAGCACCGACCAGTGTTTTTTAATGATCCTTTTTATAGCCCAATGCTGACTTGAGTACGTGGTCAGAAAGGCTAAGCCAAAGTCCTCCCTATTTTCCACTTCTGGAGGTCTGTCACACAGAAGTGTCTGTCTATCTCTAAGGCCCACATCTGTAATAACAGAGTCCAGTTTGGCAATGTCATACCCCTTGGCTATAAATCTTAATTTAAGGATTTCTGCCTCTTTGTGATATTGTTCCAAGTCAGTGCAATTTCGCTTTAGACGTAAAAATTGACCCTTCGGGACCGCCGACAGCCAGGAACTATGGTGGCAAGAATCCAAAGGAATATAGCCGTTCCTGTCTGTCGGTTTGAAGAAAGTGGATGTGACTATCCTACTGTCCTTTATTGAGACATTAAGGTCCAGAAAGTGAATCTGGATGGGGCTAATCTCATGACTGAGAATAATGCCCCTATCGTTACTGTTTAGGAGGGATAGATAAGAATTAACTGATTCTACATCACCATCCCAAATAAACAAAATGTCATCAATAAATCTTTTCCAAAAGATTAAATTAGGTGGGCTTTCACAAAGTACTACATCTTCCTCCCACTTAGCCATAAAAAGGTTGGCCATACTGGGGGCAAATTTTGCCCCCATGGGCAAAGAACGACCGAGTATTGGGCCCTTTATTGTCTAATACCCCGAGAGTACTCTTTAGGGGTGCTTCTAACTTCAGACATCTACTAGCACCTAATGTACCGGATCCTCCAACTCGTCCTTCTTTTTTTGGGGACTTGAAGGGATTTTACTTCATCAGGAACAGGAGCCACATATCCTATCAGGTCCCTTATAACATGTGCTACAAAGTGCGTGGTGTACCTTTTGCGATGCCCATGCGGTTTGGAATATGTGGGCCGGACCATTAGAAAATTGAGTACCAGATTAGGTGAGCACATCACCAACATAAAAAGTGGCTTTGACAAACATAGTGTGTCTAAGCACTATGATCTTGTGCATAACAGAAACCCAAAAGGTACCATTTTCATTGGTTTGGAGAAATATGTGCCCAACTGGAGAGGGGGCAATGGCAAAAGAAGCATCTCTAGATCCGAAACCAGTTGGATACATAAATTGGGTTGTCACACACCGGGTGGCCTCAACGTTGAATGGGATATAAATTGCTTTATCAACAATGGGTGACATATTATTTGTTCCCCTCATAAGCAATTTGTTCCCATTTTTCTTCCTGTGTAATTTTGGTCCAGTGTTTTGTTTGGGCCTGACTAACTAAGTATATCATAAGCTTTATTTTAATATAAAAAGTTTTTTTTAAGTATTTCTATATTGGTTTAGTGTAAACCTGCTTAGGATTCATTTTTTTGAAAAAAAAGAATTTTTATAAAAAAAAAAAAAAAGAATGTTTTAAAGGAATGTTTTTTTAAAAAAGAGAATGTTTTATGGAAAAAGAATGTTTTTTTGAATAAAGAATGTTTTTGAAAAAATGGTCTAATAACAGTTGCACCATGATCCACAAGATGTCAGTGTGGAGATTATTTTGAAAATCAGTTTTAAAAATTGGTGCAAAATCTGTAAGTTCCACTGGGGGTGATGGTGCAACTGTGTTTTATGTCAAGACCTCTCCATTGAGAGATGAATGCAGAGGCTAGTACAATTTTCTGCTCCGTCTGCCAATTTGATATGTAGCCAATGAGAGAACCCCGAGTGGGCCCTTTGGCTACAAATAGCGTGTGCGTGCTCATGTGGGCGTGCCCCTGATGATGTCACATTTGACGAAACGGCGTAGGGTGACACGCACATGCATTGCGCACGCGCGAATCAGCCTTTGACAGAAACTCTGAGCTTTTTTATTTCCTTGCAAGGATTTTCTCGTTTTATCATTATTTTTATATACCTATGTGAGAGCTGTTTTCTCTCCTGTTCATTTCTAATAAAACTTCCCTGATGAATGCTACACTATGGAAAGTTTTTCTTTTTTCTCTTTGGACATTGTTTTAACTGCTGAGGATTATTCACTCTGATCAATCAAGAGTGTTTTTCATCTCCGATTTGGATCAGCTGTGCAGACACGTCTCTGGAGACTCGCCTATTGTGGATGAAGTGTCTTCACTGGAATTTCTCTGCCTTCCATGGAGTGAACATCGCTCTACTAAGCTTGTTTTGACCCCCCTGAGAAGGGCGGTCGCAGGCTGTTTGGTAAGCCTTCATTTCTCACTTTGGTGGCGGGATCTTCACTTATTGTTGGAATAGCACTTACCAGCTTCATCGGATATCTTCTCTGTGGAACTCTTATCATCAATATAGAGGAAATCCTCTACACATTTATTTTATAATCTTCTTTCTTCACGGGCACTTATGAACTTGATTGGTTTATTTGTATTGTTTTATTAGTGTTTTTGATACTTTTTTCACGTATTTAATTTTAACTGTATAGATATATACAGTTCTTTCCAGCGCTACACTATTTTTGTATACTCATTTTGTTTGTACCTTATATCAAAGGTTTTTTTGGTGTTTAGCAGCAGGTTTCCTTAAGGGACATATTCATTTATTTATTTTTTTAAATCACTTTGCACCTAGCGCGAATTTTTACTTTTTATAACCAGTCAAATTTAGTGAGCCAGAGGGGGCAGGGCCTACCCGGGGGTCCGTGTCTAAATGGACACATGGAGCTTTGGCTCGGCTCGGGTGCCCTTGTAGCAAGCTGTTTGCTGTGGGGCACTCGTCAGGAGGGAGGGACTAGGAGCACCTAAGAGGGACCCGAGAAGAGGAGGATCCAGGCTGCTCTGTGCAAAACCTACTGCACAGAGCAGGTTAGTATAACATGTTTGTTATTTTTAAGAAAAGAAAAACAAGACTTTACAGTCACTTTAACGTTAACCTGCTTCTCCTCCAATCTTGTGTGGCCCATGTCCTCTTACACTCCCTGGGACTGAATTGTTTTTTTCCTATGCTGGGATCACCATTGAGGTATTTGTAAATCGAAAAAAAAGGACATCAATTTTGTTTGGGTGCAACGTCGCACGACCGCGCAATTGTCAGTTAAAGCGGCGCAGTGCTGAATCGCAAAAAATGGCCCTGTCATTGGGCAGCCAAATCCTCCGCGGCTGAAGAGGTTAAGAGCCCCACTTCTGGCAGACTTTAAATATGTTCCTCCAATGGCCAGTGGTGTAGATATGAAATAAATATTATAGGATAGACTACTTCGTTATCTCCGTGTCTTTTCTAATACATTGGTATTGACTACTGCTATTGCTGCTGTTTAAGTTGACAATGTTGTCCCCCTTTTTTTATAAGTATTGAGTTCAGTTCAAGGTGGGTCACCACTGGGGATGGCAGAAAGACCCAACAATCCAGCAGCTCCTTAAGGAGTTAGAGCTACGCAACTATCAAAATGCCTTGATGGATGGATGTCAGTCTGGATGTAAGTGGAATTTCTAGACAGACTGTATTTGCATGTAGACCACACTAAGCAACACCCGCATGTGATGAACATCCATGATTGAACTGAAATTCAAAAAGTGAAATTGCCAGGAACAGTCATGCCGAAGAGGGAAGTGTGACTCCAATCGAAGTGGCAGCAGCAGTTTCATTCTGTCAAATTTCCTTTTGTGTTTCAATGATGTTTATTAAAGGATTTTCAGAAATAGAACAAAAGTATCACAGTGCAATATTGTACAGAAATAGAAACATCTTGAGGGAAGCTTGCCATTGATCATCACATAACACAGACCACTCCTGTCGTATATACATTAACAAGTAATATCCCATTATGGGCAGCAGTAGTCTAAACCAGGCCAACCGGTCATGTATAAGCCTCCCCTAACATGGGCTCTCACGCTGTGACACATAGTACCGGCCCACCAGGCGAACCACCCCCCGGGAAGAGCCCACCCCCCACCCTACTATCGGGGGGGCAGCCCACCCCACAAGGGAGCAAATCCCCCGAGGGCCAGACCACCCGCAGTCTAAAACTCTCGAGCCCGTACAAAGATATATACTTCAACATTCAATTAAGTACTCCAACGTGAGAACATAAAGAGGAAAGAAGACATAGGAGAGAAGAGAGAATCAAATTTCCTTTTAAAGTGGTTGTAAACCCAAAAAAAAAGCAAAAAAAAAAACACCTGCAAGACAAAGCCATAATGAGCTAGTATGACTAGCTCATTATGCATTACTTCCCTTAGATCGAAGCCCCCAAAGCCGTCCTCGTCTCCCCCTCCGGCCGCAGACATCTCTCCGCAGATACCTGGAAGGTTACTTCCGGGTATCGCCGCTCCGGCACTGTGATTGGCCGGAGCGGCAAAGACGTCACTCTGCGAATGCGCGCGGGAGTTGTCAAATCCAGCAACGGCGGATTTGTGAATGAGATTTACAGTGCGTCTGCGCTGTTGTCTGTGGCGCGCATGCGCCGTAGACAGTGTGTAATCCCATTCACAAATATCTCCTAAACCGTGCAGGTTTAGGAGATATTGAAAACACCTACAGGTAAGCCTTAATCTAGGCTTACTTGTAGGTGAAACTTCCAGGGGAGGGTTTACAACCACTTTAAGTGTCTGTCACTGCAGCATCAGGATAGACCCATAACAATGCAATCAGACTTCTTCCCCTGCAGCCCATGTAGTAAGGTGTAGCTATACAGTCAATGGCCAATATTCATGCTTTTAGTGCAAGTCCATCCGTAGACTACCGATTTAGTGTACAGTTGTGAGATATAGGACTTTTCTGCATCTGATTAGTCTATGTGGTACTTTGTTAATTGTACTGCCTATCAAACGAATGATCGTGACAGGAAAATCTATGATGACAGCTGTTGGTTCCACACCTTATTCCTGTTTTTTATTGCCAGTCTGCTATATTTGTTGCTTGTTTTCTGAGGCATGGAAGCCAATCGTGTAAAGAAGCAGTTGAATTTTGGCAAATTCAAACTTGAACTATTATGGACAGGAGTCTGTTCATCTAGCAACAACTATTATGATAATTATAAAATGGCTGTTTTGTGAAGAAACCCTTTAAAGTGCATAATAATATACAGTATGTAAACATAGCATCTGTTACTTTCATGTAGTTATATATGAATCTCATTACAGATGGGGCCAGCCATTGTTAAAATAAGAGACAAGACACAAAGGGCTGTGCAAAGTGCATTGACCCATAGCAGCCAATCATAAATCATTATTTTGCCTTCCATAGGCAGATAGGAAGATTGAAATCTGATTGATTTGCGTATATCACTTGCTCTTTACACATCACTGTTGCTCTTTGCTTAGCCTTATTAAAATGTCTGAAGGCTCTTGATGTCTCAGCGCCCCCATTATGAATGTACATTATATTGATCAATTACACATTTAATATTTTGTTTTGCTTTGTATCATAGATGCGTCACTGATTCACAAATTTATTAGCAGTTAGGAAGCTTTAGGCAGACATTTGTGCATGCTAATTAATAAAGTGCACAGAGGGAGGGTTTAAGGAAATGCAAACAGGGCAATTTAAATGCCTGACTGTGTTTTCCACTCAACTGTGTGATCTGGAAGTCTCTAATACAAGGGGACACTAAGGAACTCTCAGATGCATACTTGTAAAGGTCGAGAAAGAACATTATTCTGAGATGCTGATCATTTACATAAATCAAAGAATGAAAGAAAAAGATGATGTAACAGTTTGTGGAATTGTTACCGCAAAAAGAATTATACAGCGGCACTCGTATTTAGTCCTCAGGAGCCCTGACAGTGCATGCTCTTAATTTCTCCATTCTCAAAAACTCACAGGTAAGCAGTGGCGGCCGGCGCTCAATATTTTGGGGAGTTGCAAAGAAATGCCCCCCCCGCGGGAGACGGACGGGAATGTGGCGATCAACCCCCCCTCACTCGAGGGAGATAGATGGAAAGCCGGCAATCAAAGGCCTCAACTTAGGAGGCAGGGGGAAGGAAGAGCCTGGCCGTTGCTTCTCCTCCCGGCTGAACAGGAAGTGTGTCCTGAGACACGACTGGCCAGGGAGTCCTAAGACTAAGACCCTTTTTTGAAACCAATTAGAGCCTCAGGCTCTAATCATGTGCTTAAGAAAAAAAAACCCCATTAAAATCCATACGTCTGGCGCCCTGAATATAAATTAGGGGCCGGGCGCATGGATTAGGGGGGCGGCACCCCTGCCACCCTTATGGATGGGCTGCCACTGATAGATAGCAGGTTTCTATGTATCGCAACTGGGCCCCTATCCAGTACAGTAGAAGAAACACGCAGAGTCTGTAGACCTTGAGCACGGGAGTTAAGCAGCACTGTTGGAACAATCTAGACCATTCAACATGACCCACTTCTTGTCAATACAAACACTTTCCTCTTTATCATCTCTCTGCTTTTCTATACAAACGCACATAACTTACATGGAATGTATAGTCTTTTAAGGGCCCATTCAGTTCGTGTTACAGTAACACAGACCATTTATTTTGGATGAGCTTCCTTCCTGTGCACAGACTATAGACATTAAAATATTTACATATTCTTAACAACTAGTAGAAGAGCTTTAAAACAAACCACCCACGACCTCTCTAGTTGCTTCTACTGTGAAGTAATTGATCCTTAAATGATGTTTTTTCCCTGTTTTTTTTTTTCAGAAAAATTTGAAATGAGAAAATTAGAAATTTTAGATAATTAGAAGTTTTGGATAATTAAAAAAAAATTAGTGTGGAGTAGTTTTGCAAATTAAAAGTAATTCTGTTAAACTAGGAACATGAAATGCAGCGTTTATAAAAGTATTATGCTTGAAATAAAAGTACAGCTCATTTAGTAAATAAACTAAACTGACTTTTTAAAAATAATTTTTTTATTACAAATAGAATAACAAGGACTGTAAATGTTAAGAACATTTCAACTATACATGGGAACAGGTAACCACCACTCTTTCCCTTGTAATAATCAAAATGCTTCCTTCCAGTATACTATTCAGTTATTGTCAATGATCCAGAAGCATATATTGCTCTTGCTAGAGCTTGATCAATGTTCTCCTGATTTTCAGTTGCCATTTTATCTATAAATTAAGATTTTGTGCATTTTTGGTTTGTAACATTTCCTTACTTGAAGATGCTGCTGGTGAAGAAACACTATCATTCTGGTTCTCATCATTTCATTCCATAAAGTATTTTTTAATGTCTTTAGCAGGGATGAGCCGAACACCCCCCTGTTCGGTTCGCACCAGAACCTGCGAACAGACAAAATGTTCGTGTAAACTTTAGAACCCTATTAAATACAATGGACTCGAACGTTCGAAATCTAAAGTGTTAATTATAAAGGCTAATATGCAAGTTATTGTCCTAAAAAGTGTTTGGGGACCCGGGTCCTGCCCCAGGGGACATGTATCAATGCAAAAAGAAGTTTTAAAAACGGCCGTTTTTTTTGGAGCAGTGATTTTAATAATGCTTAAAATGAAAAAATAAAAGTGAAATATTCCTTTAAATTTCGTACCTGGGGGGTGTGTATGATATGCATGTAAAGTGGCGCATGTTTCCCGTGCTTAGAACTGTCCCTGCAAAAAATGTCATTTTTGAAAGAAAAAAATGCATTTAAAACTCACTCGCGGCTATTAATGAATTGTCGGCTCCCGGCAATACATACAAAAGTCATTGATAAAAAAAAAAAAAAAAGCGTGGGTGTTCCCCAGAATTCAATTACCAGGCCCTTCAGGTCTGGAATGGATATTAAGGGGAACCCTGCCACAAATTTAAAAAAAAAATTGACGTGGGGTTCCCCCAAATATCCATTCCAGGCCCTTCAGATCTGGCATGGATTTTAAGGGGAACTCCACCCCAAATTTTAAAAAAAAATGGCGTGGAGTCCCCCTAAAAATCCATACCAGACCCCTTATCCGAGCACGCAACCTGGCCGGCCGCAGGGGAAAAGGGGGGGACGAGAAAGCGGCCCCCCCTCCCTCCTGAACCGTACCAGGCCACATGCCCTCAACATGGGGAGGATGTCCCCATGTTGATGGGGACAAGGGCCTCATCCCCACAACCCTTGCCCGGTGGTTGTGGGGGTCTGCGGGCGGGGGGCTTATCGGAATCTGGAAGACCCCTTTAACAAAGGGGACCCCCAGATCCCGGCCCCCCCTATGTGAATTGGTAAGGGGTACATTGTACCCCTACCATTTCACGAAGAAAGCGTAAAAAAATGTTTAAAGAAACACACAAACACCTTGAAAAAGTCCTTTATTTAAAATAAAAAATAAAACATTCCAGCGGTGAAATCCAGTGTCCCGCGGCGATCCCGATGTCCAGCGCTGTCCTTCATTGGTTGTGCCTGAGCGGACCTGATGGGGAACTCCCTCTCAGTATTTTAAATGTATAGACCCGCCCCTTCTAAAGTTCCCCATCAGGTCCGCTCAGCGGACCAGATGCGGAACATGAGAAGGGGCGGGTCTATACATGTATTACCAAAGTGAGAGCAGTCCCCCATCAGGTCCGCCCCCTCGGTATGTCGGACCCGCCTACGTCATTGGCTTGAGCGGGGAACTTCCTTCACTATGTAAATTTAAATTACACAGTGAAGGAAGTTCCCCGCTCAAGCCAATGACGTAGGCGGGTCCGACATACCGAGGGAGCGGACCTGATGGGGAACTTTAGAAGGGGCGGGTCTTTACATTTAAAATACTGAGAGGGAGTTCCCCATCAGGTCCGCTCAGGCACAACCAATGAAGGACAGCGCTGGACATCGGGATCGCCGCGGGACACTGGATTTCACCGCTGGAATGTTTTTGTTTTTTTTAATAAAGGACTTTTTCAAGGTGTTTGTGTGTTTTTTTAAACATTTTTTTACGCTTTCTTCGTGAAATGGTAGGGGTACAACGTACCCCTTACCAATTCACATAGGGGGGGGCCGGGATCTGGGGGTCCCCTTTGTTAAAGGGGTCTTCCAGATTCCGATAAGCCCCCCGCAGACCCCCACAACCACCGGGCAAGGGTTGTGGGGATGAGGCCCTTGTCCCCATCAACATGGGGACATCCTCCCCATGTTGAGGGCATGTGGCTTGGTACGGTTCAGGAGGGAGGGGGGGGGCGCTCTCTCGTCCCCCCCTTTTCCCCTGCGGCCGGCCAGGTTGCGTGCTCGGATAAGGGGTCTGGTATGGATTTTTAGGGGGACTCCACGCCATTTTTTTTTAATTTGGGGTGGAGTTCCCCTTAAAATCCATGTCAGATCTGAAGGGCCTGGAATGGATATTTGGGGGAACCCCACGTCAATTTTTTTTTAATTTGCGGCGGGGTTCCCCTTAATATCCATTCCAGACCTGAAGGGCCTGGTAATTGAATTCTGGGGAACCCCCACGCTTTTTTTTTTTTTTTTATTAATGACTTTTGTATGTATTGCCGGGAGCCGACAATTCATTAATAGCCGCGAGTCAGTTTTAAAAGACTTTTTTTCTTTCAAAAATGACATTTTTTGCAGGGACAGTTCTAAGAACGGGAAACATGCGCCACTTCACATGCATATCATACACACCCCCTAGGTACGAAATTTAAAGGAATATTTCACTTTTATTTTTTCATTTTAAGCATTATTAAAATCACTGCTCCCGAAAAAACAGCCGTTTTTAAAACTTCTTTTTGCATTGATACATGTCCCCTGGGGCAGGACCCCGGTCCCCAAACACTTTTTAGGACAATAACTTGCATATTAGCCTTTATAATTAAGACTTTAGATTTCTCCCAAAGATTTTTCGAATTTGCCGCGAACACCCCAATTTGTTCGCTGTTCGGCGAACGGGCGAACAGGCAATGTTCGAGTCGAACATGAGTTCGACTCGAACTCCAAGCTCATCCCTAGTCTTTAGGGCACCTCTGGCGTCCCAGGATGTGTTTGTTTTTTCATCCTTGGAGCATTTGGAAAATAATATTTCTTCCAACGATATTTGCAAATTGCAACTTTCTTCTCAGCAGAAATTGCACTGTGGAAATGTTTCCAAACTCTAGATGTTGGTATCACCATTTTACTGAGAGAAAGTAAAGAAAAAACTATTTACTGGGCAGACTATAGCTAAACATTATGCTCTGATGGCGGAGAGCATTAATAGGAATCATTTAAAGGTTAAAAAAGATAAACTAATTTGTCAGAAAAAATTCACCCTCTTACCTGTCAATTAAGGCCTGAGAGGGCAGAAACTATCATCTGCTGTATTCCAACAAGGTACAATATGGGACACACAAGCAAACTAAACTGGAGCCTTTCCCCTGCAGTGCCCCCTAGTGGCAAAAAATGCATATTTCTCTTGTTTCAGAACTGCATTGAGAAGTACAGTGTTACTTGAACCGTATTCCAGGATTTGCTTGTCTTCAGCTGAGAGAACTTAAGACTTAATTTAAGACTTTACATAAAGTTTCAGTATTTTTTTTACATTATTTCCACAAAAAAAAAAAACAGTTTGAAAAATAGATTTTTTTCCCCAATTTTTCCATTTTTTTCCAGGCCTTCCCATCTCTAACTATAATGGAGGTTCATTGTGTATATGAGTTGGACTGCCAATCAAAATGAATGACAACACACTGCAGTTAAATGCACAGTACCAGTCTTATTTACCTGGAAGTGGAGCTATATATGTAACTTGATTTGCTAACGTTTGTCCTGGGAATGCATTGAAGAAGATGTGTCCCGATCCTACAATTGCACTTCTAAACATAAAATCGACCAACATTTCTTATACTCAATTCAAACTCCTATTACAAATAACCACAGCCGCGAAACAAACAATTGCCAAAGCTTGGAAATCCTCATTCTTAATGATTTCTGAAACTAAAAATAGAATTAAAGCGGAGGTCCGCCGATTTTTTTTTTTTTAAAAGTCAGCAGCTACAAATACTGCAGCTGCTGATTTTTAAAATAAGGACACTTACCTGTCCAGCGCGCCCGCGATATCGGCACCCGAAGCCGATCTACCGCTCGGCTCTCGGATGCTGCCGCCGCCATCTTCAGTAAGGGAATCATGAAGTGGAGCCTTGCGGCTTCACTTCCTGGTTCCCTACTGCGCATGTGCGAGTCGCGCTGCGCGATCTGAATGGGGGGGATCTGAATGGGGGGGCACCGGACATGGCGTAGATACACGCAGATAATGCGGCTATCTATGCCCGGAAGTGGATGCAAATACCTGTCTTAGACAGGTATCTGCTCCCTCCTACCCCCTGAAAGGTGCCAAATGTGACACCGGAGGGGGAGAGGAATCCGGACAGCGGAGGTTCCATTTTTGTGTGGACCTCCGCTTTAACCAAGCATTGATTCATTCCAAAACAGAAGCCATATTCCACGATAGAGTATACAAATTTGAAACAATATGGAGTCCTTGGGTGACTGACTTACTTTTTTCCTCCCAGCTTTGACACCTCCTTACTAAGGTCTTTGTAACTCTACTTCATACTTCGATTTTATACGTTCAGAGAATAAGACTATCCCCATGTGATATCCCGGGGATCCCCAATATCTTTGATTTCTTTTTTTCGCTCTCATTTTCCCTTTTCAAACTTTCCTCCTTTCCCTTTTTCTCCCTTCTTCAATGTCCTTTATACACAAAGTTGGCAGCGGATTTCTTATTTCTCTATTTCCTTATATGGCATTAAACAAATGTTATAATTGTTCCATAATTTAACGCAAACCTTTGATTTTACACAAATCCAACCTTTAATATCTTCTATATTGGATTCAAATGATTTAAGTGAGTTAATATTCAGAATCCCTTCTTTTTTTGTTTTTTTTTTGTTTTGTATCTCTCTCTAGCACCTGATATTATATTATAAATATGTATTTCTTTTGCGTAATGCTATATTTCTATCTAAATTGGTTAAGTCACGATATCCTAAAATATTATTGGAACTTCAGTTTGATACTATATACTTGTGTAGCACTACCCCTGTAGGAGCTGCTGGTTTAGATTGGGGCCTTGCACGTTACCTCACCATTCGTTGTCTAGGGGATGAGAGTCTATAGAAACTTCAATGTCCACACAAGTTATAAATCCTTTTCGTTAGGCTTTATTTCACACAAACTTGCACAGGTAGAGGGATGGAGGGTCGGGGTAAGGTTCAGGCACACAATGCAGATCACTGGGGAAACTTCTAAGTTTCAAAAAGTCACACTCACCACTCTTCTTCAAGTGGGCATTGCCCACCCGGATAGGCCCCTCTCACTAGCCTAGCAGCCGGGATGATGCACGAACAAAATGAAGAACAACAGTCTCTGCCACAGACTTTAGGATGATAAAGATGAAGTGTTCAATAATCCTCTGCCATTGGATTTTAGTATCCAGAGATCCAGCCTTACAGTTTTAGAGCCTTTAAGCCGACCCGGCACACTGTAAGGTAACATAAGCTACGGTGCATCCTCCAATAAGGTCACCAGGCCTTCCCCGAGACACCAGCCTTCCGCTTGGTCCTCTCCAGGACAGGTCCTCCCCTGGTTTCCTCCATTGAGTGGCTTCCTCCCGCAGGACAGACAGAACACAATCACCTTCAAAGTGCAGGCCCCAGTCAGGACAACTGGGCCTACCCGGCAGAGATGCAGCCTCGGGCCAACATGGCTCCGCGGCTGAAATTTCACTATCACATACCTCGAGCCAGGAGGGCCACAAGGCAAAGGAGCCCTGAACAATATCGTCTGCCCCTTTAAGTACCCTTCCCCGGCATGCCCAGTGGGGAGACCACTCCCACTGAGCTGTTTACAGGGAAAAATACCCAATACGCTTTGGACTGCCTGTGTTCCAACACTGGCCTGTGGTGGTAACACCACCTTCAGGCAAACAATGGGAAATCCCTCCAAGCACAGCCATAGCCGGAACAGAGGCTGATTTAGCCTTAATCATCAAAGTCTGAGCTAACTACCAGCTCAGACACCCACTAAATTTAAACATAGCGCCTGGTCATCAGGAGCAGGGCGCTACACTTGAATATGATCTTTACTTCCGCTGCCAAAACTTGTATCTCTGTATGTAATATATCAACTGCACCTTTGTTGTTAACTATTAAAATCCAATAAACAAAATTGACAAGGAAAAAGATGTGTGTAAAGCTGCAGGAGTGTGTTACCTAATTGTGAGAGGAGGCCAGGCTGGCAAAGGCAGTGGCATAGTGAAAGAGGTTTCCACGGTCTTGGCTGTCACTGGACCCCGAGGTGCCTAGTTCTGTTCCCGATTTAAAAATGCTTTTGTCTTTTCATGCCACTGCTTTAATTAGACAATCATCAAGAAGTTGTTTTATATCAGCCACAAAAGGCTGACAAGTTGGCAGGAGAATCTCCAATATTTCTATCTGCACAGGGTACCTTTTAGGGATTTTATTATTATTATTATTATACATTTTCTTCATTTATTATGCTAAGAAACAAAAATATGACATGTTTTAACTTTTCGTTTTAATCAGATATATACATTTTGCATATATACAACTTAAAGTCAGCAGGCGGCATGTGCCAAGTGTTAACAATAAAGCAGGCACATATCCACCCCTCTCTGCCATCAGTAGTAGATTTGCCTGGAGTGATCTCTTAGATAAGTCAGCATTACCCTTTAGAGGTCTGAACATTTGGACTAAATTGCCTACAGATCTGTTTATTTGAGGTTGGGTCAAACTATTATTTCCATACATCTAGCCTACAAAAGCAGGAGACAACACTGAATGCAAGTGTTGTTAGACACATCACTTTTAACCAGCTACCTGGCAGATAATGTGGTCCCCAAAGCTTATTCTTTTGTCTAGACTTGGTAATTACAGCGGTGCAAGATAATTACACACATTAATGCTCAATAGAAAACAGCCACTTGCGGATTTGTTAATTTTTGGCACAACTGGTTTCTTAACCTATTAACTAAGGAGTGTAAGAATTAATGCAGGTTGAGGTTGAGCTGAATTTTACTTAAAATGTATTTCCACTTTTGCAGCCAAATTGGGATAACACCTAATTTATCTTTGTTACATGTCCCCATTCATGCAGCATAACTAAAAGCAACAATTTATTATATTCCAGCCAGTAAGTCAACAGAACAAGCTGTCCTGCAGGTGTAGCAGTTACAGAATTGAGACAAGTTATCACTGACAGGGGTGCTTACAATGATCAGCTTTTATTTAATAATGTAAAACCTTTATCACAACAGGAAAAAAACTGTTTGCTGCAATTGATTATAAAGTGTTAGCTGGAGTTTGCTTTACATTTTTTAGTTTGTTAGGGTATTTAAATATGCTAGTCCATCTAAAACTCCCCTCCCCCAGACTGACAATGCTGCTGTCCAAAGGTGTCCCCTCTGCTCCTTCATCTAGAGTGGGGCCACTTGAATACAGGAGGTGTGTTACTAGGCAGATCATCAGGTGAAAATTGAGGTTTAAAAAAAAAAAAGCCTAAAAAAAGAAAACGAATGAAGCTACCATATCTAATGATTGGTAAGCTGCGATATATGACATTTTTGGTTTGTGTTTAATACCGGAAAAAAAAAATCAGCTTTCTTTGCTTTAGATGCTCAATCTTGGATTCTCAAGCAAGAAAAACAAAGGCATTTTTTTGGGGTTTATGACCCAGATAGGAAGCAATTATGCTACAAGTTTGAAAATGACTTGCTGAGCTATTGCTAGACTTGTCATGCCCCGTACACACGATCGTTTTTAATGTCATTTTTTAAACCGACGTTTTTCTCCTCGTTTTTTTTCATGTTTCCTCTCAAGCCTGCCTTGCATACACACCATCATTAAAAAAAACGATCAAGCAAAGCGCAGTGACGTTCAACACGTACGACGGCACTATAAAGGGGAAGTTCCGTTCGAATGGCGCCACCCTTCATGTTAGTAAAGTTTGTTGAGCGACGATTCGCGCTTTTCAGTCCGTTACTGTGTAATGAACGTGCTATCTCCATTACGAACGCTAGTTTTACCAGAACGAGCGCTCCCGTCTCATACTTGATTCTGAGCATGCGCGTTTTTTTTCACGTCGTGAAAGCATACACACTATCGTTTTTCACTTCGTTAAAAAAAAACGACATGAAAAACGACGTGAAAAAAGAGAGCATGTCCGGAATTTTTAATGGCCGTTTTTCACGTCGTTAAAAATGCTCTGGAGCCTACACATGATCATTTTTAATGGCCATTTTTTAAAATGGCATTTTTAACGGCATGAAAAACGATCGTGTGTATGGGGCATCAGGCTTCAAAAGTTTGTTGCACAATTGCATGACTCCAGATCAACTTTGTTTGCAAACATTCTGCAAGTCTGCTGCAAGTCCTGGCATGGCATGAAATGCAAATGGAATTGCATTGAAACTTCCCATTGGATACTTTAATACACATCATTAAGGATCATTGGTTAAAACCACAAGTACTTTCTTACTTTCCTAGATTACAAGTATTTTTTATTTTTTTGTACTGGCTTTTCAAAATACCAAATGTAATTATTTAAAGGTGGGATAAAAAGTTTAATGCAGTATACGATTATTGTAGTTAAATGGTACATTTATTTTTATAGAGGTCTGTATTAAAACCAAAAAGAGGGACAACTAAAGAGGCAAGGGGGACAGGGGGATTGGATCCAAAAGACGAACAGTCTAGGGGTGCTTTGATGTTGATAGACAGTTACTTGCAGGGAAGGAAAAAAAAGTTTGCACTGGAAGATAGTATTAAACATTGAAAAATATTTTTAACCGTTACTTTTTGTTTTGATAAATCAGAGGCAGGGTTTTTTTTCTGTTTCCTGACAGTAATGACTCACTGAAATGTAAGTGAATTGCACAAAAAAGTAAACAGTTATCTAACATAACTACATGAAAAAAGGTGACAAATGCAAAAAGCCCACCAAGGCAACACAAATAAAACATTTTAAAGCAACACTTTTATCATAATTATATAATGTTGTGCAATGAGAGTACATTATTTTTACATACTGCTGACATGGCTGAGAGGTCAACTAGAAACCAAGACTTTGCATTGTAACCCCAGGCCATATATTTAGTCATTATCCTGAGATCACTTCCATCTTCGTAACAGTTTTGCTGGTCTCAACAATTGGAAACCTACTGTAAGTAGTTTCACTTCTTATAAACATATTTTAATATCCTCTACTACACTTCCTGCTGTTACCAAACTTACAGGACTATATTGCTTATTATGTGAAAGTAAAAGTGAGAAGTGTCAAATTATCACAATTTGTTCCGTATCTGCCTAACATTCGTTGTTTAAAAGATTAATCCACCCACAACTGATATTTCACTTTTGGGTTGCTGCTAGTGGGTTTTAGAACCAACCTACTTACTTCTACCTCTAATAAAAATGTCTATTAATGAAATAATCAACCAATGACAGTTTGGCTTCTAAACCCTGGGAATCTTGCAGAAATCCATGTTTCATTATTATAACGAATCCCTATTAATTTGTTCTGCACAATTTAAGAAAACAAAATGAGAGATTATTCCATAACCTTTAGATATTTTGCATCTTCTTAGTGTACATGCTGCCTCCAAACATACAAACATATCATACGATCCTTTACAACACTGCCAGACAACTTTAGCACAAACAATACAATAATACAAGTATTCATAGCTTAACCACTTAAGGACCGGCCACGGCATATATACGTCAGGCAGATTGGCACCTACAGGCACAATCACGTACCTGTACGTCCCCTTTAACCGCCTGCCGCGTGGTCGCGCGCAAACCGCCGGCGCGCTCACGACCCTGCCGCCATCCCCGTGAGTCGGACCGCGGGTCCCGCGGACTCAATCGCCGCGGGGTTCCCCGCGATCGTCTCACGGAGGGATGGAGTGGGGAGATGTTAGTGTAAACACAACATCTCCCCGCTCGCCTACTGACACTGTCACTGATTTCCGCTCTGTGCAATTATAGCGGAAATCATTGACATGTCACTCGTAGCCACGCCCCCTAACAGTAGTAATCACTCCCTTAGGCACACTTAACCCCTTCAGCGCCCCTAGTGGTTAACTGCCAGTGTCATTTTTACAGTAACCAGTGCATTTTTATAGCACTGATCGCTGTAAAAATGACAATGGTCCCAAAAATGTGTCAAAAGTGTCCGATGTGTCCGCCATAATGTCGCAGTCACGAAAAAAAAAATCGCTGATCGCCACCATTACTAGTAAAAAAGAAAAAATTATTAGAAAAATGCCATAAAACTATCCCCTGTTTTGTAAACGCTATAACTTTTGCGTGACCAATCAATAAGCGCCGATTGCGTTTTTTTAAATATATTTTTTGGGGGATATTTATTATAGCAAAAAGTAAAAAATATTACATTTTTTTTTTTTTTTTAAATCGTCGCTCTATTTTTGTTTATAGCGCAAAAAATAAAAACCGCAGAGGTGATCAAATACCAAAAAAAGAAAGCTCTATTTGTGGGAAAAAAAGGACGTCAATTTTGTTTGGGAGCCACGTCGCACGACCGCGCAATTGTCAGTGAAACCAACGCAGTGCAGAATCACAAAAAGTGGCCTGGTCCTTAACCAGCCACAATGGTCCGGGGCTTAAGTGGTTAACAAGTAAACAGATGTCATACTCTTTATAAAATGCCTTTATGGCTATTGTGTGAAGCTTAAAAATGTAAAAGGTTTATTGCTGAAAAAATATTTTGCTGAAAAACACACAACCTTTTTGCTGCTTTTACTTTCTCTATAACTGTAAAGCAAAGTTGTGCAACATTATGGCCTGCTTCCCAGAAATGAGTTGCTGCAGATGATCCACTATCACTATCCAATCTCAGACCTGCAGTAGGTTAGGTAATTTGGCCATGAATACCCATTTTCCTTTCTCACATGCATCCAAGGCCAAATGGGCACTTAACAAGATAAATTATATTCTCAGTATGGCAACTCGAAAAAAAATTGTAATCTTAAAATTTTCACCAATCAGAACATGTAAAGAATGTGCTGCTGAGAACAAAGTTACACTGGACACAATGCCCATTGGGGTAAGTACCCCCTGGAGTCTCCATGGATGCAAGCCAAGCTATTTCTTGAGAGAACTGGGATTTCCCAGAAGATTCTCCATGGATCAACCCATTCCGAAGATCCCTTGATAGTTTGTGAGCAAATTTAGCATTATCTTTAAATAGCTAACTTATAGATTATTTTTGCTGCTAAAGACTGGCCAGTATTTTGCCAGTAAATAATGTATTATCTTTAAATAGCTAATTTATAGATTATTATTGCTGATAAATACTGGCTAGTATTTTTGAATTGTGTCTTTGTATTGTGTGTGAATGGTGCGTACAAGTAAATACTGCTTAAATAACTAAACTGTACTATGGGGTACATTTCAGTAAAGGAGAATTTTCTTTATCCTGTTTGTGATCTTCCTGGCCATGGCTCCCTGTTACAAAAGCCTTACTGGTTGACAAAATAGAAGCTATTCTGTGAATGGACAAGGAGAGAGCAGAATTTAAGAAAAAAAAAATTTGCTTGGAGTTCGGCTTTAAAATAATATATATTTGGTCTGTGTGTTATTTTGTCAACTTGGGCCATTTACCCAATATTATGGACATACAGCTTGGTGTTAACATAGCCGGGGGATATGCATACTTGCAACCCATTTGCACAGGGATACTAGCTGCTGTACTTAGCTTACAACTTTCAGGGAAGTTTGTTCAGTCAAAACCAGAGAAAAAATCCAATCCCTCCCAAGCTATCTTCTCCAACCCCTTCACAATGAAAAAACACAACGCTTAATCCTTTTTTTACTTACTTTTAAGTCCACCATCAAGATGACTCACCATAATGCCCTCTCCAGGAGTGGGGCCTGGCGATCCATTAACAAGTATTGTATCTGCCCCTCACATCCTTGGCATAGTGATGCCATCTTCTGTGGCCTAGCCTGTCACAGAAATGTGGGATTTTTAGATGTTTTTTTCTGAAAAAAATTATTGGACAATTAGCTTGCAAGGGAGATTAACGTACAATGGTGGGGGTTTGATTACAATAAACAAAATCAAAGACTGAGTCTAATAAAATATAGTAAAAATATTCCCACGTATCCATTATCTGGTTTTAATGGATAATCAATATCCACAAATCAACCCGATCTGCATCTGATCTTGAATCTGCACGATCAGATCCCTTGCCTCTCAGACTGCATATTATGAATTATTAGTACACTCCAAAAATGGCATCATTGATTTTTTAATGGTAAAATTATTAAACCCTCAGGAACAGGTGATGCTCTAGAAAAGCCATATTGTGATTTTGATTGGAACCAATTTGAAACCAAACCTATTTATTCTAGTGTTAAAATGTATAGAGCAAAAGTGATGATGACAATTTGGAAAATGCTATATGAAAAGCCCAGAGGTTCAGTAATGGTGAAGTCTCACTTTCCAAGTGAATAGTTTTGTGATGTTTAGATAATAAAAAGGACAATTATCAAGTGCAGTGGCTGCTGTATGATCTTGCCTGCAGCCTGACGGGTAGACTAATTTAATGGAGTTTAGACTTGGTTACTTTAATTATCCCTTTATAGACTTTTAATTAGTTAGAATTACATTCATTTAAAGCCTTCTTGTTCAGTACGGCAGCTGTTCTCACTGTATCCCCACCGCTGAAGTGAAGCAGCTGGCTATTATATCTGTTAGCAGCACCAGAAGCCTTTTCATATGTATGAGGCAAAAGTTGTCTGCACACAGGGCCGAAGCTTGTAGAAGAGCTCTCCTTAGGGTAGCAAATTTAGTTATTTAAAAAAAAAAAAGGATGATTCGATTCTCCATGGTATTGAAAGTATTATATATATATTATATATATATATATATATATATATATATATATATATATATATATATATATACACACACACACACAGTGGTTACGGAAAGTATTCAGACCCCCTTAAACTTTTCACTCTTTGTTATATTGCAGCCATTTGCTAAAATCATTTAAGTTAATTTTTTTCCTCATTAATGTAAACACAGCACCCCATATTGACAGAAAAACACAGAATTGTTGAAATTTTTTCAGATTTATTAAAAAAGAAAAACTGTAATATCACATGGTCTTAAGTATTCAGACCTTTTGCTCAGTATTTAGTATTTGCACCCTTTTGATCTAATACAGCCATGAGTCTTTTTGGGAAAGATGCAACAAGTTTTTCACACCTGGATTTGGGGATCCTCTGTCATTCCTCCTTGCAGATCCTCTCTAATTCTGTCAGGTTGGATAGTAAACGTTGGCGGACAGCCATTTTTAGGTCTCTCCAGAGATGCTCAATTGGGTTTAAGACAGGGCTCTGGCTGGGCCACTGAAGAACAGTCACGGAGTTGTTGTGAAGCCACTCCTTCGTTATTTTAGCTGTGTGCTTAGGGTCTTTGTCTTGTTGGAAGGTAAACCTTCAGCCCAGTCTGAGGTCCTGAGCACTCTGGAGAAGGTTTTCGTCCAGGATATCCCTGTACTTGGCCGCATTCATCTTTCCCGCGATTGCAACCAGTCGTCCTGTCCCTTCACTAGAAAAACACCCCCACAGCATGATGCTGCCACCACCATGCTTCACTGTTGGGACTGTATTGGACAGGTGATGAGCAGTGCCTGGTTTTCTCCACACATACCGCTTAGAATTAAGGCCAAAAAGTTCTATCTTGGCCTCATCAGACCAGAGAATCTTATTTCTCACCATCTTGGAGTCCTTCAGGTGTTTTTTAGCAAACTCCATGCGGGCTTTCATGTGTTTTGCACTAAGGAGAGGCTTCCGTCGGGCCACTCTGCCATAAAGCCCAGACTGGTGGAGGGCTGCAGTGATGGTTGACTTTCTACAACTTTCTCCCATCTCCCGACTGCATCTCTGGAGCTCAGCCACAGTGATCTTTGGGTTCTTCTTTACCTCTCTCACCAAGGCTCTTCTCCCCCGATAGCTCAGTTTGGCTGGACGGCCAGCTCTTAGGAAGGGTTCTGGTTGTCCCAAACATCTTCCATTTAAGGATTATGGAGGCCACTGTGTTCTTAGGAACCTTAAGTGCAGCAGAATTTTTTTTGTAACCTTGGCCAGATCTGTGCCTTGCCACAATTCTGTCTCTGAGCTCTTCAGGCAGCTCCTTTGACCTCATGATTCTCATTTGCTCTGACATGCACTGTGAGCTGTAAGGTCTTATATAGACAGGTGTGCAGCTTTCCTAATCAAGTCCAATCAGTATAATCAAACACAGCTGGACTCAAATGAAGATGTAGAACCATCTCAAGGATGATCAGAAGAAATGGACAGCACCTGAGTTAAATATATGTGTGTCACAGCAAAGGGTTTGAATACTTAGGACCATGTGATATTTCAGTTTTTCTTTTTTAATAAATCTGAAAAAATGTCAACAATTCTGTGTTTTTCTGTCAATGTGGGGTGCTGTGTGTACATTTAATGAGGAAAAAAATTAACTTAAATGATTTTAGCAAATGGCTGCACTATAACAAAGAGTGAAAAATGTAAGGGGGTCTGAATACTTTCCGTACCCACTGTATATAAAAGAATATATATATCATACATACATACATACAACATAACCTATTCGCAGAAAATAAATAAAGAGGAAAATTTAAAGATTTCCTATATTTATAGATAAATAAACATGTATAATAAAAGTCAGACTTTATCCCCTAGTGACCAATTAGATTCTTTGCTGGAGAATAAAAGATGAACCTGTTAATCCAGATTTCAATCAGTCTTTTTCATGCCTTAATCCACTCATTTACTCCTACATGGGAAACCATGGTTTGAACAAATCAGGCACGACTGTGTGACTATCAGGCAGCATATGGCTGTAAATGATATGAAATGTACAAAATACATTTAAAATGAATGTAATAATCTGTCTATTCTTGATGTGAAATCCTTTACAATGAGTTAAAATGTAGATGTCCCTTTCCTTCCCACAGGTATTTTGTTCACAAGATTAAGACACTAATGTCTTTTGCATAACCATAACTTGACAAGGAAGTGCCCCGGAGAGGACCCACTGGACTGGACCAAGGAAGGCCTTTTGCAATCATATTTCTTTTTTGCTTAGGTAAATACATAAAAATTACATGAAAAGACTCGTAAAAAATGTAAAGGGCAGGGGTCTCAAAGCTTTCCAAACAAAGGGCCAATTTACTGTCCTTCAGATTTTAGAGGGGTGTGAACTGTTGCCAGCGAGTGTAGAAAATCTCCTGGTGTCAGTGTGTTGTGGAAATTTTTATTAATGTATATTGTCAGATGTCTTCCAGTGTCAGTTTTGCTGCCATACGCTCATGCCAACGTGCCACATACAGACCTCGGTGAAAGACTTTTGGTTGCCGAAACTTTCCCATGGACGCAGAGGTCGGTTTGCCTTTTAAAGGGGTGTTCGTTTATGCCTCACTAAAAGGCTGGCCACCTCATGGCGACTGCATAAACACTCCCGGCAAACAGACCTACATACATGGGAACAATAGTATAATCGTACAAAGCATTGCTCGATGAGCCTCATGGAGTACAGTTCCTGCCAATAGTAACAAGTGGGAATATGCACACAGTCCTGATCAGAGTAATTTCTGCAGTGTTTGCACCCGGCACAATGCGAGACGCATTGTCTTGGCGGGAAACTGCATACTTTGCTCTGCACACAAGCGATCGCATACGTCACTACCTGATATCTCTTTGAATGTATACAAGTGTCTGATTGGCTGACTGTGAAGCTACCACCTCTCTTTTTTATCCCTGTTCAGCCCTATAAATACACGGGATCTGCCCTAGTTCAGTAGGACATTTATGCTGACCTCCCACCGTGATACCAGCCTCTATGTCTGTGTTACTTGGCTTTATGAAAGCGCGCTTTCCTGGATTATACGAAAGAGCTGTAATTGTGCTTATTAGCGCAGCAAAATAATTTGCTTATAGGCGAACAAGTGGGAGGAACAATGCCCTATCGGTGACAATGGGAAGAATAGTGTCCCATTGTTAGTTAGTGGATCATGGAGTAGTGTCCCAAAGGCTTAGTAAGGGCAAGCAAAGGGCTGCAGTTTGGAGACCACTAGTATAGGGTGTATATTATATATATATATATATATATATGCATGGTATAACAATAAAACAGTTCAGTCTCTGAAGTATTAAAATACTTAAGACAGCGCTCAAAAAATCAATAATGATAGACTCGTGGTAAAACCACTGAATAAAAAGTCTTGGATGTAGTAAGGGTGATAAAAACAGTTCAAAGCATTGAATGGTGTTTTTATAGTAGTAGTCCTAGCGTGCACCTTCCACCAGAAAAACCAATGATCTCAATCCACCGTGTGATGCACTCGCCCCCCAGGGAGTTAAACTCACCAGAAGCCTAAAATTTCAGAGCCTTAAGTAAGCAGTAACATCAGCAACTTTGTCATTGATAATCACCATCAGGCGGGAACAGCAGGCACAGGAACTCCAAACCAGGTCATAGAAACAAGAACAACAATCATAGTGTAATCCTGTTTATTGATCAAAGGTAGCCCATGCACTAGAAGCCCCCTTAAACCTATCTACGTACATCAATCAGTAGTTAAAAAAGCATATAAATGACTCAAGAGGGTGCTATCACCATATCCAGTCGTCCATGGAGAGCAAGCGTATCCCTGCAGATACCGCACAAGCTTCCTGGTTCCACAGCAGAGATGGGTGAAGCGCACACGTCACTTCCGGGTTTCCGGGTGATAGCGCTCTCTTGGGTCATTTATATGCTTTTTTAACTACTGATTGATGTACGTAGATAGGTTTAAGGGGGCTTCTAGTGCATGGGTTACCTTTGATCAATAAACAGGATTACACTATGATTGTTGTTCTTGTTTCTATGACCTGGTTTGGAGTTCCTGTGCCTGCTGTTCCCGCCTGATGGTGATTATCCATGACAAAGTTGCTGATGTTACTGCTTACTAAGGCTCTGAAATTTTAGGCTTCTGGTGAGTTTAACCCCCTGGGGGGGCGAGTGCATCACGCGGTGGATTGAGATCATTGGTTTTTCTGGTGGAAGGTGCACGCTAGGACTACTACTATAAAAACACCATTCAACACTTTGAACTGTTTTTATCACCCTTACTACATCCAAGACTTTTTATTCAGTAGTTTTACCACGAGTCTATCATTATTGATTTTTTGAGCGCTGTTTTGGGTATATTAATATTTCAGAGACTGAACTGTTTTATTGTTATACCATGCATTTAATCTTCTTTTTTATTTTAAACGGCAGCTGAGTGATATAATTTTTTTATTGTAAAATATTTGTATCACCTTTTATCTCTGTGTTTACTGCTCAGGGAGTTGCAGGTTTGATTTGGCGCTGAGTGGGTGTTCTGCAGGCCATATTTTACATCCATTCCTTCATATATATATTATATATATATATATATATATATATATATATATATATATATATATATACACACACACACACACACACACACACACACACACACTTGTTGTAGACCATTCAATATGACCTTTTTAATAAGGTACTTGCAAAGTACTCTTCTCTTTATCATTTTCTGATTGATTTTAATCAATAGTAAGAGTATTTCTAAATATTGGGTAATTTCAATCAGAAAGGTAAAAATAAGTTCCAGATGCAACCACCTATGAAATGGGACACACTGCTGGATAATTTACCACGTGATTGTTTTATCTGCTAACTGCAAAAATGATACCTGCTAACTGCAAAAAGGAGAAACCAGTTGTGTGTGCATGTATACCTGCATTTTTAGGTGTTAGCCGTAAATGAAGACAGCTTCAACCAGTGGCGGTGCGTCCATAGTGGGCGCAGGAGTGCCGCCCCCTCTCTCCTGCACCCGTCACTCAACAATAGATAGATTCATGCATTGCATGAATCTATCTATTGTCGCCGCTGTTGCCCACTATTCAGGTGTCCGGCCCCCTGTTGAGCGCCGGCCATCTGAATTACAGCGGTGGGTGTGTTTTGGAAGTGCCTGATTAGAGCCAGAGGCTCTAATAGGTTTCCTGATTAGAGCCTGTGGGCTCTAATCGGCTTCCAAATGGTTAAACAGAGGGCGCACGGCTGTACGTTCCCTGTTTAAACAATGCTGTGTTAGGGAATCGCTCTCCTAACAATGACCCGCCTCTCAGCCAATCAGGTGCACCGGGTCTGGTTACCGGTCACCTGATTGGCTCAAGCGACAGGCGCTGTGATTGGATGCCTATCAGGCATCCAATCATAGCAGAGATTACATCGAGGATGGGAGAAGACATCAAGGACTCGGAGGGAGCATGGAGGAGGATGGCGCTGACCCGAGAAAGGTAAGTGCCGGGCGGGGGGGGGGCAAACTGGCTACATTTGAGGGGAAACTGGCTGCATTTAAGGGGAAACTGGCTGCATTTGAGGGAAAACTGGCTGCATTTGATGGGGAAACTGGCTGCATTTGATGGGGAAACTGGCTGCATTTGATGGGGAAACTGGCTGCATTTGATGGGGAAACTGGCTGCATTTGATGGGGAAACTGGCTGCATTTGATGGGCAAACTGGCTGCATTTGATGGGCAAACTGGCTGCATTTGATGGGGAAACTGGCTGCATTTGATGGGGAAACTGGCTGCATTTGATGGGGAAACTGGCTGCATTTGATGGGGAAACTGGCTGCATTTGAGGGGAAACTGGCTGCATTTGAAGGGAAACTGACTGTATTTGATGGGGAAACTGACTGTATTTGATGGGCAAACTGGCTGCATTTGAGGGGGCAAACTGGCTGCATTTGATGGGGAAACTGGCATCATTTGGTGGGGAAACTGACTGTATTTGATGGGCAAACTGGCTGCATTTGAGGGGACAAACTGGCTGCATTTGATGGGGAAACTGGCATCATTTGGTGGGGCAAACTGGCGGCGTTTGATGGACACAGTGGCTGCAATTGATATTTTTTTTGTTTTTCAGTTTGTTTGCGCCCCCCCAAAAATTTTGAGCACCAGCCGCCACTGGCTTCAACACTTTGTAGATCTCCAATGTATATGGCTGTGACAAATACAATGGGACTGCATATTTGTAAAACTGTACTAGTGTAAGAGGGGGTATTTATTAGGCTTGTGCACAACGGAAAAATTTGGTTAGTTTCGGTTCGTTTCTTTTCGGTCCTGTTGATTCGTAATCATTCGTAATTTTGCTAGACGGGATTTTTCGTGTTCGGACTAATTCGTATTTTCGCAAGCGACATTTTTCGTTGAATTTTTAGTTGATTTATAATTCGTACTTTCGGTAGAGTACATTGTTTTTCGTTGATTCTGGACACAACTCCTACTTTCGTAACTTTTTTTGGGTTCGTTGATTCGTAATTTTCTGTGTCTCTCTCACGACGACGCTGCCTATTATGCCTAATGTGCTTCGAATGGATTTGTACTTTTCTAAATACATAGCGGTTATTTGTAACGATTCGAAATCTCGTATTTTACTTTCGTTTTTTACATGCGGCTATAGCCTCCGCCCCTGTACACCATTTTGAGAGGGTTCAGCACGGTGAGGGAGAAGCAAAGAGCAGAGCAGAGTGTTATTGTGCTTCGAATGGATTCGAAATCTCGTATTTTACTTTCGTTTTTTACATGCGGCTATAGCCTCCGCCCCTGTACACCATTTTGAGAGGGAGTTCAGCACGGTGTGGGAGAAGCAGAGAGCAGAGCAGAGTGAGTGTTATTGTGCTTCGTATGGATTCGTACATTCGTAACTTTTTCATAACGAATTATGCCGAAGACATTCGGGCATTCGCTATTTGCGGTATAATTTATTTCGGATTCGGTCTTATTCGTAATTGCTTTGTTCGGAAATTCGAATGCTTCCGAATGTCCGAAAGTTGCTAAATTCGGACGAATTTCGATTCGTTACGAAACGAATTGCACAAGCCTAGTATTTATATCACTGGGGTTATGATTTACTTTTATAGAATGTTTGGCACTATATAAAGATAGCTGAGCAGAACATTAGAGTTGAGCGGACACCTGGATGTTCAGGTTCGACGGGTTCGGCCGAACTTCGGAAAAAAGTTTGGGTTCAGGACCGAACTTTAACCCGAACCCGGACCCGAACCCCATTGAAGTCAATGGGGACCCGGACTTCTAAGGACTAAAAAGGCTCTAAAAAGGTAATGGAAAGGGCTAGAGGGCTGAAAATGGCAGCAAAATGTTGTTAAGAGCATGGCAAGTGCTCTGCAAACAAATGTGGATAGGGAAATAACTTAAAATAACATTAAAAAAATAAAAATAAAAAATAATAATCTTGACCTAGGAGGACGAGGTCCATATGGAGTAGGAGGTTGAGGTGGCGGTGGATGTGGCTGTGTAGGTGGAAGCGGCGGTGGAGGAGGACGAGGTAGCCAACACTGATTCAAAAATACAACAATGGCTGGGTAAGGCCGGTGATGTGTCGAATTCTGTCCCCCGTCAAATAGTGTCCACCCTGTACTGCGCTTGCTCAGTATGTAGGACAAGGGGATTTCGAAAATCTCCCAAGACGAACGGCGCCTGCGTGGTGAGTTCAAGTGAAGGCCACACCATCCGTGGTTCAAGCCGAGCCAAGTGAGGCCGTGCCCGAAGCGTGGCGATCGAACCGAGCCCATGAGGGGCCCTGTTACTATGTGCTACCGTATGTCCACTTGGATGGTGGGGCTTGAACCTGCACTCACAGCGCAGGCGTCGTTCATCTTCGGAGATTTTGTGAATCTCCTTGTCCTCTGTACTGCGCAAGCACTGCGCCTTCGCAGTATGGGCCGGACACAATCCGATGGCCGGACAGTTTTTGTCACAACACCGGTATACATGTCTATTCTGCACAAGGTACGGACAAGTCCTGTGGGATCCATGCCTGGTTCATTTTAATGAACGTGAGCTTGTCCACATTGGCTCTGGACAGGCGGCTGCGCTTGTCTGTGATAACGCCCCCTGCCGTGCTAAATACACGTTCAGATAATACACTGGCTGCAGGGCAGGCCAGCACCTCCAAGGCATAAAGGGCAAGCTCAGGCCATGTGCCCAATTTGGAGACCCAGAAGTTAAAGGGGGCAGACCCGTCATCCAGTACGTGTAGGCCTGTGGACACATACTGCTCAACCATGTTGGTGAAATGCTGCCTCCTGCTAAGACGTTCCATCTCAGCTGGTGGTGCTGGTTGTTGTGGCGTGCTGACAAAGCTTTTCCACATTTCAGCCATGCTAACCCTGCCTTCTGAGGTGCTGCCGGTGCCCCGGCTGCGTTGGCGACCTCTTCCTCCTCCTCTGCCTTCGCCTTGTGCTTCCACCGTACGCCCGCTGTCAGGTGGGAATGCCACCAGCAGCGCGTCTACCAGCGTGCGCTTGTACTCGCGCATATTACGATCCCGCTCCAGTGAGGGAATTAAGGACGGTACGTTGTCCTTGTAACGGGGATCCAGCAGGGTGGCCACCCAGTAATCAGCACCAGTTAAAATGTGGGCAACTCGGCGGTCATTGCGGAAACACTGCAGCATGTAATCGCTCATGTGTGCCAGGCTGCCCAGAGGCAAAGAAAAGCTGTCCTCTGTGGGAGGTGTATCGTCTGTGTCCTCTGTATCCCCCCAGCCACGCACCAGTGATGGCCATGAGCTGGTCTGGGTGCCACCCTGCTGTGAAAATGGCTCCTCCTCCTCCTCCACCACCTCGTCATCCTCCAGAACTGTGCCCTTTCTGCCGGACAATTGTGTACCTGGCGTTTGTTGGTGCAGGAACCCACCCTCGTAGCCACTTGTGAAAGACTGCCCTGAAAGCCTTTGAAATGATCCCGCTTCCTCCTCCTCCTCCTCATCCTCCTGTGCCACATCCTCTTCCATCATCGCCCAAAGCGTTTTTTCAAGGAGGCATAGAACTGGGATAGTAACGCTAAGAACGGCGTCATTGGCACTGGACATGTTGGTGGAGTACTCGAAACAGCGCAACAAGGCACACAGGTCTCGCATGGAGGCCCAGCTATTGGTGGTGAAGTGGTGCTGTTCCGCAGAGCGACTCACGCGTGATTGCTGCAGCTGAAACTCCACTATCGCCTGCTGCTGCTCGCACAGTCTGGCCAGCATGTGCAAGGTGGAGTTCCACCTTGTGGGCACGTCACATATGAGGCGGCTGAGCGGGAAGGCCGAAGTTACGCTGCAGCGCTGACAGGCGAGCAGCAGCAGGGTGAGAACGCCGAAAGTGCGCACACACAGCCCGCACTTTCTGCAGCAGCTCTGGCATATTGGGGTAATTTTTAAGGAACCTCTGGACCACCAAGTTCAGCACATGCGCCAGGCAAGGGATGTGCGTCAAACCGGCTAGGCCCAGAGCTGCTACGAGATTTCGCCCATTATCGCACACCACCAGGCCGGGCTTGAGGCTCACTGACAGCAACCACTCATTGGTCTGTTGTTCCATGTCCCTCCACAACTCCTGCGCGGTGTGGGGTTTTTCCCCCAAACAGGAAAGTTTTAAAACTGCCTGCTGTCGTTTACCCCTGGCTGTGCTGAAGTTGGTGGTGAAGGTGTTACGCTGACCGGATGAGGAGGCGGTAGAGGATGAGGAAGCGGAGTAGGAGGAGTTAGCAACAGGAGGCAAACTGAAGCGCCCTGCAATCCTCGGTGGTGGAAGGACATGCGCCAAACTGCTATCTGCCTCAGGCCCAGCCGCCACTGCATTTACCCAGTGTGCTGTTAGGGAGATATAACGTCCCTGACCGTGCTTACTGGTCCACGCATCCGTAGTTAGGTGGACCTTGCCACAGATGGCGTTGCGCAGTGCACACCTGATTTTGTCCCCCACTTGGTTGTGCAGGGAAGGGATGGCTCGCCTGGAAAAATAGTGGCGGCTGGGCACGACGTACTGTGGGACAGCCAATGCCATCAGGCTTTTAAAATTCTGCGTCTCCACCAGACGGAATGACAGCATTTCAAAGGCCAGGAGTTTTGAAATGCTGGCATTCAGGGCCAGGGATCGCGGGTGGCTAGGGGGATACTTCCTCTTCCGCTCCAATGTTTGGGAGATAGAGAGCTGAACGCTTCCATGGGACATTGTGGAGATGGTTGGTGACCCAGGTGGTAGTGTTGCTGGCAGATCCTCTGTTTGCGGGGTGGCAGGTGCCACTGTCACTACAGAGGTGGATGAAGAGGCCGAGACTGCAGCAGAAGAGGAAGCAGGAGGAGCCAGAGACCTTTCTTGGTTTTTGAGGTGTCTACTCCACTGCAGCTCGTGCTTTGCACTTAGATGTCTGGTCATGCAGGTTGTGCTCAGGTTGAGAACGTTTATGCCTCGATTCAGGCTCTGATTGCACAGCGTGCAAACCACTCGTGTCTTGTCATCAGCACATTGTGTGAAGAACTGCCACGCTGGGGAACTCCTTGGACCTGGCTTTGGTGTGCTCGGTCCCTTGCTGCGTTGGGCAGTAGCAGACATACTGTCTAGCTGACAGACGCTCCGCTTTTGCACTCTGCTCCCTCTTCTGCTGTGCTGGTGGCTCTGTGCGACCACCGCCTCTTCCTCCAAACTACACTGGTCACCTGCATAACGTTGATTTCATGTGGGGTCGAGGACCTCATCGTCCTCCACATCATCTTCCACCCAGTCTTCACCCCTGCCCTCCTTGTCTGTCTGCACAATTGCGAAAGCAGCAGCAGTTGGCACCTGTGTTTCGTCATCATCCGAGACGTACTGCGATGGTCCTCCCATGTACTCATCATGAAACATAAGTGGTTGGGCATCGGTGCACTCAATCTCTTCCACTTCTGGGGCAGGGCTAGGTGGATGGCCCTGGGAAACCCTGCTAACAGAGTCATCGAAAAGCAGAAGAGACTGCTGCATGATTTGGGGCTCAGACTGCTTGGCTGATTTGCAAGGGGGTGAGGTGAAAGACTGATGGACATGGGTTTCAGGTGCCAACTCTGTTCTTTCATCAGAAGAGTGGGTGGGAGACAATGTGAAGGAACCCGAGGCACTGTCAGCAACCCAATCTACTATCGCCTGTACTTGTCCTGGCCTAAACATTCGTACAGCCTCATTAGGCGCGACAAAATACCGCCGCAGGCTCGGTCGCCTACTCGCACCTGAGGAAGGTGTTTCACTTGTGCGTGTATCTGGCACAGATCCACCACGTCCTCTCCCTGCAACAGGAGCTCCACCAGCAGCACCACGACCGGGGCCACCACGTCCCTTTGACCTTCTCCTCATATTTTCAAAATTTAGGATCTTGCCTAAATGGGTGTTTTTGGAAGCGCAGAACACAACCAAAGTACGTAACCGCTGAATCGCACGGCTACAGAACTGCAGAAAATGCTATTAAAAAAAAATGTTTTTTTTTTTAGTATAGCACAGTAGGAGAAAACTATATAGAAATTGTTTATTTCACACACCTCAAAATGTGTATAACACACTGCAAACTTTTTTTTGTGCCCCTAAACGGCGTTTTTTGGAAGAGCAGAACACACCCACAGTACGTAACCGCTGAATCGCACAGCTACAGAACTGCATAAAATGCTATTCAAAAAAAATGTTGTTTTTTTAGTATAGCACAGTAGGAGAAAACTATATAGAAATTTTTTGTTTATTTCACACACCTCAAAATATGTATAACACACTGCAAACTTTTTTTTGTGCCCCTAAACGGCGTTTTTTGCAAGCGTACATTAAAGTGCAAATTTTTTTATTTATTTATTTTTTTTGCCCTAAACGGGTCTTTTTTTGCACGAGCAAAATAAAATGCTTTTTTTTTTTTTTTTTTTTTTTTTGCCCTATGGGTCTTTTGGAAAAGAGCACAATAAAGTGCCTTTTTTTCCCCTAAAAGTTAGATTTTCTCTGACACTGGGCTCATGGCACTGTAAAAAGACTGCACTGCAACACAAATAGGTAGACCTATGCAGATCGCTGATTTTAATCTCTGAATCTGGACTCCTATATAATATTCTCTCTCCCTGAAAGCACCAACACAGGAACCTGGCCCTACACTACACTATCTCTCTATCTTTTCCCTCAGATTGTAGAATCAGGACTACCTCATCTATCTTTCTATCTCTCCCTAAAAGCAGCAGCAGCAGACTAGATCCTCTCCCTATCTATTCTGAAGCAGAGTGACATGTGTGCTGTGTGCCTCTAGCTTATATAGAAGCTGGGTCACATGTTGCACTGACCAATCACAGCCATGCCATTAGTAGGCATGGCTATGATGGCCTCTAAGGGCACACCAGCTAATCAAAAGGTGATTGGCTGGCCCCTGAAGCATTTCTAAATGCGTAATTAGATTGCCAAACCCGAACCCGGACTTTTGGGCAAAGTCCGGGTTCGGGTTCGGGAAAAAGCTAAAGTTCGGTACGGACCCGAACTTTACAGTTCGGGTTCGCTCAACACTACAGAACATTGTTTCTGCTCTTTTGTATCCAATTCGTTTTTATCCGGTTTTGGACCATGATGGAATAAAGCCGCTTACATTTGAATATTTTGTATATGTGGTCTATTGGTCTATTTGTCATCATACAGATCTGACAATATTTTATCTTTTGTGTGAATAAAATATCTTGTTTTTAATTATTGTGTTCGATGCCTTTAAAGTCCCATCTCATTTATTTCTTCCTATTTTCATTATATATGTGGTCATTTAGGGGGCCAGAAAATGCAGCCTTGGTATAGATGAGAAATATGCAGTCTTCCGTTTAAATTCTCTTTAATGCCTGGATCTTTTCCCCTTTACTGACTTACCACGCCCCTTTCTGCATTGGGTCACTGTGTGGAGGCAGCCATAATGGTAGAGGCAGGACTGTGCTTTTTCAGGCCAGTGTGCAGTGTTCAACTACTGCAATAAATCTTCAAATAGACACTCCTAGACTGAGCCTGTGTTTGTTAGTGTGTTTTGAAACTGTTATCTTGGCCTGGAAGCCTCAGAACAGGTAAGGGAGACCTGAGTTATTTCCAATGGCCCTTCTGGGGATAAAGTGCTCCATACACTACTGTGCAAAAGCTTTAGGCAGGTGTGAAAAAATGCTGTAAATTCTTACTTTCAGAAAAAGAAGTGTTAATACAGTGGAACCTCGGATTGCGAGTAACGCGGTTAACAAGCGTTTCGCAATACGAGCACTGTATTTGCTGAAGTCCTAACTTGGTTTGTGAGTGTTGTCTCGCAAAACGAGCAGGATTCAGGCCAACGCGGGTGCAGTACCACGTTTGGCCTGAGGTGGGGGGGCGCCAGAGCCAAATGGCGCCAATCGGCGGAGTTCGGAAACGGCCGGAAAGGCCCGAGGACAGTTCGGCTGACCTCAGCAAACCTCGGAAAGGCTCGTGAAAGAAGTCTTTCCGAGGTTTGCCGAGGTCAGCCGAACTGTCCTCTGGCTTTTCCGGCCATTTCCGAGGCTCTCCGGCGCCCCCCACCTCTGGCCGCATGCGGTATTGCATCATATTGAAGTCAATGCGGAACAAATTATTTTCGTTTCCATTGACTTCAATGGGGAAACTCGCTTTGATATGCGAGTACTTTGGATTACGAGCATTCTCCTGGAACGGATTATGCTCGTAATCCAAGGTTCCACTGTAGTTTATTTTTATCAATTAACAAGAGAAAGAGAGAGACCCAAGAGAATCAATATTCCTGGTGACCACCCTTTGCCCTAAAAACAGCATCAACTTTTATAAGTATACTTGCACACAATTTTTGAAGGAACTGGGCAGGGTGTTCCAAATATCTTGGAGAGCTAACCACAGATTTTCTGTGGATGTAGGCTCTGTGGGGGCCTAACCACCGCTTCCACGACTCTTTGTTCTTCTTTAAGCTAAAGATAGTTCTTAATGACATTGGCTGTATGTTTGGGGTCGTTGTCCTTCTGCAGAATAAATTTGGGGCAAATCACATGCCTCCCTGATGCACCTGCTGCTATTTTTCTGCACCCCAGTTCCTATGTTTTTTGTGCATAGCCTTTTTTCCACACTGGAGGCATGGCCTTTTGGCCACAATTCTTCCAAGACCACTACTGGCCAGACTTCTCCGGACAGTAGATGGACAGTAGATGGGTGTACCTGGGTCCCTCTGGTTTCCACCAGTTCTGTTCTGATGTCACTGCTGGACATCTTCCGATGTTGAAGGGAAGTAAGCATGATGTGTTTTTCATCTGCTGCATTAAGTTTCCTTGGCCAACCACTGCATCTACAGTCCTCAATGTTGCCCGTATCTTTGTGCTTCTTCAAAAGAGCTTGAACAGCACATCTTGAAACCCCAGAATTTTTTTCTTATATTTGTATATATTTAAAATATTTGCCTGCTGATGCAGTATAACTACCTGTGAGATGAAACTGTCTTCAACAACCTCACCTTAGTAGCAGAGTTTTCCTGTTCCTCACCCAGTTTTAAGCCTCTACATAGCTGTTTCTGTTTCAGCTAATGACTGTGTTTCGACCTACACATGCAATTGACGATCATTAGCACCCGCTTGATATAATTGGTTAATCCAGGGGCGTACCTAGAGCATTTGGCACCTGGGGCGGATCCTATATCTGGCACCCCCCCACCTTAAAATGTAAAAACACCCCCCTGCATACCTCTGCATCCTTCAATATCTTTTTGTCACTACTGTGTACCCCCTCTCCACAACTGTACCTCTGGACCCCTTTACATTACACAACCCCCTGCACCCCTTTACATTACACAGTCCTTGTACCTCGGGACCCCTTTACATTACACAGCACCCCGCACCTCTGAACCCCTTTACATTACACAGCCCTTGTACCTCTGGACCCCTTTACATTACACTGCACCCTGCACCTCTTGATCCCTTTACATTACACTGCACCCTGCACCTCTCGACCCCTTTACATTACACTGCACCCTGCACCTCTGGACCCCTTTACATTACACTGCATACTGCACCTCTGGACCCTATTACATTACACAGCCCTTGTACCTCTGGACCCCTTTACATTACACAGCACCCTGTACCTCTGGGCCCCTTTACATTACACAGCATCCTGCACCTCTGGACCCCTTTACATTACACAGCACCCTGCACCTCTGGACCCCTTTACATTACACAGCACCCTGCACCTCTGGACCCCTTTATGTTACACAGACACCCCCTAACAGTTCTGGACTCCCTGCATGTTACACAGATCCCCCTACAGTGCAGACCCCCCTACAGTACAGACCCCCTACAGTGCAGACCCCCCTACAGTGCAGACCCCCCTACAGTACAGATCCCCTCTACATTACAGACCCTCCCTACAGTACAGACCCCCCTACAGTACAGACCCCCCTACAATGCACAGACCCCTCCCCTACAATACAGACCCCCCACCTACAGTGCAGACCCCCCCCCTTCAGACCCATAATGTACCTCAGAACACACACGGAGAGCCTGAGGTAGTGGCTTAGCAGGGAGGGGGGTGCGAGCCGCACCTGAGCCCGTCGGCACACCCAGGACCGGCGCAACGATCCCCTTCTCTCCGTCACCGTAGTCGCGTCTCTGATCAGTCTCGGCAGCGGCTGTCACAGCCGAGCAGAGTGAAGCCGCCTCCTCCTCCTCCTGCATGCACAGAACTGTGTAGAAATAAAGGAGGAGGGGGAGGCGGCTTCACTCTGCTCGGCTGTGACAGCCGCTGCCGAGACTGATAAGAGCCACGACCACAGAGAGAAGGGGATTGTTGCGCCGGTCCCGGGTGTGCACCGGCTCGCACCCCCCTGCAAAGCCACTACCTCGGGCTCTCCATGTGTGTTCTGTCACCGCGCAATGCCGCTGCCTAAACCCGCGGCGCTGTCTTCTTTCAGTCACAGAGGAGGGGTGTCGACCTGACACCCCCCAGTGTGTGGCACCCGGGGCGGCCCACCCCCCACTTAGTACGCCACTGTGTTAACCACTTAAGCCCCGGACCATTTGGTAGCTAAAGGACCAGAGGTGAATTCAGAATTTTGCACTGCGCTGCTTTAACTGTAAATTGTGCGGACATGCAATGTTGTACCCAAACGAAATTTGCGTCCTTTTCTTCCCACAAATAGAGCTTTCTTTTAATGGTATTTGATTGCCTCTGCGATTTTTATTTTTTGCGATATAAACGGAAAAAGACCAAAAATTTTGAAAAAAAAATGATATTTTCTACTTTTTGTTATAAGAAAAATCGAATAAACTCAATTTTAGTCATACATTTAGGCCAAAATGTATTCAGCCACATGTCTTTAGTAAAAAAAATGTCAATAAGCGTATATTTATCGGTTTGCGCAAAAGTTATAGCGTTTACAAACTAGGGTACATTTTCTGGAATTTACACAGCTTTTAATTTATGACTGCCTATCTCATTTCTTGAGGTGCTAAAATGACAGGGCAGTACAAAACCCCCCCAAATGACCCCATTTTAGAAAGTAGACACCCCAAGGAAATTGCTGAGAGGCATGTTGAGCCCATTGAATATTTTTTTTTTTTTGTCCCAAGTGATTGAATAATGACAAAAAAAAAAAATTACAAAAAGTTGTCACTAAATGATATATTGCTCACACATGCCATGGTTATATGTGGAATTGCACCCCAAAATACATTCTGCTGCTTCTCCTGAGTACGGGGATACCACATGTGTGGGACTTTTTAGGAGCCTAGCCACGTATGGGACCCCGGAAACCAAGCACCGCCTCCAGGATTTCTAAGGGCGCAAATTTTTGATTTCACTCCTCACTACCTATCACAGTTTTGAAGGCCATAAAATGCCAAAATAGCACAAAACCCCCCCCAAATGACCCCATTTTGGAAAGTAGACACCCCAAGCTGTTTGCTGAGAGGCATGGTGAGTATTTTACAGCTCTCATTTGTTTTTGAAAATGAAGAAAGAACATTTTTTTTTTTTTTTCAATTTTCAAAACTTTGTGACAAAAAGCGAGATCTGCAAAATACTCACAATACCTCTCAGCAAATAGCTTGGGGTGTCTACTTTCCAAAATGGGGTCATTTGGGGGGGTTTTGTGCCATCTGGGCATTCCATGGCCTCCGAAACTGTGATAGGCAGTGAGAAGTGAAATCAAAAATTGACACCCTTAGAAAGCCTGAAGGCGGTGATTGGTTTTTGGGGTCCCGTACGCGACTAGGCTCCCAAAAAGTCTCACACATGTGGTATCCCCGTACTCAGGAGAAGCAACAGAATGTATTTTGGGGTGTAATTCCACATATGCCCATGGCATGTTTGAGCAATATATCATTTAGTGACAACTTTGTGCAAAAAATAAATACATTTTTTTATTTTTTCCGCAACTTGTGTCAACATATAAAATATTCCATGGACTCGACATGCCTCTCAGTATATAGCTTGGGGTGTCTACTTTCCAAAATGGGGTCATTTGGGGGGGTTTTGAACTGTTCTGGCATTTTATACACAACATTAGGAAGCTTACATCCACTCTTCTAACCACTTGAAGACAAAGCCCTTTTTGACACTTTTTGTTTACATGAAAACATATTTTTTTTTGCAAGAAAATTATGTTGAACCCCCAAACATTATATATATTTTTAAAGCAAAGGCCCTACAGAATAAAATGGTGGGTGTTGCATTTTTTTTTTCTACACAGTATTTGCGCAGCGATTTTTCAAACGCATTTTTTTGGGAAAAAATACACTTTTTTTAATTTTAATGCACTAAAACACACTATATTGCCCAAATGTTTGATGAAATAAAAAAGATGATCTTAGGCCGAGTACATAGATACCAAACACGACATGCTTTAAAATTTCGCACAAACGCGCATTGGCGACAAACTACATACATTTTTAAAAGCCTTTAAAAGCATTTACAGGTTACCCCGTTAGATTTACAGAGGAGGTCTACTGCTAAAATTACTGCCCTCGATCTGACCTTCGCGGTGATACCTCACATGCATGGTGCAATTGCTGTTTACATATGACGCCAGGCCGACGCTTGCGTTCGCCATTGGGCAAGAGCAGGGCAGGACAGGGGTGCTTTTTTTTTTTTTTTTTTTATTATTAATTTTGCTTTTATATTTTATTTTTAAACTGTTGCTTCCATATTTATTTATTTTTATCACTTTTATTGTTATCTCAGGGAATGTAAATATCCCCTATGATAGCAATAGGTAATGACAGGTACTCTTTTTTGAAAAAACTGGGGTCTATTGGACCCTAGATCTTTCCTCTGCCCTCAAAGCATCTGACCACACCAAGATCGGTGTGATAAAATGCTTTCCCAATTTCCCAATGGCGCTTTTTATATCCGGGGGGGGGGGACATTCCCTCCCACTGCTTGTAAAAGCAGTCCAGAGGCTAATTAGCCACTAGGATTGCTTTTACATGAAAGCCGGCCGCTGGCTGAAAAGAATGATACCAAGATGATACCTAAACCCGCAGGCATCATTCTGGTATAAACATTCAAAGTCCAGCAACATACCAGTACGTTGCTGGTCCTTGTTGGACATGTATTGTAATCTTTTTTTTCATGCAGCCTGTTGGCTGAACGAAAAAAAAAGATTGATCGGTGGGTATGCCCACCATTAGAATACCGCCCTTCATCCACCCACTTCTAATGATGGGCATACATGCACCATTTATATATGCCGAAGCATGGGGGCATCTTCTCGCAAAAGTTATGCCGCGTACACATGGTCAGACTTTTCCACGGGCAAGCCTCCGTCGGAATTTCGACCGTATATACGCGGCATTAGGAGCAAAATCGCTCCTCCGCTCCTGCTGCCCCAATGCTTCGGCATATATGCTTTTTTTTTTAACTGTGGTGGTGAAATCACCTCCTACAGCACTGGAGTCGCAGGGATCAGGCCTGTCTCTGCGAACGCTGCAGTTATGTGTGTTGTGTTTTGCAAGTGACAGTGATCGATCGATACTGCACTTTGGTGGCCTGGGCTGGACGGAGGGGCAAAACGCAGGTGCTAGCAGGTATCTGGGCTGATCCCACTAACAGTGCGTTTTTGGGAACCCTAAACTGCTGGGGACGCTAGTATAGATCTGATCAGATCAGATATTGAGCTGATCAGATACTAGACCACTAAGGGGGGTGTATGCTTCACGTGTGGGTGTTAGCGCTACTGGCACTAACCTGACGCTGCCTGGGGTGTGACGCAGACCCTCTCTGACGCTAAAACCTAACTGATATCACCCGCCGGGCGATCAGGGGGTTAAACCTTTATTGGGTTATATACGGCGGGTGCCCTAACACTATAAAAAGCAAACTAACTAACCAGCGTCACCCGTAACACTTATATGATGATCACTGGTGAAAGGGTTAACTAGGGGCAATTAGGGGGTTAAAACCTTTATTAGGTAATATATGGGGGTACCTGACGCTATATAAAAACCTGACGGCGAACCTAAAAAAAAATTACTGGCTACCTATCGGCATCACCGACACTAAGACAACGATCATAAAAACGATTGCTTAGCGACAGTGGTGATAGGGGGTGAAAGGGTTACCTGGGGGGCGATCAGGGGGTCAAACCTTTATTAGATAATATATGGGGGTACCTGACGCTATAAAAACCTGCGGCGAACCTAAAAAAAATTACTGGCTACCGATCAGCATCACCGACGCTAAGACATCGATCAGAAAAATGATCGCATAGTGACGGCGGTGCTAGGGGGTGAAAGGGTTACCTGGGGGGTGATCAAGGGGGTTACACCTTTATTAGGTAATATATGGGGGTACCCGACGCTATAAAAACCTGCGGCGAACCTAAAAAAAATTACTGGCTACCGATCAGCTTCGCCGACGCTAAGACATCGATCAGAAAAATTATCGCTTAGTGACAGTGGTGATAGGGGGTGAAAGGGTTACCTGGGGGGGCGATCAAGGGGGTTAAACCTTTATTAGGTAATATATGGGGGTACCCGACCGTATAAAAACCTGCGGCGAACCTAAAAAAAATTACTGGCTACCGATCAGCATCACCGACGCTAAGACATCGATCAGAAAAATGATCGCATAGCGACGGCGGTGCTAGGGGGTGAAAGGGTTACCTGGGGGGTGATCAAGGGGGTTAAACCTTTATTAGGTAATATATGGGGGTACCCGACGCTATAAAAACCTGCGGCGAACCTAAAAAAAATTACTGGCTACCGATCAGCATCGCCGACGCTAAGACATCGATCAGAAAAATTATAACTTAGTGACAGTGGTGATAGGGGGTGAAAGGGTTACCTGGGGGGCGATCAAGGGGGTTAAACCTTCATTAGGTAATATATGGGGGTACCCGACGCTATAAAAACCTGCGGCGAACCTAAAAAAAATTACTGGCTACCGATCAGCATCACCGACGCTAAGACATCGATCAGAAAAATGATTGCTTAGTGACGGCGGTGCTAGGGGGTGAAAGGGTTACCTGGGGGGTGATCAGGGGGTTAAACCTTTATTAGGGGGGGGTTAGGGGGCTACACTGGACCTAAAACTAAATGTAGTGACACTTTTACAGTCACAAATGTCACTGATTGCAGTGATCACTAAATAAATGGTCACTGCAATCAGTGACACTGTGACTGGGGGCTGGGGGGGGTGATCTGGGGGTGTCTGGGGGGGCCTGGGGGGGCGATTTATGTGCCTATGTGTCCTGGTGTCAGTGTGCTGTTTTGTGTACTAACCTGCATCTTCTCCTGTACGGCGCTCGGTATATGTGAGCGCCGCAGGAGAGATGACATCACTTCCTCCTTCCTGGCAGGCAGGGGAAGCTCTCTCATTCGCCGGGAGCGATCGAGAGAGGGTGGCCGGAATCGAACGGCCGTCCCCTCATGCCGGATCGCTCCCGTAGGTAAAACGACCACCCACTGTAAAGAAGGGGGGTCCGATCGGACCCCCCAACTATACAAAGGCAATCACGTATATGTACGTGATTCTGCCTGTCGGTGCCATTCTGCTGATGTATATTTACAGTGGGCGGTCGTTAAGTGGTTAATCATATACCTGACTCTAAACCTACAAAATCCCTGACTTTCTGCAAGAGTACAAAGTGTGCAAGTGTAAGAATTGATGCTGGTTTGAAGCTAAAAGGTAGTCACGCCAAATATTGATTTGATTTAGATTGTTCTTCTGTTCAGTTGCATTTTGTAAATTGATAAAAATAAACAATTAAAATATAAAGTTTTGAAAAATTCTTACTTTACAGCATTTCTTCACACCTGCCTAAAACACTTGCACAATACTGTATATACAGTATCTCACAAAAGTGAGTACACCCCTCACATTTTTGTAAATATTTTATTATATATTTTCATGTGACAACACTGAACAAATGACACTTTGCTACAATGTAAAGTAGGGAGTGTACAGCTTGTATAACAGTGTACATTTGCTGTCCCCTCAAAGTAACTCAACACTAATTAATGTTTAAACCGCTGGCAACAAAATTGGGTACACCCCTAAGTGAAAATGTACAAATTGGGCCCAATTAGTCATTTTCCCTCCCCGGGGTCATGTGACTCTGTAGTGTTACAAGGTTTCAGGTGTGACTGGGGAGCAGGTGTGTTAAATTTGGCGTTATCGCTCTCACTCATACTGGTCACCGAAGGTTCAACATGGCACATGGCACCTCATGGCAAAGAACTCTCTGAGGATCTGAAAAAAAGAATTGTTGCTCTACATAAAGATGGCCTAGGCTATAAGAAGATTGCCCAGACCCTGAAACTGAGCTGCAGCACGGTGGCCAAGACCATACAGTGGTTTAACAGGACAGGTTCCACTCAGAACAGGCCTCGCCATGGTCGACCAAAGAAGTTAAGTGCACAAGCTCAGCTTTCACTTATCAATCAGCTGTGGCACCTGCAGGGCACTAATGAGGAAAGCTGCTGGGCCTGCATCACTTTAGACGTGATTTCCTATTAGGAGTACCTCACCAAAAACAACACTTTTATTGAAGGCGATGCCTGAAATCTGACTTGTATATTAGTGCAGACTTCTGGGAAAATCGGTAAGCCAATCACACAAGCAGGAAATTATGATTCTGGGGGGGGAATTCTGTACACATTCTGCCATAATGCCAAATGCCGTTTTGCATTGCATTTTCATAAAATGACAGAGCTGCAGATTGATAAGGAAAGGTAATTTTTAATAGCATTTAATTAGAATATGACTTGTGTCGTAATTGTATACGCCATATTATTTTTTCTTTTTGGCCGCACCAGAATCAGTTCGCATGGGTGTTCACACCCATGCAATCCGAATCTGCAAATCATGATTTCAGGGTGTCATTAACTTAATATACACACCCGCAGCAATCTGCATGAACAGGGTGTGATTTGGATGCAGTGCTGAATCCACACAGAATTCACACCACACAGGTGTGAACTGGGACTCATGCATTACAAAATAAACAGGAGAAGTGATTTAGATATAAGGCTGGATTCACAACTATGCAGTTTTAGTGCTTTTTGCATTTTGCCGATTTGCACTGCAGTCCATTTAACATGGTTTCCTATGGAATACGTTCCGTAGTGCAAATCTGCAAAATGCAAAAAGGACAGAAAAATGCATAGGTGTGAATCCAGCCTAAGGTCCAACACAGGCAGTTCCTTTTTTAGGCTGGGTTCACACCTATGCGATATGGATGCGGTTTTCTCTGCATCCAATTCGAAACTGCATCCAATTCGAATAGCAGGGGATTGTGACCATCTCTCTATGGAGCGGGTTCACACATCTCTGCAGCGGCTCTGGTGCAAATTGCACAGGAGCCCTGTGCTTCTTTTGGTCCTTTTCAGGTCTGAATTCAGCCCAAAATTCGGGCTGAAATCAAACCTGAAACAGTGATTGGAGACGCACCAGATTCCTGCTGGGAGCTGCTGCGATCTTTAGGCTACTTTCAGCGTTCTAGCGCTAAAAAAAGCCTTTAAGCACCTGAAAACTGCCTCCCACACTTTCACACTGGGGCGGTGCGCTTGAGGGACAGGAAAAAAAGTCATGCAAGCAGCATCTTTGGGGCGTTTTGGGAGCGCTGTAGCTTGTAAACCACCCCTGCCCATTGGAATTCATAAGCAGCGCTTCCGAAGCGCCTGAAAAGTGCCGCAACACGGGCGGTTTTAACCCTCTCTTTGGCCGCTAGCACGGGTTAAAAGCTCCCCGCTAGTGGCCCCCGAAAAACACCGCTAAAACAACGGAAAAAGGAGCGGCGCTTTACCGCTAACGCGGCGTGGCCCCAGTGTGAAAGTAGCCTTAGTGTGAACCCAGCCTGCCTTATTAAATAATTTCCCAGTGAACATGTCCAAAAGCAGTTATGCAAATATACATATTGCTTGCATTTTCCGCTTAGTAATCTGTCTATACTTTCCGACACAACACATGGAAAGAGTAAACAAAGGGATTAAAAGTTGATTGGAACACATGGGATTACATTGAGTTCAGCCACGCAGTCTGCAGAACAGGACACATTCAGACACCAGGGAGATGGCGAAGTGCCAAAAGCTGTTCAGGTTTTTGCTGGCCTGCAGGAAATATCTTTGACTGACGTTAAAGACAGCTGAACAGCAGGCCACTGAAAGAGGCCAGGCTATATATAATTATGGAGGAAAAACTAGGGCAGTCCCAGCTGAGTCAAGGGAGCGATCTATTAGAAACTAGGTTACGACAATCCAGGAGGGTCAGTGTATCAGAAGTAGATAAGAGATCTTATGTATCCCGTGCTAATTCTTTTTCACACTTATGTGGAAGTTCTGAGAAGTGTACATTCGATTTTACTGCTGTAGGCCAGTAACCTGGTAAATACTGTACTTTTGAGCATCTCAGTGTGACAGAAGGTTAAATGCTGTCTGCAGTGGTGATATGTATTTGTGCTCACTTCACTGCACTAAATAATATATATCTGTTCCATGCAACAGACCAGTTAATGTGCGCACAGCACAGCACTTAACAGGCTCAAAGGATTCCTCAAGAGCTATGCAGAATTCCCACGGCCCCCATCCATAGAATAACACCACAGAGCATCACTGAAGCCTTGTTTGTCCCCGTGCTCTCAGGACCACACATTTAATTGGTAGTATTTAAAGCTGGATTTAACCACAACTTTTTTGTTTTGGAGAGAATCAGATACTGATTGTTATGTCCTGATGGGGGAAATTAGCACTTATTTCCTGTACCGGTGACCAGTGCCGGGACAAGGCCATCCACCGCCCAGGGCAAAGATGCCAAACTGCGGCCCTCCCTTCCCTTAGGCTTAGGGTCAGGGTGCCCACATCCCTACAATAAACCATACCTCCCAACTTTTTGAGATGGGAATGAGGGACACCTATCAGCAAAATTATGCAGGCATAGGACACACCCCTTGGCACTCCCCCTTAAATGAGAATTGTACAAAAAAAAACAAGATTGGTTAAACCCACAAGTGCTTGTTTTACCACTACTATTCCTTTATATTGGCCTTTGGAATTTACAAATTCAGCAATTTAGAAATCAGATAAAAGGTTTAGGGCTGGAAAACACTTTTTGATATATATAAAATGCACTTTTTATCTAACTCTATAGATCAGACCAAAATGAGGGACAAATGAGGAGGAATGAGGGACAGAGGGACATTGCTTCAAATCATGGACTGTCCCTCAAAATCAGGGACAGTTTGGCGCTATGATAAACCATTGCACCCAGGGCAGCTGCCCCTCTTGCCCACCTTGTCCTGGCCCCGCCAGTGACAGATGACCATAGGACAAGAAGTCACGGCTAAGCTCTTAAACAGAGACACATAACAATAGTGCTTTTAGTGTGAGAAAAAGTTGGAGCCTCCATTAGGCAGTGGCATTGCCAGACCTAGTTGGCACCTGGCACCTCAGGTCTCCTCTTAAAACAAATATTACAGAGTTACAATACAAGTATATATACGCCATACTGGTGGGATCCCCACAGCTGGACGCTGGAAATGCAAAAACATTTGATACAGTCCTCCATAGACACTTAATCTACAAACTGAGATCTGTAGGCATGGACCATAGGGTTTGTTCTTGAATAGAAAACTAGTTAGAGGGGAGCGTGTAAAGGGTAGTGATAAATAACGTGTACTCAGACTGGTCTGGAATGGTAAGTGGGGTACCCCAAGGCTCTGTCCTGTTACCAATTCTGTTTACTTTATTCAGAAATTATATAGAGGTTGATATAAATATTGTTTGCTGACAACACAAAAATAAGCAGGGCAATAACATCACAGCAGGATATAGAAACTTTATAGACCTCAATAAATTAAAAGGGTGAGCAACCACATAGCAAATGAGGTTTAAAGGAGTTGTAAAGTCTCAAGGTTTTTCACCTTAATGCAATCTATGCCTTAAGGTGAAAAACTTCTGTGCAGCTGCCCCTCATACCCCTTTTTTCTTACCTGAACCTGATCGTTCCAGTGACGAAAACATGCCCAGCAGCTCCAGCCGCTATCTCTATTGGCTCCTGCTGCTGTCAATCAAATCCAGTGACATGGGAGCTGGGGGCGGGGCTGAGTCCTGCTGTCTGTGTCAATGGACGCAGCAGCAGGACTCAGGAGCGCGCCCGCACGAATGTCCCCATGGAATATGGCTCACTGTGAGGGCACTCGAGGAGGAGCCAGGAGCGCCGTCGGGGGACCCCAGAAAAGGAGGATCAGGGCCGCACTGTGCAGAACCCTTTTAAAGAGGCGTAAGTATGACATGTTCGTTATTTTGTAAAACGAGCCATTACAATCACTTTAATATTGAAAAATGTAAAGTAATGCACCTGGGGCAGAGGCGGATGGTGCTCCATCATTCGGGGGTGTATGGCTCGCTCGCCGATTGATCGACACCTACCCCATCCAGGTCATCCCCCCTCTGTCTTCTCCGTGTCCCAGTGGTCGCTGCTTCTTCTCGCCCGATCCCATCCTTTTTTGAAGCCAATTAGAGCCTCAGGCTCTAATCATGTGCTTAAAAAAAAAAAACATTGAAATCTATGTGTCTGGCACCCTGCATATAGATTTGGGGCCAGGCACATGGATTAGAGGGGCAGCGCCCCTTATGGAGCGTCCGCCACTGACTTGGGGGCTTCTAGTTGAAGACAGACTGAGCAATAGCATGCAATGTCAAGCCACAGCAAGCTAAGCTAGCAGACTATTAGCATGCATTTAAAAGGGAATTTACACCAGAGATAAAATTATAATCATACCACTTTATAAAACTTTGGTTTAGCCACATCTGGAGTATTCTGTCCAGTTCAGGTCACCAATCCTCAGGAAAGATGTGCTGGAGAGAGTCCAGAGAAGAGCAACAAAATGAATAAGGGGACTGGAGGACCTCAATTATGAGGAACAACTACAAGCACTAAATTTATTCTCCCTGGAGAAGAGACGCTTGAGAGGATATATTATAGCGATATACAAATATCTTGATGGTGATTCAAGCGTAGGTAGGAAATTATGCAGTCTCAGGGAGTGTAAGAAGACACGGGCCACTCAATGAGATTGGTGGAGAAGCGGTTTAACCTTAAGCTGTGTAGGGGGTTTTTCACTATCAGGGCGATAATGATGTGGAACTCTCCTCCACAATCGGTGGGGTCAGCAGGAAGTATTGATAGCGTTAAAAGACTCTTGGACATGCATCTTAGTGAACACAATATACAGGGATATAGGAAATGATTATGGACATGAACACACATACACTAAGTACACAGGTGGAACTGGATGGATCAGTGTCCTTATTCAACCTTACAAACTATGAAACTGTAGTAGGCATTGCCAATACAGCAATCTCCAATAGCTTCTGTGTCCCACGCGGCCCTGCTGCATTGTGAACAAAAGGAGGTGGCTCACTTGGCAGAGACACCAATCAAGGAACACTTTGCATTCTCTCAATGAACGCAAAGCGTGCTTTGATTAGACAAGGTGAAGAAGCTTGTAATGTCACAATCTCCTCCTGGTCCAATCAGAGAACATTTTGCCATTCATTAAGAAAATGCTAAATTTTCTCTGAATGGCACATGTGCCTAGTGGGCAACCTCTTGTATTTAGTAAGCAGCAGGGAAGCAGCTCAGCTTACAGCAATCACTGTAGTAGTGGTGCCTACTACTGTGATTTCCAGCTTCCACGGGGATCCCACAAGTATGGCCCATACTGTTCATAATCATATTGGTTCAAGATGGACCACTGTAACTATGTAAAAAATGCCATACCTAAACTTCAGATTTAAAAAACATCCAGATTCCCGGAAATATGCCACCCTGCATGTTCTCCTTTTACATGTTGGTGGTAAAGTATTTTTACTCAGACCTGAGCACAGTGTCTGCTGTATAGACAAGGGAAACAGACCTCTTCTGTTCTCCTGGTGTATGGTCATGTACTCACATGGTATAGAGCACTAGGGGATCCCTTTTACATGTCCCAGCAAAGAACTGTGGGAAATGCATGAAAAAGGTACCCCAGATGTATCCTGACTCCTTATCTCCTAAATGACTGTACCCCCATCTTATTGCCCCAACTATAATTACCCAAAAATATACCGACACAAAGGTTAGAGTAAAATGGCAATTTTCGGCCCCTTTATTACAAATTAACAATTATGTAAACCAATATTACAAACAAAAACAAACTTTTTGGTTGCCAATCCTTGAAGTATCAAAATTCTCCCTTGTATCTGCGTAAACTACTTCCATGGTCCCTATCGCACTGCACGGTCTCAGGGACGAGCCACATTCTGCAGATACACAACTGTAATTACCAGTTAATCCACCATAACTGGCATTCCACCGGGGACCCATACCTTAGATGTTTCCCAATCATCAATTCACAGCAGCTTATTTAAAAATGCCTCCAAAGACCCAACCGAACAAACCTTGTAAAAAGAAAAACAAACAAACACAAAAAACAAGCAAGCCTAAAATGAACCAATAGATGTAGGGTGGGCGGGAATGCTTCTCTTCCTCGTGTGCTCCCCGGATGGTCGGTTCCCCCTTCTCTCCCTCACTCTTGGCTTCTACAGTCCCTCCCCCACGCTGACTGTCCAATCCCTTACAGCCCCATGTTACCTGACAACAGGAGTTAACCCCCACTTGCCCGGCTTCCCTGTGCTCCCATTCATGACAGCCCTACGCTATTTTTATTTTTTTTGCTTCGGGCTATGCTCTCAGGTGCAGGTCTGAGTGGGGGAGCTCTAGCATATCATTTTGTCCATGGACATTACACATTCCATTAGGGTTGTCCCGATACCACTTTTTTAGGACCGAGTACAAGTACCGATACTTTTTTTCAAGTACTCGCCGATACCAATTACCGATACGTTTTTTAATGTCATGTGACAATTTGACTAATTGCCACTGACGGGCACTGACAGATGGATGGCACTTATGGGTACTAATAGATGACACTGATAGGCGGCACTTATGGGCACTGAAAGGTGGCACTGATAGATGGAACTGATGTCACTTATGGGCACTTATGGGCAGGCACTGAAATGAAGCACTGATTGGCAATTGCATAATAAATTACATGAATGATGAGAGGAGAGGAAGGACTTTGCAATACTATATGGCATATAGCATTGCAAAATCCTTCCTTTCCTCTCATCATTCATGTCATTTAACTTCTAGTAAGTATACTGCAACACCTATATTGGTACACCTTGCACTTGGCTGCAGTAAGCCAGCAGCAGACATCTTGTTACACCCAGCCCGAACTATATGAGCTGGGTGTAACAAGATGTCCGCTGCTGGCTTACTGCAGCCGAGTGCAGGGTGTACCAAGATGGGCGTCGTGATGTTTACCTTCCGACGGAGACACGGAACGTCACTTCCTGTACCGAATGTGACTGCTCCGGTCACCGTTTTGGAAGGAATATGCGGCGTTGCCCTGCACTCCTGCCCCGGCCAACTTACCCCCGTGATCTGCAGCTGCCAGGCCGATCTCTGCTCCGCCCTCTCCGTCCGCCGACTTCCGGTTCCAGGTATCGGATCTGGAATCGGGAGCATTTGGGTGAGTACAAGTACTCGCCCAAATGCTCGGTATCGGGACAACCCTACATTCCATAGTTGCCTGGTCTGAGGTCAGAGCAAAGGATTAAAAAAATAGTTAAACACTGAACCACCAGCATGAAAATACATGAATATACAGTAGCCGTTTATCCTCAAAAAAATGTAAGAGCACCACAATAGTGTCATATTGCTTAAAAAACACAATTTTTATTTTAAAAAAAAATACACAGTACACTCACATTTCCATGGATGGATAATAGACAAGGAATATCATAAAAGGTCCATAGATCGTGGCGTGCTTACATCGTCCGGTACTGCCTTACATTTTTTGAGGATAAACGTCTACTGTATTTTCATATATACATCCACTTACCTGGAGAAAGTGCTTCTTGGGCTGGGATCATGTCTCCTTTAGATGACAGGAGCTGGAGTGATGCAGTTATGGATGTCCATCTTTATATCACACGCGTTCTCTGACCCTTTATAATTTGAGAGTCAACTTCCTCTGGTAAGCAGGACTGCCTCTACACACTGGTGGTGACGTGTGTATTCAACCCCTTTTCACACTGCTGGTGCTGGGACTTTTTTCACCAACCTATCATCCATCATTGTTGGCAATTTTTGAATAGGACTGTTTTTCAACAGATTTTATATTGCAATTTTTCCTTATGGGCGCTGCACCCTCATATATATATATATATATATATATATATATATATATATATATATATATATTTGCTTTTAGTGGTTCTACGATCATAACCTTTAGTGCCGGCTGCCGTGGTCATTCTTATTTTTATTTGTTTTATCTTTTAGCCAAAGCGCAGATATTATTTGTTTTTTATGAAAATACATATCCTATATACAGTACATTTGTATTTGGGGTAACTAGCAAATAAAATGTCAATTGGCGCTTAGGGTAGGGTGACCAGACATCCCCGGTTTCCGGGGACAGTCCCCGGATTGAGGACACTGTCCCCGGACCAAGTCTGTCCCCGGTTTTGTCCCCGGATTGGATTTGAACAGGGGCTGGGGCAATTTAAAAGACAGTCAGTGTAGAATTAATAAAAATAATTCTGAATTACACACCCCCGCTCCGCCGCTCCTACTAGCTTAGGGGGGTCTATTTTTTCCATTATCTGTGGCCCTTTCTGATGATCATGTGCTGGTCGGAGTGAAGGGAATATTTCTTCAGTTTCGGGTGCATGCCCATTAAGCTCCGCTCGCATGTTCTTCTGCCTTGGCTCAAGTCCCGGCCAGCCGCCTGCCTGCTTATCTCTTTGCCTTCCCTGGCAGAGTGATCTTCCTCCGCACCCCACCCAGTAGTAGCCAGGGCCCGGAGAGTAAGACTTGACAGGCTGTGAGGCGGGCAGCGGCGGCGACGTGCAGAGTTGCTGATTGCCGCCATTACTAGTAAAAAAAAATATGTCCCCGGATTTCATTTTAAAAATCTGGTCACCTTAGCTTAGGGGTTAAAGGCAGAAAAACAGCCACAGAACAGGGGTATATGGGCACAAAAACGTCTTAACAAAGAAGGAACCAGTACAAAAGCCACTAGATGGCAGTGGGACATGGACACAAAAATGTTGGACAACAGAAGAATAGGCATATTAAAAGGGAGAGTATACGGACTCTCACCGACAAGCCTGTGAGAATGGTAGGTTCTCTTACAAGGCTGTGGGAAAGATCTAAACTATGTTTTAATGTCAGGATTTACAGGACAGAAGACAATGCCGGCATTACCTTCATCTGCACAAAGTGCCCCCTGGGGGTAAATTGGTGCAGCTTGTACGCCACAGGCATGTGATCTTTCTAAGTATTTTTTTGGTGTTGTAATATTCTGCCTGTTTTGTGGTACACCATGCTGTGGTGAATTATTTATTCGTTGGTAATTTTACTATTCTAATCATATTGTGAATGTTGAACTGTTATTATGGGCAACAAGCGGTCTACATATGCTACTTGATGATCTGTAAATAGAGTATTGATTTTGCCAAACAATGCTTGTTTTTATGTTTTAGTATATAGTTTTACTATGTATTAACGCAGACCTTTCCCCTCTTTCACTAAAAATCACAGCATTATATACAGTAGGTCTGCATGCAAATATGATCTCATGTTACATTCTTTAGTTAAACATTTTTTGCTTTTACTTATATTTACTGTTTTTCCACTTTCTGGTTGAATGAGGCACTGATCATGTAACCAGGGCCTTACATATGCATCCTGGAATGGCTACATGACCAGTGGCTTTCCCTCAGATGATGTGCACTGATACACTATATTGTCAAAAGTATTGAGACACCTGCCATTACTCGAACATGAACTTTAATGGCATCCCATTCTTTGTCTATAGGGTTCAATGATGAGTTGGCCCACCCTTTGCAGCTATAACAGCTTCAACTCTTCTCGGAAGGCTGACCACAAGGTTTAGGAGTGTGTCTATTGGAACGTTTGACCATTCTTCCAGAAGCGCATTTGTGAGGTCATTCACTAATGTTGGACGAAAAGGCCTGGCTTGCAGTCTCCACTCTAATTCATCCCAAATGTGTTCTATTGGGTTGAGGTTAGGACTGGAGAACATCCAGCGGGGGAATCAGCAACTGGGCACCAGGAAAAATGGAGATCACAGAGGTTGCAGCCTACCATGTTGTCAGGTCACCTGAAGCCAGGTGACAGATGCACACCGTTGGGGTCAGGAATGCACCACTAAGGTAGTGAACCCTATAGCTGACTGCTGCGGATGGAACACTGGGTGGTTAAGGAAGGCAGGTCTACAAGAGCACAAACAGGGATCCCATAGGGAGCTAGAGCCCAAGATTCCCCAGGGCGCGGAGTCTAAGAACCAGCAGGTGTTCACCAGAGGCTCTAGTGGTGAGGATGGACTAAGCTGCAACTGGATCCTGGTCGCGACCCCCAGAGTCCCCTAGCTCACGCTCCGTAGGGTATAGAGGATAGAGGGGAAGCAGCAGCTCAGGATACAAGAGATAGTGAGGGGTCAAGCCAAGGTCAGGGCGACAAGCAGACAAAGATAAAGAAAGGACAAGCCAAAGGTCAAGGTCACAGGCAGACAGGGATAGACGAGAACAAGCCAAGATCGGTAACAAGAGACAGACATAGCACACGGCAAGCAGGAACCCAAACACACAATGCTTAACAAACAACATTGATCAGCAAGGCAGACTTGCAGTGCACAGGTTAATATAGAGTTCTCTGATAGGGCCTGGGGTGGAGCCATGCTTGGAGGAAAGATTATATAAGCAGCCAGGTGAGAGTGTCTGGCCTCTAAGGTGAACACATGGAGAGGAAGGTAAGCTGACAGACAAACATTACTGCATATCCATGACACATGTGCCCTCTCCCTCCCATGACTGCACAGAACCCTGGGCTTCTGTCCTGTATCTCCGTTGTCCCTGTCCTGTATCTCCCTTGTGCCTGTTCTGCACTCAGTGGGATCTGCTCAGGAGATCTGATCTGTGGGGGCTGCTGGGAGATAAACTATCACTTATAAAGACTGAAATCCGGTCTTCTGCATTTACAAGTGATAGTAGTGAGCAGACCAGTGGTGTATTTAGGTTTTGTGCTGCCCTAGGCCTGACTAAACTCGTCTTCCCTTCCTGTCAAGGCCACACCCCCTCCTGTTTAAGACCCGCCCTGCCCATGCAGCCCCTATCAGTGCAGACTACAACAGAGTATAATGTGACCTGGAGGGGGGTCTCTCTCTAACAGAGGTCCTCTCTGTGTCCATTAGACAGTCTGTTAGAAAGCATTCACTCCAGGCCCCATTGGAGACTACAACAGAGTCTAATGGGACCTGGATGGGGTCTCTCTCTAACAGTGTCCATTAGTCTCTGTTAGAGAGAGACCCCCCTCCAGGACCCATTGCAGACTTCAAAGGAGTCTAATGGGACCTGGAGGGGGGTCTCTCTAACAGAGGCCCTTTCAGTGTCAATTAGAGAGTCTGTTGGAAAGAGTCCCCTCCAGGTACCATTAGAGACTGAAAAGGTGTATAATGGGACCTGGAGATGGCCTCTTTCTAACAGAGTGTACAGTGAACACTTTCATTCGCTCTGGTCCTCTTGGCACCCCCTCCTTGTGTTATGACTTTCATCCCTGCCCCAACCTCTCACAAAGTATAAATAAAATTTACACTGTGTAGCGCTCCTCTTACCTTAACTATGGGTACTGTAGCTGTTTTTGGCTCCCGCATCCTCTGTGGCTGGCTGGCTCCCACGTCCTTTGTGGCTTGCTGGCTCCCGCGTCCTCTGTGGCTGGCTGGCTCCCGTGTCCTCTGTGGCTGGCTCCTGCGTCCTCTGTGGCTGGCTGGCTCCTGTGGGTGGCTGTCTCCCTGGTGTGGGTGAGTCACCATGGGTGGCTGGCTGGCACCCTGGCCCTGCTGTGGCTGGGTCACCATGGCTGGCTGGCTCCTGTGTGTGGCTGGCACCCTGGCCGTACTGTGGGTGGGTCACTGTAGGTGGCTGAGCTTGGCTCCCTGCTGTGGGTCAGTGGGTGGCTGGCACGGTGCACCCTGCTGTGGCTGACAGAGAGGGTGGGGGGCTAACAGAGAGGGAGGGCTGATAGAGAGGGAGGGCTGACAGAGGCAGGGCTGACAGAGAGGCTGGGCTGACAGAGAGGGGCACTGACAGAGGGGAAGGGGGGCTGACAGAGAGGGGCGGGGGGGGCTGACAGAGAGGGGGCGCTGACAGAGGGGGAGGGAGACTGACAGAAGGGGAGGGGGTGCTGACAGAGAGGGAGGGGGTTCTTTCAGAGAGGAAGGGGGTGCTGACAGAGAGGGAGGGGGTGCTGACAGAGAGGGACGCTGACAGAGGGGGAGGGGGGCTGACAGAGGGGAAGGAGGGTGCAGACAGAGAGGAAGGGGGGCTGACAGAGAGGGAGGGGGGCTGACAGAGAGGGAGGGGGGCTGACAGAGAGGGAGCGGGTGCTGACAAAAGAGGGGGGCTGACAGAGAGGACGGGGGGTGCTTACAGAGGGGAAGGGGTGCTGACAGAGACTGAGGGGGGTGCTGACAGAGAGGGGGGCTGACAGAGGGGGACATTGACAGAGGGGGAGGGGGCTGACAGAGGGGGAGGGGGTGCAGACAAAAGGGGAGAGGGTGCAGACAAAGGGGGCGCTGACAAAAGGGGGGGCGCTGACAGGGAGGGGGGTTCTGACAGAGGGGGGTTCTGACAGAGGGGGAGGGGGGTGCAGAGAGAGGGGAGTGCTGACAGAGGGAGGGGGGCTGACAGAGGGGGAGTGCTGACAGAGAGGGGGGCTGACAGAGAGGGAGAGGCACTGACAGCGAGGGGGCGCTGACAGAGAGGGGGAGGGGGTTCTGACAGAGAGGAGGGGGGCTGACAGAGAGGGAGGGGGCCTCTGATAGAGAGGGAGGGCTGACAGAGGAGGGGATTGACAGAGAGGGGGCTGACAGAGGGGGTGGGGGGCTGACAGAGAGGGGGTGCTGACAGAGAGGGGCGGGGGGTTACAGAGAGGGGGAGTGCTGACCGAGGGGGGCTGACCGAGAGAGAGTGTGCTGACAGAGAGGGAGGGGGTGCTGACAGAGGGGGACACTGACAGAGGAGGGGGCTGACAGAGGGGGAGGGGGTGCAGACAGAGGGGGCGCTGACAGAGAGGGAGGAGGTGCTGACAGAGAGGGGGCTGACAGAGGGGGAGGGGGGTGCTGACAGAGAGGGAGGGTGGTGCTGACAGAGGGGGAGAGGGGCTGATAGAGGGCAGCATTGACAGAGGGGGAGGGGGGCTGACAGAAGGGGAGGGGGGTGCAGACAGAGGGGGGCGCTGACAAAAGGGGGAGGGGCGTTGACAGGGAGAGGGGTGCTGACAGAGGGGGAGGGGGGTGCAGACAGAGGGGGGCGCTGACAGAGGGGGAGGGGTGCTGACAGAGGGGGCAGTGACAGAGGGGGAGGGGGGCGCTGACAGAGAGGGGGGTTGACAGAGAGGGAGGGGGTGCTGACAGAGAGGGTGCTGACAGAGGGGGAGGGGGGCTGACAGAGGGCGGCATTGACAGAGGGGGAGGGGGTGCAGACAGAGGGGGCGCTGACAAAAGGGGAGGGGCGCTGACAGGGAGGGGGTGCTGACAGAGGGGGAGGGGGGTGCAGACAGAGGGGGGCGCTGACAGAGGGGGAGGGGCACTGACAGGGAGGGGGTGCTGACAGAGAGGGACGCAGACAGAGAGGAAGGGGGGCTGACAGAGAGGGAGGGGGACTCACAGAGAGGGAGCGGGTGCTGACAAAGAGGGGGGCTGACAGAGAGGACGGGGGGTGCTTACAGAGGGGGAGGGGTGCTGACAGAGACTGAGGGGGGTGCTGACAGAGAGGGGGGCTGACAGAGGGGGACATTGACAGAGGGGGAGGGGGCTGACAGAGGGGGAGTGGGTGCAGACAAAGGGGGAGAGGGTGCAGACAAAGGGGGCGCTGACAAAGGGGGGGGCGCTGACAGGGAGGGGGGTTCTGACAGAGGGGGAGGGGGGTTCTGACAGAGGGGGAGGGGGGTGCAGAGAGAGGAGGGTGCTGACAGAGGGAGGGGGGCTGACAGAGGGGGAGTGCTGACAGAGAGGGGGTCTGACAGAGAGGGAGGGGCGCTGACAGCGAGGGGGTGCTGACAGAGGGGGAGGGGGTTCTGACAGAGAGGAGGGGGCTGACAGAGAGGGAGGGGGTGCTGACAGAGAGGGAGGGGGTGCTGACAGAGAGGGAGGGGGTGCTGACAGAGAGGGAGGGGGACGCTGATAGAGAGGGAGGGCTGACAGAGAGGGGGATTGACAGAGAGGGGGCTGACAGAGGGGGTGAGGGGGCTGACAGAGAGGGGGTGCTGACAGAGAGGGGCGGGGGGTTACAGAGAGGGGGAGTGCTGACCGAGGGGGGGGCTGACCGAGAGAGAGTGTGCTGACAGAGAGGGAGGGGGTGCTGACAGAGGGGGACACTGACAGAGGAGGGGGCTGACAGAGGGGGTGCTGACAGAGAGGGAGGAGGGTTGACAGAGAGGGAGGAGGTGCTGACAGAGAGGGGGCTGACAGAGGGGGAGGGGGGTGCTGACAGAGAGGGAGGGTGGTGCTGACAGAGGGGGAGAGGGGCTGACAGAGGGCGGCATTGACAGAGGGGGAGGGGGCTGACAGAAGGGGAGGGGGGTGCAGACAGAGGGGGGCGCTGACCAAAGGGGAGGGGCATTGACAGGGAGAGGGGTGCTGACAGAGGGGGAGGGGAGTGCAGACAGAGGGGGGCGCTGACAGAGGGGGAGGGGGGCTGACAGAGGGGGAGGGGGGCTGACAAAGGGGAAGGGGGGCGCTGACAGAGAGGGGGGGTTGACAGAGAGGGAGGGGGGTGCTGACAGAGAGGGTGCTGACAGAGGGGGAGGGGGGCTGACAGAGGGCGGCATTGACAGAGGGGGAGGGGAACTGACAGAGGGGGAGGGGGTGCAGACAGAGGGGGCGCTGACAAAAGGGGAGGGGCGCTGACAGGGAGGGGGTGCTGACAGAGGGGGAGGGGGGTGCAGAGAGGGGGCGCTGACAGAGGGGGAGGGGCACTGACAGGGAGGGGGGTGCTGACTGGGAGGGGGATGCTGACAGAGGGGGAGGGGGCTGACAGAGGGGGGCAGTGACAGAGGGGAAGGGGGGATGACAGAGGGGGAGGGGGGTGCAGACAGAGGGGGGCGCTGACAGAGGGAAAGGGGGTGCAGACAGAGGGGGCACTGACAGGAAGGGGGTGCTGACAGAGGGGGATGAGGGGGCAGATGAGAGAGAGACCTCAGGAGACACAAAGCACGCCAGGCAGGGAGGCGGGACTTGCGCTGTGCCGCTGTTCCGGTCGCCATATCTGACGAAACACCGCGATCATTCACAGACCAGTCCCGCCTCCACAGGAGACCAGCTCCGCCAGGGCCAATCGCAGACGCCCATGTCGGCCGCCCGCATATGACCCCATTCGGCCAATCACAGGGCGCTCGTTGCCCAACACTAAGCACTATGAATGTGAAACATTTAAAACAGGAAATGTCGGTGTTCTGTAGATTCAGTTCAGTCCGCCCCTGCAAGTGCCGCTACATCAAGCCGGCCGCCGGGGGCTCCATTTGTTCGGGAGGCGGCCGCGGGAAGAAGGGTCGGGGGGCTTGGCTTTTTCTCGTGCGGGGGGCCACTTTTTTGCCACCCCCCAGGCCAAAATACAGCACTAGAGAAGACAGCAGAGGGCCTGAGCCAGAGGTGGTGTTCCACATAGTACCTGCTGAAAAAAAGCACTGATTGCAGGTATGGCATCTGTGTCACATTGGTTGCTACAGGTGTTATAGGCTTTAAAGCTTTTGTTTTTAGGCAGGTGTAATCAAATTTCTCCACTGCAGGTGGTGCTCATCTGCAACGGCTTTGTAGCTTGAGAGGAAGTCAAGAGGAACACAGTTGCTCTATGGTTTCCTGGGTCACTGAGGAAGCAATCTGGTTGGATGCTGTCGCCCCATGTGACTCTGGCAGCCATCTTGTTTCAGAGTCTATTTAAAGTGTTTGTAAAGGCAAAAGGTTTTTTGCGTGAAGGTAACAAAAATCTTCTGTGTGCAGCAGGCACCCCAGCCCCCCTAATACTTACCTGAGCCCCCTCTTGATCCAGCCATATCCACAAGAGCCTTGGCTTTCCGGGGGCTCGTACTCCTGATTGGCTTTTGGCAGCAGCGGTGGCCATTGGCTGTCAATCACAGTCAGTAAGCCAATCAGAAGGCGGAGAGGGAGCGGAAAGGGCTGAGCCATGGCTGTGTGTGAATGGAGGGGCCAGGAGCACCAGCGTGGGACCAGAGAAGAGGAGGATCGGGGCTGCTCTGTGCAAAACCACTGCACAGAGCAGGTAAGTATGACATGTTTTTTTTTTTTAAATAAGACTTTAAAACCGCTTTGAGGCCCTGGCTCCAAGGCTTGGAGTGCTTTTGCAAGTTGTTAGAGTAGGGACAGGTACCCCGCTTGTTAGGGACAGCAGTAGCGGTAGGGAGAGATTCCTGACAAGGCGGGAAAGTGTAGGGTCGCAACAGCCTTCACACTGGGTTTGGTGTAAACTGTTGCTGTTCTGTTTCAATACAAGTTTTCCATTGCACCTGACTGTGTGAATTATTGCTGCCGCACCACAATGCACCCCACCTACAGGTTTTATTTTAGAGCTGCATCTCAGCACCACAAACCAAAAAAACACTACTTATTTCATTTGTATTATTCAAAGCAAACTCACCCATCCATGTCTCCATGCTTCATTTTGTTGAGAAATGACTTTGAAAAATACTCCCTAGCCTTTCTGGCTATGGCCATCTTGAGTAAAGCATTTGCTTCCTGGAATCAGGGTTTCCAACCTCCCGCAGCATTTTTTTACTGACAAAACATGGGAAATTTACTGGCGGAGCACAGTTTTTACTGTCAACCTGAGAAATGACATGAAAACTAACACAGTGACAATTTGAACAGTATAAACATGATATGGAAACACTGACAATACCCATAACAAAATAATTTGCTTGATTTACACTTAAAAAGTCACAGCATGAAATTATCAGCCCCTGACATTTACTGGCAGGGGGAGCGCTGACAGAGAGGGGGGTGCTGACAGAGAGGAAGGGGTGCACTGATTTTTACAAACTGTCAGTAAATTTACTGGCGGTTGGCAACCTTGCCTGGAATCCATCTGTCCTTAGCTCAAGCATGAAGGCAGGAGGGTATACTTAGCTGAGAAAACCCCTCCAGAAGATTGCCATCATTTGCCAAAGCCTGGAAACTGAAGAAATGTAGGACAAAAAAAGTTTAACACAAGTAAATATGATATTACCTTCCTATCTATTAACTAATGTTAGCAGCATAGGTTTAAAAATAGTCAATGTTGATTGAGTGAAGAGAGTGAAGTTCTGCTTTATGTTGAGCTCTCGGTAACTTTACATGTCTGCATAAATACATTTCTCACATGTCACAATATACAGCAACAGTATATAAAAAAAGTTTTTATCATTAAAAAAAATCCTTCAGCTTCAAGTCAAGTGACTTTGCCTAGGATGAGGGGATGCCAACAGTCTGCTGCAGGAAGGAGTAATGGCGCGTACACACGATCGCTTTTAATGACGAGAAAAATTAAAAAAATTTAAATGGCCAATAAAAATGATCGTGTGTGCGCTTTCCAGCATTTTTCCAGACGAGAAAAACGCAGAGAATCACGACGAGAAAAATTGGAACATGCTCTTATTTTTCACGTCGTTTTTTACATCGTTGTTTTTCTCGTCACGAAAAATGGCCGTGTGTAGGCTTTAACGGCGTGAAAAAAAATGCGCATGCTCAGAATCAAGTATGAGACGGGAGCGCTCGTTCTGGTAAAACTAGCGTTCGTAATGGAGATAGCGCATTCCTCACGCTGTAACGGACTGAAAAGCACGAGGCTGAAAAGCGCGAATCGCCGCTCAACAAACTTTACTAACATGATGGGTGGCGCCATCCGAATGGAACTTCCCCTTTATAGTGCCGTCGTACGTGTTGAACGTCACCGCGCTTTACTCGAACATTTTTTTCCACGATAGTGTGTAGGCAAGGCAGGCTAAGAAAAATGCCGTTTTTTTCAATGACATTAAAAACGATCGTGTGTACGCGGCATAAGAATTTATCTAAAGCCCAACTGTCAGCAACTAAAGAAAATGATCCCTTTCAGTGGGACTGTGCCTTCATTGCAAGGTTTAATAATTGTTCATTTTTTGTTTCTCCTCTCCCGTAAACAAAACCAGCAGTTAACCCTTGTAATATGGATGTGGCCCCACGATAATTTTTTTAGTTGCCCGAAGCTGGGCTTCAAAGCCCATTAATACCAGTGCATTGCAGTAATGGAAGCATTATTATGTGCGTTGGTGCACTGCAGTGCCATTTTTTGGTAATGCCCTCCCAATATACCCACATGTGTTGCCATGCACAATACCCTCTGAATTGCACCCACTGTAAAAAAAATCCTGCCTTTCTTGCGTGTGTTTCAGCCTTTTAAATCTGAATGGGTTGTTTAAAGCAGTGTGCAACAACATGATTCAAAACAATACAATGTAAGCATTGCAGAGCACTGTATTGTGGTTTCAATAGGCCCTGAGGCCTCATTCACATGGTCATAAAAAAAAGCATAGTTACAGCCATTATTATTATTTACAGATCTGAACACAGCTGCATTGTTTTCAATGCAAACATTCACACAGGGGCATAAACATACACCAAGTTCAGATTCATAACTAAAAACTCAAATAATCGCCATCTGAGGACATAAAGAACATGACAATTTTTACTCATTAAAAACGGATCTATTTAGTGATCATTTACACAGGAACTTTTGATCCTTGCCTAATAATCAGTAACATTTTATGGCCATGTGAATGGAGCCAGTCTCCTCTTTCTCAGTGATCACTGCAACTTTGTAACTTTGCAAATGTACATTGTAGCTTTTGCAGTTCTGTTTAACCTCTTCCTAGTATCTTCTCACACCCTCCAATTTGCATTTTATAAAGGCATATATGTGTCCGGGCCCCCATGCAGGACACCGGATGTGTGAATTCCAATGGGGGGGGGGGGGTTTGAAGCACGTGATAAGAGGCAGAGGCTCTAATAGGCTTAGAAATAGGGGGGGGAGTCAGGGCACAGAGCACTGCGAACTTAGCCCACCCAGTTGTGTGACTATTTTCACACTGAATCTCCTCCCCACCAATCAGGAAGCGGGTCTGAGACCCCATTCCCAATTGGTCCGAAAGGAGAAGCGTTTTGATTACCCGCCGAGGAAGAGGGAGGAGCCGGAAGCCATGGTGATGACTGTGGAGAAGAGCAGGGGAAGGGGAAGCCGGCCATGATGCCCGCCTCCTGTGATGGCCACCATAGATGGGGACCGGGGGGTGGGTGTGGGTGCACTGTTTGCCGCCCCCCCCCCAAAAAAAATTACCACCAGCTGCCACTGGACCAACAAATCTGAACTTAGTACTTACCCTTGACAGCATGCATGAAAATAACAGAAATGACGTCAGCCAGTCCTTCACCAGCAGCAAAGTGTGCAAAAGGAAGAGAATACAAAAGATTGTGGCAGTGAATTACAGGGGCAATAAATATTATTGTGTCAAATGTTTTGTGAATCCTTAGGAATTGTCTGAATTTTGGCACAAAATGTGATAAGATCTTCCAAGTCATATAATAATTAAATACATTCCCGGTATTTAACCAGTGGCAAAGAAACCATTCTAGATTACCATTTGATCAGCAAAGATGTTTATGGCAAAGTCAAAGATGTGTGCCATCATGCAATCAGTGTAGGACAATTTCTTTCCTGCAACCATGGGAGCCACACTTGCCAGGTAAGATAGTGATATTTGCTAGAGGCTATTCTAGCTGGTGATAATTGCAAGTTAAATCCGGCAGGCTGGTTGTATCCAAATTGATTGATCAATCAACTTGGTAGATTCAGCCTGCCCTACATGGTTCGAATCTCAGCCGGTTCCTGCTGACCTGGCCAAGATTCAAACCATCTATGGCTGGCCTAAAGGCTCATACACACAATTAGAATATCGGACGATTGATTGTTTGTTTTTTTGCATGCTAGTCTCATATTGAAAACAAAGAGGTTACTAAAGTTACGTATATTCTCATTACTGTAGATAGAATACAACTTTGAAAGTGATGTAGTGTATTGTATTGTATTGTCATGTATTCTTTTGTTTCCAATCATACGTGGTCTTGGTCACCATACTTATTACACGAAAATCGTTTGTTCTGTTATTTTACGAGCAATATTTTCGGGCTTGTCCCTTCGGATATTTTTGCATGAACTGTTGTGATCGGTTCTTGAAAGCTGTGTACTAATGAATAGATTATCTGACGATCGCTCCAAATGCATTTTTTTCATCCAATTTTCTCATCGTGTGTACTAGGCATAAGTCAGGTGCTTCAAAAAGTAAAAAGTTCCAATCAGTTCAGGTGTGACCTGCCCTGCTGTATAAAAGCACACAATTTGTGAAACCCGCTCTTCACTGAATAGATCAATAAACATTTCTGAGGATCAATAAAATGTCAATAAAAGTAAACAAGTCAATAATGATATGGGCAGTGGCGGCTGGTGTTTTTTTTTTTTTTGCAGGGGGGCAGCAAACAATGCACCTACAGCCCCCCCAGGTCACCACCCCCGCACTTACCCCATCTATGGTGCGGACAGCAATTCCCTCTGGGCGACAGGCCTCAACTTCCCCTGCGTCTCCTCTGCATCACGGCAGCCCTGCATCTCCTCCTAGGCCAATAGGATTGCTTCTCATTTCGGCCAATCAGGAAATGGGTCTGAAGACCTGCTTCTTGATTGGCCAGGAGGAGAATCAGTGTGACTATAGCAAATATTCATTCGCTATTGTCACACAACTGGGTGGGCTTGGGGTGCAGTGCTCTGTGCCCTGAACCCACCCTTTTTTGAAGCCTATTAGAGTCTCTGGCTCTGATCACGTGCTTCAAAAAAAAAAAAAAAGCCCCATTGGAATCCATGCATCCGGCCCCCATGTAGATTAGAGGCCCCTGCACCCTGCATTACGGGCCGCCACTGGATATGGGGGTTGCCACTTATGAGCCTTTTCTGAACATACTAGTTGCCTGGCTACTATGGAAACACGGTCTTCAAAACATTCTGAGTTATTAATCGGGAGCAAATATGCAGATTAGGAAAGTCAAATGTCCTTATCTACATTAGCTGATCTGGGTTAGTGTATTCAGCATCACTGATTACACAATGTGATATTTACATAGTAGCCTTGAGCAGTGACAGTGGCCAATGGGACCGCCGTATGCTGGTACACATGTAAGAATTGCATGTCATTAATTATGGCCAAATATATGGCTCTGGGTGCACTTGCATCCTGTGGGGGAGATTAAGCCCATTCACACAGGGGCAACACGACTTCCAGCGCGATTTTATGAGGCAACTCAGACACGACCTGAGTATGAATCACAGCCAGGGCCGATCCTAGATATGGTGCGAGGGGTGCAGTTCACCCAGGCGCCACAGACGTGGGGGCGCTCAAGCGCCAGAGTGCTCCCCTCCCTCCTCCTCCTTCTTGCTGGTATTCAGAGGTCGCTCACCGCTGCTATTTCATCCCGCCCAAGCCCATCCCCCATCCATCCTCCTGTCAGAGGAGATCGGAGCGGGTGCCCTGGGCGGAGAGTATGAGGGGGCGGATTTCTCCCCCTCCCTCTGTGCATAATATGAGAGCCTCGCATTGCCACGGCCACCCAATCTGCTCCCTCCCCCTGCATCCTCATTGGCAGGGAGGAGAGCGACTTCAGGAAGGGCTCCACCAGAAAGGGGGGGGGGGGACAAACCTCCCTCTATGTCAGTAACCTGAGAAATCAGTCTGTAGATTCTGAGATGACTGGTGGCTGCAGCTCTGTAAAGTGTCTGTGACAGTGACACTTACACAGCCCAGCGAACACACCCCCCCCCCCCTCCTCCTCACTGACGGGAGATCAGTGAGGAATACAGCTCCTCCCACCTCTGCTCCTCCAGTGACTTCCCGTCTCCGGCGTACAGCTGTATCTGGAGAAGGATGTGTGGGCGGGAAATATGAAAACAGCAGCTGCAGATTCCTCTGTGAGACTGAAGGATTTCTGCTTCCAGCCTGGAAATGTGAGTGAGTGTGGAGGGGAGCGCAGTGGAGGAACTATTTTCTTATTTTCGGGGCACATGAACATCATGCCGCCCCACTATTCTATTAGTCCCGGCTGGCGGAGTGATATTGCAATTCTCCGTTCGGCTCCCGGCTGCAATCCTAGCAAGATGTGAAGAAGTTGAGGGCTGACAGAGAAGAGCAGGAGGACAGTGTGGCTGCACTGGACACAGTGAGTGGGGATTAGAGGATAGAATACTCACTGTGTCCTATTATGTATTTCACAGCACAGCAGGTTATCAGCATTTCAATTATCACACAGGTAGCAGTAGCACTGTAAGCAGGTGCTCTATCATGTCTCTATGTCACATTGCTTTTGGAGGCTGACTTTGTTATGGCTGTTAACTTATGGCTGTACTTACTGTATGTAACAACCATAACAAAGTCAGCACCCAAAATCAATGTGACATAGAGACATGATAGAGACATGATAGAGACATGATAGAGACATGATAGAGACATGATAGAGACATGATAGAGACATGATAGAGCTCCTGCTTACAGTGCTGCCTGTGTGATAATTGTAATGCTGATGATAATAAGAAACAGTGTAATGCTAATTTACACTTCATTTTAACTGCTTCCCGTCCAGCGATGTATCAGTACGTCGCTGGATTGGAAGGGTGATATCTCGGTCATCACTACAGCAATGATCAAGATATCATTTTTTAACACCAGGAATTCTGCACAAAGTAAAAGTAGTCCTAGTGGCTAAGAAGCCCCTGTATTACTTTTACAGGCAGTGGAAGGGGGTTCCACCACCACCACCTTTACTGCTAGATGTGACCAGTAGCATCTGGTTACTGGGACACAGTGAGAGGGATGGATGTCATTCCGCCCACCGTGTGATGTCAGAAACTGGAAGTGATGAGGATTTTATCACTTTCTGTTTCGGGCTCATTTAATGACACCATTACCGGCTTGAACAAGTATCTGATCAAACTGATCTCGGTTTGATCTTATGCTTTGGAGGCCAGAGGACAGATATGGGGTCTAAAAGACCCCAGATCCCTCCATAAAGAGGACATGTCATGGCCCATGCTATCACAAGGGATGTTGTTCATCTCTTGTGAAAGCAAAAATGAAAAAAAAAAAATTTAAGATACAGTGTAAGATTTGTTTTTCTGTGTAATAAAATAAATAAAATACAATTTAAAAGAAATTTAAACTGCCCCAACTCCTTCATGCTTATTAATTGCAAAGACATTCACTAACTTTCACTTAGGCTGGTAATATACAGTACAAATTTCTTTCCAGCAACCACAGATTGCAGGAAAGAAACTTGCATGATTCCCCCATGCAGTCTCTGACCATCTCCTGTAATATGTCTGCAGTCTCTGACCATCTCCTGTAATATGTCTGCAGTCTCTGACCATCTCCTGTAGTATGTTTGCAGTCTCTGACCATCTCCTGTACTATATCTGCAGTCTCTGACCATCTCCTGTAATATGTCTGCAGTCTCTGACTGTCTCCTGTAATATGTCTGCAGTCTCTGACTGTCTCCTGTATTATATCTGCAGTCTCTGACCGTCTCCTGTATTATATCTGCAGTCTCTGACCGTCTCCTGTATTAAATCTGCAGTCTCTGACCGTCTCCTGTAATATGTCTGCACTCTCTGGCCATCTCCTGTAATATGTCTGCACTCTCTGACCATCTCCTGTAATATGTCTGCACTCTCTGACCATCTCCTGTAATATGTCTGCACTCTCTGACCATCTCCTGTAATATGTCTGCACTCTCTGACCATCTCCTGTAATATGTCTGCACTCTCTGACCATCTCCTGTAATATGTCTGCACTCTCTGACCGTCTCCTGTACTATGTCTGCACTCTCTGACCATCTCCTGTAATATGTCTGCACTCTCTGACCATCTCCTGTAATATGTCTGCACTCTCTGACCGTCTCTTGTATCATGTCTGCACTCTTTGACCATCACCTGTAATATGTCTGCACTCTCTGTCTCCTGTAATATGTCTGCACTCTCTGACCGTCTCTTGTACTATGTCTGGGGGCTCTTCCTAACAGACTCTCTAACAGAAGCCCTCTCTGTGTGCATCAGAGAGACTCCCCTCCAGGTCTCATTAGTGTACGCTCTTCCTGTATTTTCTTTATTGTTAAAGGATCATTGGAGGATCCCTGGGTAACGACGACTTCTTAGGGGAGCATCTCTGTGTTTGAGTCGTTGCCATAGAAACATGTGTAAGGGGAGGAGTTTGTAAGATAACCACGCCCACGTGGGGGCGCCAGAAATATTTCTGCACCCAGGCGCCTGTGACCCTAGGATCGGCCCTGATCACAGCAGGACCTGGAGCTACTTACAAGGCAACTCCAAGTTGCCTGCAGGACAGGAGACATTCCAGTGGCCAATCAAACAAGAATCAGCTCTGTGGGAGGGAGGGGGGAGGGAGAGGTTTGCCTGAGAAATGTATGTTATCTTCCTAGAGAGTTGCTCCTATTAAGACAGGGAGAGGCGACTCCCATTGAAATGAATGGTTACAGGTCGCCTAGGAGTCGGATTGAAGTAGTACAGGGACCTTTTTTGAAGTCGGAGCGACTGCAGTAGTGTGCATAAGGACGGCTCCATTAACTTACATTGATTTCTTCAGCCAGCGCGACCTGAGGCGACTAGGGGCGACTTGGAGTTGGATCCAAAGACGCCCCTGTGTGAATGGGCTCTTACTAAACATGGTGCACATATAATCTGGTGCAGCTGTGCATTGTAAACAATCAGATTCTAACTTCAGCTTGTTCAATTAAGCTTTGACAATCAGCCCACATTCACATTGGGCCGATTTGACATGCCAAATCGGAGCCTATTGGTGACTTCGGGGGCAATTTAAATAGACATCTGTGCATGAACCCGCACCTATGTCTGTCAAATCGACCCCAACCCCCCCTCCCCCCAAGTCCGACTGAAATGCCGGTTTGAAATCCTGCAAGTTCAGCTGAACTCGCACAATTTCAAACCCGCCTTCAGTGCGAATGAGGACTAAAGCCTCGTACAAACCATTGGATTTTCCAACGGGAATTGTGTGTTGACAGCCTGTTGGCAGAAAATCCAACCATTTGTACGCTCCATTGGACAATTGTTGTCGGATTTTCCGCCGACAAATGTTGGATGGCAAGCGTTAAAATTTTCCGCGGACAACGGTCTGTTGTCGGATTTTCTGATCGTGTGTACACAAGTCTGTAGGATAAAAGTCAAAAAGTACAAACACGCATGTTCGGAATCAATGCTCACCAAACATGACATTAGCAGAAGGTGCCCAAAGGGTGGCGCTAAAGAGCTGAAAAACCCTGTAGTATGTAACTACATTTGTGTTAGTTGGCCGACAATTGTGTGCCGTTTGCATGCAAGACAAGTTCCTGGCCAACACCCTTCGGACAAACGTCCAACGCTTTGTCTGCAGAAAATCCGATTGTGTGTACGAGGCTTAAGGCTCGGTTCACACTGCCGCGACCTAAAGTCGCACAACTTGCAGTCCGACTTTGCCAGGCGACTTCCTGGCAACTTGAGTACTACTTTGATAGAAGTATAGAATAGAAGAAAATAGAAGTCGGAGCGACTTCAGTAGCGCTTGCTGACTGTATAACTTACATATACGGCGGAGGTGAAGTGGTTAAGACAGCGCTTATTTACTAACATGGGATTTCACATGTCGTGGGATTAACATGGGATTTCACATGTCACGCGACTTGGGGTCTTACAAGTCGGATCCCAAATTGCGGCAGTGTGAACCGAGCCTAAGCTCCCCCGTTCACACCAGTGCGATTTGTCATGCGCTTTGACAGTTCCAAGTCGCGCTCCATTGTCGGCAATGGGACCGTTAAAATTGCCGCGACTCATGACGCCGCGAGTTTGAAAAAGGTTCCTACACTACTTTTTGCCATAGACTTCTTGTTGTATGAAGTCACAAGCTGCAATAAAATATCGACTGTGCAAATTGCACTGATGTGCCGCTTTGAAAGTAGCGCAATTTCAAAACCGCACCGTTGTGAATGGGGGCTAAAACCTGGAAGATGATTAGTTACAATGCACAGCTGCACCAGATTTTATGCGCACCAGCTTTAGTAAAATATATTTTTTCTCCGCTGTCAAATACACTGCAGATTTGATGCAGCTGTGTGTATAGGCCCATGGGCATCGTTAGTACTGCATTCAGATGCGTACAAAAGCCTGCTCTACATCTCTGTGAATGAGCCCATAAAGCCTCGTACACACGGTCAGACTTTTTGCCAACAAACTTCAAAATGAGCAAGTTTGAGAAAAAATCTGACCGTGTGTACGCTCCATCGAACAAACTTTTTGGGTTTTCATCAGACAAACGTTTGGTCTGCAAACGGACAAACTTTTCGCCAACAAAAGTCCGATGGAGCAAAGTCCGACCGTGTGTACAGAAATCCATCGGACTTTTGTCTGATGGACAAATAAGCATGCCCAGAACCAATGTTTAAATCAACCAACAATAGCAGAAGTTGACCAAAGGGTGTCGGAAAAGAGCAGAAAAGAACAGAAAAACCACATGATGTTGGAAAAGTTTTGGGAAAGTTTGCAGAAAAGTCCGAGCTTGTGTATGCTATGGGTGTGCCCGGCCAACTCCCTTCGGACAAAAATCCACAGAAAAGTTTGTTTGAAGTCCGACCGTGTGTACAAGGTATAAGATTCTGATAGTTCTGGTTTGATGAGCCATGCAGCTCTCCAGGCTGCTTTAGACAATGTGGTTATTTACAGAGACCGTCCACTAGAGGTCTCTAGTCCTTGCTAGCATGGAAAACCTTGAAGTATTGGCCAAGCAGCAGCGATCATAAATACCACTGAATTAGTTATGTGTGTTGGGAGAAAACTTTTAAAGCATGTATCTGTAGAGATTAAAATCCTAATCAGTTTATATTTACACAGTAAAGTTTGCTTTAATAACAATTATGAAAAGAAAGATACACCTATGGCACATAAGTAATTGTATTCAAAACAAAAACTAAGTATAAGCCTAAATTGCCAATACAGAAGTCTGAACGGATCAAGTATTTTCCTGTGTAACAATTAGGCATGGTCATATGACCACACTTCCACATGAGACGGAAAGCTCAGTTTGTTTTATGATAAATGCTTTTCTTGTTATGATACACCAAGTAACAGACAAAGCTCTGATTGTCCGAAAATTGTTTTGCTAAGCAACAAACATTCATTTGCTTGTAACACTGGCAACTGCACTTGGCAGCTAAGGGGTCATTACCAAAGTCGCAACCCATCACTCTCAATTATACTTTCTGGCATTGTAATGGAGGCCGCATTGTGAATTGAAAAGCCACATTGAAATGATGATACCAAATAAATAATTATAGAGATCATAGGTTTGTGTTCAGTTAAAGCACATTTTTTTCTTTAATAAAATTTACTACCGAGAAGATATTTTTGAGAATAGTCCTGATAGCTCATTCATTTGAAATATCAGGCTAATTGTATCTACAAGAATTTAAAGCAATATTAACCTGAAAAGTAAACATGTATTTATTATCATAGCTCCAACACATATGCGTTTGACATATTTACCGGCCTCTTCCCAGCTCTCCATCTTGAAACAATGGGAGAAAGGGGGAGCAAGGGAGCACATGGGGTACCCGAGCAACAGAAGGAAGAGAAACAGGGAAATGAAGGGTGGCGGGGTGGCATAAATTACTACCAATCCCCTATATTTTCCTCCTATGGCAGCTGAATGTTGACAAAAGGGAGAGGAGGAGAAGCCTACTTTCAGCTGCTGCAGGAGGAAAATACAGATCGGTTCCACTAAATTCCACCCTCGCCACCTCTCCTGTCCAGGTTCTGAGGGTCAGCAAGGAAGGATTAAGGTTTACCTGTCACCTGCCCACCATTGACAGGTTGCCAACCCCAGAATTAGGGTGTGCCCAGGCACACCCCTTGCACATGCCTATGTGTATTATATTGCAGCTTACTAATTCTTAGATGTGATGGCTGCATTCGTTTCCAGTCTTTCTTCTATTTTCATCTGGTAATCTGGCCAATACATCTGTTTTTTTTCAAAAGAAAAGCTCTCTTGCAGTTACATGGATGAGACAAACCATTTAGCACTGGCAGGCGTGCTTTAAATGATTGGCTTTGATATATTTATGTGAAATCTTTATCCCAAAAGAAAATATTGGGGGGAATTTACTAAGAGTGGAGAGTACAAAATCTGGTGCAGCTCTGCATAGAAACCAATCAGCTTCCAGGTTTTATTGTCAAAGTTTGATTGAACAAGCTAAAGTTAGAAGCTGATTGGCTACCATGCACATCTGCACCAGATTCTGATTGCTCCAGTTTTAGAAAATCAACCCCACAGTTTTTTTAACATGTAAACTTATATGAGCTTTTAATAATTGGGTTCGGATATAGTCATGTGAAAAAGTAAGAACACTCCATGGAAATTGTTGACTTAACATAACATATTTGAACAGGTAAACATTATCTTGATTTGAATAATGACTACAGATAAAAGGTGATATACTTGAAAAATTACATATAAAACTGACATGGTGCATTTATTTTCATAAACCTAATTAGCAAAAATGCTGATTTGGAAAATAAAGTATGCCCCCCACATTTACCACCATTTCAAACCCATGACATTTCAATCCAGTGTTTCAGATTGGATGCCAGGGATCAGATCCTCCTTAGTAGGGATGAGCTCGGTGTTCGAGTCGAACATACGTTCGACTCGAACATCGGCTGTTCGATCGTTCGCCGAACAACGAACGATTTGGGCCGTTCGCGCCTAATTCGCGGCCCACAATGCACTACGCCATCGCAGTGTCATCCAGGCGCTGTGATTGGCCAAGCATGCACTGTGACCCCGCATGCTTGGCCAATCACAGCGCCGGCAGCGAGGAGAGCAATGATTGGCCACAGGCAGGATGCCTGTGGCCAATTATTGCTGAGGGTGTTTAGTACACGCCCCACACTATAAAAGGCCGCCAGCACGGCGGCCTAGTGTAGTGTGTTCCGGAGCAGGGAAAGAGAAGCATAGGCAGGGACAGTGACATTTTTTTTTCTTGCTTAACCTGGATTCCTTTAGTTTAGGGAAAGAGAAGGATAGGTAGGGAGAGTGTCAGTCTGTTTTACTGTGCTAAACCTTGTTTGTAGGGACAGGGAAGGACAGTGAGGGAAATTCTCATTGTGCTATACTGTGCTAAAGCATTCATCATCAACCATCTTTAAAAAAACATTTTTTATAGGGACAGAAAACTATAGGTAGGGAGAGTGTCAGTGTGTTTTACTGTACTAATCCTTGTTTGTAGGGACAGGGAAGGACAGTGAGGGAAATTCTCATTGTGCTATACTGTGCTAAAGCATTCATCATCAACCATCTTTAAAAAAACATTTTTTATAGGGACAGAAAACTATAGGTAGGGAGAGTGTCAGTGTGTTTTACTGTGCTAAACCTTGTTTGTAGGGACAGGGAAGGACAGTGAGGGAAATTCTCATTGTGCTATACTGTGCTAAAGCATTCATCATCAACCATCTTTAAAAAAACATTTTTTATAGGGACAGAAAACTATAGGTAGGGAGAGTGTCAGTGTGTTTTACTGTGCTAATCCTTGTTTGTAGGGACAGGGAAGGACAGTGAGGGAAATTCTCATTGTGCTATACTGTGCTAAAGCATTCATCATCAACCATCTTTAAAAAAACATTTTTTATAGGGACAGAAAACTATAGGTAGGGAGAGTGTCAGTGTGTTTTACTGTGCTAATCCTTGTTTGTAGGGACAGGGAAGGACAGTGAGGGAAATTCTCATTGTGCTATACTGTGCTAAAGCATTCCTCATCAACCATCTTTGAAATCCTTGTTTTTTGGACAGTCAGGGAAATTGTCATTGTGCTATTCTGTGCGAAAGCAATCATCCTCAACCATATTTAGAAATCCTTAAGTAAAGGGACAGAGAAGGACACCTGAAGATAGCCCTTATTGCTTTTTTCCCATCTCCCTGCAGGCCATCCATTAGAATGTATGGAAGGCAAACAAGGAGAGGCAGACAGTCAGGAGGCAATAAAAGAGGGCAAGCAGGCTCTGTGTCTGGGGGCAACAGTGCTGGTCGTGGACGCGGTGCATTGTCATCAGCACATGGCCATGGGACACGCTTGTCCTTCTTTTCGGCAGCTGGACATGTTGAGCCACATCATGCCGAAGACTTGGTAGAGTGGATGACCAAGCCCTCCTCCTCCTCCTCATCCTCTCTCACCCAGGCTCAGGGTACTGGCAAAGCAGCTGCCAAAGCGTTCTCTTCCCTGGTATCAATGTCAGACTCATCATCAGTCACTCCTTCCCTAGACCCACCATGTCCTCCTCCTGAGGAGTCCCCCGAACTGTTTGAGCACAGTGTTGGGTACATGCTCCAGGAGGATGCCCAGCGTTTCGAAGGGTCTGATGATGAAACCCAGCTAGAGGAAGGCAGTAGCGTGAGAGCAGACAGAGGGGATGCTCAAGAAGGACACCAATCTGGCAGTCATGTTCCAGCAGCTGCAGCATACTGCCAGATTGGCTCCAGTGATGAGGAGGGAGGGGATGATGAGGTCACTGACTCCACGTGGGTGCCTAATAGGAGAGAGGAGGAGGAGGAGGATGAGGAGGAGGCACATCTCCAACGAGGCAGGATGCCCTTTGGTGGCCAGCGTAAGGGCAGTACACCGACGGAATCACACCGCAGAGCTCCGCCTGTGCAGGGCGCTGCCTCTGCCCGTCATTCAAAAAGTTCTTTGGTGTGGGCCTTTTTTGAGGCTAGTGCATCAGATCGCACAGCTGCTGTTTGCAACATATGTCTCAAGCGTATATCGCGTGGCCAAAACATCAGCCGCTTGGGTACCACATGCCTGACCAGACATATGTTGACCTGCCATGCAGCTCGTTGGCAAGCCTACCTCAAAGACCCACACCAAAGAACAAAGCGGACCTCTCCTTGCACCGCATCAGCTGGGATCTCCAACCCCACTATAACTTCAGTCCTCTCTGAAACATGCACTGAGAGGAATGAAGGTGTAGAATTAGGTGTGTCACAGCCAAGTACTTGCGGCCACTCTGCTAGCAGTACACCGACGTCCGATTCTAGCAGGCAAATTTCCCTGCCCCAGCTGCTGGACCGTCGAAAGAAGTTCACTCCCAGCCATCCACATGCCCAGCGGTTGAATGCTAGCTTGGCTAAATTGCTAGCGCTTCAACTGCTGCCTTTTCAGTTGGTAGACTCGGCCCCCTTCCATGAGTTTGTGCAATGTGCGGTTCCTCAGTGGCAGGTTCCCAAACGCCACTTTTTCTCACGGAAGGCTATTCCGGCTCTCTACCGGCATGTGGAAGGCAATGTCTTGGCCTCGCTGGACAGGGCGGTCAGCGGTAAGGTGCATATTACCGCTGACTCATGGTCCAGCAGGCATGGACAGGGACGTTACCTTTCTTTCACGGCCCATTGGGTCACTCTTTTGGCAGCTGGGAAGGATGCAGGACAAGGTGCAGTAGTGTTGGAGGTTGTTCCACCGCCACGCCTCCAAAATGCTACTACTGGTTGTGACACACCTCTCTCCTCCACCCCCTCCTCTTCTTCTTCCTCCATGGCCTCTTCCTGTGCTTTGTCCTCTGAACCAGCGGTGCTCCGTAGCCGTTCAAGGGGCTACGCAAGTACGCAGGCAAAAAGATGCCATGCCGTGCTTGCGCTGGTGTGTTTGGGGGACAGAAGCCACACTGGGGCAGAGGTCCTGTCTGCTCTGCAGGGCCAGGCCGAGAGGTGGTTGACGCCACGCCAGCTTAAGCCAGGAATGGTGGTTTGCGACAATGGCACCAACCTCCTCTCCGCCCTCCGACAGGGACAACTGACCCATGTGCCCTGTGTGGCTCACGTCCTTAACCTGGTGGTGCAGCGGTTCTTGGGCAGGTACCCGGGCTTACAGGATGTCCTGAGGCAGGCCAGGAAAGTCTGTGTGCATTTCCGCAGATCTTATAATGCCAGTGCTCGCCTGGCTGAGCTGCAAAAGGAGTTGAACCTGCCCAAGAACCGCCTTATATGTGACATGCCCACCAGGTGGAACTCAACGTTGGCCATGCTGCAGCGGCTGCACACGCAGCAGAGGGCCATCAATGAGTACCTGTGCGACTACGGCACCAGGACAGGGTCAGGGGAGCTTGGTTTTTTTTCTCCACGCCAGTGGGGCATGATCAGGGATGCATGCACTGTCCTGGCACCATTTGAGGAGGCCACGAGGATGGTGAGCAGTGACAGTGCATGCATCAGTGACACTGTACCTCTTGTCCACCTGTTGGAGCACACGCTGCGTGGAATAATGGACAGGGCACTTGAGGCAGAACAGAGGCAGGAAGAGGAGGACTTCCTTGCCTCTCAAGGCCCCCTTTACCGAGACAGTGTTCCTTCTGTCCCACCCATCGCACAGGAAGAGGAGGAGGAGGAGGAGGAGGATTGTGTCAGCATGGAGGTGGAGGCTGGCACTCAGCATCATCAGCAGCAGTCTTTTAGGGATGATTTACAGTCCCAAGAAACCAGTGGACTTGTACGTGGCTGGGAGGAGGTGGCTGCGGATCATGTCGTCCTTAGTGACCCAGAGGACTCCGGACCGAATGCCTCAGCTAACCTACGCTGCATGGCCTCCCTGATCCTGCAAAGTCTGCGGAAGGATCCTCGTATTCTTCGGATCAAGGAGAGGGACCATTACTGGCTGGCCACTCTCCTTGATCCACGGTACAAGGGTAAGGTTGCGGACCTTATGTTACCGTCGCAGAGGGAGCAGAGGATGAGACAACTCCGGGAGGCCTTGCAGAAAGGTCTGTGCAACGCGTTCCCAGAGACTGGGAGGTTACAAACTCCTGGTCCTGGACAACGAGTTGCTGAGGCTTCGGCCAGTCAAAGAAGGAGCGGTGGGGAAGGTGGCCGTCTGACCGATGCGTTCAGACAATTCTTTAGTCCGCAGCCCCAAAGTATGATCGGTTCCAGCAACCATCGCCAGCGTCTGATAAACATGGTGCAGGAATATCTAGGGGCAAGGTCAGACTTGGACACCTTCCCCACCGAAAATCCTCTGGCTTACTGGGTCTTGAGGATGGATCACTGGCCAGAGCTTGCACAGTATGCAATTGAGCTACTGGCCTGTCCTGCATCCAGCGTTCTTTCGGAACGCACATTCAGTGCTGCTGGAGGATTTGTCACGGATCACAGGGTGCGCCTGTCCACCGACTCGGTTGATCGACTGACTTTCATCAAGATGAACCAGTCTTGGATCACCACCAGCTACCACACACCTGATGCTGATATAACAGACTAATTGATTTTAACATGTCACATCCCTTCAAGACTGATGCTGATGCTGAGTGCCTGTGCTGTTATGTTGACTGGCTATCCTCCTCCTCCGAGTCCTCAATGATACGATTGATGATGATAGCTTGGAAGATCATTTTTGTTTATGGGTGCCGCCACCAGTGGCTAAGGCCCAATTTTTCAGCCCCTGTTTAACAGGGGCGTGTAATTACAATTTTTGAAGCAATACTTTGCAACAGGGCTCATTGCTGTGCTCCAAGTACAGTATCTGTGAGGGGTTGGAGTGTTGTGCCACCAGTGCCTAAGGCCCAATTTTTCAGCCCCTGTTTAACAGGGGCGTGTCATTACAATTTTTGAAGCAATACTTTGCAACAGGGCTCATTGCTGTGCTCCAAGTACAGTATCTGTGAGGGGTTGCAGTGTTGTGCCACCAGTGCCTAAGGCCCAATTTTTCAGCCCCTGTTCAACAGGGGCATGTAATTACAATTCTTGATCTAATAATTCACAGCAGGGCCCATTGCTGCACCCACCAAGAGTAACTCTGAGGGCTTACAGTGTTGTGGCAACGCCACCACCACCACCACCACGAAAGGCCCAATTTTTCAGCCCCTGTTCAAAAGGGGCATGTAATTACAATTCTTGATCTAATAATTCACAGCAGGGCCCATTCCTGCACCCACCAAGAGTAACTCTGAGGGCTTACAGTGTTGTGGCAACACCACCACCACCACCACCACCACGAAAGGCCCAATTTTTCAGCCCCTGTTCAACAGGGGCATGCAATTACAATTCTTGATCTAATAATTCACAGCAGGGCCCATTGCTGCACCCACCAAGAGTAACTGTCAGGGCTTACAGTGTTGTGGCACCAGCACCACCATCAAAGGCCCAATTTTTACTACCACTGTTCAACAATTATATGTAATTACAATTCCTGATATAATAGTTGACAGCAGGGCGTTCCAGCACCAACCAAGAGTAACTGTGAGTGCTTACAGTGTTGTGCCAACACCAACAACTAAGGGGCCTATTTCTGCAGAGTATATACGGCAGGTCCCTACTTTCAAACATCCAACTTACAAACGACTCCTACTTGCAAACGCAAGAAGACAACAGGAAGTGAGAGGAAATCTACCCCTAGGAAGGAAAATTCTCTCCTGTAAGAATTAATATGGGAGAAAGGTGTCTCCTCTGTACTGATGCTTTATCACCAATCCTTGTTTCAAGAAAAACACCACATTTCAAAAACAGTTGTCATTGGGACGGAAAGTGAGGTGAAATGTTCTGAACAGGGGCACAGACAGCAAAACAAATGTTACAGGGGTGATAACCCTTACCTATGTTTTCCAAAAAGTTTAAAAATAGATTTTTGGGCTGGAGCTACACTTAAACAATGTACCTGTTCAAAATTACAAACACATTCTACATAAGAACAAACCTACAGTCCCTGTCTTGTATGCACCGCCTGTATACGGCTGTTCAGAGTATATAGGGCCTTTTTTATTTTGTGTGCGGTGTTCCCCTTAATATCCATACAAGACCCAAAGGGGCTGGTAATGGGCTGGGGTAGGGGGGGGGGGGGGTCATGGGGTAGCTATGCCATTTTTCTTAAAGATTTTCATCCATATTACCGGGACCAGACATTACATTAAAGCCGCAAGCAGTTTTAAATGGCTTTTTTTTCCTTTAGAAGTGTCATTTTGTGCAGGGACAGTTCTAAACACGGGAAACACGTGGCACTTCACAGGCATACTTTAGACACCCCCCAGGTACGATATTTAAAGGAATATTTGACTTTTTTTTTTTCACTTCATGCATCATTAACCACTTAAGCCCCGGACCATTTGGTAGCTAGAGGACCAGAGGTGAATTCAGAATTTTGCACTGCGCTGCTTTAACTGTAAATTGTGCGGACATGCAATGTTGTACCCAAACGAAATTTGCGTCCTTTTCTTCCCACAAATAGAGCTTTCTTTTAATGGTATTTGATTGCCTCTGCAATTTTTATTTTTTGCGATATAAACGGAAAAAGACCGAAAATTTTGAAAAAAAATGATATTTTCTACTTTTTGTTATAAGAAAAATCGAATAAACTCAATTTTAGTCATACATTTAGGCCAAAATGTATTCAGCCACATGTCTTTAGTAAAAAAAATGTCAATAAGCGTATATTTATCGGTTTGCGCAAAAGTTATAGCGTTTACAAACTAGGGTACATTTTCTGGAATTTACACAGCTTTTAATTTATGACTGCCTATCTCATTTCTTGAGGTGCTAAAATGACAGGGCAGTACAAACCCCCCCCCCCCAATGACCCCATTTTAGAAAGTAGACACCCCAAGGAAATTGCTGAGAGGCATGTTGAGCCCATTGAATATTTTTTTTTTTTGTCCCAAGTGATTGAATAATGACAAAAAAAAAATACAAAAAGTTGTCACTAAATGATATATTGCTCACACATGCCATGGTTATATGTGGAATTGCACCCCAAAATACATTCTGCTGCTTCTCCTGAGTACGGGGATACCACATGTGTGGGACTTTTTAGGAGCCTAGCCACGTACGGGACCCCGGAAACCAAGCACCGCCTCCAGGATTTCTAAGGGCGCAAATTTTTGATTTCACTCCTCACTACCTATCACAGTTTTGAAGGCCATAAAATGCCAAAATCGCACAAAACCCCCCCAAATGACCCCATTTTGGAAAGTAGACACCCCAAGCTGTTTGCTGAGAGGCATGGTGAGTATTTTACAGCTCTCATTTGTTTTTGAAAATGAAGAAAGAACATTTTTTTTTTTTTCTTTTTTTTTTAAATTTTCAAAACTTTGTGACAAAAAGCGAGATCTGCAAAATACTCACAATACCTCTCAGCAAATAGCTTGGGGTGTCTACTTTCCAAAATGGGGTCATTTGGGGGGGTTTTGTGCCATCTGGGCATTCCATGGCCTCCGAAACTGTGATAGGCAGTGAGAAGTGAAATCAAAAATTGACACCCTTAGAAAGCCTGAAGGCGGTGCTTGGTTTTTGGGGTCCCGTACGCGGCTAGGCTCCCAAAAAGTCTCACACATGTGGTATCCCCGTACTCAGGAGAAGCAACAGAATGTATTTTGGGGTGTAATTCCACATATGCCCATGGCATGTTTGAGCAATATATCATTTAGTGACAACTTTGTGCAAAAAAAAAAAAAAAAATTATTTTTTCCGCAACTTGTGTCAACATATAAAATATTCCATGGACTCGACATGCCTCTCAGTATATAGCTTGGGGTGTCTACTTTCCAAAATGGGGTCATTTGGGGGGGTTTTGAACTGTTCTGGCATTTTATACACAACATTAGGAAGCTTACATCCACTCTTCTAACCACTTGAAGACAAAGCCCTTTTTGACACTTTTTGTTTACATGAAAACATATTTTTTTTTGCAAGAAAATTATGTTGAACCCCCAAACATTATATATATTTTTAAAGCAAAGGCCCTACAGAATAAAATGGTGGGTGTTGCATTTTTTTTTTCTACACAGTATTTGCGCAGCGATTTTTCAAACGCATTTTTTGGGGAAAAAATACACTTTTTTTAATTTTAATGCACTAAAACACACTATATTGCCCAAATGTTTGATGAAATAAAAAAGATGATCTTAGGCCGAGTACATAGATACCAAACACGACATGCTTTAAAATTTCGCACAAACGCGCATTGGCGACAAACTACATACATTTTTAAAAGCCTTTAAAAGCATTTACAGGTTACCCCGTTAGATTTACAGATGAGGTCTACTGCTAAAATTACTGTCCTCGATCTGACCTTCGCGGTGATACCTCACATGCATGGTGCAATTGCTGTTTACATATGACGCCAGACCGGCGCTTGCGTTCGCCATTGGGCAAGAGCAGGGCAGGACAGGGGTGCTTTTTTTTTTTTTTTTTTTTATTATTAATTTTGCTTTTTTATTTTATTTTTAAACTGTTGCTTCCATATTTATTTATTTTTATCACTTTTATTGTTATCTCAGGGAATGTAAATATCCCCTATGATAGCAATAGGTAATGACAAGTACTCTTTTTTGAAAAAACTGGGGTCTATTGGACCCTAGATCTTTCCTCTGCCCTCAAAGCATCTGCCCACACCAAGATCGGTGTGATAAAATGCTTTCCCAATTTCCCAATGGCGCTTTTTATATCCGGGGGGGGGGGACATTCCCTCCCACTGCTTGTAAAAGCAGTCCAGAGGCTAATTAGCCACTAGGATTGCTTTTACATGAAAGCCGGCTGCTGGCTGAAAAGAATGATACCAAGATGATACCTAAACCCGCAGGCATCATTCTGGTATAAACATTCAAAGTCCAGCAACATACCAGTACGTTGCTGGTCCTTGTTGGACATGTATTGTAATCTTTTTTTTCAGGCAGCCTGTTGGCTGAACGAAAAAAAAAGATTGATCGGTGGGTATGCCCACCATTAGAATACCGCCCTTCATCCACCCACTTCTAATGATGGGCATACATGCACCATTTATATATGCCGAAGCATGGGGGCATCTTCTCGCAAAAGTTATGCCGCGTACACATGGTCAGACTTTTCCACGGGCAAGCCTCCGTCGGAATTTCGACCGTATGTACGCGGCATTAGGAGCAAAATCGCTCCTTCGCTCCTGCTGCCCCAATGCTTCGGCATATATGCTTTTTTTTTTTAACTGTGGTGGTGAAATCACCTCCTACAGCACTGGAGTCGCAGGGATCAGGCCTGTCTCTGCGAACGCTGCAGTTATGTTTGTTGTGTTTTGTAAGTGACAGTGATCGATCGATACTGCACTTGGGTGGCCTGGGCTGGACGGAGGGGCAAAACGCAGGTGCTAGCAGGTATCTGGGCTGATCCCGCTAACACTGCGTTTTTGGGAACCCTAAACTGCTGCGGACGCTAGTATAGATCTGATCAGATCAGATATTGATCTGATCAGATACTATACCACTAAGGGGGGTGTATGCTTTACGCGTGGGTGTTAGCGTTACTGGCACTAACCTGACGCTGCCTGGGGTGTGACGCAGACCCTCTCTGACGCTAAAACCTAACTGATATCACCCGCCGGGCGATCAGGGGGTTAAACCTTTATTGGGTTATATACGGCGGGTGCCCTGACACTATAAAAAGCAAACTAACTAACCAGCGTCACCCGTAACACTTATATGATGATCACTGGTGAAAGGGTTAACTAGGGGCAATTAGGGGGTTAAAACCTTTATTAGGTAATATATGGGGGTACCTGACGCTATATAAAAACCTGACGGCGAACCTAAAAAAAAATTACTGGCTACCTATCGGCATCACCGACACTAAGACAACGATCATAAAAACGATTGCTTAGCGACAGTGGTGATAGGGGGTGAAAGGGTTACCTGGGGGGCGATCAAGGGGGTTAAACCTTTATTAGGTAATATATGGGGGTACCCGACGCTATAAAAACCTGCGGCGAACCTAAAAAAAATTACTGGCTACCGATCAGCATCACCGACGCTAAGACATCGATCAGAAAAATGATTGCTTAGTGACAGTGGTGATAGGGGGTGAAAGGGTTATCTGGGGGGTGATCAGGGGGTTAAACCTTTATTAGGGGGGTTAGGGGGCTACACTGGACCTAAGACTAAACTTTGGTGACACTTTTACAGTCACAAATGTCACTGATTGCAGTGATCACTAAATAAATGGTCACTGCAATCAGTGACACTGTGACTGGGGGCTGGGGGGGGGTTTGGGGGGTGATCTGGGGGTGTCTGGGGGGGCCTGGGGGGGTGATTTATGTGCCTATGTGTCCTGGTGTCAGTGTAGTGTTGTGTGTACTAACCTGGCATCTTCTCCTGTACGGCGCTCGGTATATGTGAGCGCCCCAGGAGAGATGACATCACTTCCTCCTTCCTGGCAGGCAGGGGAAGCTCTCTCATTCGCCGGGAGTGATCGAGAGAGGGTGGCCGGAATCGAACGGCCGTCCCCTCATGCCGGATTGCTCCCGAAGGTAAAACGACCGCTCACTGTAAAGAAGGGGGGTCCGATCGGACCCCCCAACTATACAAAGGCAATCACGTATATATACACGTGATTGTGCCTGTCGGTGCCATTCTGCCGACGTATATTTACAGTGGGCGGCCGTTAAGTGGTTAAAATGACTGCTCCCGAAAAACGACCGTTTTTAAAACTTCTTTTTGCATTGATACATGTCCCCTGGTGCAGAACCCGGGTTCCCAAACCCTTTTTAGGACAATAACATGCATAATAGTCGTTATAATTAGCACTTTAGAATTCGAACGTTCGCATCCATTGTATTTAATAGGGTTCTAATGTTCGTACGAACTTTCGGTCCGTTCGCGGGTTCTGGTGCGAACCGAACCCGGGGGTGTTCGGCTCATCACTACTCCTTAGGGAGTGTGTAGGTGGAACTGTCTTTAAAGTGGTTGTAAACCCACTTTTTAAACAAAGCCCTACAGGTAAGCCTAGATTAAGGCTTACCTGTAGGTGCAAGAAATATCTCCTTAACCTACACGGTTAAGGAGATATTTGTATGTAAATGCGGCGACGCTGACGTCACCCCATTCACAAATTCGGCTAGGTCGCAACATTCGACGACGTAGCCGAATTCGACAGCTCACGCGCGCATGCGCGGAGTCACGTCTTCTCCGCTCCGGCCAATCACAGCGCCGGAGCGGCGCTGTGATTGGCTGCAGCGGCGATACCCGGAAGTAACATTCCGGCTATCGCCGCAGCGATGGATGCGGCTAGAGGAGGGACACGGACGACTTTGGGGGCCCCGATCGAAGGTAAGTGGTACATAATGAGCTAGTATGCTAGTCATACTAGCTCATTATAGCTTTGTCTTGCAGGTTAGTCAAAAAAAAAAAAGGGTTTACAACCACTTTAAAGCAGAGTTCTAAGCACTTTTACAACTTGGTCTTAAAGTAAAGACCACCCCTCCACGCCTCGCTTTTGGATAACGATTTTTTTCTTTCCTACCTTTTCTGAAGTACCTTGTAAACTTCCGTCCTGGCTCGGTTGCGGCCCAGTGTGTAATTTCCTCCTGCCCTCCCCACTGCCTTTCCGGGACCTGTGTGTGTCCCAGGAGACGACAGGGCCATTAAGAAAGCGCAGCGCGACTCGCGCATGCGCAATAGGAAACCGCCTGTGAACCCTGAAGGCTCCACTACTGGTTTCCCTTAGTTACAATGGTGGCGCCTACACCCGATCCAATGGACGGATCAGCCTCAGGGGGCCAACATCGCGGGCTCCTTGGACAGTAAGTGTCCTTATTAAAAGTCAGCAGCTACTGTTCTGTCCACCAGACTTATATTCTGATTACCTGTATCTGTGTTGTTAAAATAACATTTAAGGTTTGTAATTTACATAAGGCACCATCTAGCGTTCCCTTTCGGTACTGCTGCAGTTGTTCTGTTTATTTGATACACTGTGTGTGTAGTTAAGGAAGTTGTCAGTAAGCAGGGAATTCTGGGTAGAATCTTCACAGGAAGTGAAGCAGCCACCATTCTTTAAGAAGATACTATAGGAAGCAGGACATGTCTTTCTCAATCTATCGCCATCACCCTTTAGAGAACTTAAGAAGTACGTTTTTATTATCTCATCTTGTATTGTATATCGTTGTTTCTATAATGTATGCTGTATTGTATGCAACAGTATACTTATTGAGGTCTATTTCTGTTATTTTGTAGCTTCACCTGGCTTGTTCTAATAAAACTGAGATAAAAGAAATATGGTATCTGAAGTTTTTGGGACAAGAAGGTTTAGCTATATGTCCTTGAGACAGAACAGCTACAGTGTTTGTAGCTGCTGACTTAAAAAAAAAAAAAAAAATGCTTTAAACCTCAGATATCTACGGTCTGGTGTTTTACCTGCCATTGACATGTGTAGTGTCATCATGCCAAGATCAATAAAGGTCTCTAAGGCCCTCAGAAATAAAGTTGTGGATGCATATGTGCCTGGCATTGAATTTAAAAGGTTGTCAAATAATATTAAAGAAGAAGTTTGGGGTGTGTAAAAAAAAAAAAAAACATACATACTCACCCCCTGTCCACTTCCAGCTCTAAGCCCAAGAACTTTCCACTAATCTCTCAGTTCTCAGTTAGCTCTGAGCAGAGAGCGGTGACTATTAGTCACCGCTCTCTGCTCTGCCCCTCCAGTGCTCACTGGAATGCTGAGCTGTGGGGGGGGGGCGGTAAACAGTCATCTTAGGCTCGCTGAGAGCCTGAGACGGGTGTCAGTCCTGGTACCTGGTGGATCCAGACTCCCATTGTCAGGATGATGCGGTGCCTGGACTGATTTTTGTGACATCAGCAGAGAGCGGACTGAAGTCCGCTCTCTGCTGAAAACGGGTCACAGGAGTGCAAAACAAATTGCACTCCTGTAATCCACAGGAGAAGTCACGCCAAATGAACTTCTCCTTTAAGCTTTGACAAAAAAAAAACCTGCTCCAGATTTTGCACTCTCCAGTTTTAGTAAATCTCCCCCACAGTTTGCCATTTAACAAGCAGGTAACAACCAGGCAAAGACCAGGCCTTTTGTAAAAATGTGCTAAAGACTGATTAACTAAATGTTGAGTTGCCTGGTCACAGTAACAGTAGACATTTTTGCCTCAAACGGAAAACAGTATATCAGGAGAAGAACCTCATAACAACTGTGAAGCATGGTGCCGGAAATGTTATGGATTGGGGTTGCTTTTCTCTTTTTGTGTCTTGGCAGCTTGCAGCCATGCAAAGTGTATTTGATGACAATGTGAGGCGATCTGTTCAAAAGTTAAAGCTTAATTGGAAATTCGTTTTTCAGCACAATACTGATTGAAGCATACAAACAAATCATGTTTGCCTGTTCAAATATGCAGAAAAAGTCAACAATTACCATGGGGCGTACTTATTTTTTTGCCAAGAATTTCTGGACAGTCTCACAGTGGCTTTGTCCTCACTTAGACTAAGCTTTACCTCATTAAAGGAGTTGTAAAGTCAGGTTTTTTATCTTAATGCATTCTAAAACGCCTTCTGTGTGCTACAGCCCCCCCTAACACTTACCTGAGCCCCATCTCTCTCCAGCGATGTCCACGAGTGTCTCAGTCATCCGAGACTCTCCCACCTGATTGGCTGAGACACAGCAACAGCGCCATTGGCTTCCGCTGCTGTCCATCAAAGTCAGTCAGCCAATCAGGAAAGAGAGGGGCGGGGCCGTGGCTGCAGCTCCATGTCTGAATGGAGACAGGGAGCTGTGACTCAGTCCGGGCGCCCCCCATAGAAAGCTGTTTGCTGTGGGGACACTCGACAGGAGGGAGGGGCCAGGAGCACAGAAGAGGCACCATAGAAGAGAAGGATCTGGGACACTCTAGGCTAATCCACTGCAACAGAGCAGGTAAGTATAACATGTTTGTTACTTTTGTTGAAAAAAAAACAAGAATTTACAATCACTTTAATATACAATGCAGGAGTGCAAGAGGTCAGTTTCTATATTTATAATCCTTTTTGAAACAGACAGTGTTCAAATCTAGTTTATAGCTGATAATGAAGAACTGCGAACACAATGGAGAGAGGGTTAATTATTTTTAACATTACTCCACAGTCCTCATCCTAAATATTACAAAGCAGGGAGAGCGTGTAAGGTTTTTAAAGCAAGTAAAAAAGTACCTAAAAATATTTAAATATTTTTACTTTGCAATGTTAATGGGCATATGTAACAAATATAAAGTAGGAGTTATCCCAGTTTGGGACAAACGTTGAAATACACTTAAAGTGGATGTAAACTCGATTATATTTTTTTTTAATGAAGACTTCTACCTGGTAGAGTAGAGGATGTCAAGTTATCTGTGCCCAGTCTTGCCACAAAGAGTTAATCCAGCTCTGAGCAATCCTCTTGTCTTTTTTTACTGTAATAAAAAAACGTCACGCAGAGAAATCTTTGTCGCTACTTCCCCCACTGCTGTGACTGACATCCTATTTCCTTATCTAGCATGAGAGCAGAGTGTGTCTATGGCACCGAGTGTATAACATGCGCAGGAAGGCGTGTATATGACAGGGGGCTTTGAGCACGCTCTTCTTCTGCTGTGCGCACGCTCTCCTTCACTCTACAGGCACGAGGTTCGTCCTTGGGACGCTGCCTGGCCAAGGGGAGTGTAGAGGTTGGCAGGGAGTCGTGTGACATCACGACTCCGCCCACCGAGCGCCGGCAAGTTTTGCGGGGCTCCTACAGATGAAGCGGGTGACATTCCTAAGGTAGGGATACATGCAGGAGGCTCCTATATATGCATAGATTTATACTGGGCCATTAGTTGATGCAGGGTGAGTGGTGGATTTACATCCACTTTAAAGTTTTACTAAGTACCAGTTCTACTACATATTTTATCAAACATAGCTTTGCTCTAATAGGATTAGTACCCTAAACATTTAGCCACCTTTAGGTTTAATAAGCTAGATTTAAACAACTGCAAAAGAGCATCAAAGTATGTATAAATTCACAATAATTGAAAATTAAATAGCATGAAACAAGACAAATTTTAAGTCATTTGAACTAGACATTTTTCTTAATAGCATCTGCTTTTTGAGGAACAAAAAAAAAAAATCTATTGTCCGTCTGACTAAAATAACGCCTCAGGTTTTCTCCACACGCTAAATTCTTTTCAACTTTTTTTATCCTGTGTAATTTCTCCCCTAAATGGTACCGGTTTATCATAAAAGAAATCATGAAAAGCTTTTTAGAAAAAATTGTTAAGTAAGCTGCAGTAGCAATCATTTTGACTAACGGAATATTTTTTCAGATAATTATTTTAATTTTTCTTTTGCTCTTTCTGTTAAATTAAGGAAACTTTAATAACCAAGGATGAATATATCCTTGAAAATGAGGCACAAAGAAGAGACTTCTGGTGCAAAACAAACAGTAGTAGGTATTATTATGACTAATGTTTCGGTAGGATGGAGGACACCTTTCTAAAGGTAACACTTAAAGTGGTTCTAAAGGCAGAAGTTTTTTTTTACCTTAATTCTATGCATTAAGTTGAAAACCCTTCTGTACTGCAGCCCCCCCCCCCTCCTTTTCTTACCTGAACCCATTCCGATCCAGTGATGTGCACTTGAGCAGCAGCTCCTGCTGATGTCTCCCTTCTCATTGGGCAGATTGATAGCAGCAGGAGCCATTGACTCCTTCCCGCTGCTGTCAATTAAATGCTATGACACGAGAGTGGGGGCATGGCTGAGTCCTGCTGTGTGTGTCCATTGACACAGACAGTAGGGCTGGGGAGCGTGCACACACGGGTGCCCCCATGGAAAGCGGCTTTCCGTGGGGGCAGCCGCCAAAGAGGAGGAGCCTGGAGCGTCGGCGGGGACCCCAGAAGAAGAAGATCGGGGCTGCTCTGTGCAAAACCATTTCACAGAGCAGGTAAGTATAACATGTTTGGTATTTTTTTTTACCAACAAAATACAACCTTTAGAATCACTTTAAGCAGCTAGTAAGCAATATAAATACCAAGAGATGCAAGTACTTCCCCTAACACACCCATATAAGTGAAATAATGTCATTCCAAAATACAAAATGGTGTCAGACATTATTAAACTAGCGTTCCTTTCCTGTTCCTGTCTGTTTATTGTAGCGTTCCAATGCCCATACACATATTTCTGTATCATTTAATATTTAGGCTTTTTAAGGTTATTGAAGATTGTGTGCAGATACCACAACACACACATGTATCTACATTAATATATATACATGTAGCACTACCCCCGTAGGAGCTGCTGGTTTAAAGTTTTGGGCCTACCGTTACCTTTTCTGTTCACTGCACTCGTGTCAGGGATCCTTCTTGGAGAGCTTTTATAAATGTTCACACCAACACTTGGGATACGTTTTCTTCAAGGCTTTATTCTACCAGTTCCAACAGAGGCATAGAGGGATAGGGGAGTTTCAGGTACTTTACTTTGCGGATCACGGGCACAATCTCAGATCCAGGACAAAAACAGTTCCACGCTGGATTCAGCAACCACCGGATAGGCCTACTCTCACTGGCCTAGCAACCGGTGCGAAGCTCGCTCAAAGTCTCTGCCACAGACTTGATGAGTGCCGTTGCGTCATTCCACAACCTTCCGCCACAAGATCGTGTAACCACACTGACATTTTGCAAAAGTTCCATCAGAAGTACACAGCTCACGGTGCCAGAATCTTCCAGCCGTCCGGCAGCACCGTGAGGCAAACTGGCCAGGATGCGCCCTTCAATTGAGTCCCCAATTGTTCCGCTTCTTCCCGCAGGCAAGACCGCGTAGGACCATCCCTGGACTAGTAGGCCCCAGCAACTCCTGTGCCTACTTCTCAGTTGCAGAGCCTCGGGCCAGCAGGCCCCGAGGCCGAAAATGGCTCGCACATCCCTGAGGCCCAGAGGGCCCTCAGGTCAGGATCCAGCAACGACCCTAAGCAACGAATCCCGATAAGAGGCAGAGACCGCTCTAAGTACTCCCTCCCAGAATGCACAGCGGGTTGACCACGCCCCCTGAGCCACTTCTGGGAAAGGAATACCCAATACACCTAGCCTGCTGCATTTCCAACCCTGGCCCGTGGTGACAGTGACACCTACTATCAGGTGGAAAACGCGCAGCCCAGCTAGACTGAAACAGAGCCAGTAATTTACATAATTCTTTCTGAGCTGAACTACAGCTCAGATAACTAAATTTAACATATAGCGTCTACCCAACAGGAGTAGGGCGCTACATATATATATATATAGGAATATGAAGGTATTGGGACTTTAAGGCCTCATGCCCACGGGCGTTTTTTCAGCCGCGTTTTTGAGCGTTTTTTACAGCTTAAAAACGCCTGTCCATGTTAGTCTATAGCTTCATGCCCACCTAGGCGTTTTTGAGCTGTAAAGAGCATAGGCGTTTGTAAGCTGTAAAAAAAACCCAGGGCCAGTGCGTTCCTCAGCGTCAGAACTAGGCAGGAAAAAACGCGAGCGTCAAAAAACGCGCGAAAACGCGCACTAACGCGCACTAACGCGCAAAAAACGCGCACTAACGCGCGGTCGCGTTTTTAGCTCCGACGTTTTTTTTTTTTTTTTTTGTTTTTTTTTTTCAAAAAAAAAAAAAAAAAAAAAAAAAAAATATTTACAATAACATGGACAGGCGTTTTTAAGCTGTAAAAAACGCTCAAAAACGCAGCTGTAAAAACGCCAGTGGGCATGAGGCCTTAAGGTGCAACAACTACACAATATTCAATATAAAAAATATAATTTTATTACAAAAAAATATGAAAATTCATATGTACAAATATATATGAACCACCAAAATAAACATAATAGAGTTTCCAAAGTGCATACAAACAAAATTCTCTACATGTTTCGCCATTTTGTAGGCTTCCTCAGGAGTTTGTCATGCAAATACTGGAAACAAAGAAAGAAAAATAATAAATACATAATAATATTTACTCAAATTTCAAACTCAAAATTACAAAACAGAATATTATTAAGAAAAAAAGGATAACTGAAAACCATAACCAGCCCAATGGTTGCTCAAAAGTTCATCTCAAAATTAGATCTATTTATTCAAGGTATATGACCTTATTAGTATCAGTTGTAAGTACATTACCTGTAAATTTTGATGGTACAATCTAAAATGAAGAATGACCAGATAGCCAATGAGCTATCCCACACGGGGGCGCCCGTAAGGAGGGGATCATATGGTGTATCATAGAGGGGGAGAAATACTGGCACAAATAACCACCCGGATATTACTAGCACAGGAACAGAGGGCCATCTGGGGGAAATTACAAAGAAAAATTGAATGAAGTCAAATAACAATCTATGTATAAGAGTAAAGGCGTCTCCATCTAGTTATACGGCACATACCCCATCAGTATTTACCTGTTTATGGCTGTTGATAGTAAAAAATATTAGAATAGGCAAAAAAGGGGCAGTATCTCCAAAGTACCCTAATCAGTGTCCACTCTAAAGGAAAAAGAATTAGTGGAAATTACTATAAATATATAATAATAATCCCCTCTAGTTGGTAATCAGAATTTAAATTTTTTAGCCATATACTTGCTAGCTGATATATACCTGGTTAATCCAATTGGATAAAGTGTGTCCACATTAGGGCATCTCTGCCGAAAAACTTGTTTTACAAAACCGATCAATCAGTTTACTGAAAAAATATATAAAATATAAAAACCATTTCAGATTAAAGACCAAGTAAACCAGACAACAGGATAAAAACCAATGTTGCCCATAAAGAGATCTAGTGCCTAAGTAATTTACCTTTGACTGATATCTAAGAACGTCTTCTCCCCAGAATGTTGGTCATGCTACTGATTTGCAAGGCTGCGATCCGGACTATATACCCCCCCTCCCCCTTCCCATTGGACGCACAATGGCGCCAAATCAATGGGCGGAGCGGGCACGTCAGTTCCGACATCCGCCCATCGTCAGATCCGACCCGGAAGTGACAATTCCACCACTGAAAAACCGGAGACGTCCGCCGGAAGCGCCACCCCGCTCATCAGGAGAAAACATCCTGACGAGCTGGACGCACCATAAGACGGATCCGGAAGGGGAAAACATGCCTAAAGTATAGAAAAGGGCAGACTTCCCTTTAAAATCACGGCAGAAATGGCACATTGGATGTTAGAAAAATGGGGCCAGGATATCCGGTGGGCTTAGTCAGATGGCGCTCAGATTGTCTCCCAAAGGAGAACAAAGAGAAACGCCCTGGGCGCCCATATGATCACCAAACCCCCCCCCCCCCTATATATATATAGCCATGTCCCCGTAGGGGTTGCTGAATGTAGTGGTTCAGCCGGCATCCATCTCTCAGACACTCAGAGACATAGAACAGTCCAAAAGCTTTGTTTTTTGTTTTTTTTTTATTGAGGGGATTGTACTTGGATGGGGAATAGGAAACTATGGGATGCCCAAGAATATTCAGTGCAACTTGTTTGGGACTTCTATATCAACTCCAGTATATACACTCCAGTTTTCTCTCTAGCACAAACTTTTGCTTAGGAGCTCTTATCCTTCACTCCTCCATCACTTCACTTGCTGCAGACTGTTACTCCTCCAGACTAGCTAGCACTGCATGGTAGGTCTGACACTAATTAAGCCTCAATGAACTGCCTTTTGCGGGCAGGGACCTCGGGCCCATGTGGTGTAGAAATAGTTCAGGAGCCAACTGTCCTCTGCTTAGCTACCAATCCCAGATAGCTCTCTTCAGGCCCTGCCAGCCATCCAGGCTGCAATGACCTCTCTCCACTGTCCTTCCCACAGTTCTCTCTTCTGGTTCTGAACCCATCTCAAACTGCAATCTCCCTGTTCTCTCAGGTGTGCCTCCCCAGTCCTCCCGACTGTGCTTCACTCACCAGCCCTCCTGGCTGCTACCAGTTGTCCTCCCTGGAGTCTTAGTAGTGGTCTCTCCCACTGTCCTCTCCTTGCTCTCTCATGTGCCTCTCTTTTCTCCTCCTGGATGCACCCGAGCCCCGGCCCAAGGTCACAACCCCCCCCCCACAGACTGGGGAGCTCCCCATGGGCCCCCAACCGCCTCCACACTCTCTCACTACAGCGCTTCCACCCGACAACCCCTTCCCAGCTGGGCTGACCCTGGGTATTTCAAGGAGGCCTGCCACCCTGCCTATCCAAGTTGGGGATTGGTCATGGCTCCTCAAAATACCCCAGACAGCTCCACCTCTCCTCTCCTCCTCTCTTTCTAGCATCTTCTAGAAAGAAGAGGGAGGTGACAGTGATGCTACATGTGAGTAACCCAGCCTTGCACTGAGCCACTCCTAGCCCAGAATGAAAACAAACAGGCCTAGCCACCAGCAAGGCCTGCCTAAATTTTCCTACTCAGCTAGAAAAATCCTCACTCTAGCACCTACCTAACTAGAGGGTGCTACATATATATTATACTGTATATAATAACTGGTAACAAAAATTGATTAATTTAATATTAATTACAAATAAAAATGAATTAATTACAAATGTATTTGTAGCAGCAAATTTTGTATTAAATATTTTTTTCTAAAAGACTTGTTTCAATGACGGCTTTAAAGTAGAATGCTAAAAAAGAATTAGAATTGCACATCTTTGAACTGACTCCAATTCATGTCTTGTATAGACGAGAGAGTATTGCTTGAACAAAAAGAATAAAATAAAAACTTCATGTCAAGACAGAGTGAGATTTCACCCTAACCACTGTCAATAAATTAATATGCTTGATGAAACCCAATCATTTAAAAAATAATTAGGTAATTGACTGAGAAGATAAAAATGTCAATTTTCTATAGTGTCACACATCATGTTAAACAGTGAATTATTAACGTATTGTCTCATTTTATGTTAACAGATTCCTCTGAAACCTGACAATTTCCCTTAATTTGTGAACTGAGCTTCAGAGATAAGGTTGAAAAAGTGTTGTAAACACACAATGCATGTTGTTATTTTAACATTTGATGTGATGACTTAAGAAAAAAAAAAAAAGTGTAAAATATTCACTAAAATCGGTAATTGAAAAATATCTTTATGGCTTTCAGGGCCATCGGTTTGCCACTCGTACACACGATCGGATTTTCTGTCGAGAATTGTGTGATGACAGGCTGTTGTTGGAAAATCTGACCTTTTGTATGCTCCATCGGACAATTGTCGGATTTTCCGCCAACAAATGTTGGATAGCATGCTTTCAAATTTTCCAACAACAAATGTGTGTTGTCAAATTATCCGATCGTGTGTACAGAAGTCCTCCAGACAAAACTCCAAAGTACAAACACACATGCTCAGAAGCAATGCTAACCATAACAACATTAGCAGAAGTTGCCCAAAGGGTGGCGCTAAAGAGCTGAAAAACCAAGTCATTTTGTGTTTGTTGGCAGACAATTCTTTGGCGTTTGTATGCAAGACAAGTTCATGGCCAACGCCCTTTGGACAAAAGTCCTACGCTTTGTCCACGGAAAATTTGATCGTGTGTACCAGGCTTTAAGCCTCGTTAACACGGTTCGATTGTTGGCAGGGGATTGTCTGTTGACAGACTGTTGTCCTAAATTCTTACAGTTAGTACGCTTCTTTAGACAATTGTTTTCCAACTTTCGGCCAGCAAATGTTGGATGACAGGCTAGTACATTTTCCACGTCTGATTTTCGTATGGTCAGTACACAAATCCATCACACAAAAGTCAAAAGTACAAACACGCATGCTCGGAATCAATGCTCACCAAACACGAAATTAGCAGAAGGGGCCCAAAGGGTGGCGCTCAAGAGCTGAAATTCTTTGTAGTACGTCAATTGTGTAACGATAGTATGCAAGACAAGATCCTGGCACATACCCTTTTGACAAAAATCAGACGCTCGGTTGGCCAACAATTGTATCGTGTGTACGAGGTTTTAGGCTGGGTTCACACTAGAGCACATAGCAGCTCACAGCAGGAGTCCATTGCGTCTTTATTCACTGGTTCATGCCTGATTTAAGCCCGAATTTTGGGCTGAATTTGGACCTGAAATGGACCAAAAGACGCACAGGAGTCCTGTGCAATTCACACCGGAGCCGCTCTGGAGATGTGTGAACCGGCTACGTAGAGAGCTGGTCACAATCTCCTACTATGCGAATTGGATGCGGAGAAAACCCGCATCCAATTCGCTATAGTGTGAACCCAGCCTGAATGTTGTTTGTTATGTGCTAGTAGTCAAACTAAAATGGTTTAAGTGCTCATTCTACATTATTATATCTGCATGGTCTCAGTGTGATATCTAAAATCCATGTTTATTTCAGTGGTGTTCCAAGGCTGTAGCAGCATCATGTTGAAAATGTTAAGTGCTTACAAAAAGTCTAATTATGAGGTTACCATCAACCAATGAACAAATGTAAAGTTCCTTTGAATGAAGGCCCACATGGAGAAAAATAAGGGCTGCATAACCCAAATATTTGTACAAAAAAGAGGTTTAGCTTCCCCAGGGTTTTTTTTTTTTTTTAGCAGCAGCAGAGATGGATCAAACAAATGTAAAAACTGTTGAAAAAATATTTTTTTTATTCCAAGAATTTAAATTATACCAACATTAGTTTTAAAATATGAGCTCTGGTGAGGCGAACGTGATAACCACTACACTATCTGTATTATATATGTCCACGAAAAGAGGTGGATTGGGACTCCCGAACTTTTGGTCATATTATCTAGCTGCAAGATGGGCACAGATTGCTCAATGGCGTTTACATAACCCGAAAATCCCATGGGTAATATTTGAAAAATATTCAATACTACCCTACTCTATATCAGGATTACTATGGGGCAACAAAGTTTCCAATCATTCTTTGGAAAGGCTGAACCTCTTAGTGGCCCATTCATACCAATTATGGAAACTGCATAATAAAAAATTTACATTGACCTCTCCCACACCTCCCCTTGCTTCTTTTTTAGGCGACCCTAAGTTCCTAAAAAGCTACCAAAACACTGATGAATTTGTTTGGTGGATTAACAATAATCTAATCACCCTTAATAGATTTATTGATAATACTTCATTAACTTCGTTCTCGATATTAAAAACCAAATACGACATTCCCAATACAGAACTCAGAAGATTTTTCCAAATTAGAAACTTCTATAATTCAAATTTCCCATTGTTAGACAATACATCGCCCACATTCTATGAAAATATCTGTACTAAATACCCAAGAAGAACAGGCCTAATATCAGAGATATATCTAAACTTGATCAATAACACCAACCAGGATAAATTACCATACATGCTCAAATGGGAACAGGAATACGACTTTGTATTGCCCCTCGAGAAATGGTCTGAATGTATTGACAATCTTCTTAAATGCACTAAATCTATCACAATTAGGGAAACTGCAATTAAACTATTTACCAGGTGGTATTATACTCCAGCCAAACTCCATTCTATATTTCCCACAGTTCCCAATACCTGCTTTAGAGATTGCACCTCAATCGGCTCCTTCTCTCACATTTTTTGGGACTGTGAAAAAGCAGCCCAATTATGGAAACGACTAGAGAAATTTTCTTCTAAAATTCCAAACAAAATTATAACCCTTACCCTTCCCAATTGTCTCTTGTTCGCCCCGATTTTGGGTTTGAAAATGTTTCAATTAAGAATAGTCCATACAATTTGTGTATCCATCCACTGGCTGATAGCTTATCATTGGAAATCCCCATCGTTACCAATTTCCCAATTGAAAATTAGAATAAACAACATTTACCTTATGGAAAATTTTTTGCATACCTTGCATAATACCATGCACCTACTGGATAAAAAATGGAACCTATGGTTCAAATATTCAGACTACCTTTTAGACCCAAACTAGAATCCTCTTTTCACATCCAATTCTTTTATACACAAAAATAACCCTGCATTTCAAAATACTACTGAATCATTTATTTTCTATATTGTGAGGGGGTTAGCTCGGCAGCGGGTGTGTGTGACCCCCGGGATGGGCTCCCCAGACAAAAACAGGCCCAAAAAACGGAGGTTGTGGTTTTCAAAATCAAAAAGGTGCGGTTTATTTTCTATTTACAGTGACAAAACACAGCAAAGCAAAAGAAACATAAATAAAATAAATCCTGGTCAACTTGACCTCTGACTAAACATACAGGTTTCCTAACTAACAACTGGGATCAGCCTAGTGCTGTCCTAGTCCCTAAGTCCCTGGTTTTAAATGTCCAAGCAAATAGCCACACAGGCTTTGTCTCACCGCACAGGGGTTCACTCTCCCTAGACAGTCCACACAGGTCTGGTTCCAGGCATGAGCTAACATCTAATGAAGCTGGGAGTTTTTATAGAGGCCTTAAACGAACTGACAGGCTTCAGCTGGTCTCATCAACTCCCTGTCTGTACGACGCCCCACACTCTCCCTAGAGGTATGAGTCATCCATGAGCCCACTAGCCTTATACAACTCTCCACCTAGTTGTATAAGTCGGCGTAAAGCCTGAATCTGGGCGAAATATATCTACCCCCCTGGATGCAACCAGGTGACTTTACCTTCCTGCTGTCACATACCCCCCCTCTTGTTTTAACCTCGGGGTTGGAACACCAGCAATCAGGCATTCATGTACTCGAGACAAAGCATCCACATTCCCCATTTGAACGCCAGGGCGATGCTTTACTGTGAAGTTGAATTCCTGGAGGGCCAGGAACCACCTATTCACTCTTCTATTTGTTTCCTTGTTTTGAGCCATCCACTTTAACGGAGCGTGATCCGTAACCATGTCAAAGTGCCTACCTAGCAGGTAGTACCGAAGGGAATCTAGAGCCCACTTCACCGCTAAACACTCCTTTTCAACGGTGGCGTAATTTACCTCATGGGACTTCAACTTCCTGCTGAGGTAAATGACTGGGTGCTCTTCCCCGTTCCAGACCTGGGACAATACTGCTCCTAACCCCACATCTGACGCATCACTTTGTACGACAAAGTCTTTAGAGAAGTCGGGTGAGTACAACACTGGCTGGCTACATAAGGCTTGTTTCAAGAATTGGAATGCTGCCTCAGCCTCGGGGGTCCATTTAATCATGACCGACCCTTTCCCCTTCGTCAGGTTGGTTAGGGGCACAGCCTTAGAAGCAAAGTGGGGAATGAATCGCCGATAATACCCAGCGATTCCCAGAAAGGCTCGTACCTGCTTCTTGCTGTTGGGACGTGGCCAACTCTGGATGGCCTCGACTTTGTTGAGTTGGGGTTTTATTACTCCCCTCCCAATGGTGTACCCAAGATATTTGGCCTCCTCCTGCCCAATGGTACACTTCTTGGGGTTAGCCGTAAACCCCGCTTCCCGAACAGAGTCCAGGACTGCTTGCACTTTTGGCAGATGTGAGGCCCAATCTGTGCTATGGACAATTACGTCATCCAGGTAAGCCGCAGCATACTTCCGATGGGGCCTCAGCATCTGGTCCATTTTCCGCTGGAATGTGGCCGGCGCATTCTGTAACCCGAACGGCATTCTTTTATATTGGAACGCCCCGTCTGGGGTTACAAATGCGGTTTTCTCTTTGGCCGACTTGGCCAGGGGGATTTGCCAATACCCTTTTGTGAGGTCAAGAGTCGTCATGTATCGGGCTGTTCCCAGCCGGTCGATCAACTCATCTATACGTGGCATGGGGTAGGTGTCAAATTTTGTAACTTTGTTCAACTGACGAAAATCGTTACAAAATCGCCAGCTCCCATCCGGTTTAGGCACCAACACAATGGGACTAGACCAATCACTTTGGGACTCCTCTATCACCCCTAAGTTCAGCATTTTCTGTACTTCCTCCCGTATTGCCTCCCGTCGGGCCTCTGGGATCCGATAGGGTTTTAACTTCACCCTTTCACCGGGCGGGGTAATGATGTCATGCTCTACCCCAGATGTTTGTCCCGGCAGCTCAGAGAATACCTCCTTGTTGCGAAGCACAAACTCCTTAACCTCCTGTTGTTGGGGTTGTGACAAGGTGGCTGCTATTCCAACCTCAGGAATCACGCAACCAGTTTGAGCTGGTGACCAAGTGTCTGCGACTAGGGACTCTCTATCCCTCCAGGCTTTCAACAGATTAACGTGATAGATCTGTTCGGGCTTTCGCCTTCCTGGTTGTCTGACCTTGTAATTCACTTCGCTCACTTTTTCCATTATCTCATAGGGGCCTTGCCATTTGGCAAGGAATTTACTTTCAACCGTAGGGACAAGTACCAGTATCCTATCCCCCGGGGAAAAGGTACGGGTCTTGGCTCCACGGTTGTACACTCTCTGCTGTGCTAACTGCGCTTGGGCCAAATGTTCCTTCATGATGGGCATTACCTGTGCAATTCGGTCTTGCATCAGGGCGACATGCTCAATCACACTCCTGTGGGGAGAACTCTCACTTTCCCAAGTTTCCTTGGCAATATCCAACAGCCCTCTTGGGTGTCTCCCATACAGTAACTCAAAGGGGGAGAATCCCGTAGAGGATTGGGGCACCTCCCTAATAGCAAACATCAGATAAGGAAGTAGACAGTCCCAATCCTTTCCATCTCTATCCACCACTTTCTTCAACATTTGTTTTAGGGTTTTGTTGAATCTTTCAACCAGCCCATCGGTTTGGGGGTGATACACAGATGTACGTAATTGCGTCACTTTGAACAATTTACACAGCTCCTTCATAACCCGGGACATAAAGGGTGTACCTTGGTCCGTAAGCAGTTCTTTACAAATACCCACCCGGCTAAACACAAGAGATAGCTCTTTGGCTATGGTTTTGGCCGAGGTATTTCGGAGAGGGATCGCTTCTGGATAACGGGTGGCATAGTCCATTATAACTAATATGTACTGGTGCCCCCTAGCGGACTTGATTATAGGCCCTACCAAATCCATGGCGATCCTCTCAAACGGGACCTCAATGATGGGTAGAGGGACCAGCGGGCTACGGAAATGTGGCATCGGGGCCGACCTCTGACACACAGGGCAGGAGGAACAATAATTTTCTATGTCCTTCATCACCCCCGGCCAATAGAATCTCTGTAATACCCTCTCTCGGGTTTTCTCTGTCCCCAGATGACCTCCAAGAATGTGCCCATGGGCCAACTCCAACACCAACTTCCTGTAAGGTTTGGGCACCACAAGCTGCTCAACGGTTTCTTCTGCCCTTTTTGCCACCCGATACAGTAGGTCCTTCTCTACGCTGAAGTATGGGTAAGTGCAGGTATTATCTGGGTTCACTAACTCGCCATCTATTTTCACTACGTTTTCCCGTGCCTTTATTAGGGCGGGGTCTTTCAACTGTTCTGTGGCAAAGTTTTCCCTGTGAACCTCAAGATCAGAAAACTCCACAGACGGTAGGTTTTCCTCTGAGGAGGTGGGCTCCTCTCCAGTTTCTTGAGTCTCCCCTGCCAATACTGATAAGGGAAATTCCGGAGAGTCCTCACCACTCTCAGGGGAGTTCTGGCTATCACATTCCTGGTACATAGGGGCACCAGTGGGGGGCTCAGGATCATCCCACAGTTCCCAGAACTTCGGAAAATCCCTTCCCACAATGGCGTCATGCGGTAACTGAGATACTAAGCCCACTGGATGAGAGAGGGTACCTTTGGGGGTCTCGAAACACACTGTAGTCACTGGATACTCTCGGGTGTCCCCATGCACACAAATAACAGCTACCTTGCTATTCCCAAAGACCTCTGTTTTAACTAACTCAGCCTTTATCAGGGTCACAAGGCTACCTGAATCCAGCAATACCACAACATTTCTACCATTAACACACATTTTGCATAAATGTTTCTCAGTTCCTCGAATGGCAGTGCATGCGACTGTCGCACACAGCGACTGACGTCTGCCCGTCAGAAAGTCACACTGCATGGGTTCCTCCACAACCGGGCAATTGGCTGCAATATGTCCCGCTTGCCGGCAGCGGTAGCAAACGATCCTTCTTGCCGCCTCTTGAGCCGCTGATTTCCCAGGCTGTTCTCGCCAAACTTGGGGTAGAGCTCCCACCCTCTCACTCTCTCCACCCTCACCCCTTGGAATCCTCTTATCCGCCCCTGGGGATGGTCTGGTCTTAGGGTGGAAAGTCCGAGTGTCTCTGGAAGAGGCCGTCAGGTTCTCTGTAGCCAAGTATTTCTCCACACGATCCACAAGACCATCGGCCGTCTCTGGGTCTCCATGGCTTACCCACTTTTGGATGGCAGTAGGAAGAGCTCTCAAAAACCGATCCATTACAACACGTTCCACAATCTTTGGTGCGGACAAAGTCTCTGGCTGTAGCCACTTTCTGCTCAGGTGAATGAGATCATACATTTGAGACCTGGGGGGTTTTCCAAGCTGGAAAGTCCAGTTATGCACACGCTGAGCCCGGACAGCCTGGGTGACACCCAGCCTTGCCAAAATTTCAGCTTTTAGCATCACATAGTCTTTTGCTTGGTTAGGCTCTAGGTCATAGTAAGCTTTCTGCGATTCACCAGTTAACAGAGGAGCCACCAGTCCAGCCCACTGCTCCTCAGGCCACTTTTCTCTTTCAGCGGTCCTTTCAAATGTGGTCAAAAATACCTCTGGATCATCCTCTCCAGTCATTTTTGTCAATAAACGACTCACCCCAAAGGACGCGGTATTAGTGGGACGGCTTTCCTCACTGGTCTGCGGACGTTGCTGCATTACTGCTTCCATTTGTTGTAGTCTCTGCTCTTGCTTCTGTAACAGGTCTATGAAGCGGGCCTCAGATTGCTGCTGGGCTTGTTGCTGAGCTTCCAGACTCTGTTGGTGAGCTTGCTGCTGGGCTGCAAGGCTCTGTTGATGAACTTGCTGCTGGGCTGCAAGGCTCCTTTGCAAACCTGCATTTGTCTGCTGTTGATTGGCATTTGCTAGAGCCAGCTGTTTCAGTATCTCCTCCATGCTGGCTTAAAAAAAAACTGCCACTGGTTCTCCACCAACTGTGAGGGGGTTAGCTCGGCAGCGGGTGTGTGTGACCCCCGGGATGGGCTCCCCAGACAAAAACAGGCCCAGCAAACGGAGGTTGTGGTTTTCAAAATCAAAAAGGTGCGGTTTATTTTCTATTTACAGTGACAAAACACAGCAAAGCAAAAGAAACATAAATAAAATAAATCCTGGTCAACTTGACCTCTGACTAAACATACAGGTTTCCTAACTAACAACTGGGATCAGCCTAGTGCTGTCCTAGTCCCTAAGTCCCTGGTTTTAAATGTCCAAGCAAATAGCCACACAGGCTTTGTCTCACCGCACAGGGGTTCACTCTCCCTAGACAGTCCACACAGGTCTGGTTCCAGGCATGAGCTAACATCTAATGAAGCTGGGAGTTTTTATAGAGGCCTTAAACGAACTGACAGGCTTCAGCTGGTCTCATCAACTCCCTGTCTGTACGACGCCCCACACTCTCCCTAGAGGTATGAGTCATCCATGAGCCCACTAGCCTTATACAACTCTCCACCTAGTTGTATAAGTCGGCGTAAAGCCTGAATCTGGGCGAAATATATCTACCCCCCTGGATGCAACCAGGTGACTTTACCTTCCTGCTGTCACAATATGTAATAGATGTTGTCATAAATAAACAAAGGCGGTTACTCTGTCATAAATCATTATAATTATTGATTGAAAATATTGTAATTCTCTGATGTCATGACATAATGTTTGTACCATTATTTTGTACACAATAAAAAAAAAAGTTTGTAAACAAAAAAAAAAAAAAAATATGAGCTCTGGTGATGCAATAGAGGAAATCCGGACGGCCGAACTCCAGTGAAAATTTTCTTTATTGAATAAAATCAGCCCATACAGCAATCTAAGACTAAAGACAATCATCTGACAGACGCGTTTCACACCCCTTACTGGTGCTTAGTCATAGCTGAAGGTGCATGTCTAAAAAACGTGTGTGTGTGTGTGCGTGCGTGCGTGCGTGCGTGTGTGTGTACACACACACAAATAATATTCAAAAATTAAGCCCATCTTCATTGAACCTACAGATGTAACCAATGAAAAAGTAATCAGGGCAGCTGAAGCAATTGCACCAACTTAAGGTGCAGCCACAACGCCCTGTAACCCCTTGCATGCCAAAAGATGCTCACTCTTGCCAGAAAAGGCTTTGAAAATTATGTAAAAAAGTATACAAAAAAAGAGGGAGCATAAAGGGGGAAAACCAAAATATATGGCATGAAAAATCTATGTAGGAGAAAAACTTGTACATACAAACAATGTAAATATGAAGAAAAGCACAAAATATTAATGAAAAATTTTAAAATGTAAGAATCCAAAAATTAGATAATAAATAAACAAATGAATGACATAACTAAAATCAATAAAAATCGTTATATCATAAAAATAAACATATATATACATATATATATATATATATATATATATATATATATATATATATATATATATATATATATATATATATAAATAAATAAAATGTGCTCCAGGAATAATAGGAAAAGATTGATAACAATTCTGGCAAACCAAGAAACACATCAGTGTTGAGGAATGGCCAAATCGTGACAATCCTACTATATGTCAATTATAAATATCCAAATACATCTCCTAGCAAACCAAAAACACATCAAAATTGTATAAAGAAAAAAAAAAACAGATGAATGAAAACCAACAAACCCCGCACAAAGTGAAGAAATAAAAGGGAGAAATTTAGATGGCTCAAAGAAATTAGGATCATTTTGCAAGACAAAGTCGCACAGGAACTGCGATCGTATAGGGAGATATATGTCCAATGCATAGAAGATAACTAACATCTCCAAACATTGTATATATGCATGTAAACATACATATATATATATATATATATATATAACAAATAATTGTAAAACGTGAGCTCTGGTGATATTGCAACCTCAATATGACATGCAAACACAATGATAACCCTGATAGAGGCAGGTATTAACTTGTAGAAGGAATTTTCTCAATTTTGATCCTGCCAAAAAGCACGCCAACGCTTTTTGATGATAAAAATGGCAATCTTCATCAGTAAAAATAGGTTATCTAAGTTTTAAAACACATAATTGTAATATTAGCACAATTACATTATATGTGGAAATTTCCATGACTCTTTCACTTTCCCATATGGTAAAACTAACACCCATCGGGAGACAGATGACAGGCGTTTACCCAATTAGAGCCTCAGGCTCTAATAATTGGCTTAAAAAAAAAACCCCATTGGAATCCATGCGCCCTGCATATAGATTAGGGGCCGGACGCATGAATTAGGGGGGCGACGCTACTGCGCCCTGCATGGACGGTCCACCAATGCTACCGGGGTTCATCAGCTGCAGGTGTGCACTCCCCATCTCCCCCTGTAGCACCCACATACTCTATGTATTTGTGTCACAGGCTAGGATAACACTATGGGGGTTATTTAATAAAGGCAAATCCACTTTGCACTACAAGTGCAAACTACAAGTGCAAAGCGCACTTGAAATTGCACTGAAAGTGCACTTGGAAGTGCAGTCGCTGTAGATCCGAGGGGGACATGCAAGGAAAATTAAAAAACAGCATTTTAGCTTGCATATGATTGGATGATAAAATCAGCAGAGCTTCCCCTCATTTCAGATCTACCCCTCAGATTTACAGAAACTGCACTTTCAGTGCAATTTCAAGTGCACTTTGCACTTGCAGTTTGCACTTGTAGTGCAAAGTGGATTTGCCTTTCGAAAATAACCGCCTACGAGTCTGTAAGAATGCAGAGATGAAGCATTGGGGGTTATTTACGAAAGGCAAATCCACTTTGCACTACAGGTGCCAACTACAAGTGCAAAGTGTACTTAGAATCAAACTGAAAGTGCACTTGGAAGTGCAGTTGCTGTAGATCCTAGGGGGACAAGCAAGGAAAACAGCATTTTAGCTTGCACATGATTGGATGATAAAATCAGCAGAGCTTCCCCTCATTTCAGATCTACCCCTCAGATTTACACCGACTGCACTTCCAAGTGCACTTTCAGTGCAAATTCAAGTGCACTTTGCACTTGTAGTTTGCACTTGTAGTGCAAAGTGGATTTGCCTTTAGTAAATGACCCCCTTTGTGTCAGGAGACATTTGCCTGGTTCCATTGGTCAAGACCTCTGCCCAGTCATCCCCGTTTTCTCTTTCAATATGTTTATTGAATTTTTAGGACAAACAAGAGATTCATAAACAAGCTCGTTGATCTCCCACGCAGGGGCTAGAAATGTGTAAAAATTACCAATGATCAATATTGTTCACAATTATCCTATAACATAGTGAAAATAGGGGATGGTATAAAAAAAATGAATACTGCATAAAATGCCATTTCCCCAAAATCGTCGCCGAAGGGGAGGATCTTCTCCAGCAACCCCCCTCCATATGAGTCAACGGCAGGAACCAGAAAGAAAGCGAAAAGAGCGAATAGGCAGAGAGAGAGGGTCATAGATAGGAGAGGGGGGGAAGGGAAAGGGAGAACTCTGACTCGGGAGCCCCACAGGAGGGAATCAGACAAGGCCCAAACAGGACGCTTGGAGTGTAGGGAACTCATAAGTGTGCAAATTTTGAGTCATTCACAATACTGAACATTCGTTCCTGAAGCAACATAGCAGTCATACGTGTCCTCACCCCTTGGAAAGCTACGCGTTGGGTCTTCCAGGCTTGAGCTATATTCCGTTTAGGCGCTATAAAGAGGTACGTGGCCAGCTTCTGCTGTGGTGCGAATAAACCAGGTACTGGGCAATATAATAGGGCTAACTTTGCGTCCTTACGGACTGTTAGATGGAAAAGGGTCTGCAGTAAGCCAAAAACCCTGGACCAGAACCCGACCAGTCTTGGGCAGGACCACCGGGTATGTATGACATCCCCCCGCTGTCCAAGTCACACCTGTTTTCATCCCATATATCTTCAATCAGGAGTTAGCACCGAGGTAGGTCAGAGCAGGGTTGGTCAAACATAACCATCTATAGTTTCTGGACAGATATGCAGGGAGTACATTTTTTTTGTATGTGCAAATGTTGCAGGTCTGCCAAAGCTGTAAGATGTGTATGTTAGAAAAAGATTCTCTTATCTTTCCATTTCAATCTGCAACGCTGTAACTTTCTGTAAAATTCAATTTCAAGCTAGGTTCACACTGCTGCGAATTCCATGACTATTGTAAAACTGATGTATTCCAGTACTGCCCATCACATTATACCCCATACCTTACTTATCTTAATCAAAGAGACCACACATTGCTGTTTTGGAGTAAAACATGGCCGTAGCAGCCTCCTTTATTTTTTTTAACTGTTCCATAAGTTATCAAAAACTTTAACCATCAAAACACATAAACCCAGAAACATAACAGAAATATTGCCTCCTAGTGTTGGTCTTTGCAGGAACCTCAAATTCACCATAATCATATTAACCCGATATTCCTCATCATATTAAATTCTTATTATCCCGGGACACTGCGGTACCTTACCAATGGTCATAGGCCTCAAGCCGATCAGCTACTCAGAGACGACCACTGACCGCAGTGCCCCCATTATCCAACTCATCCAGCTAAACTCCTGTTAGCTGGAAACCATCCTCAGAACCCATACCACCGATGGTTCCTGACCACTTGCTTATTCGAGGTACTTCCTTCTCCCGCAAAGACCAAACACCCGCCACCGCACCGAAGGGAAAACACCTTTACCCTTTGGTGCCCCTCCAAACCTTAAGGGCTCGTTGAATCCCATCCTGCAAACCCAAAGACCATAAATCAGTCCCCACATCGTTCAGACGGACCCCATCCCTTCGTAGATACCCCCATGTATCCACCTCCAATTTGAAATGTCGGACCACCAACCCACCATTCCGTACCACAAACTTGCCCATGTCTCGGTTAATTTTCCTCCGGGCCCTGTTGATTCCAGCCACGGACCTAGCCCCCCTCCACTCTACCCGTGCCACCATGTCTGACCAGACGATAATCATGTCCAGGAATGACATCCTTAGCCTCAGGAAATCAGACTTCATATCCCGAGTCACTTCTAGCATGGACCTGAAACCCAAGTCGTTGCCACCTACGTGCAGTACCAGAACGTCAGGTGGCCTGTCCAAACGCGCAAAACGGTGCACCTCCGGAACCATCTTACTCCACAACATTCCTGGAATTCCCAGCCAGCGGACACACGCCTCCGGTCTTGGGAACCCCAGCTGCCGACCCTCATGATGAACATCGTCTCTCTTAGCCCCCCAGAAAACAAACGAATGGCCCAGTATCCAGACCAACGCCTGCATTTGACCTGTAATTGCAAGAAGACATCCCCCATGAGAATCTCCCATCACCCTTATATATTCCCAGCAATCCGAACAGAAACCCAAACCAAAACATAAACAACGCCCCATGACTTGTACCCCCACATTATTCCAGTCCCACCAGTAGCTGTGGGCGTACGTATAACCGGAACCTCTTGGATTCCCAGCGGCCTATCTTCTTAACCGCCTCTGTAGCAAAATACTGAAACTGAGAAATGGTTTGGATCACTTCAGAGGTGACAGCAAAGATTAATTCCAGGAAATGTAGAGACAGAATGTCTACTGATGTCTGAATAAGTAAATTGGGTTAATTGGGGGTCTGAGGTAGCGTTCCATTCATCTATTGTTCAGTGTGTTAATGAAGTCACGTATTATCTGCTACGGGAGGTAATTGCACTCCTAGTAATGTGTCGGGCACGGTTCCATTGTTATGAGTAAATATGTGGAGCTCTGTTCATGGGGAGACAAACGTCTCACGCATACCGAATGTGTTAGAAGTAGTCCCAGGTAATTAAATCACTGTCATCTGTTAATTGTTAAAGGGAATGCCCCTGTAAAATGAGTTAAGAAAACCCTTGCATGGGAAATGATATAAAAAGCCAGCCTGGGCAAAATAAAGATTTGATTTACTCCCAGAACTGTGTGTCGTCCAGTTACTGGGGGGGGGTAACAGGTTGCCTTGGATAAGTCAGTACTTCCTCAGCTTCAAGGATTTCCCAGCGGACGTTGGAGCTCCGCAACACTGGTTGGCAGCGGTGGGATTAAAGCCTTGCAGCAAGAGGAAGCAGCGTTCATGCAAATTCGGCTACACGAATGGAAGTGTGAATGGAGACAAACTATGCTGGATTAAAACGAGCGACGTTAAAGGATTTGCTGGAAGCAAGAGGGAAGAGCGCCAGCACTAAAACCAAAGCAGAGCTGATTGCAGAACTGATCGAGGGAGATCGGGCACACAGTATGGCTACAGAAGCCATGAAGACCGAGTTTAACCAAGAAGTGAAACGCAGGCTAGCGTTTTATGGAGAAAACCCCTCCACCGAGCTGGTACAGGCAACGTTAGCCCAAGTGGATGCCTTTATCACGGCGAGAGAAGAAAGGGAGACCCAACTCCGGCTGGTGTTACAGCATGCCTCTGAGAGACTGCTAACGACTACACCGGCACCAGAGACAAAACTAAAAGTACCCCATGATGCCTTTAAAAAGTTTATGGAAGCAGAGGAAGAGATCGATAGCTTCCTGCAAGATTTTGAACGGCAATGCAAGCTGTACCAGGTACCCCAGACAGACTGGGTATGGATCTTAGCTGGTAAGCTGTCAGGCCGTGCAGCAGAAGCCTACAGAGCCGTGCCAGAGGAGGAAATCGCAAGCTATAGCCGGGTAAAGGAAGTTATTTTGGCAAGGTATGCCATCACCCCAGAAGCATACAGGAGACGCTTCCGGGACACAAAGAAACAGGAGAAGGACTCCCACACCGAATGGGCTTGTCGAATGCAGAGGGCAGCCCTAGCTTGGCTGCAAGCCAGTCAGGCAACCACAGCAGACGCGATCACCCAGCTGATTTTACTGGAGCAATTCTTTAATGGACTAAACCCAGAGGTACAGGAGTGGGTAAGGGATCGCAAACCTACCACTCTCTCGGAAGCGGCCAGGCAAGCTGATGAATATCAAGATGCCCGCCGGCCATCACAGACTAGCTTCCGACCAAGCACCAGACCACTGAACCATAACCCAGGGCCCCCAGCTACACAACGACCCGGGCTAATCCCTAACTCCCCTGCAAATCGATACCTCGGGCGCAAGGGAGTGCAGTGCTATTCATGCAAGCAATTTGGGCACTATCAGAGAGACTGCACTCAGAACCAGGACCAAGCTGCATGGATTCGACCAGGGCCACCCCCTCCAGCACGGGCTGCCGCTCATTGCTATCACACGGAAGCAGCCCCGGTCAACCGAGGAGCAGGAGAATTGGAGGAACACTGGAGTATCCTACACGAGGCTGACCCAGTACAGGCGGCTACCGACAACAGGCAACACCATCGCCAGTCAGTACAGCTGAACGGGAAGACTGCTCAAGGTCTACGAGATTCCGGCGCCACCCTCACACTGGTCAAACGTCACCTGGTTCCAGAGGCCGACCACACCGGGAGTTCCGTAGTTGTGCGGGTTGCAGGGGGAGCAGTACACAGGCTACCCACGGCAAGAGTACACCTGAACTGGGGTGCCGGCTCCGGATTAATTAAGGTGGGGTTGATCCAGGAACTTCCCGCTGATGTCCTGCTGGGGAACGATCTTGGCCAGTTGACTTCTGCTTTTGCATCAGCCCCGGTTACCAACGAGATCTACCCCGTTACCAACCGGTCCCAGGCCCCCACCACGGAAAACAGCGCATCCTCTGAGGCTCGGATGCTGCAATGTTTGGATTGGGCGCGGTATTGAGCCAGGTTGGAGCAGATGGCGGAGAACACCCCGTAGTTTACTTGAGCAGGAAGCTTCTCCCCAGGGAAGTGAGCTACGCCGCCATAGAAAAAGAATGCCTGGCTGTGGTGTGGGCCCTAAAGAAGCTTCAGCCCTACTTGTACGGACAACAGTTCACCCTACTCACAGACCACAACCTGTTGGTATGGCTAAATCGAGTGGCAGGGGACAATGCCCGGTTGTTGCGCTGGAGTCTGGCGTTACAACCGTATGACTTTACTATCCACTACTGACCCGGGAAACAGAACGGCAATGCTGATGGATTATCGCGGCAACTGAACTGGAAAAGTGATCCGTGAGTACTCTCCAGACATCCCCAAGCCGATCCGTTAAGGATCAGACTGTGTATGCCGGCTTGTGGGTAAGGGGGAGCAGTGTAGCAAAATACTGAAACTGAGAAATGGTTTGGATCACTTCAGAGGTGACAGCAAAGATTAATTCCAGGAAATGTAGAGACAGAATGTCTACTGATGTCTGAATAAGTAAATTGGGTTAATTGGGGGTCTGAGGTAGCGTTCCATTCATCTATTGTTCAGTGTGTTAATGAAGTCACGTATTATCTGCTACGGGAGGTAATTGCACTCCTAGTAATGTGTCGGGCACGGTTCCATTGTTATGAGTAAATATGTGGAGCTCTGTTCATGGGGAGACAAACGTCTCACGCATACCGAATGTGTTAGAAGTAGTCCCAGGTAATTAAATCACTGTCATCTGTTAATTGTTAAAGGGAATGCCCCTGTAAAATGAGTTAAGAAAACCCTTGCATGGGAAATGATATAAAAAGCCAGCCTGGGCAAAATAAAGATTTGATTTACTCCCAGAACTGTGTGTCGTCCAGTTACTGGGGGGGTAACAGGTTGCCTTGGATAAGTCAGTACTTCCTCAGCTTCAAGGATTTCCCAGCGGACGTTGGAGCTCCGCAACAGCCTCCTCATCCATCCCACATCTGGCCGCCTCCGTAGCTGCCCCGATCCTAAAAGAGTGCGAGGAAAATTAATTTTCCTTGAGTCCCAAAGCCCGAAGGGACTTCCTGAACACCGCAATGAACTGATACCTTGAAAGTGGGATTCCGTCCTCGTGTACCAAAAAGGAACCCACCCCCGTCGGTCGCACCTCCAAGTACCCTTTTACAGCCCTTACCGGGCACAACAGGGAACCTGGGACCGGAAAAACCTGGACCAACTTACCTCTGCCCATCTGGTCCGTCTTAGACCTCCTCAGCACCAGCGACACCCCTTGCTCCGTCCAGCCCACCTCGCTATCAAGCAACCCCCCGTGTACTGCTTTCGACGGGCTGACCAACTCACCTATTCTGAACGCTCCAAAGAATGCCAGTGAGAATGCCACCGTGAACAACAAAACTTCGTATGGGGATGAACATAAGCCCTGTAATTGCCCCATGATCTTGACCAAGAGAGCAAACGAAACCGGTCGCCTGCCATCCGGCTTCTGCCCCCCCCCCCGCCCATAACCCTTAAGTGCCTGCCGCACCCAAAAATCTTTTGTAAAATCGGGGCAACCTTGCCATTTGAACAAAAAGGCCAAGCCTGCCATCTTCTTACCCAAACTGGACCTGGACACACGGGCCTCCATGTTTCTAGCCAGGAAATACAGCACCAATAACCTGACATTGGGACCCACAGGATCCGCTCCTGCTTCCCAAACCATCTCTTTCCATTCCAACCACACCTTCTCATACGCCCCCCATGTGCCCGTACTCACTGATTTTTTGATCCAACCTGACACTATTCCAATGGAATCTTTCACAGCCAGCCTGGACAAGGGACCCCACGTTGCTGCGCCCCCGGTGCCAACTCTCGGAACCTGTCCCACTGAAAGTGAGACAGCGCATCAGCTATGACATTGTCCACCCCCGGAAGGTGCACCGCATACAAACACATTGAGCTGCAAACATCTCAACACCAGATGGCGCAGAAGACGCACCACCGGGGGGGAAGATGCCGACACATTGTTGATTACTTGTACTACCCCCAGGTTGTCCCCATGAAAACGCACTTTCAGATCTCTGAAACACGCCCCCCACAACTCCACCGCCAGCACCACCGGGAACAGTTCCAACAGAACCAAATTCTTGGTGAAACCAGCATCCATCCAGGACTGCGGCCATGGGCCCGCACTCCACCTGCCCTGAAAGTAAGCCCCAAAACCTGCCCCCCCAGCTGCATCTGTGTATAGTTCTAAATCAAAATTGCTAATAGGGCCCGACATCCATAACGCTCTCCCATTGAAAGACTCTAAGAATGAATGCCAAACCCGCAAGTCCACCTTGTGTTCTCTGCCCAAACTCACAAAGTGCGTGGGGGACCGTACCCCAGCCGTGCTAGCCGACAGCCGTCTGCAAAACACCCTGCCCATTGGCAGAATGCGGCACGCAAAATTGAGCTTTCCCAGTAGCGACTGTAAAACCCTAAGCTGCACTTTCCTTACCCCCATCATGACCTTCAGCTCAGTCTTGAGCGACTCCAATTTGTCCAATGGTAGGCGGCACTCCATGGCCTCCGAATCCAGGACAATACCCAAAAACGTGATAACCGTGCGAGGTCCCTCCATTTTGTCAGGTGCCAATGGTATCCCAAACCGCTCTGCAACGTGCTCCAATGTGGCCAGGAGCACAGCGCAGATTCTGGATGAGGCCGGACCCACGCAAAGGAAATCGTCCAAGTAGTGAATGATTGAATTCACCCCCGACACATCCCTGACCACCCATTCCACGAACGAACTGAACTGTTCGAACAGTGCGCACGATATGGAGCATCCCATAGGCAAGCACTTATCCACATAGAACTCATTGTCCCACTTACAACCCAGGAGGTGAAAACTATCCGGGTGAACAGGCAACAATCTAAACGCCGCCTCTATGTCTGTTTTTGCCATCAGCGCCCCCTGGCCATACCGGCGAACCCACCCCACCGCAGCATCAAAGGAAGTGTAACTGACCGTACATGCTTCCGGATCAATAGCGTCATTGACCGACCTGCCCTTCGGGAAAGACAGGTGGTGAATGAGGCGGAACTTGTTGGAATCGAAATTCGTCCGAATTTAGCAACTTTCGGACGTTCGGAAGCATTCGAATTTCCGCACAAAGCAATTACGAATAAAACCGAATCCGAAATAAATTATACCGCAAAATAGCGAATGCCCGAATGTCTTCGGCATAATTCGTTATGAAAAAAGTTACGAATGTACGAATCCATACGAAGCACAATAACACTCACTCTGCTCTCTGCTTCTCCCTCACCGTGCTGAACTCCCTCCCAAAATGGTGTACAGGGGCGGAGGCTATAGCCGCATGTAAAAAACTAAAGTAAAATACGAGATTTCGAATCCATTCGCAGCACAATAACACTCTGCTCTGCTCTCTGCTTCTCCCTCACTGTGCTGAACCCTCTCAAAATGGTGTACAGGGGCGGAGGCTATAGCCGCATGTAAAAAACGAAAATAAAATACGAGATTTCGAATCGTTACAAATAACCACTATATATTTAGAAAAGTACAAATCCATTTGAAGCACATTAGGCATAATAGGCAGCGTCGTTGTGAGAGAGACACGGAAAATTCCGAATCAACGAACCCAAAAAAAGTTACGAAAGTAGGAATTGTGTCCAGAATCAACGAAAAACAACGTACCCTACCGAAAGTACGAATTATAAATCAACAAAAAAATTCAACGAAAAATTACGCTTGCGAAAATACGAATTAGTCCGAACATGAAAAATCCCGTCTAGCAAAATTACGAATGATTACGAATCAACAGGACCGAAAAGAAATGAACCGAAACTAAACAAATTTTTCCGTTGTGCACAAAAAACGAACCGAAACGAAACAAATTTTTCCGTTGTGCACAAGTCTACTTGTTGGGCTCCTTCTTAGGTACCACCCCGAGTGGGGAGACCACCAAGTTCACCAGGGGAGGGGACCGGAAAGGACCCCCCATCCGGCCCAAAGCAACCTCCTTGCGCAGCTTTTCCGTGACCACTGCAGGTTGCTGCAAGGCCGATCGCAGATTGCGTGCGATCGGGGGAATAACCTGCAAAGAACATGGAATGCGAAACCCCTCTGAAAACCCTTGCTCCAACAACCTTGCCGCCCCCTTGTCCGGATACCTACCGAGGAACAGCCGCATCCTTTCCACCATCACCGGAGTCCTCCCTTATCTGACCAGAGTCCCCGGCCCGCCCCTTACCTCGCTTAAAGCATCTAGCCTGTGTATGGGAGCCTCCGCAACCGGAGCACTCATGCTTGAAACGACAGGACCCCCCAAACTTGCAGGAGCCCTCATTATATTGCCAGCACACCCCCTTTTGTTTCCCGGTCGATTGTCCTGGGGAAGAGGTTCCACCGGCCCCCCCCCCCCTGAAAAAACTGACTAGAAGCCCTCGGCGCCATCATCAACTGCATCCATAAGCTTATGTCCTTATTATCCCACCGCAGACCAGGCCTCACCGCTCTCCTCTGCCTGAATTGTCCATCATATCTGAGCCACCCCGTGCCCCCGTACACTCTGTATGCTTCCCCTATAGAGTCCTGATAACCAAATAGTGCCGAACAATGTTCCGGGTTCTTCTGCCCTATAACACTAGCCATGATGGAGAACGCTTGCAACCAGTTTGTAAACGTCCGTGGGATCAGCCTATATCTCCTCTTCTCCTCATCCTCTTTTTTTGAATCATCCGGTTTTACCCTGTCCAGATGAAACTTCTCTAATGGCAGAAGTGAGAACATCTCCACATACTCACCCTTCCATATCTTTTCCTTCACTTCGGGTTTCAGGTGAGATCCCAGCAATGCCTCATAACACACATACATCTCACATTTAGCAGCATCATCCAACCTAATGACATCCTGCCTTGTCGCCTGTTCCACCGCACCACCCTCTTTTGTGGCCACAGCTGCAGAACCCAACCCTACAGCATCCCCCACCCCAATATTCCCCGCAGGTGTAACCGGTGACCCCACCACGGCAGCGGGCCCAGCCGTCCCTGTTGGCGGGACCCACGCCGCCGCCGGACTGACTCGCCCGCCATCCCCCTGTTCAAATTGGCTGACTAAGGATTTGATGCCCGCAAGAAACCCCTGCAGCCCGTCCGGCCGTGCACCTCCCCCATCCTGGAACGCACCCCCCCCGCCTGTCCATCATCTTGACCCCGAACTTGCACCGCAAAACCCACACCCGCAGCCGACATACCCACCTGGGCACCATGCCCCTCCTGGCCCCCAGCAGAAACAATTGAAAGGGACTTACCGGGCTGCCTGGAAGAACTCACACCAGCCGATCCACTCGAATCCACCGCTGCCTCTGACTGTCCGGGTCTCCGATCCTCCTCCGAGCTGCACACTTCACCCTCTGACAGCACACCAGCCAGCTCCTCACCACCGGACGATAGCTCACCAGGTGACCTGTCCCTGGAAGCCGAGGGGTCAGGACCCGATTGGTCCCACCTCCGCGCACCTGACCCGCCCGCCGATTTCTTAACCGCCTTGCCTCCACGCTGTCTCTGCTCACCCGCACCGCCGTCATCACTCACTGGCACACCACCTCCCGCAGCCTCCTGCACCCGATGTCCGGCCGAGGGGGGGGGATGCCCGGACGCCGCGGCCACCGATGACCCCTGCAGGAGCCCCAAACCCGCCGGGGACCCCCGAGGGGCCGGGCCCGCCTGATCCGACTCCACGCGCCGCGCGGGCCTATCGGCCACACCGGAACTCCCGGTGCGGCCCCCCGCTGAGCTCCGCACTTGAGGGGGATTCCTTCCGGTACCCCCGCCTTGGGCAATGCGGCGCGCTTAGCCGGGGGGCCCGAAGGGGCCCTAGGGGGACTCCCAATCTGCCACTGAGCTCTCGGGGAGGGGCCCGGTGAGTAGCGCTCCGGGGGTCTAGACCTCCGAGCTCGCCCAGCCTCTCTCCCCGCGGTACCTTGTGACCCGGCCGGACTTGAAAGCATCGGCCCCAGGGTCTCCTGGAGCCAATCCTCGCCCCGTGTCACAGCCTCTGCCCGAAGCTGGGCCAGAAGTTTGTCTACAGAAGACATGCTGCTGCTAGCTGACATGCTGCTGGAAACTTTCAGTTTGTCTACAGAAGACATGCTGCTGCTAGCTGACATGCTGCTGGAAACTTTGTTAACTCAGAGGGGCGGGGTCTTCCTTTTATCTAGCCTTCACCCCTCCCCTCTATATTTCCATTAGCCAATAGTTAATCTTCTCTTATTACATACTCTGTTCACTCAGTCATGCCCAGCCCTCCGCCTATGGCATTCTGTCTTTTTGCTCCGGGCTTTTCTAATCGTGCGATTTTACCGCGATTTCGCGGCTGCGTTTTTGCCGCGATTTGATGCGATTCGCGGCCGCGATTTCAGGGAAAACCAGTCTATAGAGCTGAATTCGCATCGCACACGGATCAAAATCGCACAAACTCGACCTTTTTCCCGCAGCTTAGATTCGCACCGCACTGATGTGAACGGCACTAATGGAAAAACAATGTTATTTTAATGACTTGTGAATTTGAGAAATCGCAACGGCTCAAATTCGCAATAAAATTCGCAGCAGTGTGAACCCAGCCTAATATGGCAACCTGGAGGCCTTTGAACCCGGTTGGTATACAGAACTTCCCCAGAAATTTAATTTCCTGGGTGTGCGATTGGCTCACTGATTTCCCCAAAAGTTTGCACTAAGATAAAAGTTTGATTTTAGGCATCCTTTGGAAGAAAATTGTCATTTTTGTGGAGATAAACAAATCCTCCTTTGCCCAGATTCACACTGGGGCTGCGGGAGTGAAGCCGTGCGAGTTCAGTGGAACTCGCACGATTTCACTCCTGCCTGTCAGTCCCGATTTTGGCCGCGATTACAGGGACATCTGTGCAGGTTTCTGCACAGATGTCAATGTAAATCGCGGCCCGAAATTGCAAAAAGTAGTACAGAAACTACTTTTTGAAATCGGTGCAGCGCCGCAGATGCGGCGTCGCACCGATTAGGACGGTGCCATTGCCCGGAATTTGCGGCAAATATTGTCAAATCGCATGTCAAATCGCACCAGTGTGAACCAGGGCTAAGACCCCATTCACACAGGGGCGACTCGTCAGGCGACTCAGCCGCCTGACAAGTCGCGTCCCGTTCTGTACAATGGAACCGTTCTAATAGGAGCGACTCAAGTCACTCCGACTTGGAAAAAGGTTCCTGTACTACTTTAAGACGACTTCAGGGCGACTTCCATTGACTTCAATACAGAACTCATTTTGCAAGTCACCTTTGAAGTCGTGTTAGGATCGCCTGGCAGAGTCGCGGGACAAGTCGTGCCGCCCCTGTGTGAATGGGCTCTGAAGCATTAGTTACTTCTAAAGGGATGCAGACACTGCAACTTTCCTCATTAGAACCCTGCAAGTGCATCAGCTGATAATTAATGAAAAAGTCACTCCCATTCAGATTTACTTTGCACAAAGAGCTTTTTCTTCTGAGCAGAAACAGGTAGGAATCTGCAACAAACTTTGTTAAAATCCCTGCAATGTATATAGATCTCCTAGAGGGGAATGTTTTTTTCTCTTCAAGCCGCCTGTGGATGGGGCCAAGTCAGCAGGTGATCATACTGTCCAGACAGACTTGGTCTATGGAGGTATGTCAATGCATAAAGAAGCATTTGAACAGAACAGACACGCTAGTGATGTCACAGCTCTGGAGGAACCACAATGAACAGTTGGGAGACACAGAGACACAGACATCCAAAGTATTCTTAGCTGTGCAAGAGAGCTTAGGGTCCATGGAGGCTCTTTCAGCAGTTTTTATTTTTATTTTGGGCATATTAACTCTTTGCACTTCAACTTTCACCTTTCAGTATGTCCAAGGAAGGAACCTAGCAATTTAAAAGCTGACATTTGAAAATGTTCTTATTGAAAATCCATTTTCCTTTTCTGCTTGTGTATTTATTCCTGGGTAACACCATGTACTACTTTTCAATACTTGTATTTATTATATTACCCATTCTTAGATGTCATGGTTGAATTTGTTTTCTTTTATAGGCTTTTTTCCTTTATTTTCACTGGGTGATCTGGCCAGTAAGTCTATTGTTTTTCATGTTTTTTAACAGAACAAGCTGTCTAAAGGCCCGTACACACGATCGGATATTCTGACAACAATTGTCCGATGGACGTGTTTTGTCGGATAATCCGACCGTCTGTATGCTCCAGCGGACAACTGTTGTCGGAATTTCCGACAACAAATTGTGGATGGTCATGCTCTCAAATTGTCCGACAACAAATGTGTTCCGTCAGATTATCCGATCGTGTGTACACAAATCCGTCGGACTAAAATCCAAAGTATAAACACGCATGCTCCGAACCAATGCTAAACATCAGACAACAATAGCAGAAGTTGCCCAAAGGGTGGCGGTAAAGAGCTTAAAAAACATGAAGTTTTGTGTATGTTGGCTGAAAATGTTCTACCGTCTGTATGCAGAACAAGTTCACGGACAACGCCCTTCGGACAAAAATCCACGGATTTGTCCGATGGAAGTCCGATCGTGTGTATGAGGCTTTACAGATGTAGCAGTTCGAGGGTTGAGACAAACTATTTACAACTGACAGGGGTGCTTACAATGGTCAGTATTTATTTATATAAAAACTTTATGCCAAAATGGAAAAAAAAATGGTTTATAAAGTGTTAGTTCAGCCTTACTTTGTTAGTGCATCTAAATCTGCTAGTACATCTAACACTCCCCTTCTCCCAGATGTAGGTGTCCAAAGGTGCCCCTGTGCTCTTTCATCCAGAGTGAGGGCACTCAAACACAGGAGGTGTGTTCCTGGCTGGATCACCAGAAGAAAACATAGGTCTACAATCACAAAAAACAAACAGGAGGGCGCAAACACCTAGTGCATTTTAGGGGTGCACCCCTTCCTCAGAACTATGCATAGCTCTGAGGAAGGGGGGTGCGCCCCCAAAACACGTTAGTTCGCCAGTTTAGTGGGGGTAGGGTGACCACATTTCCAAACTACTATTCAGGGACACCCTCCCTTCCCAAAAATCAGCTTGTGCTGTAACGAATCACAGCACAGTGATTGGACACAAGAGGCGGGATTTATGATTTCTCCAATCACAAGCAGGGGGCGGGATTGTGCTCCTCCAGGCATTCCGGGCCAGGACAAGTACTGTCAGTGAGTAAAGCGGTGATGTGGTGGCCTTTTTTGGGGGCATCAGATTGGCCCGGGGGTGTCTGTGTCAGTTTCATTCCGGGACACTGTATTGTCCTGGAATGAATGTGCCCGGGTCAGACCTGCAAAATGCGGGACTGTCCCGGGCAATCCGGGACAAGTGGGGGTTGCATGTTGACACACAATTCCCACATTCTGGGGCATCTTTTATGCTATTTTATCTTCTACTTTTGTAAGTATCCATTTGACATTCATTTTATGAACAATAATCCGCTGGTAATGTTTGTTTGTTTTTGTAGTTGCTACGGGATTTCCCCATCTGAGGAGGGCAGCATTGGCCACGCATTTCTGGTGCTTGCCCATATGCAGGCCTGGAACCAACATGGCGGGTGCCAGCGGGAGGAGGGGAAGGAGAAAAGAAGACACACTTCTGCTCCCCTCCCCTTCTTGATGTGACCCGGAAAGCAACACCTATGACCTCACTTCCGGGTCACCTGTCACTTTCCCCGGCTAGCATATCCAGGAAGCAATGTTTTGCAATGTGATGTGCATTGCAAAACATTCAGTGGAGGACAGAGGAGATATGCAGGGTCTTTTAGAGCCAGTCACCGAAAAATCATCACATAGGTGACTTTTAGGTGATAAAAAAAGTTAAGTAAAAAAAAAAACGTTTTTTTCTTTTTGCATAAAGTAAAGTTACATACAAGCACGTAAAATCCACCACCCCAAAAAACTATTTTGAGACCCCCATATATACCCACAAACGAACGTAATCGCATGCATAGGGGGGGGCCTACGCGTGAAAACGCCAATTGCGATACACATGTTGCACATCGCCACTTACGCTGGAGTGAGTGCAATAATTCTAGCACAAGACCTCCTCCGTAACACTATGACTAATAGGGGGCTTATGAAGTGTCACCTATAGAAAATAAAGGGTACCGAAGATTGTCCCCATTTCATGGGTGCACACAAATTTAAGGATTAACATGTTGGGTATCTATTTACTTGGTGCAACCTCGTCTTTTATATCTTACCAAAAATGTGTGTCGTTTATTGCATTTGTTTACCCTAAAATTTACTTTAGTGTGTTTTTTTCACCTTTGCGGTGATATCGTGTGACATAAAAAATTGGAACTATGACTATTATATTCTCTAGGGTGTCTGATTTCAGAAAATGTATAATGTGTGTGGTGGGGGGGGGGGGGGGGTTGTAATCTTCAGGCCTAAAATAATTTTTTTATTTGTGTGCAAAAAACGTACAAACGACTGTGGCAATGAAAAGGTTAATACCACTTTCAGTCCTATAAAGTTCCCCCTATGCAATACCACAGTTCCCCAGAGAGGTCAGCATAATTCAGCTGGGGCTGGTGTGTGGCACCTCTTGTGGTACTACTGTCAATCAGCAATGCTACTTCTTTAAAGTGTTACTAAACCCACAACAGCAAAATCAGTCTGTATATGCAGTAAAGCATGCTTGTTATACTCACTGTAGAACCTAAGGGGTTAATCCTTTGCATTGTGTAAAAAGGCTGTTTAAACCTGTCTTCTCTGATCCTCCCCATCTTCCATTGTCCCCAACCCATCTCCTGATAAGGCAGAGCCTTTAGGAGTCACTCTGCACATGCTCAGATTGGTGTGTATTGCTAGAGTTTTTTTTTTTCTGGGAGAGTGCGTGTGATCAGCATAGGACCAATTAGCACTGTCCAGACAGAGGGTCAGGGGTCATACAGCCTCATAGGACAGTCAGAGCAGAATGATAACTCCTCCTACAAGCTTTACCCAGATACTGATAGAAGTCACAAGACTGATATATACTGCTGATGAGAAAAGGTATTTAGCAGTTAACATTTACTAAAACAATTCCTTTCCATGTTCTGTGTACTGTGGGAGACAAGATATAGTGAATGCAGGGTCCTGGGTTAAAGTGGAGGTCCACCCTAAAAAAAAAAAAAAAAAAAAAAAAAAAAAATTACACCAAAACGCTCCAAAAAATTAGAATTGAAAAAAAATATATATATATATATTTTTTACTTGCCAGAAATTGTGGTTGCTATGCAGATCTTCCTAATCTGCCTCTTCCTATACCGCGGCAGGTCTTCTTCCTCGTCCTCCTCACGTTGTCTGCTGGGGAATGGGACGTGCTGCCTTCTGGGAACTGTGTATCCCAGAGAGCAGCCGCCCATTCATACAGCGCCGCGAGACTCGCACATGCGCAGTAGGAAACGGGCAGTGAAGCCGCAAGCTTCCACTGCCTGTTTCCCTTAGTGAGGATGGCGGCGCCGGGACCTGCCCCTCGGGAGGCTGACATCGCAGGTGCCTAGGACAGGTAAGTGTCCTTATTAAAGTCAGCAGCTACAGTGTTTTTAGCTGCTGACTTTTAAAAAATAAAATAAAATCGCGGGTGGAACTCCGCTTAAGTAACACTTTAACTATAGATATCTGTAATGAAGTGTTTAGATCATTGGTCTCAAAGCAGTAACATAGACTTTTAATAACATTTCTGTATTATTAGCAGACGTTTTGGTTTACCATCACCGTGCTATTAGAAAAGTGTCTTGCATCACTGGTGATGTGATGTACATGGACAGATGCTCCTGACAGCAGTAAAACTAACAGATCTGCACTGATTGACTGGAGGAAGACTTTACGGCTGACCTCAAACTAACTTCTCCTGCTTTTGCTTAGGCCAGAAATTCACTGATCGTTCCCAGCCAGCATTTCACAACTGGAAACAATGCTTGTATTTTGCTCAGTATATGCAATACTTTTTTGGCTTGTTTATTAAGGTAGGGCAAAATGCAATGACTGCGTTCAAAGTTCAACAACCCATTGCAGCCAGTCAAATTATAGTTTACTGTAATCAAATCATTAGATGAATTCTTATGCTAATATGTGGTGCATGTTAGTACATACAGCTTCCGAAAGAAAAACTTGTCTAAATACAAGGGCCACGTGTATTCTTACCCGAATCTTGGTGTTATTTGTGCATCTCTTTCAGATCTGTGCAGTAATCCAGTTTTAAACAACTTCTACACTTTATTTCTATGCAGGCATTTCCTGTACTGAAGACCGGTCATTGCTGCTCTCCCTCCTTGTGCAGAGTGACTGGTCTTGTCTCCGCCCCTCCTGTCGTTTTCTGAAATAGGAGGACCTGCAGGGCCCCACCCACAGTTCTGCTCTCTGCACAGGCTACAGTGATGACATCATCGATACTATTACAAAGTATGAAATGGGCTCGCAAAGTCATTTTTTGCACAAAATTTGGAATTATATCCATTTTGGCTATTTAGGCTGTCTTAATAGTTTTTGTGCTCGGAGATTAGCTTTGAGAAGCCCATATTTACATTTCAACCTGACTGTGGAAATGCCAACACTTTTCCATTCCTCTCCTATTTTTACATGGTTACAGGCTTTTGGGGGGGGGGATGTATTTTTTTGGCTTTTGAAACAGTTGTACAAAAATGTAGTTTGCACAAAAGCAATGCCTATATTTGCATGCTCTAAATATCAAACTCTGCAAATAAAGTGTACCTGTCAGTATGAGCACCTGTCGGTAGCAGCACTGCCATTGCTGAATTGTCTTTGATGGTGCAACCTCCAAAGCTGTCAATCTTTTAATTGCTTCACTATTTAGAGAGGTAGGCAAAACCATACCAGGTGTCTAAACACTCAGTTTACTGATGCTTATTCCAGGTAAGTGACTAACTAGGTAGTGAACCAAGGATAAGGTTGACAGTGCCAACCTTAAAGCGCAGTTCTGCCTCCCCCTCAAAAAGTTTTAAGTCAGCAGGTACACATACTGTAGATGCTTACTTTACCTTTTTTGAAGGGGAGGCAGAACTCTGCTTTAAGGTTGAGCATACACTTACCTGTCCTGGAGTCCAGCGATGTCAGCACCACAGCTGATGTTGCCATCGGCTGTCAGGTGCTGCCGCCGCCATTGCCGGTAAGGGAATCCAGCAGTGAAGCCTCACGGCTTTACAGCTGGGTCCCTACTGTGCATGCGCGAAGCTCACTGCGCTCTCCTACTGGCCTGACTGCAGGGGAAGGAGGAGGGAGAAGGGAGGAGGAGGGGGCCGGACTTCTGAAGTACCTCGTCGCACCGAGATCCTATGGAGGTGGGGACAGGGTACCTGTCAAAAACAGGTACCCGCTCCCCCCGAAAGGTGCCACCAGATGGGGGGGGGGGACAGATAAGCGTAAGTTCCACTTTTGGGTGGAACACCGCTTTAAAGTAAACCACTTGGAACTTTACAAGACTGCATGAATACATTTCTGACATGCTACAATATATAGCAACAGTATACTTTCTTTTTAAAAAGCTGTGCATTATATAGTTAAAAAGTAGTCCCTGAGCTCTAGTCCTGAGTCTTTGCCTAGGCTGAGATGATGTTATTAGTCTACTGCAGGCAGGCAGTCTCCCAGGTCTGTACTCACAATGTTTCTGGGACTTGGATGTTTCCCTTCAGACTAAAGCCCCGTACACACGGTCGGACTTCTATCAGACTTTTCCGTGGTTTTTTGTCCGAACAGAGTTGGTCGGGCACACCCATAGCATACACACGCTCGGACTTTTCTGCAAACTTTCCCAAAACTTTATCCAACATCACATGGTTTTTCTGCTCTTTACCGCCACCCTTTGGTCAACTTATGCTATTGTTGGTTGATTGTAACATTATTTGTTTTGTCCAATGGTTTTCTGTACACACGGTCGGACTTTGCTCCATGAGACTTTTGTTGGGCAAAAGTTTGTCCGTTTGCAGACCCAACATTTGTCCGATGAAAACAAACAAAAGAACAAAAAAAGTTTGTCCAATGGAGCGTACACACGGTCGGATTGTTGGTCCAACTTGCTCAAAATGAAGTTTGTTGGCCAAAAGTCCGACCGTGTGTACGGGGCTTTAGACAAACTGTCTCCTCAGTGAAGTTTCCAGACCGAACCCTCAGTGAAACCACTCTTTTAGCTCTCTAGAAACTTGTAAAAGAATAGGCCCTCCAGCTATGCAAACAAAACTGCTCTCCCAGGCTCCAGACTATTTATGCATTCTCCCAGCCACCATCTGGGCACCTTCCCAGAAGGATTGGCTGGAGCTGCATAAATATTCAGACTGCTTACTTGACTCTCCCTCCCACTACATTCTGGAAGGCTCCAGACTACAGGAGGAAGCAAGCAAACTTGCAGGCTGCAGAGCCCAGAGCAGATCAAAGCAATCACATGAGAGTGTGCTACAGATGTGGTGATTGTATTCATTTTCTTTTTTTTTATTAGGATTTGTTTCCTTTTTTTTTCATTTGGTGATTCAGCCCATTCACACAGGGGCAACACGACTTCCAGCGTGACTTTGGGAGGCAACTTGGACACAACTTGAGTATGAATCACAGCGCGACATGAGGCAACTTACAAGGGAACTTCAAGTTGCATCCAGGACAGGCTACTTTCCAGTGGCCAATCAAACAATACGCTGTGGGAGGGGTTTGCCTGGAAAACTATTTTTACTTCCTGGAAAGTTGCTTCAGTTAAGACAGGGGATCCGACTTGGAGGCGACTTCCATTGAAATCAATGGGTAGAAGTCGCCTAGAAGTAGTACAGGAACCTTTTTTGAAGTCTTGTACATTAAGACGGCTCTCATTCACCTCCATTGATTTTCTCATACCGCGCGACTTGAGGCGACTTCAAGTCGGATCCAAAGTTGCCCCTCTAAGTCTGTTATTTTTCAATAGAGCTGTCCTGCAAATATAACAATTAGAGTGTGGACACAAACCATTTACCACTGAAGGGGATGCTTACAATGATCAGCTTGTATTTATTTATGTAAAACCTTTATCCCAAAAAAACCCCCCAAAAAAACAGTTGCTGTAACTACTTGTGTAACTGCAATGTGAGCTTGAATTTGGCTTCAAATTGTTAGTGTATCTAAATCTGCTACATCAAACACTCACCTCCCCCCAGACTGACAATATTGCTGTCCAAAGGTGCTCCTTCATTCAGGGTGGAGGCACTCTAATACAGGAGGTGTGTTACTGACCAGAACACCATGTGAAAACAGAAGGAAAAAAGTCTAAAGAATAGAAAACTAATGCAGCCACCACATCTAAGGATTTTTAAGCTGCAATATATTACATTTTTGGTCTTGGGTTTAATAGCACTTCAAGTGACACAAATACAGGGAGGTTATATGTGAACAAGCAACAGCATTTGTAGGACTGCATCTTATTTTCATGACATGAGGTTAACTGTACCCTGCACAGAAAGCACCACTGCATCCATCAATAATAACTAATGTGGCCTGACATATATTGATTCAGCCTAGCAGTTCCCATTTATTTATTATGTAGGTCATCGGATTGAGAGAAAACTCCCGCAGCTCTGTAGCTTAGCTGCAGGTAACTCCGCAAATCTTAAAGCTGGTTTTACTTTCAGCATCAAAACCTGCGTGCCATATTTACTTCCATTTAACTATCCCCTTGGATTACAGGCCTTTTCAGCAACCCCCAGCTTGTTTAATGGATCCAAACAGTTATTTTTATGTAAGCAATAATGATCAATCAGAAAGGCATTTTATGGTTTTATCGACAGCTTGAATTAATGGGCTTTCAAGACAAAACTAAGCAAGCCAGACGTTCGGATGGTAGAAGTGCAGAGTATGTGCTTCACAAATGCCTTGAGTACTGTGCATCCTGTGCTGACAGGCGTTCCTGTACGCGGCTCTACCTATAGATCCATTAGTCTCACTCCTCCAGTGCTAATTTGCAGAGAAACCCAGGAATGGGCTTTTAGCGTCACTGCAGTTCATTTTTGTCCCTTGAGTAATTGGTGCTGTTAGCAAGTACATAAGCCTTTGTATTGGAAGTGATTTTTTATTTATTTTTTATATATTATCTGTTAGGTTTAGAAACTTATTTTGGACAGAAACAGAAGAGTAGTGAGAATAGCACTCTTAAGCCTCGTACACACGGTCGGACTTCAAACAAACTTTTCCCTGATGGGAGTTGGCTGGGCACACCCATAGCATACACACGCTCGGACTTTTCTGCAAACTTTCCCAAAACTTTTCCAACATCACGTGGTTTTTCTGTTCTTTTCTGTTCTTTACCTCCACCCTTTGGTCAACTTCTGCTATTGTTGGTTGATTTTAACATTGGTTCTGGGCATGCTTATTTGTCCATTGGACAAAAGTCTGATGGATTTCTGTACACACAGTTGGACTTTGCTCCATCGGACTTTTGTTGGTGAAAAGTTTGTCCGTTTGCAGACCGAACATTTGTCTGATGAAAACCAAAAAAGTTTGTCCGATGGAGCGTACACACGGTCGGATTTTTTTGTCAAACTTGCTCATTTTGAAGTTTGTTGGTAAAAAGTCAGACCATGTGTACGAGGCTTAAGATTGAACACTGTATTCGTTCATTGGACATCCTGCTATACCTACTAAAAATCTCAAACCATCCTGTCTGTATTTCCACTTTTGCAGCCACATTGAGTAAACACCAACGGTATGTTATATTTGTTCAGAACATATGGACAGCCGCACTCCCAAAAAAACATAAAGGCTGCCTTTATTTGGTAAAAAACATGGAGCACTACAGGTCACAGCAAAAAGTGGGGTACAGCCGACGCATTTCGCACTACGATCTAGTGCTTAGTCATGGCTAAGCTTCGGGGTGCCGACATCACGGGATCCCTGGACAGGTAAATGTTCTTATATTAAAAGTCAGCAGCTGCATTATTTGCAGCTACTGACTTTTACATTTTTTTTTTTTTTTAGAGGCTGGAACTTTGCTTTAATACTTGTCAGGCAGGCAAACGTCTTTATCTCCAGGATCCTGTTTGTTTTGGCTGTTACTTTATGTACTTCCTTAATGTACATAAATAATGACTCGGCGTGGAGAGTAGGATAGAGTGCTGTACTTTCTGTACTATACAAGAAATAGGTACTAGGGAGAAGAATGTGTAAAAATGAAATACTGGTGGAAGACAGTGTAATGATAAAGCTGACTGTACACAGATCACACTGCCTTCAACTCTTTTGGGCATCTGCAAAGATAGGCATATTTCATGGATATGGACGATTGCTGTCTGTGTTCTAAAAGCACAAGCATGCACCCTTAAGCCCCATACACACGATCAGACTTTTTGACAACAGACTTCAAAATGAGCAAGTTTTCAAAAAAATTCTACCGTGTGTACTCTCCATCGGACAAACTTTTTCGGTTTTCATCGGACAAAAGTTTGCTCTACAAACGGACAAACTTTTCGGCAACAAAAATAGGATTTTTATAACAGCTTACCTGTAAAATCCTTTTCTTGGAGTACATCACGGGACACAGAGCGACATAGTCATTACTATGTGGGTTATATAGATACCTTCAGGTGCTGGCACTGGCAACTTCCAAAACCGGAAGTACCCTCCCCTATATAAGCCCCTCCCATCCGGGAGTACCTCAGTTTTGTAGCAAAGCAATAAGTGTCCCCAAAAGAGGGGTGGGAGCTCTGTGTCCCGTGATGTACTCCAAGAAAAGGATTTTACAGGTAAGCTGTTATAAAAATCCTATTTTCTTTCTCGTACATCACGGGACACAGAGCGACATAGTCATTACTATGTGGGATGTCCTAAAGCAATGCCCAATGAGGGGGGGGATACACCATACATAAGCTGAGCGCTATCAGACATGAGGATCTTTTGCGGCCTGCAACACACTGCGCCCAAAGGCGACATCCTCCTGACTTCTAACGTCCACCTGGTAGAACCTAGTAAACGTGTGTACTGAAGACCACGTTGCGGCCTTACAGATTTGAGCCAGGGAGGCCTGGTGATGCACTGCCCATGAAGTTCCAACTGCTCTCGTGGAGTGCGCTCTAACTTTGAACGGAGGCGGTCTCCTTCTCAAGCCATAGGCTTGCATTATGACCTGTCGAATCCACTTGGCTAAAGTAGATTTTGACACTGCCTGACCCTTTCTGGGGCCTTCCGGCAGAATAAACAAAGTATCCGTTCTGCGAATCTGAGCAGTGGCTTTTAGATAAGCTTTAACTGCCCTTACTACATCCAAAGAATGTAATAACTTTTCCTCTACTGAACTAGGTTTGGGAAAAAACGAAGGAAGAACCACATCTTGGTTCAAATGAAACCTCGATACCACCTTAGGAAGAAAGGCTGGATGAGGACGTAACACTACTCTGTCCTTATGGATAACCAGATATGGCTCCTTACAGGACATAGCTGCTAATTCTGACACTCTTTTAGCCGAACAAATGGCTACTAGAAAAATCAATTTCCTGGTGAGAAGAACCAGGGAAATATGCTGTAATGGTTCAAATGGTTGTTTCTGTAGAACCGACAGAACCAGGTTTAAGTCCCATGGACATATGGGAATATTAACCGGAGGGCTAATACGCATCACTCCTTGTATAAAGGCTTTGACTAGTGAATGCGAAGCCAAGGGCCTCTGAAAAAATATTGACAAGGCCGAAATCTGACCCTTGATAGTACTCAAGGCAAGCTTCCTATCTACAGCCCACTGTAGGAAGTCCAGAATCTTACCTATTACGTACTTACGTGGATACCATTTCTTGGCCTCACACCAGGCGATGTACGCCTTCCAGATTCTATAGTAGATCTGCCTGGATACCGGTTTCCTGGCATTGATCATGGTAGATACCACAGGATTAGAGAGACCTCTCTTTTTTAGAATGTGGGCCTCAATAGCCAGGCCGTCAAACCTAGGGCTGGTAAGGAAGGGTGGTATATCGGTCCTTGCGAAAGCAGGTCCGGACGATGTGGGAGGGTCCAAGGACTCCCCACAGACATTTTTACAATCTCCGCGTACCACGCTCTTCAGGGCCACGCTGGAGCCACCAGAATCACTGGTTTCTTTTCTACCCTGATTCTGCGGAGTAATCGAGGTAACAATTGTGGCGGTGGGAATGCATATATCAGCTTGAACTGATCCCAAGGGAACACTAGGGCATCCGAGCCGCAAGCTAGGGGATCCCTTGTCCAAGAGACAAACCTGTCCACCTTTGCGTTGAATCTGGATGCTAGCAGATCTACATCCGGTGTTCCCCACCGCTGACATATTGTCCGAAAAAACCTCGGGGTGAAGGGACCATTCCCCTGGGCATAATTGTTGGCGACTTAGAAAGTCCGCCTTCCAATTCTCCACTCCTGGAATGAATACCGCGGATATGGCTGGGACATATCTTTCTGCCCATTTCAGGATGCAATTTACTTCCCTCTGGGCTGCACGACTCCTGGTGCTACCCTGATGATTGATATATGCCACTGCCGTGGCATTGTCTGATTGAATTCTGACAGGGGACCCTTGGAGTTTGGATGTCCATGCTACTAGGGCATACCGGGCTGCTCGTATCTCTAAGAGATTGATGGGCAGGGCCTTTTCCGCATCCGACCATCTGCCCTGGAGAGACCATTGCTCCAGAACTGCTCCCCAGCCTATAAGGCTGGCATCTGTAGTGACCACCTTCCAAGAAATCGGACTGAAGGATTTCCCTTTTTCCAGATTCTGGGGAACCAACCACCAACGGAGGCTTTTGCGAACGGAAGGGGACAAGGACATTGGTAAGTCTAGGGCCTGAACTTTCTTGTTCCAGGCTGACAGTATGGCCCTTTGCAAATTCCTTGAATGGAATTGACCGTAGGGTACTGCTTCGAATGATGCCACCATTTTTCTCAGCAGCCTCATGCACAGGCGTATGGACGGCTGTCTTTTTGTACCCACTAAGTGGATCAAATCTCTCAAAGACAACACCTTTTTTCGAGGCAAGAATATTTTCCTCTGGCCTGAATCTAGCCTTAGCCCCAAGTATTCCAGACTTTTGACTGGTTTTAGGGCTGACTTGTCTCGGTTGATAATCCAACCGTGAGATTCCAGATACTTGATTGTCTTGTGAACGACCACTTCTAGTTTTTTCACTGAGTGGTCTATCAGCAGCAAGTCGTCTAGATATGCCATTATCGTTACACCTTGCGTTCTTAGATTGGCCAATAATGGGGCCAGAATTTTTGTGAACACTCGTGGTGCTGTGGCCAGACCGAAGGGTAAGGCTCTGAACTGAAAATGGCGCCCTTCTACTGCAAAGCGTAGAAATTTTTGGTGGACTGGAAAGATGGGAATGTGCAAATAAGCATCTTTGATGTCGATCGAGGCTAACCATTCCTCCCCTTGTAGGGCAGTGGCCACCGATCGGATCGACTCCATCCGGAAAGTCCTGATATGCAGGAATTTGTTTAGCCCTTTTAGATTTAATATGGGCCTCACGTCCCCGTTTGGCTTCGGGACTGTAAAGAGGTTTGAGTAAAACCCGAACCCCCATTCTTCCAGGGGAACCTCCATAATTACTCCTTGGAGCAATAGTTGTTCTAGTGCCAACAGGAGGGACTCTCTCTTCCGAGGATCCCTTGGCACGTTTGACCTCATAAAATGGGAAGGAGGAGAGTCTTTTAACTCCAATCTGTATCCCAGACTTACTGCGGAGAGCACCCATCTGTCTCTGATCGTGTCCCGCCAGGTCTCTGCGAACAACTGGAGTCTTCCCCCCACCCGATTGAGTGGGGGCAACCCTTCATGCATTTGACTTTGGGGGAGGTTTTGTACCTCTCCTGACCCAGGGTTTTTTATTACCCTGCGATTGTCCCTGATTTTTACCCCCGGGATTTGACCGAGGAGGCCGTCGGAACTGTTTCACAGCCGATGCCCCAGGGACTGGAGAAGCAGGCCTCTTAAAAGAGGGACCTCTAACTCTGTTTTTAACCGGCAAGAGTGTACTTTTACCGTTGGAAATTTTCTGGATATATTTGTCCAGGTCTTCCCCAAATAAGCGTTCACCATGAAATGGGAAGCTAACCAGCAATTTTTTACAGGGAGCTTCAGCAGACCAGTTTTTGAGCCATAGAAGCCTGCGCATATGTACTACAGACAGCGTAAGGCGGGAGGCCTGATGGATTGAATCCTTTATGGCGTCAACCGCAAAGCATAAGGCTCTAGGTAGATCAGCTAGGGCAAGGGCTTGCTGATCTGGCAAGTCCCTTAAGACCTGTTTCAACTGATCCTTCACTGCTTGGCAGACCCCAATAGCTGCCACTGCTGGTTGTGTCACCAAGCCTGCTGTAGAAAAAGCAGATTTTAATAAGGACTCCAATTTTTTTATCTATTGGGTCCTTGAACATTTGGACATTATCCACTGGACATGTCAGTGATTTATTCACACAAGAGATGGCTGCGTCCACTGTAGGGACCCTCCATTTTTTGATGAACTTATCCTCCATGGGATAGACCACCGGAAATCTCTTGGGGGGAGTAAATATTTTATCAGGATGTTCCCAATCCTGGTACATGAGCCCTTCCAAAAAAGGGTGAAGTGGAAAAGAACAGACAGTCTGGGGAGCTTTTAGCGACCCCAGCGAGGAGACAGTAGTGGTTGATGGTTCCGCAAGGTGCATTTTAAATGCTGATCGGACCATGTTAGTCAAAGAGTGAACCCATAATCTTTCAGCTTGAGATGCTGAGAAAGGTTCCTCCACTGTTGATTCCTCTATAACAGAATCAACCTCCTCCTGATCCCCTTCAGGCAGGTCGATCCCTGTATGGGACTGTTGCTCCGCTAGCAGGTACTCTGAAGGAGGAGACGGAGATCGGGCGTGCTTTCCCTGTGACAGGGAGGCAGCGATTAATGTTGACAATCTCTCTTCTAATCCTCCCAGAGCTGAGGAAAAAACCTCCTCTGTTACATACACAGGAGCAGGTGAACTGAGGACAGCCACAGTACCAGGTACTCCTGCAGGGTCTCTACGGTCACTAACCTCTGAATTTTCAGGGGAGACTGGTGCAGCAGAAGCATGCCCAAGATCCTCAGAGCCCGATGGAGACCCCTTTCGCTTCCTGGAAGATTTAGTTCCGGAGCTTCTGGACGGCATATTCCTAAGCCCAAAGCTGAGGTATTCCAGCCGTAATACACCCCTTTTACTGAGAATAGTCTAGCACAATTGCTGCTATATATCAGTTGGTGTCTACTAAAGTGCCTTTCTAGGGGATGCCTGCATCAACCGCCTCTGTGTGCCTTTTTACTGTTGCTAGCTCTGTTTGTGCACTTCAATAGCCAGCTTGATTGTTTTTAAACATGCTGGACGCCCGCACATGCGCAGTAGCGCCACGGCGCACACCGAGCGTCATCCACCCGCTCCGCCCCTTTTTCCAGATCGCCTCTATATAGAGAGGCGCGTGCACGCGCGCGGGCACGTGCGCCTTCGGCGCCTTTTTTGAAAAAACAAGGAGCTAGATGGGAGCCAGGGTCCCTGCCGCAGGGCCCGGGGATGGATGAGCGCAGCAACAGGGCAGAGGAGACAGCTTCCCAGCAGAGAACTTACCAACTGCCTGGATTTGAATTCAGAAGAAAAAAATCCACATTACAAGAAAAAAGAACCATAGCGGCCTCTAGTGTTTAACACAGGTACCGCGGTCTTACACATTTTTTTTTTTTTTTTCTTGCCTACTATAAAAAAATTTACATTTTCTCAGTAGTAACAGGCATGCACAGAATATTTAGCGGGAATACCTTAGGTAACAGGCAGAAAGACAAAATAGGCTTGGGGGTCCCCCAATAGAACCAAGTTCCTGAGGGCCCCCACTTACCTTTTCCTCACCGCAGGACTCTGTTTGGTCCACAGAAGCCCAAACTTCACCTATCACGGCAGGCATTGTAATCAAACCTTCAGGGACCGGGTTCCCAAGGATTCCACTCCCCTGGACCTGTATAGCACCCTGCACAGAAAACATCTTGGTCGTGGGTATGACCAGAGCTCTGGATCCCAGGGTCCAGCCCTCCTAAGAGAGGCATTACAGGCAAAACCTTGCTCTTCTCTTGCAAGGCCCGGGTACCGACCGTTTAGCTATGAAGCTTTTTTGGTCGGATCCGGAATAGCTTACTGAGGCCCAAAAGAACCTGTATGCAAGCTCAGTGAAACACATGTTACTTCTTGGCCAACACCTTAGACACTGGCAAAAAAACTGAGGTACTCCCGGATGGGAGGGGCTTATATAGGGGAGGGTACTTCCGGTTTTGGAAGTTGCCAGTGCCAGCACCTGAAGGTATCTATATAACCCACATAGTAATGACTATGTCGCTCTGTGTCCCGTGATGTACGAGAAAGAAAGTCCTACGGTGCAAAGTCCTATCGTGTGTACAGAAATCCATCGGACTTTTGTCCGAAGTACAAACACGCATGCCCAGAACCAATGTTAAAATCAACCAACAATAGCAGAAGTTGACCAAAGGGTGGCGGTAAAGAGCAGAAAAGAGCAGAAAAAACATGTGATTTAGGGAAAGTTTTGGGAAAGTTTGCAGAAAAGTCCTGCCGTGTGTATGCTATGGGTGTTCCCGGCCAACTCCCTTCGGACAAAAATCCACAGAAAAGTTTGTTTGAAGTCTGACCGTGTGTACGAGGCTTTACAATGTCTGTCACCCTAAAGCCCCGTACACACGGTCGGACTTCCATCGGACTTTTCCGTGGTTTTTTGTCCGAACGGAGTTGGCCGGGAACACCCATAGCATACACACGCTCAGACTTTTCTGCAAACTTTCCCAAAACTTTGTCCAACGTCACGTGGTTTTTCTGCTCTTTTCTGCTCTTTACCGCCACCCTTTGGTCAACTTCTGCTATTGTTGGTTGATTGTAACATTATTTGTTTTGTCCATCGGACAAAAGTCCGATGGTTTTCTGTACACACGGTCGGACTTTGCTCCATCGGACTTTTGTTGGGCAAAAGTTTGTCCGTTTGCAAACCTAACATTTGTCCGATGAAAACAAAAAACAAAACTAAAAAAGTTTGTCTGATGGAGCGTACACACGGTCGGATTGTTGGTCCAACTTGCTCAAAATGAAGTTTGTTGGCCGAAAGTCCGACCGTGTGTACGGGGCTTTAGTTTTTCTTCCTCCAGTGCTAAAGGGTTTCCACTCCACATTGGCATAGATGCCCTTTCCCTCTTCAGCAATTCTTTTGCATCCAATGTCTTCTTTCCTTGGTCATTAAGTGTTTCTTCTACCAAAAAACTTTACCTCCTAGTAATTATTTTTTTCATAATTTTGCAATTTTTTTTTTTTTGGACAGATGGTTGGAAAGTGATTAGATCACCCATCAACTGCTCTCATAACGCTGAGCCAACATATTGTTATGACACACTTATAATAAATGATCATTTTATTTATGACTGTCTGCCAACATGCTGGAAAAATCCTGGGTGCAAATTCTAACAGAGCTATTTGCCATAACCTCAATATAGCCATTTTTTTTAAATTAATAGTCAAAGTAGTCATAGTGCTTGCAAAAAGGAAAGTGCAAGGCTAGCCATATTCCTGGAGGACATTCAGGTTAACATTATGACAAATTAAATCCACTCTGGAAGATCACTAGTGACTTTTACACTGCTCCTCTGTGGTGCATTGATATGAGTCTTAAGTAGTGATGAGCCGAACACCCCCGGGTTCGGTTCGCACCAGAACCCGCGAACGGACCGAAAGTTCGCACGAACATTAGAACCCTATTAAATACAATGGATGCGAACGTTCGGATTCTAAAGTGCTAATTATAACGACTATTATCCATGTTATTGTCCGAAACAGAGTTTGGGAACCCGGCTTCTGCACCAGGGGACATGTATCAATGCAAAAAGAAGTTTTAAAAACGGACGTTTTCCGGGAGCAGTCATTTTAATGATGCATAAAGTGAAAAAAAAAAAGTCAAATATTCCTTTAAATATCGTACCTGGGGGGTGTCTAAAGTATGCCTGTGAAGTGCCACGTGTTTCCCGTGTTTAGAACTGTCCCTGCACAAAATAACATTTCTAAAGGAAAAAAAGCCATTTAAAACTGCTTGCGGCTTTAATGCAATGTCTGGTCCCGGTAATATGGATGAAAATCTTTAGGAAAAATGGCATAGCTACCCCATCAACCCCCCCCCCCCCCCCCCTACCCCAGCCCATTACCAGCCCCTTTGGGTCTTGTATGGATATTAAAGGGAACCCCGCACACAAAATAAAAAAGGACCTATATACTCTGAACAGCCGTATACAGGCGGTGCATACAAGACAGGGACTGTAGGTTTGTTCTTATGTAGAATCTGTTTTTATTTTTGAACAGCTGCATTGTTTAAGTGGAGCTCCATGCCAAATTCCTTTTTTTTAGCTTTTTGTAAAACATAGGGAACGGTTATCACCCCTGTCACATTTTTTTTGCTGTCTGTGCCCCTGTTCAGAACATTTCACCTCACTTTGCGTCCCAATGACAACTGTTTTTGAAATGTGGTGTTTTTATTGAAACAAGGATTGGTGATAAAGCATCAGTAGAGAGGAGACACCTTTCTCCCATATTAATTCTTACAGGAGAGAATTTTCCTTCCAAGGGGTAGATTTCCTCTCACTTCCTGTTGTCTTCTTCCGTTTGCAAGTAGTAGTAGTTTGTAAGTTGGATGTTTGAAAGTAGGGACCTTCCGTATATACTCTGCAGAAATTGGCCCCTTAGGTGTTGGTGTTGGCACAACACTGAAAGCACTCACAGTTATTCTTGGTGGGTGCTGGAACGCCCTGCTGTCAACTATAATATCAGGAATTGTAATAACATATAATTGTTGATCAGTGGTAGTAAAAATTGGGCCATTGATGGTGGTGCTGGTGCCACAACACTGTAAGGCCTGACAGTTACTCTTGGTGGGCGCAGCAATGGTCCCTGCTGTGAATTATTAGATCAATAATTATAATTGCATGCCCCTGTTGAACAGGGGCTGAAAAATTGGGCCTTTGGTGGTGGTGGTGGTGATGGTGGTGCTGGTGCCACAACACTGTAAGGCCTGACAGTTACTCTTGGTGGGCGCAGCAATGCTCCCTGCTGTGAAGTATTAGATCAATAATTATAATTGCATGCCCCTGTTGAACAGGGGCTGAAAAATTGGGCCTTTGGTGGTGGTGGTGGTGGTGATGGTGGTGCTGGTGCCACAACACTGTAAGGCCTGACAGTTACTCTTGGTGGGCGCAGCAATGGGCCCTGCTGTGAATTATTAGATCAATAATTATAATTGCATGCCCCTGTTGAACAGGGGCAGAAAAATTGGGCCTTTGGTGGTGGTGGTGGTGGTGGTGGTGATGGTGGTGCTGGTGCCACAACACTGTAAGGCCTGACAGTTACTCTTGGTGGGCGCAGCAATGGGCCCTGCTGTGAATTATTAGATCAATAATTATAATTGCATGCCCCTGTTAAACAGGGGCTTAAAAATTGGGCCTTTGGTGGTGGTGGTGGTGGTGATGGTGGTGCTGGTGCCACAACACTGTAAGGCCTGACAGTTACTCTTGGTGGGCGCAGCAATGGGCCCTGCTGTGAATTATTAGATCAATAATTATAATTGCATGCCCCTGTTGAACAGGGGCAGAAAAATTGGGCCTTTGGTGGTGGTGATGGTGGTGCTGGTGCCACAACACTGTAAGGCCTGACAGTTACTCTTGGTGGGCGCAGCAATGGGCCCTGCTGTGAATTATTAGATCAATAATTATAATTGCATGCCCCTGTTGAACAGGGGCTTAAAAATTGGGCCTTTGGTGGTGGTGGTGGTGGTGATGGTGGTGCTGGTGCCACAACACTGTAAGGCCTGACAGTTACTCTTGGTGGGCGCAGCAATGGGCTCTGCTGTGAATTATTAGATCAATAATTATAATTGCATGCCCCTGTTGAACAGGGGCTGAAAAATTGGGCCTTAGGCACTGGTGGCACAACACTGCAACCCCTCACAGATATTGTACTTGGAGCACAGCAATGAGGCCTGTTGCAAAGTATTGCATCAAAAATTTTAATTACACGCCCCTGTTAAACAGGGGCTGAAAAATTGGGCCTTAGCCACTGGTGGCGTCACCCATAAACCAAAATGATCTTCCAAGCTATCATCGTTAATCGTATCATTGAGGAGGAGGAGGAGGATAGCCAGTCAACATAACAGCACAGGCACTCAGCATCAGCATCAGTCTTGAAGGGATGTGACATTTTAAAATCAATTAGTCTGTTATATCAGCATCTGGTGTGGGGTAGCTGGTGGTGATCCAAGACTGGTTCATCTTGATGAAAGTCAGTCGATCAACCGAGTCGGTGGACAGGCGCACCCTGTGATCCGTGACAAATCCTCCAGCAGCACTGAATGTGCGTTCTGAAAGAACGCTGGATGCAGGACAGGCCAGTAGCTCAATTGCATACTGTGCAAGCTCTGGCCAGTGATCCATCCTCAAGACCCAGTAAGCCAGAGGATTTTCGGTGGGGAAGGTGTCCAAGTCTGACCTTGCCCCTAGGTATTCCTGGACCATGTATATCAGACGCTGGCGATGGTTGCTGGAACCGATCATACTTTGGGGCTGCGGACTAAAGAATTGTCTGAACGCATCGGTCAGACGGCCACCTTCCCCACCGCTCCTTCTTTGACTGCCCGAAGCCTCAGCAACTCGTTGTCCAGGACCAGGAGTTTGTAACCTCCCAGTCTCTGGGAACGCGTTGCACAGACCTTTCTGCAAGGCCTCCCGGAGTTGTCTCATCCTCTGCTCCCTCTGCGACGGTACGATAAGGTCCGCAACCTTACCCTTGTACCGTGGATCAAGGAAAGTGGCCAGCCAGTAATGGTCCCTCTCCTTGATCCGAAGAATACGAGGATCCTTCCGCAGACTTTGCAGGATCAGGGAGGCCATGCAGCGTAGGTTAGCTGAGGCATTCAGTCCGGAGTCCTCTGGGTCACTAAGGACGACATGATCCGCAGCCACCTCCTCCCAGCCACGTACAAGTCCACTGGTTTCTTGGGACTGTATATCATCCCTAAAAGACTGCTGCTGATGATGCTGAGTGCCAGCCTCCACCTCCATGCTGACACAATCCTCCTCCTCCTCCTCCTCCTCCTCTTCCTGTGCGATGGGTGGGACAGAAGGAACACTGTCTGGGTAAAGGGGGCCTTGAGAGGCAAGGAAGTCCTCCTCTTCCTGCCTCTGTTCTGCCTCAAGTGCCCTGTCCATTATTCCACGCAGCGTGTGCTCCAACAGGTGGACAAGAGGTACAGTGTCACTGATGCATGCACTGTCACTGCTCACCATCCTCGTGGCCTCCTCAAATGGTGCCAGGACAGTGCATGCATCCCTGATCATGCCCCACTGGCGTGGTGAAAAAAACCCGAGCTCCCCTGACCCTGTCCTGGTGCCGTAGTCGCACAGGTACTCATTGATGGCCCTCTGCTGCGTGTGCAGCCGCTGCAGCATGGCCAACGTTGAGTTCCACCTGGTGGGCATGTCACATATAAGGCGGTTCTTGGGCAGGTTCAACTCCTTTTGAAGCTCAGCCAGGCGAGCACTGGCATTATAAGATCTGCGGAAATGCACACAGACTTTCCTGGCCTGCCTCAGGACATCCTGTAAGCCCGGGTACCTGCCCAAGAACCGCTGCACCACCAGGTTAAGGACGTGAGCCATACAGGGCACATGGGTCAGTTGTCCCTGTCGGAGGGCGGAGAGGAGGTTGGTGCCATTGTCGCAAACCACAATTCCTGGCTTAAGCTGGCGTGGCGTCAACCACCTCTCGGCCTGCCCCTGCAGAGCAGACAGGACCTCTGCCCCAGTGTGGCTCCTGTGCCCCAAACACACCAGCGCAAGCACGGCATGGCATATTTTTGCCTGCGTACTTGCGTAGCCCCTTGAACGCCTACGGAGCACCGCTGGTTCCGAGGACAAACCACAGGAAGAGGCCATGGAGGAAGAAGAAGAGGAGGGGGTGGAGGAGAGAGGTGTGTCACAACCAGTAGTAGCATTTTGGAGGCGTGGTGGTGGAACAACCTCCAACACTACTGCACCTTGTCCTGCATCCTTCCCAGCTGCCAAAAGAGTGACCCAATGGGCCGTGAAAGAAAGGTAACATCCCTGTCCATGCCTGCTGGACCATGAGTCAGCGGTAATATGCACCTTACCGCTGACCGCCCTGTCCAGCGAGGCCAAGACATTGCCTTCCACATGCCTGTAGAGAGCCGGAATCGCCTTCCGTGCGAAAAAGTGGCGTTTGGGAACCTGCCACTGAGGAACCGCACATTGCACAAACTCACGGAAGGGGGCCGAGTCTACCAACTGAAAAGGCAGCAGTTGAAGCGCTAGCAATTTAGCCAAGCTAGCATTCAACCGCTGGGCATGTGGATGGCTGGGAGTGAACTTCTTTCGACTGTCCAGCAGCTGGGGCAGGGAAATTTGCCTGCTAGAATCGGACGTTGGTGTACTGCTAGCAGAGTGCCCGCAAGTACTTGCCTGTGACACACCTAATTCTACACCTTCATTCCTCTCAGAGCAGGTTTCAGAGAGGAGTGAATGTATAGTGGGGTTGGAGATCCCAGCTGATGCGGTGCAAGAAGAGGTCAGCTTTGTTCTTTGGTGTGGGTCTTTAAGGTAGGCTTGCCAACGAGCTGCATGGCAGGTCAACATATGTCTGATCAAGCATGTGGTGCCCAAGCGGCTGATGTTTTGGCCACGCGATATACGCTTGAGACATATGTTGCAAACAGCAGCTGTGCGATCTGATGCACTCGCCTCAAAAAAGGCCCACACCAAAGAACTTTTTGAATGACGGGCAGAGGCAGCGCCCTGCACAGGCGGAGCTCTGCGGTGTGATTCCGTCGGTGTGCTGCCCATACGCTGGCCACTCAAGGGCATCCTGCCTCGTTGGAGATGTGCCTCCTCCTCATCCTCCTCCTCCTCCTCTCTCCTATTAGGCACCCACGTGGAGTCAGTGACCTCATCATCCCCTCCCTCCTCATCACTGGAGCCAATCTGGCAGTATGCTGCAGCTGCTGGAGCATGACTGCCAGATTGGTGTCCTTCTTGAGCATCCCCTCTCTCTGCTCTCACGCTGCTGCCTTCCTCTAGCTGGGTATCATCATCAGATCCTTCCAAACGCCGGGCATCCTCCTGGAGCATGTACCCAACACTGTGCTCAAACAGTTCGGGGGACTCCTCAGGAGGAGGACATGGTGGGTCTAGGGAAGGATTGACTAATGAAGATAATGATACCAGAGAAGAGGACGCTTTGGCAGCTGCTTTGCCAGTACCCTGAGCCTGGGTGAGAGAGGATGAGGAGGATGAGGTGGGCTTGGTCATCCACTCTACCAAGTCTTCGGCATGATGTGGCTCAACATGTCCAGCTGCCGAAAAGAAGGACAAGCGTGTCCCATGGCCATGTGCTGATGACAATGCACCGCGTCCACGACCAGCACTGTTGCCCCCAGACACAGAGCCTGCTTGCCCTCTTTTTTTGCCTCCTGACTGTCTGCCTCTCCTTGGTTGCCTTCCAGACATTTTAATGGATGGCCTGCAGGGAGATGGGAAAAAGAGCAATAAGGGCTACCTTCAGGTGTATACTGTGCAGGAGGCTTAGCAACAATGACACTGACACTGTCCCCTGCCTATCCTTCTCTGTCCCTAAACACAAGGATTGAAAATATGGTTCAGCAAAATAGTTTTAGAACAGAATAGCACACTGACACTTTCCCTCACTGTCCTACTCTGTCCCTCCCTACAAACAAGATTTAGCACAGAATAGCACACTGATAATTTCTACGAGTGTCCTTCTCTGTCCCTAAACTCAAGGATTGAAAATATGGAACAGCAAAATTGGTTTAGAACAGAATAGCACACTGTCAGTTTCACTCACTGTACCTCTGTCCCTAAACTCAAGGATTGAAAATATGGTTCAGCAAAATAGTTTTAGAACAGAATTGCACACTGACACTTTCCCTCACTGTCCTACTCTGTCCCTCCCTACAAACAAGATTTAGCACAGAATAGCACACTGATAATTTCTACGAGTGTCCTTCTCTGTCCCTAAACTCAAGGATTGAAAATATGGAACAGCAAAATTGGTTTAGAACAGAATAGCACACTGTCAGTTTCACTCACTGTACCTCTCTGTCCCTAAACTCAAGGATTGAAAATATGGTTCAGCAAAATAGTTTTAGAACAGAATAGCACACTGACACTTTCCCTCACTGTCCTACTCTGTCCCTCCCTACAAACAAGATTTAGCACAGAATAGCACACTGATAATTTCTACGAGTGTCCTTCTCTGTCCCTAAACTCAAGGATTGAAAATATGGAACAGCAAAATTGGTTTAGAACAGAATAGCACACTGTCAGTTTCACTCACTGTACCTCTCTGTCCCTAAACTCAAGGATTGAAAATATGGTTCAGCAAAATAGTTTTAGAACAGAATAGCACACTGACACTTTCCCTCACTGTCCTACTCTGTCCCTCCCTACAAACAAGATTTAGCACAGAATAGCACACTGATAATTTCTACGAGTGTCCTTCTCTGTCCCTAAACTCAAGGATTGAAAATATGGAACATCAAAATTGGTTTAGAACAGAATAGCACACTGTCAGTTTCACTCACTGTACCTCTCTGTCCCTCAACTCAAGGATTGAAAATATGGTTCAGCAAAATAGTTTTAGAACAGAATAGCACACTGACACTTTCCCTCACTGTACCTCTCTGTCCCTAAACTCAAGGATTGAAAATATGGTTCAGCAAGATTGGTTTAGAACAGAATAGCACACTGACACTTTCCCTCACTGTACCTCTCTGTCCCTACAAACAAGGATTAGCACAGAATAGCACACTGTCACTGACACTCTCCCTACCTATCCTTATTTGTCCCTAAACACAAGGAATCCAGGATTAGTAAAGGAAAAATAATGACACTGTCCCTGCCTATGCTTCTCTTTCCCTGCTCCGGAGCACACTACACAAGGCCGCCGCGCTGGCGGCCTTTTATAGTGTGGGGCGTGTACTAAACCCCCTCAGCAATAATTGGCCACAGGCATCCTGCCTGTGGCCAATCATTGCTCTCCTCGCTGCCGGCGCTGTGATTGGCCAAGCATGCGGGATCACAGTGCATGCTTGGCCAATCACAGCGCCTGGATGACACTGCGATGGCGTAGTGCATTGTGGGCCGTTCGCGTCACTCGAATTTGGCGCGAACGGCCCAAATCGTTCGATCTTCGTCGAACGATCGAACAGCCGATGTTCGAGTCGAACGTATGTTCGACTCGAACACGAAGCTCATCCCTAGTCTTAAGCCTAGTACACACGACCGAGAATCCCGTCGTAAAGAGACCGTCGGTTTTCTCAACAAGATTCTTGTCAAGCTTGACGGGATTCTTGTCAAGCTTTCCTTGCATACACACTGTCAATCCAAAATCTTGTCGGTCTAAAGTGCGGTGATGTACAACACATGCGACGGCAGTATAAAGGGGAAGTTCGATTCCAATGGTGCCACCCCTTGGGCTGCTTTTGCTAATCTCGTGTTACCGCGTGTGAAGTAAAAGTTTGGTGAGAGACAATTCACGCTTTTCAGTCTTCGTGCTTTCAGCTAGTTTTCTGCGGTTCAGTTTGTGCTTGTGGGTTCGTATCTTGTCTTTCAGGGCGTCTAGGCAGGTCGTGTCTGTTTTTCAGTGCGTTCTTGTCCAGTCGTTTCTGATTTTCAGGTTGTTCTTCATAGGCCTTGCTGTTCTTCAGTGCGTTCTGTTTAGATCGTTCTGATCAGACGACCATTTTCTAGCCATGTTGCGAGTACGTTCTCGTCATAGAGTTCATGCTGTGCAGGCGCTTTGTGTTGGTGTTCTTATCTTGGAACAAGACAAGTCCATTAACAGGGTGAGGAGGAGTTCATGGACCAAGAATTGGTTGCTCCAGCGGGACCAATTCTCTCACATGCCTCTGCTGCGGGAGATCCAGGAGAATAATCCTGATGACTACAGGAATTTTCTCTGGATTTCTGACCCCGTTTTTCAGCATCTGTTGGCTTTGGTGTCCCCCTATATCACCAGGCAGGACACCGTTATGCGGGAAGCCATCACTGCTGAGCAGAGGCTCATCGCCACGTTGCGATACCTGGCAACTGGGAGAAGCCTGCCTGACCTGAAGTTCACGACAGGCATCTCCCCCCAGGCTCTGGGTCTCATAATCCCAGACACCTGTTCTGCCATCATCCAAGTCCTCCAGCCAAGCGCAAAAGGAAGGCTGCAGAGGAGGCTGCAGAGGAGGCTACCAAGAAGACCAGGAAGTGATGGCCTTGCTTCAATGTGGTCTGACAGAAGGCAGCCTGTTGTAGTACCACAGACTGGGACATATATCTCAGCTCTGGGAGTTCAGGACCAGATTGGGCTCCCTACTGGATGTGCATCTCAAGGTCCCAATTTTAGTGTCCACACAGAGTTGATGTGTGCTCTGGGGTACAAAGGATGCACAAATTGCAGCAGGGTCTCCTGCCCTGTCTTCTATATATTTTCTTATTATAGACCAGAATAAATGGATTTTATTTTTACAGTTAATACTTGCCTATGTGTTTTTGTTAAACTAAAAAAAAATTCTTGGGAGTAGGCAGGTAACTTTTAAATAAAAAAGGTCTAATTAAAAAGGGACAGATAATACCAATCAATCTCCTTGAAGGTAAAAAAAATACAAGATGATAATGTTTAAATTGTGGTAACTTGACACAACAAAAATAAAAATCAAATCATGGATATCACTAGAAAATAAATAATAATAATTTAAAATGCAGATCTGTATTTAAAAAAATAAAAATAAAAAATGTTAAGGAGATCTTGCTCCATAAAATAAAAAATATTCATGAGATCAGCATTAAAAATGCTGCAAAAAGTTAGTCAGATCTCTGTGTGAATATCAGCAGCAAAACAAGTTCATTATTTTTCATTATTGTACCATTCTAAAGAAGCTTTTAATGCGCAGCATTTAAACAATGCAATAATTTACAGCGTGATGAATGTGCTATCTCCATTACGAACGCTAGTTCTACCAGAAGGAGCGCTCCCATCTCATACTTGATTCTGAGCATGCGCGGTTTTTAAAACTCGGAAAAGCATACACACTACTGGTTTTCTCGTCGGAAAACGAGAATCCCGACGAGAAAATTGAAAATCCAGACGAGAAAATAGAGAGCAGGTTCTCTATTTTTCTCGTCGAGATTCCCGGCAGTTTTCTCGACGAAAAAACATACACCCCGAACGGTTTTCTCTGCAAAAAGCTCTGCCAGTAGTTTTCTTGATGGTTTTTTTTTGCAGAGAAAACCGGTCGTGTGTACGAGGCCTGAGTCATCCATACAAATAGATATTGCTGAATAATAGTGCCAAATAAATATATCCTGTGATGTACTCTATGCATGTATGGTAGACCTTATAGTTTCCACATCCTGAAAGAGACACCTTTGGCACAATAGTGGGAAAAGCTGACAGCGTGTGAAGCAAAAATTACAAATAACCTCAATACACCAGCATAACAAGGAAATATTGATCAGGGTGCTGGAAATGTTCACATTGTAGCCTACTGAGTGTTGCGGGTGTTTGCTTTAAGGCCCAGAGACTACCATACCCAAGAACTCTGTGCTGAGTCTGCTGAGAATACAGGGCCTGAAGCCTAGGCCTGTATTATTCCAAAGAGCCTTCAGTATCCACTGAGGAGCCGGAGGGACGTCGCATCCTGCTGCTGTTCTGCTACTACCAGGAGGACTGAAGACCCGGGTGTCGTGGAATCTGTGTACCAAGACACAGCAACGGAAGATACGGACACGGACTGTTCCGGTTGGGTGAGAGAGCACTTGCTCATGAGACTAATACAGGATCTCTAGACCCAATAACTGTTGTTCGGAACTAACGTTAGTGTTGTAGTTACACGCCGGAGGGACAGTGCATTGAATAACGCTAGTAGAGTTATTCTGGGTTCACCAAGTTATCAAATTCCTTTATTCTTGTGGATTACAAATGTATGCAATGCATGAATCTATCTATGATGGTCTTCCCCTACAAATACTAAAGTAATATTACATATACAGTATCTCACAAAAGTAAGTACACCCCTCACATTTTTGTAAATATTTTATTATACCTTTTCATGTGACAACACTGAAGAAATGACACTTTGCTACAATGTAAAGTAGAGAGTGTACAGCTTGTATAACAGTGTTAATTTGCTGTCCCCTCAAAATAACTCAACACACAGCCATTAATGTCTAAACCGCTGGCAACAAAAGTGAGTACACCCCTAAGTGAAAATGTCCAAATTGGGCCCAAAGTGTCAATATTTTGTGTGGCCACCATTATTTTCCAGCACTGCCTTAACCCACTTGGGCATGGAGTTCACCAGAGGTTCACAGGTTGCCACTGGAGTCCTCTTCCACTCCTCCATAATGACATCACTGAGCTGGTGGATGTTAGAGACCTTGCGCTCCTCCACCTCCCATTTGAGAATGCCCCACAGATGCTCAATAGGGTTTAGGTCTGTAGACATGCTTGGCCAGTCCATCACCTTTACCCTCAGCTTCTTTAGTAAGGCAGAGGTCATCTTGGAGGTGTGTTTGGGGTCGTTATAATGTTGGAATACTGCCCTGTGGCCCAGTCTCCGAAGGGAGGGGATCATGCTCTGCTTCAGTATGTCACAGTACATGTTGGCATTCCTGGTTCCCTCAATGAACTGTAGCTCCCCAGTGCTGGCAGCACTCATGCAGTCCCAAACCATGACACTCCCACCACCATGATTTACTGTAGGCAAGACACACTTGTCTTTGTACTCCTCACCTGGTTGCCGCCACACACGCTTGACACCATCTGAACAAAATACTTTATCTTGGTCTCATCGGACCACAGGACATGGTTCCAGTAATTCATGTCCTTAGTCTGCTTGTCTTGAGCAAACTGTTTGTGGGCTTTCTTGAGCAAACTGTTTGCAGGCTTTCTTGTGCATCATCTTTAGAAGAGGCTTACTTCTGGAACAACAGTCATGCAGACCAATTTGATGCAGTGTGCGGCGTATGGTCTGAGCACTGACAGGCTGACCCCCCACCCCTTCAACCTTTGCAGCAATGCTGGCAGAACTCATATGTTTATTTCCCAAAGACAACCTCTGGATATGACGCTGAGCACGTGCACTCAACTTCTTTGGTCGACCATGGCGAGGCCTGTTCTGAGTGAAACTTGTCCTGTTAAACCGCTGTATGGTCTTGGCTACCGCGCTGCAGCTCAGTTTCAGGGTCTTGTTTCATCTCATAGCCTAGGCGATCTTTATGTAGAGCAACAATTATTTTCTTCAGATCCTCAGAGAGTTCTTTGCCATGAAGTGCCATTTTAAACTTCCAGTGAACAGTATGAGAGAGTGATGCCGCGTACACACGGTCGGAATTTCCGAAGGAAAAAGTCCGATGGGAGCTTTTCGTCGGATATTCCGACCGTGTGTATGCCCCATCTGACTTTTTCTGTCGGAATTTCCGATGCAGTTAGATAGAGAGCAGGTTCTCTATTTTTCCGTTGGGAAAAAATCAGATTGGGATTTCCGATCGTGTGTACAAATCCCGACACGCTAAATTCCGACGCATGCTCAGAAACAAATCGACGCATGCTCGGAAGCATAGAACTTAATTTTCTCGGCTCATCGTAGTCTTTTACATCACCGCGTTCTTGGCAGTCAAAAGTTCACCGAACTTATGTGTGACCGTGTGTATGCAAGGCAGGTTTGAGCGGAATTTTTTCCGACTGGAAATCCGCTCGTGTGTACGCGGCATTAGAGTGATAACACCGAATTTAACACACCTACTCCCCATTCACACCTGAGACCTTGTAACACTAACGAGTCACATGACACCGGGGAGGGAAAATGGCTAATTGGTTCCAATTTGGACATTTTCACTTAGGGGTGTACTCACTTTTGTTGCCAGTGGTTTAGACATTAATGGCTGTGTGTTGAGTTATTTTGAGGGGACAGCAAACTTACACTGTTATAAAAGCTGAACACTCACTACTTTACATTGTAGCAAAGTGTCATTTCTTCAGTGTTGTCACATGAAAAGCTATAATAAAATTTTTACAAAAATGAGAGGGGTGTACTCACTTTTGTGAGATACTGTATGTTGACCTCTACAGTATATTCCACTGGAATTCCAGATAAATAAATAAATATACATCTGTGGATTAGCGCCCCCCCCCCCCAGCCCCCCGTTTACTTACCTGACCACTCGAAAGTCCCGCGACGTGAACGCACTTGCTTCTCGGCCAGGCTTCTTGGCACATTTATTGGTTGATTGAAAGCAGCACAGCCATTGGCTCACGCTGCTGTCAATCACATCCAATGACGCAGCATGCCGGGGGCGGAGCCGAGTGATACAGTGATACAGTGAGCTCGCATGAAGGTGAGGAGTTCTTGCGGGGGGGAGGGGAGCCGAGACAGCCACCGAGGGACCCCAGAAGACCAGGTTCAAGGCCATTCTGTGCAAAAAGAGCTGCACAGTGGAGGTAAGTATAACATGTTTGTTATTTAAAAAAAAAAAAAAAATTCTCTTTAGTGTTCCTTTAACCACTTAAGCCCCGGACTATTTTGTAGCTAAAGGACCAGAGGTGATTTCAGAATTTTGTACTGCGCTGCTTTAACTGTAAATTGTGCGGACATGCAATGTTGTACCCAAACGAAATTTGCGTCCTTTTCTTCCCACAAATAGAGCTTTCTTTTAATGGTATTTGATTGCCTCTGCGATTTTTATTTTTTGCGATATAAACGGAAATAGACCGAAAATTTTGAAAAAAATTATATTTTCTACTTTTTGTTATAAGGAAAATCGAATAAACTCAATTTTAGTCATATATTTAGGCCAAAATTTATTCAGCCACATGTCTTTAGTAAAAAAAATGTCAATAAGCGTATATTTATTGGTTTGCGCAAAAGTTATAGCGTCTACAAACTAGGGTACATTTTCTGGAATTTACACAGCTTTTAGTTTATGACTGCCTATCTCATTTCTTGAGGTGCTAAAATGGCAGGGCAGTACAAAACCCCCCCAAATGACCCAATTTTGGAAAGCAGACATCCCAAGGAAATTGCTGAGAGGCATGTTGAGCCCATTGAATATTTTTTTTTTGTCTCAAGTGATTGAATAATGACAAAAAAAAAAAAAAAATTACAAAAAGTTGTCACTAAATGATATATTGCTCACACATGCCATGGTTATATGTGGAATTACACCCCAAAATACATTTTGCTGCTTCTCCTGAGTACGGGAATACCACATGTGTGGGACTTTTTAGGAGCCTAGCCGCGTACGGGACCCCGAAAACCAAGCACCGCCTTCAGGATTTCTAGTCACAAATTTTTGATTTCACTCCTCACTACCTATCACAGTTTCGAAGGCCATAAAATGCCAAAATAGCACAAAACCCCCCCAAATGACCCCATTTTGGAAAGTAGACACCCCAAGCTATTTGCTGAGAGGCATGGTGAGTATTTTACAGCTCTCATTTGTTTTTGAAAATGAAGAAAGAACATTTTTTTTTTTTTTTTTTTTTTAATTTTCCTTGTCAAAGTATTTTATTGGACATATATATTAGTCACATACAGATCATATGTAATACATGTTGTTGATATTTGTCCAATTATTACAAATATAGAAAAATAACAAATAATAGGGTCTACAGAATATATCCCAATGAAAGTTATAAGGACTTAAATGAGATAGAAAGTAAATAAATCCTTGTACTAATATATTCAAGACTGTAGTTGAAAGAAATATTTAACATAATAATTATAAATTGATCTGTATCTTTGATTTTTTTTTTAAATTTTCAAAACTTTGTGACAAAAAGCCAGATCTGCAAAATACTCACAATACCTCTCAGCAAATAGCTTGGGGTGTCTACTTTCCAAAATGGGGTCATTTGGGGGGGGGGGGGGTTTGTGCCATCTGGGCATTCCATGGCCTCCGAAACTGTGATAGGCAGTGAGAAGTGAAATCAAAAAGCCTCCGTCGGAATTTCGACCGTATGTACGCGGCATTAGGAGCAAAATCGCTCCTCCGCCCCTGCTGCCCCAATGCTTCGGCATATATGCTTTTTTTTTTTTAACTGTGGTGGTGAAATCACCTCCTACAGCACTGGAGTCGCAGGGATCAGGCCTGTCTCTGCGAACACTGCAGTTATGTGTGTTGTGTTTTTTAAGTGACAGTGATCGATCGATACTGCACTTGGGTGGTCTGGGCTGGACGGAGGGGCAAAACGCAGGTGCTAGCAGGTATCTGGGCTGATCCCGCTAACACTGCGTTTTTGGGAACCCTAAACTGCTGGGGACGCTAGTATAGATCTGATCAGATCAGATATTGATCTGATCAGATACTATACCACTAAGGGGCTGTGTATGCTTCACGCGTGGGTGTTAGCGTTACTGGCACTAACCTGACGCTGCTTGGGGTGTGACGCAGACCCTCTCTGACGCTAAAACCTAATTGATATCACCCGCCGGGCGATCAGGGGGTTAAACCTTTATTGGGTTATATATACGGCGGGTGCCCTGACACTATAAAAAGCAAACTAACTAACCAGCGTCACCCGTAACACTTATATGGTGATCACTGGTGAAAGGGTTAACTAGGGGCAATTAGGGGGTTAAAACCTTTATTAGATAATATATGGGGGTACCTGACGCTATAAAAACCTGCGGCGAACCTAAAAAAAAATTACTGGCTACCGATCTGGATCACCGACGCTAAGACAGCGATCAGAAAAATGATTGCTTAGCGACAGTCGTGATAGGGGGTGAAAGGGTTACCTGGGGGGCGATCAAGGGGGTTAAACCTTTATTAGATGATTTATGGGGGTACCCGACGCTATAAAAACCTGCGGCGAACCTAAAAATAATTACTGGCTACCGATCTGCATCACCGACGCTAAGACAGCGATCAGAAAAATGATCGCTTAGCGACGGCGGTGCTAGGGGGTGAAAGGGTTATCTGGGGGGTGATCAGGGGGTTAAACCTTTATTAGGGGGGGTTAGGGGGCTACACTGGACCTAAAACTAACTTTAGTGACACTTTTACCGTCACAAATGTCACTGATTGCAGTGATCAGTAAATAAATGGTCACTGCAATCAGTGACACTGTGACTGGGGGCTGGGGGGTGATCTGGGGGGGCCTGGGGGGGCGATTTATGTGCCTATGTGTGCTGGTGTTAGTGTAGTGTTTTGTGCACTGACCTGTGTGTCTTCTCTTGTACGGCGCTCGGTATATGTGAGCGCCGCATGAGAGATGACATCACTTCCTCCTGCTTCCTCTGCCTGTGTTTACATTACACAGCAGAGGGAGCATTTTCATTCGACGGGAGCGATCGCGGGGGGGTGGCCGGAATCGAATGGCCGCCCCCTCATCTCGGATCGCGCCCCAACGAATACCGACCACTCACTGTATAGGAGGGGGGTCCGATCGGACCCCCCAACTGTACAAAGGCAATCGCGTACACTGTACGTGATTGTGCCTGTCGATGCCATTCTGCCTTCGTACATATACAGTGAGCGGTCGTTAAGTGGTTAATTGAACAAGCCAGAGTTGGTAGCTGATTCGCTGGCATGCACAGCTACACCAGATTTTGCACTCTCTGGTTTTAGTAAATCAACTCCATAGTGATTAGAGTTTGCCCAGGCACACCTGGCACACCCCCTGCGCACGCCTATGAATGTAGGCAATGTTGCCACATATGCTTTAGGATAATATGACTTTTGTTTTGTTTTTTCTGGAGCTTCAAGCAAAGTCCTTTTCCACAAATAATCTTCTACAAAAGCTGAATATATTCTCAGACCAGGCTTCTTGTAAATTTGGGACATGTAAATGGAAACTGTTATAGCATATTAGCAAAACATTTGTTGGCACTTGACTTGTGTGTTGTGTGAGCGGACACATCCCTCTGCTATGTACAGGAAGAATTGTTCCCAACTGGGGCAGGATGCCAGCAGCAGCACATATTACAACTGTGCTCTAAATATAGCCTGTATTTTGAGAAGGTGCAACTAGTAATTCTACACTTACACAATAGTTTTCCATGAGCTGTAATCGAACACAGACTCTTTATTTTTACATTTACGGCAAGAGCCTGATAATTGCAGCCAGTTAGAGTTACCTGCATGTCCGTGTTACATTTTGTGTTTTTATCAGTATGTTCTGGGACTAAAGTACTATGTTTGGTTCTGGATGTTTGTGGGCTACTGTATGAAAAAAAAAATTGGCTCAGAGAGACAGAGGGTATGATCTGACAGGTTATGCTGTCAATGGTTTGTTAGTGCTGCTATTTTATTCATTTTAATCTGAGCAGTTTTAGAATATTCTGCTTTCTATGTAATCCACTGCAGCCAGATTTCACAAAGCTCCTTACTTGTGAGGTGGGGATGTCTGCCTCATGAGACTTGTGCTGTGTGACTTTGTTACTCTGCTTGATGTATGATCAGATTGCAATTTTTAATCCAGGCTTGGAATGAGGTCACTTTTACCTTGGGGTGTTAAATACAGGAGGGGGAGAGGACTTTTGTTTTTCCGGAATTTGGGGCTAGTGGCCATACTCTGAGAGATGTGATTGCTGAACTATCATCGGAGTTTCCTCCTAGCATGACTCTTGTTGGGGTTAAATTCTACCATTGGTCTCGCTCTTGTAGGGGTTAAATTTTACCATTGGTCTCGCTCTTGTAGGGGTTAAATTTTACCATTGGTCTCGCTCTTGTAGGGGTAAAATTCTACCATTGGTCTCGCTCTTGTAGGGGTTAAATTCTACCATTAGTCTCGCTCTTGTAGGGGTTAAATTCTACCATTGGTCTCGCTCTTGTAGGGGTTAAATTCTACCATTGGTCTCGCTCTTGTAGGGGTTAAATTCTACCATTGGTCTCGCTCTTGTAGGGGTTAAATTTTACCATTGGTCTCGCTCTTGTAGGGGTAAAATTCTACCATTGGTCTCGCTCTTGTAGGGGTTAAATTCTACCATTAGTCTCGCTCTTGTAGGGGTTAGATTCTACCATTGGTCTCGCACTTGTAGGGGTTAAATTCTACCATTGGTCTCGCTCTTGTAGGGGTAAAATTCTACCATTGGTCTCGCTCTTGTAGGGGTTAAATTCTACCATTAGTCTCGCTCTTGTAGGGGTTAGATTCTACCATTAGTCTCGCTCTTGTAGGGGTTAGATTCTACCATTGGTCTCGCTCTTGTAGGGGTTAAATTCTACCATTGGTCTCGCTCTTGTAGGGGTTAAATTCTACCATTGATCCCACCCAATCAGACAGAGACACTGAACTGAAGAGCAGAGACTTGTTTATTTTGGCTTGTGCTTCATCCTAAGTACACAAGATGAGATGGATGTTATTAATTATTTTCCACCAATAAGGGGGACATGTTTGGGGGACATATTTCCTTTATAATACAAAAGAGAAAACCCACTTATTCATTTAACCAATCAAAAAGATACATATATTTCGATTTTGGTTTAGGCAACTTCTTCTGATTAATTGGAGTTTATAAAAACTCCAGTGGTTTCCTGTCAGCCAAGACATCTGTCTGGTACATAGCTTCACATATATCAGCTCCTCCTAGTAAAGTGGAAGTCCATGCAAAATCTAAAATCCCTGCATCTATAGACACCAGAGATTTAACACTAACCTCTCTATCCCTGTAAAGAATAAATTATTATACATACTTTTTTGAAAGCCGATCTGACCCGTTCCGACCCGATCTCCAGCACCGAAAGCTCTGTAGAGGACACGGACGACAACGGCTGTGAAATAAATGGCAAGTGACGTCACCCATAGAGTTACTATGGGGCTTCCGTTGTCCTCAGTTTCCTGTGCACCCACCTACACAGAGAAGGTGCGGCTGACAGCTCAGCGTGGGATCTGATCAGAGGGGTCAGATCGGCTTCCAAAAAGGTATGTTTACTCGTTTTTTCTTTACAAGGCTAGATAGGTTAGTGCTAGATCCGTGGTGTCTATAGATGCAGGGGTTTTAGATTTTGCATGAACTTCCACTTTCACAATTTAATATATAACCTGCTCAAGAATATGCTTCAAACAAATATCTTCAAAACAGAGCGGGGTTCCACCCGTGATTTTTTTTTTTAAAGTCAGCAGCTGCAAACACTGTAGCTGCTGACTTTTAATAAGGACACTTACCTGTCCTAGGCGCCCGCGATGTCGGCCCCCCGAGGCTTCACTGCCCGTTTCCTACTGCGCATGCGCGAGTCTTGCGGCGCTTTGTGAATGGGCGGCTGCTTTCTGGGATACACACAGTTCCCAGAAGGAAGCGCGCCTCATTCACCAGAAGACAACGCGAGGAGGACGAGGAAGAAGACCTGCCGCGGACTAGGAAGAGGCAGATTAGGAACATCCACATAGCAACCGCCATTTCTGGTAAGTAAAAAAATATTTAATTTTTGACTCTTTTTTTTGCAGGATTTTGGTGTATTTTTTATTTATTTTTTAGGTGTGGAATTCCACTTTAAGTAGCACTATAAAGGCTGAAATATTTTTCAGCATTATAATAAACAATTATTTAATCCTTCACCTCTTACATGGAAATATGGACCTGGACTATCTCTTTTTTTACTCGTTGGAGCCTCACTTGTTTTTAAATCTTTTTATTAATTTTACTTTAGGAAAAGAAATAACATTACAAGACATAACATAACATCCACAATCACATATAGGGGAGAGAAAAAAAAAACGGGGGGAGGAAGAAAGGGGGAAAGGAGAAGGAAAGAAAAGGGGAGGGAAGGGGGTGAGGATACAATGGTATTACCAGCGAAAAAATGGAGAATCAGAGGTCCCCAATAGGACATCTCTCCGGTTCCACCTATGAAAATTACCCACGTAAAACCACAAAATTGCATCCCTAGGTTTACAACCAATAAACTCACTGAGCAAAAACGCACCCCTTTTATTTAGCCTTGAAAAACCCTAAATACATAATAAATAAATAATGATTTCACTTTTTTACTCTTTTAAGGGTGAATACTGAGACAGCTACATATAGCTATCACCCCGATTCCCCTTTCAAAAATATTTACCCCATTTACACTTCTCTATCCTAGTGATTGAGAGAAAAAAAAAAAGGTGAGTGACAATATTTAACCAGTGTATTGCCGCGTACACACATTTTTTAAAATGGTCATTAAAAATGATCGTATGTGGGCTTCAGAGCATTTTTCACGACGTGAAAAACGGGCATGAAAAAATTGGAACATGCTCTAATTTTTCACGTCGTTTTTTACATCGTTGTTTTTCTCGTCACGAAAAACGGCCGTGTGTGGGCTTTAACGACGTGAAAAAAAATGCACATGCTCAGAATCAAGTATGAGACGGGAGCGCTCGTTCTGGTAAATTAGCGTTCGTAATGGAGATCGCACATTCGTCACGCTGTAACGGACTGAAAAGCACGAGGCTGAAAAGCGCGAATCGTCGCTCAACAAACTTTACTAACATGAAAGAGTGGCGCCATCCGAATGGAACTTCCCCTTTATAGTGCCTTCGTACGTGTTGTATGTCACCGCGCTTTACTCGAACAATTTTTTCCACGATAGTGTGTAGGCAAGGCAGGCTTGAGAGGAAACACGAAAAATCACGTTGAAAAAAATGCAGTTTTTTTCAATTACATTAAAAACGGTTGTGTGTATGCAGCATAAGAAGGGAGAACATGGGGGCCCTAAAACTGGACGTATCCCTAGTTCCACCTATATATATATATATATATATATATATGTAGCGGCCTCACCACTCTCTCCCCTTCTCATACTCGGCTTGTCTTTCTTCGTCTAGGGGTCTCAGTGCTCGGGGGAGGGATGAGATACACCACGGCCCATGTCCTCCATAGCTAAGAGGTGAAGGCCAGAAGATTGGGTTTTGTGTAGGTGTCCTAGAGTCAAGTCCTGTACTTCGTCCCTGATTCCTTTGCTCCTAGTAACCAGAGTTCCACACAGTGAATAGGTCCAACTCAGTTTTATTCTTCTTGGCAAACAACAAACAGTTTCTTCTACTGAGTAGTAATGGGGAATAGATCGAGGCACAATCCTTTCCCTTCTCCTGCTAACCACTGTGATATCACCAGTGGCGAATAGTCACGATCACTGACTATGTGATGTAGAACATGAATTACCTGCGCTAGCATGGCCCCTGTCAGGGGAAGGAAATTCGTCTAAGGGAGAAACCGGAGGCCTCTCTGTCACCAGCGATGCTGCGCCGGACTCTTCAGAGAAGTTCCGCACACCAGATCTCACAAACTCAGACACGGGCACCCAAGGAGTTAGGGCCCCCTCGGATTCCTCCACCCTCGCGGAACTCAGTCGAAGATACTGAGCTCCAGGCATCCGCCATAGTACCTCACCCCAGGCTAAAGGTGCCTGAGATGGACTCCATCTCCGTTCCGGCTAGGTCAAGGGCACCTAGGCCTGGAACACTGGAATGCCAGCACCCAAGCTGAAGGTGCCTGGGTGCGACCGAGTCCTCCGACTCCCACTCCGAACTCTCAACTCTGAACCCCGTGGTAAGGGCGTCCGCCCCTTTTATCTCCTCTCCCTTTGCGTCACAGCGGGTTCCCCGCCCCGCTGTACCAGCTCCAGGGGAGGACAAAAGTACAGTCTTGTGGTGTGAGTTCAGCTCCGGCCCAGGGCAACAGCGCCACCTGTGGACCGCAAGGAACCTCACACCACCAGAGTCCTCCAAGAACCAGAAAAAGGTCTCGGATCCCCTAGCAATTTGTGCATCTGGGTTACACTACCACCCAGATGCCCCCCTTAAATTCAAACACCCGCTATAATATATATATATAAAAATGTAATATAATATATTAATACCCCTAAATCTAAAACGAAAAAAAAAAATCACTACAAACAAAAAAACACACCCCTTGAGTGGGGCCTCACTTGTATGTAAGTAGTATGTACACCACAGCACTGAACCCAAGGAGAGTTAGAGGAAGCGCTGCATTACTGATGATGTGCCGTGATGTAAAATTGTTCTGCTTCAAGTTACTGAAGACTGTATGTAAATGATGCAAGGAATACAAGTAAAACATTTTGTAAATAAACTATACCAACTGACCTGGTCACTGAGTAGAAGAGTGAATTAAATGAGATTACGCTTAAAGAAATAGAGCGTGAGTACTTCAGGTTAACCCTTTGGGTATTAAAGGAGTGAATTTACGGGAAGGAGGAGAAGAAAGCTTGTAAGTGGGGGAGCGATGGTGGCTGGGAGAAGGAGGTACGGTAGCTGGGTTGGTATGGCATTCAGGATGCACCCTGCCGACTGGTTGGGCTCCTATCTTAGGATCCCGCTGAGGAACAGAACAGTGTGAGGCCTTGGGATGTGTAATGCTCTGCTCCTAGCCTATGGGCAAAATGGTTATTATGGGATATTATGTGGTGCAAGAGATGGTGCTGAGACAGTGGGGGGGATTTACTAAAACTGGAGAGCTCAGAATCTGTTGCATCTGTACATGATAGCTAATCAGCTTCTAACCTAAAGCGCCTAAAAAAAAATATATTAAAAGCCAGCAGCTACAAATACTGCAGCTGCTGACTTTTAATATATGGACACTTACCTGTCCAGGGTGCCCGCGATGTCGGCAGCCGAAGCCGATCAGTCGCTCAGCTCTTAAGTGCTGCCGCCCCCATCCTCGGTGAGGGAATCAGGAATTGAAGCCTTGAGTCTTCACAGCCTGGTTCCCTACTGCGCATGCGCGAGTCACGCTGCGCATCCTCACTGGTCCCTGCTATCTTCTGGGACCTATGTGTCTCCCAGAGGACAGTGTAGGTGCAGGAAGTGGCGTAGGTCACCGCGATCACCACAGTGATCTATGCCAGGAAGTGGGAGCAAATACCTGTATTAGACAGGTATCTGCTCCCTCCCCCCCCCCCCTGAAAGGTGCCAATTTTGACACCGGAGGGGGGGGGAGGATTCCAAAAAGTGGAAGTTCCATTTTTGGGTGGAACTCCACTTTAAGCTTGTTCTAACTAAGCTTTGGCAATAAAACATGGAAGCTGATTGGTTTCTATGCAGAGTTGCACCAGATTTTGCACTCTCCAGTTTTAGTAAATAACCCCCAGTGTTATTTGCTGTCACTCCCAAAATGCCTCTGTAGTCTGTGCCAGGACAGGTGTAGCCAGCAGGGAAATTGAAGAAGACATTATCCTTCCGTTTGTAGGGCCCTAAGCCATGAGGGGGCACTAACCCACATGCTAACAGACTGCACGGGACCCGATGCACGTGGCCAGAAGGCACGATGACTGCCGGCCACCCGCGATCGCAGGCACACAAGCCAGAACGTTCTGACAGGAGAGAAGAGACAGATCTGCTGTTTGTAGTAATTACGAACAGCGATATGTCTCCTCCTCCAGTCAGTCCCATCCCCCCACAGTTAGAAACACACACTGAGGGAACACACATTTAACCCCTTGATCGCCCCCCTAGTGTTAACCCCTTTCCTACCAGTGACATTTACACAGTAATCAGTGCATTTTTTATAGCACTGATCGCTGTAAAAGTGTCAATGGTCCCAAAAAAGTGTCTGATCTGTCTGCAATGTTGCAGTCCCGCTAAAAATTTCAGATCACCGACATTGCTAGTAAAAAAATAAGTAATAATAAAAATGACATAAATCTATCCCCTTCTTTGTAGACGCTATAACTTTTGAGCAAGCCAATCAACATACGCGTATCGTGATTTTTTTTTTACAAAAGTAAGTAGAATAAATATTGGCCTAAACAGGTGAAGAAATTTGTTTTAAAAAAAAGTAAAAGAATTTAATTTTTTTTTTTCAAAATTGTCGCTCTTGTTTTGTTTATAGCCCAAAAAAAAAAAAAAAACTCAGAGGTGATCAAATACAATCAAAAGAAAGCTCTATTTGTGGCAAAGTAAATACGTCAATTTTGTTTGGGTACAGCATCGCACGACCGCGCAATTGTCAGTTAAAGCGACGCAATGCCGTATTACAAAAAATGGCCTGGTTATTAACGGGGAAAATCTTCCGGGCCTGAAGTAGTTAATGAAAATAAGATTTTTTGTACTTACCAAAAAATTTATTTCTTGGAGTCTATTAAGGTCCCAACCCTCTGTATTTTGTGATATTACTTCTATTACTGCTCAGGTTACTGCTACTAGAAATGTAAGGTTTGTTATGTTAAAGCTCATATCAGGTCAGGTAACCACATTTTTGTTCGCTGGCAGCTTTGGATAGCTCAGAACTATAAATATAAACCAAAATGTTTTAAACTGTACAGTTGTGGTGTGTAAGCAATAGTGATGAGCCGAACACCCCCGGGTTCGGTTCGCACCAGAACCCGCGAACGGACCGAACGTTCGTACGAACATTAGAACGCTATTAAATACAATGGATGCGAACGTTCGAATTCTAAAGTGCTAATTATAACGACTATTATGCATGTTATTGTCCTAAAAAGGGTTTGGGAACCCGGGTTCTGCACCAGGGGACATGTATCAATGCAAAAAGAAGTTTTAAAAACGGTCGTTTTTCGGGAGCAGTCATTTTAATGATGCATAAAGTGAAAAAAAAAAAGTCAAATATTCCTTTAAATATCGTACCTGGGGGGTGTCTAAAGTATGCCTGTGAAGTGCCACGTGTTTCCCGTGTTTAGAACTGTCCCTGCACAAAATGACACTTCTAAAGGAAAAAAAAAACATTTAAAACTGCTTGCGGCTTTAATGTAATGTCTGGTCCCGGTAATATGGATGAAAATCTTTAAGAAAAATGGCATAGCTACCCCATGACCCCCCCCCCCTACCCCAGCCCATTACCAGCCCCTTTGGGTCTTGTATGGATATTAAGGGGAACACCGCACACAAAATAAAAAAGGCCCTATATACTCTGAACAGCCGTATACAGGCGGTGCATACAAGACAGGGACTGTAGGTTTGTTCTTATGTAGAATGTGTTTGTAATTTTGAACAGGTACATTGTTTAAGTGTAGCTCCAGCCCAAAAATCTATTTTTAAACTTTTTGGAAAACATAGGTAAGGGTTATCACCCCTGTAACATTTGTTTTGCTGTCTGTGCCCCTGTTCAGAACATTTCACCTCACTTTCCGTCCCAATGACAACTGTTTTTGAAATGTGGTGTTTTTCTTGAAACAAGGATTGGTGATAAAGCATCAGTACAGAGGAGACACCTTTCTCCCATATTAATTCTTACAGGAGAGAATTTTCCTTCCTAGGGGTAGATTTCCTCTCACTGCCTGTTGTCTTCTTGCGTTTGCAAGTAGGAGTCGTTTGTAAGTTGGATGTTTGAAAGTAGGGACCTGCCGTATATACTCTGCAGAAATAGGCCCCTTAGTTGTTGGTGTTGGCACAACACTGTAAGCACTCACAGTTACTCTTGGTTGGTGCTGGAACGCCCTGCTGTCAACTATTATATCAGGAATTGTAATTACATATAATTGTTGAACAGTGGTAGTAAAAATTGGGCCTTTGATGGTGGTGCTGGTGCCACAACACTGTAAGCCCTGACAGTTACTCTTGGTGGGTGCAGCAATGGGCCCTGCTGTGAATTATTAGATCAAGAATTGTAATTGCATGCCCCTGTTGAACAGGGGCTGAAAAATTGGGCCTTTCGTGGTGGTGGTGGTGGTGGTGGTTTTGCCACAACACTGTAAGCCCTCAGAGTTACTCTTGGTGGGTGCAGGAATGGGCCCTGCTGTGAATTATTAGATCAAGAATTGTAATTACATGCCCCTTTTGAACAGGGGCTGAAAAATTGGGCCTTTCGTGGTGGTGGTGGTGGTGGCGTTGCCACAACACTGTAAGCCCTCAGAGTTACTCTTGGTGGGTGCAGCAATGGGCCCTGCTGTGAATTATTAGATCAAGAATTGTAATTACATGCCCCTGTTGAACAGGGGCTGAAAAATTGGGCCTTAGGCACTGGTGGCACAACACTGCAACCCCTCACAGATACTGTACTTGGAGCACAGCAATGAGCCCTGTTGCAAAGTATTGCTTCAAAAATTGTAATGACACGCCCCTGTTAAACAGGGGCTGAAAAATTGGGCCTTAGGCACTGGTGTCACAACACTCCAACCCCTCACAGATACTGTACTTGGAGCACAGCAATGAGCCCTGTTGCAAAGTATTGCTTCAAAAATTGTAATTACACGCCCCTGTTAAACAGGGGCTGAAAAATTGGGCCTTAGCCACTGGTGGCGGCACCCATAAACAAAAATGATCTTCCAAGCTATCATCATCAATCGTATCATTGAGGACTCGGAGGAGGAGGATAGCCAGTCAACATAACAGCACAGGCACTCAGCATCAGCATCAGTCTTGAAGGGATGTGACATGTTAAAATCAATTAGTCTGTTATATCAGCATCAGGTGTGTGGTAGCTGGTGGTGATCCAAGACTGGTTCATCTTGATGAAAGTCAGTCGATCAACCGAGTCGGTGGACAGGCGCACCCTGTGATCCGTGACAAATCCTCCAGCAGCACTGAATGTGCGTTCCGAAAGAACGCTGGATGCAGGACAGGCCAGTAGCTCAATTGCATACTGTGCAAGCTCTGGCCAGTGATCCATCCTCAAGACCCAGTAAGCCAGAGGATTTTCGGTGGGGAAGGTGTCCAAGTCTGACCTTGCCCCTAGATATTCCTGCACCATGTTTATCAGACGCTGGCGATGGTTGCTGGAACCGATAATACTTTGGGGCTGCGGACTAAAGAATTGTCTGAACGCATCGGTCAGACGGCCACCTTCCCCACCGCTCCTTCTTTGACTGGCCGAAGCCTCAGCAACTCGTTGTCCAGGACCAGGAGTTTGTAACCTCCCAGTCTCTGGGAACGCGTTGCACAGACCTTTCTGCAAGGCCTCCCGGAGTTGTCTCATCCTCTGCTCCCTCTGCGACGGTAACATAAGGTCCGCAACCTTACCCTTGTACCGTGGATCAAGGAGAGTGGCCAGCCAGTAATGGTCCCTCTCCTTGATCCGAAGAATACGAGGATCCTTCCGCAGACTTTGCAGGATCAGGGAGGCCATGCAGCGTAGGTTAGCTGAGGCATTCGGTCCGGAGTCCTCTGGGTCACTAAGGACGACATGATCCGCAGCCACCTCCTCCCAGCCACGTACAAGTCCACTGGTTTCTTGGGACTGTAAATCATCCCTAAAAGACTGCTGCTGATGATGCTGAGTGCCAGCCTCCACCTCCATGCTGACACAATCCTCCTCCTCCTCCTCCTCCTCCTCTTCCTGTGCGATGGGTGGGACAGAAGGAACACTGTCTGGGTAAAGGGGGCCTTGAGAGGCAAGGAAGTCCTCCTCTTCCTGCCTCTGTTCTGCCTCAAGTGCCCTGTCCATTATTCCACGCAGCGTGTGCTCCAACAGGTGGACAAGAGGTACAGTGTCACTGATGCATGCACTGTCACTGCTCACCATCCTCGTGGCCTCCTCAAATGGTGCCAGGACAGTGCATGCATCCCTGATCATGCCCCACTGGCGTGGAGAAAAAAACCAAGCTCCCCTGACCCTGTCCTGGTGCCGTAGTCGCACAGGTACTCATTGATGGCCCTCTGCTGCGTGTGCAGCCGCTGCAGCATGGCCAACGTTGAGTTCCACCTGGTGGGCATGTCACATATAAGGAGGTTCTTGGGCAGGTTCAACTCCTTTTGCAGCTCAGCCAGGCGAGCACTGGCATTATAAGATCTGCGGAAATGCACACAGACTTTCCTGGCCTGCCTCAGGACATCCTGTAAGCCCGGGTACCTGCCCAAGAACCGCTGCACCACCAGGTTAAGGACGTGAGCCACACAGGGCACATGGGTTAGTTGTCCCTGTCGGAGGGCGGAGAGGAGGTTGGTGCCATTGTCGCAAACCACCATTCCTGGCTTAAGCTGGCGTGGCGTCAACCACCTCTCGGCCTGGCCCTGCAGAGCAGACAGGACCTCTGCCCCAGTGTGGCTTCTGTCCCCCAAACACACCAGCGCAAGCACGGCATGGCATCTTTTTGCCTGCGTACTTGCGTAGCCCCTTGAACGGCTACGGAGCACCGCTGGTTCAGAGGACAAAGCACAGGAAGAGGCCATGGAGGAAGAAGAAGAGGAGGGGGTGGAGGAGAGAGGTGTGTCACAACCAGTAGTAGCATTTTGGAGGCGTGGCGGTGGAACAACCTCCAACACTACTGCACCTTGTCCTGCATCCTTCCCAGCTGCCAAAAGAGTGACCCAATGGGCCGCGAAAGAAAGGTAACGTCCCTGTCCATGCCTGCTGGACCATGAGTCAGCGGTAATATGCACCTTACCACTGACCGCCCTGTCCAGCGAGGCCAAGACATTGCCTTCCACATGCCGGTAGAGAGCCGGAATAGCCTTCCGTGAGAAAAAGTGGCGTTTGGGAACCTGCCACTGAGGAACCGCACATTGCACAAACTCACGGAAGGGGGCCGAGTCTACCAACTGAAAAGGCAGCAGTTGAAGCGCTAGCAATTTAGCCAAGCTAGCATTCAACCGCTGGGCATGTGGATGGCTGGGAGTGAACTTCTTTCGACGGTCCAGCAGCTGGGGCAGGGAAATTTGCCTGCTAGAATCGGACGTCGGTGTACTGCTAGCAGAGTGGCCGCAAGTACTTGGCTGTGACACACCTAATTCTACACCTTCATTCCTCTCAGTGCATGTTTCAGAGAGGACTGAAGTTATAGTGGGGTTGGAGATCCCAGCTGATGCGGTGCAAGGAGAGGTCCGCTTTGTTCTTTGGTGTGGGTCTTTGAGGTAGGCTTGCCAACGAGCTGCATGGCAGGTCAACATATGTCTGGTCAGGCATGTGGTACCCAAGCGGCTGATGTTTTGGCCACGCGATATACGCTTGAGACATATGTTGCAAACAGCAGCTGTGCGATCTGATGCACTAGCCTCAAAAAAGGCCCACACCAAAGAACTTTTTGAATGACGGGCAGAGGCAGCGCCCTGCACAGGCGGAGCTCTGCGGTGTGATTCCGTCTGTGTACTGCCCTTACGCTGGCCACCAAAGGGCATCCTGCCTCGTTGGAGATGTGCCTCCTCCTCATCCTCCTCCTCCTCCTCTCTCCTATTAGGCACCCACGTGGAGTCAGTGACCTCATCATCCCCTCCCTCCTCATCACTGGAGCCAATCTGGTAGTATGCTGCAGCTGCTGGAACATGACTGCCAGATTGGTGTCCTTCTTGAGCATCCCCTCTGTCTGCTCTCACGCTACTGCCTTCCTGTAGCTGGGTTTCATCATCAGACCCTTCGAAACGCTGGGCATCCTCCTGGAGCATGTACCCAACACTGTGCTCAAACAGTTCGGGGGACTCCTCAGGAGGAGGACATGGTGGGTCTAGGGAAGGAGTGACTGATGATGAGTCTGACATTGATACCAGGGAAGAGGACGCTTTGGCAGCTGCTTTGCCAGTACCCTGAGCCTGGGTGAGAGAGGATGAGGAGGAGGAGGAGGGCTTGGTCATCCACTCTACCAAGTCTTCGGCATGATGTGGCTCAACATGTCCAGCTGCCGAAAAGAAGGACAAGCGTGTCCCATGGCCATGTGCTGATGACAATGCACCGCGTCCACGACCAGCACTGTTGCCCCCAGACACAGAGCCTGCTTGCCCTCTTTTATTGCCTCCTGACTGTCTGCCTCTCCTTGTTTGCCTTCCAGACATTCTAATGGATGGCCTGCAGGGAGATGGGAAAAAAGCAATAAGGGCTACCTTCAGGTGTCCTTCTCTGTCCCTTTACTTAAGGATTTCTAAATATGGTTGAGGATGATTGCTTTCGCACAGAATAGCACAACGACAATTTCCCTGACTGTCCAAAAAACAAGGATTTCAAAGATGGTTGATGAGGAATGCTTTAGCACAGTATAGCACAAGGAGAATTTCCCTCACTGTCCTTCCCTGTCCCTACAAACAAGGATTAGCACAGTAAAACACACTGACACTCTACCTACCTATAGTTTTCTGTCCCTATAAAAAAATTTTTTTTAAAGATGGTTGATGATCAATGCTTTAGCACAGTATAGCACAAGGAGAATTTCCCTCACTGTCCTTCCCTGTCCCTACAAACAAGGATTAGCACAGTAAAACACACTGACACTCTCCCTACCTATAGTTTTCTGTCCCTATAAAAATTTTTTTTTTAAAGATGGTTGATGATCAATGCTTTAGCACACTATAGCACAAGGAGAATTTCCCTCACTGTCCTTCCCTGTCCCTACAAACAAGGATTAGCACAGTAAAACACACTGACACTCTCCCTACCTATAGTTTTCTGTCCCTATAAAAAATGTTTTTTTAAAGATGGTTGATGATCAATGCTTTAGCACACTATAGCACAAGGAGAATTTCCCTCACTGTCCTTCCCTGTCCCTACAAACAAGGATTAGCACAGTAAAACACACTGACACTCTCCCTACCTATAGTTTTCTGTCCCTATAAAAAATGTTTTTTTAAATATGGTTGATGATCAATGCTTTAGCACAGTATAGCACAAGGAGAATTTCCATCACTGTCCTTCCCTGTCCCTACAAACAAGGATTAGCACAGTAAAACACACTGACACTCTCCCTACCTATAGTTTTCTGTCCCTATAAAAAAAATTTTTTTAAAGATGGTTGATGATCAATGCTTTAGCACACTATAGCACAAGGAGAATTTCCCTCACTGTCCTTCCCTGTCCCTACAAACAAGGATTAGCACAGTAAAACACACTGACACTCTCCCTACCTATAGTTTTCTGTCCCTATAAAAAATGTTTTTTTAAAGATGGTTGATGATCAATGCTTTAGCACAGTATAGCACAAGGAGAATTTCCCTCACTGTCCTTCCCTGTCCCTACAAACAAGGATTAGCACAGTAAAACACACTGACACTCTCCCTACCTATAGTTTTCTGTCCCTATAAAAAATGTTTTTTTAAAGATGGTTGATGATCAATGCTTTAGCACAGTATAGCACAAGGAGAATTTCCCTCACTGTCCTTCCCTGTCCGTACAAACAAGGATTAGCACAGTAAAACACACTGACACTCTCCCTACCTATCCTTCTCTTTCCCTAAACTAAAGGAATCCAGGTCAAGCAAGAAAAAAATATGTCACTGTCCCTGCCTATGCTTCTCTTTCCCTGCTCCGGAACACACTACACTAGGCCGCCGTGCTGGCGGCCTTTTATAGTGTGGGGCGTGTACTAAACACCCTCAGCAATAATTGGCCACAGGCATCCTGCCTGTGGCCAATCATTGCTCTCCTCGCTGCCGGCGCTGTGATTGGCCAAGCATGCGGGGTCACAGTGCATGCTTGGCCAATCACAGCGCCTGGATGACACTGCGATGGCGTAGTGCATTGTGGGCCGTTTGCGTCACTCGAATTAGGCGCGAACGGCCCAAATCGTTCGATCTTCGTCGAACGATCGAACAGCCGATGTTCGAGTCGAACGTATGTTCGACTCGAACACCGAGCTCATCCCTAGTAAGCAACAAATCCCATCTCATCAGCTATTCTAACTATATATATATATATTATACACACACACACACACACACATACACATACACACATTACCAAAAGTATTGGGACACGCACATGAACTTTAATTGCATCCCAGTCTTAGTCCGTAGGGTTCAATATTGAGTTGGCCCACCCTTTGCAGCTATAACAGCTTCAACTCTTCTAGGAAGACTGTCCACAAGGTTTAGGAGGGTGTCTATGGGAATGTTTGACCATTCTTCCAGCAGCGCATTTGTGAGGTCAGGCACTGATGTTGGATGAGAAGGCCTGGCTCGCAGTCTCCACTCTAATTCCTCCCAAAGGTGTTGAGGTCAGGTTCCTCCACCCCAAACTCACTCATCCATATCTTTATGCACTGATGTGCAGTCATGTTGGAACAGGAAGGGGCCATCCCCAAACTGTTCCCACAAAGTTGGGAGCATGAAATTGTCCAAAATGTCTTGTTATGCTCACACCTTAAAAGTTCCCTTCACTGGAACTAAGGGGCCAAGCCCAACCCCTGAAATACAACCTCACACCATAATCCACCCTCCACCAAATGATTTGGACCAGTGCACAAAGCAAGGTCCGTAAAGACATGGATGAGCGAGAATGGGGTGGAGGAACTTGACTGGCCTGCACGGAGTCCTGACCTCAACCCGATAGAACACCTTTGGAATGAATTAGAGTGGAGTCTGCGAGCCAGGCTTTCTCGTCCAACATCAGTGCCTGACCCCACAAATGCACTTCTGGAAGAATGGTCAAACATTCCCATAGACACCCTCCTAAACCTTGTGGACAGCCTTCCCAGAAGAGTTGAAGCTGTTATAGCTGCAAAGGGTGGGGGGCAACTCAATATTGAACCCTACAGACTAAGACTGGGATGCTAATAAAGTTCATGTGCGTTTAAAGGCAGGTGTCCCAATACTTTTGGTAATATAGTGTGTTTGTGTATATATATACACAATTAATATAATTCCAGTCAGTGCATATCCAGTAAATGCTTTCAATTTGTATGTATTTGTACATAAGATGCACAGATATAGTATTGATATATTTAGGAGACACGTAGTAAATGTGTTAGCTGAAAAATATATCTGTCCTAGCAACAAAGAACGGATTGTTGGATGCATAACATTGCAGCCTTTGTTATCATGGTAATTATGTGAACTATACTAAGCGCAAAGGCCACAAAAGAGAGAGTCACACCAAGCAGAGAAAATGAAAGAAAGGATGAAGAAGAATAAGGAATGATGAAGAATGAAACAGCTGAGAAAATAGAAAGGAGAAAGTGAAGCTATACATATAATAAAGTAAAAAACAAGAGATAAATGTTACTAGAAAAGCCACACAAGTCTATGGCCTAGGGTGGTAAAGGAAGGAAGCAGGTCTCTTGTCTTAACAGACTGAATTCATTTGTAATCAAGCAAGAAAATGATTGGTTGTTTAAAAAAAAAAAAAGCCCTACAAAAATGTCCTGGGGGCATAACCTTTAATTACAGCTCAGTGTATTATGCGTTCTTCTATATTGTGATCTGAATAAGTAGAATTTTTTTTTTGAGTGTGTAGCGCCCTCCTCACTCCGCTCTTTCTCTTTAGCTCGTCTCTCTCTTGTCTAGGGGTATCTTAGAGGGGAGGGAGCGGGGACACCACGCCTGGCCTTCACCACAGGTGTCAGTGTAATACAAGCAAAGTTATTTTACCTTCGGGTCAGTGTTGTGCACCTGGATCCTCCCTCCAAGAGTCACCTTGAACAATGTCTGTCAGGAAATGAGCCCCACACCATTAAAGTTCAACACTCCTTTATTCTTCTCGAATGAACACAATCAGTTGAACTCCCTTGTAGGAACAGAAAAGGAGGTGTGGATGCGAATAGGCCCAGACACAATGTGTTCTCCACTTTCCTTCCTGAAAGTGGGTTACGGTCTCCGCACGAGGGGGGATTTCCTTCCAGGCGGTCTCCGACGAGAGGCTCACCTGTCACCGGCAATATGCTGCACCAGGTCTTCGAATGAGGAGCTCCCCCCGGTCCATTACGCCTTCCGGATTCGGGTACCCACTCCCGGGGTACCCTAGGATCTCCTTCCCTCGCAGAACTCAGTGTTGGGCACTGAGCTCCGGACCTCCATCCGAGTACCTCACCCCAGGCTAAAGGTGCCTGGGATGGAACACGACCTCCGGCTGTCCTCTAGGCCTAGGCCCGCCTAGAGAACCGACACGAACCACCGCCCACAGGCTGAAGGTGCCTGGGACTCGACCCCGTGACAAAGATGGCCGGCCTCTTTATACCCTCTCCCAGCAAGCACGGCGGGTTCCCCGCCCCACCATACCGCTGCCGAGGGAGGGCAAAAAGGAGGCACGGCACACAGCAATGATTCAACCCCAGCCCAGGGCGACAGCGCCACCTGCTGGGCTGCAGGGAATTACACATCACTGATGGCTCTGCCAAGTTCAAATTACACCCGGGAAAGTACATACCCGCTACAAGTGCTAATTCTACCCATAGTAAGCAATCATAATACAGCTTGTACTGGTCTGACATCAGCACAGGGAATTCTGATAGTTTGTTATAGGTTACTACACTTATGAATGAACACTTGTCACCATTACATGATAAGTGAGCAGGATCTATGGCATTCTGATACAAACCAGTCAACGTTGTGATCCAGTGCACCTTGGAGGCCAAGCCTCAACCATAGGCAACCCCTGACATTAGCCCTTCTTGCTTGGAAATGTCCCAGTGGATACAGGTTCAGTGTTAACAGTAACCCCATATCTGCAAACCCAAAAACAAACATTTATTATATTGCAGCTTACCAATTCTTAGATATGATGGCTGCATTTGTTTTAGTTTTTTGGGATCTAGCCAGTAGTCTGTTGTTTAACAAAACAAATATGTCAGGGTAGACTCATTCGCTACTAAATTTAAACCATACAGTAATGCCCAGTACACACCGACCGGTTTTCCCGTCTGAAAAAATGTGGGTGGTTTTTCCGACGGAATTCCTCTCAAGCCTGCCTTGCATACACAGTCCGGTGAACTTTTGACTGCCAAGAACACGGTGACGTAAAAGACTACGAAGAGCCGAAAAAATGAAGTTCTATGCTTCCGAGCATGCATCCAATTGTTTCCGAGCATGTGTGTTTTTTTTCCCGTTGGAAAAAGCATACAGACGAACGGTTTTTCCGCTAGGAATTTTTTCCGAAGGGACAATAGAGAACCTGCTCTCTATTTTTTTCCGGCAGTTTTTCATTTGGAAAAAGTCCAATGGAGCATACACACGGTCGGGATTCCCGACCAAAAGCTCTCATCTGACTTTTTCCAATGGGAAAACCGGTCGTGTGTTTACGAGGCATAAGTGTATGAAATGGAACTGCTGCAACCACCAAACAAGTTGTACACACACTAATAAGACTAAATAAAAACCTGTACTAAAATGGTGTGCGGCTCCTTTAAATGTAAATCTACCTACATGATATATGTGTTGTATACGCTTATGAAAAAATCATTCACCTAAAACAACATCAAATTGTGTAAATAACATATGAAATACATGAATAAGGCCTCATGCACACTGGATGTTTTTACAGCAGCTGTTTTTGGCTTCAGACGTTTTTCCAGCTGTAAAAACGCTCTAACGTAAAAAAAAAAAAAAAAAAAATGCTGATAAACGCTCAAAAAAACATGGCTCACCTGCAGTTTTTAATGTTTTAAAAAAAAAAAAACATTTAAAAAAAAAAACCGCTAATGCGGAAAAAACACTAATAAACGCTAAAAACCGCTATTGCAAAAACGTTGAAAAACTCACTGCAATGCTACTGGCGTTTTTATAACATTATTTTAACGTCCAGTGTGCATGAGACCTAAATTATATCATTCACATATTTCATATGTTATTTTCACAATTTGATGTTGTTTTAGGTGAATGATTTTTCCATAAGCGTATACAACACATATATATATAGAGATTTCCATTTAAAGGAGCAGCGCACCATTTTAGTACAGTTTTTTTTTTCACAAAAGAACAAGCTGTCCTGCAGATGTAGCAGTCTATTTATTTAAAACCTTTATTCCAAAAGGGAAAAAAATGTTTGCTCTAACTGCTTAAAGTGCGAGTAAGGAGCTTGTCTTTAATTTGTTAGTGTATCTAAATCTGCTAGTACATTCTAACTCCCCTCCCCCAGACTGACAATGATGCTGTCCAAAGATGTCTGTGTTGCTCCTTTATCCAGAGTGTAGCCGCTCTAAGGCTGGGTATACTGTACACGTATTGAAATTTGGACGGTTCAGTAGGAACCAGGCACATTTTGATCCATGTGTACCTCTCTTGTTCAACAGAAGCCAATCTTTAGACCGACTTCTGTTGAATGATCTTGCTTTTTTTTGTTAAACCCACTGGTTGAATGAAAAATAAAATCCCACCGTATACCCTGCTTAATACAGATGTTACTGGCTATATCAGCAGGTAAAAACAGAGGGGAAAGCCTAAAAAAATAAGGGGGATCACAATCACAGGGGCACATTACATACATAGCCAGCGAGGATAGTGTGAGAAATTAATAGTAATTAGAGCAGCCGGAGCGGAGGGGGCGGGCACAGACATGGAGCTGACAGGCAGGGAGGGAGGGGGGAGAGAGAGCACAGAAGAGGACAGAGGACACAGTGGATGACGGAGTCACGTAATCTGACCACGGTGTCAGGGATCAGCAGCCATGTTACAGTGTGGTCAGCTTACAGAGGGGAGGGCAAAAACTGTCAGGATCAGCCAGGTATTTCAGGTGATACAGGGGGCCAAATTACACAGCGCAAGCACCGTGCTGTATAACATGCTTTTAAAGGAGAAGTCCAGCCTAAGCTTTTTAGGCTGGGCTTCTCCTCTGGGTCACAGGAGTGCAATTCGTTTTGCACTCCTGTGACCCGTTTTCAGTGGAGAGCGGTCTGAAGTTCGCTCTCCCCTGACGTCACTGCCATCAGTCGAGGCACCGCGTCATCCCGACTTCCAAGTCGGGATCCGCCAGCTGCCTTGATTGATGGCAGTCTCAGCGAGCTGCTGAGAGAGCGGCTTCCCGCACCTCCACGGCTCAGCGCCCCAATGAGCGTTGAGAAGTAGAGCAGAAGCGATGTTGACTGACAGTCAGCATTGCTCGGGCCTCGGGGAGGAGTGAGAACCGAGCCATCGGCTGGTGTTCAGTGGCTCGGTTCTCAGTGCAGAGACGCCGGGGGACACATGCAGCATCAGTCTGATGCTGCATCCACCGAGGTAAGTATGAATAGCAAAAAAAATAAAAACCCATATTTCTCTTTTAAGGAACAGGATCTTTATTACTTTTTTTTTAGGCTAACAAACGCTTTAAAGTTGAACCTTATATGTTGTGAGGTTATTTAATGTTTATTCAACGTTGTATTACCCCTTAAATAAATGCTGTGTCCATTGTAAATTATTCAACGTATCTGTGTGTCTGTCTCTTTATTTATATTTTATGTTATATTGCTTCTTTGTGCTGTCCCATATAATAGGAAGAGAAAGGAAAAAAAGAATAGAGCTAAAATTTCAGTACCTCTGTTGTGAAATTTAAAGATGAATTTCCCCACAATGCTAATAGCTACAGTGGTATGTGAGAGTTTGGGGCTTTCACTGCTTGCTCACAGAACGTAAATATTTTAGTGTGCATAATCTGGGCAAAGGTTCACACTAAAATTTAATTCTAGGTAGATATATAAAAAAAAACACAACTAAATGAAGCTATATATTCAATAACAAACCATTCAATTTATTTTTAAATGCAGCTAGAGTAAGTAAATGCGACTTAGTATCAGCCCTTTGCAGCAACCAAACATTGGTTTCTGACATTCAAACTATCAATTGTTTTCAAGGGTATCTTCCATGGCATATTTTAAGAAAAGCATGGGGATTGTCCTGAGTACACTGGGATTGTCCTGAGTACACTGGGATTGTCCTGAGTACACTGGGATTGTCCTGAGTACACTGGGATTGTCCTGAGTACAGGGGGATTGTCCTGAGTACAGGGGGATTGTCCTGAGTACAGGGGGATTGTCCTGAGTACAGGGGGATTATCCTGAGTACACGGGGGGATTATCCTGAGTACACGGGGATTGTCCTGAGTACACGGGGATTGTCCTGAGTACACGGGGATTGTCCTGAGTACACTGGGATTGTCCTGAGTACACTGGGATTGTCCTGAGTACACGGGGATTGTCCTGAGTACACTGGGATTGTCCTGAGTACACTGGGATTGTCCTGAGTACAGGGGAATTGTCCTGAGTACAGGGGGATTGTCCTGAGTACAGGGGGATTGTCCTGAGTACAGGGGGATTATCCTGAGTACAGGGGGATTGTATTGAGTACAGGGGGATTATCCTGAGTACAGGGGTATTGTCCTGAGTACACGGGGATTGTCCTGAGTACACGGGGATTGTCCTGAGTACACGGGGATTGTCCTGAGTACACGGGGATTGTCCTGAGTACAGGGGGATTGTCCTGAGTACACGGGGATTGTCCTGAGTACACGGGGGTTGTCCTGAGTACACAGGGGTTGTCCTGAGTACACGGGGGTTGTCCTGAGTACACGGGGGTTGTCCTGAGTACACGGGGATTGTCCTGAGTACACAGGGATTGTCCTGAGTACACGGGGGTTGTCCTGAGTACACGGGGGTTGTCCTGAGTACACGGGGGTTGTCCTGAGTACACGGGGAGTGTCCTGAGTACACAGGGATTGTCCTGAGTACACGGGGGTTGTCCTGAGTACAGGGGGATTGTCCTGAGTACACAGGGATTGTCCTGAGTACACAGGGATTGTCCTGAGTACACGGGGGTTGTCCTGAGTACACGGGGGTTGTCCTGAGTACACAGGGGTTGTCCTGAGTACACGGGGATTGTCCTGAGTACACGGGGATTGTCCTGTGTAGGATTTGAACGTGTAATGTGAAATTCATTTTTTTAAATCAGTCACATCAGCACATTGATCAGACACTTAAGTTCCCATAAATAGCTCTCTCGCCGCATAGACGTACTGTGTACATAAATAACTAACACGTAACAATCTAAATGACCTTAGGACATTCACAGATCTATAAATAGACAGACTGAAATGTGTATCACAGTTTTCTTCTATTTTGCAGCAGTATAACAAGGAATTGCTTCTTTTACAAGCTGTTAAACAACATACAACAGTGACAAGGGCCAGTAGAACAGTGTTAGGGACGCTGTAAAATAATTGTGCATACTCTGTAAATTGCATAGTAGCAGCATGAGCTGTAAAGTAACCCGCGTGGAATAAAATTCCCCTATCGTTTTACTGGGCTGGCCGGCCTTGACTGCTATGAGCAGCATCCTTTTGAGAGTCTTAGATTATCATAAAATTAAAAGGCAATCAAGCAATTACCTTCAGCACAAATAACTTACCAAGATCTTACATGATCCTGAAAACTAGCCCCACTCTGGAACATTCAACTAAGGGCTCATTAACATGTGCATATTTTCTGCATGGACACAGGTTCTTGCTAGGGTGACCACATTTCCAAACTACCTTTCAGGGACACTCTCCCTTCCCAAAAATCAGCTTGTGCTGTAACGAATCACAGCACAGTGATTGGACACAAGAGGCGGGATTCATGATTTCTCCAATCACAAGCAGGGGGCCAGGATTGTGCTCCTCCAGGCTTTCCTGGCCAGGACAAGTACTGTCACTGAGTAAAGCGGTGATGTGGCAGCCTTTTTTGGGGGCATCAGATTGGCCCAGAGGGGTGGCTGTGTCAGTTTCATTCCGGGACACTGTATTGTCCTGGAATGAATGTGCCTGGGACAGACCTGCAAAATGCAGGACTGTCCCAGGCAATCCGGGACATGTGGTCACCCTAGTTCTTGCTGCCCGGGGCAGCAGAAGATCCTGCGTAAAGTACGCACCTAAAGTACTAACGTTTAGACGCACATAGCATTTAGACACTTCTAATGACTTCACTTCAGTCTCCCCGACCTCGGGCTCTTCAAACTCGCACAGTCTGCACTTGCACGACCTTACTTCTCAGGCCCTACTCTAAGCCTCACTGGATAGGGTTCTTCCAGCATCCAGCACCCTGGGCTCTCCCACTTCTTGGGAACACAGGATTTCCTCCAACCCCCTTTGTGGACTTGCTAGTCACCTTGGCTTGCCCGGTCTGTCCAGACCCGCATAGCTGTCCTGACACTCCCAGTCCTATGGACAAGAAGTCCCCCCAACATAGGGTCCCATCTACTGAACAGGTCCCCCTGGCTGGAGCACACCGCTATTTTCACACACAGCCTGTGTGTCTGAATGACAGCAACTGCCCTAAGCTATGCTCACATCTGGCATATAATGATCCTGACCACCTGTGCACTCACACAGGCTGCTGACAAGTGACAACTAGCAAAGCCTGGACACTGGATTGAAGGTTCCATCCCACCCCAACCTTAAGCCTCGGTTCCACACTAGATGAGGTGCAAATTCGGCACCGCATCTAAATCTCAACCTGTCCATGTGAACTGATTGCGCAGTGTATGTTAAGTTAGCGACACCCCGCAATTGGTTTGCATAACGCAGCGCGATAAGCAGAATCCAATCACATGGGTGTAAACACCTATGCAATCCGATTCTGGTGCGGACAAAAAAAGGATTTTGCACCAGTTTGGTGCGAATGCGGTGTGATTTGAGCCATACAAATCCATGGCTCAAATCGCACCCCAGAGATACCGCATGTAATTTGCACATGAGTGTGCTGCAATTCCTGTGTGAATTACATGCGGTGTCCCGCACCACAACAGTGGGAACACGATTTCCCGGCCCTAATTCCGAACTACCAAATCTGGAGAAAAAATAGGAGCACAGCTTTCTCCTTTCACCATAAACATGCCAGAGCTTCTCAAACTGCACCTGAATCCTGTGTCCTTTTTTGTCCATTTACATAGTGGCAGGGGCTTACACTGTCACAGTATGCATACTCACAAAATGCTTTCTCACTATAGAAGAACGATTCCAGGAAAGCAATCAATAAGCTACTTATACTAGCCAGCAATACTATAATCTGTGTTTTGTGACAACCATCGAGTCAGAATGAAGGGAGCACCTCACAGGGTCTCTGGAAGTGTACTTCCTGAACCATTAGCTGTGTAACTTCTCGCTCTTTGTTCCCTGTAGCATCAGCCACACAAATTTACAATCCAGATCTGAATCCGCTGGATTTACAAAACTAAAAAAAAGAAATGATATTGAGTAATAATTCAGGTAGCGTAGCCACCCTGGCGGTATGATTATGTCAGATTTTTGTGTCTGAAAGCGGTACATTGTTTTGCATAGAAATTTTGTGTTTTATATTGTAGGCCTGTAATTCTTAGTAATAACAAACTTAAATCTGTCCAAACAAGAGTCTAGTAGACATCCTGGGTATGATAAAGTTTGAAACACAAAATCATAAATTATAATATAATAAACTATAAAGAATTATAAAAAATAATAATAATAAAATAATTTCCTCACGATTCACTATCGCTCAATTCTGCAAGTGTTCTAATTTACTATCGCTGTTTTCTAGCTGGTCTAAACCACTTTTGACGTAAAGGGACACTTTTTGGTTGCCATGGACAATCTCACGTTTCCAGGCAGAAAGAACAGTATATATGTAGCACTACCCCCGAAGGAGCTGCTGGTTTTGTTTGGGTCTATGTTCTGCCTATCAACCCCAAAATTTGGCTCGAACCCTCCCTTGGCACAACTGAACCACACAATGATTGTGGAACCCACTGTTGACTGGGAACCACAATAATATCACACAACAGTAAAATGGTACATAAAATTGTTACCTTATATAACCACTCATCCAGCAGGGTAACAGAGAACTCCACACAGTATTCTGTTTAACCAAAGATCAAATTTACTAAATGGTAATAAAGGTAGCAGAGTTAAACAGAGTTGCAGTTGACTAATGCAGGGCCCTGCAAAGTCAATGATATATCTGTATATGTCAATAGTAAAACGCAGCATTAATACACACTTTCTTCATAAGCAAACTACCTATGCTCGCGAGCTCCTCCTAATGGGCAATATTGTACCTGTGTCCTGTCACTATCAGTTCTAGTCAGGCCTGACTAAGTTCAGTGTATAGATCCTTCAGTAGTAGGAGTCTTCACTAGCAATTGTTGGTGCACATAACATTTGTAATCCAACAAGTATGGGAAAGTCAGAAACAACATTCAAAGTAATTACCAATGTATATGACTTGCGGGCGACACAGGCGCCAATACTTTAAATACACTGCCACTGCGGGATGCAATGTGTCCTTGCACGTGGCGTGTTAACTTTCCAAAGAAACAATGGTGACAAGTCTATAAGGCCCACCTCCCTGTGATTCAGTTAATTGCCGTTGGGCAGGTGCCCTTCTCACCAAACAAGGCCTCGGTTCTCCGGTATGCTTCGTAACTTGCAGCCTCCGATCCTCCGCAGAGCTGTAGTAGGTGTCGATGGATGGACGACTCTGGTTGCTGTGGAGTGTGAGCTGGACACCCACGATCAGGATCCCTCTCACGAGATAAGACAGGCAGGCTCTGGCGACAGTGGGCCCAGGCTTCTTGGGCCTAGACACACTGGAAGCCGGCCTCAATGCAGGCTTCCTTCTTGATAGATGGCTGCGTCCCAAGAGACCGAATGTAACTCCTCCCTTACTTTAAATAACCTTTCCCAGAAGCCTGTGCGGTAATGCAGTGCACCCTGGTAGCACAGCTGCACTCTGGGTAGTATAGTCTGAGTCACAATGCATTGTTTTAATATCATTGAAGCAAAAAAAAGTTACTGCAATATAACAAATTGAACATCGGAGGGAGCTAAGTTCCTTCTTAATTGTCAAACTGTAGTCTATATCTACATTGCAAAGTGGAACCTTGCTACACATATAATATAAAAGTGCTTGAAGGGCACTGGACAAAACACTAGGGACAAAAGGGATGTGAAATGATTTGATATGGTAATGTAATCTGTAAGATAACAGTGTACTGTATGTGTTATGTTTTGAGTACTTTTTGAATTTTCCGCCAGGCTCCGCCCCCATGTGGCGCGAAGGTCACAGGGAACGGAGCCCGGCACACAGAGCATCGGGCGGAGGACACCGCCCGCAGACACAGCGGGGGACATTGCAGGATCCTGGTGACAAGGTAAGTTACCTGGACCAGGAATCTGCAATGCAATCCAGAGTGTGGCTCGAGATTACCTTTAATGGTACTGAAATTTAACCCCGAGCCACACTCGGGAATACCGCCAGGGAGGTTAAAGTAATTTCAATCTTAAAGCGTAACTCCACTTTTGTTGAGAAAAAAAACATTCCCCTCTGGGTAATCTATGTACATTGCAATGATTATAACAACCTTTGTTGTTGATTCCTACCTTTTGCTATTCTGAAGAAATCACTGTTTATTCCTCTGTGCCTCTGTGCCAAGTGAGTCTAACGGGAGTGGTTTCATAATTATCAGTCAGCTGTGCAGCTGCAGAGCGCCAATGAGGAAAGCTGCTGAGCCTGCATCCCTTCAGATGTGTTCCTATTGGAAATATCTCACCAAAAATTACATAATTGTTGCAGGGGATGCCTGAAATCTGACTTTGTTTTTGGGGAGTGGTCAGTACACATTCTGTGTACAGAACAACTGCAGGTAGCCATATTGCATTTTTTGAAAATCACAGAGCTGCAGATTGAAAAGGAAATGTAATTTTTAATAACATTCAATTACAATATGACTTGTGTCGCAATTGTATACGCTATATTATATTATTTTTTCTTTATTTGCAATTTTTTTCCCCATGAAAGTGGAGTTACCCTTTAATTAATCATATGATATGTTAAAGATGGTCTTGATTCCCTCACCAATAAACTCTCAAGGTGCTGTGTTTGGTGGGGGAGGGGGTGGGGGGCGAGTGTGTGAGTGTTTGCGAGTGTGTGTGACTGGGCTCTTTATGAGCTGGTTTATAGCAGACGACCAAAGATACTGTGTATTACTACGGGTTGTAATTTGGGGTACTCTGGGTGTCCCACTTGGTTAATCCTATACCCAGTACATGTAGTTGTTTTCCTCCGTTGAGGATCTGAGGTATTATTTCTTTTTTTTTTTTTTTTTTTTTTTTTTATGAAAATGTTCTCAATGTTTTCTGTACATCTGACAAGTGATATGTCTATCTGCGGTGAGATATATGTATAATGTAACCTTCAATGTGCCTTCTTGAACGCTGTATTTTGCAGAAAACAAATAAAAGCAATTTAAAAAAAAAAAAAAAAAAAAAACTCTCAAGGTGCTTGTTGACATTGTTGTTTGAGTCACATTTACCACATGGGTATTCTCAGCAAAAATAAATCAGATGGGTGACTGTTGAATAAGTTATACATACATTCTTTTTTAATATCAAGCTTATGGCAGAATGAGTAAGCAGCTGAGAGCTGGGTTCAGGAAAACCTTACCTGCATTGCAAATAGCTAATCAAAAGGTGTTCTCCAAACATATAACCAACAGCAATGTCTGAATGACAAACTGGAGCGCTGAGTAGGTGACGGAAATATGTATGCATTTCAAAATTTAAAGTATAAATAAAGGCAATTTTTTTTTTAGTTTTGGATAGAGTGAAGATGGATTAGAATACATATTAGGTTTTTATTAACCCCATTAACCACTTGCAGTCCAGCCGCCGTCATACTGCGGCAGGTTGGCTCGTTCCTGCAACTCGCGGTAGGTATACATCAGCTCCTTTTAAGAGCCACTGCACGGCGGGGGGGACCCAATGCGCGTTGCCCACGGCCGCGATGTCCGCCGGCCACCCGCGATCACGGAAAAGAGAGCCAGAACGGGGATCTGTCAATGTAAACAGACAGATCCCCGTTCTAACAGGGGAGGAAAGGGAGATCTGCTGTTCCTAGTGATTAGGGAAATCTCCGCAATGGGACACAGATGGTGATTTTTTTTTTAATAGAGTTCTACTTTAATTCTCAATTTTTACTCCAAAGTAGTTCTACAGGTGTAATTATTATTTTATATGTCATTCCCCTCCCCCATCAATGTCAGTCTACATTCAACTTCCTTGCAACAGCATTGTCAAAATCTTTACTGTATGATCTGCTCAGCCCAGCAAAGCCTATAACCAAAATCTTCAAAAAATGTCCAAGCTTTACTTGACATTGCCATCCACCATAATTTTTTTTTCACATATGTTAAAATGCACATTTTAGGCCTGAAGATTAGATAAGCCTGCAAACAGTATATATTTTCTGAAAGCAAAAACCCTGGAGAATTAAAATATAGTTACAATTTTTAATGTCACATGATATTAGCACACATTTATCAAACGCTAATTATCAGTATCAGGCCCGGTTCACACTGATGCGAGTTCATACTGAATGTAATGCGTCAAAACCATTCTAAATTCGCATGTCATCCATAAAGTCATTGTTTTTAATGATGGTCGTTCACATGCATGCGTTGCGATTCCTTTTAGAATGCGATGGGATTAAAAAAACGGTCTTGTGCGAGTTTACTGCGTTGCGAATTTAGTCTCCATAGACATCAATGTAAATCGTTCTGGAATCGCATTAATGGTTCACATATGTGCAAATTCCACCACGCGATTCTCCACAAAAACCAGGAAGTACACAGGAAGTTAACATCTTTTTTTTTACACTATGATTCCATTGGCTAGAACATCAATCGCAGCTATGTCCAACTCCTGAAATTCGCGTTAAAATCGCGGTAAATTCGCACCTCAGAATGGACAAAAAATGGACCAAAATTCACAGCACATCAGTGTGAACCGGACCTAAAGAACACTAAAGTAAATTCTAGTGCATACAAACACACTGTATACATGCCCACTACTGACTTTTAACCTCAAATGATTTTCTGCAGCATTTTCTATTTAAAATCCCTGTATACCAGCAGCTGTAAACTACGCTGGTAGACATGTGGTTAAAGGATATCTAAAGTAAAACTTTTTTTTTTAGTTTAGAATAGAGCAGTAAAGTGTTTAAAACCCTACCAGGTTTATTTTTGAAAATGTTTTATTCGGGGGGATTTCCCTTCAATTCCTGTCCCATAGACGCGACAGGAAATGAGGAAATGAGGAAATCTTTTCAAAATGTAAGGAATCCCCTTTGTAAACAATTGTCACAGCAACATGTGGCCATATTTGAAAATTTCCCTTCTATTACATTTTTGGTGACTCAAAATTTGTTTTGTTTTTTATTACTTTTTAGACCTGGTGACAATGGTCACTAGGCCAAACTGAAAGGGTAAATACACCAAGCAGGGACACAGAAAGCAATTAAAACCTCAAGTAAAAAAAAATCGAATGAGAGCACCAGACCAATGATCCTAGAGTCTACTTTATTATTATTGGCTAATATGGAATATCCAACATGTTTCGGGAGCACTCCCCCCCTTTATCAGTGCTTAGAATCTAAGTGAACTTACAATAAAAGGGTTCAATTAAGGTTAATTAATGGAAGAGATAGACAAGGTGACAGTAGTAGGAAACAGTAATTTAGCGGCTACTTCATTCAGCAATCAATTTAAAAATTAGCAGGGCTTGAACCCTTCCTTTCCTTATCTTAAATAAAGCATATGTTTGGTTTAGATGCATTTTAAAATTGTGGGTTACAGTTAGATTATTAATGTCTAAAAATGTTAAAAACAGAGCTTTTGAAAAAAGAAATGCGTCAAACAAAGCACGCTTGCCCTACAGGGCCTTAACCACTTGCCGACCAGCCACCATCATTATACTGCGGCAGGTCGGCAAGATCCCGCGAACCGTCGTAGCTGTACGTCAGCCCTTTAAGCGGGATAGCAGGCGTACGCGCATGCCCTCTGCATCGCGGGGGTGACGAGGCTCGTGACCGGCGGTCACGATGACCGCCGGCCACGAGCGATCGCGGGCACGAGAGGCAGAACAGGGACGTGTGTGTGTAAACACAAATATCCCTGTTCTGTTCTGTGAGGAGAGACAGATCGTGAGTTCCTAAAAGATAGGAACCAGGATTTGTCATTTCCTCTAGTCACTCCCCTCCCTCCACAGTTAGAACACACAGTCAGGAAACACAGTTAACCCCTTGATTGCCCCCTAGTGTTAACCCCTTGCCTGCCAGTGATATTTACACAGTAATCAGTGCATTTTTATAGCACTAATCGCTGTATAAATGCCATTGGTCCCAAAAATGTGTCAAAAGTGTCCGATGTGTCCGCCATAAAGTCGCAGTCCCGAAAAAAATTGCAGATCGTCGCCATTACTAGTAAAAAATAAATAAACAATAAAAATGCTATAAATCTATCTTTAACACCAATAAAAAGATTTTTCAAAAAAAATAAAATAAAATCGCAGATCGCCATTACTAGTAAAAAAAAATAACAATAAAAATGCAATAAATCTATCCCCTATTTTGTAAACGCTATAACTTTTGCACAAATCAATCAATATACACTTTATTGCGATTTTTATTACCAAAAATATGTATAAGAATACATATCGGCCTAAACTGAGAAAAAAAAAATGGGGATATTTATTATAGCAAAAGGTACAAAATATTGTGTTTTTTTTTCAAAATTGTCGTTCTATTTTTGTTTATAGCGCAAAAAATTTAAATTGCAGAGGTGATCAAATACCACCAGAAGAAAGCTCTATTTGTGGGGAAAAAAGGACGTCAATTTGGTTTGGGTACAGCGTGGCACAACCGCACAATTGTCAGTTAAATCGACGCAGTGCCGAATCGCAAAAAATGGCCTGGCCATTTAGCAGCCAAATCTTCTGGGGAAGGGAAAACAATAACATTGAGAAACACCACTTATGTAGATATATTTTACATTCTATTTGCTGTTTGGATTTGCATGATGATTGCACCTTGATCTGTTCCGCTTTTATTTTGTAAAATGCTTTACAAGAACTCATGTTGTTGTCATTGATATTTTATGCGCTTAGTTACACTTCTAGGCTGGCTTCCTTGTTAACTTGTTTGAATTTGAAAGCTTCAGTTTCAAAGTGCAGCTTGGCTGTCGAGTTCCAAAGTCTGTGGCAACGTCACTAAGCAACAGCCACACACACACACTGGGAGATCTGCCAGTGACGGGACATTGAGAAATATTGCACACCGTCCAGGGCGGTCGCTACCACATGCCAAAGGGGTTAAACACCACAAATTTTATACTAAAGGGAGCATTTTAAAAAAAAATGGTAACTTTAACAAAATGACATTTTAGTTTGTTAAAACTGAACTTTGGGGAATATTCAAAGTTACCCCGTGCAGTGGGGCTCCTCCCACACAGCAAGAATTGAATGGGCAGCATTAAAGTGGTTGTAAAGCTCAAGTTCTTTTTACCTTCATGAATTCTACGCATGAAGGTAAAAAAACCTTCTGTGTGCAGCAGAGCCCCCTATTACTTACCTGAGCCCTATCTCGATCCAGCAATGTGCAGGAGAGCAGCGGCTCTCCGGGGTCTCTGCCTCCTCATTTAATCAAAATCATATAGTGCAGCAGAACTAGCAACAATGTATCAAATACCTAAAAAAATACATAAATATGTATCACTGTTTTCTAAAAGCAAACCAATTTTTCTACAATAAAAAAAAAAAAACTGAATTCAATCAAGATAAATAGCTCAAAATTTCATTGTGGTAATAGGTGAAGCAATAGACTGTGATCTTCCACCTCCACGTTACAAAGTAAATGTGCTCATCAATAGTGATCCTCCACCAGTGAATGGATGGCCACTCACCTTATACTTAGACCCCTGTTTCACCAGTGGGTCTAAGCAAGCAGTCCCCTAATGGGGGTAATATCAGATTAATGCTCCTCATTGGCTAAGACAGCAGCGGGAGCCAATGGCTCCTGCTACTGTTAATCACAGCCAGTGGGCCAATGAGAAGAGAGCGGGGGCAGGTCCGAACCACGCTCTGTGTCTGAATGGACAGACAGAGTAGCAGCTTGGGAGCTTAGAGGCACTCGGCAGGAGGGCTGGGCCAGGAGCACCGTTGGGGGACCCAAGAAGAGGAGGATTGCCCGGGGCTGCTTTGTGCAAAACCACTGCACAGAGCAGGTAAGCAAAATATGTTTGTTATTTTTAAAAAGAGCTAAAAATCTCAGCCTTTCATATCAATTAGAACAAAGATGTGTAGGACAGCCGCACTCCAAACCAACGTAGCTTTATTGTAAAAAAGATTTTGGAACAAGCACTACAAGTCACAGCAACAGAAACCAGGACAGCTGACGCGTTTCACACTACACTTAGTGCTTACTGATAGCTGTGTCCTATGTGCAGCTGTCCTACACATCTTTGTTCTAATTGCTACGTGCATTGCCGGCACCCACGGTTCCTGAGAGAAAGATCATAGCCAAATAAGACCTGCCTGGAGCGGCAATTTCTTTGTTTCTTAGCCTTTCATATCACTTTAAATAAAACAGTTGTACCTACTTTATCCTTTGTTCCTACAGGCTTCCTCCTCTCTATACACCCAGCACCCCAAAGTGGTTTTTCTTTGCTGCTCTATCGCTTGAAGGCACTCTGATGTCATCATGTACAATGCAGGACCAGCAGTCCTGCATTGCAAGTAAGGGCCATGTCAAGGGCCCATCCGCAATTTGGAGCATTGGCATAGAGAGGAGAGTGCCAGAAGTGAAGGATAAGGTAAGTAACCCTGTTTTTTATTAATTCCCTAGACAAAAATTAGCATTTAACCCATGCTAGTGCAAGGGTGACCTATTGCAACGGTAACTTTTAGCTTAAAAGCACTGTTTATTAGAAGAATTGCCATTTTTAAAATACTTGTTTTTACTGTTGTTTCATCCTATGCTGCATCTTGGTATTGCTGATCTCCCCCAGCCTCTTAGTAGCACTCTCTGCCTACATACATGCGCTCCAGGAATAGCTGCCTGGCATTTCTCGGGGGGGGGGGGGGGGGATTTTCTCATGTTGACAACAGTGGATTAGCCTGCGTAATGTGTGCTGAAAAAGTCTTTACTGTGTCCTGTAGTGACATCGGAGCCAGCGGATGGTATTGTAGATGTAGAGCATGGAGGAGAGGAAACCAAAACACCTAAAAGTGTCAGATGCTGAAGATTCCTTGGGTGCTATAGCTCTTCTGCAGAGAATAAATTGGCACTGCAGGCAGCAGGATAGGTACTTATTCTTTTCTTTACAGAAAGCAGTTATTCTAAAGTTTTTATTCTAAAGACAGAATCACTTTAATGATGATGTTGTATGTATTCTTCCATTCAAGTATAAATTGAGCAAGGATTTTTAAATGGCAGGGATGGTTTTTTCGGGAATAGACCTAGTCCCAGAGAATTTTTTTTATTTTTTTTCCTAGAAACTAAAATACAGTATCATGAAAATAACACATATAAAGGGTAAATGAATACATCCCTCTTAGATTGTAAGCTCTAACAAGCAGGGCCCTCTGATTCCTCCTGTATTGAAGTGCATTGTAACTCTACTGTCTGCCCTCATGTTGTAAAGAACTGCATAAACTGTTGGTGCTATATAAATCCTGTAATATAATAGTGTTTCTGAGTGTCTCCGAGCAGCTTCGAGTGTCTCCGAGTGTCACCGGCGCCCCCGCACCTCTGGCCACTTGCTGTACTGCGCACCCCAGAGGCTTGAATCCTGCTCGTCTTGCGAGACAACGCTGGCAAATCGAGTCAGGATTTTAAAAAAAAAACAGCTCATATTGCGAAATGCTCATGTAGCACACGGACCCTTTTTTTTCTACCTTTGGCTCACTTGCAGGAAAAGGGCACACCGTACTATATGCCCGTACCCTCCTGTTTGAAGAGGTTGAGCGGTGTTATGTATTTGGGTCCCACAGCTAGGTTCTTCCATCAGTTGGTTCTCATCTCCTAAGATATAGGGACAAGTCTCTGTTTTCCCCCCCAAGTAATTCCAATGTCCACACCACTCTAAACTCCAACGTTGAGTTTATTTTTCTTCAATGTTCAGCAGATAGGAAAGAGTGGATAAGAGACAGGACAGCAAGGTTTTGGGAGGTAGGTCCAGGCACAAGTAGATATTACAATCACCACTCTATCCCAGAATAGGGTACAGCTCACCCGGATAGTCTCCTGTAAAAGTGGATCCTAGCAGCCGGAGTGATGCTCGGACGCTTAATTCGGTTATTTTCTTAGATACGATCGGGAGACTCTCTGCCACAGAATCTATCATGTCCCGAACTTCTCAGCTTTTGCAATACAAGGACACTAGGCCCTTGGTGGATAGATGAACCCCTCCAGAAAGTTACTGGGCCCCTTCCTTCACCGTGAACTCTCACCGGTCCTTCAGAAAGGTCCTCCCCGGCCTCCTCTTCTTAGAAGCGGGCTCCCTCGCAAGGGACACCCTGGGATTCCTCTTCCCAGAAGTGGGCTCCAGCTAAAGGTGCTGGGCCCAGTGTTGAAGTCGCAGCCCCAGGGCTAAAGGTGCCTGGGACTGATGCACACGCGGCCCCATGGCCTGGAGGGCCGGGCGCCACGCACCTGGACTCAGACTCCTCTCACGACCTCCAGAGAGCGACGACCTCACACAGGCGGCGTCTGCCCTTATGTATCCTCTCCCAGCATGCACAGCAGGCCAACTACGCCCACTGTACCGCTGCCGAGAGAGGACACTCTAAGGCACAGCACTATTACTGATGGTTCAACCCTGACCTGTCATGGCAGTGCCACCTACAGGCCACAGGGAACTGCACACCAGTATACCACCTGGAGAAAAAAAGTAGCACAACCTATCAATGAGAACGGTCTGAGCCTAACTACTAACTCAGACCAGCCCTCTAAATGTGGGTATATAGCACCCCTAAAAGAGGTGGGCGCTACACTCGTAAACTGCGTTATGCTGCAGAAATCTCCATCCACTGAGTCTGGTTGCAATCATTTGAACTGTGGGCAGCTAAAGTTGCTGCCTGTTCACTTCCTGTATTTACACAGACACACAGAGGCACACCTCCAGCTCTGCAGCTCTCATTGGCCCTCTAATGACTCCCCCTCCCTTCCTGGCAAATTCTCACGAGAGTGTGAGAGAGAGAGAGAGAGAGAGAGAGAGGGAGAGGGAGAGAGAGAGAGCTGTGCATGATGACATAAGCCTAGGCTTTTTTCCAGAGAAGAAATAGGAAGTGGGCTGTAGAAGGTATTTACAGGCAGAAACAAAAATGTTTTACTATCCAAAGTTAAAACAACAAGAGCAGAAGATTTAATAGATGGAAAGAAGAAAAAATGACTGAAGTTCTGCTTTAAAGCGTAACTCCACTTTTGTTGAGAAAAAAACGTTCTCCTCTGGGTGATCGGTGTACATTGCAGGGATTATAACAAACTTTGTTGCAGATTCCTAACCTTAGGTCATTCTGTAGAAATCCATGTGCGTTTGTCTGTGCCTCTGTACCGAGTGGGTCTAATGGGAGTGGTTTCATAATTAACTGTCAGCTGTGGTAGCTTCAGGACACTAATGAAGAAATTTGCTGGGCCTGCATCCCTTTCCTATTGAAAGTATCTCTCCAAAAATGAAATTTTTGTTGCAAGGGATGCCTGAAATCTGACTTGTATCTTAATGCAGACTTCTGGGTAAACTGTTGAGCCAATCACACAAGCAGGAAATGATGTTTCTGGGGAGTGGTCAGTACACACTGTGTACAGAACACCTCCAGGTAGCCATATTGCAATGCATTCTCAGAAAATTACAGTGGCTGCAGATTGAAAAGGAAAGGTAATTTTTAATGACATTTAATTACAATATGATTAGTGTCGCAATTATATGCGCTATATTAATTTTTCTTTAATTGCTATTTTTTTTATCCCACGAAAGTAGAGTTACCCTTGTCATTCCATTTTATTACCCATAACTTAATTTCTGGACTTATTTGTTTTGGTTTCTTTGTATGTATGGATTGCATGGGTTGTAACCGACATGTGGTGGGAAATTTCATGTCAATAGCACCTGTAGAAGTATATTTACCAAAAAAAATGGTGAGGTGTTTAATACTTATTTTACCCGCTATAAATATATATATATATATATATATATATATATATATATATATATATATATATATATATATATATATATATATAGCGGGTAAAATAAGTATTAAACACCTCACCATTATATATATATATATTTTTTTTCTTTAAATCAAGGTTCACTATCACTTGCTTCACCAGTGACTACATCTTTCTTTGATTTCTCAAAATCCCCAAATTTCAAGCCCATTCAGTTCTAAAAATACTGATGAGTGTAATGTTATTGGCAGTAATGTTGGTGTCAGTGTACAGCACCTGATGTACAGAAGGAGGTCAGATCACATGGGACACACGACTCCTGACATGTGAGCTGTCACTGGCTGTGCGGAAGGTGCTCTGCACAGTTCAAGCCAAGTGTACGCTGTCACATGTAGCTGTGGGTGAGGTTTATTGCATGGAGAAACACAACTGAGTCATGTAATGTCAAGCCAGTGACTGTGCTGGATTCTGATTTAAAAGGATCATTCATTCTGCCCACGTAGAAAACATACCGCCTCGCTCTCTCTTTTTAACAATGCCTTTCCTTACTAAGGAATTGTCCTGTCAATGTGGACATGTAGTCATTGCTATATACATGGGATGTTCAGAAATCCCCCCAGTATTGCTCTCCCATCACATGCCTGGTGTCACTGAGTCCTCCAAGGAGCAGATTCTGGGCTCTCTGCTCCATAATGCTGTACTCCTCTCCTGTGGCTGGCAGTGAAGTATATTCATCACAGGAATGCCTGATCTATATCTGTGATAGGCTCTGCAGCAGAGGGTACCAGACACCGCATGTGATTTATGGAGCAGCAGAAGCAGCTTTAATAAATAACCCGTGGGGAATAAAATTCTGTGTACAAGGTGCATCGCTTGCAATGTTTGATAAATGAACCTGTACAATGTGTTAATGAGATACAAGGAGTAAGCGCACTGCGATCATAACGCTTTATGTGTCGCTGTGCCAAAGGAGCCAAGGGAACCACCTTCGTAAGTCTGTAATACACGGCTACATGTTTTCTTTCATCATCGGCATCAGCACAATGGCAAGGAAATCTGGAAGTGACGGTTCTGCTATGAGGCTCTTTATCCTGCTGGTTAAAAGGTGCTGATCTAATCGCAAAGAAAAGAGATCAAATTGCAGCTTTTTAATATAGTTGCTATAGAAGTGGTTGGGAATACTATGGGGACGTGGTTCAGCCATCTGCCAGAGGAAAAGTGCAATTTTGGGCCTCTCAAAACCTATTGCCATGCTACTCTAATTATAAACAGCACCGATTTTTTTTACTTATAATAACTACAGGTTAACACAAAGGCCTAGAGAGATCATTAGACAACACTTAAAAATTCAGCTGCGGCATTGTGATCCTTCTTGTGGACCCCTTTCACACTGAGGCAGTTTTCAGGCATTTTAGCGCTAGAAATAGCGCCTGTAAAGCACCTGAAAACTGCCTCCCATTCACTGCAGTGTGTGCTTTCACATGGGGCGGTGCGCTTGTAGGACGTTAGAAAAACTCCTGCAAGCAGCATCTTTGGGGCGGGTTGGGAGCGCTATTATTACCGCTCCCAAAATGCCCTTGCCCATCTAAATGAATGGGCAGCGCTTTCAAAGCACCGCAAAACGGGTCTTTTTTTATTTTAAGGTCCCGTTGTCACAAGACCTTACAAAAACCAGCCCGCTAGCGCCTGAAAAGCGCCGCTAAAATGCTGCTAAAACAGCGCTTCAGTGTGAAAGGGGTCTTAGAGTAAGGGCTCTTTCACACAAGCTTTCTGATCAGGTCCACCAGTCAGTCTTTCAGGTGGACCTGATCCTAAGCTCCATGTAGGTCAGGCTGATGTAAACGCACTTGTGTTCATTTACACCCACCTACCTCCAAGTTTGCCCAGGTCTAGGAAACAAAATGGAAAAGGACAGTACCCTTTTCTGTTTTTATAGTCCTAAAAGTGACAGAACAGAGGTAGTCTTATATACTGTAAGTGGACACAAGTCAGTTTACAATGTAACTGCTATCTGGAGCTATCACAGGTCCACCAGTCTGTAGTGTTAATGCGGACACAAACTGAAAAGGCACAGGTGCCAAAAAAACAACAGCTCTGATTCAGCAGGGGATCTACTCATGGAACCCCTTCTGAGCGAAGTGGACAAAGCCCATGTAAAAGGGCCCGAAGTAAGCCTTGCCAGCATACAGAATGCTAGAATAAACATGTGTAGCACTACCCCCCACAGGAGCCACTGGTAGTATTGGTCCTCTGCTTTTTTCCCAGCCCTAGGCGGAACCTTACGCCTGCTGACACCACGAGAATACCTTGGCCGGGGATTCCCAGCAGTCATACAAGAATGGCATACCATAACTGTTATAAAATAAACATATTGTATTGGCAGACCAGAGTGAAAAGGCAACACAGCAGTTCAATAATTCAGGGTCAACATATGAGAAAACAGTACAATACAAATATGTTGCAGTTAACCCAAGTACCTTTAAGATTGGACTAAACATGTACTGCAGTACCAAGAGCATAAACATTAGTGCTGAGAGATTACACCCCAAGTGACTGTGGATGGCTAACAATAAAAACAGCAGGCTAATTCACTTGAGGGCTCTAAGTCAGGAGGGGCTAAGCTTAGGCCTGTATGTTTTTTATATTACCAGAAAACCAGTGCTGCCAGCAGGTAGGCCACAAGGTCTGAACAGTTCCTTGACAGGGATGAGCCGAACACCCCCCTGTTCGGTTCGCACCAGAACCTGCGAACAGACAGAATGTTCGCGTGAACTTTAGGACCCTATTAAATACAATGGACTCGAACGTTCGAAATCTAAAGTGCTAATTATAAAGGCTAATATGCAATTTATTGTCCTAAAAAGTGTTTGGGGACCCGGGTCCTGCCCCAGGGGACATGTATCAATGCAAAAAAAGGTTTAAAAAATTGACGTTTTTACGGGAGCGGTGATTTTAATAATACTTAAAATGAAAAAATAAAAGTGAAATTTTCCTTTAAATTTCGTACCTGGGGGGTGTGTATGATATGCATGTAAAGTTGCGCATGTTTCCCGTGCTTAGAACTGTCCCTGCACAAAGTGTCATTTTTGAAGGAAAAAAAGTCATTTAAAACTCACTTGCGGGTATAATGAATTGTCGGCTCCCGGCAATACATAGAAAAGTCATTGATAAAAAAAAAAAAAAAGCGTGGGGGTTCCCCCAAATTCAATTACCAGGCCCTTCAGGTCTGGAATGGATATTAAGGGGAACCCCGCCGCAAATTTAAAAAAAAATGGCGTGCGGTTCCCCCTAAATATTCATACCAGGCCCTTCAGATCTGGCATGGATTTTAAGTAGAACTCCACCCCAAATTAAAAAAAAAAATGGCGTGGAGTCCCCCCAAAAATCTATACCAGACCCTTATCTGAGCACGCAACCTGGCCGGCCGCAGGGGAAGAGGGGGGGACGAGAGAGCCGTACCAGGCCACATGCCCTCAACATGGGGAGGATGTCCCCGTACCAGGCCACATGCCCTCAACATGGGGAGGATGTCCCCATGTTGATGGGGACAAGGGACTCATCCCCACAACCCTTACCCGGTGGTTGTGGGGGTTTGCGGGTAGGGGGCTTATCGGAATCTGGAAGACCCCTTTAACAAAGGGGACCCCCAGATCCCGCCCCCCCCTATGTGAATTGGTAAGGGGTACATTGTACCCCTACCATTTCATGAAGAAAGTGTAAAAAAAAATGTAAATAAAAACACACAAACACCTTGGAAAAAAGTCCTTTATTAAAAAACAAACAAAAAAAAACAAAAACATTCCAGCGATGAAATCCAGTGTCCCACGGCGATCCTGATGTCCAGCGCTGTCTGTCATTGGTTGTGCCTGAGCGGACCTGATGGGGAACTTCCTCCGCAGTGTTTTAAATGTATAGACCCGCCCCTTCTAAAGTTCCCCATCAGGTCCGCTCAGCGGACCAGATGCGGAACGCGAGAAGGGGCGGATCTATTCATGTATTACACAGCGAACGAAGTTCCCCATCAGGTCTGCCCCCTCTGTATGTCCGACCCCACCTACGTCATTGGCCTGAGCGTGGAACTTCCTTCACTGTGCAATTTAAATTTACACAGTGAAGGAAGTTTCCCGCTCAGGCCAATGACGTAGGCGGGGTCTGACATACCGAGGGGGCGGACCTGATGGGGAACTTCGTTCGCTGTGTAATACATGTATAGACCCGCCCCTTCTCATGTTCCGCATCAGGTCCTCAGCCTTACACCTAGTCATTGGCTGAGCGGACCTGATGGGGAACTTTAGAAGGGGCGGGTCTATACATGTATTACAAAGTGAGAGAAGTTCCCCATCAGGTCCGCCCCCTCGGTATGTCAGACCCCGCCTACGTCATTGGCCTGAGCGGGAAACTTCCTTCACTGTGTAAATTTAATCTACACAGTGAAGGAAGTTCCCTGCTCAGGCCAATGACGTAGGCGGGGTCTGACATACCGAGGGGGCGGACCTGATGGGGAACGTCTCTCACTTTGTAATACATGTATAGACCCGCCCCTTATGTTCTGCATCAGGTCCTCAGCCTTACACTGAGTCATTGGCTGAGCGGACCTGATGGGGAACTTTAGAAGGGGCAGGTCTATACATGTAATAGACTGCGGAGGAAGTTCCCCATCAGGTCCGCTCAGGCTCAGCCAATGATGGACAGCGCTGGACATCGGATCGCCGCGGGACACTGCATTTCACCGCTGGAATGTTTTTTTTTTTTTAATAAAGGACTTTTTCAAGGTGTTTGTGTGGTTTTTTTTACATTTTTTGACACTTTCTTCGTGAAATGGTAGGGGTACAATTTACCCCTTACCAATTCACAAAGGGGGGGGCGGGATCTGCGGGTCCCCTTTGTTGAAGGGGTCTTCCAGATTCTGATAAGCCCCCCGCCCACAGACCCCCACAACCCCCGGGCAAGGGTTGTGGGGATGAGGCCCTTGTCCCCATCAACATGGGGACATCCTCCCCATGTTGAGGGCATGTGGCCTGGTACGGTTCAGGAGGGAGGGGGCCGCTCTCTCATCCCCCCCTCTTCCCCTGCGGCCGGCCAGGTTGCGTGCTCGGATAAGGGTCTGGTATGGATTTTTTGGGGGACTCCACGCCATTTTTTTTTTATTTGGGGTGGAGTTCCCCTTAAAATCCATGCCAGATCTGAAGGGCCTGGTATGGATATTTAGGGGGAACCGCACGTCCTTTTTTTTTTAATTTGCGGCGGGGTTCCCCTTAATATCTATACCAGACCTGAAGGGCCTGGTAATTGAATTTGGGGGAACCCCCACGTTTTTTTGTTTTTTTTATCAATGACTTTTCTATGTATTGATAAAAGCCGACAATTCATTAATAGCCGCGAGTGAGTTTTAAATGACTTTTTTTCCTTAAAAAATGACACTTTGTGCAGGGACAGTTCTAAGCACAGGAAACATGCGCCACTTTACATGCATATCATACACACCCCCCAGGTCCGAAATTTAAAGGAATATTTCACTTTTATTGTTTCACTTTAAGCATTATTAAAATCACTGCTCCTAAAAAAACGGCCGTTTTTAAAACTTTTTTTTGCATTGATACATGTCCCCTGGGGCAGGACCCAGGTCCCCAAACACTTTTTAGGACAATAACTTGCATATAAGCCTTTTATAATTAGCACTTTAGATTTCTCCCATAGACTTTTCGAATTTGCCGCGAACACCCCAAATTGATCGTTGTTCGGCGAACGGGCGAACAGGCAATGTTCGAGTCGAACATGAGTTCGACTCGAACTCAAAGCTCATCCCTATTCCTTGATATTAACCTCTGCTGGCTCAGTTGGGGCCCTTTGACATTGGTGTGCAAAACAGTGCAATGTTGGTTTCTGGTGTAATTTTCACAAAGCAGTTAAACAAAGGAGTTTGACTCAGACAGTAAATATGTCCCTGTAAATCAGCTTAGCGAAGGAAAACGCGTTTGAAGAAAGGGGGAGTGCAATATGGAGCGAGGATTGGAAGGAGTTAATGTTGAGATATCATGCAACAAATTGTGATGCGAAAGGGGATAATTCAAGTCAGCAGTCTGGATTAGATGCAACTTTAGTGGCAGTCTTTGGTGTTAATAGCTGCATTTTTCAGGAGAGAATGACAGCAATGTGTTTGACTCCTATTAGGTAACAGTGTCTGTGTTTAACTTTGGAAACGCTTTTGGGAGTTGGACTGAGCAAGGAACTATGGACATTACATCTTGACCTCTAAGTTGAGTAATTATTTAGTTTACTTAACCACTTAAGCCCCGGACCATTTGGTAGCTAAAGGACCAGAGGTGAATTCAGAATTTTGCACTGCGCTGCTTTAACTGTAAATTGTGCGGACATGCAATGTTGTACCCAAACGAAATTTGCGTCCTTTTCTTCCCACAAATAGAGCTTTCTTTTAATGGTATTTGATTGCCTCTGCGATTTTTATTTTTTGCGATATAAACGGAAAAAGACCGAAAATTTTGAAAAAAAATGATATTTTCTACTTTTTGTTATAAGAAAAATCGAATAAACTCAATTTTAGTCATACATTTAGGCCAAAATGTATTCAGCCACATGTCTTTAGTAAAAAAAATGTCAATAAGCGTATATTTATTGGTTTACGCAAAAGTTATAGCGTTTACAAACTAGGGTACATTTTCTGGAATTTACACAGCTTTAAATTTATGACTGCCTATCTCATTTCTTGAGGTGCTAAAATGGCAGGGCAGTACAAAACCCCCCCAAATGACCCCATTTTAGAAAGTAGACACCCCAAGGAAATTGCTGAGAGGCCTGTTGAGCCCATTGAATATTTTTTTTTTGTCCCAAGTGATTGAATAATGACAAAAAAAAAAAAAAATTACAGAAAGTTGTCACTAAATGATATATTGCTCACACATGCCATGGTTATATGTGGAATTGCACCCCAAAATAAATTTTGCTGCTTCTCCTGAGTACGGGGATACCACATGTGTGGGACTTTTTAGGAGCCTAGCCGCGTACGGGACCCCAAAAACCAATCACCGCCTTCAGGATTTCTAGGCACAAATTTTTGATTTGACTCCTCACTACCTATCACAGTTTCGAAGGCCATAAAATGCCAAAATAGCACAAAACCCCCCCAAATTATCCCATTTTGGAAAGTAGACACCCCAAGCTGTTTGCTGAGAGGCATGGTGAGTATTTTACAGCTCTCATTTGTTTTTGAAAATGAAGAAAGAACATTTTTTTTTTTTTTCAAATTTCAAAACTTTGTGACAAAAAGCGAGATCTGCAAAATACTCACAATACCTCTCAGCAAATAGCTTGGGGTGTCTACTTTCCAAAATGGGGTCATTTGGGGGGGTTTGTGCCATCTGGGCATTCCATGGCCTCCGAAACTGTGATAGGCAGTGAGAAGTGAAATCAAAAATTTACACCCTTAGAAAGCCTGAAGGCGGTGATTGGTTTTTGGGGTCCCGTACGCGGCTAGGCTCCCAAAAAGTCTCACACATGTGGTATCCCCGTACTCAGGAGAAGCAACAGAATGTATTTTGGGGTGTAATTCCACATATGCCCATGGCATGTTTGAGCAATATATCATTTAGTGACAACTTTGTGCAAAAAAAAAAAAAAAAAATTGTCTTTTTTCCGCAACTTGTGTCAACATATAAAATATTCCATGGACTCCACATGCCTCTCAGTATATAGCTTGGGGTGTCTACTTTCCAAAATGGGGTCATTTGGGGGGGTTTTGAACTGTTCTGGCATTTTATACACAACATTAGGAAGCTTACATCCACTCTTCTAACCACTTGAAGACAAAGCCCTTTTTGACACTTTTTGTTTACATGAAAACATATTTTTTTTTTGCAAGAAAATTATGTTGAACCCCCAAACATTATATATATTTTTAAAGCAAAGGCCCTACAGAATAAAATGGTGGGTGTTGCATTTTTTTTTCTACACAGTATTTGCGCAGCGATTTTTCAAACACATTTTTTGGGGAAAAAATACACTTTTTTTAAATTTAATGCACTAAAACACACTATATTGCCCAAATGTTTGATGAAATAAAAAAGATGATCTTAGGCCGAGTACATAGATACCAAACACGACATGCTTTAAAATTTCGCACAAACGCGCATTGGCGACAAACTACATACATTTTTAAAAGCCTTTAAAAGCCTTTACAGGTTACCCCGTTAGATTTACAGAGGAGGTCTACTGCTAAAATTACTGCCCTCGATCTGACCTTCGCGGTGATACCTCACATGCATGGTGCAATTGCTGTTTACATATGACGCCAGACCGACGCTTGCGTTCGCCATTGGGCAAGAGCAGGGCAGGACAGGGGTGCTTTTTTATTTTATTTATTTTTTTATTATTAATTTTGCTTTTTTATTTTATTTTTAAACTGTTGCTTCCATATTTATTTATTTTTTATCATTTTTATTGTTATCTCAGGGAATGTAAATATCCCCTATGATAGCTATAGGTAATGACAGGTACTCTTTTTTGAAAAAACTGGGGTCTATTGGACCCTAGATCTTTCCTCTGCCCTCAAAGCATCTGACCACACCAAGATCGGTGTGATAAAATGCTTTCCCAATTTCCCAATGGCGCTTTTTATATCCGGGGGGGGGGTCATTCCCTCCCACTGCTTGTAAAAGCAGTCCAGAGGCTAATTAGCCACTAGGATTGCTTTTACATGAAAGCCGGCCGCTGGCTGAAAAGAATGATACCAAGATGATACCTAAACCCGCAGGCATCATTCTGGTATAAACATTCAAAGTCCAGCAACATACCAGTACGTTGCTGGTCCTTGTTGGACATGTATTGTAATCTTTTTTTTCATGCATCCTGTTGGCTGAACGAAAAAAAAAGATTGATCGGTGGGTATGCCCACCATTAGAATACCGCCCTTCATCCACCCACTTCTAATGATGGGCATACATGCACCATTTATATATGCCGAAGCATGGGGGCATCTTCCCGCAAAAGTTATGCCGCGTACACATGGTCAGACTTTTCCACGGGCAAGCCTCCGTCGGAATTTCGACCGTATGTACGCGGCATTAGGAGCAAAATCGCTCCTCCGCCCCTGCTGCCCCAATGCTTCGGCATATATGCTTTTTTTTCTTTTAACTGTGGTGGCGAAATCACCTCCTACAGCACTGGAGTCGCAGGGATCAGGCCTGTCTCTGCGAACGCTGCAGTTATGTGTGTTGTGTTTTGTAAGTGACAGTGATCGATCGATACTGCACTTGGGTGGCCTGGGCTGGACGGAGGGGCAAAACGCAGGTGCTAGCAGGTATCTGGGCTGATCCCGCTAACACTGCGTTTTTGGGAACCCTAAACTGCTGGGGACGCTAGTATAGATCTGATCAGATCAGATATTGATCTGTTCAGATACTATACCACTAAGGGGGGTGTATGCTTCACGCGTGGGTGTTAGCGTTACTGGCACTAACCTGACGCTGCCTGGGGTGTGACGCAGACCCTCTCTGACGCTAAAACCTAATTGATATCACCCGCCGGGCGATCAGGGGGTTAAACCTTTATTGGGTTATATACGGCGGGTGCCCTGACACTATAAAAAGCAAACTAACTAACCAGCGTCACCCGTAACACTTATATGATGATCACTGGTGAAAGGGTTAACTAGGGACAATTAGGGGGTTAAAACCTTTATTAGGTAATATATGGGGGTACCTGACGCTATATAAAAACCTGACGGCGAACCTAAAAAAAAATTACTGGCTACCTATCTGCATCACCGACACTAAGACAACGATCATAAAAACGATTGCTTAGCGACAGTGGTGATAGGGGGTGAAAGGGTTACCTGGGGGGTTATCAGGGGGTAAAACCTTTATTAGATAATATATGGGGGTACCTGACGCTATAAAAACCTGCGGCGAACCTAAAAAAAATTACTGGCTACCGATCTGCATCACCGACGCTAAGACAGCGATCAGAAAAATGATCGCTTAGCGACAGTGGTGATAGGGGGTGAAAGGGTTACCTGGGGGGCGATCAAGGGGGTTAAACCTTTATTAGGTAATATATTGGGGTACCTGACGCTATAAAAACCTGCGGCGAACCTAAAAAAAATTACTGGCTACCGATCAGCATCACCGACGCTAAGACATCGATCAGAAAAATGATCGCTTAGTGACGGCGGTGCTAGGGGGTGAAAGGGTTATCTGGGGGGTGATCAGGGGGTTAAACCTTTATTAGGGGGGGGTTAGGGGGCTACACTGGACCTAAAACTGAATGTACTGACACTTTTACCATCACAAATGTCACTGATTGCAGTGATCACTAAATAAATGGTCACTGCAATCAGTGACACTGTGACTGGGGGCTGGGGGGTGATCTGGGGGTGTCTGGGGGGGGCCTGGGGGGGGCGATTTATGTGCCTATGTGTCCTGGTGTCAGTGTAGTGTTGTGTGCACTAACCTGCATCTTCTCCTGTACGGCGCTCGGTATATGTGAGCGCCGCAGGAGAGATGACATCACTTCCTCCAGCCTGTGTAAACAGTACACAGGCAGGGGAAGCTCTCATTCGCCGGGAGCGATCGAGAGGGGGTGGCCGGAATCGAACGGCCGTCCCCTCATGCCGGATCGCTCCCGAAGGTAAAACGACCGCTCACTGTAAAGAAGGGGGGTCCGATCGGACCCCCCAACTATACAAAGGCAATCACGTACATATACGTGATTCTGCCTGTCGGTGCCATTCTGCCGACGTATATTTACAGTGGGCAGTCGTTAAGTGGTTAATGTGTACGGTACATGTTGTACATGCTTATATATTTGTATGCATATATTTTGTAAGCTATAACTTGTGTTGTATTGTGCATCCTACAGTTGTATGTGCAGATTTTTCCTTGTTTAGTAAAGCATTGATACACTACAGAAGTTTAAGCTTCCTTGGTTTTACCACAAGAACTTAATAGATAGATGTAAAGCATTACAGTGTCAATGAAGTGTAATGGCTCTGCATGGCAAAACAAGAACTAATTGTCAAGTATAGAAACCCTCTCACCCAATCCTTTTTTCAGCAGTCCTTAGAAGAATGCTAATTGTCTATGTGGTGGTGGTGATGCAGCTACTACAATCAGGATGCATGCAACTCAAGCAGCGACTCTGAATGATAAAGAATTTCCCTCAGGTTTTCTCTATAGGCAGGAGTATTCTCTTTGGCTCTAATGCAGCCTTGTAGAATGCAGTCTGACCCGGCCTGGTCCAAACAAGATGGCCCAGCACAGTCCCACACATCTTTCCAGTTGGCACATCTCTCCCCAATTACCTGGCTCCTTCCTGGGCTTTTTGTTTTATAGTGTTCCTCCTCTCAACTAGTACTTGTGGACCTTGTAGTTTAGACTTCAGCTTATACAGCAGTATGCAGGATCCTCCTTCGAGACTACATTTCCCAGATTGCTCTGACCACTTGTATTAGAGTTATAGAGAAGCAAAGTAGTGAACACTGCCATCTTGTGGGCAAATAGAGTTCTGCGTCTTCAGTAACAGTGCCCAATGTTACGCATGAAATAGAGGAAGTGCCAGACCAAATGATAAAAGAGTCCAAATTGATTTAATGGTTTGCACTAAAAGACAGCCACTGCACTTCAGGGGTCAGAAAACACTCCTCCTTTTTTGGGGATTCAGTAAAGTAAGAAGCTCGATTGAACTCAAACTAGGGCTTTCCTGTGAAAATCTATGTAAGGAAGTTACTTGACCAGGAAACTCACTAGCCAGCAGCATTTGCAGTAACAGATTTGGCACAAAAGACACATTTCGGGATTTACTCCAAGCATGGTGTATGCCAGCATACAGCCATTCACATACCTCCCAACATTTTGAGATGGGAATGAGTGACACCTACTTGCAAATGTATGTAGGCATAGGACACGCCCCCTGTCACACACCCTTAAAGGAGAATTAACAAAAAAAAAGTTAATTGAATCTACAAAGGGCTTTTTTTACTACTACTATTCCTTTATATTGGCTTTTAAAATTTACAAATGCAGCAATTTAGAAATTGAATGAAAGGTTTAGCACTGGGAAACACTTTTTGAAAGATAAAAAGTGCACTTTTTTATACAATTACATAGATCATTCAGACCAAAATGAGGGACAAATGAGGGGGAAAGAGGGACAGAGGGACATTGCTCCAAATCAGGGACAGTCCCTCAAAATCAAGGACAGTTGGGAGCTATACATTCATTACTATGTGTATTCTGTAGCTGTCTCTCCGATTACAGAAATATGCCCGCAATTCACGCTAGATGCCTAAAAGCGTCTGTGCGCATAGTGTAAAATTTTAGGTTACTCATAAATGAACAAAGAATCTGGCTAAGCAGCAAATGATTCCCCCACTGGGCACCGTCTCTTTGCATAAAGGACAGAAAGCTTGATGAGCATGTGGTCATCGTATGCCAAGTACTCCTTTGCCATCTGGATTGCAAAGTGTTCGACTCGAAATGTGAACATCCAGATCTTTGGCTTAGACCTTTGGCCATACCTGTTAGTGACATGTTTGTTTGATGTTAACATATATTTTTATTTTTTTAACAAGAAGGTTGGTTTTTATTGAGAAGACATCAAATAACAAGAGATACACAGACATTTTACGTACAGAATACATGACAAAAATCAGTACAAAACATCAAACCATAAGTCAATGTCAATCCAGCCCATTATACTAGATCAAATCTAGGACGTTTATCCAAATCAAGATAGAATACCATCTTAAAACTGTTGCGTCCAGGGAAGCCAGACCCGGTCAAATTTCTTGGGACAACCCCTGCTAACATACCTCAACTTACACCGGTAGGATCGCATTAACAGAGGAGTCCCAAGAGTCAACTTTAGGGGGGGCAGGGGAGGACCAGTTTGTAAGAATTAATTTTTTGGCGTAAAACGGCAACATAGATACAAGCAGTTTCGTGTATCGGGTTCTCTGGTCATCGTCATGAATCCCAAGTAGGGCCAGTTCAGGTGATATCGGGAGAGACAATGCAAGACGAATATTGATACACTCAAAAACCCCGGCCCAAAACAATTCCGATGTTAACATATATGACTCGGCATTATAAATATCCTTGGACCGAGACAACGCAAATGCAAAATAATCCCACAATACTCCTGCTGAATCTACCTATTGAGTAATGAGAAGAGGAGATTGCTAGAGGAACTTTGCAACATAGGATGTCTCTCACGATAAAGCCTCGTACACACGGTCAGACTTCCATCGGACTTTTCCGTGGATTTTTGTCCGAACGGAGTTGGCCGGGCACACCCATAGCATACACACCACAGGACTTTTCTGCAAACTTTCCCAAAACTTTTTGCAACATCACATGGTTTTTCTGCTCTTTTCTCCTCTTTACCGCCACCCTTTGGTCAACTTCTGCTATTGTTGGTTGATTTTAACATTAGTTGTTTTGTCCATCGGACAAAAGTCCTATGGTTTTCTGTACACACGGTAGGACTTTGCTCCATCTGACTTTTGTTGGGCAAAAGTTTGTCCGTTTGCAGACCCAGCTTTTGTCCGATGAAAACAAAACCAAACGAAAAAAAGGTTGTCCGATGGAGCGTACAGACGGTCGGATTGTTGGTCCAACTTGCTTAAAACAAAGTTTGTTGGGCAAAAGTCCGACCGTGTGTACGGGGCTTAATACACACAAACAGAATATTGTACAAAAAATAACGCTTTCCAAGCGATCTACGATAATCTGATCGTTAGTACACTGTTATCATCTGAAATTATCCCATGGGACAAACACGAAAAGAATTCTTGCGCGATACTAGATCATGTGATTTTTGTCCAGTACAGTTTTCTTCCGAAGTTTTCGTACTTTAGTAACCTATTCATTTTCGATATGGAGAAGAGCATGAAAAAAAAAAAAAAAAGGACGAACATTCACCCGATAATCTCATTGTGTGTACTAGACTTAATGCCTACTGCTACCTAACCCCTATTTTTAAGCCTGATATCATTAAAGGGGAGTTCCAGCCTTTTTTATGTTTATTAAAAGTCAGCAGCTACAAAAAGTGTAGCTGCTGGCTTTTAATAAACAGACACTTACCTACCCCACTGTCCATTGACATGACCGCCCGGAGCTTCGCTCCTCTCCCCCCCTCTCCGCCGGCCCTCTATTCTAACTGTGGGCACCCGGCCGTGACAGCTTTCGCCTTACGGCCGGGCACTCACTGCGCATGCACGAGCGGCGCTCCCTGAGTGGACAGGCTATCACCTGGGACCTGTCACGTGTCCCAGGTGATCACCTACAGGGAGGGGCCGCCTTAGGCAATATGACGTATCGCCTAAGCAGTCCCAGGGCGGAAGGAGGAAGTGGGACAGGAAGTCCCACTCCTACTGAAGCCCAAACTCCCCCCCAAAAAATATTACATGCCAAATGTGGCATGTAAGGGGGCGAGGAGTTGATTAAGCGGAAGTTCTACTTTTGGGTGGAACTCCACTTTAAAGCCTATGTATTCTAGGCATTATCTAGGCATTGTATTCCACTTTAAAGCCTATGTATTCTAGGCATTATGCTATGGTTCACACCTTGTGCGTGTTGGGAACGTATGCAAAATCAAATGCTTTTGCGACACGCACAGAAAAAGGCAGCCATTTACCAGACTCATGGTAATGCCATTCGTTTGGTAATGGCACCCCCATGCACCCGCTAACGTGAGCATTTTTGCATGCCAAACCACATGGCGCTGCAGCACCATACAATTCCACGCGTCACAATTTAAATTGTGTGTTTCTTGCACGTACGGCAGCCTACTGAAATGAATGGGCAGCTCTACATGTGATGCATCGATACGTGCGTCAAGACCCATTGCACATGTATGGTGTGAACCTAGTCTTATTGAACAAAGAGATCCATTCATTTGTTGTTACTCTGATCGAACAAGAGAAAACTTGACACACGTAAAACTCTTTTTTACTTTTGACTATTATCTTCAGGTCATATTGGGCAGATTATAAATGCTCCTATTGTTTAAAATAGTTGTACATTGCACAGGGTAGTAAAATACTGTTTCTAATTAGATTTTTTTATTTTGTGATTTCTGCCAAAATCTAAGTATAGCAACAGCCCCAGGTAATGGCTTTTTCTGTTTATTTAAAAATTACTTTAAAAAAAAAAAAAAAACATAGGGAAGATGAGAAAATAAGTGATTTTTTTGCCCCTAACATATACAAGATGAAAGCATTTATTACCCCAACACTTCATATTCCCGATATGTGCCTGCTGTACTATGTACTTGTATGAGTTCTCTTTGTATTGCTTGCTTTATATGAAATCCCTTGTGTTCCTGCCAGTCCCTAAAAACTGACCACACTAAGCAGGAGAGCACACCATGGTCAGTTCTCTAGCTATACTGGGAACTCAGTGTGCTCTGCTCCAATGATCATACTTGTCCTTACAAGCCACCCCCCCCCCCCCGCACAGCCATTAAAGCCCCTTTCACACATGCTGTCTAATCAGGATGTCCGCCCGTCCGTTTTTCAGGTGGACCTGATCGGATGCTCCATTCACCTCTATGGAGTGGCGGATTTCAGCGGTGACATGTCCGATATCCAATCCGATCCAGTCGGATGGTGGTCCTATTTTCCATCCGTCTGGCGGATTGGATGGAGTCGGATGAAAACCAACAGGCATATCCATTTTCATCCGATCTCACAGATCCATCTCTGGACAGTGAGCGGAGATGGACCTGTCACCCACCTACTCAGCGGAGATCAACGGATCGATCCCCCGCTAAGCAAGCGGAGTCCATCAAAACAGACATTTTTGTGTGTGAAAGGGGCCTTACCGAGAAGCTCCGTGTGCTGATGCTTCTCCTCCCCCCAGCTCTTATGCAGCTGAGAACAGAGAGAATGTGATCACTTATAAAAAAAAAAATGGAAAAAGGGTATTTAGAATGTATTTTTTAAATCTATACACAAATGTTTTGAAAATTAAAATTTTTAACTGAATAGTTTGTTTTACAAGGTGACCGTTTACAATCACTTTAAGGGTAGCATTTATGGAAACTCTGGTGAAGCTTTGGTCGGTGGAATGATCTGTGAAGGGCGTGTAGAAGGGCAAAGTACAAGTTCACTTTAAAAGATTGTGCACAATCTTCTGAAATCTTGCCCCAGATTTGCCCCAGTCTTGTCCCGACATTTGGTCAAAACTATGTCTGTTGGATCAGCTGCCCCTTTGGGGATCCAAATGACGATCCTTTTAAAATAAGGGCGTTGATTCCTCTCACCTGGAAATGTCCGCAGCCACTGACCATTTTTCTTTGGCTCGAAAAGGTTGAAGACAGAAACAAAATGGAGGATTTAATCTTCTCGGCACGACATCAACATGACCGATATTCCAAAACTGTGGAATATGTTTGTCTTCTCTGAGGTGGGGGAGATCCTTGTTGGTAGTCACACTGCTGATTGAAGATCATCCTCGAATGTCCATATGAGATCTAACAAGATTGGCCTGATGGCGCTCATGTCATCATCCCTCTCCCCCAATTCTTCTAGTCCCCTCCCCTTTTTCCATTTAGCCTCTTTCTAAGACTTACCCCTCTTCTCTTTTATAAAGTGAAAAAATGTTTAGACAGTTTATGACATCTGTAAAATAAATGATATATGCAGCGCAATAGCTAAGATAAAATAAAATATGACAGTCCAATCAAATAAAACAGATATTCAAATGTCCCATTGGATAATGATAAGACAAATTCCTCATAGAAGAGAGTGAGAAGAAATCTCTGCTGACTGGGATGACGATACAATCCTCCCCCACACATACAATGTGCTTACCAGAATTGGTGGACCTCTCAATTAAGAGAAGGTCATGCGAGCATGTATCCACCCTGGGATAATGGGATGTGGCTAATACAGATGAATCCTTCCAATGTCAGGAGTGAGGAAAAGCTGGCTATTGTCTCCAATGAGCAAACAAACGTCCACTGTAGGATGCTGAATGGATCTCCGTAAAGTGCAGGTGCCAAGAGAAAGATGAAGGGGACAATCTAAGTGTACTCCGTATGTACTTTATTAAAAATAGGTTCTCATATAAATCAGCGCTATCGCGCAATGCATAGAAGGCTGATACTGAACAGCAAGCCGGATCAACTATCCAGCAGAGAGATGGCAGCGGGTGACATCCGTGCATAAGCTCTTCCCCCCTGTACGCGGCGTTACGTCCAGAAGGACTTTGTCAGCGAGGGTGGAGCTTCAGTGTCACCAGGCTATCTGATATACCCAGCTGCTAACTGATATACCCAGCTGGTAACCATAGAAACGGAAATGCTAAAGCCGGAAGTCAGAGGAACCAGCAAGTGAAAATACAATAAAGGTAAACAAGTGGTATGAAGTTTGTTACAATGCCCTAGGTCCTTATGTGTGATAGAAAAAAAAAATTAAATTAAAAATCGGACATAAAAATACCCGCGGCCTCCTTTAACATGGGACAATAAAAAATCAACAATAAAATAAAGGCAACCTAACTATTTGTCTGAAATAAAACAGTTGAGATCAAACTCAATGTTTAAGCCTCTAGGTACAGCAACCTTGGTCTCATGTATCCACATGGACTCACGCTGGCTCAGTTGCCTAATAAAGTTGCCCCCTCTCCAGTGTTTAGTCACTTTTTCCAAACCCCAAAATTTGAGGCATTTTGGATTCCTATCATGAAACATTCTAAAATGCTTGGACACATTATGAGACTTCACACCTCTCCTAATGTTACCTACATGTTCTGCTATGTGGACTCCCATGGGTCTAGAGGTCCTCCCCACATATTGGAGACCGCAGTCGCATTCAAGCATGTATACCACCCCAACAGTGTCACATGTAATGAGGTTCTTGATCTGGTATGTTTTTTTGGTGGCAAAAGCAATAAAATCCTTTCTCTTCTTTAGATTGAATTTACATTGCCTGCATGCTGGACATTTTCTGCATGCGTAAAATCCTGACAAAAAGTAAAAAATCCTATTTTCTCTAATAACAGGGGGGTCTACAACACTGGGAGAAAGAATATCCCTAAGAGTTTATGACATCTACTATGATTAGCTACACGCTGGACTACCGTCTCCCATGAGGGCATGGAACGCTCCCACTCTCAAGTTACGACAGCTGAACATATAATATCTATGATATACATTTAGTTTGTTTATTTTATATTTCACTTGATGTTACCATGTACTCGTTCCATATACTCCTTGTACCAATGTTTAGATGCCATGGATCCCATCTTTTGAGTAAAATAATAAAATAAAAAAATAGGGGCTTTGAGATGTTCTTAAATTCACAAAGTTCAAGAATCAATGACTTGTGACTTGTGTAGATAATTGCAACATTTTTCCTGTCTTGTCACTAGCTGATCCCTTTGCCATGAGTGCTGATTGTAAGCCTGGAATACCCTAAGAACTAGATACATTTCACTTGTAACAGAATTATTGTTTTGACTAAAAAATCAGCCATAGTCAAAACACCATGTGATTGGGTTTTTCGTGACACAATATTATTGTTGTCAGAGAACTGGGCTTTTTAACTCTCATATTTAAAGTGGTTGTAAACTCTGTACTATAACTTGTACCTACAGGCACAGCAAGTCTATAGTAAGGCTTACCTGTAGGTACTCTGAATATCTCCTAAACTTGCACTGTTTAAAAGATATTCAAATTGCATGCAGCCGCTCTGAAGGTCCAGCTTATAGTGCCGGATCTTCAGAGCCCATGCCAAAAACGGCGGCTCCCGTGCGCATGCGCCGGTGTGACATCATCGCCTCCCTGGCCACTTACGTAGCCGGAGGCCGCAAACTCGGAAGGATGACCAGGGGAAGATGTCAGCCGTCTCAGCTGTGACATTCCGGCATGGGAGGGCTTCATTCTCAGGTAAGTCTACCATAATGTGCTAGTATGCCATGCATACTAGCACATTATGAAATTGCCTTGCAGGGAATTTATTTATTTTTTGAATCACCTGCAGTTTACAACCGCTTTAAGGCTTAGTATGTGAGCTTACCTAAAGCTGGCCATACATTCTAAGATTGCATGGATGAAGATTGCATGGATGCCAGTATTCTGACAGCTGGCACCCACAGCTCTCAGAATACCTGAACAGTGGCTGCATCTCAGTGGCCAACAATTTTCCAACCAGCTCTTTTGGCTGTCAGCTTGTAGTTCTCAATGAACTACCACAGTGTTTTTGAGCACTCTGGGTAGTTCATTATTGCTTCCTGTCAGTGTGTAACTACCTGCCTGTACGAGGTATGAGCAAACAGATTACACAGACACAGTGGCGGCCCATCAATAGGGGGCTAGTCTTCATCAAATAAGAATTGTTCCTTTAAGTGTGTGCGGGGCGCCGGACACACTGGTATGTATGGGAAGCATAACGTTTTTGACATCACGTGATTGCGGCTGACAGCTTTTTTGGCTTCCTTTAGAGTGTCCTCGGGGCGCAGAGCGATGCGCCTCGAACACTCCCACTGTTGAATTCAGCTTCGTGTGGTGCTATGTGATTTGTGGACCATGAGGCGGTGCTTTGAGCGGAACCGCATCACTTCCGGTTTCTCGAGTTGACTCGTTCCAATGCAAGGCCTCTCTGAGTCAGCAGGGCAGTAGCGCGCCAGTCATGCTGTCCTTGTGTGTTGCTGCTGCAGTCTTGCTCAGACTGAAATCATGAAGTGAGTTAATGAATGTCTGTGTACTTCTGGTAAGTGACTTTGCTGTCTTGTATACTATATACACTATACTATGGGTGGAAGCAAGTGGAATACAGGGGACCGAGTGAGTGGAGTCTATAAGAAGTGTGGCTTATTAGGAGAGGGAGGGGCAGGGTCTGGCACCCCACCATCTTAAAACGTCACCATCTGCCACTGCACATACAGCCTGCAAAAGCCCTGCATTGCACCCCTGATCTGCAGATCGCGGGTGCAAATACCTGCTCCTTAAAGGTGATTTACCAAAACTGGAGCATACAGGGTCTGGTGCAGCTGTGCATGGTAGCCAATCAGCTTCTAATGTTAGCTTGCTCAATTAAGCTTTGGCAATAAAATCTGGAAGCTGATTGGTTACTATGCACAGCTGCAGCAGATTTTGTGTGCTCCAATTTTGGTAAATCCACCCCATATGTGTTCTTCCACACATCGGCGTTTCATGGCACTTAGAGGCCGGGGCATTTAATGGAAGTAAAAAAAAAACAGAGCCGATGTGTTCAGGAGAAGAGCATTTTGCCGCAAAAAAAAAAAGCCTGACACGCCTAAATGTGTGTAAATGCACCTAAATAAGCTTAAAAGTAGTTGTAAACCCTTACAGACCACTTTTACCTACAGGTAAGCCTAGATTAAGGCTTACCTGTAGGTGCAAGAAATATCTCCTTAACCCACGCGGTTAAGGAGATATTTGCAGAAAAGACTGCACCGATGTCTACGGCGCATGCACGCCGTAGACAACGGTGCAGGCGCACTGAGCGTGCCGTTAGTGAAGGCGATCCTGCCGTCACTAGCGGCTCCCGCGCATGCTGCTCCAGCCAGTCACAGCGACGGAGCAGCGATACCTGGAAGTCACTCGGGTATCATGGTGGCGGCGGAGGAGAGGAACGAAGGTCGCTGCGGGGGCTTCGATCTCAGGTAAGTAATTCACAATGAGCTAGTATGCTATGCATACTAGCTCATTATGCCTTTCTCTTGCAGGGTTTTTATTTTTTTAAGGGAACATTTTTACAGGGTTTACTTCCTCTTTAAAAACTAGGCAGATTTAGCACTTGAGTGTTCATGTATTCCAATGGCCAGAAAAATAAAAAATATTCCGGCCAATGGAATGAATGAACAGCCAAGAGCTTGATGTGCCAACGTGTTTTCAAACCGTAGCTTTAGGCACGTCTTTAACATTGCATTTTCCTCCCCTGGAACATAGAAGTTAAAAAAGGTCCTGCATGCATGCCTGAGATCAATGGATGTCGGGTAGGAGAGTGCAACCCACCAATTTCAAATTTCAGCTAATCAGCAATCTGCTCACCAATGTTCTTAGCAATGCATAAGCAAGCACCAGTCGGGGTAGGCGATAGCTAGGAAACATGGAAGCATGCAATGCAATTCAGATTTGATTTGGCACTAAAAGCCCCAAACAAAAATATCATAAAATAGGTTGTTGGTTATGGCAGCCCAGCAGGTTTTTTTTCTCATTCTCAAACCTTAAAAACAAGAAAGCTGAAAGGAAACTAATGTTATAATAAAATGCTCTACTATTCTCCAAAAGTGTATCGAAAACCTAAATCCAGAAAGGGATTTGAACCCCTGTCAGGCTTTTATTGCTGCCTGTGTACTGCTCAGAAGATTCACCCTCTCCATTTCATCAAAATGACCATTGGCATGGATAGGGGAATTTCCTATGGTAGTTATTGTATTCTGACAGCTGACACCAGCAGCTGTCAGAATACCTGAACAGTGATTGCATCTACCGTAATTGGATGCAGCCTCTGTTGGGCTGACCATTTTCCATCCTGCTCTCTAGTTCATCTAATCATTATTGGGAGAAAAAGTGATGGGAGATCCAAATTGTTTGAGTTGTCACTGAAGCAACATTGCAGGGGAAGTCTTCCAATGGGGACACTTTTTCGAGGGACAACTGTCTAAAGAGCTGGCCATATACGCTAAGATTTCTCTCATTCAGCAGGCGGGCTGAGTTAGAGAGATCTCTTGATTTCCCCATCCACACTAATCAGCATGGATGGAGGAATCTCCCGTGCTGGCTATTGTATTCTGACACCCATAGCTGTGTCGCAATGCCTGAACAGTAAGGCCCCCTTTTACACTGATATGTATTTCCTGTGTTTTTACCATGCAAGAAAAACGCTTCCATTTAAAATCCTATGGGACTTTTCACACCAGTGCGCTGTGAGATCAGTGCGTTTTGAAAAGTCCTGCATGATGCACCTTTGGTGCAGTTTTGAAAACCCCACGAAAAACATAGCTTCGCACTGAAATTAATGTAAATTGCGGCAAAATTTGGAGTCACATGTCCATTTTTCACAGGTGCAGGCAACCCAGAAACACACAAGAAAAAGCATCTGAAACACAGCAAAATCGCAGCTAAATGTTGCTACAGAGCAGTGTGAAAGGGCCCTAACTGCATCTGATTGGATGCAGTTACTGTTTGGCTGACAATTTTCTACCCAGCTCCTTTGATTTCCATATTGAGAAAAGTTAGGCGGGTGGGTGTGGACAAGGCCAGTTTAAAGATAGATTTCTTATCACTTTAAGCCCCCCGCCCCCCCCCCCCCCCGTTCACATTGGAGTTATATATAAAACATCCTTTGTGTAAAGTTTTTTTTTTATTATTATTCATGTTTTAGTCTCAATATTGTACAAATATTTAAAGTGGTGTTCCACCCTAAAAAAAAAAAAAAATACACGAAAATACATTAAATGAATAGAAAAAAAAATTTACTCACCAGAAAGGGCAGTTGCTATGCGGAACTTGCTGATCTGCCTCTTAATCCACCGCGGTAGGTCTTCTTCCTCGTCCTCCGTTGCTGTGTCTTCTGGGGAATGGGGCGCGCTGCCTTCTGGGAACTGTGTGTATCCCAGAAAGCAGCCGGCCCATTCACAAATCAGCGCGAGACTCGCGCATGTGCAGTAGAAAACAAGCAGTGAAGCCGCAAGGCTTCACTGCCTGTTTCCCTTAGTGAGGAAGGCGGCGCCGGGACCCTCCATGATCGAGGGGTCGGCCTCAGGGGAGGCTGACACCGCGGGCGCCTAGGACAGGTAAGTGCCCTATTAAAAGTCAGCAGCTACAGTGTTTGGAATCCCGCTTTAAGGAGGAATTTAAAGTGATGCTAAACACACACTGTTTAATTTACATTGTCCCTTCTATTTCTGTATATGTGGATGATAAAGCAAAGACTAGTGAAGCGCTTTCAACTTAACTTTTCATAAAGTAACGTGCAATAAATGGTTAAATCTAGAAATACATAAATCAGTACACTGAAAAGTATAATCCATAAATCATATACAAATGTGTATTAAATCATACATAATGTGTATCAAAAAAAGTACAAAAATAAATGTGTAATCCATATAATATTCCCATACACCAGTGCTTCTCAACCCTGTCCGTAAGTACCCCCAACAGGCCATGTTTTGGGAATTTCTCTTAGATAAAATAGCTGTCCAAAATACCAAGCCATTGTCTCTGATTTAAAGCACCTGTGCAAGATAAAGGAAAACCTGCAAACATGGCCTGTTGGGGGTACTTGAGGACAGGGTTGAGAACCACTACCATACACTTTACAATCTCTGTGCAATCAATGCATAATATCCAAGAGATTTTACGCCGAGTAAATAGATAATTAACATGTCATGTTTTAAAACTGTGCCAAACTTCGGTACTTAACCAATGAAACCGGAGTTCCACCCAAAAATGGAACTTCAGCTTTTTGGAATCCTCCCCCCCCCTCCGGTGTCACATTTGGCACCTTTCTGGGGGGAGGAGGGAGCGGGTACCTGTGTATTACAGGTATTTGCTCCCACTTCCGGGCATAGATCATCGCGGTGACCTACGCCACGTCCAGCGCCTACTCTGTCCCCCCCTGCTGTCTTCTGGGAGACACACAGGTCCCAGAAGACAGCAGGGACCAGTGGGAATGCGCATGCGCAGTAGGGAACCAGGAAGTGAAGCCGCAAGGCTCACTGAAGATGGCGGCGGCAGCACGGGAGCCCTGGACAGGTAAGTGTCCATGTATTAAAAGTCAGCAGCCGCAGTATTTGTAGCTGCTGACTTTTAATATTTTTTTTTTTTTGGCGGACCTCTGCTTTAAGGACCGAGCCTCTTTCTGAGATTTGTTGTTTTTTTTTTGCTATAAAATTTCTTAGAACCCCAAACATTATAAAAAGAAATTCTAACAAACTAGAGAATAAAATGGTGGTCGTTGCAATACTTTCTGTCACACCGTATTTGCGCAGCGGTCTTACAAGCGCACTTTTTGGGGAAAAAATACACTTTTTTTAATTAAAAAATAAGACAACAGTAAAGTTAGCCTAATTTTTTTTTATATTGTGAAACATAATGTTACGCCAAGTAAATCGAAACCCAACATGTCACGCTTCACAATTGCGCCTCTCCACACAAAATTCTACAGGTTGCATGTTTTGAATTACAGAGGAGGTTGTGCTAGAATTATTGCTCTGGCTCTACCCATCGCGGTGATTCCTCACATGTGTGGTTTGAACAGCGTTTTTATATGCGGGCGCTGCTCACGTATGTGTTCACTTCTGCACGCAAGCTCGGCGGGATGGGTGCGTTTAAATTTTTTATTTTCTCATATTTATTTTACCTTTTATTTTTACACTGGTCTTTTAAAAAAATAAAAATAATTGTGTCACTTTTATTCCTATTACAAGGAATGTAAACATCCCTTATAATAGAAAGAAAGCATGACAGGACCTCTTAAATATGAGATCTGGGGTCAAAAAGACCTCAGATCTCATATTTACACTAAAATGCAATAAAAAAATAAATAAAAATGTAATTTGAAAAAAAAAGAAAATGTCCCTTTTAAGAGCTATGGGCGGAAGTGACATTTTGACGCCGCTTCCGCCCTGCAATAGTATGGAGACGGGTGGAGGCCATCTTTCCCTCACTCGTCTCCATACCCAGCCAGCAGAAGGATCCGATTGCCTCTGCCGACGGCTCCGGTAAGCTGCAGAGGGCACTGGAGAGTAAAAGTGATCTTGCGGCGAATCCTCCGTAGAGACCACTATTATCGGAAACCGGACCGCTCACTGAAGAAGAGGATACCGGGGTTATGGCAACTAGCTGCTGCCATAACCAAGATATAAATATACAAAAAGGTGTAGCGCTGGATGAGCAAAACTGTGTATGGCTATACAGTGAAAAAAATATAAGAAAAAGTATCAAAAACATGAGTGAATACTACAAATAAACAATTTAAAGTTCATGTGTGTCAGTGAAAAATATATGAAATCTTCTCCTCTATTTAAAGATGATAAGAGTTCTACAGAGTGCAGGTATCCGATGAAAATCATAGGCAAAATGCTCCAACACTTAGTAAAGATCCCGCCACCAAGGTGAAGAATGAAGGCTTACCAGACAGCCTGCGACCGCCCTTCTCAGGGGGGTCAAAACTCATGTTTTTGATACTTTTTCTTATATTTTTTTCACTGTATAGCCATACACAGTTTTGCTCATCCAGTGCTACACCTTTTTGTATATTTATATTTGTTGTACCTTATATCAAGGTTTTTTTTTGGTGTTTAGCTGCAGGTTTTCCTTTAGGGATTTATTCATTTATTGCACTTTAATAATTTGCACCTAGCGCAAATTTTTCTTTTATAACCATAACCAAGATATCCCTCTTCAAAGTGCCGACGTAAATCGGCGTGAGCTGGTCCGGAAGTGCTTAAAAATCTCCATAGGCGACAATTTATACATTTTAAAAAGGTAACCTGTTTAGAGTTACAGAAGAGGTCTTGGCATAGAATTACTGCTCTTGCTCCAACTTTCGCTGCGAACGCCGTTTACATATGCGGGCGCGATGTACATATGCATTTGCTTCTGTGCGCAAGCATGCGGGGATAGGGGCGCTTTAAAAAAATTTTTTATCATTGTTTAATTTTTTTTTTTTTTTTTTTACACTTTCCCTTTAAAAAAAACATTTAAATCACTTTTTTGATCACTTTTATTCCTATTACAAGGAATGTAAATATCCCTTCTAATAGGAATAGGGCATGATAGGTCCTCTTTACAGAGAGATGTGGGGTCCCCACATCTCTCCTCTAGGCCGGAAAGCCTGAGGGTAACCACAGGAAAATTTTCCCCCTTAACCACTTCAATACAGGGCATTTTCACCCCTTTCCTGCCCAGGCCAATTTTCAGTTTTCAGCGCTGTCGCACTTTGAATGAAAATTGCGCAATCATGCAACGTGGTACCCATATGAAATTTTATAATTTTTTTCTCCAGAAAGAGAGATTTCTTTTGGTGTTTTTTGATCACCTCTGCGGTTTTTAATTTTTTTCACTATAAACAAAAGAAGAGCCACAAGTTTGAAAATAACACAATATTTTTTACTTTTTGCTGTAATAAATATCCCAATAAAAAAAAAAAAAATCGCAATAAGCGCATATTGATTGGTTTGCGCAAAAGTTATTGCGTCTACAAAATAGGGGATATATTTATGGCATTTTTATTATAATTTTTTTTACTAGTAATAGTGGCGATCTGCGATTTTTATTTTTTTTATTGTGACTGTGACTTTTGACACTATTTTGGGACCATTCACATTTATACAGCGATCAGTGCTTTAAAAATGCACTGATTACTGTGTAAATGTCATTGGCAGGGAAGGGGTTAACACTAGGGGGCGATCAAGGGGTTAAATGTGTTACCTAGGAAGTGAGTCTAACTGTAGGGGGAGGGGGACTCACAAGAGGAGGAGACCGATCTGTGTTCCTCTGTACTGGGAACACACCATCGGTCTCCTCTCACCTGACAGGACGTGGATCTGTGTGTTTACACACACAGATCCACGGTCCTGCTCTGTTATCGGACATCGTGGCTGCCGGGCACGCGCATTGGCTCCCGAGTGACGCGGCACGCACCCTCTAGGTGGCCGGGAAGTCCATGGTTAAGTGGTTAATGACCGGGCCATTTTTTGCAATACGGCACTGCGTCACTTTAACTGATAATTGCGCGGTCGTGCGACGCTGTACCCAGACAAAATTTATGTCCTTTTTTTCTCACAAATAGAGCTTTCTTTTAGTGGTATTTGATCATCTCTGCAGTTTACATTTTTTGCGTTATAAACAACAATTGAATAAAAAAGCTATATTTTTAACTTTTTGCTATAATAAATATCCCCCCCAAAAAAATAATATATAATATATATATATAAATTCTTCCTCAGTTTAGGCTGATATATACTCTTCTACATATTTTTGGTAAAAAAAAATATCACAATAAGCGCATATTGATTGGTTTGTGCAAAAGTTATAGCGTCTACAAAATAGAGGATAGATTTATGGCATTTTTTTTTTCTTTACTAGTAATGGCGGTGATCAGCGACTTTTAGCGGGACTTCAAGATTGCGGCGGACAGATCGGACACTTTTGACACTTTTTTGGGATCAGTCACATTTAGCCAGCGATCAGTAGTATAAAAATGCACTGACAACTGTATAAATGACACTGGCAGGGAAGGGGTTAACACTAGGGCGGCAGACACCTATCTGACATTTTTGACACTTTTTTGGGAACCAGTGACATTAGTACAGTGATCAGTGCTAAAAATATGCACTGTTATTGTACTAATGACACTGGCAGGGAAGGGGTTAACATCAGGGGCGCTCAAGGGGTTAAATGTGTTCCCTGCAGGTGTGTTCTAACTGTATGGGGGATGGGCTGCCTGGGGAAACACACAGATCCGTCTTCCTGCATAGCAGAAAGACAGGATCTATATGATCTCCACTGTCAGAACGGAGATCTGCTTTGTTTACACAGGCAGATTCCCGTTTTGTCATGACAGGGAACGATCGTGGTTGGCCGGTGGACATCGAGTCCACCCCACCCGCTGATTGGCTCCCCCACTGGCATCATTCAGATATCCTCACTTAAAGTCCAGGATGTCACATGATGTCCTTGGGCGGGATTAGTGGTTAAAAACTGAACTCCAGGTATGAGCTTAATTGCATAAACATTTCCTCAGCCAGCTTGAATCTCCCACCTAAGGGACCTAGTAAGGGAAGCTGACAATCATTGTAGTAATTGGCACTACCACATCGATCATCGCAGTCTTTTGGGTTTTGTGCCAAGCAGTTGCCCTCCTGCACACTGGGCACAGGGGGTTACTTGTTTGGCACTGCCGCCATTCACAGAATGCCTTGTATTTTTTTACAATAAATACAAGGCATTTGCTAATTGGACAAGATGGAGAGGATGAGTGGTCAGGATCTTAACCTCGTCCAATCAGAAAACTTCTGGACCAATGTAAGTATGCAATGAAGATCATACCTAGAGTTAGCTTTAAAATAGCAACTAAAACCCCGTGAGCAGGGGTCAGGGTTCATATGCCAGAAATCTGTTAAGCCGCGTACACACGATCGGCTTTACCAATGAAAACAGACCAATGGATTTTTTTCATCAGACAAACCGATCGTGTATGGGACCCATCTGTCTTTTTTCCATCGGTGTCAAAAAATAGAACATGTTTTAAATTTTTCCGATGGATAAAAAACCGATAGCAAATTCCGATTGTCTATGGGCAAGTCCATCGGTTAAAAAACCTGCGCATGCTCAGAATCAAGTCGACGCATGCTCAGAAGCATTGAACTTCATTTTTCTCGGCTCATCGGAGTGTTTTACGTCACCGCGTTTGGGACGGTCGGTTTTTTGACTGATGGTGGGTAGGCAAGACTGATGGAAGTCAGCTTCATCGGTTTTCCGATGGAAAAATCCATCGGTTTAAAAACCATAGGAAATCCGATCGTGTGTACAGGGCTTTACACTTTAAACAACAACATAGGATTAAATATGTGAATCTAACCGGGAAAATATTGAATGTTATATATTCACCAGTCAATGCATTCTTTATTTGTCAATTGGACATCTATTGCAAGTCAGAGAAGAGAAAAACCTGAAAGTGGAAAAAAAATTATAGGCAGCAATTATCTTTGGTGAAAACTGTATTTCAAAATGATTAGTTACCCAAAGATGTCAGCTGAAGTTTTATGCAAACATAATTTTATTTTTTTATCAAAGCTGAGCTCCAGGCTGATATAAAAGACAAATAATGCAGCCCTGTAATCATTAATTCATCCTTCAAGCAGTTTACATTCCCCCCTGGCCTATAGCAGAATGACGGCCGGGTGGTGGCTTTGCCATATGACATCGTTCACATTGCACCACTGGAGCGCGCCGATCGGTGGTAAGCTGTGTACCTCAAACACAGCGCATCACCGATCAGGGTAAAGCGCTGGTGGCTCTTTACCATGTGATCAGCTGTGTCCAATCACAGCCAAGCACATGTAAACAAATGCCGGTTATCGTACTGTGAGTGTCTGAGGAAAGAAAAACCGATAACCGACTTTCCAGTTACAGGGGACATTTACACGAATCAGGGTCCCAATTATCAGTGCAGCATACCAGTGTCCATCAGTGCAGCATACCAGTGTCCATCAGTGCAGCATACCAGTGTCCATCAGTGCAGCATACCAGTGTCCATCAATGCAGCATATCAGTGTCCATCAATGCAGCATATCATTGTCCATCAGTGCAGCATACCAGTGTCCATCAGTGCAGCATACCAGTGTCCATCAGTGCAGCATACCAGTGTCCATCAATGCAGCATATCAGTGTCCATCAATGCAGCATATCATTGTCCATCAGTGCAGCATATCATTGTCCATCAGTGCAGCATATCATTGTCCATCAGTGCAGCATATCATTGTCCATCAGAGCAGCATATCAGTGTCCATCTGAGCAGCATATCAGTGTCCATCAGAGCAGCATATCGGTGTCCATCTGAGCAGCATATCAGTGTCCATCAGAGCAGCATATCGGTGTCCATGAGTGCCGCATATCAGTGTCCATCAGTGCAGCATATCAGTGTCCATTAGTGCAGCATATCGGTGCCGCCTATCAATGTCCATCAGTGCAGCATATCAGTGTCCATTAGTGCAGCATATCGGTGCCGCCTATCAATGTCCATCAGTGCAGCATATCAGTGTCCATTAGAGAAACATATTAGTGTCCATCAATGCAGCATATCAGTGTCCATCAGTGCAGCATATCAGTGTCCATCAGTGCAGCATATCAGTGTCCATCAGAGCAGCATATCAGTGCCCATCAGTGCGATCTTGTCAGTGCAGCCTCATCATTGCCCATCAGTGAAGCTTATCGATCCCCATCAGTGCCACCTCATCTGTGCCCATCAGTCCCACCTCATCAGTGCCTATCAGTGCAGCCTCATCAGTGCAGCTTCATCAGCTTCATTAGTGCAGTCTCATGAGTGCCCATCAATGCCGCCTCATCAGTACCCATCAATGCAGCCTATCAGCACACATCAGTGAAGAATAAAATTACTTATTTGCAAAGTTACAACAGAAACCAAGAAAAGGATTTTTCCCCAACATTTTCTTTGTTTTTTCGTTTGTTTAGCAAAAAATAAAAAATAAACAGTGGTGATTAAATATCACCAAAAGAAAGTTATATTGAAAAAATGATAAAAATTTCATTTTGGTAGTGTTGCATGACCGCACAATTGTCATTTAAAATGTGACATCGCTGAAAGCTGAAAATTGGCCTGGGCAGGAAAGGGTGAAAGTGCCCGGTACTGAAGTGGTTAAGTACCTTAATTGTACTCGTTATTAGGCTCTTCCAGTCCCTGTACAGTAGAGTTCTAACAGAGTAAGAAGGAGCGGATAAGATGTGCTGCTGTGGAAGTAGCATGCTGATAGGAGGAGAGAACTGAGTAACACAGAGAGAGAAGTGTTGTTTGGACAGATCAGGAGAGCAGCCTAGGGTGACACTGTTGCTCCTCTATAGATACAGTAAGTGATTGTTGTCACCGTAGGACAGAAAGTGTAGTACTAGCAGGATCACTAGATGAAAATAAAGAAAAAAAGGCCTCATCACATCTAACGGCTGATAAGTTGCAATGCATTACATTTTTTTTTTTTTGGAGTTTAAATATGCTTTAAATTATAATATTTTTTTTATGAATGAGCTCATATTTAGTTCATAAAAGTGTGCAGCTGTTATTTATCAGCTGCCCCAAATCCCCTCATGTGACCCGCACCGTCAAACAAAGTGCTACGTTATAAAGAACATTCTACGTAATGCCTTGTAGACACTTACTAGAACGTTTATTCGATTAATTAGCTCTCATAGCTAGGTCTTGTTAAACCCAGCAGCCAAGTCTCTTGTGCTCACGACGTTCATTAGAAAATCCAGTCACACTTTGTTACCCTGAGCTCTTGTCTCTGGTATGGTTCAGGTACATTCTCACTGACATTGATGTGCTTGATCCTGGCGGCTAAGAACGCATAGTTATATGAGCCTAGGGAAGAAACATAACATCCTCTGAGAAGTGCTCATATCTTCTCATACAAGATAGAAAATAATGACAATGAATTGTGCGGCTTACAGATTTACATCTAAGAACTTTCTTGTAGAAAATCAGTAATGAGATTGACTTCACTAAACTAACTTCACACTGAGAGGCTTGGAACAATCTGATGCCGATAAATCAGAGCATTTTACATTGGATCGTTGTAAATAGGCTTTTTGTAATACACATTGGGGGGAGATTTACTATTATTATTATTATTATTATTATTCAGAATTTATACAGCGCCAACAGTTTAGGCAGCGCTTCACAATATGAAAGGGAGATAATACAATAAAATACAAGAGGATTAAGAGGGCCCTGCTCAGAAGAGCTTGCAATCTAAAAGGGTGGGGCAGGTGGTACAAAAGGTTGTAACTGTGGGGAATGAGTTGATGGAAGCGGTAAAAGATTAGCTGGAGGCGTGATAGGCTTCCCTGAAGAGATGAGTTTTCAGGGATCGCCTGAAGGTAGCAAGAGTAGGAGATAGCCCTACAGGTTGAGGTAGCAAGTTCCAAAGGATGGGAGAGGCTCTGGAGAAATCCTGGAGACAAGCATGGGAGAAGGAGACAAGGGAGCTTGAGAGTAGGAGGTCTTGAGAAGAGCGGAGAGGATGATTTGGGTGATATTTGGAGACAAGATTGGAGATGTAGCTCGGGGCAGAGTTGTGAATGGCTTTGTAGGTTGTGGTTAGTATTTTGAATTTAATTCGCTGGGCGATTGGGAGCCAGTGTAGGGATTGGGGGAGAGGGTTGGCAGACGCTGAACGGTAAGGTGGATAAGCCTGGCAGTAGCATTCATGATAGACTGAAGAGGGGATAGCCTATGGAGAGGCAGGCCAATGAGAAGGGAGTTGCAATAGTCAAGGTGAGAGATAACAAGGGAGTGAATGAGGAGCTTGGTGGTTTCAATTGTTAAAAAGGGGCGAATTTTAGAGATGTTACGGAGGTGAAGTCTACAAACTTTTGACAATGATTGGATTTGAGGCTGAAAGAACAAGTCAGAGTCTAGGATCACACCTAGTACCCTGGCTTGAGAGGAGGGACTAATGGTTGCATTGTTGATTTTGATGGAAAAGTCATGGAGGGGGGCATGGGCGGGGGGGGATTATTAATAGCTCAGTTTTAGAGAGATTTCGATTTTGTAGGTAACACTGAACACTGAGCGCTGTGATAGGTAGGCAGAGAACCAGGATGGAGCAGAATCTTGGAGGCCAAGGGAATGGAGTTTATTGAGAAGGAGTGAGTGGTCAACAGTATCAAAGGCTGCAGAGAGGTCAAGCAGTAGGAATATGGAGTAGTGGCCGTTGTTTTTAGCAGTTAGTAAATCGTTGGTGAGTTTTAGTAAGGCAGTTTGCGTGGAGTGCTGTGAGCGAAAGCCAGACTGTAAGGGGTCAAGAAGGTTATTTTCACTGAGGTAGGAACCAAGACGGTTGTAGACACTAGAAGTTTAGAGCAATGAGAATGGGAGCAATGAGATGGGTCCTAAAGCGGAGTTCCAACCAAATTTGGAACTTCCGCTAAATCCATTCCTCGCCCCCTTACATGCCACATTTGGCATGTAATTTTTTTTGGGGGGGGGGAGTGGGGGCTTCAGTAGGAGTGGGACTTCCTGTCCCACTTCCTCCTTCCGCCCTGGGGTCGCCTAGGCGATACGTCATATCGCCTTTTGGCAGCCCCTCCATGTTGGTGATCACCTAGAACGTGACAGGTCCCAGGCGATTGCCTGTCCACTTTGAGAGCGCTGCGCCGTTCGCGCATGCGCAGTGAGTGCCCGGCCGTGAAGCCGAAAGCTGTCACGGCCGGGTGCCCACACTATGAATGGAGGCGCCGGGGGGGGGGAGAGGAGCGGAGCTCCGGGCGGCGCGTCGCTGGACAGTGGAACAGGTAAGTGTATGTTTATTAAAAGCCAGCAGCTACACTTTTTGTAGCTGCTGACTTTTAATAAACATAAAAAAGGCTGGAACTCCCCTTTAAGTTGTTCAGGTTGGTGGGGTCCAGTGAGGGCTTTTTAAGTATGGGAGTGATCTGCGCATGTTTTAGAGGGGAGGAGAAGGTGCCACTAGAGAGGGACAGATTGAAGGTGTGAGTGAGGGGGCATAGGATATGAGAAGAGGGTGACTGTAGTAGTTATGAGGGAACAGGATCCAGGGGACAGTTGGTTAGGAGGGCATCTGAGAAAAGTTTTGTAACCTCTTCGGTAGTAGCCAATTCAAAAGAGGAGAGTGTTGAATGTGCTGTTAGGCAAGGTATGAGTGGGGGAGATGTGCGCACAGTGGCGGTGTCCTCACAAATTGTATCAATCTTGTCTTTGAAGTGATTGGCAATCTCTAGGGCAGTGAGTGAGTTGGTGGGTAGAGGGGGTGGGGGACGAAGCAGAGAGTTAAAGGTTGAGAAGAGCTGACGGAGACTGGATGACAAAGCATGTCAGGTTTTACCTACGATTATCGCTAGCAGCTGCTATAGCTGCTAGAAATAATCACTATCTTCTCCCGGTGGGGATAGTTTCCCCTGCCCTCCCCGCCCCTCCTGCCGGGCCAATATATCACTGTCTTTTCCCAGCTGGGAGAAGACAATGGCCCAGCAGGAGGGATTCCCACATCAACACTGTCTGTGTTGATGGGAGAATCAAGAAATTGCTCCGTGTATGGCCAGCCTAAGGCAGACCTAATAGGGAATTAGTTTCTGAGTTGCCCATCAGGCTCTGTCCACCCAGTAACTCAAGTCAATTCCCAAATACGTGCATTGCTATATTTGGACAATGGCATCACTAATATCCCATTCCCCAGCCGTTTTTTTTACATTTAGCTTTCGGCCAGGAAATCTCTCAGCTGACAGCTCAATGGGACCAGGGAGAGAACACTGTTTTTGGAAGCTGGCACATTCAATGAGGGATTCCAAGCTCTCTATGCCAGCTCAGGTCTGGTCTTAATTACTGTCAGTTTCCTAATCTGTAAACTGGAGTTAAATCTTTAAGGAACTGTTGATGCCAAAGCTGACTGACGCAGCCACTGTTTTGGCGAACAAAGAATCCTTCAACAAAACTCCATCAAATAATCGACTTTTGACGAATGGAGCAGGAGCATTAGGGCCATCGACTTACAGTGGGTATAGGAAAGACCCCCCCCCCCCCTTTAAACTAATCAAACTTTGTTGCTTTGCAGCCTGAAATGAAGACAGGCACAGATTTTGTTTTATCCAGCTGTATTTGCTCAGTGCAACTTATACCATCCAAGTGAAAGATTTAACACCAACATGTCGGAAAAAAAACAGAATCAAGTTGGAAAAAGGATCACCGCCTTGTGTCAGTATTTTGTTTAACCACCTTTTGCTTTAATTACAGCGGAGGTCCCACTAAAAAAATAAATATTAAAAGCCAGCAGCTACAAATACAGCAGCTGCTGACTTTTAATATATGGACACTTACCTGTCCAGGTCGCCCGCGATGTCGGCAGCCGAAGCCGATCTGTCCTTCGAGGATCGGCTGCTGCCGCCGCCATGCTTGGTAAGGGAATCAGGAAGTGAAGCATTGCGGCTTCACTTCCTGGTTCCCTACTGCGCATGCGCGAGTAGTGCTGCGCGTCTTCACTGGTCCCCGCTGTGTTCTGGGAGCTGTGTGTCTCCCAGAAGACAGCTGGGGTACAGAGTAGGCGCCAGAAGTGGCGTAGATCACTGAGGTGATCTATGCCAGGAAGTGGGAGCAAATACCTGTATTAGACAGGTATCTGCTCCCCCCCCCCCCCTGAAAGGTGCCAAATGTGACACCGGAGGGGGGAGGGTTCCAAAAAGTGGAAGTTCCATTTTTGGGTGGAACTCCACTTTAAGTCTGTTGGGATATGTCTCTACGAACTTTGCACATCTAGACTTTGCAATATTTGCCCACTCTTCTTTGCAGAACTGCTCAAGTTCAGTTAAATTTGATGCTGACTGTTTGTAGACTGCAGTCTTCAAGTTATTCCACAGACTTTCAATGGGGTTTAAGTCTGGGCAATGACTAGGCCATGCACAAACATTCTAATTTTTTTTCCCTTTAAAGCGGAGTTCCACCCAAAAGTGGAACTTCCGCTTATTTGTCTCCTCTCCCCCTCTGGTGTCACAATTGCCACCTTTCGGGAGGGTGAGGGGGGACAGGATACCTGTCTTTGACAGGTATCCTGTTTCCACTTCCGGGAGTCCGCGCCACAGCCCATGACGTTACCGCTTGGCTCCCGCCTCCTCCCTCCTCCTCCCCCTGTCGCTGGGCCAGTAGGAGAGAGGAGCGGGGCCTTGCGCATGCGCAGTAGGGTTCCCGGCATGAAGCCGCAAAGCTACACTGCTGGGTTCCGTTACCCACAACGGTTGCAGCAGCTGCGGTGCCGACATCGCTGGACTTCAGGACAGGTCAGTGTCCAATTATTAAAACCCAGCAGCTGCAGTATGTGTAGCTGCTGGCTTTTAAAAAAAATTTGGGGGCGGACCTCTGCTTTTACTACTGTGTGGTCATTTTTGCTGTGTGCTTTGGGTCATTGTCATGTTGGAAGTTTTATTTTAAAGGGGATGATTCTTTTCTATACCCACTGTAGCAAATTTACACAGTGTATGGTCAGTTATACTGTAGGCTGTGGCTCACCATGTGCAGGAGGGGAACAGGGTGTGAGACACCAGGAAGTCACAGCCAGCTCCCAAAACCAAGATGGTGGCATGGAGGAGCAGAAGCCTTGGGCAAAATCAGCTGCGTAGAAGACATCGCTGGAATCCATGGGAATGGGAACCTTTTTTTTTTCGTTTTACCATTCGCTGCTGGAGTTCCTTGATTTAGAGGGGGAAGGTTGATGTTAAAAAATAGTGCTAGCAGACAAGTAAAACATTGTTTTTTTGGAAGAAGAGATTGGCATAGTCTTTCCACCAAAAAAATAGAAAATCCTACTAGATTTTTTTACAATTTTTTTCTGCTTTAGGACAACCCACAAAGAGACATAATTCGCTCAAAAAAATAAGAAATTTGTGCTGCACCAGATTATTACTTAATGTTCTGATAATCTGTCATGTTTCAATTATATAACAATTACAGGGATTATTGAGACGTTGCAACCTATTATGCATTTTCTGGCTTGAAGCAACGGCAAAACATTAAAAAGCCAACAAGCTGCAAAGAAACACGGCATAAACAGAAAGTGGGAAATATTGGCCACTTTCTTGCTTTTTACGAGATGAAACTGTACACTGCGATAGCTGTATTCCTGGCAGTGTGGATTTCCTGCCTCCGTTGGGGAGAGGGTATTTTAGGTCACTGAGTTCTGTACAGGGTGTCTCGCTGTCATCGCTGTGAGAACAACGTGCAAGTCGGACACACGTAAAATAAGTCACATCATTTTCTGTTCTGCAGCACAAAAGAATTTTCAGCTGATCAAATGTTCGCTGGCAGAGTGTACACGCCATTCACACTATGCACGCAGTGTGCTGAATACCTCGGGGGAAATGGACTCACTGTGACATCATGAAAACAGCTCTCAATCTTTCTCAGGAAAAATAAATTGGCTGTTTTTACAAAAATGCTAACATCCTAGCTCTAAACCGCTGACCTAGAGCAAGTATGCAAAAAGTGATGTAAGAACTTGCTATTGCTACATGTTTATTGTAATTGCATTTAGTAGCAATTTTTTGCTTTTCACATTTTGTATTCTATTGTTCTCCATATGTAGCTCTTGATCACTAATTTCTAGCAATCAATCACAGGCAATCTTGGGTGATCTTATTAGCACAATTGTGCTTACAAAATCAGCTACTGTACATGCACCTAGCCTAAACCTTCATGTAGAAGCCTGTAAGGCATATTTCAGCTTCAATTTAGGGATGTCAAATGCTATGTCCACCTTTTGAAATAAATAAATAAATAAATACACATAGGTTTAAAAAAAAAAAAAATCAATTATTATTTTTCTGCAAATTAATCAGCAAATCTGTTAGTAGATCGCAAGTGCAATGCCAGGCTCCTGCAAAATCTTCCTCCAGCTCCATGTCTGTACCAATGTATGGACTTTTAGTTAGAGAGCTGGAGGGAGTGGCAATGAACTATGAGTGTGATAAACAACACACTTGTGTTCTATTGTGAACTACAAATCTGTCTGCCATTGTCTCAGACAGGACTTCTGGGGCCACAGAAAGAATAGGGAAGTGGGATTGCTGCCCCGTCACCCTTTTTTCCTTTCATGTGTAGCCAGGTGCTCTGCCAGCTGTGTGCAGCTCTCTTTTACTCCCCCTCCCCCTGCTATGAGCAGTGGGACTTCTGTGTGTTATGCAGAAACCAGCTCTCACCCCTCACTTCCCTGCTGTGTGAGCAGTGCAGGCTGTGTTCCTCTCACCCCTCACTTCCCTGCCATGTGAGCAGTGCAGGCTTTGTTACTCTCACCCCTTACTTCCCTGCCATGTGAGCAGAGCAGGCTGTGTTACTCTCACCCCTCACTTCCCTGCCATTTGAGCAGAGCAGGCTTTGTTACTCTCACCCCTTACTTCCCTGCCATGTGAGCAGTGCAGGCTTTGTTACTCTCACCCCTTACTTCCCTGCCATGTGAGCAGAGCAGGCTGTGTTCCTCTCACCCCTCACTTCCCTGCCATGTGAGCAGTGCAGGCTTTGTTACTCTCACCCCTTACTTCCCTGCCATGTGAGCAGAGCAGGCTGTGTTACTCTCACCCCTCACTTCCCTGCCATTTGAGCAGAGCAGGCTTTGTTACTCTCACCCCTTACTTCCCTGCCATGTGAGCAGAGCAGGCTGTGTTCCTCTCACCCCTCACTTCCCTGCCATGTGAGCAGTGCAGGCTTTGTTACTCTCACCCCTTACTTCCCTGCCATGTGAGCAGAGCAGGCTGTGTTACTCTCACCCCTCACTTCCCTGCCATTTGAGCAGAGCAGGCTTTGTTACTCTCACCCCTTACTTCCCTGCCATGTGAGCAGTGCAGGCTTTGTTACTCTCACCCCTTACTTCCCTGCCATGTGAGCAGAGCAGGCTTTGTTACTCTCACTCCTTACTTCCATACCATGTGAGCAGTGCAGGCTTTGTTACTCTCACCCCTTACTTCCCTGCCATGTGAGCAGAGCAGGCTGTGTTACTCTCACCCCTCACTTCCCTGCCAGGTGAGCAGAGCAGGCTTTGTTACTCTCACTCCTTACTTCCATGCCATGTGAGCAGAGCAGGCAGGGTTCCACTCTATTGATGTGTTTTTGTATTTATGCAAATGTCGTTTTGGGTGGTGATCTTATGTTTACAATGGGTGCCACCCTCTTTTCTATGCACCTTGTGGGTGGTACCTGTAGACTCCTTTGGGAGGGGCCCCTTGAATGCACATTGGTGCCTGTGTGAGTGTGCCCCTATATATACACGTCAAGCCGAGGGAGTCACTGCTGGGCTCTGAAGAAGAAGGTGTACATTCGAAACACGTCAACCGGCAGTAGCCCCTGTTAACTCTTCTGGTACCATCTGGAGTCATTCATCTTCAGAACAATTGCTGTCATTAGGAGATCTCTTGTATTGCGAATGTCTTTCATTTGTTTGTGAGTAGTATTTTACTTAATTTTTTAAATAAAACACATTTAAGGATAATGCACAAGGTCGGTGCGCCCTCTTTCTTTCTTTTCTGTTGTGATCGCTAGGATACCCCCATCCTTGAGGGCAGCAAGACCTGTGACACCATCCATCCCAACCCTAGTTCACCCGATACCCACTTGTGTGCAGGAGTGTTTGTCTTTCTGTGTTCCTCTCACCCCTGACTTCCCTGCTGTTTGAGCAGAGGACTCTAAAATGTCGCCACTCACTCCTGCCCCCTCCCTTCTGGCAGCAGGGGTGTGAGCCAGTCAGTTGGAAGAGGACTTGCTATGCAGTGGCTATAATGGATTCTGGGAAATGTGGTCCTTAAAGGGGCATAGTGCAATGCAAGGGAAGGGAGGCTGTTGGAACTGTGGACTTCATTATCCAGTAGTCCAGGTTAATTGTTAGCTTATATTATAATTTACTATTTTCCATGACAACTGCTTGAATGAAGTTCCTTATTATTCCTTGTTCAAATATTTTTATTAGAACATATAATACAGAATTGTAGACAAAAAAATATGGCAATTATAAGCCTTCAATAAGTACAGCATAGCATAAAAAACATCAAGCATGGAAGCAATCATGCCTATTCACATTACAAACAGCAATAGACATAAGAGGGCAAGTCACGGGAGAGATGGTCCAAAGTAAGTTTATAGTCAAGGTGTATTGTAGGAGTTGGCATAGAGGGTAGGGGGGCAAGGTAGACTGCACAGGTTAGGATACACAGACAAGAGGTCCAACAGTAAATTCTCTGGCTGTGGTCTGGTACACTGTCCAAGAGAGTTCACCAAAAAAACAAGAGTGGTGAGAGACTGCATTCTGGAACATTCAATGCCAACGTATGAGGAAGAAAGGCCTGTGGCAGAAATGCACCAAAAAAGGGGGAGCAGGGAATCCACGAAGGAGGCCAAAAAGAGAAAAAAGCAAGGGGGAACCAGTAAGCAGAGTAAGAAGGGAAGGGCAGGAAGGAGATACAGGGGTTGGGAAGAGAGGGATAACAGGGTAAGGTATCAAGGTTGGGAGAATCACGTCAGGCAATTATGGACGCAACAAGGTGTCATCAAAACCTGGGGGTAGGTAATGGGTTATCCAGGATCTACAGTGTTTCTCATATTCAGGCACCCTATCAAGTAGGACTGCTTCAGTTTTAACATGGACCATCTCCTGAGTAAGTCTATGTTTCGTTGCAAGTACACATAGTAAGGGGGACTTCCATGCCTATGCAATAGTCTGGCTGCTGTCGTGATTTAGAGTAGAAGCTTGAACCGGCAAAGGGTCAAAGTAATGGGTTTGGTCCCTTAGCATTCCATCAAACACCTTGTAAACTATTAATGTTAGACTGACCGTTCTGTAGTTCACTGGCATATATCTATACCCTTTTTCGAATATTAGAACCACATTTGCACTACGCCAATTACAAGTTCACCTTAAAGCAGAACTAAAGTCGGCTATATTTTTTTTTCATTAAATGGCCCCAGCATCTCGTGCCATATTGTGCTAGTATGCACCACATGTCAGCACATTATGGCAGACTTATGCCGCGTACACACGATCGGAATTTCCGACAACAAAACTGTTTTTTTTTCACGTTGGATGTTGGCTCAAACTTGTCTTGAATACACATGGTCGCACAAATGTTGCTCGGAAATTCCGATGGTCAAGAACGCGGAGACGTACAACACTACGAAAAATGAAGTACAACGATTCCGAGCATGTGTAGAATTGGTTTCCGAGCATGCGCAGCACTTTTGTGCGTCGGAAATGACTACACACGATCGTAATTTCCGTCAAGAACTTTTGCCGTCGGAAAATTGAGAACCTGCTCTCAATCATTTGTTGTCGGAAATGTCCGATGGAGCCTCCACACGGTCGGAATATCCGACCAAAAGCTCACATCGAACATTTGTTGTCGGAAATTCCGATCGTGTGTACGCGGCATTAGGCTTTATGTACTCTGGATGTGTGCTCCTAGGGGCGTATAGCTTTTTTTTCTGCCTCTAAATGCCTCCTGCATGTTAGCCTATGTGTCCATGCACACATAGTCGTTTAGAGGTGTTTAAAGGCAGGGGCATTTAGAAGCGAACAAAAAATCCACTGCCAGCATGCCCAGGAGTAGAAGTGCTTTGGCAAAAAAAAATGCTTGACACCTATAAATGTGTCTAACGTGTGTTAACGCTAGGCGCATTTAGTGCTTGAACGTTAATTCATTTTAAATTATTATTCTGGTCAATTAAATTAATTAATGCCCAAGCGCTTGATATGCCTAAAGGTATTACACAGATGTCAAGCGTTTTTACTGCCAAAACACCGCTGCCATGAGATAGCAAAATGTCCAGTGTGCATGAGGCCTTATTTGTGTAGCAAGGTCCCAGGCCTCCTTTCGGTCTAATGAGAACCTACAGGGCCAGAGATAGCTGACATCCTTCTGTATATGGTGGGTTTTGAGGCATAGTGGGTGCAAAGTAGTTAAAGTCATTGGGCACCAGACACTTCTTGAATGCAAAAGAGATTTTTATTTCTCTTAATAGAATTTTGGGAGAAAGGGTTAGGGCCAGGACACCCTTAGGTAGTTGCAAGATTAATTGGAAGATTCAGAGACTTCAACAGGAGGACAGCCATGCAGGGAAAGGCATCAGCAAGACACCACATTGGAGGGAATGCTGTCTCCTATGGCAATAGTCTTTAACAGTTCCTAACACAAAGTGTAACAGTTCCTTCACTTCCACTACAATCACTTCTTGTAGTTCTTCAGCTAACTGAGCTCCCAGGCTCTCTCGCTAGACTAGATGATTTTCTGCCACTGAATCCCTTGAGCTCCTCCAATCTTAACTGTAGAATCTTCCTCAAGCGTCACCCCACTTCTCTGCTGGGTCCCTAAATTGGCACGCAAGATATTTATCAAGCTTAACGCCACTGGCCTGCTCGGTCCCTGGCTTGGCACACAAGGCTGCTCTGCAAGCGTCACCTCCGCTGGCTGGGTCCCTGGCTTGGCACACAAGGCTGCTCTGAAAGCGTCATCTCCGCTGGCTGGGTCCCTGGCTTGATACTCACTGAAGTTTCCAGATTCTTCACCATCCCCAGTTGGTGAGAATTCTTCTCAGGTACTTGCTTCAGTTACTCACTGTGGTTCCTTGGCAATAAGGTGGTTGGACCCTTAGTGGCGACAGCTTCCCCTCTACCTCCGACCATGACAGGTTCTCCGGCCCGGCAGAACCGTCACTTCTGGTTTGACTGCAAGCCGCAATCCCAACCCTGCGCTGCTCTCTTGCTTCTGGATAGGCCCTCAGACAGCCTAGCAGCCAGATGTGCCTGGAATAGGCCCAAACTCTGCCCTAGCAGCCCGGGCAATACGACACACATGCACCCAGACAGCCGTCCAGGTGGTACGGAACACCCGATCACCTGACTCCACCCAAATATATAGATTCTCCCAGCAGGCCAAGTGATTTAAGAAAACCCCTGCCCATTGGCTGGGATACCCCATATACCCATAACCTGACCTTGTATTGCCCTTCTCATATCTAATGCCACCAGGTACCCGACCACCTAGCGGCAAAAGAGAGAAGTGCAGCAATTACAGACATATAGTAAAATCAATTGATCCTCAACAATTAGCCAAGGCAGCTATAAATGGCAGGTAAATTTAGGAGCGGCGCTGCCTAAACACTAGGGTGCTACACTTGTCAAAAGACGTCCTCCAGTGCTGCAATATCAGTGCTTCCTCTGTCTTCCTTTGAGGTTCGGTCTGTTCCACCACTTGAATGGTCAGGCTACGATGATGTCACTCCTGCACATGGGAGTCACATCATCACAGCACAGAGTTGTATGGCAAATGCACACTGAGCTGCACATGTGCAGCTCAGTGTACATTAATGCTGATAGGTAGTTGGAGGCATTTATAACAGAAGAGACCAATAGGGTCCTACCCTACTTTTCAGTGTTTTTTTTTTTTTTTTTTTCAATTCCGCTTTAAGTTACTATAGGGCAGGGTTGTTTTATCCAATGTACTCTGTAAAGTGCTGTGCAATATTTCTTTAACATAAATAGGTAAGTAAAATATTTTAACTGATAATGCAGTGTAGATAGCGAGGAAGAAGCAAAAAATATCCATAGCAACCAATCAGATTTCACTCCCTGATTGGTTGATATCGATGAAGGCACTTTGCACATCATCATCTCTTTGCTGTCATACTAAATAAGCCTAAACGAGGCAGGGCGTAGGAAAGTTTGTGACAAGCTAAAGTACAGTATGTGCTCTGCTGTAAGTAGGTGACAGTTCAGTGCTATGTTTTGGTACTGGAGGTGCCAGCAATAATCCCTACTCTACATCACTGATCTTTTCTGCGGATATCTCTGCTGCGACTCTAGCAGTTCACTATGTCAAACACATTTAACAAGAACAGAGATGCTGAATGATGGGAGACATAAGACGTTGAATATGAATTTACACCTTTCCCATACATACCACAATGTGAACAATACAGCATTGACTTTTTTTTTTTCTTTTTTATTCATGAGCTGTAATGCAATCTGATGTGTCTCCAGCTTTCCTTCCTGAGGAAGAGGGCTGGGTGTGACATGTAGGTGGTAAGTGGAACACTAGAGTTGATTAGGTCACATTAGCATTTAATGATCTCTCTTGGCTCCTGTACAATTGATTATACTGTTCTCTTTCTGAGGCTGAGAAGGTCTATGGGCCTTAAATGGCCTTTTCCAAGCAGGCCAGCAGAGAATACTGACATCTCTAATTATTGTGACACGTTGTAGTTTGTGTTGAAAGGTGTCTTCTGTTTTTAAAGTAAACAGCAAGGACAGAAATATTGATGCTGCCATTAATGACTTCCTTGTTAAAGGTGTAGCCACCAGGCAGCCATCCTGATCCTGGCTTCCCTACCAAGTGAGTAAAGCAGGCTGTACATTATGCAATTTTCTACCACAGGTGGAAAGAAAGAAAATCACTCTATTCCCCCATCAATGCATTCAGGAGCCTTCCCTGTTGGCAGAACACAATGATTACTGTTTCCGGCTTATAGCCTGTGGCACTAATCATTCGGGAGAAACCCGACAAGCTGGTTATACACAAGTGGATCATCTTGTGTACGTACAGGGTGCCCATACATGGATCAAAATTTGGACGGTACCTGCTGAACTGGCCAAATGCGATCCCTGTATGGTCACCTTATTGACCAGTAAAGCTGGCCATACATTAATCAAAATTTTAGCCAGTTCAGCAGAGACCAGACTAATTTTGATCCTTGTATGGCCGTTCCCGCTTAAAGGGGTTGTAAAGGTACATGTTTTTTCACCTTAATGCATCCTATGCATTAAGGTGAAAAAACATTCGACAATAACGCCCCCCCCCCCCCCCGAGCCCCCGCTTTACTTACCTGGCCCCTCGAAAGTCCCGCGCTCGCTCCCGTCATCCTCCGAGTTCCTGAGCCCGGCCGTTGTTTGGCTACACTGGATGGATTAAAAGCAGCGCAGCCATTGGTTGGCGCTGCTGTCAATCGCATCCAATGACACGGCGCGCCGGGGGGCGGGGCCGAGTGATACAGTCGGCGGCTATGGCCGCCGCTGTATCACAGGAGCGCACCCGCAGTAACTCCACACCATGCGAGCTCGCTCGCATTATGGTGTGGAGTCCTTGCGGGGAGGAGCTGAAACAGCCGCCGAGGGACCCCAGAAGACCAGGATCGGGGCCACTGTGCGCAAAACGAGCTGCACAGTGGAGGTAAGTATAACATGTTTGTTATTTTAAAAAAAAAAAAACGGGAACCTTTAGTGTTCCTTTAACAGTAGTTGTTCAACTTCTGTGGAATGGAAATATTGGAAAACTTTTGTCGATCAGCCGCTGATCAGTGTATTCTGACAGCGGAGGAGTCCCGATGGCACAGCGGGGATGATCTCTTCATCCACCTCGCTTGTGTGGGTGGAGGAATCCATTTTTTTTTTCAATCAGCCTAAGGATTAGACAAGTCTTGGTTAGTCAGAATTTCAGTGAAATTTCTGACAATCTGACAATAATCCCAGCCATGTCCAGGGTAATAGTGTTAGTGTGGGCAGCAGGCAAGGGGCCTTTATGTCACTGGCAGCTCTCTGATTGGCCAGCTTGGAACACTGTGACAGAGGATGTGACTGGACAATACGGAGGAAGTTGCAGGCAGCCCCGGTTGGTTTTCCCTGTAAATACAGTGAGGTCTGGTATGAGTGGACTACCCTATTAACGGTGGCCCTGGGCGGCTCTAGTAATAGACTGTATAGTATACAGTATGTCATTTTTAATTTTCCACATAGTTACACTTAACACTGACCATAATGGCTTGATGAAAGAAATCCTAGTTTTCCAGAAGATATGTACACATCTATATCCAGCCATATACTGTATATGAAATCACTGACACATGTGACAATTTTCATCTAACATCTTATATTTGTGTCTGAATGTGCTATTAAATATACATTATATTATATTAAAGGGTAACTCCACTTTCAGATGACGTCAGAGTGACTAAACACGTAGGGCGGAGTCAACGTGTGTCCTTACATCACTTCCGGGCAGCGGCGTTAGTGTCAGCAACACATGCTTTTTATGCTTTTGCAAAATGTGAGTAAGTTTCTACATGTTTTAATTTAATAAATAGTCTATCAGTATTACACTATTGGGGTCCATCTCTCCTTTATATGGTAATCAATTGGAGTGCCACCAAGACATCCAGGACGGGATACCTCATAGGCTGCAACACAGTGGCATATACTATGAATGCTACATACCCCAAGCGGGGAGGAAAATTCCGGTGAATGTGTGCACATTAGGAGCACGGATAAGCCACACTTGCTGTGATCACTTTGTGAAGAGGGAAAACGAACAGTGATTACTTTTCACCAGCACAAGCACTTTCTTGAACTGTTTTGAATGCTCTATTTATTGAATTTATTTCATCCAGAGATCATTTACATTAGAGATCACTTTTCACCAGCACAAGCACTTTTTTGAATATCTAATTAGTACTTTTTTGAACATCTAATTAGTATCTTTTCTGGACTGATTTGAATGCTCAATAGGAATTGAACTTTTTAAATTTTGTATTCATTTATTTATTGCTTATTTACATGCACATGTTTATGTTCACTTATAATTTATTTGTCATAATTTTGCAATTTTTTTACTGGTGTTACATTCACACCCACATTACATCACCACCACATTGAGAGTCAATTATAATCCATTGAACAGCGCCACACCTACTTATTTTTCTCCTTCATTCATTTACTCCACCTAGGTGGTAGTAAGCTGTAGAGGCAGCAGTTCTCTTGATTTACCATATTATATTATATATACTTTTTCCCCTGCTGATATTTTTCTCCTTTGCGCGGAATCATACACATCCTTTAACTCCACTTTCGTGGGGGAAAAAAATAGCAAATAAAGAAAAAATAAAATAGCGTATACCATTGGCGACACGAGTCATATTGTAATTGAATGGTATTAAAAATTACCTTTCCTTTTCAATCTTCAGCCACTGTAATTTTCTGAAAATGCAATACAATATGGCTACCTGGAGGTGTTCTGTACACAGAATGTGTACAGAATGCCCTCCAGAAGCATGTCCTGCTTGTGTAATTGGCTCACCGATTTTTCCAGAAGTCTGCACTAAGATATAAGTCAGATTTCAGGCATCTCCTGGAACTAAAAATTCACTTTTGGAGAGATACTTCCAATAGGAAATCATGTCTAAAGGGATGCAGGCCCAGCAGCTTTCCTCATTAGAGCCCTGATTCTGCAGCAGCTGGTTGATAATTATGAAACTGCTCCCATTGAACTCACTTGGCACAGGGGCACAGAGGAACAAACAGTGATTTCTTCAGAATAACAAAAGGTAGAAATCTGCAACAGAGTCTGTTAAAATCCTTGTAGTGTACAGAGCCATAGATCACCCAGAGGGGAAGGTTTTTTTTCTCAACAAAAGTGGAGTTACGCTTTAAGTGTAAATTACATTCTTCTTCACCACAGCCGGTAAATGATTACTTAGGAGTATGGCTTTCCTAAACCTTAGCCTTTCAGGTACCAGAGAATTATATAAGATTGTGGGGTAACTAATCTTCAATTAGACTTTTCCTTCAGTTATCTGCTGGCTCAGAGCAACTAGGGAAACCAGAATTTATCTAAAATCATTAAAATATTGTCGGAAGAGAGAACACAAGTTCATGTAACGGTTCAGCAAAATGCCAGTTATTCATTAACATCAAATTGATTGGTCTATTTCATTGATCCTGTACGCTTGATTAGTAAATAGCTTCCTATTCTCCCCCCATGCCACGTACTTTTCTTTCTTTATGGGCAATTAGGTTTGCCACAAACTTTGAGACTATTTGTTGATTGGCCTCGGGGAGAACAAACACAGCAAGTGTTTATACAGAGCCTGTGCACTTGTCTCACAGCTGTTGTGCGTTCCACTGGTATGAATTGTACCGATCTGCGGAGATTGTCAGCCAGCTGGGCCAAGCTCTGGCTTCACAACAGCAGCTAGCATCCAGATGTTGATTTGAGCGACTCTGCTGCCTGCATCATTTGTTTTCTCTTGGGGTTTTAATAAACAAAAAACAAAATTGGGATTATCTGCCAGTGAATAAGAAGGATATATTCTGTATATTGCAATCTACAATACCCTAACCAAAATGTAGAAACACAAATGAAGGATTTTCCTACTGCAGAAGCATGATATTGCAGAATCTCACTACTGTATGAATGCAGATATAATGTGATCACCAATTGGATCCCTTTTGTCAATCTGACTGCATTGTGATTTAAAGTGGTTGTAAACCCTTACATATACCCAGTGAAGTGACTAGCCTCAGGAGATACACAGAGATTAAACAAATCCTCCTGCATAAGATGTACCTGTTTATCTGCAGCCATCTCTCCTCTACAGCCATTCAACGTTCAAAAATTACACAGCTTTTCTGAGCTTCCAGAGGCAGGGTCGGGATCTGATGTCACACACTGCACAACTCACAGAAGAGAGCTGAGTGTAATATGAGACCTGAGTGCAGGGACACATCCTCTCTACACAATCTCATAGGGAAACATGCACAGCTGAGGGTGTGTGCTAAAGTAGGGGGGCATCTTCTAGGATTGCCGGGATAAATGATCAGAAGGGACTCATGCAGATAGCAGACGGAAGGGGGCAGCAGAGAGAAATGAAACAAAGTGCTTTGGATTGGGGCCAGCACACACTATAGAAGGATATGCTTTGTTCATTTTTCATGTCAGAAGTTTACAACCACTTTAATAAGAACAATGGACACTCACAGCTAAACATACCACTAAATACATTTGTGGTAGCTGGTTTGCCTGCCAAAGGATGTGCACTTCTGTCCATTCAGTGCTGAGATATACATAGCCCTACCAGGCCAATTTGGTTACCTTCTATCTACTGCAATTCAAAAAATATTCCTTGGTCACCTCCCTGAAGCAAGCCTGTGATTTAACAGTGAAGACACAGCGGCAGCACTCTACTATGTTTCATATTAATAAGGAATTATTAATATTATTTTGGATTTATATAGTGCCAATAATTTGTGCAGCACAAACAGAAACAGTACATTTACAATCGTCTTAGGTGAAAAACTGACATGCAAAACGTCAAAGTAGCCCAGGTCTTCTTACTAATTTTTCTAAAGGTGTTCTTTGATGAACAATCGTTCATGGATTGTAAATGATCTTGCTTAAATGAAAGAACATGTTACTCAGAATCATTTTTTGTTTTATATATGGTATTCTTAGGGCTGCCTGCTTGCCAGGGCCATGGTTTTCACTAGTAATGCCTTGTATAAACGAGCAGAATTTCCGACGGAAAAAGTCAGGCGGAAGCTTTTCATCAGATATTCCGTTCGTGTGTATGCCCCATCGGACTTTTCCCATGTTCTCTTTTTTTCCGACGGAAAAAAATTCTATCGTAAATTCCGTTCGTCTGTATGCAATTCCGACGGACCAAAAACCATGCATGCTCAAAATCAATACGACACATGAACTTAATGAACTTCCTTGAACTTAATTTTTCTCGGCTCGTCGTAGTGTTGTACGTCACCGTGTTCTTGACAGGCGTAATTTGGTGTGACCGTGTGTATGCAAGACAGCTTGAGCGAAATTCCGTCGAAATTCCGTCGGAACTCCGTCTGAGTTTATCCCGACGGGAAAACCGGTCATGTGTACGGGGGTTAGTCTCTTCTGCGAAACTTTTCTTTATAATAAACCCTGCCATGTTCCCAGTAATTGGTAATTGGGTTGATCTGCTTTGGCCCTGTGCAAGGCTTTGTAGGGTATGGTTGGAGCTGACAGGAGGGGTTAGATATGATCGGGATGAAAGAGAGAAAAGAGGGGATTTATTGGCAAAAGTCCACGCATGGTCCTTTTTCCCTTGTGGGCCCCCTGTAACGGGCAACTGGACAAGAAATCTGGACAGTAATAGGAGGTCAGACACCACAGCTGATTATGCATTACCCATTTGGCACAGCACACAACAGGTAGTACCACAGAAAACCCCTCCTTTATAGCTTTTGTATCACAGGATCTGTAAAAACCATGTCAAGATATGCAAATTCCTATTGTTAAGGCTTGAACTGTTCTGTTCATATACTGTACCAATGATGTAGATTTGTGTGATGTGAACTTCTATGTTACTGTTGTGGAAAATGTTATTATTGTATGTTGTCAGATGTCCCCCAGTGTCGGTTTTGCTGTAATGCGCTTATGTGAACGTATTCGCACATACAGACGTTGGTGGAAGACCGGTGGCGGGAAAATCTTCCTGTGGACACAGCGATGTTTGCTCCTTTTAGGGATGTTTGTTTTATGCCTCACCAAGGGACTGGCCACTTCTTGGCATTGACATTAAATGGCTCCGAGCGGACAGATCTGCGTCCACGAGAACTATAGCATAACGATACGACAATTGTGGCCCATTGAACCATAGCTTTCATATGGTTCCCGTCATTGGAAACGGTGCACGTCACTGCTAGTCTATTTGAATGTATACATGTCTGTGATTGGTTCTTTTGTTGTATTATATCCTTATATGGTGACTTCCTTTGGAGGAGGTCACATGTTGTGACATCACTTCCTGCTGGGAGTTTAATAAAAGCCTTTGAGGGCGTCGGCATGGGAGTCTTTGCTGAGATGCCGTGATAAGAACAGTCTGGTGGGGATGGCTCTTGACTTGAATGAATGGCAAATCGAATGAATGGTGAGTGAATTTTAGCTTAAGATGCATTATTGCATTATGATGAAGTGTGTGCTTATGAGCACAGGGAGAAATGGCTGTGTGCTCTGCAAACAGCCAACTTCCACGACATTACCAATAATTTGTACTGCTTTCAATAAAGTAGTTAAAAAAAAAAAAAAGAAACATCTCATTATTGTGTCACACAAGCAGAAGACCTTGAGAAGGTCTCAAAGAGGCAGAGGGCACGTCTTATACCTGGGAGTGTTATAGCAGCTGGCATTGGTCAGGAGTGGGTGGTGGTTTGGTAATAGCGGGCCTATTATTGGAGTGGCTGGACCGTTTCCAGCAGTACACTTAATAGGGTATCTGGGCTGCTGTTAAACAATCCTTAGTAATGGGATGGGGCATATCCAGGGACCATATCTAACGAGACAGCAAGACCTTGCAACATGTCAAGTGAAGTGTACTCTTGTTCTAGCCTATTGGCATTTGAGAGGTGCTGGAACCTGCATGTTAATTGGAGTTGGTGGGATGGAGTTGGGCCACACTGCTTTATCTTTGCAAAACTGTAGTTTTTAGGTGCCTGGGCTGGAAACTGGCTACACAACCCGACTCCTGGATGGCCTGTCCTTCACACAGAACATTAATGGCTGAGTCATGTTAATATCTAGGGCAGGTATACTCAGTGTTGGCCACTGTAGACCAAGAAAGAAGGGAAATATGCAATGATATAACAGTACGTTGCAGATCTTTAACTGCAGAATATATGAGTACAGTATCAATGGTGTAGAAGATTAAATATAACCCTGAATATCAACAGCTCTATTGTATGACAGCTGTGACAAGAGTGAGCCAAATTTTCTGCTACAGTAACTGGTACATTAAAAAAAAAAACGGCCAAATAAGTGTTCAGGAAAACACGGCCAGACTGGCCGGAAACACTCACAACAACCAGACCGGGAGTATGTGCACATTGGAGTCACCGGCAGCAGGGGAGGCAACTGGAAGGCAGACTGGAAACTGGGCACTTCACAGGAGAGATGCTGTGGATAGACAGCATCAGTCTCCATTCTGTCCCTCCTCCTCTGGAACCTGTCCTTACGCTACTCCATCTGTCCCTAGCCTACCCAGTACACTGAATGAGCACCAACCTGATGGGGACAGTGCTTTTTTTAAGCACTGTCAGCCTTGATGTTGGCTGCCGGTGTCCAATTGGACAGCTACTTCCCTGAAGAGACCTATGGAGGCCTCAGGTGGACCAGTTCCCACCCTTCAACCTCTGGCTTCGCTGCACAGCGGCCACGCAGGGAGGCTGCGCTACACCTGACTACAAATGTATGGCTAGCTATTTCAAGGGTTTATTAGGAGCTCTAAAGCCTCGTACACACAATCGGATTTTCCGCAGACAAAGCCTCTGACTTTTGTCTGAAGGGCATTGGCCAGGAATTTGTCATGCATACAAACGGCAAAGAATTGTCGGCGGTCAACAAACACAAACGTACTAGTTGTACTACGTGGTTTTTCAGCTCTTTAGCGCCACCCTTTGGGCACCTTCTGCTAATGTTGTGTTTGGTGAGCATTGCTTCCGAGCATGCGTGTTTATACTTTGGACTTTTGTCCGACGGACTTGTGTACACATGATCGGAAAATCCGACAACAGACCGTTGTCCACGGAAAATTTTAAAGCCTGCCATCCAACATTTGTCGGCGGAAAATCCGACAACAATTGTCCGATGGAGCGTAGAAGCGGTCAGATTTTCCGCCAACAGGCTGTCAACACACAATTCCCGTCGGAAAATCCGATCGTGTGTACGAGGCTTTACACCCAAACATAGGGTGCGACTAAGGAGCCAATGCCCCTTTTTTTTAGACCAAACAGGATCCCATAGATGTTTGGTAGATTTAACCTTTCAATATATTCTTTTTGTCTTTTGGAAAGAATTTAGATAACAGTAACCTTCAAAGGAAGGAAATTAATTAGAAACACAACCATGTTAAAAAGTGACATTTATATATGTTGTTTGGACACATCAAATGTTTTTGGTTTAATATAAAATGTGACATCAAAGCTTGCAGAAAGTGAGACCCATCAGACCGATCATATCTTAAATGGAAATGTGTCACATCGCAGGGTGTTCTGTATTATTCCTTTATATTCCATTTTACTTGAAGGGACTTTGATCTTGTACTATGCTGGAAGACGGCTGCTGTCCCAGGTTAATAAGTAACAAGTGGAGCACCTAGTAACAAGTGGCGTCGTGTGCCAAACCTTCTTTTATAAAAATCGGTCCTGCTGATTAAAAATTTCTCCGCTAATGATTGCTGATCTTTGAAAGGTCCCTTTACTGATTAAACAGCTCTGGTGTGACTAATTGTTATCATCTTATCTGTGCCGCACAGTAACCCAACACGATATCACACAGGATAGGACAAGACAGTGTGGTATTACTGATTATGGCCTCCCCTCTGACCTTTCAGGGTGAAGCCGTTTAATGCTGACCTTCTCTTTATTCTTACGTGTAGCTTTTATCCATTAACGGAAAAAATGTTGATATATCCAGACAGATTTTTGCAAGTGATTGAGCCTTATGGCCCATGCACACGATCAGAAAATCTTACGAAAAAGACCACTTTCTAATCAATCGTGCGATAATCTGATCGTTAGTACACATCCAGTATTATCCCATGGGACAAGCACAAAAAATTTCTCGTATGATTTTCATTTAATCTGTACAGTTTTCTTCCGAAAATACAATACAAATACAAATACTAGGGTTTCACCAATACCACTTTTTTAAGACCGAGTACAAGTACCGATACGTTTTTCAAGTACTCGCCGATACCGATTACCGATACTTTTATTTAATGTCATGTGACAGTGGACTGTGTCAGTAGTCTTTTTATTTATTTTTTATTTTTTACAATTCTATCTTTTACAATAATTTTTTTTATATTATTTATTACAATTCATATTTTTAGTGTTTTTTGTTTTTTACAATGCTTTTTTTTTGGGGGGGGGTGGCGGTTTTATTTTTTTTTACAATTTTACCTTTTTAAATATTTTTTTTTTTTTTTTATTATTATTATTACTTATTTATTTTTATCAGCCCTGTGGGGGGGCTTTGGTGAGATATCAGGGGTCAGGACCCTTGACATCTCCCCTTTAAGACAGAGAAAGGGACTGAGGACACAGATTCCCCAGTCCCTTTCTCTGCATCCTCAGCTGCACTGAAAATGAATGGACAGGAGGCAGAGGCTCCTCTCTATTCATAAACTGAGACATCCCAAATACAGATTATAATGCTCAGTTATTTGAATGGACAGAGTCAGTGATCACTGACTCTGTGCATTCAGAAAAGGAAGGAGCCGGTAAATTACAGATTTTCCGGCTCCTTCCTCCGTTCTCCATCCTGACAGATCTGGGACAGGAGGGGACCGGAGGAGGACAGAGGGGGACCGAAGGAGCACCGAGGACATGGTGGGGGACTGGAGGATCAGGGAGGACATGGTGGGGGACTGGAGGAGCAGGGAGGACATGGCGGGGGACCGGAGGAGCAGGGAGGACATGGCGGGGGACCGGAGGAGCAGGGAGGACATGGCGGGGGACCGAAGTAGCACGGAGAGGGGGACATGGAGGAGGACACAGGGGACAGTCAGGAGTGATCGGTGCGGCGGTGGGGCGAGTTACATGCACTGATCTCCCTGTATAGATTTCAATAAAGCAGCTGAAAGCCACGGAAGGGAGAGGAGAAGCGGCTGTCAGCTGCTTTATTGAAATCTATACAGGGAGATCAGTGCTTCTAACTTCCCCCACTGCCGCACCGATCACCCCTGACTGCCCAGGTATCGTGTGAAGCATCGGGGCATTTACAGGAGTACAAGTACTCCTGCAAATGCTCAGTATCAGCACCAATACTGATACTAGTATCGGTATTGGTGCAACCCTAACAAATACAATACAATGCATTACAACACTCCTGAATTTTTATTCTGTCGTACGAGAATTTTCATAACTTTTAGTAACCTCTTCATTTTCAATATGAGATTAGCATGCTAAATAAAAGATCATTCGTCCAATAATGTTGTGTGTACCAGGCATTCGATTTCAAGAATGGGTGAAATTTGTTTTTGATTGGGAATGCAATCGTCTTAATAGAAGTAGGGGCTCCTGTACAGGGGACAGCTGAGCCGGTTTAAAAAAATATATATACACCTGTATGCTCTACCCTTGTTTATGATAGCATCCCTGTATACATGAGTACAGCGGCTCACAGCAATTCATGATAATGACAGGCTGTATGCTGCACCTGGGCAGCCAGGTGGAGGAAATACACCAAGAATTACTCTTAATGGGCTCAGCTGGCTCATGTGCAATCACCCTAACTGGCATTAAGATGATTGGTAAATAGAAAATGTACTTTTTATTTTTTGAATGCACCATTACAATGTACTTAGGTAGTATCATCGTATACATAAGTACAGTTGTGCACAGCTGTTCATGTCAATGACAGGCTGTATGCTGCACTTAAGCTGCATGGGCAGAGGAAAAATGCCAGGAATTATGCTGAATGGGCTCCGCTGGCCCTAATAGTGTAAAATGATCTACATATACAGTAGCCAGACATTGCCCCCCTAACTGTCCTTATAGTCCTCTTTTGGAACCTCTTGTTGGACTGATGTATAGACCTCTACAAAAAAACTAATAGTGTGTACCAGGCTTTAGGCTCCATGTACACAGAAGCTCAAAAAATGGTAGTTTTTAAAGCAGCAGAAAAAAGCTAGCTTTTATCAGCGTTTTTTTACTAGCTTTTATTAGCGTTTTTCAGTGTAGCGTTTATTTGTTTTTGTTTTTTTTTCAATGGACTAAAAAACGCTCACGGCCAGCGTTTATGAGCGTTTTTCTGCGTTTTGCGTTTTTTTTTCTGCCGAAAAACTGCACTTTGAATGCGAATTTCTTGCGTTCAGAAAAAATCACATTAACTCCACTGCTCATTAAAGCTAAAAAACGTTGTGTACATGAACACATAGGCTAACATAGAGTGCAGTTAATGGGCTTTTTAAAAAAAAACGCCAAAACGCCAATAAACTGCAGTTTATCAGCTTCTGTGTACATGGATGGAGCCTTGCCTTTCATCCAACCTCAACGTTATTGTGTTTGTTATTTTGAGAAGCCAATATAAGTAAATAGTGGTATAAAAAAAGCACTTGAGGGTTTAACCAATCATTTTTTCAGGCTGTGTTCTCTGTGTGTATATGGTTAATTACTGCGCTAGTCCCAGTGATATGTGATGTGTGATGTATTGCTGCAACTATATATGTGAGACACACACTATATAACAAATTTCCAAAACAATAAGCTGCGCATATACCTGAATTGGCTTATTAAAACAATATATGCATGCAAAAGAGGATATGACTCCTCAGCACACAGTGTTTAAAAAACCGTGATGAACCGTATTCTTATAACAAAAGAATTGACTTCATATATATTGTGAGGGGGTTAGCTCGGCAGCGGGTGTGTGTGACCCCTGGGATGGGCTCCCCACACAAAACAGGCCCAGCAAATGGAGGTTGTGGTTTTCAAAATCAAAAAGGTGCGGTTTATTTTCTATTTACAGTGACAAAACACAGCAAAGCAAAAGAAACATAACCCAAATAAATCCTGGTCAAGTTGACCTCTGACTAAACATACAGGTTTCCTAACTAACAACTGGGATCAGCCTAGTGCTGTCCTAGTCCCTAAGTCCCTGGTTTTAAATGTCCAAGCAAATAGCCACACAGGCTTTGTCTCACCGCACAGGGGTTCACTCTCCCTAGACAGTCCACACAGGTCTGGTTCCAGGCATGAGCTAACATCTAATGAAGCTGGGAGTTCTTATAGAGGCCTAAATGAGCTGACAAGCTTCAGCTGGTCTCATCAACTCCCTGTCTGCACGACGCCCCACACTCTCCCTAGACATATGAGTCATCCATGAGCCCACTAGCCTTAGCTGGGCTTATACAACTCTCCACCTAGTTGTATAAGTCGGCGTAAAGCCTGAATCTGGGCGAAATATATCTACCCCCCTGGATGCAACCAGGTGACTTTACCTTCCTGCTGTCACATACCCCCCCCTCTTGTTTTAACCTCGGGGTTGGAACACCAGCAATCAGGCATTCATGTACTCGAGACAAAGCATCCACATTCCCCATTTGAACGCCAGGGCGATGCTTTACTGTGAAGTTGAATTCCTGGAGGGCCAGGAACCACCTATTCACTCTTCTATTTGTTTCCTTGTTTTGAGCCATCCACTTTAACGGAGCGTGATCCGTAACCATGTCAAAGTGCCTACCTAGCAGGTAGTACCGAAGGGAATCTAGAGCCCACTTCACCGCTAAACACTCCTTTTCAACGGTGGCGTAATTTACCTCATGGGACTTCAACTTCCTGCTGAGGTAAATGACTGGGTGCTCTTCCCCGTTCCAGACCTGGGACAATACTGCTCCTAACCCCACATCTGACGCATCACTTTGTACGACAAAGTCTTTAGAGAAGTCGGGTGAGTACAACACTGGCTGGCTACATAAGGCTTGTTTCAAGAATTGGAATGCTGCCTCAGCCTCGGGGGTCCATTTAATCATGACCGACCCTTTCCCCTTCGTCAGGTTGGTTAGGGGCACAGCCTTAGAAGCAAAGTGGGGAATGAATCGCCGATAATACCCAGCGATTCCCAGAAAGGCTCGTACCTGCTTCTTGCTGTTGGGACGTGGCCAACTCTGGATGGCCTCGACTTTGTTGAGTTGGGGTTTTATTACTCCCCTCCCAATGGTGTACCCAAGATATTTGGCCTCCTCCTGCCCAATGGTACACTTCTTGGGGTTAGCCGTAAACCCCGCTTCCCGAACAGAGTCCAGGACTGCTTGCACTTTTGGCAGATGTGAGGCCCAATCTGTGCTATGGACAATTACGTCATCCAGGTAAGCCGCAGCATACTTCCGATGGGGCCTCAGCATCTGGTCCATTTTCCGCTGGAATGTGGCCGGCGCATTCTGTAACCCGAACGGCATTCTTTTATATTGGAACGCCCCGTCTGGGGTTACAAATGCGGTTTTCTCTTTGGCCGACTTGGCCAGGGGGATTTGCCAATACCCTTTTGTGAGGTCAAGAGTCGTCATGTATCGGGCTGTTCCCAGCCGGTCGATCAACTCATCTATACGTGGCATGGGGTAGGTGTCAAATTTTGTAACTTTGTTCAACTGACGAAAATCGTTACAAAATCGCCAGCTCCCATCCGGTTTAGGCACCAACACGATGGGACTAGACCAATCACTTTGGGACTCTTCTATCACCCCTAAGTTCAGCATTTTCTGTACTTCCTCCCGTATTGCCTCCCGTCGAGCCTCTGGGATCCGATAGGGTTTTAACTTCACCCTTTCACCGGGCGGGGTAATGATGTCATGCTCTACCCCAGATGTTTGTCCCGGCAGCTCAGAGAATACCTCCTTGTTGCGAAGCACAAACTCCTTAACCTCCTGTTGTTGGGGTTGTGACAAGGTGGCTGCTATTCCAACCTCAGGAATCACGCAACCAGTTTGAGCTGGTGACCAAGTGTCTGCGACTAGGGACTCTCTATCCCTCCAGGCTTTCAACAGATTAACGTGATAGATCTGTTCGGGCTTTCGCCTTCCTGGTTGTCTGACCTTGTAATTCACTTCGCTCACTTTTTCCATTATCTCGTAGGGGCCTTGCCATTTGGCAAGGAATTTACTTTCAACCGTAGGGACAAGTACCAATATCCTATCCCCCGGGGAAAAGGTACGGGTCTTGGCTCCACGGTTGTACACTCTCTGCTGTGCCAACTGCGCTTGGGCCAAATGTTCCTTCACGATGGGCATTACCTGTGCAATTCGATCTTGCATCAGGGCGACATGCTCAATCACACTCCTGTGGGGAGAACTCTCACTTTCCCAAGTTTCCTTGGCAATATCCAACAGCCCTCTTGGGTGTCTCCCATACAGTAACTCAAAGGGGGAGAATCCCGTAGAGGATTGGGGCACCTCCCTAATAGCAAACATCAAATAAGGAAGTAAACAGTCCCAATCCTTTCCATCTCTATCCACCACTTTCTTCAACATTTGTTTTAGGGTTTTGTTGAATCTTTCAACCAGCCCATCGGTTTGGGGGTGATACACAGACGTACGCAATTGCGTCACTTTGAACAATTTACACAGCTCTTTCATAACCCGGGACATAAAGGGTGTACCTTGGTCCGTAAGCAGTTCTTTACAAATACCCACCCGGCTAAAAACAAGAGATAGCTCTTTGGCTATGGTTTTGGCCGAGGTATTTCGGAGAGGGATCGCTTCTGGATAACGGGTGGCATAGTCCATTATAACTAATATGTACTGGTGCCCCCTAGCGGACTTGATTATAGGACCTACCAAATCCATGGCGATCCTCTCAAACGGGACCTCAATGATGGGTAGAGGGACCAGCGGGCTACGGAAATGTGGCATCGGGGCCAACCTCTGACACACAGGGCAGGAGGAACAATAATTTTCTACGTCCTTCATCACCCCCGGCCAATAGAATCTCTGTAATACCCTCTCTCGGGTTTTCTCTGTCCCCAGATGACCTCCAAGAATGTGCCCATGGGCCAACTCCAACACCAACTTCCTGTAAGGTTTGGGCACCACAAGCTGCTCAACGGTTTCTTCTGCCCTTTTTGCCACCCGATACAGTAGGTCCTTCTCTACGCTGAAGTATGGGTAAGTGCAGGTATTATCTGGGTTCACTAACTCGCCATCTATTTTCACTACGTTTTCCCGTGCCTTTATTAGGGCGGGGTCTTTCAACTGTTCTGTGGCAAAGTTTTCCCTGTGAACCTCAAGATCAGAAAACTCCACAGACGGTAGGTTTTCGTCTGAGGAGGTGGGCTCCTCTCCAGTTTCTTGAGTCTCCCCTGCCAATACTGATAAGGGAAATTCCGGAGAGTCCTCACCACTCTCAGGGGAGTTCTGGCTATCACATTCCTGGTACATAGGGGCACCAGTGAGGGGCTCAGGATCATCCCACAGTTCCCAGAACTTCGGAAAATCCCTTCCCACAATGGCGTCATGCGGTAACTGAGATACTAAGCCCACTGGATGAGAGAGGGTACCTTTGGGGGTCTCGAAACACACTGTAGTCACTGGATACTCTCGGGTGTCCCCATGCACACAAATAACAGCTACCTTGCTATTCCCAGAGACCTCTGTTTTAACTAACTCAGCCTTTATCAGGGTCACAAGGCTACCTGAATCCAGCAATACCACAACATTTCTACCATTAACACACATTTTGCATAAATGTTTCTCAGTTCCTCGAATGGCAGTGCATGCGACTGTCGCACACAGCGACTGACGTCTGCCCGTCAGAAAGTCACACTGCATGGGTTCCTCCACAACCGGGCAATTGGCTGCAATATGTCCCGCTTGCCGGCAGCGGTAGCAAACGATCCTTCTTGCCGCCTCTTGAGCCGCTGATTTCCCAGGCTGTTCTCGCCAAACTTGGGGTAGAGCTCCCACCCTCTCACTCTCTCCACCCTCACCCCTTGGAATCCTGTTATCCGCCCCTGGGGATGGTCTGGTCTTAGGGTGGAAAGTCCGAGTGTCTCTGGAAGAGGCCGTCAGGTTCTCTGTAGCCAAGTATTTCTCCACACGATCCACAAGACCATCGGCCGTCTCTGGGTCTCCATGGCTTACCCACTTTTGGATGGCAGTAGGAAGAGCTCTCAAAAACCGATCCATTACAACACGTTCCACAATCTTTGGTGCGGACAAAGTCTCTGGCTGTAGCCACTTTCTGCTCAGGTGAATGAGATCATACATTTGAGACCTGGGGGGTTTTCCAAGCTGGAAAGTCCAGTTATGCACACGCTGAGCCCGGACAGCCTGGGTGACACCCAGCCTTGCCAAAATTTCAGCTTTTAGCATCACATAGTCTTTTGCTTGGTTAGGCTCTAGGTCATAGTAAGCTTTCTGCGATTCACCAGTTAACAGAGGAGCCACCAGTCCAGTCCACTGCTCCTCAGGCCACTTTTCTCTTTCAGCGGTCCTTTCAAATGTGGTCAAAAATACCTCTGGATCATCCTCTCCAGTCATTTTTGTCAATAAACGACTCACCCCAAAGGACGCGGTATTAGTGGGACGGCTTTCCTCACTGGTCTGCGGACGTTGCTGCATTACTGCTTCCATTTGTTGTAGTCTCTGCTCTTGCTTCTGTAACAGGTCTATGAAGCGGGCCTCAGATTGCTGCTGGGCTTGTTGCTGAGCTTCCAGACTCTGTTGGTGAGCTTGCTGCTGGGCTGCAAGGCTCTGTTGATGAGCTTGCTGCTGGGCTGCAAGGCTCCTTTGCAAACCTGCATTTGTCTGCTGTTGATTGGCATTTGCTAGAGCCAGCTGTTTCAGTATCTCCTCCATGCTGGCTTAAAAAAAAACTGCCACTGGTTCTCCACCAACTGTGAGGGGGTTAGCTCGGCAGCGGGTGTGTGTGACCCCCGGGATGGGCTCCCCACACAAAACAGGCCCAGCAAATGGAGGTTGTGGTTTTCAAAATCAAAAAGGTGCGGTTTATTTTCTATTTACAGTGACAAAACACAGCAAAGCAAAAGAAACATAACCCAAATAAATCCTGGTCAAGTTGACCTCTGACTAAACATACAGGTTTCCTAACTAACAACTGGGATCAGCCTAGTGCTGTCCTAGTCCCTAAGTCCCTGGTTTTAAATGTCCAAGCAAATAGCCACACAGGCTTTGTCTCACCGCACAGGGGTTCACTCTCCCTAGACAGTCCACACAGGTCTGGTTCCAGGCATGAGCTAACATCTAATGAAGCTGGGAGTTCTTATAGAGGCCTAAATGAGCTGACAAGCTTCAGCTGGTCTCATCAACTCCCTGTCTGCACGACGCCCCACACTCTCCCTAGACATATGAGTCATCCATGAGCCCACTAGCCTTAGCTGGGCTTATACAACTCTCCACCTAGTTGTATAAGTCGGCGTAAAGCCTGAATCTGGGCGAAATATATCTACCCCCCTGGATGCAACCAGGTGACTTTACCTTCCTGCTGTCACAATATGTATAATACAAAAGTCTCCTTCCCAAATAACAGGGTGATAAACGAAAGACAATGAAATAGTGTTAATTGGAATAAAATGAATTCTTCTTCCAAATTCCTATGATGATAATTGATAAACACCCAAAGTGAAAAGAGTGATGGTAATCTGTCGAAAAGAGGATCCTCCACCAGTAGTATGCTACCGCTTACCAGAAAATGAGATCTCTTTTTAGGGAGATCGTAAACGCTTGAGGCTATTTCCCCAGCCCTAGGTCTTTATATTATGATATCAGAAATTCTTCAATGATAATAAACACCAGAATGAAGGGGAAGTGACAAATTGTGACACAAGAATCCTCCACCAATGATAGGCTGCCGCTTACCAGACAATGAGATCTCTTTTTGGGGAGATCATATACGCTTGATGCTGTTTCCCCAGCCCTGGGTCTTTACACTGTGGAGCTGGACAAACCGTAATTTCCTTAAAAGTGTCCGTGTTCGTTACCATGCAAACATAAAAAGGGATGTCACCATAGTTGGCGTTTACGATCTCCCTAAAAAGAGATCTAATTTTCTGGTAAGCGGTAGCATACTACTGGTGGAGGATCCTCTTTTCGACAGATTACCATCACTCTTTTCACTTTGGGTGTTTATCACTTATCATCATAGGAATTTGGAAGAAGAATTCATTTTATTCCAATTAACACTATTTCATTGTCTTTAGTTTATCACCCTGTTATTTGGGAAGGAGACTTTTGTATTATACGTATATATGAAGTCAATTCTTTTGTTATAAGTTATAAGAATACGGTTCATCACGGTTTTTTTAAACACTGTGTGCTGAGGAGTCATATCCTCTTTTGCATGCATATATTGTTTTAATAAGCCAATTCAGGTATATGCGCAGCTTATTGTTTTGGAAGGCTGTGTTCTCTGCCTGCACATTTGTACTAAAAGGTGTCTCTCTTTTTCATCTCAGAAAGTTGGGAGGTATGATTTTAAGTGGTCATCTCCCATTGGTAAGAGTTCAGAGTGTCTCCCTGCCCCAAAGTACCTTGCCCCCATGTTGATGGGGACAAGGGCCTCTTCTCCGCAACCATGGCCGGTGGTTGTGGGGGGTCTGCGAGCAATCGGACTTTGGTAGCCCCTTTTAAGAAGGTGACCCCCAGATCCCTGCCCCCTACCCCCCCCCCCCATGTGAATGAATACCGGGTACTACTTATTCACCAAAAAAGTGTGACAAAGTAATAAAAACACACCGTTTTTGACAATTCTTTTAGTAAATAAATATTTTTTTTTTTTAAAAAGTGTCCCCCAGATATAAATCATTCATCAATCACGCCGCTCGCCAGACCCTAAAAAAATAAAAATAAATAAAGACGCTCCCGCCGTCGTTGAAGGCTGGCTGCCTACTGCAAGCTCCGCCGTCTGACATTTCTTATATAGGTAAAGGGTGAAGCTACCTGGCTACCTCACCTGGTGGTCTGGCCCCTTGTGATGTCACCGACCCAGCATGCACCAGTCCTTGATGTCACAAGGGGGAAGGGGGCGGGAACCACCAGGTGATTTAGCCAGATGGCCCACCTTTTACCTATATCCACTTCTCTACTGTGCACGAAAACCCCCTTCCTGCCCAAGCCATTTTTCAGCTTTCAGCGCTGTCACACTTTGATAGACAATTGCGCAATCGTGCGACGTGGCTCCCAAACGAAATTTGCGTCCTTTTTTTCCCACAAATAGAGCTTTCTTTTGGTGGTATTTGATCACCTCTGCGGTTTTTATTTTTTGCGCTATAAACAAAAGAAGAGCGTCCAGTTTGGAAAAAAAACACTATTTTTTACTTTTTGCTATAATAAATACCCATTTTTTTTTTTAAATAAAATTTTCCTCAGTTTAGGCCGATACGTATTCTTCTACATATTTTTGGTAAAAAAAAAAAACGCAATAAGCGCGTATTGATTGGTTGGCGCAAAAGTTATAGCGTCTACAAAATAGGGGATAGATTTATAGCATTTTTTTTAATTTATTTTTTTATTAGTAATGGCGGCGATCTGCGATTTTTTATTGTGACTGCGATATTGCGGCGGACACATCGGACACTTTTGACACATTTTTGGGACCATTCACATTTATACAGCGATCCCTGCTATAAAAATGCATTGATTACTGTATAAATGTGATTGGCAGGGAAGGGGTTAACCACTAGGGGGCGGGAAGGGGTTAAATATGTTCCCTCAAAGTGTTCTTACTGTGGGGGGAGGGGACTGACTGGGGGAGGTGACCGATGGTTGTCCCTATGTACAAGGGACACACCATCGGTCCCCTCTCCCTCACAGGACGTGGATCTCTGTGTTTACACACAGAGATCCACTTTCCTGCTCATTTCCCGGGCAATCGCGGGTGCCCGGCGGCAATCGCGGCCGCCGGCCACGCGCACCGGGGCCTTGTGAACGCGGCGGGCGCGCGCGCGCGCCTCCTAGCTCGTTTTAAAGGGAGGACATCATATGGCGTCCTCCCAGAAGGAGAGTATCCTCCGCCCGCCGTCTATTGACAGTGGGCGGGGGACAAGTGGATATAAGAAAATGTCAGACAGCGGAGCCTGCAGTAGGCCAGCCATCCTCGACGGCGGGATCGTGTTTGTTTTTTATTTTTTCTTTCTTTTCCAGGTCCAGATTTACATCAGTGGACACTATTTTTAATTTTTTATTAAAGGAATTGTCAAACTGTGTGTGTGTTTTTATTACTTTGTGACGCTTTTTAGGTAAATGGGTACGATTGTGGGGATGATTCCCTTGTTCCCACCCACTACCCCCATGTTGAGGGCATGTGGCCTGGTATGGTTCAGGGGGGCGGGGGGCGCTTCCTCATCCACCCCTTTCCTGACCTGCCGGGCTGCATGCTCGGATAAGGGTCAGGTATGGATATGGGGGGGGCCCGACAAAGTTTTTTTTTTAACATTTTCAATTGTCTGTTTTTTTTTTTACATTCATCTGTCAGCGGGGAACCCGCTGACAGCTGACGAGTCATTGTTTCTTAAGGACGCCAGGGCCGTCTTCCCGGCCTGCTCCTTAGCAACCAGCTATTTGTCAAATAACAGTTTTTGGCAAATACTGCATGTGATACCGCCAGCTAAACCCTGGTGGTATTTATCGCATGCTTTTTTACTCTCTAGTTCGTTTGTGAATTGAACTTAAAGGGGTTGTAAAGGTTTGTTTTTTTATTTTCTAAATAGGTTCCTTTAAGCTAGTGCATTGTTGGTTCACTTACCTTTTCCTTTGATTTCCCTTCTAAATGTTTTTTTTCTTTGTCTGAATTTCTCACTTCCTGTTTCCCCTCACTAAACTTCACACCATCATCCGAGTGGTGTTTAGTCAGCCAGAACAACTTACTGAACAGCTTACTGAGGAGGAACAGGAAGTGAGAAATTCAGACAAAGAAAACAAATATTTAGAAGGGAAATCGAAGGAAAAGATAAGTGAACCAACAATGCACTAGCTTAAAGGAACCTATTTAGAAAATAAAAAACAAACCTTTACAACCCCTTTAAGAACTTTTTATGTGATATTTACGGCACATTTTTTATTTATTTTTGGTAAATACCGCTTAACCGTTATTTTTTTTGTGTGAATTGGACTTAATTTACTGCATGCGTCAATTTATGCAAATGAGTAACATGATACCCTTATCGCATGCGGTAAAGCTTAGTGAATTGACCCCAATGCCCCATATTTGGTGAGAGTGGAAGGAATTGTGCCCCATTGTTGGTTACATTGGGAACAATTGTGCCCCATCATTGGTGTCATTGGGCCCTATTATTGGTGTCATCTTTTTATGTGACAACACTGAAGAAATGACACTTTGCTACAATGTAAAGTAGTGAGTTTACAGCTGGTATAACTGTGTAAATTTACTGTCCCCTCAAAATAACTCAACACAAGTGAGTACACTCCTAAAGGGAAAATGTCCAAATTGGGCCCAAAGTGTCAATATTTTGTGTGGCCACCATTATTTTCCAGCACTACCTTAACCCTCTTGGGCATGTAGTTCACAAGAGCTTTACAGGTTGCCACTGGAGTCCTCTTCCAATCCTCCATGATGATATCACAGAGCTGGTGGATGTTAGAGACCTTAAGCTCCTCCACTTTCTATTTGAGATTGCCCCACAGATGCTCAATAGGGTTTAGGTCTGGAGACGTGTGTAGCGCTACCCCCAGTTAAGAGAGCCGCTGGATTTGTTTCGGGCCCTGTGTACAGCACCGCCAACCCCCGGCAATCTACTCGACCCACTCTGGCACAGCTAGTCTAGGGATGGTTCTCTTATCACAATCTAACAGTTTATGCACATAATCTATTTGTATTGCAAGGGTAACCTCTTTGCATAAAGACAACACACTGATAGCAACAGACAGGGGCGGACTGACCATTAGGGCACTCGGGCACAAACCGAGGGCCCCATGCCACTAGGGGGCCCCATCAGGGTGGCCAGCCTCAGTAAAACCAGGGACAGTAGGTAAAAATCAGTGTATTTTTAGATCTGTCCCTGAAATGTCCCAAGGATATAGCTGCCCCGTCTCTGTAATGCCTCCTCAGCCAATGGGAACACAGTGTACACGCCCCTTCCCCTCCCGCGGCTTATTTGATTTTAGAGCAAGAGATTGCCGACAGCTGGAGGAGAGGAGAGGGCACAGCCGGCAGTGTGGGAAGTGCTGCAGTCTGCCTGAAGGTAAGCTTGCTGAGCGGAACTGAGTTTATTTTTGTCAATACCTTACCCTGGTGAGAAGAGGGGAGGGGAGGATGTGTTTTTCCTCTAGCATGGCTCCTCCTGTCTCTGAAGCTGCTAGATCGATTTTCTGTGTGAGAAGTGCCATGCTTATGGAGGAAGGATGTTCTGAATTTCTTCTCCAATCTCTGCTACCCTGCTTACTCATTACCTGCCCACCAATACACAGGCACAGTCCCTTCCTCTCCTGCATTACCACTTAATGTGTCTGTGAGCTACTTGAGCACTACAAGTCCCAGCATGCCAGGAGATGGGGGCAACAGTGTGTTCAATCAGGCTGATTTTGGGGTGAAAAGTGCTGGTGTGTGTCTAGGTCTATGTGTAAATATGTATAATGTTTATACATGTCTATGTGTATAATGTGTATGCTGTGTGTCTGTGTATATGTGTGTATTTTTATATATATATATATATATGTGTGTGTGTGTGTGTCTATATGTATATTGTGTGTCTGTATGTATACTGTGTATCTGTGTGTGTGTGTGTGTGTGTGTGTGTGTGTGTGTGTGTGTGTGTGTATATATGTATATATATGCATACTGTGTGTCTATCAGTGGCGGTGCGTCCATAAGGGGCACACAGGTGCCGCCCCCCCCCCCTCTCCTCCACCTGTCTATGCATAGCATGAATCTATCTATGGTCGCCGCTGACACCCCCTATTCAGGTGTCTAGCCCCTTTACGGGCACAGGGCACCTGAATTACAGTGGTGGGGGTGTTTTTTTGAAAGCACCTGATTAGAGCCTAGGCGCCCAAAAAGGTGATCAGTGGGCACCAAGCTGGGCGTTCGCTGTTCACTCAGCTGTGTGTTAGCAAAGCGAATTCCTTCGCTTTCCTAACACTAAACCGCCTCTCAGCCAATCAGGTGCTCGGATCTATTACCTAGAGAGGACGGAAGAAGACATTGCGGACGTGCAGGAGACCGCCGCTGACCCACTGTGAGACAGGCAAGTCCCGGGCAATGCACACTGGCAGCATTTGATGGGGTACAGTAGCGGAAATTGATGGACACACTGCCAGCAATTGATGGGCACAGTAGCTGCGCTTGATGGGCACAGTGGCTGCAATTGATGTTTTTTATTTTTTTCAGTTTGTTTGCGCCACCCAAAAAATTTGAGCACCAGCTGCCACTGGTGTCTATGTGTATATATGTATAATGTGTGTGTGTGTATATACTGTACAGTGGCGGTGCGTCCATAGAGGGCGCCGGAGCGCCGCCCCCTCTCGCTCCCGCACCGCCAGTGAAAGACAATACACAGATTCATGCATTGCATGAATCTGTGTATTGTCACCGCTGCCGCGCTGCCCACTATACATATGGCCGGCCTCCTGGTGAGCGCTGGCCATATGAATTAGAGCGGCGGCCGGCGGTGGGTGTAACTTGGAAGTGTCTATCAGAGCCAGCGGCTCTGATAGGTTTTCCGAATACAGCTCTCACGCTGTATTCGGCTTCCAAAAACTCCTCCCAGGTACGCACGGGGGTGCGTTCCTGGGAGAAGACTGTGTGGAGGTTTCAGCCAATCAGGTTCACCGGATCTGGTTACCGGTAACCTGATTGGCTGAAGCAACATCGAGGGCAGGAGAACACATCGAGTAGGCGCGGACCGAGGAAGGTAAGTGCAGGGCTGGGGGGGGGGGGACAGGCTGCATTTGGGGGACAAACTGGCTGAATATGGGGGACAAACTGGCTGAATATGGGGCACAAACTGGCTGAATATGGGGGGAACTGGCTGTATATGGGGGACAAACTGGCTGAATATGGGGGGAACTGGCTGTATATGGGGGACACGCTGGCTGCATTTGGGGGGAACTGGCTGAATATGGGGGACAAACTGGCTGAATATGGGGGACAAACTGGCTGCATTTGGGGGGAACTGGCTGTATATGGGGGGAACTGGCTGTATATGGGGGGAACTGGCTGAATATGGGGGACAAACTGGCTGAATATGGGGGACAAACTGGCTGTATATGGGGGACAAACTGGCTGAATATGGGGGACAAACTGGCTGAATATGGGGGACAAACTGGCTGAATATGGGGGACAAACTGGCTGAATATGGGGGGAACTGGCTGAATATGGGAGACAAACTGGCTGATTATGGGGGGAACTGGCTGTATATGGGGGACAAACTGGCTGAATATGGGGGGAACTGGCTGTATATGGGGGACACGCTGGCTGCATTTAGGGGGAACTGGCTGTATATGGGGGACAAACTGGCTGCATTTGGGGGGAACTGGCTGTATATGGGGGACAAACTGGCTGCATTTGGGGGGAACTGGCTGTATTTGGGGACAAACTGGCTGTATATGGGGGCACACTGGCTATATATATGGGGACAAACTGGCTGTATATGGGGGCACACTGGCTATATATATATGGGGGCACACTGGCTGAATATGGGGGCACACTGGCTGTATATGGGGGCACACTGGCTGTATATGGGGGCACACTGGTTATATATATATATGGGGGCACACTGGCTGTATATGGAAACAAACTGGCTGTATTTGAGGGGGCAAACTGGTGGCGTTTGGGCACAGTGGCTGCGTTTAATGGGCACAGTGGCGGCAATTGATTTTAATTTTTTTTTCAGTTTGTTTGCGCCCCCCCAAAAATTTTGAGCACCAGCCGCCACTGATACTGTATGTTTCATTTATGCCTACTGCTGCTAAACAGAAGTCTATTTAACAATCCCGTGCCCGTGAAAAATCCACTTGTTGCCATTCAGAGGCAGCTGAATAGTGATGAGCCGAACACCCCCGGGTTCGGTTCGCACCAGAACCCGCGAACGGACCGAAAGTTCGAACGAACATTAGAACCCTATTAAATACAATGGATGCGAACGTTCGAATTCTAAAGTGCTAATTATAACAACTATTATGCATGTTATTGTCCTAAAAAGGGTTTGGGAACCCGGGTTCTGCACCAGGGGACATGTATCAATGCAAAAAGAAGTTTTAAAAACGGTCGTTTTTCGGGAGCAGTCATTTTAATGATGCATAAAGTGAAAAAAAAAAAGTCAAATATTCCTTTAAATATCGTACCTGGGGGGTGTCTAAAGTATGCCTGTGAAGTGCCACGTGTTTCCCGTGTTTAGAACTGTCCCTGCACAAAATGACACTTCTAAAGGAAAAAAAAGCCATTTAAAACTGCTTGCGGCTTTAATGTAATGTCTGGTCCCGGTAATATGGATGAAATTCTTTAAGAAAAATGGCATAGCTACCCCATGACCCCCCCCCTACCCCAGCCCATTACCAGCCCCTTTGGGTCTTGTATGGATATTAAGGAGAACCCCGCACATAAAATAAAAAAGGCCCTATATACTCTGAACAGCCCTATACAGGCGGTGCATACAAGACAGGGACTGTAGGTTTGTTCTTATGTAGAGTCTGTTTGTAATTTTGAACAGGTACATTGTTGAAGTGTAGCTCCAGACCAAAAATCTATTTTTAAACTTTTTGGAAAACATAGGTAAGGGTTATCACCCCTGTAACATTTGTTTTGCTGTCTGTGCCCCTGTTCAGAACATTTCACCTCACTTTCCGTCCCAATGACAACTGTTTTTGAAATGTGGTGTTTTTCTTGAAACAAGGATTGCTGATAAAGCATCAGTACAGAGGAGACACCTTTCTCCCATATTTATTCTTACAGGAGAGAATTTTCCTTCCTAGTGGTAGATTTCCTCTCACTTCCTGTTGTCTTCTTGCGTTTGCAAGTAGGAGTCGTTTGTAAGTTGGATGTTTGAAAGTAGGGACCTGCCGTATATACTCTGCAGAAATAGGCCCCTTAGTTGTTGGTGTTGGCACAACACTGTAAGCACTCACAGTTACTCTTGGTTGGTGCTGGAACGCCCTGCTGTCAACTATTATATCAGGAATTTTAATTACATATAATTGTTGAACAGTGGTAGTAAAAATTGGGCCTTTGATGGTGGTGCTGGTGCCACAACACTGTAAGCCCTGACAGTTACTCTTGGTGGGTGCAGCAATGGGCCCTGCTGTGAATTATTAGATCAAGAATTGTAATTACATGCCCCTGTTGAACAGGGGCTGAAAAATTGTGCCTTAGGCACTGGTGGCACAACACTGCAACCCCTCACAGATACTGTACTTGGAGCACAGCAATGAGCCCTGTTGCAAAGTATTGCTTCAAAAATTGTAATGACACGCCCCTGTTAAACAGGGGCTGAAAAATTGGGCCTTAGGCACTGGTGGCACAACACTGCAACTCCTCACAGATACTGTACTTGGAGCACACCAATGAGCCCTGTTGCAAAGTATTGCTTCAAAAATTGTAATGACACGCCCCTGTTAAACAGGGGCTGAAAAATTGGGCCTTAGGCACTGGTGGCACAACACTGCAACTCCTCACAGATACTGTACTTGGAGCACAGCAATGAGCCCTGTTGCAAAGTATTGCTTCAAAAATTGTAATGACACGCCCCTGTTAAACAGGGGCTGAAAAATTGGGCCTTAGGCACTGGTGGCACAACACTGCAACTCCTCACAGATACTGTACTTGGAGCACACCAATGAGCCCTGTTGCAAAGTATTGCTTCAAAAATTGTAATGACACGCCCCTGTTAAACAGGGGCTGAAAAATTGGGCCTTAGGCACTGGTGGCACAACACTGCAACTCCTCACAGATACTGTACTTGGAGCACAGCAATGAGCCCTGTTGCAAAGTATTGCTTCAAAAATTGTAATTACACGCCCCTGTTAAACAGGGGCTGAAAAATTGGGCGTTAGGCACTGGTGGCGGCACCCATAAACAAAAATGATCTTACAAGCTATCATCATCAATCGTATCATTGAGGACTCGGAGGAGGAGGATAGCCAGTCAACATAACAGCACAGGCACTCAGCATCAGCATCAGTCTTGAAGGGATGTGACATGTTAAAATCAATTAGTCTGTTATATCAGCATCAGGTGTGTGGTAGCTGGTGGTGATCCAAGACTGGTTCATCTTGATGAAAGTCAGTCGATCAACCGAGTCGGTGGACAGGCGCACCCTGTGATCCGTGACAAATCCTCCAGCAGCACTGAATGTGCGTTCCGAAAGAACGCTGGATGCAGGACAGGCCAGTAGCTCAATTGCATACTGTGCAAGCTCTGGCCAGTGATCCATCCTCAAGACCCAGTAAGCCAGAGGATTTTCGGTGGGGAAGGTGTCCAAGTCTGACCTTGCCCCTAGATATTCCTGCACCATGTTTATCAGACGCTGGCGATGGTTGCTGGAACCGATCATACTTTGGGGCTGCGGACTAAAGAATTGTCTGAACGCATCGGTCAGACGGCCACCTTCCCCACCGCTCCTTCTTTGACTGGCCGAAGCCTCAGCAACTCGTTGTCCAGGACCAGGAGTTTGCAACCTCCCAGTCTCTGGGAACGCGTTGCACAGACCTTTCTGCAAGGCCTCCCGGAGTTGTCTCATCCTCTGCTCCCTCTGCGACGGTAACATAAGGTCCGCAACCTTACCCTTGTACCGTGGATCAAGGAGAGTGGCCAGCCAGTAATGGTCCCTCTCCTTGATCCGAAGAATACGAGGATCCTTCCGCAGACTTTGCAGGATCAGGGAGGCCATGCAGCGTAGTTTTGCTGAGGCATTCGCTCCGGAGTCCTCTGGGTCACTAAGGACGACATGATCCGCAGCCACCTCCTCCCAGCCACGTACAAGTCCACTGGTTTCTTGGGACTGTAAATCATCCCTAAAAGACTGCTGCTGATGATGCTGAGTGCCAGCCTCCACCTCCATGCTGACACAATCCTCCTCCTCCTCCTCCTCCTCCTCCTCCTCATCCTCTTCCTGTGCGATGGGTGGGACAGAAGGAACACTGTCTGGGTAAAGGGGGCCTTGAGAGGCAAGGAAGTCCTCCTCTTCCTGCCTCTGTTCTGCCTCAAGTGCCCTGTCCATTATTCCACGCAGCGTGTGCTCCAACAGGTGGACAAGAGGTACAGTGTCACTGATGCATGCACTGTCACTGCTCACCATCCTCGTGGCCTCCTCAAATGGTGCCAGGACAGTGCATGCATCCCTGATCATGCCCCACTGGCGTGGAGAAAAAAAACCAAGCTCCCCTGACCCTGTCCTGGTGCCGTAGTCGCACAGGTACTCATTGATGGCCCTCTGCTGCGTGTGCAGCTGCTGCAGCATGGCCAACGTTGAGTTCCACCTGGTGGGCATGTCACATATAAGGCGGTTCTTGGGCAGGTTCAACTCCTTTTGCAGCTCAGCCAGGCGAGCACTGGCATTATAAGATCTGCGGAAATGCACACAGACTTTCCTGGCCTGCCTCAGGACATCCTGTAAGCCCGGGTACCTGCCCAAGAAGCGCTGCACCACCAGGTTAAGGACGTGAGCCACACAGGGCACATGGGTCAGTTGTCCCTGTCGGAGGGCGGAGAGGAGGTTGGTGCCATTGTCGCAAACCACCATTCCTGGCTTAAGCTGGCGTGGCGTCAACCACCTCTCGGCCTGGCCCTGCAGAGCAGACAGGACCTCTGCCCCAGTGTGGCTTCTGTCCCCCAAACACACCAGCGCAAGCACGGCATGGCATCTTTTTGCCTGCGTACTTGCGTAGCCCCGTGAACGGCTACGGAGCACCGCTGGTTCATAGGACAAACCACAGGAAGAGGCCATGGAGGAAGAAGAAGAGGAGGGGGTGGAGGAGAGAGGTGTGTCACAACCAGTAGTAGCATTTTGGAGGCGTGGCGGTGGGACAACCTCCAACACTACTGCACCTTGTCCTGAATCCTTCCCAGCTGCCAAAAGAGTGACCCAATGGGCCGTGAAAGAAAGGTAACGTCCCTGTCCATGCCTGCTGGACCATGAGTCAGCGGTAATATGCACCTTACCGCTGACCGCCCTGTCCAGCGAGGCCAAGACATTGCCTTCCACATGCCGGTAGAGAGCCGGAATAGCCTTCCGTGAGAAAAAGTGGCGTTTGGGAACCTGCCACTGAGGAACTGCACATTGCACAAACTCACGGAAGGGGGCCGAGTCTACCAACTGAAAAGGCAGCAGTTGAAGCGCTAGCAATTTAGCCAAGCTAGCATTCAACCGCTGGGCATGTGGATGGCTGGGAGTGAACTTCTTTCGACGGTCCAGCAGCTGGGGCAGGGAAATTTGCCTGCTAGAATCGGACGTCGGTGTACTGCTAGCAGAGTGGGCGCAAGTACTTGGCTGTGACACACCTAATTCTACACCTTCATTCCTCTCAGTGCATGTTTCAGAGAGGACTGAAGTTATAGTGGGGTTGGAGATCCCAGCTGATGCGGTGCAAGGAGAGGTCCGCTTTGTTCTTTGGTGTGGGTCTTTGAGGTAGGCTTGCCAACGAGCTGCATGGCAGGTCAACATATGTCTGGTCAGGCATGTGGTACCCAAGCGGCTGATGTTTTGGCCACGCGATATACGCTTGAGACATATGTTGCAAACAGCAGCTGTGCGATCTGATGCACTAGCCTCAAAAAAGGCCCACACCAAAGAACTTTTTGAATGACGGGCAGAGGCAGCGCCCTGCACAGGCGGAGCTCTGCGGTGTGATTCCGTCGGTGTACTGCCCTTACGCTGGCCACCAAAGGGCATCCTGCCTCGTTGGAGATGTGCCTCCTCCTCATCCTCCTCCTCCTCCTCTCTCCTATTAGGCACCCACGTGGAGTCAGTGACCTCATCATCCCCTCCCTCCTCATCACTGGAGCCAATCTGGCAGTATGCTGCAGCTGCTGGAACATGACTGCCAGATTGGTGTCCTTCTTGAGCATCCCCTCTGTCTGCTCTCACGCTACTGCCTTCCTCTAGCTGGGTTTCATCATCAGACCCTTCGAAACGCTGGGCATCCTCCTGGAGCATGTACCCAACACTGTGCTGAAACAGTTCGGGGGACTCCTCAGGAGGAGGACATGGTGGGTCTAGGGAAGGAGTGACTGATGATTTGTCTGACATTGATACCAGGGAAGACGACGCTTTGGCAGCTGCTTTTCCAGTACCCTGAGCCTGGGTGAGAGAGGATGAGGAGGAGGAGGAGGGCTTGGTCATCCACTCTACCAAGTCTTCGGCATGATGTGGCTCAACATGTCCAGCTGCCGAAAAGAAGGACAAGCGTGTCCCATGGCCATGTGCTGATGACAATGCACCGCGTCCACGACCAGCACTGTTGCCCCCAGACACAGAGCCTGCTTGCCCTCTTTTATTGCCTCCTGACTGTCTGCCTCTCCTTGTTTGCCTTCCAGACATTCTAATAGATGGCCTGCAGGGAGATGGGAAAAAAGCAATAAGGGCTACCTTCAGGTGTCCTTCTCTGTCCCTTGAAACAAGGACTTTCACAGTGAAAGAAACTGACACTCTCCCTACCTACAGTTTTCTGTCCCTAGAAAAAATGTTTTTTTTAATCACAATATAGCACAAGGACAATTCACTCACTGTCCTTACAGGTCCCTGGAAACAAGGACTTGCAGAGTGAAATAAACTGACACTCTCCCTACCTACAGTTTTCTGTCCCTAGAATAAATGTTTTTTTTAAGCACAATATAGCACAAGGAGAATTCACTCACTGTCCTTCCAGGTCCCTGGAAACAAGGACTTGCAGAGTGAAATAAACTGACACTCTCCCTACCTACAGTTTTCTGTCCCTAGAATAAATGTTTTTTTTAAGCACAATATAGCACAAGGAGAATTCACTCACTGTCCTTCCAGGTCCCTGGAAACAAGGACTTGCAGAGTGAAAGAAAAAAAACACTCTCCCTACCTACAGTTTTCTGTCCCTAGAAAAAATGTTTTTTTTAATCACAATATAGCACAAGGACAATTCACTCACTGTCCTTCCAGGTCCCTGGAAACAAGGACTTGCAGAGTGAAATAAACTGACACTCTCCCTACCTACAGTTTTCTGTCCCTAGAATAAATGTTTTTTTTAAGCACAATATAGCACAAGGACAATTCACTCACTGTCCTTACAGGTCCCTGGAAACAAGGACTTGCAGAGTGAAAGAAAAAAAACACTCTCCCTACCTACAGTTTTCTGTCCCTAGAAAAAATGTTTTTTTTAATCACAATATAGCACAAGGACAATTCACTCACTGTCCTTCCAGGTCCCTGGAAACAAGGACTTGCAGAGTGAAATAAACTGACACTCTCCCTACCTACAGTTTTCTGTCCCTAGAATAAATGTTTTTTTTAAGCACAATATAGCACAAGGACAATTCACTCACTGTCCTTACAGGTCCCTGGAAACAAGGACTTGCAGAGTGAAAGAAAAAAAACACTCTCCCTACCTACAGTTTTCTGTCCCTAGAAAAAATGTTTTTTTTAATCACAATATAGCACAAGGACAATTCACTCACTGTCCTTCCAGGTCCCTGGAAACAAGGACTTGCAGAGTGAAATAAACTGACACTCTCCCTACCTACAGTTTTCTGTCCCTAGAATAAATGTTTTTTTTAAGCACAATATAGCACAAGGACAATTCACTCACTGTCCTTACAGGTCCCTGGAAACAAGGACTTGCAGAGTGAAATAAACTGACACTCTCCCTACCTACAGTTTTCTGTCCCTAGAATAAATGTTTTTTTAAGCACAATATAGCACAAGGACAATTCACTCACTGTCCTTCCAGGTCCCTGGAAACAAGGACTTGCAGAGTGAAATAAACTGACACTCTCCCTACCTACAGTTTTCTGTCCCTAGAATAAATGTTTTTTTTAAGCACAGTATAGCACAAGGACAATTCACTCACTGTCCTTACAGGTCCCTGGAAACAAGGACTTGCAGAGTGAAAGAAAAAAAACACTCTCCCTACCTACAGTTTTCTGTCCCTAGAATAAATGTTTTTTTAAGCACAATATAGCACAAGGACAATTCACTCACTGTCCTTCCAGGTCCCTGGAAACAAGGACTTGCAGAGTGAAAGAAACTGACACTGTCCCTACCTACAGTTTTCTGTCCCTAGAAAAAATGTTTTTTTTAAGCACACTATAGCACAAGCACAAAACACACTGACACTCTCCCTACCTATCCTTCTCTTTCCCTAAACTAAAGGAATCCAGGTTAAGCAAGAAAGAAATAACAGTCACTGTCCCTGCCTATGCTGCTCTATCCCTGCTCCGGAACACACTACACTAGGCCGCCGTGCTGGCGGCCTTTTATAGTGTGGGGCGTGTACTAAACACCCTCAGCAATAATTGGCCACAGGCATCCTGCCTGTGGCCAATCATTGCTCTCCTCGCTGCCGGCGCTGTGATTGGCCAAGCATGCGGGGTCACAGTGCATGCTTGGCCAATCACAGCGCCTGGATGACACTGCGATGGCGTAGTGCATTGTGGGCCGTTCGCGTCACTCGAATTTGGCGCGAACGGCCCAAATCGTTCGATCTTCGTCGAACGATCGAACAGCCGATGTTCGAGTCGAACGTATGTTCGACTCGAACACGAAGCTCATCCCTACAGCTGAATGGTGAACTGAGGAGCTCGGCCTCGGATCAGGCAGCAGGACAGGTCTGGGTACACACCTGTGTGGTGATATCATGGCACACATCAAGCATGGCTTTTATTCACACTCCCCACTGCCCGATCTGAGGCCAACCACAGTAGTTCACTATTCCGCTGGCTCTAAGACTCACTTGCGTAGTTCAGAGCCTGCAACAAATGGATATTTTTTTTTTCTAATTTAAAGTCTTTTTCCTGCCAGCTGCCTGCCACAGCAAGCACTAAGGTGCAAAGGTGTGTATAAGGGGACACTGAAAGAAGGTGATACACTTGGGGGGCTCTGCCATAAGGTAGGACTCTGCGGACTGTGATGTATATGGAGAATGTTGGGACTCTATATGTTGTTTTGTTTGTTACTTACTCCTGGCATGGCGGCCACCTGTAAGCCTGGGGGCCCCATAATCTTCTATTGCCCGGGGGCCCCATGAGTTGTCAGTCCGCCCCTGGCAACAGATAAATTATAAAGTTTCTTTACTTTGGGTAAAAGGCATAAGGTTAACACATAACACATATATGCCTGCAGAGCCCTGCAGCAGAAAATATAACGCAGGCGGTTACCCGCCAAGTACAACTATCTCTAACTATGCGCCCTTATGGCGCAGCAACCAAAGTTCTAACTACAGATCAGGCCTGACCCAGATCTAAACTCAGTCTCTAGAAGAACAATTTCTTCGCATGCAACTTGACTGGTGGTACACAACAGGAATGGTAATTTGTAATCCAACGGGTAGGAAAATGAGAAGAAGAATGAACCCCTCACAGGAGACTACTCAACTCAGTTCCGCCACTAGTCTCCTGTGGGACAGTAAAATAGAACCTGGAGGGCCAAGGCAGTCTCTAGGCCGAATCAAAGTATAGTCTATATGAATGAGCAGGTGCTCACTCACCACTCCGAACGCGATTCCAGTCCGGGACTTCCACCTATTGTGTCTCCACACACAGTATACGCAACGACCGGGTCTCCGGTCCAACTGATGTCCAAACTCGACAAAGTCAGGTGCCACCCAAGCTCCGCAGTGGGGTGGAAGGCTCTCTGGAAGTTGTACAAGGCCCTGGCTTCCGGCCCTGCACTGCAGCAGATCCGCACAGGAAGACCTGTTGATTGCAGCGCAGTGTCCAAAGAGGCCGAGCTCAGCCTCGCCCTCTTCTTATATAGCCCCTCCCATGAGTCTCTGCCGTGGCTAAATGCACCCTGGGTGTTGAACGGGGTTCTGGGTAACGTAGTCCAGGGGCCTTAAAGGAGACCCCGCTACACGTGCTTGGCCAGTCCATCACCTTTAGCCTCAGCTTCGTTAGCAAGGCAGTGATCGTGTTTGTGTTTGTTATCATGTTGGAATGCTGCCCTGTGGCCCAGTCTCCGAAGGGAGGGGATCATGCTCTACTTCAGTATGTCACAGTACATGTTGGCATTCATGGTTCCCTCTATGAAATGGGGCTCCCCAGTGCTGGTGTTCTGTCGAGAAGTGCCCGGCTATCGAATAGTGCCCGGGGGAACTGCGCACGGAGCCGCAGAAGACCTGAGAATACGATCAGCTGTTGTCTCGCATGGTTGAGGCACGTTCATGTAGGTGAGAGGCGGATGTTTACATGAAGGGGGCGGCTATTTCAATGATGGGGAGTGCTGGGGGCGGAATTTTTATCGATGGTCAAAGAAATCTTCAAAATAAATCTTTAACTGCTATTCATTTTGAACGCTTGCGGCTTTTTCTATATTAGATATAGATTTCTTTAGCAGATTTGTTTGGCCATCGATAAAAATACCGCCCCCCAGCACTGCCCATCATTGAAATAGCCCCCCTTCATGTAAATATCCACCCCTCTCCTACATGAACATACCTTGGTGATGCGAGACAACAGCTGATGTAAACTCAGCTGTTCTGAGGCTCCGTTCTGTGCATACGTGGTTCCAGCCGGGCATTTTTCGATAGGAGGCATTTCTCGACAGGACACCGGCAGCACTTATGCAGCCCCAGACCATGACACTCCCACCACCATGCTTGACTGTAGGCAAGCCACACTTGTCTTTGTACTCCTCACCTGATGGTCGACACACACGCTTGACACCATTTAAACCAAATAAGTTTATCTTCGTCTCATCAGACCACAGGAAATAGTACCAGTAATCCATGTCCTTAGTATGCTTGTCTTCAGCAAACTGTTTGCAGGCTTTTTTTGTGCATCATTATTAGAAGAGGCTTCCTTCTGGGATGACAGCCATGCAGACCAATTTGATGCAATGTGCGGCGTATGGTCTGAGCACTGACACACCTGCTCCCCATTCACACCTGAGACCTTGCAACACTAACGAGTCACATGACACGGGGGAGGAAAAATGGCTAATTGGGCCCAATTTGGACATTTTCACTTAGGGGTGTACTCACTTTTGTTGCCAGCGGTTTACATATTATTGTCTGTGTGTTGAGTTATTTTGAGGGGACAGCAAATTTACACTGTTATACAAGCTGAACACTCTCTACTTTACATTGTAGCAAAGTGTCATTTCTTCAGTGTTGTTACATGAAAAGATATAATAAAATAGTTACAAAAATGTGAATACTGTGCGATACTGTATATGTGTTAGTGGATTTAGCACTTGAGCTTAAAATCTAAAATCCTGTTATCCAAGCTCCACTGCTCGGTAAGAAGAAATGTTCTTTCTAGTGCAGTATAAAGAAAAGCAAGCTCTTCAGTCATCACCATGCGCTCGTCCATGCGCTCGTCCATGCGCTCGTGTGTATTAAGCTATGCACAATGAAATGCACTCCTTCAGCCCCAGGTGTCCTGAGCTATTGTAAGTGCCGACTACCCAAGATCCACTACAGCAGCCTCTGGAGTTCTGCAAATACTTATCACATGTCTGAAATGTGAGATCTGCCCTGAGCACTTTAGAAAGGGCTGTAGCTGCAGCCAGTCAAATGTATACACAAATCTACATCATCAGGAGAAAATGTTAATCTTCCAAGCCATATTTAACCATGGATGTGACATTCACATTCTATCTAGAAAGAGTCTATTTCCATATACCATATGCTGGGAATGTTGCTGACTGCAAGTGACAACTTTCACTTGTCACAATGAAACACCGGTCAGTCTTTGCAATCATAAAAATCATTGAGATGCTGGGAAATCTCTCTGCGCCCAGCTTTCGCTGCCTGTCACCAGGTCCTTGTACTTGGTTGACAAGTGTGACTGCTGCGGTATGTCCTGACTGCAATTCAGGCATCACATAGGAATAAGGGAAAGAATAGAATGAGCTTGTTTCACAGGAATTCCTGGTATTACAAACTCCTTGACGTGGCAGCGTAAGCCTGAAATGTTAATATGAGACACTGTATTGATATTGCTTTAATTATTGTATAATTCTGAATATACACTTAAGACCCCTTTCACACTGGGGCGGTTTTCAGACACTTTAGCGCTGGAAATAGCCTGTGCTAAGCGCCTGAAAACCACCTCCCATTCATACATTTTCACACATTGGGGTCGGTGCGCTTGCAGGACGTTCCAAAAGGTCCAGCAAGCAGCATCTTTGGGGTGGGGTGGGAGCACTGTATTTAGCGCTCCCAAAACGCCCTGCCCATTGGAATGAATGGGCAGCGCTTCTGCAGCGCCGTAACACGGGAGATTTTAACCCCTTCTTTGGGGTTAAAAGTGCACCGCTAGCGGCCGAAAAAGTGCCGCTTAAACCGTGGTAAAGCGCCGCTAAAACAAGCGGCGCTTTACTGCCAACGCTGCCGCGGCTCCAGTATGAAAGGAGTACACGGTCTGACTTTTTGCCAACAAACTTCATTTTGAGCAAGTTTGTCAAAAAATCCGACCGTGTGTACGCTCCATCGGACAAACTTTTTTTGGTTTTTATCGGACAAAAGTTCGGTCTGCAAACGGACAAACTTTTGGCCAACAAAAGTCCGATGGAGCAAAGTCCGACCGTGTGTACAGAAAACCATCGGACTTTTGTCCGATGGACAAAACAAATAATTTTAAAATCAACCAACAATAGCAGAAGTTGACCAAAGAGTGGCGGTAAGTAAGTGAGTGAATAACTTGTATAGCGCTACAAATGCGAACTAAATCGCCTCAAGGCGCTTGCATCCAGTGACGTCCTGATCCATCAGAAGAGGTGGGTCTTAAGTTTTTTCCTGAAGGCCCGAGGAGCAGAAAAACCACGTGATGTTGGAAAAAGTTTTGGGAAAGTTTGCAGAAAAGTCCTGTGGTGTGTATGCCATGGGTGTGCCCGGCCAACTCCGTTCGGACAAAAATCCACGGAAAAGTCAGATGGAAGTCCGACCGTGTGTATGAGGCTTATGTCTAATGACAACAGTTAATGTTGAATTCTAGGCAAATAGCTAAATACACACAGTTTTCACCTATGTGAACTGTTTTACCTGCCAAATGATTTGTAATTCTGTTAGGTCAGTCTTGTGATCCAGGCAGCACTGCCAGAGAGGCCGTGCCTTCAATGTGACCTGTCTGCAGACCAGTGCCATAACAAGGTCATCAAGAGGCCAATGGGCGAACATGCCAAACTGCGCCCCCCCCCCCAAAATGTATAAGCATTATATGTCAGCAAACCCCCCCCCCCACAAAAAAAAGTTGAGCACTAATCTGTATGCTTACTCCCTAAGCATAAATTCCTCCTCCCAGTACAAATCCACCCCCTGTTGAAATCCCCCCTCTCAGCACAAATCTTTGCCCCCAATCCCCCCTCCCAGCTCAAATCCTCTCTCTGTGCAAATCTCCCCCTGCACAAACCGACACCCCGAAAAATCACTTCTAGCACAAATCCTCTACCCCTCAAATTTCTCCTCCCAGTACACATTCTCTCCCCCCCCCACTCCAAATCTCCCCTCCCAGCACAAATTCCCCCATCCACCCTCCTAGCACAAATTTCCCCCCAATTTCCCCTCCTAGCACAAATACCCCCAATCATCCCTACTAGCATAAATAGCCCCCCCCCCCCCAAAAAAAACATATTCCCCTCCTAGCACAAATCTTCTCCCCTCCTCCAATATATATCCCCTCTTTTAGCGCAAGTTCTCTTCCCCTATCCCTTCTCTCAAAACAAACCCCCCCAAACCACAAGTTTGAGCACCCCCCCACCTCTCATGATACCACAGTGCCCAGGGCAGCCGACCCTCCTACCCACCCTTTGTCTTTGCCCTGCTGCATACTATACTATTCAGCATGTGACTGAACAATAAAAGGGCAGCAGCACACTGATGAGGTCACCTGTCTTTCCCCCTGTCAAGAAGCTTCCAGTGTTAGATGGACAGCTGTCTGCAATATACATAGTTAGTCAGGTTGAAAAAAGACAAAGTCCATCCAGTTCAACCATAAAAAAATAAATAAATATTGTACAATCCCATATACCCAATTCTATATCCACAGTTGATCCAGAGGAAGGAAAAAAAAAACCAGCAGAGCATGATCCAATTTGCTACAGCAGGGGAAAAAATTCCTTCCTGATTCCTCCAGAGGCAATCGGATTTACCCTGGATCAACTTTACCTAGAACTGTTAGTACCCAGTTATATTATGTACATTTAAGAAAGAATCCAGGCTTTTCTTAAAGCAATCTACTGAGCTGGCCAGAACCACTTCTGCAGGGAGTCTATTCCACATTTTCACAGCTCTTACTGTGAAGAAATCTTTCCGTATTTGGAGGTGAAATCTCTTTTCCTCTAGACGTAAAGAGAGCCCCCTTGTCCTTTGTGTTGACCGTAAAGTGAATAACTCAACACCAAGTTCACTATATGGACCCCTTATATATTTGTACATGTTAATCATATCCCCCCTTATTCTCCTCTTCTCAAGAGTGAATAAATTCAGCTCCTCTAATCTTTCTTCATAGCTGAGCTCCTCAATGCCTCTTATCAGTTTGGTTGCCCTTCTCTGCTCTTTCTCCAGTTCCCCGATATCCTTTTTGAGAACTGGTGCCCAAAACTGAACTGCATATTCCAGATGAGGTCTTACTAATGATTTTATCAGGGGCAAAATGATATCTCTCTCTCTGGAGTCCATACCTCTCTTAATACAAGAAAGGACTTTGCTTGCTTTGGAAACCGCAGCTTGGCGTACAGTGCTGCCTCTCACTTTCATTCTGAGTACTGCTGTGCAAAGGATCAAAGGAGGCTGATATCCAGTGCCGATCCTGACCTCCCTGGGGCCCTAAGCAAAATTCTTCTAAGGGGCCCTTTACGGTGGCAAAAAATGGGTGTGGTTTACGTGGAATAGTGGGCGTGGCTTGCGTGGGCGTGGCTAGGAGGGGGTGTGGTTAGAGTCGGAGATGAATGAGGGATGGAGGGAGAAAGAGAGAAAGAAAGAGGGAGAGAAAGAAAGATAGAGGGGTGGAGGGACAGCAGGCCCAGATCCTACACCACAATAGAAATATGTGTATTCCAGAAAGTTTAACAAATCAGCAGATAAAGATACTCCAAACACCTGGTGTTAGCGCTTCAATCATCCCGGCACCATAGTTGTTATGGTGTCAGGATGACTGAAGCGCATTATTTCTATTATTACATTGTAATATAGAATGAAATTATTCAACTCACCATAATGCAGAATCAGCGGAAGCCCAGAGTCTCTCCTTACACCAGGCATTCCCAGCGGAGTCCCCCTTACACCAGGCATTCCCAGTAGAGTTCCTCCTTATATTAGGCCTTCCCAGTAGAGTCCCTCCTTACACCAGGCCTTCCCAGTAGAGTCCCTCCTTACACCAGGCCTTCCCAGTAGAGTCCCTCCTTACACCAGGCCTTCCCAGTAGAGTCCCTCCTTACACCAGGCCTTCCCAGCGGAGGCCTCCCTTACACCAGGCCTTCCCAGCGGAGGCCCCCCTTACACCAGGCATTCCCAGTAGAGTTCCTCCTTATATCAGGCCTTCCCAGCAGAGGCCCCCCTTACACCAGGCCTTCCCAGCGGAGGCCCCCCTTACACCAGGCCTTCCCAGCAGAGGCCCCCCTTACACCAGGCCTTCCCAGCGGAGGCCCCCCTTACACCAGGCCTCCCCAGCGGAGGCCCCCCTTACACCAGGCCTCCCCAGCGGAGGCCCCCCTTACACCAGGCATTCCCAGCGGAGGCCCCGCTTACACCAGGCAATTACCAGCGGAGGCCCCCCTTACACCAGGCAATTACCAGCGGAGGCCCCCCTTTCACCAGGCATTCCCAGCGGAGGCCCCCCTTACACAAGGCATTCCCAGCGGAGGCCCCCTTACACCAGGCATTCCCAGCGGAGGCCCCCTTACACCAGGCATTCCCAGCGGAGGCCCCCTTACACCAGGCAATTACCAGCGGAGGCCCCCCTTACACCAGGCAATTACCAGCGGAGGCCCCCCTTACACCAGGCAATTACCAGCGGAGGCCCCCCTTACACCAGGCAATTACCAGCGGAGGCCCCCCTTACACCAGGCAATTACCAGCGGAGGCCCCCCATACACCAGGCAATTACCAGCGGAGGCCCCCTTACACCAGGCATTCCCAGCGGAGGACCCCCTTACACCAGGCCTCCCCAGCGGAGGCCCCCCTTACACCAGGCCTCCCCAGCGGAGGCCCCCCTTACACCAGGCCTCCCCAGCGGAGGCCCCCCTTACACCAGGCATTCCCAGTGGAGGCCCCCCTTACAGCAGGCCTCCCCAGCAGAGGCTCCCCTTACACCAGGCCTCCCCAGCGGAGGCTCCCCTTACACCAGGCCTCCCCAGCGGAGGCCCCCCTTACACCAGGCCTCCCCAGCGGAGGCCCCCCTTACACCAGGCCTCCCCAGCGGAGGCCCCCCTTACACCAGGCATTCCCAGCAGAGGCCCCCCTTACACCAGGCATTCCCAGTGGAGGCCCCCCTTACGCCAGGTGTGATGCCCCAGCAGCAGAGACTCTCGCCGCCGCCATTACGCAGAGGGGACAGTGGAGGAGCCGGCCGGGTGGCTGGCAATAGGAATTAAGCTGCGGCGCCACCGCCCACCCCCGCCCCTTCCCACATTTCACTCACACACAGACAGACATCAGCGGGGTGGGAGGTGGGCGGTGCCGCAGCTCAATTCCTATTGGCAGCCACCCTGACCCTCCTCTTGGTCTACAAGAAAATGGCGGCCAGCGGAGACATTGTCTCCGCCCGGCCCGCGGACCTCTAGCGGCGGCGGCGAAGATTCAGGGGCCCCTAGTAATTACTTGGGGCCCTACGCAGCTTGCGTAGCAAGCGTATAGGGCGGATCGGCCCTGCTGATATCAATACAGATTCATTTACTTTCATTAAAACTGTATGTAAAGAAAAAAAAATGATTCCATAACTGAATTAAATGGTGCTTTAATATCTGCATGGAGATCAGCTTTAAAGTGTTACTAAACCCAGGACCCTGCATTCTCTATATCTGGCCTCCCACAGTACACAGAACATGGAAATTCAATTATTTTAGTAAATATAAACTACTAAATTTCTCATCAGCAGTTAGAGCAGTCTTGTGACTTCTATCAGTGTCCGGCTAAGAACAGGTTAAAGCTTGTAGGAGGAGCTTTCAATCTACTCTGACTGTCCTATGAGGCTGCAGGAGCCCTGACCCTCTGTCTGGACAGTGCTGATTGGCCCCATGCTGATCACATGCACGCTCCCAAGAAAATAAAAAAAAAACTCTCTAGCAATACACACCAAACTGGGAATGTCCAAGGGTCTGGACTATCAGGAGATGAATTGGGGACTGTGAAAGAAGGGGAGGATCAGAGACGACCGGATCAAACAACTTTTTTACACATTGCACATGACTAACCCCTTAGGCTCCACCTTGAGCAGTGGCGGTGCGTCCATAAGGGTGCACGGGCGCCGCCCCCTCTCTCCAACCACCCATTTTATGATCAATGAATAGATTCATGCATTAGTCCAATCGCCTATAGGAGAGGATGGGAGTAGAGGATTGGAAAAGACCCATGCCATGGAGGACACCGATCGCCTTCACCCGCTGCCCCACCGAGACAGTGTAAGTGCCGGGCAGACGGCGAGCAGGCGGGAGGGGGATCACAGTGGCGGCATTCGATGGACAAAGTGCAGCATTAGATGGCACAGTGGCAGCATTTGATGGGCACAGTGGGAGCGTTTGATGGGCACAGTGGCTGCGTTTGGGCACAGTGGCGGCATTTGATGAGCAAAGTGGCGGCATTTGATGGGCACAGTGGCTGCATTTGATGGGCACAGTGGCTGCGTTTGGGCACAGTGGCTGCGTTTGATGGCACAGTGGCTGTGTTTGATGGGCACAGTGGCGTCATTTGATGGGCACAGTGGCTGTGTTTGATGGGCACAGTGAGGTTGTAATTGATGTTTTTTTCAGAATTTTTCTGTTTGTTTGTGCCCCCCCCAAAAAATTTTGAGCACCAGCCGCCACTGACCGTGAGTATAACAAGCGTGGTTTACTGCATATACAGACTGATTTTATTTTTGTGGGTTTAGCCCAGGTTCACACTGGGCTGCGGGAGTGAAGCCGTGCGAGTTCAGCTGAAATCACACAATTTCACTCCCGCTTGGCAGTCCTGATTTCGGCCGAGATTACAGAGACATCTGTGCAGGTTTCTGCACAGATGTCAATGTAAATCGTGGGCCGAAATCGCAAAAAGTAGTACAGAAACTACTTTATGAAATCGGTGCAGATGCGGTTTCGCACCGATTAGGACGGTGCCATTGCCGGCAAATGCCGCCGTTTTGACATGCGATTTGACATGTCAAATCGCATGTCAAAACGCACCAGTGTGAACCAGGGCTTAGTAACACTTTAATGTTCCAAGTGTGATTTCATTTTTGCAACTACGCAAAGCATTGCATTTCCAGGAGGAAAGGAAATGCTTTAAATTCAAAGGGGGCTTTTTTTTTAAATCCTTTGTCCTGTTATCATTGTTTCTGTACAAACAGGCCACCAGTACTCTATACTCACATTGTCATATCAGGGCCACAAACATCTTCAGCCATCATTGTCAGTAAATACACAAATTAATTAAACGCACCAATGCTTTTTTTTAATAACTGTGTTGCCTGTAGCAACTAATTCCATCATGTTTTAATAAGGATATAGACATCCGACTAAATTGGACTTCTACATTTACATATACAGAGCTAGAAGGGTGACCAGAGACCGGAGCGGATGCAGGGATGATGGAGGGTGGGGGGGACTGACCTGTCCTGTAGCAGATCCCACTGGAACAGTATCTTATCCCAATATCATCTGTCTTTGTATATCAGGAATGCTGACAGTTGCTTCTGTGTGAATATGTCCTGCAAACACAGAATTGTCCTTTTGAACAGCACAAAGAGTAGGTTCCAACAAACCTTTCTACTAATTAACCCTATATTAACCCCTTCAGCCCAACTCTGGGTTTGCCACCCCCCCCCCTTCCCATTAAAGTACCCCCACAGCTGAAAAAGAAAATATCTATTCTAGCCTTTTCCATTTGCAAATGGTGTCACCATATTTTGTACTGAAAATATAATTTTAGTACCTTTTTAATAAAAGGTGTACTGCTCTCTGGCTGGCGGAACATTAGGCACATACGGATATTAGGAAAATGGGTAAACTGACCATCAGAAAATGGGACACATAATAATCATTAGGGTTGGGCCGAACACCCCCTGGTTCGGTTCGCATCCAGAACATGCGAACGGACCGAAAGTTTGCGCGAACATTCGAACACCGTTAAAGTCTATGGGACCCGAACGTGAGAAATCAAAAGTGCAAATTTTAAAGGCTAATATGCAAGTTATTCTTCTAAAGGGTTTGGGGACCCGGGTCCTGCCCCAGGGGACATGTATCAATGCAAAAATAAGTTTTAAAAACGGCCGTTTTTTCGGGAGCAGTGATTTTAACCACTTGCCGATCGCCGCACGCAGATGTACCTTGACACAATGGCACGGGCAAGCACATTGGTGTACAGGTGCGTCCCTTTAAATTTGCCGCCCAGCGGGCGCGGGAGCGCCCGCCGCGTGCCTCGTGAGCGTGCTCGCGGGTCCCGGGAACTCGATGTTCCCGGGGATGCCTTTGTAAACAAACTGTCACTGATGGCTGTTTCCCGTGATCGGGAACGGTCATCAGTGGCGTGTCATGTGTAGCCACACCCCCTAACAGTAAAAATCACTCCCTAGTACTGACTTAACCCCTGAAGCGCCACCTAGTGGTTAACCCCTTCACTGCCAGTGTAATTTTTACAGTAATCAGTGCATTTTTATAGCACTGATCGCTGTAAAAATTACAATGGTCCCAAAAATGTGTCAAAAGTGTCCGATGTGTCCGCCATAAAGTCGCAGTCACAATAAAAATCGGTGATCGATGCCATTACTAGTAAAACAAAATTATTAATAAAAATGCCATAAAACAACCCCCTATTTTGTAGATGCTATAACTATCAATAAACGCTTATTGCAATTTTTTTTTTACCAAAAATATGTAGAAGAATACGTATCGGCCTAAACTGAGGGGAAAAAAAAAGGTTTTTTATATATTTTTTGGGGATATTTATTATAGCAAAAAGTAAAGAATATTGAATTTTTTTTCAAAATTGTCGCTCTATTTTTTTGTTTATAGCGCAAAAAAATAAATACCGCAGAGGTGATCAAATACTACCAAAAGAAAGCTCTATTTGTGGGAAAAAAAGGACGTCAATTTTGTTTGAGAGCCACGTCGCACAACCGCGCAATTGTCAGTTAAATCGACGCAGTGCCAAATCGCAAAAAGTGGCCTGATCTTTGACCTGCAAAATGGTCCGGGGTTTAAGTGGTTAATGATGCTTAAAGTGAAAAAATAAAAGTGAAATATTCCTTTAAATATCGTACCTGGGGGGTGTCTATAGTATGCCTGTAAAGTGGCGCGTGTTTCCCGTGTTTAGAACAGTCCCTGCACGGAGTAAAAGTCATTTAAAACTGCTTGCGGATTTAATGTAATGTCGAGGCCCGGAAATATGGATGAAAATCATTGAGAAAAATGGCATGGGTACACCCCCCCCCCCCCACAGCCCATTACCAGGCCCTTTGGGTCTTGTATGGATATTAAGGGGAACCCCGCACCCAAATTAAAAAAAGAAAAGGAGTGGGGCCCCCAGGCCCTATATACTCTGAACAGCAGTATACAGGCGGTCCAAACAAGACAGGGACTGTAGGTTTGTTCTTAAGTTGAATCTGTTTGTAATTTGGAACAGGTACATTTTGTAAGTGTAGCTCCAGGCCAAAAATCTATTTTTAAGCTTTTTGGATAACATAGGGAAGGGTTATCATCACCCCTGTAACATTTGTGCCCCTGTTCAGAAGATTTCAGCTCGCTTTCTGTCCCAAAGACAATTGGATTTTGAAAATTTTGGGTTATTAGGGAAACAAGGATTGGTGATAAAGCATCAGTGGAGACACCTTTTTCCCCATATTAACTCTTACATGAGAGAATTTCCCTTCCTAGGGGTAGATTTCCTCTCACTTCCTGTTGTCTCCCTCCATTTGTAAGTAGGAGTCGTTTGTAAGTCGGATGTTTGAAACTAGTAGGGGACCGCCTGTATATACTATACGGCCTGCCCTATATACTCTTCAGGCCTTAGGTGTTGGTGGTACCAGAACACTGTAAGCCCTCACAGTTACTCTTGGTGGGCGCTGGAACGGGCCCTGCTGTGAAATATTATAGCAAGAATTGTAACTACATGCCCCTGTTGAACAGGGGTAAAAAAAAATGGCCTTTGGTGGTGGTGCCACAACACTGTAAGCCCTCACAGTTACTCTTGGTGGGTGCAGGAACGGGCCCTGCTGTGAAATATTAGATCAAAAATTGTAATTACACGCCCCTGTTAAATGGGGGCAGAAAAATTGGGCCTTAGGCAGTGGTGTTAGTGCCACAACACTGCAACCCCTCACAGATACTCTAATTAAGAGCAGGAATGAGCCCTGCTGCAAAATATTACAGCAAAAATTGTAATTACACGCCCCTGTTAAACAGAAAAATTGGGCCTTAGCCACTGGTGGTGGTGCCCAGAACCAAAATTGTTCTTAGAAGCTATCAACATGAACATTGAGGAGGAATAAAATAGTCACTCGGCATAACAGGATAGTCACTCAGCATCAGCATTTGCATTCTTGAAGGGATCTCACATTCATGGGTTACATCAGCATCAGGTGCTTGGTAGCTGGTGATCCAAGACTGATTCATTTTTATGGTTAGCCGATCAACCGAGTCGGTGGACAGGCGCACTCTGTGATCGGTTACAAAGCCTCCAGCAGCACTGAATGTGCGTTCCGAAAGAACGCTGGATGCAGGACAGGCCAGTAGCTCAATTGCATACTGTGCAATCTCTGGTCAGTGTTCCATCCTCAAGACCCAGTAACCCAGTGGATTTTCGGTTGGAAAGGTCTCCAAGTCTGATCTTGCCCCTAAGTATTCCTGCACCATGTAAATCAGACGCTGGCGATGGTTGCTGGAACCGATCAGACCTTGGAGCTGCGGACTAAAAAATTGTCTGAACGCATCGGTCAGATGGCCACCTTCTCCACCGATCCTTCTGTGACTGACCTGAAGCCTCAGCAACACGTTGTCCAGGACCAGGAATTTGTAACCTCCCAGGCTCTGGAAATGCGTTGCACAAATCTTTCTGCAAGGCCTCCCGAAGATGTTTCATCCTCTGCTCCCTCTGCGACGGCTGCATAAGTTCCGCAACCTTACCCTTGTAACATGGATCAAGAAGGGTTGCCAGCCAGTAATGATCCCTCTCCTTGATACCACGAATCCGAGGGTCCTTTCGCAGGCTTTGCAGTATCAGGGAGGCCATGCAGCGTAGGTTTGCTGGTGCATTCGGTCCAGCAGGAATACTTTCTGGATAAAGGGATATGCCTTGAGAGGTAAGGAAGTTCTCCTCTTCCTCCCTCTGTTCTGCCTCAAGTGCTCTGTCCATTATTATGCTCCAACAGGTAGACAAGAGGGACAGTATCACTGATGCATGCACTGTCACTGCTCACCATCCTCGTGGCCTCCTCAAATGGTGACAGGACAGTGCATGCATCCTTGAATATGAGCCAAAAAAAAGCCAAGCTCCCCTGACCCTGTCCTGGTGCCATACTTGCACAGGTACTCGTTGATGGCCCTCTGCTACATGTGCAGCCGCTGCAGCATTGCCAACGTTGAGTTACACCTGGTGGGCATGTCACTGATGAGGCGGTTCTTGGGCAGGTTGCATTCCTTTTGGAGGTCAGCCAGCCGAGCCCTGGCATTATATGACCAGCGGAAATGCCCACAGACTTTTCTGGCCTGCCTCAGGAGATCCTGTAAGCCTGGGTACCTGCACAAGAACCGCTGCACCACCAAATTAAGGAGGTGAGCCAAACAGGGCACATGGGCCAAGTGTCCCTGTCGGAGGGCGGAGAGGAGGTTGGTGCCATTGTCCCAAACCACCATTCCTGGCTGAAGCTGGCGTGGCGTCAACCACCTCTGAGCCTGCCCCTGCAGAGCTGTCAGAATCTCTGCCCCAGTGTGGCTCCTGTCCCCTAAACAGACCAACTCAAGCACTGCATGCCATCTTTTTGCTTGCGTAGCCCCTAGAACGCCTACGGAACACCGCTGGTTCCGAGGACAAATCTGCACATGAAGAGGCCATAGAGGAAGAATAAGAGGAGGGGGTAGAGAAGAGAGGTGTAGCAGAATCACCACTACCAGCATTTTGGATGTGTGGTGGCGGAACAAGCTCCAACAATATTGCACCCTGTCCTGCATCCTTCCCAGCTGCCATGAGAGTTACCCAGTGCGCCGTAAAAAGAAAGGTAACGTCCCTCTCCATGCCTGCTGGACCATGAGTCAGCGGTAATATGCACCTTACCGCTGACCGCCCTGTCCAACGAGGCCAAGACAATGCCTACCACATGCCGGTAGAGAGCCGGAATCGCCTTAGGTGAATAAAATTGGCGTTTCGGAACCTGTCACTGATGTACCGTACGTTCCACAAATTCACGAAAGGGGGCAGAGTCTACCAGCTGAAAATGTAGCAGTTGGAGTGCTAGCAATTTAACCAAGCTAGCATTTAGCCGCTGGGCATGTGGATGGCTGGGACCGAATTTCTTTCGCCGGTTTAGCAACTGGGGTAGGGAAATTTGCCTGCTACAAACGGAAGTTGGTGTAGCGATAGCAGATTGCCCGCAAGTACTTGGCACACCTAATTCTACACCTTCATTCCTCTCAGTGCTGGTTTCTGAGAGGACTGAAGGTATAGTGGGGTTGGAGAGCCCAGCTGATGAGGAGCAAGGTGAGGTCCACCTTGTTCTTTGGTGTGGGTCTTTAAGTATTGTTGCCAACAGACTGCATGGGAGCTCAACATATGTCTAGAGGGCATCCTGCCTCGTTGGAGATGTGCCTCCTCCTCCTCTCTTCTATCAGGCACCCACATAGAGTCAGTCACCTCGTCATCCCCTCCCTCCTCATCAGTGGAGCAAACCTGGCTGTATGTTGCAGCTGGGGGAACATGACTGCCAGTTTGATGTCCTTCTTGGGCACCTTCTCTCTCTGGGCTCACGTTCCTGCCTTCCTCAAGCTGGGTACCATCATCGGAGCCTTCAAAACGCTGCACATGCTCCTGCAGCATGTACCCAACACTGTGGTCGAACAGTTCGGGGGACTCCTCCGTGCATGATGGTGGGGCTAGGGAAAGAGTAACTGATGACATTGATCAAATAGGCCGCTTTGGCAGCTGCATTGGCAGCCAAAGTACTCTGAGCCTGGGTGACAGAGGATGAGGAGGATGAGGACGGCTTTGTCATCCACTCAACCAACTCTTCTGCGTGTTGTGGCTCAACATGGCCAGCTGTTGAAACAAAGGACAAGCGTGCCCCACGGCCACGTGCTGGGGATGCACCGTGTCCACGACCAGCACTGTTGGCTCTAGACACAGAGCCTGCTTGCCCTCTTTTAGTGGCCTGTGAGTGTCTGCCTCTCCTTGTTGGCCTTCCAGAGATACTGTAAAATTAGACTAGCAAAACACCGCCTGAAGTTTTACTAAAAATAGTACACCAGGAATAGCCTGCAGTCAGATATAGGCTTGGTTAGACTGGATGCAGTGGATATGTATATGTAGGAGACAGTGTATATATATATTTTATGCATTGCAGATCACTGAATCACCTGCCTGGCCTGCCTGCCTGAAAGTGTATTTTAATACGGACACCAGGAATGGCCTGCAGTCAGGTTTAGGCTTGGCTACAGTAGAATGCAGTGGATATATATGTAGGAGACAATATATATTTTATGCACTGCGGATCACTGAATCACCTGCCTGGCCTGCCTGAAAGTGTATTTTAATACGTACACCAGGAATGGCCTTCAGTGAGATCTAGCTACTAGACATGTGCATTTTGTTTAGTTCCAAATCGAAATTCGGCCAAATTTTTCATTATTCAGAAATTCGGATACATCCGAATTTTCGAATTACAAATGTAACGAATTTAAAGAAATCCGAAAAAACGATTCAATTCGAAAAAACTGCGAACGAAATTCGATTCGAATCGAATTAGAAAAAATAGAAATCGATTTTCTAAAAAATACAATAAAATAGAATATAAAACAATAAAGCAATAGAATAAAAAAAGAATAGAAAAGAATAGAATAGAATTTAATAGAATGTAATAAAATAGAACATGACCGTCTTCCGGAAGAATAGATTGGAAAATAATTCAAAACAATGGAAACTAAAATAGAAAAGAATAGAAAAACAATAGAACAGAATAGAATAAAATATAATATATATTATATTTTATTCTATTCTGTTCTATTGTTTTTCTTTTCTATTCTTTTCTATTCTATTCTAATCTTTTCTATTCAAATTTGAATTAATTCTATACGAAATTTGAATTTCTTATAGAATTAAATCGAATTTGAATAGAAAAGATTATAATAGATTAGTTTCGTATTAGAATTAGAAATTTTTTTGACCGAATTCAAAAAAAGTCGATCAAATTTGAAAAAAATCAACCACATTCGAAAAAATTCAACCGCATTTGAAAAAAATCTACCGGATTAGAAAAAACTATCAAATTCGAAAAAATTCTGCCGCATTCGAAAAAAATTGTCCGAATTCGAAAAAGTTAACTATATATAACCATTTTCCAAAATTCGAATTTCGTATAGAATGAAATCGAATTAGAATAGAAAAGATTAGAAATAGAATAGAAAATTATAAACTACAAAAACAATAGAACTGAATAGAATAAAATGTAATATATATTATATTTTATTCTATTTTGTTATATTGTTTTTCTAGTCTATCCTTTTCTATTATTTTCTATTCAAATCTTTTCTATTCAAATTCAAATTTATTCTATACAAAATTCGAACTTCTGAAGCCATCTTCTGAAATTTGAATTTCGTATAGACTGAATTTGAATAGAAAAGATTACAATAGAATAGAAAAGAAAATAATAGAAAAGAATAGCATAGAAAAACAATAGAACAGACTAAAAAAAATAATTATTATATATATATATATAATTTTTTTTATTCTGTTCTATTGTTTTTCTATTCTATTCTAATCTTTTCTATTCAAATTCGAATTCATTCTATACAAAATTCGAATTTCGGAAGATGGCTTCTGAAGTTCCAAATTGTATAGAATGAATTTGAATTTGAATAGAAAAGATTTGAATAGAAAAAAAGAGACTAGAAAAACACTAGAACAGAACAGAAAAATATATAATATATAATATATATATATATATATATATATATATATATATATATATAAATAAAACATCTTCCGAAATTTGAATTTCATATAGTTCAAATAGAAAACATTAGAATAAAAAATATTAGAAAATAATAGCATAGAAAACAATAGAACAGAATAGAAAAATATATAATATATATATATATATATATATATATATAAAACACCTTCCGAAATTCGAATTTTGTACAGAATGAAATCGAATTTGAATAGAAAAGATTAGAATAGCATAAAGAAACAATAAAGCTGAACAGAAAAAAAATATAATATATATGTGTGTGTGTGTGTGTATATACCATCTTCCGAAATTCGAATTTCGTATAGAATGAATTCGGATTTGAATACAAAAGATTAGAATAGAAAATAATAAACTAGAAAAACATATATTATATTTTATTCTATTCTGTTCTATTGTTTTTCTATTCTATCCTATTATTTTCTATTCTATTCTGATCTTTTCTATTGTAATTCAAAATCATTCTAACCCTAACCCTAACCCTATATTATATATATATATATATATATATATATATATATATATATATATATATATATATATATATATATAAAACCATTTTCCGAAATTCAAATTCTGTATGGAATGAATTTTGAATTTGAATAGAAAAGATTAGCATAGAAAAGAATAGAAAAGAATAGACTAGAAAAACAATAGAACCGAATAGAATAAAATAAAATATAATTAATATATATAAAAAACACCTTCTGAAATTCGAATTTCGTATAGAATGAAATCGAATTTGAATAGAAAAGATTAGAATAGAAAATAATAGAAAAGAATAAACTAGAAAAACATATATTATATTTTATTCTATTCTGTTCTATTGTTTTTCTATTCTATTCTAATCTTTTCTATTTTAATTCAAAATCATTCTATGCAAAATTCGAATAAATATTAGGGTTAGGGTTAACCCTATTATTTATTTATATATATATATATATATATATATATATATATATATATATATCTCAGAATATATATATATATATATAAAACCAAACCATGTTCCGACATTCGAATTTCGTATAGAATGAATTTGAATTCCAATTAGAAAAGATTAGAATAGAAATAGAAAATAGACTAGAAAAACAATAGAACAGAATAGAATAAAATATAATATATATATATATATATATATATATATATATTATATTTCATTCTATTCTGTTCTATTGTTTTTCTATTCTATTCTAATCTTTTCGATTCGAATTTGAATTCATTCTATACGAAATTCGAATTTCGGAAGATGGTTATATATATATATATATATATATATATATATATATATATATATATATATATATATATATATATATATATATATATATATAACCTTTTTCCGAAATTCAAATTTCATACAGAATGAAATAGAATTTGAATAGAAAAGATTACAATAAAATAGAAAAGAATAGAAAAGAATTGCATAGAAAAACAATAGAACAGAACAAAAAAAAAAAAAAATATATATATATATATATATATAGCCATCTTCCGAAATTCGAATTTCCTATAGAATGAATTAGAATAGAAAAGATTTGAATAGACTAGAAAAACAATTGAACAAAATAGTATAAATATTATTTTATTCTATTCCAATCACTCAAGTCCAAGTCCAAGCCTTATTCTTCAAGGGGAAACCCTAACCCCAATCACAACCCTAACCCCTAACCCTCACCCTAACCCTATAAAAAAAATAATATATATGTATATCTATAGATATATATAGATAGATCTATAGATATAGATCTATATATATATATAAATAACCATCTTCTGAAATTCTGAAATTCGATTTTCGTATAGAATGATTTTGAATAGAAAAAATTTGAATAAAATAGAATAGAAAAGAATAGACTAGAAAAACAATACAACAGAATAGAATAAAATATAATATATTATATTTAATTTTATTCTGTTATATTGTTTTTCTAGTCTATTTATTTTTATTCGAATCCTTTCTATTCTAATGTAAATCGTTCTATACTAAATTCGAATTTCGGAAGATGGACGGTTATATATATATATATATATATATATATATATATATATATATATATATATATTATTTTCTTTCTATTCTGTTTTATTTTATTCTCTTATTTTTTTATTCTGTTCTTTTCTATTCTAATCTTTTCTATTCAAATTTGAATTCATTCTATACTAAATTCGAATTTCGGAAGATGGTTTTATATATATATATATATATATATATATATATATATATATATATATATATATATACATATATATATATACATACATACATACATATAAATAACCATTTTCCAAAATTCGAATTTCATATAGAATTAAATCGAATTTGAATAGAAAATATATATTGTATTTTATTCTATTCTGTTCTATGGTTTTTCTATTTGATTCTTTCCAATATTTTCGATTCTATTCTAATCTTTTCGATTCGAATTTGAATTCATTCTATACAAAATTCGAATTTCGGAAGATGGTTTTATAATTATATAAATACCGTGTGATGTCATCACCTCCCCCCCTCCTCCATCTATAGAGAGACAATCACCTCCATACACCATCCAATCAGAGCTCAGCATCTCCATCCATCCCCCACACTCACTAATACCCCACACATTATTTTAGCACATCTCCTGTAGTCTATTAATAGCAATTTCATTTTTTTTTTTGCAGATTACGATCCATTTCATTTATTTCCAGCAGATCTCCTGCAGACTATTAGCATCTATTTCATTTATGAATGGAGGAACGGTTTGAGGAAGAGACAACAAGAGAGACATCATCACTGCTTATATCTCTATACACAGGGAAATGGCTGCTAATAGTTTGCAGGAGACCTCCAAAAAAATAATGAAATAGATGCTTATAGTCTGCAGATCTGATGAGAAAATTAAATATATACTAATAGTCTGCAGGAGATCTGAATTTTTTTTTATATAAATGCTAATAGTCTGCAGGAGATCTGATGGAAATAAATAGTAATCTGTAAAAAAAATGAAATAGATGCTAATAGTCTGCAGGAGATCTGCTGAAATAAAGGAAATGGCTGCTCTAATGCAAAAAAAAAAAAGAAAAAGAAAAGATGCTAATAGTCTGCAGGAGATCTGCAAAAAAAATGAAATAGATGTTAATATACTGCAGGAGATCTGATGGAAATAAATAGTAATCTGCAAAAAAAAAAAAATTTTAAGAGATGCTAATAGTCTGCAGGAGATCCTATGGAAACAAATAGTAATCTGCAAAAAAAAAATTAAAAATGAAATAGTATCTATATTCTATTCTGTTCTATTGTTTTTCTAGTCTATTTTCTATTTCTATTCTAATCTTTTCTATTCAAATTCGAATTTCGGAAAAAATATATATATATATATATATTGTGACAGCATGCAGGTAAAATCACCAGGTTGCATCCAGGATGGGAGATATATATGTCCTAGATTCAGGCTTTATGCCGATTTATACCACTAGGGGGAGTGCGGGGAGTCTTGCATGTGAAGAGTTAATGAGCCCAGCTGAAGTAAGTGGGCTTCTTAGGGCCTCTACAAGAACTCCCAGCATGCTAAGGGAGATGCTCCAACCTGGAACCAGATCTGTGTGGATAGTCTGGGGAGTGTGATCTTTGTGCGGTGAGCCAAAGCCTGTGTGGTTATTGCTAAGAACTTCTAAAAAGCAGGGAGCTAGGGACTGGGACAGCACAAGGCTGTACCCAGTTGTTAGTTAGGGACACCAACGGGTGTAGTGAGCGGTCAAGTTGACCAGGATTTATTTTCATGTTTCTTTTGTTTTTGCTGTATTTTTTTGTCTGTATATAGTTCAAATAAAACCACACCCTTTTGTTTTCTCCTACCACTGTCTGCTCACAATATATATATATATATATATATATATATATATATATATAGAATCATCTTCCGAAATTCTATTTTAGTATATAATGATTTTGATTTTAATAGAAATGATTTGAATAGAATATAAAAGAAATAAAAGAATAGAATAAAATATAATATATTCTATTCTGTTCTATTGTTTTTCTAGTCTATTCTCTGTTTTTCTATTTTATTATAATCTTTTCTATTCGGTTGAAATAATTTTAAATAATTTCGAATCCGGTTGAAATATTATCGAATTTGGTTGAAATATTAACGAATGCGGATGAAATATTATCGAATTTGGTTGAAATATTTTCGAATGCGACCGATTTACGTTTTTCGTTAACGAAATTAATTAACGAATTAAAACTAAACGAAACAATTTTTTTGTTGCACATGTCTACTAGCTACACAGGATACAGTGTGTATATGTATATGTATATGTGTGTATATATATATATATATATATATATATATATATATATATATATATATATATATATATATACAAAGCTGGGATGTGTGTGTGTGTGTGTGTGTGTGTGTGTGTGTGTATATATATATATATATATATATATATATATATATACAATCAGTGGCGGCTGGTGCTCAAAATTTTTGGGGGGGGCGCAAACAAACTGAAAAAAAAAAAACAATTGCCGCCACTGTGCCCATTAAACGCAGCCACTGTGCCCAAACGCCACCGGTTTGCCCCCTCAAATACAGCCAGTTTGTTTCCATATACAGCCAGTGTGCCCCCATATATATATACAGCCAGTGTGCCCCCATATATATATATATATATATATATATATATATATAGCCAGTGTGCCCCCATATACAGCCAGTTTGTCCCCATATATATAGCCAGTGTGCCCCCATATACAGCCAGTGTGTCCCCATATATATAGCCAGTGTGCCCCCATATACAGCCAGTGTGCCCCCATATACAGCCAGTTCCCCCCAAATGCAGCCAGTTTGTCCCCCATATGCAGCCAGTTTGTCCCCCATATTCAGCCAGTTTGTCCCCCATATTCAGCCAGTTTGTCCCCCATATACAGCCAGTTCCCCTCATATTCAGCCAATTTGTCCACCATATTCAGCCAGTTTGTCCCCATATACAGCCAGTTCCCCCCATATTCAGCCAGTTTGTCCCCCATATACAGCCAGTTCCCCTCATATTCAGCCAATTTGTCCACCATATTCAGCCAGTTTGTCCCCATATACAGCCAGTTCCCCCCATATTCAGCCAGTTTGTCCCCCATATTCAGCCAGTTTCTCCCTCATTCAGCCAGTTTCTCCCTCATATTCAGCCAGTTTGTCCCCCATATTCAGCCAGTTCCCCCCAAATGCAGCCAGTTTGTCCCCCATATTCAGCCAGTTTGTCCCCATATACAGCCAGTTCCCCCCATATTCAGCCAGTTTGTCCCCCATATTCAGCCAGTTTCTCCCTCATTCAGCCAGTTTCTCCCTCATATTCAGCCAGTTTGTCCCCCATATTCAGCCAGTTCCCCCCAAATGCAGCCAGTTTGTCCCCCATATTCAGCCAGTTTGTCCCCCATATTCAGCCAGTTTGTGCCCCAAATGCAGCCAGTTTGTCCCCCAAATGCAGCCTGTTCCCCCCCCCCCAGCCCTGCACTTACCTTCCTCGGTCCGCGCCATCCTCGATGTGTTCTTCCGCCCTCGATGTTGCTTCAGCCAATCAGGTTACCGGTAACCAGATCCGGTGAACCTGATTGGCTGAAACCTCCACACAGTCTTCTTCCAGGAACGCACCCCCGTGCCTACCTGGGAGGAGTTTTTGGAAGCCGAATACAGCGTGAGAGCTGTATTCGGAAAGCCTATCAGAGCCGGTGGCTCTGATAGACACTTCCAGAACACACCCACCGCTGGCCACCGCTCTAATTCATATGGCCGGCGCTCACCAGGAGGCCGGCCATATGTATAGTGGGCAGCGCGGCAGCGGTGACAATACACAGATTCATGCAATGCATGAATCTGTGTATTGTCTTTCAGTGGCGGTGCGGGAGTGAGAGGGGGCGGCGCTCCGGCGCCCTCTATGGACGCACCGCCACTGATATATATATATACTGAATACACTGCAGCTAACTGAATCAACTGCCTGCCTGAAGTATTTTAGAAACAGTACACCAGGAACGGTCTGCAGTGAGATCTAGCTAAACTGGATACACTGTGTGTGTGTGTGTGTATGTATGTGTATATATATATATATATATATATATACAAAACCGGGATGCATATATATATATATATACTAAATACACTGCAGCTAACTGAATCAACTGCCTGCTCAAAGTAAATGAAGTGACACACTCTCTCTCTCTCTCCACCGGAACACACTACAGAAGGCCGATGTGCAGGCGGCCTTATATAGTGTGGGGCGTAGACTTAACCCCCTGAGCCATAATTGGCCAAAGGCAACCCTCCAATTATGGCTCTCTTTGCAGACGGTGCCGTGATTGGCCAAAGAATGCGGGTCATAGTGCATGCTTGGCCAATCATCAGCCAGCAATGCACTGTGATGACGCAGTGCATTATGGGGCGTGACGCGTCGCTCGAATTTGGCGCGAACGCCCCATATTGTTCGATCTTCGTTGAACGATCGAACAGCCGATGCTCGAGTCAAACTCATGTTCGACTCCAACAGATAGCGCATCCCTATTAACCACTTGCCGCCCGCCCTATAGCGGATTGACGTCGGCAAAGTGGTTGCAAAATCCTGACAGGACGTCATATGACATCCTCAGGATTTTGAGCCGCTGTGCGCCCCCGGGGGCGCGCATCGCGGCGATCGTTGCTGCGGGGTGTCAGTCTGACACCCCGCAACACCGATCTAGGTAAAGAGTCTCAGACGGAGACTCTTTACCACGTGATCAGCCGTGTCCAATCACGGCTGATCACAGTGTAAACAGGAAAAGCCGGTCATCGGCTTTTCCTCACTCGCGTCTGTCAGACGCAAGTAGAGGAGAGCCGATCGGCTGCTCCTCTGACAGGGGGGGGTTTGTGCTGATCGATTATCAGCACAGCCCCCCCGAGGATGCCCCCACTGGACCACCAGGGATGCCACTGGACCACCAGGGATGCCAGCACCAGGTATGCCACCCTAGACCACCAGGGATGCCAGTTAGTGCCCCCTAATGGATGCCAATCAGTGCCCACAATGGGCATCACTGATTGGCAGGCATTTTTGTTTGGCACTGATTGGCATCCATTACAGTACATCAGTGCCGCCTATCAGTGCCCACCCGTGCCACCTATTAGTGCCCATCCATGCCCATCCGTGCCACCTATCAGTGCCCATCCGTGCCGCCTATCAGTGCCCATTCGTGCTGCCTATCAGTGCCCATTCATGCCGCCTATCAGTGCCCATTCGTGCCGCCTATCAGTGCCCATACGCGCCGCCTATCAGCGCCCATCTGTGTCGCCTATCCGTGCCCATCTGTGCCGCCTATCCGTGCCCATCTGTACCGCCTATCCGTGCCCATCCGTGCCGATTATCCGTTCCACCTATCAGTGCCGCATATTAGTGCCCATCATCAGTGCCCATCAATGCCACCTCATCAGTGCCACCTCATCGGTGCCCGTCAGTGCAGCCCCATCAGTGAAGGAAAAAACTTACTTATTTAAAAAGTTTTGTAACTGAAACAAAAAAAAAATTTTTTTTCAAAATTTTTGGTCTTTTTTTATTTTTTTTAGCAGAAAATAAAAATCCCAGAGGTGATCAAATACCACCAAAAGAAAGCTCTATTTGTGGGGAAAAAATGATAAAAATTTCGTTTGGGTACAGTGTAGCATGACCGCGCAATTGTCATTCAAAGTGCAACAGCGCAGAAAGCTGAAAATTGGTCTGGGCAGGAAGGTGTTTAAGTGCCCAGTATGGATGTGGTTAATCATGTATTTGCTTCTATGCAAACTGTAAATCTGATGTGAAAATAATCGTACACTGGATGTACACAAGAGCAAATTTCCAAAGTTTTTTGCAACTAGTTGCAGATTTCTCCTGTTTTCAGCTAAGATGTCTCTTGAAGCAGGTGCACATCCTCCCTTGAAAATGATTTCCATTACCCGTTTTGCAGATGACAGTACTCCTTTTATTGACAGCTAGTCAGTAGTAATAGTGATTGTCATCAAAGACATAACACACAAGAAGAGAAGGATTCTGTTTTCTGTACTAATAATGTGGTTGTACAGCCATAACTTTCACCTACCTGTACTGCACTGCATATCATCATCATTTTTGAAGTTGCCATCTGCAGTGATACTGAGCAGGAACATTTTCACTACAAAATGTCTTTAATTAGAACATTTGAGAATGTTTCTCTTAGAATACTGCTAGCTGAAACATCATTTATGAGCTAAACAAGACTTGACACTTAGGGGACATTAAGGCTGTTTTTCTTCTAAGTGTCACATTTGTTCATTTTAAAGCTTTAATTACATTGTTTCTTATGCAATACACATGTACTTTAAAACCACTTGCTTACTGGGCACATAACCCCCTTCCTGCCCAGGCGAAATTTCAGCTTCCGGCACTGCGTCGCTTTGAATGACAATTGCGCGGTCGTGCGACGTGGCTCCCAAACAAAATTGACGTCCTTTTTTTCCCACAAATAGAGCTTTCTTTTGGTGGTATTTGATCACCTCTGCGGTTTTTATTTTTTGCGCTATAAACAAAAAAAGAGCGACGATTTTGAAAAAAAAACAATATTTATTACTTTTTGCTATAATAAATATCCCAATTTTTTTTTAAAAAAGTTTTTTTTTCTCAGTTTAGTCCGATACGTACTCTTCTACATATTTTTGGTCAAAAAAAAAATCGCAATAAGCGTTTATTGATTGGTTTGCGCAAAAGTTATAGCGTCTACAAAATAGGGGATAGTTTTATAGCATTTTTATTAATTTTTTTTTTTTACTAGTAATGGCGGCGATCAGCGATTTTTATCGTGACTGTGACATTATGGCGGACACATCGGACACTTTTGACACCATTTTGGGACCATTCACATTTATACAGCGAACAGTGCTATAAAAATGCACTGATTACTGTATAAATGTGACTGGCAGGGAAGGGGTTAACACTAGGGGGCGGGGAAGGGGTTAACTATGTTCCCTATTTGTGATTCTTACTGTGGGGGGAGGGGACTAATTGGGGGAGGAGACCGATCTGTGTCCCTATGAACAAGGGACACAGCATCGGTCTCCTCTCTCCCTGACAGGACATGGATCTCTGTGTTTACACACAGAGATCCACATCCTGCTTCTGTAACTGCCGATCGAATGTACCTGGCGGACATCGCGGCCGCCAGGCACGCTCCTCGGCATCACGTGATGCGCGCCGCACAGCTGTTCCCCGCCGCGCGCCCTCGGCGGCGCGCAGCGGGATGTAAACAGAGAAGGACGTCCTGGGGACGTCCTCTCGGCACTTGAGAGCCGCGCTGCAGCCGTCTTTCGGCTATAGCGCGGGTCTCAAGTGGTAGTAATGTCCCAAAGGCATTTAATGAGAAAAAGGCTAAGGCTCTACTGGGTCCAGGGCTGTTACATTTGAGAAGCAAAGTGAAATCTTCCTTGAATATGGTACTGTTCTTGGGCCTACCACTGGTATTTAAAAAAGACAGCTAAATTATCCCACTTGAAGTGCATGAGGCAGAATCAGACCTGGACTAATAATCTGGCAGAAATTATATTTGCCAAAAGGATTATTATACTTGAGAGTACTTGTGGTAAGAAGCCTGGATGGACTGCTCAACTTCTCTTACAGCATATCTAAACGACTAAACCCAAAAACAAAAATATATTGTATTTTACCAGTCCTTATATGTTGTGGGCATATTCATTTTCTTTTTTTGGGCTTTTCTATTTTATTATTACATGCCAATCCTGTAAATAACACTCCTCCATAGTATCTATGGAGGGATACATTTCTGCCAAGATTAACAGGTACTTTCTATATCCTACTGATGTAGTACCCTCCAAGCATAGAGTAGGCTGCTAGGAATTATTTAGTTTAGCTCCTCTGTAATCAGTGGAGCAGGGGTTGATTGCTTAGGTCTGCTCAGTGTATCACAGGCTGCTGCTCTGTTACTTCCCCTGTCTTCTAGAGCAGTGGTCTCCAAACTGCAGCCCGCGGACCAGATGTGGCCCTTTGCTTGCCTTTATTTGGCCCTTAGAGCAATATTCCTCTAACACCAAAGATGGAGAACTATTCATCTAATTGACACCATGCATAGTTGCCAACAGTCCCGAATTTCCCGGGACAAGCACGATTTTTGGACCCTTGTCCCGAATTGGGCTTGTCCCGATTCGGGACAAGCCCAATTCTTTTTGTCCCGTTTTGTCCCGGTAAATTTGGGAATGTTTAGGGCTTAAAACGGCGACGGCTACACCAAAATGGCCACCGTCGCCGCCACAAGTGTTAGTTTCACTGACCTCTAGTGTGAGGGGAGGGGCAGCCAATCGCGGCTCTCTCTCTTCGGTGGCCCCTCCCTTCACACAGTGACCCTTAACCCTGCCGCCACCGCCACCGATCGCTGCTGGAGGTGATGGAAAAGTTCTTCCCCTCCCAAACATAACTGCCTAGCAATGCCTGCGCTGCACCCGCCCGCCATGGCACAGCCGGGGCTGTCTTTACCTTGCCACCTGCTGTGTCGGATGTCCTCAGAGTCACCTCAGGTTAGGGGAGGACTCAGGAGGATCCCACGACAAGCACAGCACAAAGTAAGTCCAGCAGCACTGCAGCTCATCGCACATCTAGCTGCAGATCGCTCACTCTATAGTCCTGCAATTTATGCTGCCTGGAATGCAGTGTAGTGTAGAAATTAGTGTAGTGGGTGGCGGGGTAATCACAGTGTAGTGGGTGGCGGGGTAATCAGTGTAGTGGGTGGCGGGGTAATCACAGTGTAGTGTAGTGGGTGGCGGGGTAATCAGTGTAGTGGGTGGCGGGGTAATCACAGTGTAGTGGGTGGCGGGGTAATCAGTGTAGTGGGTGGCGGGGTAATCACAGTGTAGTGTAGTGGGTGGCGGGGTAATCAGTGTAGTGGGTGGCGGGGTAATCAGTGTAGTGGGTGGCGGGGTAATCACAGTGTAGTGTAGTGGGTGGCGGGGTAATCAGTGTAGTGGGTGGCGGGGTAATCAGTGTAGTGGGTGGCGGGGTAATCACAGTGTAGTGTAGTGGGTGGCGGGGTAATCAGTGTAGTGGGTGGCGAGGTAATCACAGTGTAGTGTAGTGGGTGGCAGGGTAATCAGTGTAGTGGGTGGCGGGGTAATCAGTGTAGTGGGTGGCGGGGTAATCAGTGTAGTGGGTGGCGGGGTAATCAGTGTAGTGGGTGGCGGGGTAATCAGTGTAGTGTAGTGTAGTGGGTGGCGGGGTAATCAGTGTAGTGCATAGTTGCCAAACAGTCCCGAATTTCCCGGGACAATCATGATTTTTGGACCCTTGTCCACAAGTGTGGAGGGGGCTCTGCTGGGGAGGCACCTGATGCAAGGACGGACTGCTGGGGAGGCACCTGATGCAAGGACGGACTGCTGGGGAGGCACCTGATGCAAGGACGGACTGCTGGGGAGGCCATCTGGTGGCAGGCGACGTGGCAGGTAACACGCTCAGGGCTTCCACTGATTCGGCATTATGGTGAGTTGAATGATTTCATTTTATATTACAATGTAATAATAGAAATAATGTGCTTCAATCATCCTGACACCGTAACAACCATGGTGCCGGGATGATTGAAGCGCCAACAGGTGTTTTGGAGTATCCTTATCTGCCAATTTTGTTACACATTACTATTGTGGTGTAGGATCTGGCTTCTTTCTTTCTATTTCTTTCTCTCTCTTTCTCTCACCTCGGACTCTAGCCACACCCCTTTGAACCACGCCCATTTAAACCACACCCACTATCGTGCGTAAACCACGCCCATTTTTCGTCGCAACGCGCGTAGCGCGCCGCATTTTTCACTCCGGCATGACACGCCTACAAACGAATGCCCCGCCCCCTGATTATAGCAAGGCTCCGCCTCAATACAAAAAAGTGTCCCAGATGTTTTTTTTGCAATGTTGGCAACTATGCACCATGGATGGGGCACTATTCCTCCCACTGACATCAATGAAGGGGATTGTTCTTATCACAAATACCAATGATGGGGCACTCTTCCACCCACTTCTACCAATGATAAGGCACTATTCCACTCACTTCTACCAATGATAAGGCACTATTCCTCCCACTGATACCAATGATGGGGCACTATTCTTCCCACTACTATTAATGATAAGACACTATTCCTCCCACTAATACCAATGATAAGACACTATTTTTCCCACTGAAACCAATGGTGGAGATTATTCTTCCCACTAATACCAATACTTCCCACTGCCCATGGGTATTACATAATTTTTTTACCCCCACTGACCACAAAGTCTGAGACATTTTCTACTCCCACTGACCACAGTCCAACCCTTCTAAAGTCTAAAGAACAGTAAACTTGCCCTTTGCTTAGAAAGTTTGGAGACCCATGTTCTAGAGAATCATAGTGGGAGAAAGAACAGGGCATGCAGCCTGAATATTTATGAAACTCCAAACAATATTTGGGGATGTGTGCCCAGAAGGTGGAGGCCTGAGCAGAAGGGTGGGGTGTTTCTGGGTCCACTCCTGCAGGAGAAGACCCCTGTGCAGGGGCTCTGCCCCAGGGGCAGGAGTGCTAGAGAAACCTTAGTGAAGGCACGCAAGCTGGGTCAGTAGGAAGCTCACTGGAGAGAACCAGGAGGAAGTTGGTGGGAAAGAGTCCAACTGTCCTGTGAGTCTACATCTACCTCACTAGAAAAAGCTTGGTGGAGTGAGTAAATGACCCTCAATGCTGAGAAGGGACAGTGTGTAGCTTTTAAACTCCTGAGGGAGCATTAGAAATCCTGTGAAACATTCAATGTGTGCAGTGCAGCCAGCAACTTTTGCCGCAGTGTAGCCAGAATTTGAGGCGTCCTCAAATTGTTCATTGGGATATTCCATGCTCCCTATCCCCATCCAAGTTCATGTTCCAAAAAAACCCTACAAAGAATCCCTGGTTTTACTGCCCCCCTGGCCACACGATTGAACAAAGCCTACTACAAAATGTGCTTTTTTTTTCGAATCGAACATCGGGCCCATCCCTAGGCCGCATGATCTTTAGTTATGTCCCTGGTTTAGAACCTTAAATGTTGCTTTCAGAAAAAGTAAATAGTTTCAGTACTGTAACAGGGTATGTAATTGGCTGAATGATCAGATCAAGGACGACTGTAACTTGAAATTTACTAAAAAGGTGCTAAGTAGGCTTATCAATGCAAACATGGTCAGAATTGAAAATAGCATGCAGACCGTACAGAACAATGTTAACAGACTATGAAGCTGTACAACCACAAGCTCCTCAAAGCAATGTCTCTGTGGCTCAATTAGGGCTCTAAGTTCTGCACAGCTCTGTAAAGCTCTGTAGTAACAGAAACTAGAGGGAAATTACTACTGCAGTTAACAGTTCACCATCACCAACAGTCACTTGCACTAATCCTCACAGACAACCTCCCTCAGAATAAAGTCCAGGTCAGGTCTGATAACACAAATGAACAGATGGAGAGGTCTCAGAGCTGGTAATACAGGCTAGTGGCTGGAGGAGTCTTGGGGCTGGTAACACAGGCAAGCACTTGGAGATCCAGGGCCACCCGACTTAAAGTGCTGTACACTGGTAGCAACTGGAGAAGTGTTTTCAGCAGTGGCTGGGTCTTTTCTATAGGAGCTGCATGCTATTGGGTTCCTCCTGCCTGGCTGCTTGCATACCGGGACTAACAGTGGAGAACCATACACTGGCTGCAACTCACATGCCCATCCATCTCTGTCTCATTAAGTGCACCTGAGAGCGGGAAACAGATATCCTCTGGTTGTGTCCAGGATATTATGAGAAGAGGCGTTAGAGGATCCCCATCTGCCTCTAATAATGGTGAGTAGAGGGGCATTTCACTACCGTACCAGTATATATTTAATGAAATATATAAAGAAAAAGTTGCGCCACTATGTGTAGCTTTTAGCTACGCCATTTAAGAAAATAATTTTTATCTTGTGATCACTACCTTGCAAGCATCTTCAGGACGCCTGTATTATTTTATCCATTTTTTTATGTGTTCGTGATATTTTTGAATAAACCAAAATAAACTTTTTTACCATCAACCATCTGATCTTGCATGTGGGGGCTTTTTTACATTCCTTTTCATGGTTGATACGGATGTCTGGATGTCCCGAATTCTGAGCTACTAACAGCGGAGAGACACAAATCACCTACGCCTACCCCATCTGGCGCGGATCAGGAGAGGTCGCTTTCCAGAGGAGTTCCATTCTACACGTGAGCCAAAGTGCACCCAGTTTGCCTGACTGACCCACCACCGCTGGTGTGTGTGTCCATGTTTAGGGGTAAGAGTATCCAATCCCCCCCCCCCTGGTGTTGGAATCACGCCCCTGGGTGTTACAGCTTTTTTAACAAGCTTCCTTATTTACATGAACTTTAGGCCACTCTATATCGGAGAATGGGGATATAGCATGGTTGTGATCGCAATTGATGTTTCTTTCTGCCTTCACTTGACTCACTGATCAATTTATATGGACTTACGCATCCTAAAAAATGTTTGCAATATTTTCGTTTATGCACTGTTTACTATGTATATGTGATTGGATTTTTATATATGCACTTTTATATGTGGTTCTGACCGGTGCGTATACACCTAGGTCCATCTTGACTCACCATATTTGTCACAGCTTCACAGGCTGCACTTTGATTCACTTACATGTCCATTTTTTAATTGACATATTCCTCATTTGCGCCGCATCTTTCTAATTTTTATATTTAATGAAAGCTGAAGGTTCAAATAATGGAAACTGCTTTTGAAGTTACTTTAACATTTTAAACCTAGAACTAAAGGAAACGATTTGTTTATTTTAAATAGGTTAAGAAAGGGTTACAACTCCTGTCATTTTTTTTTTTTTTAATCCTAATAGGACAAAGATTTTATTTCTTTATTTATTTCAGGTACTTATATAGCGCCGTCAATTTACGCAGCGCTTTACATATACATTGTACATTCACATCAGTCCCTACCCTCAAGGAGCTTACAATCTAAGGTCCCTAACACACAATCATACATATACTAGGGCCAACTTAGACAGGACCCGATTAACCTAACAGCATGTCCTTAGAGTATGGGAGGAAACCGGAGTACCCGGAGGAAACCCACGCAGTAAGCTCCTTGAGGGTAGGGACTGATGTGAATGTACAATGTACATGTAAAGTGCTGCGTAAATTGACGGTGCTATAAAAGTATCTGAAATAAATAAATAAAATATTTGTCCTATTAGGGAGATTTCCCTTCACTTCCTATCTCATAGGTAAAAACAGAAAGTAAGAGGGAATCCTTCCAAAGTGAGGGAATCCCTGGTTGTCTCCAAGGTCACCAGAACTAGTGACTCCATTGGAAGATTTTCCCTCTGGTAAACACGATAAGATTTTTCGTGGACAAAGTGTAGGACTTTTGTCCGAAGGGTGTTGGCCATGAACTTGTCTTGCATGCAAAACGGCAAAGAATTGTCGGCCAACAAACATGAAACTACGTGGTTTTTCAGCTGTTTAGCACCACCCTTTGGGCAACTTCTGCTAATGTTGTGTAATGGTTAGCATTGCTTCTGAGCATGCGTGTTTGTACGTTGGATTTTTTTCCGAAGGACTTCTGTACACATGATCGGATATTCCGACAACACACATTTGTGGTCAGAAAATTTTAAAGCATGCTTTCCAACATTTGTTGGCAGAAAATCCGACAACAATTGTCCAATGGAGCATACAAAAGGTCGGATTTTCCTACAACAGCCTGCCATCACACAATTACCGTTGGAAAATCTGATCGTGTGTACGGGCCTTTAGGCTGGGTTCACACTTGTGCGGTGCGAATTCCAGCTCTGTTATCTCTGCAAGGAGATAAGAGAGCTGTTCACCGTTTTGTGTGCGGTGGAACATGCAAACGAGGGGGGGGGGAAGTGTAGTGAGCATTAAAAAAAGTCCTGTTCAGAACGGAAGACATCTGCGAATCAGGTGCGTGCCCATAGAAGATAATGGACCTGAATTCGCACCTGAGCCGCACCGCAATGTCTAGAAGACACACGCGTTTTTTTGGTAATGCGCAGTGCGAATGCATCGCACATATGTGAACCAGCCTCATTGAAAAGAATGTATTTTTTAATGTTATGCGAATTGGATGCGGTGTAAGCCGCAACCAATTCGCATAGGTGTGAACCCGGCCTCACTGTTCTGATGACAACCCAATTTTTTGGATTTTCTTTCACTTTCACTAAACCTTAATGGGGGCACAGACAGCAAAAAAAATATTTTGCATAAAATACTTGAAAGGTCATGGACTTTATAGGCACCAGAGTACTCCAGATTCTTGAAAAATTCATAATTTTACTACAAAGCTTCTAAAATATAGAAATGCATTAAAGGATCGGTAAAGGAAAAAAAAAAAAACATGTTATACTTACCTCCACTGTGCAGCTTGTTTTGCACACAGTGGCCCCGATCCTGGTCTTCTGGGGTCCCTCGGCAGCTGTCTCGGCTCCTCCCCGCAAGGACTCCACACCTTCATGCGAGCGAGCTCACATGGTGTGGAGTTATTGCGGGCGCGCTCCCGCGATACAGCGGCGGCCATAGCCGCCGACTGTATCACTCGGCCCCGCCCCCCGGTGCGCCGCGTCATTGGATGTGATTGACAACAGCGCCAGCCAATGGCTGCGCTGCTTTCAATCCATCCAGTGTAGCCAATCGACAGCCAGGCTGAGAACCGAGGAGGATGACGGGGACAAGCGTGGGACTTTCGAGGGGTAAGGTAAGTAAAACGGGGGCTCGGGGGGTGGTACTGTCGGATGTTTTTTCACCTTAATGCATAGGATGCATTAAGGTGAAAAAACATTTACCTTTACAAACCCTTTAAATGTCACCTATTTCTGTATGGAATGCATCTGGAACATTGCAAAATGCATCAAAAACACACTGGAATGGACTTGTCCTCAATTAAGATGAAGAATAAAAAAACAGGAAAAAAACGCACCGGAAAACATCAAAAAACGTGCATGCAGAAACACATCCAGAATGCAGAAATTGTGGTGTGAACCGTCCCTAAAAGCAAACAAAATCTTCAACTATTTTCGAACGACAATCAAATGTTCTGAGAAGATTCATATGAATTTTCCTAAGAATTTTTGTTTGAAATTCTATACCCAGCTTAAGGCCCCTTTCACACTGGGGCGTTTGTCATGCGGTTTAGCGCTAATAATAGTGCTGTTATACCGCATGAAAAAATCCTGCCCTGTGCCTTCAATGTTAAAGCCCGAAGGCTTTTACACTGAAGTGGTGCGCTAGCAGGACCGCTCCAAAAGTCCTGCTAGCCGCTTCTTTACAGCGGTAAAGGAGCGGTGTGTTCACCGCTCCTTTACCGCGGTCTCCCATTGAAATCAATGGGACAGCGCGGTAATACCGCCCGCAAACCGCGGCAATAGCCGCGGTTTGCGGGCGGTATTAACCCTTTTTCGGCCGCTAGCGGGGGTTAAATTAACCCCCCTAGCGACCGCATACCGCGGTAAGAACGACGGTATAGCAGCGCTGAAAATCGCGCTGCTATACCGCCACCGCTCCTGCCCGCCCCAGTGTGAAAGGGGCCTAACAGTGAACAGATGTAGCAGCAAAAAGTGCTTCAGAAATGATAAATTGGCTTCCAACGTGTTGCAGTAAAGCAAATGCTGCTGCGTCAGCCAGCTTCTTGCTCGGGAGGCCGTGGCGTCAGAGTTTTTCTTATCAAACCATCACAGCAGTAGAGAGTTAAGAGTGGCTTGTGGGATGAGGAAGCCTGGACAGAGAGCGTGCTCTCGCCTCAATGTAGACACAGTTTTGTCTGTAAAGATTACAAGCCATGACCGATTATCACCGCCAGACGTCAAACTGGGTTAATCTCTTCTTTTCCTCAGTGATTCTGTAATGAGACGGCTGCCTTTTCTTTTTTTTTTTTTTAGCCCAGTTGTGGCACCCTGTGTTTTTTAGGAATCTTCCTTTATTTATTTTATTCCAGCCTACAAAAAAATGTCAGCCACGCTGGAGCCGCTAGAGAGCGGATGCGATCTATGGCAGAGAAGTTTTCATACATTTTAAAGCTATTCCTCTTAATGTGATTGGCATATTTATTTGGAGATGGCGTGTTATGTAAAGTCATCCGTAACTTACCAAGCGTGAGCCAGAAAATGTAATAGTTGTGACACGGTGTTAATTATTTACAAGGCCTGGCATTTCAACAGCTAAGTGCAAATCTACAGTGAATGCGTTGTAGACCTTTCTCCGGCAGGACATTACAATATATTATGTTACATGCTAAAAACGGCCTTCGTGTTCGACTCGATGTGTAGCGCAAATTTTTCTTCTTTTTTTTTTTATTTTGGAGGGGGCTCCTATCTTATTATTTTATTATTTCCGCGTCTTTGCATATTTTTGCAGCTTTGGTACAAAATGAGCTCTGCAAGAAACTCCTGCTGTTTTAACCCCTGAGGCAGAGAAGAGATTTTAATTACAAGAGCTGCCTGGAGACAAACCCGGTAATGTCAGAGAGGAAATACTACAAGGCTGTCACAATAAGCTGCATTTTTCCATTCTATTTGTATCAAGTGAAATTCAATTTTAAACCCTATTTGCACTAACTTCTTACTATGTGTCACTATAATGAGTAATTTCGTCATTTATAATCATCAACTTTTGTCTACATCGCTAGTGTGACATAGGCCATGCTGCCTCTACCTTGTTAGGACAAATTACAAATTTGATTTTAACACATTTTTCAAGCATTTAGAATTTGCTGCTTAAAGGTTAAGTCCGCCTTTCAATAAAAAATAATAAATGCACATATTTTTGCAGGTAAAAAATGTGCATTTATCATTTTTTTTACACAGGAGCCTGCAAAGTATAGCACCCACCATCAGTGGATCGCAATGTCAGGCTTCTGCGCTCTCTCCCTCCAGCTTTCTTCCTGTACCTCTGTAAGGGTTTTCAATTAGAAAGCTGAAGGATAATTCAATGGACTGAGAGGGCACTGATCAGAACACTTGTAATCCATTAAAAACTACAAAGCATCTGCCACAGTGGCAGATGGGACCTGTAGTTTATTCATTCACAGATCTCTGATGCCGTGTACACACGATCGATTTTCTCGATGGTGAAAACACTGTTGAGAAAATCGACGGGAAAAACGAGGAACGGCTTGGTCCCCTACACACGGCCAGGTTTCCTGAAATTTTTTCTCTTGGTCGAGAAAAACGACCGTCTGTAGGCTACCCTGGCAGTGTTTCCCTATGGGAAAACTGCCGCGGAAAAAAATGCCGTGAATCACGACGAGAAAAATTAGAGCATGTTCTAATTTTTCTCGTCGTGATTCTTGCAGTTTTTCTCATCGGGAAAAATGAAGGAAAGCCCACACACCCCCGACGAGAAAAATGGTTGTGTGTACGCGGCATGAGACAAAATGGTGTGGCTGTGTGGGGTGAGTGTGTTTTGATTCTTAGCAACATTTTGCATGTTACACTCTAAATGCAAGTGTAATATGTAACATGTTGCTAAAGGTGAACCTATCCTTTAAGTGCAAACAACACAAGGGTTTTTTTTTAAAACAGTTTTTACACAAAAGTTACAAAACTTTCACCCAGGTTTCACACATTTTTCCAATTGGATTAAATCGGAAATATGTGTGAACCTTGGTTGAAAGGTGTATGAAAACAGTACTCTGCCTTCTCTTTGTTTTAGGTGAATTTGGTGTCACCCAGGGTTTTCACCCATGCAGGTTGAGGGGCTCTGGGATGTGAATCTCATTAGGAGAAAATTGGCCTTTCAGTTTTCTCCAGGATTGGTGAATCCTGGTATAGGTCGTGGAGCCTGAAAGCTTTGCAGAATGGTTGGAATGAAGCTTCCAACCCTAGGTCCATGTTTTACTGGCAACCAGATTGAGCAAGAGTGCACATATCCTATTTAGTATAGGGACTGACTATATTTCAGGGCTCCACACTTCAGAGGAGTCTGTGTGGCTGCAAAGAAGCCACCAGAGGTGTGCACATGATGATTTCTGTGGAGAAAACAGACAGAGGTTCTAATCCCGAATGCCAGAGGAGTAGATCTGTCAGAATATGCCAGGAAACTGTAAAAAGAAAAAATATTCAGCGCTGAAAAAATAGTAAGGAAATACTAAAAGTTGCAAGCCAGCACTCAAGGTATACTCATAAAAATCCCTCAAAAACAATCTGAAATAAAAATAGTGCAGCGCAACAAAAACTATGTGGAATACATGTCATAAACACATATCAAATTCATAAATCAGTAACATAACATAAAGTCCATAAGTGCTTGTGAACCAGCAATAATAATATGCAAAGTGAATATAAAAGTGTCCAGAGATCCCTCCACCACAATAGGATTGGCCTCTCACCTCACAACTTCGACCTAACTAGAGGTCACACAGCTTGTACTCAAAAGAGTAAATGAGAATCACATGGGAAAACTCCGATCAAACAGTGGTCTCATAAAGCAGGATATCAGGCTGGAAACTCCATCATATAGGAAGACAAGAATAAAGAACGATCTAGTGCTCTCTGTATAGACTATTTAATATGTTAAAATATACAACTCAAAAAATGTTACTCACAAATAAGGCACTCAGACGCGAGTGTCAGCGTTCAAAGCATATGGATAGAGCGGCGTGGTAACACAGACTGTGGTGATGACCGCGAATGACGTCTAGCGTGGCTCCTCCCCCCGTACGCGTTACGTCCAGTAGGCGGGACTTCCTCAGCGTGGGGTTGGATGGCACCACTATGCCAGGAAACTGAATGAAGCATTTTGAGTGTTTTTTGTAGCATTGGAAGGAGAATGCTGAAAATCCCTGCATTGGTGACCTGTTCATAAGAAAAAAGTGGGCAAGGACACCCTGAAAAGGATGGTTTGGCAAGTGGCTGTACCCTAATACTTTACTATTTGAAGCTGGTTCCCACAATAAATAGACCCCCACAGAGTTTTCTATTATCTTTACTAGCCCTATTTCTGTGTGCCCCACTGATCCTGGATGGATGAATCTCCCGTGGCTGTCAAAAAATCCTAACAGTTACTGCATCTGATTGAATGCAGCCACTGTTTGGCTGACAAATTTCCACCCGGTTTCTTTGATGCGAAAAATAAGGAATGTTGAGCAGAAGGGTGCTGAGAGGGCCACCCACGGGTTCAAGTTTATGTTGGTTCTTCAGGAACTAGACAACATTTGCTCCATGTATGGCCAGCTTAACAGTGCCCTTAATGGATAGGAAAAATACAGATGACCAGGGCTTAACCCCACACCCAGAATTTAGCCCAGAAGTCAAGGAAATATAGGCTCCTATTCCCCTGATGATGCTTTTTGGTGGCAAAACATGTTGGGCGGGGCTTAACTTGTGACTAAAGTTGGCAGTTTTACACTATGTGTGGCTTCTGTTCTCCTCCATGAGTGTGGATGCAGCCTGATCTGACATGCTGATCCTTGGAATCACTGGAACCTGAAGTTGGTGTCCAGCTATGGCCATTGATGTATGTCTGGAGGTCTGTAAATTACATGCCTGGCTGATCTCTGTGGTGGGGATCTTTCATATTTGGTAAGAGGCCAACCTTATTTGTGGTGAAGGGCACTAGTGTCTTGGTCATCTCTTCAAGATACATGGAACTTATTTGTTTTGGTTTCTTTGTATGTATGGATTGCATGGATTGTTACCAACACGTGGTGAAAATTTCATGTCAATAGCACCTTTAGAAAAATATTTACCTAGAAAAATGGTGACATGTTTAATACTTATAGTGCCTTGAAAAAGTATTCATACCCCCAAAAGTTTCCATATTTTGTCATGTTACAACCAAAAAAGTAAATGTCTTTATTGGGATTTTAAGTGATAGACCAACAAAGTGGCACATAATTGTGAAGTGGAAAGTGATAAATGGTGATAAACATTTTTTACGAATAAATATCTACAAAGTGTGGCATGCATTTGTATTCAGCCCCCCTGAGTCAATACTTTGTAGAACCACCTTTCACTGCAATTACAAATACAAGATTTTTTGGGTATGTCTCTACAAGCTTTGCAAAATAGCTCAAGCTCTGTCAGATTGTAAGGAGAGCGTCTGTGAACAGCAATTTTCAAGTCTTGCCACAGATTCTCAATTGGATTTAGGTCTGGACTTTGACTGGGCCATTCTAACACATGAATATGCTTTGATCTAAACCATTCCATTGTAGTTCTGGCTGTGTGTTTATGGTCATTGTCCTGCTGGAAGTTGAACCTCCGCCCCGGTCTCAAGTATTTTACAGACTAACAGGTTTCCTTTTAAAATTGCCCTGTATTTGGCTCCATCCATCTTCCCATCAACTCTGACCAGTTTCCCTGTCCTTGCTAAAGAAAAGCATCCCTACAACATGATGCTGCCACCACCATGTTTCACGGTGGGGATGGTGTGTGTTCAGGGTGATGTGCAGTGCTAGTTTTCCACCACACATAGCGTTTTGCTTTTAGGCCAAAAAGTTTGATTTTGGTCTCACTTGACCAGAGCACCTTCTTCCACATGTTTGATGTGTCCCCCACATGGCTTCTCGTAAACTGCAAATGGGACTTCTTATGGCTTTCTTTTTGCCACTCTTCCATAAAGGCTAAATTTGTGGAGTACACGACTTATGCTGCGTACACACGATTGGTTTTTCTGATGAAAAAAGACAGATGGACTTTTTTCATCGGAAAAAACGATCGTGTATGGGCCCCATCGGTCTTTTTTCCATCGGTGTAAAAAAATAGAACATGTTTTAAATTTTACCGATGGAAAAAAAAACTATGGCAAATTCCGATCGTCTGTGGGGAACTCCATCGGAGAAATACCCACGCATGCTCAGAATCAAGTCGACGCATGCTCAGAAGCATTGAACTTCATTTTTCTCAGCTCGTCGGAGTGTTTTACGTCACTGTGTTTTGGACGGTTGTAATTTTGTCTGATGCTGTGTAGGCAAGACTGATGAAAGTCAGCTCCATCGGAATTCTGATGGAAAAATCCATCGGATTTTATTCCATCGGAAATCCGATCGTGTGTACAGGGCATAATAGTTGTCCTGTGAACAGATTTTCCCACCTAAGCTGTGGATCTTTGCAGCTCCTCCAGAGTTACCATGGGCCTCTTGGCTGCTTCTCTGATTAATGCTCCACTTGTCTGGCCTGTCAGTTTAGGTGGACGGCCATCTCTTGGTAGGTTTGCAGTTGTGCCATTCTCTTTCCATTTTCAGATGATGGATTGAACAGTGCTCCGTGAGATGATGAAAGCTTGGGATATTTTTTGTAACCTAACCTTGCTTTAAACTTCTTCACAACTTTATACCTGACCTGTCTGGTGTGTTCCTTGGTCTTAATGTTGCATGTATTTGCTGTATTTATCAGCTGTATTTATACTGAGCTTAAATTACACACAGGTGGACTCTATTTACTAATTAGTTGACTTCTGAAGGCAATTGGTTCTACTAGATTTTATTTACGGGTATCAGAGTAAAGGGGGCCAAGTGGCACGCCACACTTTTCAGATATTTATTTGTAAAAAAAATTGAAAACCTTTTATCATTTTCCTTCCACTTCACAATTATGTGCTACTTTGTGATGGTATATCACATAAAATTCAAAATTTCAAGGGGTATGAATACTTTTTCAAGGCACTGTATTTTACCCGCTGTATATAAATACAGCCTCATTGACAAGCTGAAATAGAAAATAAACGGGAAACAAAAAAAACTTTCCTGGCTAACATTAACAAGTATATTGTTGTGGACTTTAATAGATGGCACTATTTGCATTATTGTGCATTTAGTTAACCCATTAATTTAAAATTGGTTAGCAGTAGAACTTGACGCATGATAAAAGAACAAATAATTTTTTGAAATGCAGCGCATCACAATGCATGGTATGAGGGTTTTTTTGCACTGCAGTGCAAGTGCGTTGTTTTCGTAAAGTAACTGCATTGGGGTGCTTTTGATTATTAATGGCACCGCAATACACTGCAGTTCATGGTTTTACTGTGCTTTGTGTTCTGCGAGTTTTCCCCTGCATTGGTGCACTGACTGCCTTAACGCCATGCCACAAGTTGAACTCCCCTAAATTTTAGAATGTCTGACAGGTGCCAGCTTATTTCTGCAGTAACTTTCAACTGTGTTGAGGGTCTGTGACAGTTAAGAAACAAGCCATTGAAACTAGAGAAGAGATAGAGAGGGGAGGAGAGCATGGTCATGTGGTTTACAGACCGCAGAGTAAAAACGTAGGATGAAAATCTGTTTGTGGTTTATTAAAAAAAGACAAATTCTGAACTCATGAGTGATACAAAGGAGAAGTAGAATTAAAGAACATTAAAGATGGACAATGGATAAGACTGAGAAAAACAAATGTACTGGTTTAAACAAATGTTGAATTATTCTACCTATAACCCTGAAAACAACCCCAAATACAGAGATACACTAGACTGGTTTATTAACTGCTTGCCGACCGCCTCCTGTATATATACATCGGCAGAATGGCACGGCTGCGCAAAGCGTAAAAGGAAAAAAGAGGGCGCACCGACCTAGTGCATTACCAGTGGCTAGGTTTATTAAAAATATATTAAAAGATTACAAATACTCACAAAGCAAGTATGAAAGTAGGCACATATAACATTCCATCAATAGGAATTGCCTCCTGCTGGAACCAGATACCAGAGAGTCCAGACGACAGGTATTACAGCTACGGTTGACGCGTTGCGAAGGCGAACCCTCTTCCTCAGAGCCAGAAAGTGACAGGTACGTAGCTTTGAATTTGCCGCCATGCGGGCACGTGTGCGCCCCTGCCGCGAGCTCCGTGACTGTGCCCCCGGGACCCGCAGACTCGATGTCCGCCGGTGTCCCGCGATCATGTCACGGAGCTGCAGAAAGGGGAGATGCCTGTGTAAACAAGGCATTTCCCTGTTCTGCCTTGTGACAGGACACTGATCTTCTGCTCCCTGTGATCGGGAGCAGTGATCAATGTTGTGTCACTGGTAGCCCAGCCCCCACCCAGTTAGGCCCCTTTCACACCAGCGGACCGTATGTCCGCTTTTTCATCCGTCCGTTTACGGATGAAAAAGGGACATACATTGGTCCCTATGAGATCGCGGGTGTGGGCGGATGAACATCCGCTGACACCTAATCTCATCCGGGTCCGCAAACCTCCGATTCTGCAGACGGAGGAAAATATTATTTTTCTATCCGTCAGACGGTCCGTGTTCATCCGATCCCCCCATAGGGGAGAGCGGAGATCTGACAGGGCAGTCCCTGCACAGTGTGCGGGGACTGCCCTGTCATCCGCCGGCTCAGCGGGGATCAGCGGAGCAGAGGTTCACGGGGCGGATCACTCCCTAGGACACACTTAACCCCTTCCTCACCACCTAGTGGCTAACCCCTTCCCTGCCAGTGTCATTTACACAGTAATCAGTGCATTTTTATAGCACTGATCGCTGTATAAATAACAATGGTCCCAAAGTGTCCGATGTGTCCGCCATAATGTCGCAGTCACGATAAACGCAGATTGCCGCCATTACTAATAAAAAAAATTATAATAAAAAAGCCATATAACTTTTGCGCAAACCAATCAATATACGCTTATTGCGATTTTTTTACCAAAAATATGTAGAAGAATACATATCGGCCTAAACTAAAAAAAAAAATAGTTTTTTTATATCTTTTTTGGGGATATTTATTATAGTAAAAAGTAAAAAATATTGCTTTTTTTTCAAAATTGTCGCTTTTTTTTGTTTATAGCGCAAAAAATAAAAACCGCAGAGGTGATCAAATACCACCAAAAGAAAGCTCTATTTGTGGGAAAAAAAGGACGCCAATTTTGTTTGGGAGCCACGTCGCACGACTGCGCAATTGTAATTTAAAGCGACGCAGTTTCGGATCGCAAAAAGTGCTCTGGTCAGGAAGGGGGTAAATTCTTCCGGAGCTGAAGTGGGTAAAGTATAAGAGTGCTTTTAATGCGCATTGTGGATTTGTACTTGTGCCAGCAGTCTATAAAAAAAAAAGCAAATATAATGGATTACCATTACTGAAGATCAGCCATGTTTCCAGCAGCATGGCCTACAGTTTCTCTTTACTGTATTTACATGTTGTTCTGCTCCCAGGAGAGCGGCTGCGACGCTCAGCCCAGTGCAGAGGAAGCCTGTCTCCAGACAGTGGTTGTGGGTGGTGGTGGCTGGGAGCAGCTTGTTCTCAACACAGTAGAATGTAAACACAACTTTAGAGACTGCAGGCCTTGCTGCTGGAAACCAGACTTATCTTCATTCATGGTAACATATCATATTGGCCTGTTTTAAAAGGCTGCAGGAACAGGAAGAACTTCATTAGTCATAGTGAAAATGGCAATAGGTTCATGAAAGAGCTCTTCATAGCAACATTGTGGTGGCCATATATGTAAAAATAAAATGGTTGAATATAATAATTATATCGATGAAAAAATTATATCTTTACACTAAATAGGCAGTTTGCGCAATTAATACTTTTTGTTCAAATTGAATGACGGAAAGTTTAAAGTGTTTGTAATCCTTTCAATTGTTTTTTTAAAAAATAAAAATAACAAAGTGCCTATACTTACCTGCTCTGTGCATTCATTTTGCACAGAGCAGCTCCGATCCTTTTCTTCTGGGGTCCCCCGCTGGCGCTCCAGCTCCCACCTCTTCATCGGGTGCCCCCAGTGATTGCCACCTTCCCTGGGGGCACCCATGCGGGCTCGCTCCCGAGTCCCGCCGCTGTGTCCATTGACTCTGCCTCGCCCCCCGCTCATGTTTTACAGAATTTAATTGACAGCAGCGGGAGCCAATAGCTTGTTCTACTATAAATCTGTCCAATGAGGAGAGAGACAGTGGCTGGAGCCACTGGGCTTGTGCACATCGCTGGATCGGATGGGGCTTAGGTAAGAAAAGGGGGAGTCTGGGGGGGCTGCAGCACAAAAGATTTTTCACCTTAATGCATAGAATGCTTTAAAGTGAAAAACCTTAAGACTTTACAACCACTTCAATGAAATACAGCCAAATTGTTAATTTTGCAAGTTGTATGTATCGAACAATCATTTTCTAGTGAAAAATAATTTGAATAGAATTCATTTTGATTGCTGGCAATGGGTGTTACATGTATGGCTGGCATTATTTTCTAACTAAACCCCACAGTATTTAAATATGGTCTGTGTTTAGTTACTATAGGCAGAAATTATGTTTCTCTTTGCTGTTTTCATAGAGCACAAACACAGTTGTTTGAATAAAGTTCACCTTTAGTAACATGTTACATGTTACACCTGTATTTAGGGTGTAACATGTATCTAGGCAGCACCCCCTGCTCACCCCCTGCTCACCCCCCCCCCCCCCGACCCCCACTGTGACACTGGGCAGGGATTATTCATTATTCTTCCCATTCCCACTGTCACAATTAAAAAACTGTGGGGCTGTGTGGGGCTCTCTCCATACAGCCATGTCATTCATACACAGGAAAACTACCAGTCCCGTCCCGCCCGGCACCGCTGCAGACGGACTTGTAGTATCAATGAATAGCTAGCGCGTTGATCAACACTCTCATAGCCTCTTTCACACTGTCTACAGCTCAGGGGCTGTCTGCCCATACACACTACATAGAGCAGACCACTCTAGGCAGTGTGTGCAGAAGTCTAACACTGCACACACAATTCACTGATTGCTGGTGCAATGCTCTGCTCTGCAGGCTCCTAAGAAAAAAAAAATGCACTTGTTTTACCTGCAAAAATATGTGTATTTACAGTGCCTTGAAAAAGTATTCAGACCCCTTGAAATTTTCCACATTTTGTCATGTTACAACCAAACACGTAAATGTATTTTATGTGATAGACCGACACAAAGTGGCACATAATTGTGAAGTGGAAGGAAAATGATAGCTATACTTCCTGTTATTTTACAGTCTATGGTAGACCTTTAATTCTCTGCAGTCTTAAACTATCATACTACTTTCTGATTCCATATCTACATAATCATGAACAGATTGCACTATTAATAACACATAAACAAAAAGGAGTTTCTAGATCACCAGAAGAAAGTGAGGTGGCCTGGTGCGCTACAGCAATCCCTAGATAAAAAAGCTGTTCAGGTTCAGGGCGGCTCTTGGTTCCCAGTATGCATTTCAGGGCTTATCTTTTTTGTTATGGAGTGCAGCTTTAATCTCTAAAGTTTTTATTTAGAGAATACGTATGGACAGTTTTACAACTCTTATGTAAAAGATCTCCCAATACCTATCTCTGCTAGCTGTCAATAGTGTCTAGTGCTCCTGCTCCTTATTCCAGCATCCTGGTTTTGCCTATGGCATTCTCCTTGTCTGCCTGTCCACCTGCAAGGTGATTGATGTGGGCAGACTCAGGATGGAGACCAAACTTGATATAAGCCAGCCAAGCTTGCAGTCTCATGCTTGTGATAGAGTGTGTAATACCTGATCAAGCTACCTGTTTGTCTGCCCCACTCTGCTATATTGGATTTCCTTGTTGACGACCTTGGATCAGATATCGACTATTCTCTGAATGCTACCTGCCTTTTGACTTCAGACATTGACCTTGACTATTCTGAACCTTGCCTGTCTGCCAACCCCAATTACCTTTACTCAGTTTGCGCATGTCCTGGCGTGGTAGCCAGGCACTATAGCATAGCATTGTGTATAAGTCCTGGGGGCAATCGAGTACCTTGCTTGCCTTATGGAAAAGGGGGCTACTATACTATAGGTGAAGAACACGTAAGCTAGCTATAGTGTCTGACCACCTGCGTTAGGGGTAAGCATGACATTAGAATTCTTTATTTTAGTTGATATCTATTTTATTTCCACCTGTCTCTGTATATAAGTACACCGAGTGAAAGCGGACTTCACTTGTAGCTCTTGTCTGGTGCGCACAAAACGAAACAAATGGGCTTCAGTGCTGAACTATGTGCAGCTATCTTGTAGATAATTGAATCAATTTACATGTCAACACAGAGTTTGTATGAATAAGAACATTTTAAAATTTTCGTTTTGAATTTTCTGGTGCCACTAAAGTCCATTTTCTCTTTGTCAATCAATATCTTGTAGATAATGCTTTAAATGTTTATATATATCCATCATTACTCTTGTTGCAAATCCACATCTTCTGAAGAGGAGATATCGGAGCTCCTCAGCCACTTCCTTTCAGTTATCAGTTGAACACACTTAGTCAATAGTTGTGACAATGCTCACATTGTTAATTAATCGTCTTACATTTTTCATGCACACTTAAAGCGGAGGTTCACCGGAATTTTTTTTTTAAAAAGCCAGCAACTACAAATACTGCAGCTGCTGACTTTTAAAAACTGTCCAGGTCACCCGCGACGTCGGCAGCCGAAGCCGAGCTACCGCTCAGCTCTCGGCTTCCCCCGCCGCCATCCTCGGTGAGGGAATTGGGAAGTGAAGCGCTGCGGTTTCACTGCCCAGTTCCCTATGGCACATGCACGAGTCGTGCTGCGCCGTCCTCACTGGTCCCTGTTGTGTCCTGGGAGCCGTGTGTTTCCCAGAACACAACGGGGGGGGGGGGGTGACGCGAAGGGGCGGGACTCCCACGGGAGTCTATACCCGGAAGTGGTGCAAATACCTGTTTTATACAGGTATCTGCACCCCCTCCCCCCTGAAAGGTGCCAAATGTGACACCGTGGGGGGGGGGGTTCCGAAAAGAGGAGGTTCACTTTTGGGTGAACCTCCGCTTTAAGTTTGGAAAGCCAAGGAAGTAAAAAAAAAAAAAAACATGCTATTGGAATGTCCAGAATTTCTGCTTAAACACACAGGGCTTAATTTACTAAAGGCAAATAGACTGTGCACTTCTCAGTTTAATTCCGGGCATTCTGGTTGTTAAGGAGCGGGGCTGGGAAGCCTGCCACTGCATTCTTAACAACCGATGAGTCTTCATCTGTCAATGGGCTTCCACGCTGACAGCTGAATAAGAAAAAATAAAAATTGCTGGTAAAAAAAAATGGTGTGGGGTCCCCCCCCCCCAAATCCATACCAAACCCTTATCCGAGCATGCAGCAGTCCGTTCCATCACAAGAGGGGCGGCGCCCCCAGGTGACCCTGTCCTTACCCTATATATGTTTTTTTTTTTTTTTTAGTTAAAGGAATTGTCAAAAACTGTCTCTGTGTTTTTATTACTTTTTGACACTTTTTTGGCAAATGGGTAAATACTGTGTAGCGCTGCACTTCTTTTGCTATATTAATGCAGTGGAAGCTACTGACCTACAGGGTCTCTTCTTCCAAGGAAGTTCTCCTCATTGCAGGTTCCCACCTCACCATAGTGCACTTTATATACAGCCTACTCTGCACCCTTAACAAAGCTCTTTGATTTAGGCGGGGATAGGCAACCAAAATTTTGCTATGGGCCCTATAAATTGTGGTTATATTCCTGATAGGAGAGCTTTTAGAACAAAGTGGAAGTCCTTTTAAAGCTATACCGTTTTAGAGCCAGTACATTCAGTGAATCCGTTTTGGCATGCAGGGAAGGTTTCATAAGTTCATCCTAATGATATATTCAGCCATCAAAGGAAGTAGCATTTCTGCTCCCAATCTAGGAATGAATCTGAATCTGTGTGTTTCTTATATAGCGCATGGGCGTTGAGAATCCATTCTATATACGTATACAGCATAATTCTTCAAAATACCATAAAAACCCTCATTGAAACACAAAAACACAAAAGTCACAAAACACAAAAGTCCGTCAAATGTTTTCAAACAGAATGAAATGTTCCCAGCTTTTTCCACACCCGTTCTCCCAGTTTGGCTCCTTGGCTCTCTGCGGGCTGCCCTCTGCCCCAAGGCTGTTCATCTGCAGTGCTTTTGAAGCAAGCTTCGTCTTGTTGCTTGTGTCAATAGAGGCATTGTTTAAACACTATCTACTGTCATCTTCTGGAGAGCATCCCCCGAAATTCTAGCTAGAGTCTCAGCAGGATCCTGTCACACCTTCTACCAAAAAATTAAGCTGAGTCCTCAGCTCCTTTCTCCCACCTACCACAAAAGCTGTTTCCAGTTTTACACATCTGAGCAGTAGAATAGGCTTCTAAAGCCCTGTACACACGATCGGATTTCCTATGGATTTTAGACCGATGGATTTTTCCATTGGAAATCCGATGAAGCTGTCTTCCATCAGTCTTGCCTACACACCATCAGTCAAAAAACCGACCGTCCCAAACGCGGTGATGTAAAACACTCCGACGAGCCAAGAAAAATGAAGTTCAATGCTTCTGAGCATGCGTCGACTTGATTCTGAGCATGCGTGGGTTTTTTATCCGATGGAGTTCCCCACAGACGATAGTAATTTGCTATCGTTTTTTTTTTCCATCGGATAAATTTAAAACATGTTCTATTTTTTAACACAGATGGAAAAAAGAACGATGGGGCCCATACACCATCGGTTTGTCTGATGAAACATGTCCATCGGACTGTTTTCATTGGTAAAACCGATCGTGTGTACAGGGCTTAAAAGTCACAGAGCCACTTAACAAAGCAAACTTAATTGCAATTCGTTAAAGCGGAGTTCCACCCAAAAGTGGAACTTCCGCTTTAAGTACTCCTCGCCCCATTACATGCCACATTTGGCATGTCATTTTTTTTTTTTTGGGGGGGGGGGATTGGGTTCTGTGTTTTGAAGGGGACTTCCTGCCCCACTTCCTCCTTCTGCCTAGAGGGCCGCCGAGGCGACTCCTCCTCTCCCCCTAGACGGCCCCTCCCTCTAGGCGAACTCCTGGGACACGTGACAGGTCCCAGTAGATCGCCTATCCACTCCCAGGGCACAGTGCGACTCGCGCATGCGCAGTGCGCGCCCGGTCATGAAGCCACAAGCTGTCACGGCCGGGTGCCCACAGTTCCAATGGAGGTGCCTGTGCGGCCACATCGCTGGACCGTGGGACAGGCGAGTGGCTGGTTATTAAATGGCAGCAGCTACACTTTTTGTAGCTGCTGACTGTTATTAAACTAAAAATAGCCTGGTACTCCCCTTTAAGAGGACACTGGTCAGACCATTGCTAGTGCAATGTCATCAGCCAGGAGGTGAGAGTATTGCTATTAGGCCTCACGCACACAGGACGTTTTGCTAACTCTCCTAGACCCCTTTCCTCCTGGCAGCAGCGTTTTGCCAGAAAAACCGATTGGCGCTTGTAAACGCGTGTAATGCGTTTTGGTTTCTCAAGCACTTGGGCGTTAATTAATTTCATTGGCCAGAATGATAATATATTCTGGCCATTGAAATGAATTAACACTCAAGTGCTAAACACTACTAGCACTTAGGTGTGCTTAGAAGCGTTTACACGTGTTTAGGCACATCAAGCGTTTTTTCTGCAAAACCCCTGCTGCTCCTGGGTGCACTGGCTGTGGGTTTTTTTTCTGTCTCTTAACGCCTATGTGTGTATGGACAGATGGCTAACATGCAGGGGTGTTTAGAGGCAGAAAAAAAAAATCAAACTCCACTAGGAGCAGCAGAGAAAACACCCAGTGTGTTTTAAGATATTTCCATAGTATTAAAGTAAACCTTCATAAACCTGAGTTATTCACACTAAAACTAGCCATACACAGATCAAATTGTGTCCGATTCCTGCTAAATTGGCCACAATTTGTCCCATGGGTGGCCCTGTCAGCACCACTGGGCTGGAGCTAGTCAGTGAATACAGCGCATACAACCAATCAAATGCTGGTAATGTTCAGATATTTTGACAGCCACAAGTGCCAGCAATCAGAATACAAAAGCCGGGACTGCAGATTCGTCCATCCCTGCTGTTTAACATAGATTGAAGGATTAAGTGACTTCTCTAGTTCAGCCTATGTGTATGGCCAACTTAAAGCGGTAGCAAACCGCTGAAAAAAAATAAAAAATACTTGTGAAATACTTACCTTAAAAACGGAGCTCCTGCAGCGTGCCCTATCACAGTTTCTTCCAGGTTCGCAGGCTCCGGTGCTGTGATTGGCCAGAGCCGCAATGACGTCACACCCACACATGCACGCAGAAGTCCTCCATTCCGGCACAATCCGCCGGACCTTCAGAGAGCATGTGCCGCTGACGTCAGTGGCTGCATGCAGAGTGAATATCTCCTTTAGGCTTACCTGTAGGTAAAAATGACCAAGCGGGGTATACAACCACTTTGAGCACTGATGAAGGATTAAATAAAAGGTCACCCTTTATAGCAAAAGGAATGGTCTAATACCATACAACAACAGTTTGATGCACTAGAATAATGTGCTTCGCCCCAGCAGCACATACTATCTGCTATGCCACACAGTCCTGATGAAGGGGAATTTTGTGACCTCCTGAATCTGTTTGCTGTTCTTTACTTTTATTGCTATCACTAGTGTATTAAATAAAGATTTTGGGCTCTCAAGATTTTGGGTTGATACTCTCATTGACCTATGGCACTTGGATTTCTCCTTTTGGCTAAACTGACTTATTTCAAGGTGTCCCGTCTTATAGAGAGATGCCAAACCCAAGCCATCAAGATAAACGAATGAGCTTGTCCACCTTTTTAAAATTTGTGAAAATTAGAAACTGGCTCCCCACCATCACCACCATCACTACCTCAAGTCGGAGATTACACAGAGCTAATTGTCTCCTTATCCCTATGGAATAGCACTGGGCTCAAATCGCCAAGGACCAGCACTGCCACATGAAATGTCATATGCTCCTCCATACTTGTAAGTCACATATATTTTCTTCACTCCAGGTTGCTGACAGAGCATCAGAGGCGAAGGAAAGGTGAGCATGTGCTTGTTGGGTTTGGTAGTAGGGGGTTAAAGCAAACCTGCTGCAAGGGTGTGCTTTAAAGCATTATATGTATTTGTATATACTGTAGGCTTTCTGTTGACCCTACCTTTTTGGATCAAGGGCTTTTTTTCTTGGGATATTATAGGCAGTGAAAATGACTTTTTTTGTAATATGTTCTCACGTGATAAGAGTAAGACCCATACACACGATGAGAAAATTGCACGAAAAATACCGCTTTCAAAGCGATCGTACAATAATCTGATCATTAGTACACAGCTTTTGAGAACAGATCACGACAGTTCCTCCGATATCCAAAAGGGACACATACAAAAAATGTTTGAATAAGATAACAGATCAGTACAGTTTTTGTCCAAAAAATACAATACAAATACAATACAATACAATACATTACATCACTTCTGAATTTTTATTCTGTCGTACAAGAATTTTCGTAACTTTAGTAGCCTCTTCATTTTCGATTTGAGATTAGCAAGCAAAAAAATAAAAACAGATGATCAATCGCCTGATAATCTCATTGTGTGTACCAGACTTTATAGGTTATCTCTTAAATTGACTGTAAGACCCCTTTCACACTGAGCCGGTTTGCAGGCGCTATTGCGCTAAAAATAGCGCCTGCAAACCGACCTGAAACAGCGGTTGCTGTTTCTCCAGTGTGAAAGCCCGAGGGCTTTCACACTGGAACGGTGCGCTAGCATGACCGCTCCAAAAGTCCTGCTAGCCGCATTTTTGGAGCAGTGTGTATATCGCTCCTTCATCGCTTCTGCCCATTGAAATCAATGGGACACCGCGGCTATACCGCCCGCAATGCGCCTCTGCGGAGGCGCATTGTGGGCGGTATTAACCCTTTTTCGGCTGCTAGCGGGGGTTAAAATAGCACCGCAAGCGGCCGAATACCGCCGCAATTCCGACGATATAGCGCCGCTAAAAATAGTGACGCTATACCGCCAGCGCACCTCCCGCCCCAGTGAGAAAGGGACCTAAAGGTAAAAATGTTTAAAAAAAACAAACGATAAAACAAACATGTCTATACTTACCTGCTCTGTGTAATGTAATTGCACAGAGCGACTGTGACCCTCCTCTATTCGTGTCCCCCGCTGGCGCTCCTGGCCCCTCTTCTTTGTCCAGTGCCCCAATGGGAAGAGGCATCCCATGGGAGCCCTTATTCGTACTCGCTCCCGAGCCCTGCTGCTAGGTCTATTGACACAGACAGCGTGACTCAGCCAAGTCCCCCTACTCCCGCGTCACTGCCAATGGCTCCCGGTGCCCCAGCAAAGCCAGCGAGACCCGGAAGTGAGTGGAGAGAAGAGCTGCAGACATGCACAGCGCTGGATCACGAGGGCTTAGGTAAGTTAAAGGGAGGGTTGAGGGGGGATGCTGATGCCTAAACATTTTTTTCCCTAATGCTAGGAATGCAATAAAATTAAAATAAAATAGGGCTGTGGAAACTAACTATTAATTCCTTGATTAATCGATTAATTGTTTTGATCGATTAAAATTATTTTGATCGATCAAAAGTCTTATATGAGATCCGGTGATGTCACGGACACCGACGGGGCTTACCGTGTCCATCTGAAGGGCTCCTTTGTTGTGCCTTCATATCTGCATGCCGGCGGGTCCTTACTATTTGCCACACGCAAGGGCTGTTACACTTCCCTCTATCACTTCCCTCTATCAACCTGGGATTCTACAGCCATCCACTGGGAGTTGTGATAGTTCCCTTCACGGGACATCTACATGCCGACGGACTGATTTTAGTCCCTTCTCATCTGGATTAAGCAGTGGTATAGTTGTACACATTTTTATACCAGTGTCATACTTAGCTACATGTTTTTATGACTGCTTTTGCTACCGTTTGGAATTACTCGCACCATTTTTACAGTTTATGTAGCTACATCGATTTTATCTCCAGTGCAATATTTATTTTGTTACCTACTTGAAGACTATAAAAGTTTTCATGCTATTCCCATCGAGCGCTGCCGTTGTGTGTTTTTTGTATCCTGCTATCGATTTTTCCAGTGGTTGGTAGCTGCACTGGGAATCAGCCTGCAAGGAGATCAGCTAAAAGTAGTTGGATCTGTATGTGCGTTATAATTAATCGAAATTAGTCGATTAATCGATTTAAAAAAAAAACGATTAATCGAACAGGAAAATTTTAATCAGTAACAGCCCTAAAATAAAATAAATGTTTAGGCTTTAGAACCACTTTAAGGGGTGGGTTTACTAAAGGCAAATAGACTGTGCACTTTGCAAAGTTCCCCTTTCCATGTGCAGTTGCTACAGAGCTTACTAAATGAGGTAAAGCTTCACTTTGCAAAAAGTACCCAATCACGTGGAAGGAAAATTTAGAAAACAGCATTTTTGTTTTCATACGATTGGATGATGGAAGTCAACAGAGTTTCTGCTCATTTACTAAGCTCTGGAGCAACTGCACTTGCAGAGCGCACAGCCTTTTTCCCTTTAGTAAATCAACCCCTAAGTGTTGCCTGACTCCATTATTGCCCTTTTATGCTTTGTACAGAGTGATTTAACTTCTTTCTGGCAATACCTTTTAATTTATAAATTGGCATTTATAAAATATTGATAGCAAGGCACTACAAATGAGTTAAATGACAATTGATGACAACACTCGGCAGCATGACACAAAAATTGGCTTTAGCATTTGTAGTGACCTTACCCCTTTCCTCCCGTCTCTTTGGCTCACTCATGAGAGGAAAAGGCGCAAGGTGCCACCATGCCCGTACCCTCTGGTTTTCAGAGGTTAAGCACACTTGTTTCACCTACGGGTCTTGCAGCGAAGTTCTCCTCAAAGTTGGTTTCTGTCCTCAGTGTGCAAGGACAGAGTCTCTATACCCCAAGTAACTTCAAGGTCCACACAAGTATATCACTCCAACGTAGAGCTTTATTTTCTTTGCACAAAGAGAAAAAGGTGTTAGAAGGATAGACAGCATTCAGGCACTTCTGGCTTCGTCGCCACTCGGTCCCGAGTGGGTATAGCTCACCCGGATAGCCCCCTATGGTGCTAGCAGCCGGCGTGCAGCTCGAACAGTCAATCTACATCCCTAATAGATGCGTCTAGGTGATCCTCTGCCACAGGATCTATAATGTCCCAAACCCCCTGATGGTCCAGATTGTTAGGCCCCTGGGTTCCGGATGGATGACATCCCCCTGGAGAGTTACTGGGCCCCTTCCTTCACTGTGATGGCTCACCAGTCCTTCGGAACGGTCCTCCCCCAGCCTCCTCATCCAGGAACGGGTCTCCTCGCAAGGCAGCACCCTGAGATTCTTCCTTCCGAAGCGGGCTCCAGCTAAAGGTGCTGGGCCCAGGGCTGAAGTTGCAGTCCCAGGACTAAAGGTGCCTGGGACTGAGGCGTACGTGGCCCCATAGCCTGGAAGGCCACGCACTCGGCTCCCGAACCCGCAGGTTCCCTCGGATACAGGTCCCCGGATCACTCCCCTCGATCTCCCCCTAGATCTCCCCCTGGACAATGGCGTCCGCTCCTTTTGTATCCTCTCCCAGCATGCACAGCAGGCCGACCCCGACCCACCGCACGGCTGCCGAGAGAGGACACCAAATCGCCACTCCAACACATGTGGTTCAACCCCGAGCACAAGTGACCGCGCCACTCATACTGCTTAGGGGGAACTGCAAGCCAGGTGAAGCAGCAGCAAGGCAGAGTCCAGTAATTGAAAGACTTGAGCCAACTATCACTCAAGCCACCCCTAAATTTGGCATAACATAACCTCAATTTAGGACCCCGCTACACATTGATAAACATTATAGTTATTTAGAAGCTGCATTCCAAACACAAAATTGAGTTGATTTACTAAAACTGGAGAGTGCAAAATCTGGCACAGCTCTGTATAGAAACCAAACAGCTTTACGATTTTTTTTCAACATTTTTTGTCAAAAATTTTTGTCAAATTGAACAAGCTGAAGTTAGAAGCTGATCATCATGCACAGCGGCACCAGATTTTGCGCACTCCAGATTTAGTAAATCAACCCCGTGTCTGTTTTTGAATAAATATAAAAAAAAAAGAAATATGCCGTAATTGGGTATAAATTGGGTATAAATATGCCGTAATTGGGTATAGTGTTTAGGACTCATGGAGTGTCCTGTACAATTTCACCTTTGTGCTTTCCTATGATATATTTTTAAATAAATGTTACTTATGGCAGTTTACCAGAAGTACAAATAGTATAGGAATGAAGGACACTGCATGCAAAATGCATTATACATAGGTAGTTCATAAAGCTGCTCATGAATCTTCTTCTCACTGAAAAACCCATTTACAATTAAAATGGTTGTAAAATGCACAAGAAAAAAATAATCAAAAACACACTGCGTAATAAAGATCACTTAAAAATGCATGTATTTTATTTGTTTTTATGTCATTAACATGATTTTTTTTTTTTCACAGTTTTGTTTTGCTTCTCCAAACCACTTAGGACTTGTGTACAAGAGTGGTTACAGAGCACTCAAGTCCCACTGGGATTCCCTGTGTTCAGCACAGTTTAAGCTAAGCTAGCACTTGTCCTAAACACTTGTGTCACCTTGCTTTTGGCAGCATCCCTGTACAATGCAGGCATGCTGCTGGCAGCCGGGAATGAAATCTATTCAGAGCAACAGTTCTGCCTGCTGCATTGAACATAGGGGAATCCCTGGGGTCTGAGCACTCAGTGGACACTACTGTATAAGTCATTGATATAAAGTATCATTGAGAAAAAAAAATTCATTATTATCTTTGTTCAGTAAACGGTATATATTTCTGGATGTTCTTTCTTCATTTATGTAGCAGTAGTAGTAGTACTGTCTCTCTTGGGGCACAATCAGAATATGTTCTACCAGTGTACAATTCATTTTTGCACAGTTTTCTTGATTTTATATCCTTATTAGTGTTATTCCCATTATTCATGTTCTCAGAGGGCACTTGGACTTGGATTCTAAAGGTTGTCATTTAAAGAATTTTTTTTTCAAGCATGTTATTTTTACCTGCTCTGTGCAATGATTTTGCACAGAGCAGCCCCCCGATCCTCTTCTTTTTCGGTCCCCCGCTGGTGGTCCTGGCTCCTTCCTCCTGCCGAGTGCCCCCTATAGCAAGCTTTTTGCTATGGGGGCACTCAAGCAGGCATGCTACTGAGCCGCGCTTCTGTGAATGAACATTGCATAGAATGCATTAAAGTAAAAAAAAAAAATTACTTCTGCCTTTAGAACCACTTTAAAGTGGTTGTAAACCCTTTACAACCACTTTATGCTACATGTAAGCCTATAATAAGGCTAACCTGTAGCTACCCAGGATATCTCCTAAACCTGAACAGTTTAAGAAATATCCCCTGTCCTCTGTATGTGCCGATGTCATTGGCACATGCGCACTAAAGCAAACTGAAGCAATGGCACGTATGTGCCGTTGCTTCAGTCTGTGTGCCGTGACGTTATCGCGGCTTCGACCAATCACAGCGCCGGAGCCGCGATACCCGGAAGTAACCCCTCAGGAGAGATGTTGCCAGCTGGAGGGGGGTACGAGGACCGATGCGGGGGCTTCGATCTCAGGTAAGTAATTCATAATGAGCTAGTATGCTATGCATACTAGCTCATTATGCCTTTGTCTTGCAGGTTTTTTTTTACAAGAATTAACAACCACTTTAAGTGCTGTTATGCCGCGTACACACGATCGGACATTCCGACAACAAAACCGTGGATATTTTTTCCAACGGATGTTGGCTCAAACTTGTCTTGCATACACACGGTCGCACAAATGTTGTCTGAAATTGCGAACATCAAGAACGCGGTCACGTACGGCACGTATGACGGCACAATAAAAGGGAAGTTCAATACCAAGTGCGGTACCCTTTGGGCTCCTTCTGCTAATCTCGTGTTAGTAGAAGTTTGGTGAGAGATGATTCACGCTTTTCAGCCTCGCGCTTTTCAGCCTTGTGCTTTTCAGTCCGTGACGTGTTTGCAGCGTGACGAATGTGCTATCTCCATTATGAACGCTAGTTTTACCAGACTGAGCGCTTCCATCTCATACTTGATTCAGAGCATGTGTGGAATTTTCTACACATGCTCGGAATTTACAAGAACGGATTTTGTTGTTGGAAAATTTGAGAACCAGCTGAAAATGTCCGTTGGGGCCTACACACGGTCGGAATTTCCGACCAAAACCTCCCATCGAACATTTGTTGTCGGAAATTCTGAGCGTGTGTACGCGGCATTACACTTATTTTGAACTCCATCACCACCACCACCACCACTGCTGCCAGCTTCCCTGCTGGTCTTAAACTCACCTATCCCAAATTCAGTACGATTTAGGCTGGGGAGACCTCCTTAGAGCTGTACAGACTGTAGTCAAAGTCTCCTCTGCTGGACCCATGCATACGTGCTGTAATCCCTATTCAATTCTATGGACAGGTTATACTCCCTACTCTGGTGTAGATTCTGTCAAGCCGCTAAATGGTTCAAAGAAGGCTACACAGCTACGATCTTGGTAGATAAGAGGTTTCAAAAATAAGGCATGTGTCAATGGACTTTGGGCTTCTGTCGATGGCATCCAAATGACATAAATTCTAAGATTATTTTGAATTCATTGACAGATGGATTTGACCTGCTGTTGCTCTTAATGTGACCTGCTTGAAGTTGCTTTGGCATTCCAGCTAACTTGGATGGGAATACAACACCTATGTACAGTGAACAAAGTCTATTGACTTTATTTATTACAGGTATTTATATAGCGCTGACAATTTACACAGAGCTTTACATATATATTGTACATTCACATAAGTCCCTGTCCTCAAGGAGCTTACAATCTAAGGTCCTTAACTCACATTCATACATAAACATACTAGGGCTAATTTAGATAGGAACCAATTAACCTACCAGCATGTCTTTGTAGTGTTGGAGGAAACCCACCCAAGCACAAGGAGAACGTGCAAACTTCACGCAGGTAGCATTGGGGTTGGGCATAGGCCCTAGTATGACAACATTATAAGTGCATCTCCTAGGAGGGTAACAGACAGAAACAGGCTAAGTAACCTAATAGCAACTACTAAACCAATTTGTATCTTGAAAGTAGCAACATGAAGATATTGGTTGCAACAACATTCTGACAAATGCTGGTTTTCTTTCGAGAAGTTCTCGCTATCGAGAAGTTCCTGGGTCGATTATGTGCATTACAGCAGCTGAGTTTACGATCAGCTGTTGTGTCGGCGCCTGCGCACAATAGCGGCCACTTCTCGATAGAACACCGTGCGCTGCCGAGGCACGCTCATGTCGGTGAGGGGCAGATTTTTACATGATGGGGCCGAATTATTAAATGATGGGCCGTGCTGCTAAAATGGGGGCAGAATTTTTAATTATGCCTAGTGCTGCAAAATATGTGTTTTGCAGCACTGCCCATGATTTAACAATCCGCCCCCATCATGTACTAATCAGCCCCTCACCCACATGAACACGCCCCGGCAGCGCGGGGCACAATCTGACGGAAAAAATTCTTCTGTCTGCTATTCTGCGCAGGTGCTGTCTTACAATCACAACAGCTGATTGTAAACTCAGCTGTTGTGATGCGCATGCGCAGTTCATTCCGGGCACTATTCAATGGGGGGGCAATTTTCGACAGAACAGCAGGCCTGCAGCTTTTACCTTGTTTACATTAGGTGCAATGAGTGCTGTTTTCGTGCACCGGATTAACACCAGGCACCACAAGGGCACACAGTAAACAACTGTTTTCTATGGCCGCTTTCACACTGAAGCGATGGATGCGCTGGCGGTATAGCGCCGCTATTTTTAGCGCCGCTATACCGTCGTTTTTGCGGCGCTATTCGGCTGCTAGTGGTGCGGTTTTAATCCCCGCTAGCGGCCGAGAAGGGGTTAAAAACCACCGCAAAGCACCTCTGCAGAGGCGCTTTGCGGGCGGTATAGCCGCGGTGTCCCATTGATTTCAATGGGCAGCAGCGGTAAAGGAGCGGTATACACACCGCTCCTTCACCGCCTCTAAGATGCAGCTAGCAGGACTTTTTTTCTCGTCCTGCCAGCGCATCGCCTCAGTGTGAAAGCACTTTGGCTTTCACATTGAGACTGCAGGGGCAGGAGTTTTTCAGGCGTTTTTTAGGCACTATTTTTAGCGCAAAATGCCTGAAAAACTCCTCAGTGTGAAAGGGGCCTTAGGCCCCTTTCACACTGGGGCGTTTTTCATGCGGTTTAACGCTAATATTAGCGCTATTATACCGCATGAAAAATTCGTGCCTGTAGCCTTCAATGTGAAAGCCCGAAGGCTTTCACACCAGGGTTGCCAACTTTCAGTAAATTTACAAACAGTTTGTAAAATCCATAATTGTTGCGTCTGTCCATGAATGTCAGTTACGGACACGCAACCTACATGTCTGTAATGGACATTCAAGGACAGATGCAAAAATTACAGATTTTACAAATTGTTCGTAAATGTACCGAAAGTTGGCAACCCTGTTTCACACTGAAGCGGTGCGCTAGCAGGACCGCTCCAAAAGTCCTGCTAGCCGCTTCTTTACAGCGGTGAAGGAGTGGTGTGTTCACCGCTCCTTTACCGCGGCTGCCCATTGAAATAAATGGGACACCGCGGTAATACCGCCCGCAAACCGCGGCAATAGCCTGATGGGTTTTACTTCCTCTTTTTTTCCCCTGCATAGTAAAATCATAATGGGCTAGTATGCATTGCATACTAGCCCATTATGTGCCACTTTCATGCAAACGAAGCCCGCGATGTCTGTGATGTCCCGCTGGTGGCCACATCCATCTTCACCCCTCTTCCTTCGAACTCCAGCTCTGGGACTTGCTGGAGTGGCGCGGGAGCCGCTAGTCACGGCACGAGCCCCTTAGAAACTGCACAATCGTGCCCTTTCTTCAGTGCGCATGCGCCAATAATGTCGGCACAAGCGTATATGACAGCTTCCTGCAGAGTAAAAATGGCTAATAATATTTTATTTTTTACACATTTGTAGCCAAGTCTTTTATATTGTTTTATATATTATTTGCACATATTTTTTTTTTGCATAGAAAAATATAATACCTGGTGCTTCTATGATAAAGTATTTGCAAAGCAATGTGCCTTTCTAATAAAAAAAGTCAATCCGTTGCAGCTCACTTTCTAAACTCTTCTCTCTAATTCAGTGGTCTCCAAACTGTGGCCCAGGGGCCAGTTGCAGCCCTTTGCTTGCCTTTATCTGGTCCTTGGGGCACTATTCCTCCCACTGATACAAGACGCTACTCTGCCAACTGACATCAACAATGAGGCACCATTCCTTCCACTGACACCAACAATGGGGCACCATTCCTTCCACTGACACCAACAATGGGGCACCATTCCTTCCACTGACACCAACAATGGGGCACCATTCCTTCCACTGACACCAACAATGGGGCACCATTCCTTCCACTGACACCAACAATGGGGCACCATTCCTTCCACTGACACCAATGATGGGGCACTATTCCGTCCACTGACACCAATGATGGGGCACTATTCCTTCAACTGACACCAATGATGGGACACTATTGCTTCCTGATACCAACAATGAGACACTACTTCCTCCCCTGATAGCAGAAATGGTGCATCATTCTTTCCAATAATAATACCAATGATGGAATATTGTCCCCATTGACGCTGGGGCATTTTCTACTCACACTTGCTACAGCCCAGCCCCTCTAAAGTCTGAAGGACAGTAAACTTGTTTAGAAAGTTTGGAGACCACTGGTGTAATTGAAACATCATATGGAACATGGAGATGAAGAGGGTGTCTCTGACTCCTTTAACCTCCCTAGCGGTAATCCCGAGTGAGGCTCGGGGTGAGTTTTTACTACCAAAAGCAGTAACCCCGAGCCAGACTCGGGCTGCATTGCAGTATCCAGGGGAAGGTACTGTATTTATTGGCGTATAACACTCACTTTTTTGCCCTGAAAATGGAGGGTAAACTGTACCTGCGTGTTATACGCAGGGGGCTGTGGAAAGTTTTTTACTTGAAACTTCCCTCTTAAAGTTAGGGTGCGTGTTATACGCCTGTGCGTGTTATACGCCGATAAGTACGGTACTTACCTTGTTCCCTAGATCCTGCGATGTCTCCCCGCAGTGTGTGTGAGCCGTGTCTCGCTCGATGCTGCGAAGTTGCGGTGCACAGGGACGGAGTTCGGCGCCAAATTCAAAAAGTGAAAAACACAGTATAGATACAGTATACTGTAATCTTACAGATTACAGTACTGTATCAAATAATTACACACTCCCTTTGTCCCTAGTAGGGATGAGCTTCGTGTTTGAGTCGAACATACGTTCGACTCGAACATCGGCTGTTCGATCGTTCGACGAAGATCGAACGATTTGGGCCGTTCGCGCCAAATTCGAGTGACGCAAACGGCCCACAATGCACTACGCCATCGCAGTGTCATCCAGGCGCTGTGATTGGCCAAGCATGCACTGTGACCCCGCATGCTTGGCCAATCACAGCGCCGGCAGCGAGGAGAGCAATGATTGGCCACAGGCAGGATGCCTGTGGCCAATTATTGCTGAGGGGGTTTAGTACACGCCCCACACTATAAAAGGCCGCCAGCGCGGCGGCCTTGTGTAGTGTGTTCCGGAGCAGGGAAAGAGAAGCATAGGCAGGGACAGTGTCATTTTTTTTCCTTTACTAATCCTGGATTCCTTGTGTTTAGGGACAAATAAGGATAGGTAGGGAGAGTGTCAGTGACAGTGTGTTATTCTGTGCTAAACCTTGTTTGTAGGGACAGAGAGGTACAGTGAGGGAAAGTGTCAGTGTGCTATTCTGTGCTAATCCTTGTTTGTAGGGACAGAGAGGTACAGTGAGGGAAAGTGTCAGTGTGCTATTCTGTTCTAAACCAATTTTGCTGTTCCATATTTCAAATCCTTGAGTTTAGGGACAGAGAAGGACACTCGTGGAAATTATCAGTGTGCTATTCTGTGCTAAATCTTGTTTGTAGGGAGGGACAGTGTAGGACAGTGAGGGAAAGTGTCAGTGTGCTATTCTGTTCTAAAACCAATTTTGCTGAACCATATTTTCAATCCTTGAGTTTAGGGACAGAAAGGTACAGTGAGTGAAACTGACAGTGTGCTATTCTGTTCTAAACCAATTTTGCTGTTCCATATTTTCAATCCTTGAGTTTAGGGACAGAGAAGGACACTCGTGGAAATTATCAGTGTGCTATTCTGTGCTAAATCTTGTTTGTAGGGAGGGACAGAGTAGGACAGTGAGGGAAAGTTTCAGTGTGCTATTCTGTTCTAAACCAATTTTGCTGTTCCATATTTTCAATCCTTGAGTTTAGGGACAGAGAAGGACACTCGTGGAAATTATCAGTGTGCTATTCTGTGCTAAATCTTGTTTGTAGGGAGGGACAGAGTAGGACAGTGAGGGAAAGTGTCAGTGTGCTATTCTGTTCTAAACCAATTTTGCTGTTCCATATTTCAAATCCTTGAGTTTAGGGACAGAGAAGGACACTCGTGGAAATTATCAGTGTGCTATTCTGTGCTAAATCTTGTTTGTAGGGAGGGACAGAGTAGGACAGTGAGGGAAAGTGTCAGTGTGCTATTCTGTTCTAAATCCAATTTTGCTGTTCCATATTTCAAATCCTTGAGTTTAGGGACAGAGAAGGACACTCGTGGAAATTATCAGTGTGCTATTCTGTGCTAAATCTTGTTTGTAGGGAGGGACAGAGTAGGACAGTGAGGGAAAGTGTCAGTGTGCTATTCTGTTCTAAACCAATTTTGCTGCTCCATATTTGAAATCCTTGAGTTTAGGGACAGAGAAGGACACTCGTGGAAACTATCAGTGTGCTATTCTGTGCTAAATCTTGTTTGTAGGGACAGAGAAGGACAGTGAGGGAAACTGTCAGTGTGCTGTTCTGTGCTAAACCAATCTTGCTGAAGCATATTGCAAATCCTTGTGTTTAGGGACAGAGAAGGATAGGCAGGGGACAGTGTCAGTGTAATTGTTGCTAAGCCTCCTGCACAGTATACACCTGAAGGTAGCCCTTATTGCTCTTTTTCCCATCTCCCTGCAGGCCATCCATTAAAATGTCTGGAAGGCAAACAAGGAGAGGCAGACAGTCAGGAGGCAAAAAAAGAGGGCAAGCAGGCTCTGTGTCTGGGGGCAACAGTGCTGGTCGTGGACGCGGTGCATTGTCATCAGCACATGGCCATGGGACACGCTTGTCCTTCTTTTCGGCAGCTGGACATGTTGAGCCACATCATGCCGAAGACTTGGTAGAGTGGATGACCAAGCCCACCTCATCCTCCTCATCCTCTCTCACCCAGGCTCAGGGTATTGGCAAAGCAGCTGCCAAAGCGTCCTCTTCTCTGGTATCATTATCTTCATTAGTCAATCCTTCTCTAGACCCACCATGTCCTCCTGAGGAGTCCCCCAAACTGTTTGAGCACAGTGTTGGGTACATGCTCCAGGAGGATGCCCAGCGTTTGGAAGGATCTGATGATGATACCCAGCTAGAGGAAGGCAGCAGCGTGAGAGCAGAGAGAGGGGATGCTCAAGAAGGACACCAATCTGGCAGTCATGCTCCAGCAGCTGCAGCATACTGCCAGATTGGCTCCAGTGATGAGGAGGGAGGGGATGATGAGGTCACTGACTCCACGTGGGTGCCTAATAGGAGAGAGGAGGAAGAGGAGGAGGAGGAGGCACATCTCCAACGAGGCAGGATGCCCTTGAGTGGCCAGCGTATGGGCAGCACACCGACGGAATCACACCGCAGAGCTCCGCCTCTGCAGGGCGCTGCCTCTGCCCGTCATTCAAAAAGTTCTTTGGTGTGGGCCTTTTTTGAGGCGAGTGCATCAGATCGCACAGCTGCTGTTTGCAACATATGTCTCAAGCGTATATCGCGTGGCCAAAACATCAGCCGCTTGGGCACCACATGCTTGATCAGACATATGTTGACCTGCCATGCAGCTCGTTGGCAAGCCTACCTTAAAGACCCACACCAAAGAACAAAGCTGACCTCTTCTTGCACCGCATCAGCTGGGATCTCCAACCCCACTATACCTTCACTCCTCTCTGAAACCTGCTCTGAGAGGAATGAAGGTGTAGAATTAGGTGTGTCACAGGCAAGTACTTGCGGGCACACTGCTAGCAGTACACCAACGTCCGATTCTAGCAGGCAAATTTCCCTGCCCCAGCTGCTGGACCATCAAAAGAAGTTCACTCCCAGCCATCCACATGCCCAGCGGTTGAATGCTAGCTTGGCTAAATTGCTAGCGCTTCAACTGCTGCCTTTTCAGTTGGTAGACTCGGCCCCCTTCCGTGAGTTTGTGCAATGTGCGGTTCCTCAGTGGCAGGTTCCCAAACGCCACTTTTTCGCACGGAAGGCGATTCCGGCTCTCTACAGGCATGTGGAAGGCAATGTCTTGGCCTCGCTGGACAGGGCGGTCAGCGGTAAGGTGCATATTACCGCTGACTCATGGTCCAGCAGGCATGGACAGGGACGTTACCTTTCTTTCACGGCCCATTGGGTCACTCTTTTGGCAGCTGGGAAGGATGCAGGACAAGGTGCAGTAGTGTTGAGGTTGTTCCACCGCCACGCCTCCAAAATGCTACTACTGGTTGTGACACACCTCTCTCCTCCACCCCCTCCTCTTCTTCTTCCTCCATGGCCTCTTCCTGTGGTTTGTCCTCGGAACCAGCGGTGCTCCGTAGGCGTTCAAGGGGCTACGCAAGTACGCAGGCAAAAAGATGCCATGCCGTGCTTGCGCTGGTGTGTTTGGGGGACAGGAGCCACACTGGGGCAGAGGTCCTGTCTGCTCTGCAGGGGCAGGCCGAGAGGTGGTTGACGCCACGCCAGCTTAAGCCAGGAATGGTGGTTTGCGACAATGGCACCAACCTCCTCTCCGCCCTCCGACAGGGACAACTGACCCATGTGCCCTGTATGGCTCACATCCTTAACCTGGTGGTGCAGCGGTTCTTGGGCAGGTACCCGGGCTTACAGGATGTCCTGAGGCAGGCCAGGAAAGTCTGTGTGCATTTCCGCAGATCTTATAATGCCAGTGCTCGCCTGGCTGAGCTGCAAAAGGAGTTGAACCTGCCCAAGAACCGCCTTATATGTGACATGCCCACCAGGTGGAACTCAACGTTGGCCATGCTGCAGCGGCTGCACACGCAGCAGAGGGCCATCAATGAGTACCTGTGCGACTACGGCACCAGGACAGGGTCAGGGGAGCTCGGGTTTTTTTCACCACGCCAGTGGGGCATGATCAGGGATGCATGCACTGTCCTGGCACCATTTGAGGAGGCCACGAGGATGGTGAGCAGTGACAGTGCATGCATCAGTGACACTGTACCTCTTGTCCACCTGTTGGAGCACACGCTGCGTGGAATAATGGACAGGGCACTTGAGGCAGAACAGAGGCAGGAAGAGGAGGACTTCCTTGCCTCTCAAGGCCCCCTTTACCCAGACAGTGTTCCTTCTGTCCCACCCATCGCACAGGAAGAGGAGGAGGAGGAGGAGGATTGTGTCAGCATGGAGGTGGAGGCTGGCACTCAGCATCATCAGCAGCAGTCTTTTAGGGATGATTTACAGTCCCAAGAAACCAGTGGACTTGTACGTGGCTGGGAGGAGGTGGCTGCGGATCATGTCGTCCTTAGTGACCCAGAGGACTCCGGACTGAATGCCTCAGCTAACCTACGCTGCATGGCCTCCCTGATCCTGCAAAGTCTGCGGAAGGATCCTCGTATTCTTCGGATCAAGGAGAGGGACCATTACTGGCTGGCCACTCTCCTTGAGCCACGGTACAAGGGTAAGGTTGCGGACCTTATCGTACCGTCGCAGAGGGAGCAGAGGATGAGACAACTCCGGGAGGCCTTGCAGAAAGGTCTGTGCAACGCGTTCCCAGAGACTGGGAGGTTACAAACTCCTGGTCCTGGACAACGAGTTGCTGAGGCTTCGGCCAGTCAAAGAAGGAGCGGTGGGGAAGGTGGCCGTCTGACCGATGCGTTCAGACAATTCTTTAGTCCGCAGCCCCAAAGTATGATCGGTTCCAGCAACCATCGCCAGCGTCTGATATACATGGTGCAGGAATACCTAGGGGCAAGGTCAGACTTGGACACCTTCCCCACCGAAAATCCTCTGGCTTACTGGGTCTTGAGGATGGATCACTGGCCAGAGCTTGCACAGTATGCAATTGAGCTACTGGCCTGTCCTGCATCCAGCGTTCTTTCAGAACGCACATTCAGTGCTGCTGGAGGATTTGTCACGGATCACAGGGTGCGCCTGTCCACCGACTCGGTTGATCGACTGACTTTCATCAAGATGAACCAGTCTTGGATCACCACCAGCTACCACACACCAGATGCTGATATAACAGACTAATTGATTTTAAAATGTCACATCCCTTCAAGACTGATGCTGATGCTGAGTGCCTGTGCTGTTATGTTGACTGGCTATCCTCCTCCTCCTCCTCAATGATACGATTAATGATGATAGCTTGGAAGATCATTTTGGTTTATGGGTGACGCCACCAGTGGCTAAGGCCCAATTTTTCAGCCCCTGTTTAACAGGGGCGTGTAATTAAAATTTTTGATGCAATACTTTGCAACAGGCCTCATTGCTGTGCTCCAAGCACAGTATCTGTGAGGGGTTGCAGTGTTGTGCCACCAGTGCCTAAGGCCCAATTTTTCAGCCCCTGTTCAACAGGGGCATGCAATTATAATTATTGATCTAATAATTCACAGCAGGGCCCATTGCTGCGCCCACCAAGAGTAACTGTCAGGCCTTACAGTGTTGTGGCACCACCATCACCACCACCACCACCACCACCACCAAAGGCCCAATTTTTCAGCCCCTGTTCAACAGGGGCATGCAATTACAATTATTGATCTAATAATTCACAGCAGGGCCCATTGCTGCGCCCACCAAGAGTAACTGTCAGGCCTTACAGTGTTGTGGCACCAGCACCACCATCAAAGGCCCAATTTTTACTACCACTGATCAACAATTATATGTTATTACAATTCCTGATATTATACTTGACAGCAGGGCGTTCCAGCACCCACCAAGAATAACTGTGAGTGCTTTCAGTGTTGTGCCAACACCAACACCTAAGGGGCCAATTTCTGCAGAGTATATACGGCAGGTCCCTACTTTCAAACATCCAACTTACAAACTACTACTACTTGCAAACGGAAGAAGACAACAGGAAGTGAGAGGAAATCTACCCCTTGGAAGGAAAATTCTCTCCTGTAAGAATTAATATGGGAGAAAGGTGTCTCCTCTCTACTGATGCTTTATCACCAATCCTTGTTTCAATAAAAACACCGCATTTCAAAAGCAGTTGTCATTGGGACGCAAAGTGAGGTGAAATGTTCTGAACAGGGGCACAGACAGCAAAAAAAATGTGACAGGGGTGATAACCGTTCCCTATGTTTTACAAAAAGCTAAAAAAAAGGAATTTGGCATGGAGCTCCACTTAAACAATGCAGCTGTTCAAAATTACAAACAGATTCTACATAAGAACAAACCTACAGTCCCTGTCTTGTATGCACCGCCTGTATACGGCTGTTCAGAGTATATAGGTCCTTTTTTATTTTGTGTGCGGGGTTCCCCTTAATATCCATACAAGACCCAAAGGGGCTGGTAATGGGCTGGGGTAGGGGGGGGGGGGGGGGGTTGATGAGGTAGCTATGCCATTTTTCCTAAAGATTTTCATCCATATTACCGGGACCAGACATTGCATTAAAGCCGCAAGCAGTTTTAAATGGCTTTTTTTCCTTTAGAAATGTTATTTTGTGCAGGGACAGTTCTAAACACGGGAAACACGTGGCACTTCACAGGCATACTTTAGACACCCCCCAGGTACAATATTTAAAGGAATATTTGACTTTTTTTTTTTCACTTTATGCATCATTAAAATGACTGCTCCCGGAAAACGTCCGTTTTTAAAACTTCTTTTTGCATTGATACATGTCCCCTGGTGCAGAACCCGGGTTCCCAAACTCTGTTTCGGACAATAACATGGATAACAGTCGTTATAATTAGCACTTTAGAATCCGAACGTTCGCATCCATTGTATTTAATAGGGTTCTAATGTTCGTGCGAACTTTCGGTCCGTTCGCGGGTTCTGGTGCGAACCAAACCCGGGGGTGTTCGGCTCATCACTAGTCCCCAGTGGTCATCCCAGTGTCCTGCATGCAGTTTTATACTATAAAAACTGTTCTTTCTGCCTGGAAACTGGAGATTGTCCATAGCAACCAAAAAGTGTCAGTTTATGTCAAAAGTGGTGTTAGACCAGCTAGAAAACAGCGATAATAAATTATAATCACTTGCAGAATTGAGCGATAGCCATTTGTGGGGAAATTCGTCATCAAACACTGAAAGTAATGACAGCGACAATTCTGCAACTGAGCAAATTTTAGTGTTTTTGATTTGATTACATTATTGAATAATTTTTATTATTATTATATTATTTGTTAAAATTATTTATAGTTATTTATTATATTATAATTTATGATTTTGTGTTTCAAACTTTATCATACCCGGGATGTCTACTAGACTCTTGTTTGGACAGATTTAAAGCGGAGCTCCACCCTAAAGTGGAACTTCCGCTGATCGGAACCCTCCCTCCCCTCCGGTGTCACAATTGAGACCTTTTAGGGGGGAGGGGGGTGCAGATACCTGTCTAAGACAGGTATTTGCACCCACTTCCGGGAGTCCTCTCTACGGAAAAAACTGCGGGAAGTGCGTCACTTCCCGCAGAATACCAGTTGTGTTCTGGGAGACACTCGGCTCCTAGAACACAGGGGGACCAGTCAGAACGGCACAGCGCCGTAGGGAACCGGGCAGTGAAGGCTTCACTTCCTGGTTCCCTCACTGAGGATGGCGGTGGGGGCAGCAGAGTGACGAGCGATTGCTCGTCTTCTGCTGCGGACGTCGCTGGACTCCAGGACAGGTAAGTGTCCTAATATTAAAAGTCAGCAGCTGCAGTATTTGTAGCTGCTGGCTTTTAATAATTTTTTTTCTGCAGCACCTCCGCTTTAAGTGAGTTATTACTAAGAATTACAGGCCTACAATATAAAACGCCAAATTTCCATGCAAAATAATTGTACCGCTTTCAGCACCTAAAATCAGAAATAATCATACCGCCAGGGAGGTTAAGAGGAGTTCCGCCCCCCCCCCCCACCAAACAACATAATGTTAGTTTCTCACATGAACGCGCCCCCCCCCCCCCCCGCCTGGTCCTGGGCATTGATGAGCGTGAACATGTAGGTGATAAATATTAAATATTCATATGCAATGCTTCATATTTACACTGATAACTAAGAAGTACAAAAAATACATTTTAATCCTGAGTGGAACTAAAGAAAAGAAAATACATGCAAATAAAAAATACAATTGACTTCCTTTCAGCTAGGAATATTAGAGAGCAATCAAATGTGAATACTAATTTTTCTGTGTGGGAAACTCTAACTCTTAGGTTTTTACCTTACTGTACATGTATCTAAAGGGACACTTCTGGTACGCTCAGCATATCAGCATTCTAATATAAACTGTTACTCACATTATCACAATATCCTAAGCCAGGATAGGACCAGACCAAAACAATATAATACTGGTGTAAGAGCAGCGATTCTAGGGGAGGAATTTTAGTTTGGGCGCCATTGGCGGATATATGGTCCTGTTCAAGGACACCGTCTACTTGTTAGCATTAACCCCGTATGTGAAGTAAGCACGTTAGAAAAAAGGTTATCACAGTATAAACACTCCAGAATCTCTGAAACATTAGTATACCTTTTGAAGAGGCTCCTTCAAAAAAAGTTTTTTTCTGCGGTTTCATTTCTGCAATTACAATTTTTTTTCTTAATGCTCTAATTCCGTGCTTTGTAATGTGTAAGAAACGCACACATAACTGTAGTATGAATGTGTGAATCCATCCTCAGTGAACCTTTTGATTTGCTCTGTAGGAACAAAGCACAGCGCTGCCTTAAACAAAAGCAGTATTAAACTCAACAGCAAAAAGCCTACCAATTCTTATGCCCCGTACACACTACCGGTTTTCCTGTAGGAAAAAGTCCGATAAGAGCTTTTGGTTGGTGAATCCCAGCCGTGTGTAGGCTCCATCAGACTTTTTCCTAAAGGTAAACTTCCTAGAAAAAAAAAAAGAGAGCAGGATCTCTTTTTTTCCTGTCAGGAAAAAATCCTAGAGGAAAAAACGTTCGTCTGTATGCTTTTCCGATGGGAAAAAAACACGCATGCTCGGAAACAATTCGACACATGCTCGGAAGCATAGGACTTCATTTTGTCGGCTCGTCGTAGTCTTTTACGTCACCGCGGACCTGGCAGTCAAAAGTTCACCGGACTTTTGTGTGACCGTGTGTATGCAAGGCAGGCTTGAGAGGAATTCTGTCGGGAAAACCATTGGGTTTTTTTTTCCGACGGGAAAACCGGTCGTGTGTACGAGGCATTAGATGTGATGGCTGCATTACTTTTCTATTTTAGGCTTTCTTTCTTTTATTTTCACTTGGAGATCCTGCTAGAAGTCTGTTGTTTTCAATAGAACATGCTGTCCTGCAAATGTAGCAGTTAGAGGATTGAGACAACATACTAACACTAACGGGGTGCCTACAATGGTCAGCTTTCATTTATTTATGTAAAATACCTAAGCTAGGTATAACTGAATATACCTACAATGATGAATGCAGGATCCTTACCCAATTATAGCTATGGGGTTGATTTACTAAAGGCAAATAGACTGTGCACTTTGCAAGTGCAGTTGCTCCAGAGCTTAGTAAATGAGCAAAAACTCTGCTGACTTCCATCATCCAATCATGTGCAAGCACAAATACTGTTTTTTTTTATTTTCCTTGCACATGATTGAGTACTTTTTGCAAATTTAGTAAGCTCTGTAGCAACTAATCATGCAAGCTGAGCTGTTGTGTTCTGACAGGGGGGACACGGGGACCCCCCCCCTGCCAGAACACTTAAGTCAGCGTTTTCTGCCATTGGCTGTGAGCGTTGATGAATGAGTGAGTTTGGGGTGAAGGAACTTGACTGGCCTGCACAGAGTCCTGACCTCAACCCGGTAGAACACCTTTGGGATGAATTAGAGCGGAGACTGTGAGTCAGGCCTTCTCGTGTCCACATCAGTGCCTGACCTCACAAATGTGCTTCTGGAAGAATGGTCAAACATCCCCATAGACACACTCCTAAACCTTGTGGACAGCCTTCCCAGAAGAGTTGAAGCTGTTATAGCTGCAAAGGGTGGGCCAACTCAATATTGAACCCTACGTACAAAGACTGTATGCCATTAAAGTTCATGTGTGTGTGTAAAGGCAGGTGTCCCAATACTTTTGGTATTATAGTGTACCATAGTTTGTAGACTCTATAACTTTCCTACAGACTAAAAAAAATCTACATTGATTTGGGTTCTTTTCACCAAAGAAATGTAGCAGAATACATTTTGGCCTAAATTTATGAAGAAAGATTATTTATTTGCAAAATGTTATAACAGAAGGGAAGACAAATGCGTTTTCAGTCTTTTTTTACTTATTTAGCAAAAAAAAAAAAAAAAAAACCCAGCGGTAATTAACCACTTCACCCCCTTAATGACCAGGCCATTCTTTGCGATACGGCACTGCATTATTTTTCCTGACAATTGCGCGGCGTGCGAAGCTGTACCAAAATAAAATTTATGTATTTTTTTCCACACAGATAGAGCTTTTTTTTATGGTATTTGATCACCTCTGCGGTTTTCATCTTTTGTGCTATAAACAAAATAAGAGCGACAATTTTGAAAAAAATAAATAAAAAAATAAACTTTCTGCTATAAAACATATCCAATAAAAAAATGAAAAAAAAAAGAATTTCTTCATCAATTTAGGCCAAAAGTTATTCTGCTACATATTTTTGGTAAAAAAAATCCCAATAAGCATATATTGATTGGTTTGCGCAAAAGTTATCGCGTCTACAAACTATGGGATATTTTTATGGCATGTTTTTTTTTTTTTTTACTAGTAATGGCGGGGATAAGCGATTTTAGCAGGACTCCGACATTGCGGCGGACAAATCAGACACCTTACTGACACTTTTGACACTTTTTTGGGGAACCTGTGTCATTATTACAGTGATCAGTGCTAAAAATATGCACTATTATTGTACTAATGGCAGGGAACGGGTTAACATCAGGGGCGGTCAAAGTGTTTAGGGCCAGTTCACACCATAGCAAAGCAGTCTGGAAAAAAAAGATAAAAAAAGAAACACAGTCCTGATGAGTTCCAGGTGCTTTTCTGCATGCGTGTTTTCGACGCGTTTTTGATGCGTTCCAGTGTTTTTTGGTGCATTTTGGATGCAGTCCACTGCTTTTTTCTCCAAGTGTGTTCCAGTGCGTTTTTGGTGCATTTAGGTGCGTTCTGATGCGTTCCAGTACGTTTTTGATATGTTTTACAGCGTTCCAGTACAGTCCAGTGTGGGAAAAATGCAGCACGTTCTACTTTTTTTTCTTGAACTGGAACTGCAAGCACTGGTGTGAACTATGCCATTGAAAACCATATAACCTACTCTCCATGTATTCAGAAAAAAAAACACACTGGATTGCATGTTGTGTGAACTGGCCCTAAGTGCAGTGTGTCCCTAGCTGGTGCTTGCTAACTGTGTGGGGGATGGTCTGACTGGATGTAGACAGAGATCCATGTCCCTGCTTAGCAGGAACACAAGATCTCTATCTTTTTACCTGTCAGAACGGCAATCTGCCTTGTTTACATAGAAAGAAGCAGAAAAGCGCCTCTGAGTGCAAGGTTTTTAATTGTGTACAATAATATGTACCCAACACTTACATAAAAGTAAGGGATGACAGGCTCATGGATAGTAGACCATCCTGGATCGGTCTCCAACGACTCTGATATGTCCCCTGTTAGCTGAGTATCCAGCAGCTATAACCGCGGTGTCCCAGGATGAAGCAGGCTGATCCCCTCGGTGGCTGGAGGAGATGAAAGTGTTCCGCTCTGTGAACAAGTCTGTGAGCGTGTGACATCACCCGAGTGTGGGGGAAAACACAACGCGTTTCAGAGCATGCGCGAGACTCACATGGAGCATGCGCACTTCTTTTTCAAGTGTATGGGAGAAGGGACAGGACGAACTTTAAACGCTCTGAAGTAGAGACAAACCAATTAACAAATGACTGTGATCTTTAACCATTAGTTGGCCTAAAAACCATGTAGAACCATGAAATTGATAAGATTTGACAAAAGAATCCATAATAAATATATATGATGTTTATGGGCTAATAAAGGAGGGGCAACATTTATTTAGTAAAAACAACATTTACAAATCGTAGAATTGAAAAGCTGTGCCCTTAGTGCCGGTCTTATCCCTGAGATGTCATAAACATCCTCCCTTGAAGACAGATTGTTTCAAATCTACTTGGACTCCCTCCCCCTCCCCCCTTTTTTTAATTATCATCCTTGGACTTATTACTTTTATCCATTGTTTCATTTTTAACTGATTCCTCTTACTGATATCCTGAGCGCTAACATATGTGAATATGCCTTGTTTACATAGGCAGATCATCGTTCTGCCCCTTTTAGAGGAGCGGTCGCAGGTGGCCGGCTGGCCGCCAGACCTGCTGATTGGCTCCCCCTCTGTCCAATCAGCTATTAGCGCTTGCTATGTACAGGTACATCGTTTCGCAAAATAGAGCCGACTTGCCGCATTATATCTGCAGTAGGCAGTTGGCAAGTGGTTAAATACCATCAGAAGAAAGCTCTATTTCTGTGAAAAAAAGGCTAAAAATTTTATTTGGGTAAAGTGTTGCACGACCGCACAATTGTCATTCAAAATGTGAGAGCTGAAAATTGGCCTGGGCAGGAAGGGGGTAAACGTGTCTGCTATTGAAGTGGTTAAAGCGGAGGTTCACCCAAAAGTGAACCTCCGCTTTTCGGAACCCTCCCCCCCTCCGGTGTCACATTTGGCACCTTTCAGGGGGGGAGGGGGTGCAGATACCTGTATAAAACAGGTATTTGTAACACTTCCGGGTATAGACTCCCGCCCCTTCGCGTCCCCCCCCCCCCCCCCCCCGCTGTGTTCTGGGAAACACACGGCTCCCAGGACACAGCGGAGATCAGTGAGGACGGTGCAGCACGACTCGCGCATGCGTAGTAGGGAACCGGACAGTGAAGCCACATCGCTTCACTTCCCGATTCCCTCACCGAGGATGGCGGCGGGGGAAGCCGAGAGCCGAGGGGTCGCTCGGCTTCGGCTGCCGACGTCGCGGGCGACCTGGACAGGTAAGTGTCCATTTTTTAAAAGTCAGCAGCTGCAGTATTTGTAGCTGCTGGCTTTTGAAAAAAAAAATTCCGGTGAACCTCCGCTTTAAGTACCTGCAGTGGAATAAATCACTCGCTTTATCGTGAAACTTTCTAGAACAATCACACTCTACTTCTTTGTTTTATAGCAATATAAAATCCTCTGCTTCCGTTGTATGGAAGTTCCATGAGTCACAGGAAGGACTGCACACCATTTAAAGCTGTGAATGAAAATAGTCTTGGGTCACGTGACTGGTAGGTTGGCGCAGCCCCTGGCATAATTCAGCGTGGCATAACTGCTTGTGTGGGTTTAATAAATTCCCCAAGTGTATGTGCCCAGACCTTGAGGGATGGATTGTACTTCTATCTAATTTATGTTTATACTGAAAGCTGTCTCCTAAATTAAAATGAATAGTCAGCACTCATTCCGACTTACACACAGCTGCAAGTTGTGACAGGTGCTGCTAAAAACGATTTAATCATTGGCGGTGTGCAAAAATTGGAAGCACCTCCAATGATCTCATGGGGCATTACGCAGAATTTATACCGACGATAGATACGTATTGCACAGAACAAACACCCACCGCCATTCCCCTGTGCACCCGGGAGGTGATATTTATAAAACTAGTGTTGGGAATAAACAGAGACTCACCCAGACAGTCTGCTAGACTTGTTGTTTTGTGCTTTTTGCATAGGAACAGCCAAAGAAGAATGTTTCATATTGATGGTCAACTGAGTTTGTTACTAACAAATTAAAACCTTGATATCATTTTATACAGATGTTTTGTTTGATTGAAAAATTGCTCTAGATCAGACTCCTAAATTAAATTTTTATAGCAATGTAGTGCCCTGCTCCCAATGAGTGGGCGCTATGTGTTAAAATTATAGTTGCCTGAGCAATAGTTTGGCTCAGAAGGATTGTGTTACAAATTGTACTCTGTTTCAGTTCAGCTGGTTGCATGATTTTCCTCCTGACAGTGGGTGTCGCTGTCACCACTGGTCAGGATAGGAAAGGCAACAGGCTGAATGCATTGGGTATCTCTTTCTCAGAAGCGGCTCAGGGGCGTGGTCAACCCGCTGTGCATGCTGGGAGAGGGTACTTAAGTGGCAGACGCCATTAGGGTAAAAGGGGAGTTGGGGTCGTCGTTCATTGGTGGTGGGCACCGCCCGCCCGATCCCGACCTGACGGCCCTCATGGCCTCAGGGAAGTGCTGGCATTTTCCGCCTCTGGGCCACGTTGGCCTGAGGCTCTGTTACTGAGATGTAGGCCCAGGAGTTTCTGGGGCCTACTGATCCAGGGATGGTCCTGTGTCGCCTTGCCTGTGGCAAGGGACCAAGCAATTGAGGACTCAATTGGAGGACGCATCCGGATCATAATCTACCTCACAGTGCTGCCGGGACGGCTGGAAGATCCTGGCACTGAGAGCTGTGTTGTTTATTCAGAAGGTAACCCAGGGAAGGGTTACACCAAGTCTGTGGCAGAGACTGTTCTATTTTCACCAAGTCTGTGGCAGAGACTGTTCTATTTACACCAAGTCTGTGGCAGAGACTGTTCTATTTACACCAAGTCTGTGGCAGAGACTGTTCTATTTTCACCAAGTCTGTGGCAGAGACTGTTCTATTTACACCAAGTCTGTGGCAGAGACTGTTCTATTTACACCAAGTCTGTGGCAGAGACTGTTCTATTTACACCAAGTCTGTGGCAGAGACTGTTCTATTTTCACCAAGTCTGTGGCAGAGACTGTTCTATTTACACCAAGTCTGGGGCAGAGACTGTTCTATTTACACCAAGTCTGTGGCAGAGACTGTTCTATTTACACCAAGTCTGTGGCAGAGACTGTTCTATTTACACCAAGTCTGTGGCAGAGACTGTTCTATTTACACCAAGTCTGTGGCAGAGACTGTTCTATTTTCACCAAGTCTGTGGCAGAGACTGTTCTATTTACACCAAGTCTGTGGCAGAGACTGTGCTATTTACACCAAGTCTGTGGCAGAGACTGTTCTATTTACACCAAGTCACACCAAGTCTGTGGCAGAGACTGTTCTATTTACACCAAGTCTGTGGCAGAGACTGTTCTATTTACACCAAGTCTGTGGCAGAGACTGTTCTATTTACACCAAGTCTGTGGCAGAGACTGTTCTATTTACACCAAGTCTGTGGCAGAGACTGTTCTATTTACACCAAGTCACACCAAGTCTGTGGCAGAGACTGTGCTATTTACACCAAGTCTGTGGCAGAGACTGTTCTATTTACACCAAGTCACACCAAGTCTGTGGCAGAGACTGTTCTATTTACACCAAGTCACACCAAGTCTGTGGCAGAGACTGTTCTATTTACACCAAGTCACACCAAGTCTGTGGCAGAGACTGTTCTATTTACACCAAGTCTGTGGCAGAGACTGTTCTATTTACACCAAGTCTGTGGCAGAGACTGTTCTATTTACACCAAGTCTGTGGCAGAGACTGTGCTATTTACACCAAGTCTGTGGCAGAGACTGTTCTATTTACACCAAGTCACACCAAGTCTGTGGCAGAGACTGTTCTATTTACACCAAGTCACACCAAGTCTGTGGCAGAGACTGTTCTATTTACACCAAGTCTGTGGAAGAGACTGTTCTATTTACACCAAGTCTGTGGCAGAGACTGTTCTATTTACACCAAGTCTGTGGCAGAGACTGTGCTATTTACACCAAGTCTGTGGCAGAGACTGTTCTATTTACACCAAGTCACACCAAGTCTGTGGCAGAGACTGTTCTATTTACACCAAGTCACACCAAGTCTGTGGCAGAGACTGTTCTATTTACACCAAGTCTGTGGAAGAGACTGTTCTATTTACACCAAGTCTGTGGCAGAGACTGTTCTATTTACACCAAGTCTGTGGCAGAGACTATATGTGATTGAGCTACGCATCAGTTGCTAGGCCGGTGAGATTGGGCCTATCCAGTGTTTGCTGAGTCCAGCGTGGAGACAGTGGTTCCTCTGGACCTAGGAAGATTCCTGTGATCCGCAACTAAGGTACCTGAGTCCTCCCCATCCCTTCAACCCCCCTCCTCTGTTGGAAACTTTATTCAATAAAACCCTTGAAAGAGACTTTGTGTTGGTGCAAACTTCTTCTGGACAACTCTTCAAGGAGAACCCCTGAGACGACCATACGGAACAGTAAGGTAATGGCAGGCCCAAATTTAAACCAGCAGCTCCTACGGGGGTAGTGCTACAGTAAGTAGGATATTCTAAATTTGATTTTGGGGCTCGTTCACACAAGATGCAGTTCAGTGCGTGTTTTTTTTGTTGTTCTTTTTTTTTCTGCATCAAAAACGCACAGACAGCAGGTTATACGGGTTCCAATGGCATAGTTCACACCAGTGCATTGTGTTCCAGTGCGTTGCACTGCAGTCAAAAAAATTAGAACATGAAATCATTTTGACTTTCTGTGGTGTCAGAAAGAATATTTTACATCACAAACTGATTTAACCCTTTCATGCCTAAGCCTATTTCTGACATTTGTTAAAATCCGTATTTTTTGCTAGAAAATTACTCAGAACCCCCAAACATTATATATATTTTTTAAGCAGAGAATCTAGAGAATAAAATGGCGATTGTTGCACTAATTTATGTCACGCGGTATTTGTGCAGCGGTTTTTCAAATGCAATTTTTGGGGGGAAAAGACACTTTCATGAATTAAAAAAAAAAAAAACAGTAAAGTTAGCCCAATTTTTTTGTATAATGTGAAAGATGATGTTACGCCGAGTAAATAGATACCAAACATGTCACGCTTTGAAATTACGCACACTCATGGAATGGCGACAAACTACTGTACCTAAAAATCCCCTTAAAAATAAATAACGGTTACCAGGTTAGAGTTACAGAGGAGGTCTAGTGCCAGAATTGTTGCTCTCATTCTGACGATCATGGCGATACCTCACATGTGTGATTTGAACACCGTTTACATATGCGGCCGTGATTTACATATGCGTTTTCTTTACTGCGCGAGCTCGCTGGGACAGGTGCGCTTTAAAAAAATATATATATATTTTTTTTAATAATTTTTTTTTTTTTTTTTTTTACATTGTGTTTTTAAAAAAAAAATTTGATCACTTTTATTGCTGTCACAAGGAATGTAAACATCCCTTGTGACAGTAATAGGTGGTGACAGGTACTCTTTATGGAGGGATCGGGGGTCTAAAAGACACCAAATCCCACTTTTGCACTTCAAAGTATTCAGATCGCCAAAAACTGAGATTCTGAATACTGTATTTTTTTTAAAAACCGGCGCTTCCGTGTTTACATACAGGAGACTGGACCGAAGCCGCTTCCAGCTTTGTGTCAGTCTGTCTCTAGCCGCCGGAAGTGGCGGATTGCGTCTCCCGGTGGGATGGGAGGTTCGGTAAGAGCAGCGGAAGGCGGGGGGAGGGGGGTCGTCCCCTCCCGCTCCTCCGGGATAACAACCGAGTGGCTTTTAGCCACATCAGTTGTTATCCCGCTCTAAAAAACGGTATCGGGATGATGCCTGCAGCTGCGGGCATCATCCCAGTATAACCCCCTAAAGCCGAGGCCGCATATATGCGTACGCTTGGCGCTAAGGTGTTTTTAAAGAAGAACTGACAATTCTGTGTATTTCTCTTAGTTCACTATAGTTATTATTTTGTTTTATTAACCACTTAAGGACCGAGCCTCTTTTTGAGATTTGGTGTTTACAAGATAAAATAATATTTTTTTTGCTAGAAAATTACTTACCCCCAAACATTATATATATATTTTTTTTCTAACACCCTAGAGCAGTGATGGTGAACCTTGGCACCCCAGATGTTTTGGAACTACATTTCCCATGATGCTCATGCACTCTGCAGTGTAGTTGAGCATCATGGGAAATGTAGTTCCAAAACATCTGGGGTGCCAAGGTTCGCCATCACTGCTCTAGAGAATAAAATGGCGGTTATTGCAATACTTTCTGTCACACCGTATTTGCGCATCGGTCTTACAAGCTCACTTTTTTGGAAAAAATACACTTTTATTGAATTAAAAAATAAGACCACAATTCTATTGTTAAAAAAAAAAAAAACGAGACACCAGTAAAGTTAGCCCAATTTTTTTTATATTGTGAAAGATGATGTTACGCCGAGTAAATTGATACCAAACATGTCATGCTTCAAAATTGCGCCCGCTCGTGGAATGGCGACAAACTTTTACCCTTAAAAATCTCCATAAGCAAAGTTTAAAAAATTCTACAGGTTGCATGTTTTGAGTTACAGGGGAAGTCTAGGGCTAGAATTATTGCTCTTGCTCTAACGATTGCGGAAATACCTCATATGTGTGTTTGAACGCCGTTTTCATATGTGGTTGCTACTCACGTATGTGTTTGCTTCTGCACACGCGCTCGGTGGGACGACGCGTGTTAATTTTTTTTTTTATTATTATTTATTACATTTTTTATTTTTACATTGTTCTTTTAAAAAAAATTATAAATTGTGTCACTTTTATTCCTATTTACAAGGAATGTAAACATCCCCTGTGATAGAAAAAAGCATGACAGGACCTCTTAAATATGAGATCTGGGGTCAAAAAGACCTCAGATCTCATTTACACAAAAATGCAATTAAAAAATAAAATAAAAATGTTGTTAAAAAAAAAAGAAAATGTCCCTTTAGGAGCTATGGGCAGAAGTCACGTTTTGATGTGGTATGGAGCTTCCCCTCTCTCAGCTCCCTACCACACAGGGAGAAGGATCAGATCGCCGCTGCAGATAAAAGTGACCTTGCAGTGAATCCGCCACAGAGACCACTTTTATCTGAAACCGGACTGCTCACTGAAGAAGAGGATATCGGGGTTATGGCAGCTAGCTGCTGCCATAACAACGATATGCCTCTTCAAAGTGCCGACGTATATCGTCGTGAGCTGGTCTGGAAGTGGTTAATATTACTGTAATTTGAATTATTACACTACCTACCCCAAGCGACCATCAGAAGGGTCGCTATCGGGGTTCCTAACCCTACCTCTTATTAGCCTGCTCACAGTATGTTCCCAATAGGGGTGACAAGCTTTACCTCATAAAGAGGGCATCCCAACATATATCCCTAGGAACTATGGCGGAGAATAGCAATAGTCTATTTTTATTTTGTTCACTTTGTATATCCTGTTCCTTGAATGTACAATGTATGTGTACAACATACCTACCTGTTCATTGTTTTTGTGCATCTTGAACTTCAATAAAAAACTATGGTTAAAAAATAAAATAAAAAAATTAGAACATGCTGTATTTTTTTCTACACTAAACTGTACTGGAACGTTGCAAAACGCATTAAAAGCACACCGGAAGACATCTAAATGCATCAAAGTAAACACGTGTAGCACACTCAAGTGTGTGCTAGATGTAGTATAGGTTTCTGTTAGCCCTGAGCTAAATAAATGTATCTAAACTAAGCCTGAGCTGTGAATCTGGGTCAGGGTTCAGTGAGTCAGGGCTGGATGACTCATCCTGACAGCTCTTCTGGTGCCTCCCCCTGTTTCTGGGACATTGGAGAATGTTCTAGAGCTAGTGGGTAGGAGGTGACAAGGAGCTGCCTGGAATATTTATGAGGCCTCAGCCCATCCCCAGTAGTGGGTTGGCAGGGGGCAGAGCTTACCTCAAAAATAGGCATGAGCCATGCCAACAGGGGCAGTTGGGTGGAAGATGGAGATACAATGCTGAGGAGGCTGTCGGTGGCCCTCAGGGGTACATCCAATGTATACATGAATATATAATTGTGTCACCGCAATTTTCAGTGCAATAAATAAAAGGTTTCTTTGCATCAAAAACTGTTGATAAGATGACATCTAATTACCAAAAAAAAAAAACGATTGATATGAAGTGACAGCAAAACATACAAAACTCCCGATTTCAATCCCCAAACAATCTGTGCTACTTCATCAATAAAGTCCTAAAGTGACTCACCAGAGGCTGTGGCTGGTCAGATTATAAACCAGCAATTGTGCGGTGTTATATCCTTAGGAAGATCCACTCTCCACTCTGCTGCTTCAAACGTGTCCACCCGTCAGTCTCCTTCCCACATAGGAACAATGGATGATTAGGAGGAAGAAAGAAAGAAAATCTCCATAGCGTAATCTCGTTTTAAAAACTGGTTGTTTATTAAAAATTAGCTTAAAAGTACACTCACGTTTTTTAAGTGTCAACCCGACAGTAGGGAACAATCGCGTGTTTTTATAATGAATTTCTCTGCTCCTGGCTGTAATCCAAAGCCGCGAGCCTGAACTCTACAAGAGCTCAATGGTGTCAGCGTCCTAGCCCCATTGGATTTGCACTTGCACTTTATTAGATTAAGATTTGCACTTTATCCTTATATGCACATTATAGGTAATGTATGTATATTTAACCACTTGCCTACCGCCGTTTGTAAAATGACAGTGGCAGGAACCCTTCCTCCCTCCGGGCGGACGTCATATGACGTCTTTGTCTTGCCGGCATTGTGGCAAACGCGCGCTCGCTGGGGACCCGATGCGTGTGCCCGGCGGCCGCGATGTCCGCCGGGCACCCGCGATTGCCCATCACAGAGCAGGGACGTGGATCTGTGTGTGTAAACACACAGATCCACATCCTGTCAGGGGAGGGGAGAACTGATCGTATGTTCCTTGTGTATAGGAACACCGATCGGTCTCCTCCCCTCATCAGTCCCCTCCCCCTACAGTTAGAATCACTCCCCAGGACCCACATTTAACCCCTTCAGCGCCCCCTAGTGTTAACCCCTTCCCTGCCAGTGACATTTATACAGTAATCAATGCATTTTTATAGCACTGATCGCTGTATAATTGTCAATGGTCCCAAAATAGTGTCAAAAGTGTCCTATATGTCCACCGCAATGTCACAGTCAAGATAAAAATCGCAGATCGCCGCCATTAGTAGTAAAAAAAATAATAATAATAAAAGTGACATAAATCTATCCCCTATTTTGTAGACGCTATAACTTTTGTGCAAACCAATCAATATTTGCTTATTGCAATTTTTTCTTTTACCAAAAATATGTAGAAGAAGAATACATATCGGCCTAAACTGAGGAAAAAAATTGTTTTTTTTAAAAAAATTGGGATATTTATTATAGCAAAAAGTAATAAATATTGTGTTTTTTTTCAAAATTGTCGGTCTTATTTTGTTTATAGAGCAAAAAATTAAAAACGCAGAGGTGATCAAATGCCACCAAAAGAAATCTGTATTTGTGGGAAAAAATAGACTTCAATTTTGTTTGGGAGCTACGTCGCACGACTGCGCAAATGTCAGTTAAAGCGACGCAGTGCCGAATCGCAAAAAGTGCTCTGGTCATTTGACAGCCAAATCCTCCGGGGCTGAAGTGGTTAAACACATGAATTAGTGGTAGAGCATTGAAAGGGAGGTGTTTAAAAAATTGTAAGGAGTCCATCATTTTTATAATTTGAGAATTGTTTATGTGATTGTGGATTTTCTATAGATTTGCGATGTATGTTTGTCTATTCTGATTATTTACTAATGATCCACTAGGATTGAGCGGCAGCACTCTTTATTGAAATCCACAATTGTCCATTGATTTCTGTGGCGCCGATTCCTCTTTTTTTCTTGTGTTCATCCACACGCCGGCTTGTATACAATTTTTGGGCAATTTTTAGGCATTTTGCCAAGGCACCCCTGAAGAAACATCAAGGCACCCCAGGCTGGGCACCCTGGTTGAAATACCGTAAAGCTGCCTCCCTGTTGTTTCTTTACATTTTCTACAACGTGTGTTGAATTCTCCAATGTTTTTTTTTTTTTTTTTTTGCATCTTGAAAAATTCAATAAGGTAAGACCAGGTAAGAGGTAAAATGATGATCAAGTCAAGTTAGAGAAAGGATGAAAAGAAATGATTTATCTGGAGAAGTCCCACTTTCTCATGAACCTGAGTTCCCAGGCACAGCTGTGGAATGTGAAGAAGAATAATTGTCTCCCACAACAGGCAGGAAGTGTAGGGAATGAAGAGCAATGTGTGTAATTCAGTAGAGAAGTCAGCACTGACATAGGGAGGTTGATGCGGATGTTGTCTGTTCATGACATTAGTATGACCTTGTAGATCTAAGGTCAGCACAATAAGCAGGCAACTTCTGCAACACAAGATCCTTTACAAAGTACAAGCAGTAAAGACCTGCAAAAGCCCAGGGAAACCCGTACCATAGCCAACACACAGGTGCATCCTATGACTAAAAGGTGACTCTTACCACAATGTGATTGTTCTTCACTATTTGGGATTGCAATTTCACTTTTAAGGAAAAATGCAAGCAAAAGGCATCCAAGAGTGATTAGATATTTTTTTTTTTTTTGGTGAATTATTTGAAAATAAAATCATTAACATTTGGGGCTCTTGTAGGACACAAGTAGACATGTGCGCTGCCGAATAATTTGTTCGTTTTCGTTTCATTCATATTTTTAGTTTTTTTCGGGTCATTTGTTATGATCACAATTCGTAAATTAGTAAATTCGAAAATTCGTAAATTTGTAAATAAGAAAGAAAATCTGAAAATTTAAAAGAACGAAATCAGAAAATTTGAAATAATAACTAACTAACTAATAATAACTAACTATTAAATTATAGGTATTGGAATTTCCTTTTCAATTTTACTGTTAGTGAACGTAACGAATACGAACTTATCCGAAATAACGAATGCTGCATCTAAACAAATAATAATAAATAATAATATTTTTTTTTATTATTATTATTGTTATTTATTATTATTAATACATTACGTTCCATTAGTTTAGATATTCGTTATTTCGGATCATTCGTAACTTCGGAAAAATTTGTATTCCTTACATTCACTAACAACCAAATTTGAAAGGAAATTTCAATACCTATTATTTAATAGTTAGTTATTATTTCAGATTTTCGAATATTCAGGTTTTTTGATTTTCTAATTTAGAATTTACGAATTTACAGATTTAGGAATTTTCGAAAATTTGAATTTGTTAAATGGGTTTTCGTTAGTTCGGATGTTTCCGAAATAACGAATTTGTCGAAATTTGTTAAAAAAATAATTTGGATCAAAACAAATTGCACATGTCTCGACACGAGTATGTTTACATCAGCCAGCCCATAGACCCAGCTTATGGTCAGTCTGCCCAAAAAACTGACAAGTGGACATGTTCAGAAATCCTGTGTGAAAAAGACCCTTTTCCCTTCAGTCTAGGGGCTGAAAGAAAGAAATCTAGCAGATTCCTCCATCCATGCTATACAGCGCGGATGGATTAATCTCCCATTGTGCCTATTGTATTGGATACAGGTTCCTCCATCCACACTATACAGCACCAATGGACAAATCTCCTGCTGTGCCTACCTGATTGATTGCATTCCTTGGTCAGCTGAAAATTTTCAATCTGTCATCCTCAATTGAAAAAAATGCTGGTCAGGAGGAAGGTCACAGGGCCACCCAAGCGAATTTTGGCCGATTCATCAGGTACCTGCCGAAATTTACATGCCCAACTTTAGGGCCCGTACACACAAGACAAAAATCGGATGGAAAAATTCGTACAACGAGCTGTCTGACGATTTTCCGATCGTTAATATGGTGCTTTCGACAGCCGATTTCACTTTTTCGTCAGACAAAAGCTGGATCTGCAGGCTATAAGACTTTTGTCGGATGTGAACTCAACATCCGATTTTCGTTTCATTAGTATGGTTTTCATCCGAAGAAAATGGTAAGAGCAAGACTACGCATGCTTAGAAACGAAAGAATACATACAAAATTATTCAACACATTACGTCACTTCTGACATTGTATTCTGTCGTACGAAAATTTTCATATTGTGAGTTACCTCTTCACTTTCCACATGAGACTAGCATGCCACAAAAAACGTCCGAAAATCTAAGCGTGTGTACGAGGCTTTAGTCTCTACATCCCCCCATCCACAGAGTGGAACTTCCATGCTATGCAGAGCTGCACCAGAGTTTTGAACTCTCCAGTTTTAGTAAATCAATTCCAATGTGTAATAGATAGGGATGGGCCAGTACATGTAATGGACATTGCAATTCATTTAATAGAGAGGCATGAGGCACTGTGTGTAATAGACAGGTATGATGCACTGTATGCAATACAGAAGTATGAGCACTGGGTGTACTAGAAAGGTATGGTACACTGGGGTTGACTTACTAAAGGCAAATAGACTGTGCACTTTTCAAAGTGCAATTGCCCTCTGCAAGTGCAGTTTCTCCAGAGCTTAGTAAATGAGGTAAAGCTTCACTTTGCAAACAATACCCAATCATGTGCAAGGAAAAAAAAAAAAAAACAGCATTTTTGCTTGCACATGATTGGATGATGGAAGTCAGCAGAGTTTCTGTTCATTTACTAAGCTCTGCAGAACTGCACTTGCAGAGTGCACAGTCTATTATCCTTTAGTAAATCAACCCCATTGTGCACTTTGCAAAGTGCAGTTGCACTCTGCAAGAGCAGTTGATCCAGAGCTTAGTAAATGAGCAAAAGCTCCGCTGACTTCCATCATCCAATCATGTACAAGCAAAAAAGCATTTTTTTACATTTTCCTTGCATGTGATTGGGGACTGTCAAAATATATCACTTGTGCCTAGTAAATATCACAAGTAGAGGTGCCAATCCCTAATAGCAATTTACAAAGAACAACAACATGGAGGGGACTTTTTAAGCACCAATAACCGTCAACAATTGTATATTTTATACAATTGTTGATGGTTATTGGTGCATAAAAAGTTCCCTCCATGTTGTTCTTTGTGATTGGGTACTTTTGGAAAAGTAAAGCTTTACCTCATTTACTAAGTAATGGAGCAACTCCACCAGTGGCGGCTAGTGCTAAAAAAAATTGGGGGGGGGGGGGGGCGCAAACAAACTGAAAAATTCTGAAAAATACTGAACAAAAAAAAACATAAATTTCAGCCTCACTGTGCGCATCAATTGCAGCCACTGTGCCCATCAAATGCAGCCACTGTGCCCATCAAATGCAGCCACTGTGCCCATCAAATTCAGCCACTGTGCCCATCAATTGCAGCCACTGTGCCATCAAATACAGCCAATGTGCCCATCAAATGAAGCCACTGTGCCATCAATTGCAGCCACTGTGCCCATCAAATGCAGCCACTGTGTCCATCAAATGCAGCCACTGTGCCATCAATTGCAGCCACTGTGCCATCAAATACAGCCAATGTGCCCATCAAATGAAGCCACTGTGCCATCAATTGCAGCCACTGTGCCCATCAAATGCAGCCACTGTGTCCATCAATTGCAGCCACTGTGCCATCAAATACAGCCAATGTGCCCATCAAATGAAGCCACTGTGCCATCAATTGCAGCCACTGTGCCCATCAAATGCAGCCACTGTGTCCATCAAATGCAGCCACTGTGCCATCAAGTGCAGCCACTGTGCCATCAAATACAGCCAATGTGCCCATCAAATGAAGCCACTGTGCCATCAATTGCAGCCACTGTGCCCATCAAATGCAGCCACTGTGTCCATCAATTGCAGCCACTGTGCCATCAAATACAGCCAATGTGCCCATCAAATGAAGCCACTGTGCCATCAATTGCAGCCACTGTGCCCATCAAATGCAGCCACTGTGTCCATCAAATGCAGCCACTGTGCCATCAATTGCAGCCACTGTGCCATCAAATACAGCCAATGTGCCCATAAAATGAAGCCACTGTGCCATCAATTGCAGCCACTGTGCCCATCAAATGCAGCCACTGTGTCCATCAATTGCAGCCACTGTGCCATCAAATACAGCCAATGTGCCCATCAAATGAAGCCACTGTGCCATCAATTGCAGCCACTGTGCCCATCAAATGCAGCCACTGTGCCATCAATTGCAGCCACTGTGCCCATCAAATGCAGCCACTGTGCCATCAATTGCAGCCACTGTGCCATCAATTGCAGCCACTGTGCCATCAATTGCAGCCACTGTGCCCATCAAATGCAACCACTGTGCCATCAAATGCAGCCACTGTGCCCATCAAATGAAACCACTGTGCCCATCAAATGCAACCACTGTGCCATCAAATGCAGCCACTGTGCCCATCAAATGAAACCACTGTGCCCATCAAATGCAACCACTGTGCTAATCAAATGCAGCCACTGTGCCATCAATTGCAGCCACTGTGCCATCAATTGCAGCCACTGTGCCAACAATTGCAGCCACTGTGCCATCAATTGCAGCCACGGTGCCCATCAAATGCAACCACTGTGCCTTCAAATGCAGCCACTGTGCCCATCAAATGCAACCACTGTTCCCATCAAATGCAACCACTGTTCCCATCAAATGCAGCCACTGTGCCCATCAAATGCAGCCACTATGCCCATCAAATGCAGCCACTGTGCCATCAATTGCAGCCACTGTGCCATCAAATGCAGCCACTGTGCCCATCAAATGAAACCACTGTGCCCATCAAATGCAGCCACTGTGCCCATCAAATGCAACCACTGTGCCCATCAATTGCAGCCACTGTGCCATCAAATGCAGTCACTGTGCCCATCAAATGCATCCACTGTGCCCATCAAATGCAGCCACTGTGACCCCCCCCGCCCGCCTGCTGTCTGACCGGCACTTACCCCATTTTGGTGGCGGGTCAGGCAGCGGATGACAGCGGCGAGCTGTGAAATGGGTAGCGGGTCAGGCTGTGGCGAGCTGTGTCCTCCATGCGTCTCTTCTTTCTTCCTGCTAGGCGTCCAATAGGAGCATCTGTCCTTTCAGCCAATCAGGTGACTGGTATTAGACCTGTGCTTCCTGATTAGCGGAGAGGTGGTTTAGTGTTAGAAAAGCGAATATTTATTTGCTTTTCTAACACACCTGGATGGGCTCCGAGCGCAATGCTCTGCGCTCCGAGTCCACCCTATTTTGAAGCCTATTAGAGCCTATGGCTCTAATCAGGTGCTTAAAAAAAACACCCCCGCTGTAATTCAGGCTCCCGGTGTCCTGAAAGGGGCTGAACGCCTGAATAGGGGGTGACCGCGGCAGCCATGGATAGATTCATTCTATGATATGTAAGGATTGGGCATTGTGTGTAATAGGCATGATGTAATGTGTGTAAGAGGTCTGCGGCACTGCTTATAATAGAGGTATGGAGAACTATATGAAATAGAGAGGTATGTGGCACTATATATGATACTGAGGTATGAGACACTAAATGGAATAGTATGGGGGCTCTGAGGCTGTCATCCCACCTAGTGAGTCACTGACCTGTAACAATTATGAATCCAGTGAAGTCTTCAAAGGATGAACCCCTGCCCTGCATACTTATTTCAGGACTGTGATTCATTTTATGATGAAGCCCAGAATCAGTATAATTCTGACCCCATCTCTCAGCTGTACTGTACTGTCAGCTGCAAAATGTCTATTTTCGCATATTCTCTTTAAAGTCAGGAAAGGCGACAAGTGCATTATTGAGAACATGTCTATGAAGCAACACAAAAGGCAACCAGAATTTTATAACTACGGTATAACAACATTTATGACTCACGGGCGTAACCATTGTAAAGGCTTCCACTGAAGAGACCAACCTTGTAATGTTACAATTCCTGTCGCGTGTCTGCTGCACATCACAATAGATATTTGCTATGCCCCCACAGGTATCCGTCTTCATTCAGAGTTAATCTAGTAAAAGGCTTTTTACATGTGAGTCACAGCAATATAATTGCTCACTTCCTCCTGCTGCAAATAATACATTATTTATTTATGTAAAGGTATAAGAGCAACATCAAAAATTGGTGGACCTGTGCATAGGGGATTGCTCCAAGATGTCTCAATACAGTAAGTAATGGGGATCAGATGTATTTATTAGCAGTAGCAAAGAACAATAACCCACAGAAGCCAATTGCAATTCGTCATTCTCAAGTTTGATATCAATAAACTGAAATCCACTTTTGATCACCATGGGTAACTGCACTTTACACTACCTTGCTGACTAACTGCACATAATCTTTAATTGGCTTGTCTTATTAATAAAATACTCATATAGAGGGTCAAATATATATATGTATATATATATATATATATATATATATATATATATATATATATATATATGTGTAGCGGGGTCCTCAATTTAGTGGGATACACCTGGGGGTAGTGTGACCCAAGTGTGTAATTGTGTTAGGGTCCAGACCCCTTTTTGTTATTCTTGGAGGATTGGGTGGTGTAATATTCTCCTTGACCAGTGGGTGTCAGTGTACCTACTGGCTCAGGGTAGAATCACTACCGAAGTGCTACCCTTCTTTGTCCCTTCCTGGAGATGGTACGGCCGGGGCGGGGAACCCGCCGTGGTATCAACGGGAGGAGATAAAAGGGGGAGACGCCCTCGCCACGAGGTCGTCGTCTTTTTCGGGGGATCATCTCTTCACGCACCCAGGCACCTTAGGCCTGGGTGCGGGCGGTTCAAGGTTCCGGCCTAGGCGCCCTAGGCCTGGCCGGAATGAAGATGGAGTCCATCCCAGGCACCTTCAGCCTGGGGTGAGGTACTATTGAGGAGGCCTGGGACCCGGTGACTCCGACTGGGTCCCGCGAGGGTGAAGTTGCTCCAGGGCGCCCCTTGCGAGGGGACCCGCATCTGAGGTGAGGAGGCTGGGGAGGTCACCCGTTCGAAGACCCGGTGTAGTGTCAACCCGGTGACGGATGGGCCTTCGGTAACTCCCTTGGAGGACATCTTTCCCTGATAGGGGCCGCAACGCAACGGAGGTATTCATGTCAAGACTCCTACAACCCTTGGTTATAGCATAGGGAGTGTAGGGACCCAGATCATTATAGTGCCTCGACCTGCTCATCCCACCGTATCATGCCATCGCATTGCCTGTATGTGGAGATGCGAAATAAACCAACAGTTGGACTGTGATCGGTGTATGGACTCTGTTAATGGGAGCAAAGGGTGGTTCGGTGGTTTCTGCACGACAGACTCGGTACATGCTCAGGACACACCGGCCCGAGGAAACATTAGGTATTGGCCTTCACCTCACCCGCCGTAATGGGGAGGACATGGGCCGTGGCGCACCTCACTCTGTCGTGTGACATACCCCTAGCTGAAGAGGACGGGGTGAGGGGGTGGCTACATATATATATCTATAGATATAGATATATATCTATATATATAGATATATCTCTATATCTATATATATATTGTAAATGTACATATATATATATACAGCCATGGCAAAAAGTTAGGAGGTGGGAGATGGAGCTGGGTAGGGTCTTTTCGGAGGAGCAAAAGAATAAGATACTACGTAATATGTTTGAATCCTCAGTCTGTGTAAGAATGCAGGAGATGAATTTTAAGATCCTATCGCAGTGGTACCATACCCCGGCCGTCTTAACCTCCCTGGCGGTATGATTATGTCAGATTTTTGGTGCTGAAAGCGGTACAATTATTTTGCATGGAAATTTGGCGTTTTATATTGCAGGCCTGTAATTCTTAGTAATCACTCACTTAAATCTGTCCAAACAAGAGTCTAGTAGACATCCCGGGTATGATAAAGTTTGAAACACAAAATCATAAATTATAATATAAATAACTATAAATAATTATAACAAATAATAATATAATAATAATAAAAATTATTCAATAATGTAATCAAATCAAAAACACTGAAATTTGCTCAGTTGCAGAATTGTCGCTGTCATTAGATTTAGTGTTTGATGACGAATTTCCCCACAAATCGCTCAATTCTGCAAGTGATTCTAATTTATTAGCTCTGTTTTCTAGCTGGTCTAAAACCACTTTTGACATAAAGGGACACGTTTTGGTTGCTATGGACAATCTCCAAATTCCAGGCAGAAAAAACGGTATTTATAATATAAAAGTGCATGCAGGACACTGGACAGACCACTAGGGACAAAGAGGGTGTGTAATTTTTTTATACTGGATGTGTATTGTGTTTTTAGTTTTTTGAATTTGGCGTCGATCTCCGCCCCCGTGCGCCGCAACGTCGCAGGGAACAGAGCTCGGCGGCACTGTGTGTGAATCGAGCGAGGAGACAGCGAGGAGACAGCTCACACACACAGCGGGAAGACATCGCAGGATCCAGGGGACAAGGTAAGTAACTCTCCCTGTATCCTGCGATGCAGCCTGAGTCGGGCTCAGGGTTACCGCTAATGGTACTGAAACCTTACACCGAGCCAGACTCGGGAATACCGCCAGGGAGGTTAAGTAGATGTTATCCAGACATACCAGATAAATGCTGGCGGTGTGGGGGAAAAGGAGGGACGCTAATACACATTTTCTGGACTTGTCCCAGAATACAGAGTTTTTGGAAGGGGGTAGGAAATTGCGTAAAAGTTTAGAGAGGAGGAGTTGCCGGAGGATCTGACTTTGCGGTTAAACGGTATAGGAGGTCAATCCTTTGCCATCTCCTGATTGCAGCAAGAGCCTGTATTCCAGTAATGTGGAAGCAGACCCAGCCCCTGTCAGTAGGGATGTGGCTTAAACGAGTAGAAGACTTGAATATGGTGGAGGATTTGGTCTGGACCTCCCGGCAAAAACGGGGGGTTTACTTGGAGACATGGTCGGAATGGAATCTTTTTAAATACTCTGAGGAGGGGAAAACTCTTATAGAAGTAAACTGAACAGATGCTACTGGGGGGACATGGGGGATGCGAAGGAGAGAGAACGGGGGTTTTAAGCCCCCTTATTTATTATTTTGGGGGGAGGGGGAAAAGGGGATAAGTTGAAATAAAGAGAGTTGCAATGAGACAGGGGAATTGATTAGGACAGAAGGCCCCCCTCCAGCTCGAGGACAAGAGGTGGGGCCTTGGGGGGAGGGGGACCGGATGCCCAATGGGGGATATACGAATGACTAAAGGTTCGTGACTTGAAGTAACGTGAGTAAGGTCCGGGCGAGAGGTGGTGATTCAGAGTACGTAGAATTATGGATATTGTATATTAGGGTATATCATATATAGTAGACAAAGGACCATGTGTGATGTAAGAAGTATATAGAATGTACCTTGTGATACTTATTTTTGCTTTCTGTTTGTTTCAAAACAAAATAAAAATGTTAAACTGGCAAAAGTTAGGAGAAGACTTTTGGAGAATTGGCTGGTGTCAAGAAGGCGAGCAAAGAAACCACTTCTCTCCAGGAAAAACATCAAAACATCAGGGTAAAACTGATATTTTGCAAAAGGTACAGGGATTGGACTGCTGAGGACTAGGGTAAGGTCATTTTTTCTGATAATTCCACCTTTCCGATTGTTTGGGGCACCCGGAAAAAACCTTGTACAGAGAAGAAAAGGTGAGCGCTACCATCAGTCCTGTGTCATGCCAACAGTAAAGCATCCTGAGACTATTCATGTGGGGTTGCTTCTCAGCAGGGAGTGGGCTCACAATTTTGTGCAAGAACACAGCCATGAATACAGAATGGTACAAAAACATCCTCCGAGAGAAACTTCTCCCAACCATCCAAGAACAGTTTGGTGACAAACAACGCCTTTTCCAGCATGATGGAGCACCTTGCCATAAGGCAAAAGTGATTACTAAGTGGCTTAGGGAACAAAACATCGAAATTTTGGTTCCATGGCCAGGAAACTCCCCAGACCTTAATCCCATTGAGAACTTGTGGTCAATCCTCAAGAGGTGGGTGAACAAAACAAAAACCCACAAATTCTGACAAACTCCAAGCATTGATTATGCAAGAATGGACTGCCATCAGTCAGGATGTGGTCCAGAAGTTGATTGACAGCATGCCAGAGAGAACTGCAGAGGTCTTGAAAGAGAAGTGTCAACACTGCAAATATTGACTCTTTGCATAAACTTAATGTCATTGTCAATAAGAGCCATTGACACCTATTAAATGCTTGTAATTATATTTCAGTATACCATAGTAACATCTGATAAAAAGATCTAAAAACACTGAAGCAGCAGACTTTGTGAAAATTAATATTTGTGTCATTCTCAAAACCTTTGGCCATGGCTGTATCTATATATATATATATATATATATATATATATATATATATATATATATACACACACACACACACTGAGTTGTCAGCCAGTACTTTACTGCCATTGTTGCAGCACTTAAACTCTGTCTGATTTATGAAAGCTGAGCCAAAACCGTTTCTGTTGCCCAAAGTAATTGTTCATCCTTATTCAATCTATGGGAATTTGACAGGTCATTATGGGTAAGACAGTGTTGTGGACTCTTCCTTCGTGATAGAGATTGATAGTTTAACCAGAAGCATATTGTTCCTTCAGCTAAGCCATACACAGCTTGAGTTTCAAACCTTGGGTGGCCTTGTCAGCACCACCCGACTCATCAAAAAATCAGAGGAACGCAAGCTATGATTGGAGGATGGGCAGATAAATGAAAGGTCCACCTTCTCCATTTATAGAACCCTTTTCATTTACGAAAGCTAAACACCAATCAGCCATAACATTAAGATCACTGACAGGTAAAGTGAATAACACTAATTATTTAATTAGAATGGCATTTGAAAGGCGGAGGAGGGATATATTAGGCAGCGAGTACACTTTGGGGTTGATTTACTAAAACTGGAGAGTGCAAAATCTGGAGCAGCTGTGCATAGTAGCCAATCAGCTTCTAACTTCAACTTGTTAATTTAGGCTTTGAGAAAAAGGAAAACTGGAAGCTGATTGGTTTCTATGAAGAGCTGTGCCAGATTTTGCATTCACCAGTTTCAGTAAATAAATCCCATGTTGTCCATAAAGTTGACATGTTTTAAGCAGCAAAAATGGACATCGCAGTTTGTTGTGTATGGGGCTGCGTAGCTGCAGACTGGGCCGGCTGCCCATGCTGATCCATGTCCACAGCCAAAAGCGCCTACACTTTAGCACCAGAACTGGATTAGGGATGAGCTTCGAGTTCGAGTCGAACTCATGTTCGACTCGAACATTGCCTGTTCGCCCGTTCGCCGAACAGCGAACAAATTGGGGTGTTCGCCGCAAATTAGAAAAGTCTATGGGAGAAATCTAAAGTGCTAATTATAAAGGCTTATATGCAAGTTATTGTCATAAAAAGTGTTTGGGGACCGGGGTCCTGCCCCAGGGGACATGTATCAATGCAAAAAAAGTTTTAAAAACGGCCGTTTTTTTGGGAGCAGTGATTTTAATAATGCTTAAAATGAAAAAATAAAAGTGAAATATTCCTTTAAATTTCGTACCTGGGGGGTGTGTATGATATGCATGTAAAGTGGCGCTTGTTTCCCGTGCTTAGAACTGTCCATGCACAAAATGTCATTTCTGAAGGAAAAAAAGTCATTTAAAACTCACTCGCGGCTATTAATGAATTGTCGGCTTCTGGCAATACATAGAAAAGTCATTGATAAAAAAAAAAGCGTGGGGGTCCCCCCAAATTCAATTACCAGGCCCTTCAGGTCTGGTATAGATATTAAGGGGAACCCCGCCGCAAATTAAAAAAAAAAATGCGTGCGGTTCCCCCCAAATATCCATACCAGGCCTTTCAGATCTGGCATGGATTTTAAGGGGAACTCCACCCCAAATTTAAAAAAAAATGGCGTGGAGTCCCCCCACAAATCCATATCAGACCCTTATCCCAGCACGCAACCTGGCAGGCCGCAGGAAAAGAGGGGGGGACGAGAGAGCGCCCCCCCTCCTGAACCGTACCAGGCCACATGCCCTCAACATGGGGAGGATGTCCCCATGTTGATGGGGACAAGGGCCTCATCCCCACAACCCTTGCCCGGTGGTTGTGGGGGTCTGCGGGCGGGGCGCTTATCGGAATCTGGAATACCCCTTTAACAAAGGGGACCCCCAGATACCGGTCCCCCCATGTGAATTGGTAAGGGGTACATTGTACCCCTACCATTTCACAAAGAAAGTGTAAAAAAAAACACAAACACCTTGGAAAAGTCCTTTATTAAAAAAAAAAAAAAAAAAAAAAAAAAAAGCTATTCCAGCGATGAAATCCAGTGTCCCGCGGCGATCCGATGTCCAGCGCTGTCCGTCATTGGCGCAGCCTGAGCATGTGTGTGTTTTTTTTTGTTTTTTTTTACACTTTCTTCGTAAAATGGTAGGGGTACAATGTACCCCTTACCAATTCACATAGGGGGGGTGGGATCTGGGGGTCCCCTTTGTTAAAGGGGTATTCCAGATTCCAATAAGCCCCCCACCCGCAGACCCCCACAACCACCGGGCAAGGGTTGTGGGGATGAGGCCCTTGTCCCTATCAGCCTGGTACGATTCAGGAGGGGGGGTGCTCTCTCGTCCCCCCTCTTTTCCTGCGGCCTGCCAGGTTGCGTGCTCGGATAAGGGTCTGGTATGGATTTTTGGGGGGACTCCACGCCATTTTTTTTTTATTTGGGGTGGAGTTCCCCTTAAAGTCCATGCCAGATCTGAAGGGCCTGGTATGGATATTTGGGGGGAACCGCACGCATTTTTTTTTTTAAATTTGCGGCGGGGTTACCCTTAATATCTATACCAGACCTGAAGGGCCTGGTAATTGAATTTGGGGGGACCCCCACGCTTTTTTTTTCTTTTTTATCAATGACTTTTCTATTGCCGGGAGCCGACAATTCATTAATAGCCGCGAGTGAGTTTTAAATGACTTTTTTTCCCTTCAGAAATGACATTTTGTGCAGGGACAGTTCTAAGCACGGGAAACAAGCGCCACTTCACATGCATATTATACACACCCCCCATGTACGAAATTTAAAGGAAAATTTCACTTTTATTTTTTCATTTAAAGCATTATTAAAATCACTGCTCCCGTAAAAACGTCAATTTTTAAAACTTTTTTTTGCATTGATACATGTCCCCTGGGGCAGAACCCGGGTCCCCAAACACTTTTTAGGACAATAACTTGCATATAAGCCTTTATAATTAGCACTTTAGATTTCGAACGTTCGAGTCCATTGTATTTAATAGGGTTCTAACGTTCACGCGAACATTCTGTCTGTTCGCAGGTTCTGGTGCGAACCGAACAGGGGGGTGTTCGGCTCATCCCTGAACTGGATCATGGAATAATAGAAGAAGGTAGCCTGGTCTGATCAATCATGTTTTTTTTTACATCATGTGGATGGCCGGGTGCGTGTGCCATGGTGATGGCACCAGGATGCAGTATGGGAAGAAGGTAAGCTGGCAGATGAAGTGTAAAGCTTTGGGCAATGTTCTGCTGGGAAACCTTGGGTCTTGCCATTCATGTGCATGTTACTTGACAAGTACCACCTACCTAAATATTGTTGCTGACCAAATACACCCCTTCATGAAAACAGTATTCCCTAATGACAGTGTCCTCTTTTAGCAGGATAATGTGCCATGCCGCACTGCAAAAATGGTTCAAGAATGGTTTGAGGAATGCAACAACAATAGCCTCCAAATTATACAGATCTCAATCCACCGAGCATCTGTAGGATGTGCTAGAAAAATTCCAATCCATGGGGGCCCCACCTTGCAATCTATAGGATTTACAGGGTCTGCTACTGACAGCTTCAAGGCCGGATTAACATAGGGGCTATTGGAGCTGCAGCTCCAGGCCCCTTCCTCAAGCTAGGGACATTTGCCCCCCCCCCCCAAAAAAAAGATCGACTTTGAGGGTTGTAGCTCCTACCCTACCACTGGTTGAAATGTGGGGCTCCTATCATTTATGATTCCAGAGATACGGGGCTGCTTGCGCAACCTGTCAGACGCTAAATACAGAACGGCCAGTTTACATACAAGCTTATAATAATGATTTGTATGTTATTTACTTATGGTAATTAACCCCTTGCCACCCAGGCCAATTCTGACACTTCTCTCCTACATGTAAAAATCATATTTTTTTTGCTAGAAAATTACTCAGAACCGTCAAACATTATACAGTGGAACCTTGGTTTACGAGTAACGTGGTTAACGAGCATTTTGAAAGACGAGCAACTTTTTTTTTTTAATTCTGACTCGGTTTGCGAGTGTTGTCTCTCAAAACGAGCAGAATTGAGGCTAATGGGCTGTGCAGTACTGCATTGGGCCAGAGGTGCGGGGGCGCCGGTGACACTCGGAACGGTTCGGAGCCAATCAGAAATACTCGGAATCACTCGGAAATACTCCGTTCCCGGGTGTTTCCGAGCCTTTCCGAAGGTTCCCGAGGTCAGCCGAGCTGTTCCCGAGCATTTGCGAGGCTCTCCGGCGCCCCCCCACATCTGGCCACATGCGGTATTGCATGCCATTGAAGTCAATACGGAACAAATTATTTACGTTTCCATTGACTTCTATGGGGAAACTCGCTTTGATATGCAAATATTTTGGATTACGAGCATTCTCCTGGAACTGATTATGCTCGTAATCCAAGGTTCCACTGGTATATAATGTTTTAGCAGACACCCTAGGGAATAAAATGGTGGTCTTTGCACCTTTTTATGTTACACGATATTTGCGCAGCAATTTTTCAAACGTGTTTTTTCTAGGAAAGAAACTGTTTCAGTCATAAAAAAAAACAAAAAAACACCACTAAAGTTAGCACAATTTTTTTTGTAAACTAAGCGATGCTTTAAATTTTTTTACAGGTTACATGTTTGGAGTTACAGAGGCGGTCTAGTGCTAGAATTATTGCTCTCGCTGTAATGATCGTGGGGTATGTAACCTGTGTGTATCTCGCTCTGATACTAGCCAGGGCCTACCCAGCCACTGACTAGTATCTCTCCCAGCCTGTCCCCACACACCCTCTCACCTGCTGACCTGTGGATGGGGGAATCACTCCTGCAGTTTTATTGTGTTCTGCCAGTTAATACAATGATCAGTGTTGCTAACTATAGCTGGCAGCACAGATTGTTTTGGGAAACACCTGACAGGCTGGTTGTACTCTAGTCGATTAATAGATTGACTTGTGTAAAACCAGATGACCCATACATAGGTCGACTATGGCTGGTCTCTGCTTAATTTCAATCCATGTAGGCCCGCTTAACCACTACGCAGTCCCCAAACATCCTTCCACAAACCTTTACATTTTTCCTTCCCAGATTCCTTCATCCTCCTCACCTGTACATACTGCTCACTGTCATACCCTCCACACTCCTCTCCTGTACATAGTGCTCACTGTCATACCCTCCACACTTCTCTCCTCTACATAGTGCCCGCTGTCATACCCTCCACACTTCTCTCCTATACATAGTGCCCACCGGTATACCCTCCACACTCCTCTCCTGTACATACTGCTCACTGTCATACCCTCCACACTCCTCTCCTATACATAGTGTCCACTGTCATACCCTCCACACTTCTCTCCTATACATAGTGCCCACCGTCATACCCTCCACACTCCTCCTGTACATACTGTTCACTGTCCTACTCTCCACACTTCTCTCCTCGCTCACTGCAGCGCTGGGTTGTGCAAAGGGCAGGAGTGGCTGTCCCAGGCTCTCAGTGGTATGCTGAGAGGCTGTGCCAGATGCCAATCCAGGCATGTGGTTGGATACCGGTCACGTTCTGGCCCAAGCCTCGACTGGCTGAAAATGGGTCACAGGAGTGCAGAACGAACTGCACTCCTATGATCTACAGGAGAAGTACAGCCAAACGAGCTTTTTCACACTAAAGTTCCTCCCCGCCAATCAGGAGGCAGGTCGTGGGACCTGTTTCCCGATTGGCTAAAGCTTCAGGCGATCCTATTGGATGCCTGGCTCTCAGGCAGAAGAGAAAGGAGACGGCGGAAGCCGCTGGAGGAGCGGACACTGGAGCCGCTGCATGCACCCCACCACCTACCAGGCGGTACTGCTGCCGGCTGCCGGGGGGTGGTTGTTTTACGCCCCCCCAAAAGAAAAGCCCACCAGCCACCACTGCCTCCTGCCCAGCAATTGTCTGCTCCCAGCGGGGGGCAGATGTGGGAAGCCGTCCATGCTGGGCGAAGACAGTTATTATCGCTAGCGACTATACCAGCCGCTAGTGATAATCACAAGAGAATCCGGCAGGCTGGTTGTACCCAAGCTTATCAATTGATCAACTTGATACATTCAGCCTGACAATTAATGGTTTGAATGTCGACATGTTCCTGCGGAACCGGCCAAGATTCAAAATGTGTATGGCCGGCCTTGGGTAAGTATGCTAGTTTTGTGTACAGCACAATAAAAAAAAAAATTTTTACACAACTGTATGAAATGGTGTTTTTTTTACTTCTGCCTGGAGCTCGGTATTTTTGGGGCCCTTCACCATTAGCATTCACTGCTGTGCTTACCAAAGCCGCCTACAAACATTAGACAACAGTTGGCTGAGCGTGTATGTATGTCCTGCCAGCTGAACGATTTTTCTAACAAAGATCTTTCTCCCAAACATGTAAGTTTATAACATTCGATTCTTACAAGCAATACTATAATAGGTTATAATATATTATCTAGAATTTGGCAGAGGAACGCTATTCAGTTATTTCATTAGTCAGCGAAAAGTTGGATAAATGTAATTATTTTGGCATCAGGCACCAGAGAGATAAGAGGATATGTCAAGTTGAAATCAATAAGATTAGGAGGAAAAAGAACTTGTTCATTTGTATCCCTGGAAAGAAGACGACTTTCCAAGGAAAAAACGGAAACAGTTTCACAACACTTACCATTCTCACTTGATAAAGATTCTATAGATCCGACTTGATAGGAACTGAAATAGACTCTGATTTCAAATGTCAGCTAAAGAAGACCAAAGATTTAGGATTTGATAACGTTTGTAAATGAAACGAACTGCAGGGTGTTCTTTCTTATGTGGCTGGGAATATTTTATAACCATACACACATAGATTTTTTTCTTTCAGGCTGAACAGAAAAAAAAAACACATTCTACCAACCACACTATACAGCGAGGATGGAAAAATCTCCCATGGTGGCTAATGTATTCTATCAGCTAAGGCCAAATAAGCAAACAGCAACTGCGTCTGATTGGAGGCAGTCGCTGTTATGCTGACAACTTTCTGTCTGGCTGATTTTTCAGGTGCGTTGGAGGGTGCCATCAGGGGGCATATTTCCCTCACATAGGCATCATCATAGTTCATCAGACTCACACTAAGAGGTTGATTTACTAAAGGAAAATAGACTCTGCAGTTTGCAAAGTGCAATTTCACTCTGCAAAAGCAGTTGCTCCAGAGCTTAGTAAATGAACAGAAGCTCTGCTGACTTCCATCATCCAATCATGTGCAAGTAAAAATATATATTTTTTCATTTTCCTTGCACATGATTGGGTATTCTTTGCAAAGGTGAAGCTTTACCTCATTTACTAAGCTCTGGAGCAACTGCACTTTGCAAAGTGCACAGTCCATTTGCCTTTAGTAAATCAACCCCTAAGGCCTCACACAGTGTGTATTTGGGGACATGCACACACACCCGAACCCACAAGGGTATTAAATTGGGAGCAGAGACTGTGTCCATGCAGCTGCTGCATCCCAATTGACATTAGTGGGACTGCCTGTGCAGGGATGCACAGAACACCTGTACATTCCCATGCGGGTCAACACAGCTCTCCACGAGCGTACTCTTTAGTACGCTTTGTGTGAGTGAGGCCTTACACTAGGGAAATTTTCCTTCCACTAATGCCAAGATAAATTTTCATCCCACTGACCACTTACGCTGGGGCATTTTTTTTTTTCCTTACTGACCATGTCAGAGAACCCCCCCCCCCCCCCCCACTGGTAAACCTCCAGGTAGCCATATTGCAGAAAATTACAGAGCTGCAGATTGAAAGGGAAGGTCATTTTTAATGACATTCAATTAAAATATGACTCTGCATACGCTATATTATTTTTTTTTATTTACTATTTTTTTTTTCCCACGAAAGTGGAGTTACCCTTTAAGCCAAGAGAAAAGAGCAACTACCTATAACAACCAGCATTAGAATTCCCTAATCCTATTGGTATTTCATTGGTGGCTAGGGATTAATGCATTTTTGCACATCATTTTTGCTATGTGCACAGTGCACTACCTCATTAAACAGGAATTTCATTTGTCCTCAGTTCAGATACTTACCCACCCAGAAGATCCAGCCTTGTCCTGCTGTGTTCAGCTCCTCCACTACTACCGCTTGGGTCCTGTCCTCGGGTCAACTTGGCCTGTGACATCATTGGGAGGTTGCTTTCTTTTCCAGGTTCAGGTAGCCACCTCCTGATGACATGCCACCAGGCCCATCACTCTCCTCCTTCCATGAATCCAAGCCGATGCCTCCTGGGATATGTGACATGCATATCCCAGGAGGCACCGGGAGTGCAGCATGTCATTCTCACCTAGGCGAGAATAGAGGATGGTGAGGCAGGCCGGAATGTACAAAATAAAAAAAGTAACCCAAAAAAAGAGGTGTTGAGATTTTTCATGTAACAGAGAAGGTGGGGATGGAGAGGAGGAAAGTTTACTTTCAGTGTGAAGGTCCACTTTAAGTCAGCACAAGTTCTTCTCCCTAACTAGAGTCTTAATGCCACGTACACACGATCGGAATTTCCGACAACAAATGTTCGATGTGAGCTTTTGGTCGGATATTCCGACCGTGTGTAGGCTCCATCGGACATTTGCTGTCGGAATTTCCGACAACAAATAATTGAGAGCTGGTTCTCAATTTTTCCGACAACAAAAGCTCTAGCCGGAAATTCCGATCGTGTGTATCCAATTTCGATGCACAAAAATCCTACGCATGCTCGGAATCAATTCGACGCATGCTCGGAATCATTGTACTTAATATTTCTCGGCTCGTCGTAGTGTTGTACGTCTCCGCGTTCTTGACGTTCGGAATTTCTGAGCAACATTTATGCGACTGTGTTTATGTAAGATAATTTGAGCCAACATCTGTCAGAAAAAAACCCCACGGTTTTGTTGTCGGAAATTCCGATCGTGTGTACTCAGCATTAGAGTTCCAGTTTGGCAAAGTTCAGAAGTTTTGCACAGACGTCACAACCCTGATATGTAGGATGAAGCTGAGGAGCAGCCTTATGGAATGTCAATTTTCCACATACCATGTAGCTAGGGGATGTCAGATCACCGCCCTAGTACCTCAGCTGTTTGCTCCTTAAATAGTGTCCCTGGCTCCTCTGCAGCTGAGGTGTGGCCCTTTTGGAAGATCTCTGCACCTCCTCACAGCTCAGGCCTGGATTACCATCACTCACCAATTAAATAAGTAAATATTTGTCCACATCATGGGTGTGTGTAGCAACGCTGAAGAAAAAATGTGTACATGTGTGGAAGCCTTGTGGAGCCCTGCATCTTCCTTCCTGAACACTCCTGTCCTGTATTATCAGCTGGCCTTTTCTGTGTCGCTGAATTACAGGAACTCAGACTGTGCTATGAAAGGGGCAGGACGCTATTCACCAGCAAAATATTATTTCAAGGAACTGAAGTTAATAGGTGGGATCTATAGTTCACAGAGAAATATGTGTGTCCAAAATACCGTAGCATGACATATAAAAACTTCATTATAAAAAAAAAAAAAAAAAAAATGTAATTAACCTCCCTGGCGGTATGATTCTGTCAGATTTTAGGTGCTGAAAGCGGTACCATTATTCTGCATGGAAATTTGGCGTTTTATATTGCAGGCCTGTAATTCTTAGGAATAACTCACTTAAATCTGTCCAAACCAGAGTCTAGTAGACATCCCGGGTATGATAAAGTTCAAAAAACAAAATTATACATTATAATAAAATAAATAACTATAAAATAATTATAACAAATAATAATATAATAATAATAAAAGTGTTTTTCAGTGTTTGATGATGAATTTCCACACAAATCGCTATCGCTTAATTCTGCGAGTGATTCTAATTTATTATCACTGTTTTTTAGCTGGTCTAAAACCACTTTTGACATAAAGGGACACTTTTTGGTTGCTATGGACAATCTCCAGTTTCCAGGCAGAAAAAAAAAGTTTTTATAATATAAAAGTGCATGCAGGACACTGGACAGACCACTAGGGACAATGGGGGTGTGTAATTATTACATACAGTACTGTAATCTGTAAGATTACAGTGTACTGTATGTGTATTGTGTTTTAACTTTTTTGAATTTGGCGCCGATCTCCGTCCCTGTGTGTCGTAACGTCGCAGGGAACGGAGCTCGGCGGCATTCGGCAGTGTGTGAATCGAGCGAGATGACGGCTCGATCACACAGCGGGGAAGCATCGCAGGATCCAGGGGACAAGGTAAGTAACTCCTGCCTGGATCACTGCGACGCAGCCCGAGTCTGGCTCGGGGTTACCGCTTTTGGTGCTGAAATTTAACCCCGAGCCAGACTCGGGAATACTGCTAGGAAGGTTAAAAGACAAAAAAAAAAAAAAATCAATCATAGATTTTTCTGAAAATAAACATCTTTGTTGTCCCCATATGTTTAAAGGCTGCCGTAGACACTTAGAATTTCGGTCAATTCTTGCTGAATCATTAAGACCCCTTTCACACTGGGGTGGTTTGCAGGCGTTATTGCGATAAACATAGCGCCTGCAAACCGACCTGAAACAGCGGCTGCTGTTTCTCCAGTGTGAAAGCCCGAGGGCTTTCACACTTGAGCGGTGCGCTAGCAGGACGGTAAAAAAAGTCCCGCTAGCCGCATCTTTGGAGCGGTGCAGGAGGGGTGTGTTTACCGCTCCTCCACCGCTCCTGCCCATTGAAAGCAATGGGACACCGCGGCTATACCGCCGGAAAAGCGCCTTTGCAGAGGCGCTTTGTAGTGGTTTTTAACCCTTTTTCGGGCCGCTAGCGGGGGGTAAAACCGCACCGCTAGCGGCGGAATAGCGCCGCGAAATTGGCGGTAAAGCGCCGCTAAAAATAGACCTCCCGACCCAGTGTTAAAGGGGCCTTAAGCTGTGGGTGGCCCTGTCAGAAACTCCTGGCTTGAAGGAGCAGGAAGGAAAATCATCAGTTGAACAGTGACTGCACCCAATCAAATGCAATCAATGTTTGAGTATTCTGACAGCTGCGGATCCTGCCTGTACGAGCTGTACAAGAGAAATCTATACATGGATGGCTAGCATAAAGTGGTTCTAGAGCCTTAGGGTACTTTCACTCTGCTCTGTAGCAAAATCACAGTAAAAACGCATATGCGATTTTGCTGTGTTCCATATGCGTTTGCTGTGCGTTTCTGGTGCATTTTTGGGTTGCCTGCACCTGTGAAAAATGTGACTCAAAAACTGACCAAAATGCAAAATCGATTTTGCCGTGATTTCCATTCATTTCAATGAGTAGCTACTTTTTTGCTATGGTTTTCAAAATATGCAGCATGTAGGACTTTTCAAAACCCACTGCACCTGTAATGCAGTGGTGTGAAATGTCCCATAGGATTTTGTAATTGTAAAGTCTTTTTTTTTTTTTCTTTAAAAATAATAAACATGTTATACTTACCTGCTCTGTGCAGTTAGTTTTGCACAGAGCAGACTGGATCCTCCTCTTCTCGGGTCCCTCGCCGGCGCTTCTGGCTCCTCCCTCCTGTTGAGTGCCCCCACAGCAAGCAGCTTGCTATGGGGGCACCCGATCTGAGTCACAGCTTTGTGTATCCATTCAGACACAGAGACACGGTTCGGCCATGTCCCCTCTCTCCTGACTGGCTAACTGACTTTGACAGCAGTGGGAGCCAATGGCGGCGCTGCTGTGTCTCAGTCAATCAAGAGGGAGAGTCCCAGACAGTCGAGTCACTCGTGCACATTGTTGGATAGAGATGGGGCTACAGGTAAGTATTAGGGGGGCTGCTGTACACAGTAGGTTTTTTATCTTAATGCATAGAATGCATTAAGATGAAAAACCTTCTGCCTTTACAACCACTTTAAAGTTAAAAAAATTCTAGCGTTTTTCTTGCAAGGACAAACGTATCAGTGTGAAAGGGGCCCTTAAGGTTTTTTTTAACTTAATGCATTGTATGCATTGGGGAAAAAAACCTTTCCGTGCTGCAGGATCCCCCCCCCCAGCCCCCCTTAATACTTACCTGAGCTCAATCTTTAGTCCAGCGATGTCTACGAGAGCACCGGCTCTCTTGACTTCCCTCCCCACTGGACAGATGGATCCCAATGACTCCCACTGCTGTCAATCAAATCCTATGATGAGGGAGTGGGGCCAGGGCCCAGCCACCCTGCCTGCGTCAATAGACACAGACAGGGCGGCTCAGGAGTGAGCCCGCATGAGTGCCCCCATAGAAAGCCAGTAGTGCTAGCAGAGGACCCCAGAAGAAGAGGAATGAGGCTGTGCGATACACAGAGCATTGCAGAGAGCTAGTAAACATATATATGTTTGTTATTTTAATCACTTGCCGACCAGCTGCCACACTTATACTGTGGCAGGTCGGCGCTCCTGCGTGAACGGACGTACCCGTACGTCGGCCCGTGCATGTGAGATTGCGCACCCGCTGCACGCCACAGCCATTGTAAACAAGGCGGATCACCGTTCTGATAGTGATCAAGAACAGCTATCTCTGTCATGTCTCAGGCAGCCCATCCCCCCTACAGTTAGGACACGCTCAGGAAACACATTTAACCCATTGATCGCCCCCTAGTGTTAACCCCTTCCCTGCCAGTGTCATTTATACATTGATCAGTGCCTTTTTATAGCACTGATCAATGTATTAATGTCACTGGTCCCTAAAAAGTGTCATAAATCTATCCCAGACGCGATAACTTTTGCGCAAACCAATCAATATATGCCTATTGCGATTTTTTTTACCAAAAATATGTAGAAGAATACATATTGGCCTAAACTGATGAATACATTTGTTTTTTTATTTATTTTTTTGGGATATGTATTATAGCAGAAAGTAAAAAAAAATGTTTATTTTTTTTAAAAATTGTCACTATTTTTGTTTATAGTGCAAAAAATAAAAACTGCAGAGCTGATAAAATACCACCAAAAGAAAGTTCTATTTGTGGGAAAAAAATACATCAATTTTGTTTGGGTACAACATCGCACAACTGCGCAATTGTCAGTTAAAGCGACGCAGTGCCGTATCGCAAAAAATGGCCCGGTCATTAAAGGATGTGTAAAGGTTTGTTTAAAAAAAAAAAAACATGTCATACCAACCTCCTCTGTCCAGTTGGTTTTGCACAGAGTGGCCTCCTCTTCTGGGGTCCCTCATCGGCGCTCCTGGCTCCTCCTCTTCTCAAGTGCTCCGTTGGAGAGCCGCTCTCCCTCGGGGCACCTATGCGGGCGTGCTCCCGTGTTCTGCTGCTGCGTCTATTGACACAGAGAGCAAGACTCGGCCTGGCTCCCCGGCTCCCGCATCATTGGATTTGATTGACAGCAGCGGGAGCCAATGGCTGTGCTGCTATCAATCTATCCAATCAGGACCTGAGACACTGGCTGGAGCTGATGTGCTCATCCCCATCGCTGGAAAAAACGGGTTCAGGTAAGTGGGGGGGGGGCTCTGGGGGGCTGCTGCATCACAGGAGGTTTTTCACCCTAATGCATATAAATGCATTAAGGTAAAAAACCTTAAGGGTTTATAACTCCTTTAAAGGGGCAAATCCTCCCAGGGCTGGAGTGGTTAATAAAAAATAAAAAAAATGAAGCTTTAAAAGGGGTTGTAAACATAATAATAAAAAAAAAAAATAACAAACATGTTATACTTACCTCCACTTACCGCCACCGTGCAGCTCGTTTTGCACAGAGTGGCCCCGATCCACGTCTTCTGGGGTCCCTCGGCAGCTGTCTCGGCGTTGGCGAGCTTGCATGGTGGTGAGTTATTGCGGGCGCGCTCCTGTGATACAGCCGGCGGCTATAGCCGCTCGTTGTATCACTTGGCCCTGCCCCCCGGTGCGCCGCGTCATTGGATGTGATTGACAGCAGCGCAAGTCAATGGCTGCGCTGCTTTCAATCAACCAATGAATGAGCCGGGAAGCCGGCCCAGAAGCCTGTGCGTTCACGGCGCGGGACTTTCAAGGGGTCAGGTAAGTAAACGGGGGCTCGGGGGGGGCGGCTAATGCCCAGATGTTTTTTCACCTTAATGCATAGAATGCATTAAAGTGGAGCTCCACCCTAAATACCAACTTTTTCTATTTGGAACCCTCCCCCCCTCCAGTGTCACAATTGACACCTTTCAGGGGGGAGGGGGGTGAAGATACCTGTCTAAGACAGGTATTTTCACCCACATCCGGGAGTCCTCTCTGCGGGAATCTGCGGGAGTGACGTCACTTCCCCCAGACTTCCCTTGGTGTTCTGGGAGACACTCGGCTCCCAGAACACAGGAGGACGAATCAGAACGGCGCAGCGCGACTCGCGCATGCGCCGTAGGTAACCGGGCATGAAGCCGCAGGGCTTCACTTCCTGGTTCCCTCAGCGAGGATGGCGGAGGGAGCAGCAGAGTGATGAGCGATCGCTCGTCCTCTGCTGCGGACGTCGCTGGACTCCAGGACAGGTAAGTGTCCAAATATTAAAAGCCAGCAGCTGCTGTAGCTGTAGCTGCTGGCTTTTAATATTTTTTTTTTTCCGGCGAAGCTCCGCTTTAAGGTGAAAAAACTTTTACCTTTACAACCCCTTTAATATCACTTGAAAGCCCAACTCTGGGCAAATTCAAAATGATCCCTTGTAGTGGGGCTGTGCCCGAACTGCAAGGGTTAATTGCATGTTTATGTCCAAGGGAACATTAAAAGGTGTTACTTACCTGATCCTCAGATCCTTCTTACAGCTAGACCGGTCCCCGCAGCTTCTACACCCTGGCACTCCAGTGTACTGATGTCATCAGGACCAGAGCGGGGTTCATAGCCCTGCTTTGCACGTGAAGACGCCGAGGGACAGTTCAACGCCAGATCATGGGGGAGCCCCTCAAGCCAGGTAATGGAGGATCAGGTAATTAATACTGTTTCCCCTGTCTCCTGGGCAAATAGCGCTATTAACCCCTGTGGTGTGGGCACAGCTCCGCTGCAAGGGATCATTTTTTATTGCCCAGAGTTGGGCTTTAAGTCTGGATTCACATAGTTACACAGTACAATAATGCACAGGTGTGAATGTGTGTTTTTGTGCATCGTCACATTGTGTTAAAGTGTTACTAAACCCACAACAGTAAAATCAGTCTGTATATGCAGTAAAGCATGCTTGTTATACCCACTGTGGAACCTAAGGGGTTAATCCTCTGCATTATGTAAAAAGGCTGTTTGATCCTGTCTTCTCTGATCCTCCCCTTCTTCCACCGTCCCCAATCCATCTGCTGATAGTACAGAGCCCCAGGAGGTACTCTGCACATGCTCAGTTTGGTGTGTGTTGCTAGAGAGTTTTTTTTTCTTTTTTTTTTTCTTGGGAGGGTACATGTGATCAGCACAGTGCCAATCAGCACTGTCCAGACGGAGGGTCAGGGGTCCTTCAGCCTCATTGTACAGTCAGAGGAGAATGAAAGTGCCTCCTACAAGCTGACACTGATAAAAGTCACAAGACTTTTTTTTTTTTTTGAAAAGCCCATGGCGTGTGAAACACACCCAAAAACACCACCCGGTGCCAAAAAAAGTGCACATACATAAAGAGTGACACACAAAACGTGCAACAGGTGTAACACTTGTCCTCCACAAGGAAGGACCTTACCCTGATCCCCCGGGGCGTTAGACGCCAGACGGGGACTGAGGTACATCATGTCGTCCATCTGGCCGAAACCAGACGGACCCCTTTCTCTGGAAGGTCTGCCGAAACAGACCCACCCAAGTACTTGGTGGGACTCCCCTGAAGGGAGACCCCATGAGAGCAGGCGAACCAAGCCAGGAGGCCATGTCCACCTACTCCCAAGTCGTTCAGGGCAGGCCCGAGGACCTACACCCTACTAAACACACTGTGACAAACGTGACACCAAACAAGAATATACAAAAAAGTGACAAACACGGGGATAAATAAAAAGAAAGTGAGACCCGGAGGAGAAAATGGACGGAGGGGCGGCATGACTAAGGGAGGAACAGGGTCAGGGGAAGGTCAGCTAGGTCAGTGTGTTTGGTGGGGGTGTAGCCCTCACCTGATTGGAGGCAGAGGTTGAATGGGCAGGGTTCAGATGAGAGGGTCTTTGCAGTGAGGATGTTCTCTCACATTCCAAGGAGTCAGAAGAAGTATAAAACCCATGTCACTCAGTCCGTGTTTTTATTCTAAATAGTAAGGACCCAGGTTGACGAATCCTTTAGTCAAGTGGGGAGAAGGAAGGTGGGAGAGTGAAAGGGACCATACGATGGCCGGCCCTCCGGCCAGGAATCAAAAATTCCTCTGGTCCTAGCCAAAAGGCTCGGCCCTAGAGGCAGGTACTGATAGAAGTCACAAGAATGCTCTAACTACTGATAAGAAAAGGTATTTAGCAGTTTATATTTACTAAAATAATTGCATTTCCATGTTCTGTGTACTGTAGGAGACCAGATATAGTGAATGCAGGGTCCTGGGTTTAGTAACACTCTAAGGCAGCCAATTTTATTTTCAAATGGGTTATCAACATACCTCCAGTGCCTTTTTCTGTCAATGCGGCACACCATAACACACAGCATACCCACATCTGTGCATTGTGGTGCACTATAGCACAGGTACAGTTTTGCTTACTGCGTGTATGTATTGAGTTGCCAATCAGAATGCCCACCCCAGCATACATTCACCTGTAATGCAACAGTATAGGGTGACCACATTTCCAAACTGCCATTCAGGGACACATTCCCTCTCTCACCTTCCCCCAAAAAAGATGAGGGGGGCGGGGGGAAATGTAGTCTTAGGGTTGATGGGGAATTTGGCGGCGGGTTATTTGTCAGGTGAATGTGCCACTTGCCACCAGATGCAGTGCCGCTTGCCACCCATAGCCTGCCACCAGATGCAGTGGTGCTGTCACTCCCTCTGCATGAGCCACGTGCATTGAAGTAAAGGAGTGGCGTCACTATCTGGAGAGTGAAGATCACACCAGTCCCTGCTGCTTGCCGCTTGGTGCCGGAGAAGGTGCCGAGGTGGGTGGGGACAGCAGTGCTGCACTAGGCGCAGGCCTCGCTCCCGGTCTCACTGTCTGAGAGTAAATTGTCACTGGTTGCAAGATGCCAGGCAGCGCTGGCCCTAGCAACCAGTTCCGGAAATGTAGGCATTCGTTAGTAGGGGGTGGCTGTGTCCTCTATTTCATTCCGGGATATTGTATTGTCCCGGAATGAAGGTGCCCGGGACCCAGGACAGACATGTCAATTGCAAGACAGTCCCGGGCAATCCGGGACACGTGGGCACCCTACAACAGTATGAATGGGCCCTAACTGTCTGATACATGTACATAACGCTAATGTTTGTTCCTGACTCTGAGTGTATTCACATCTGTGCGTTGTTGTGGCTATAGCACTGTAGCAACTTTGTCTAATATATATGTGCTTTGGGGTGCCATTCAGAATGTTCCTGTGTGTATTCACTCATCCTCCTCTGCACTTTATAGATAATCAGGTCTGACCCAGAAAACTATTATAAATTCCATAATATCATGGAATTTTTCTCAGATTGCATGTTCATTACTGCAATGCACGGCAATGCACATTGCATGCGTTTATGCATTACTGTGACATTCATTATCAATATCATCCCAATACAATAAGGGAACACACATGCATTGGAACATGCTGCAATGCATGACAAGAACACCATAGTGCATTGCAGGAAAAAGATTTGTGACATGTTTTATAGGCTCTGAATTTAGCTTTATTTCAGCCAGTGTGTCCATGTACTTTATTACCGTATTTATCGGCGTATAACACGCACAGGCGTATAAGACGCGCCCTAACTTTAAGAGGGAAGTTTCAGGGGAAAAAAATCCACAGCCCCCTGCGTATAACACACAGGCACAGTTTACCCTCAATTTTCAGGGTAAAAAAGTGAGTGTTATACGCCAATAAATACAGTATTTTTATTATATAGGATTTATATTATAGCATTTTGAGATGGAAATGAGGGACACCTACTAACAAACATATGTAGGCATAGGGCACGCCCCCTGCCACACCCCATTAAAGGAGAATTAACCAAAAAAAGGTTAATTAAATCCACAAGGTTTTTTTTTTTACTACTACTTTTCCTTTATATTGGCTTTTAACCACTTAAGCCCGGACCATTTTGTTGCTAAAGGACCAGGCCCCTTTTTGCGATTCGGCACTGCGTCGCTTTAACTGACAATTGCGCGGTCGTGCGACGTGGCTCCCAAACAAAATTGACTTCCTTTTTTTCCCACAAATAGAGCTTTCTTTTGGTGGTGTTTGGTGGTTTTGATTTTTTGTGCTATAAACAAAAATAGAGCGACAATTTTGAAAAAAATTCAATATTTTTTACTTTTTGCTATAATATATATATCCCCAAAAAATATATAAAAAAAACCATTTTTTTTCCTCAGTTTAGGCCGATACGTATTCTTCTACATATTTTTGGTAAAAAAAAATCGCAATAAGTGTTTATTGATTGGTTTGCGCAAAAGTTATAGCGTCTACAAAATAGGGGATAGTTTTATGGCATTTTTATTAATACTTTTTTTTTTTTACTACTAATGGCGGCGATCAGCGATTTTTATCGTGACTGCGACATTATGGTGGACACATCGGACACTTTTGACACATTTTTGGGATCATTGTCATTTTTACAGCGATCAGTGCTATAAAAATGCAATGATTACTGTAAAAATTACACTGGCCGTGAAGGGGTTAACCTCTAGGTGGCGCTGTAGGGGTTACGTTTTCCCTAGTGAGTGATTCTTACTGTAGGGGGGCGTGGCTTGGCGTGACACGTCACTGATCGCTGTTTCCTATGACAGGGAACAGACAATCACTGACATGCCACTAGGAAGAACGGGGAAAGGTTTGTTTACACTTACCTCTCCCCGTTCTTCAGCTCTGTGACCCGATCGCGGGACACTGGCGGCGAACGGGTCCGCGGGTCCCGCGGGCGCAGTCATGGGGCTTCAGGCCGGGTCGCGTGTGTGCGACCCACGGCTGGGATCTTAAAGGGGACGTACCTGTACGCCCTTGTGCCCAGCCGTGCCATTCTGTCAGCGTATATCATCGTGCGGCGGTCCTTAAGTGGTTAAAATGCTGCAATTTAGAAATTGGATGAAAGGTTTAGCACTGGGAAACACTTTTTGATAGATAAAAGGTGCATTTTATATACAACTATATAGATCAGACCAAAATGAGGGGGAAAGAGGGACAGAGGGACATTGCTCCAAATCAGGGACAGTCCCTCGAAATCAGGGACAGTTGGGAGCTATGGCGCAGCACTTAACAAAATGAAGGCAGACATTAAAGTTACATTACAATTTGGTATAGGAGGAATCAGAGGGCCCTGCTCGTTAGAGCTTACAATCTAGGTAGGAGATTATGGTGTTTAGGTTTGTATTTTAGAGCAGCGTTCAGGGGCAAAAAAAAATTCCTCCTGTACTGAATTGAATTGTAACTGTACTGTCTGCACTCACATTGTAAAGCGATGCACAAACTGTTGGTGCTATATAAATCCTGTATAATAATAACAATATTAATAATAAGCTATTTCCAGTTGCTGGAATAAATTAATATTCTAGCCAATAGACTGAGTTCATGAATTTACGCACATACGCTTCTAGACACGCATTTTTTAAATCATCCTCTGGTAGAAAGATCCAGTATACATTGTAGATAGTATTTTTAGGCCCCTGTGAATGAAGCCCAATGTTGAAATGAGCGGTGTACTTTTACAACACAGATTTTCCTATTAGAAAGCATGTCGTCTGATAAGCAATATTTGCAGAGCAGTGTACAGAAATGTGCACCACTCCTAGAGATGAAGGTGTATGCGAGGCCCATATCAACCAATTAGATGCTGCCAAGGGACGATAAAATGAATGTGTCTCCTGACTGAGTGTGAGGAGCCAGTCTACAGAAATGTAGCCTAACGTGTAGATTTACAGAACAACACTATAGAAAGGGATTAATCATAATAATATATAATAATAATACAATATGCACTACATTATTATATAAATATATACATATATATATATATATATATAAATATTTATATATATATATATATATATATATATATATATATATATATATATATATATATATATATATATATATGTGTGTGTGTATATATATACAATATAATAATGTAGGGCATATGCATTACATTATTATATATGTAGCGGACCCTCACTCTCCCTCTTGCATCTTGTGAATGGCTTGCGTCTAGGGGTACCTGGGAGAGGAGAGTGCAGGAACACTACGCCAAGCTCTCCCCTCGTGTGTATAAGAGGGTCGAGCAAAGTTATTTGAATTACCTCCGGGTCTGTCCACTGCATACGAAGCCTCAGTTGTTCCCTGGAAACGTGTCTGCCAATAATAGAGTCCCACACCAATCGAAAGTCCAACACTCCTTTATTTCTCGTACAATACGGTAAACACACTCAGTTGAACTTTCAAGAACAGACGAACATGGGGGTGTAGGAACGAGTAGGCCCAGGCACAACTAAGCTCTCCTATCCCTTTTTAGCGAATAGGCCTGGCGCACGGTCTCTGCCACCGACCGTGAGGTTGGTCTCTGCCACAGACCGGATGAACTGTTGAGGCCCCTGCCACAGGCCTAATAGCAGGTCTCTGCCACTGACTTGATTGAAATAGTTGGACCGCTGCCACCGGTCATTGAACGTGGACTGAACTTCCTCTTAGAATTAGGCCCCTGTTCGGGAAAGATATCCCTCCGGGCGGTCTCCAGAGGTACACCCGGCACTGGCAATCTGCTGCACCAGGTCTTCGGGTGAGTCCCTCCTCCCGTCCCTTACACCTCTGGATTCGGGTGCCCCACTCCCGTGGCCCCCTAGGATGATCCCTTCCTCGCGGGACCCAGCGGAAGGTACTGGGCCCCAGGCCTCCGGCTGAGTACCTCACCCCAGACTGAAGGTGTCTGGGATGGAACACGAACTCCATGTGTCCAGGCCTAGGCCACCTGGACACTGACCGCAACCACAGCCTTCAGGCTAAAGGTGCCTGGGACTCGAACCTCGTGGCGAAGGTGTCCGCCCCCTTTATACCCTCTCCCAGGATGCACGGCGGGTTCCCCGCCCCAGCGTACAACCGCTGCGAGAGGCCACAAAGGGTACGGCACTGCAGCGATGGTTCAACCCCGGCCCAAAGTGACAGCGCCACCTGCTGGGCCGCAGGGGAACTATGCATCACTGGTGTCTTCACCAGGTTTAAATATATATATATAATTATATACAGTATAAATAAATAAATATATATACACATATATATATATGTAGTAGATATGCCCTACACAGAGGTGTTACATCATCAGTGGCTGCCCAATGACTAAAGAAAGACATGGCAGTGGAGAGTATGGCAGTGGTGATGGGGGGCACAGATCTGTCAGTGATGGAGGAGGGGACATTAAAGCCTTGTTCACTTGTGCTCTTTTTGCCCCTTACCAGCCCTCTGAAAAGTGATTCATTGTGGATCACTTTTCAGAAGCATTTGGCAGGTGGTGAAGAGGTAATATGTTCCCTCCTCACTGCCTGATTTAACCCTGTAAATACTGCACCACCACGCTGCAATTGCGCACATTGCGGGGCAAGTGTGGCTCGGCCCCATAGGCTTGCATGGGTCACGTTCGGGACACTAATTCCCACCAAATGTAATATGCTGTTTCTTTTTTGCCTTGGGCGCAAAGCACAGCATCATGGCCATGGCACGTGTATAGTCCTTAGCAGCTGCAAGCCTGTGTTCAGGTGGGTGGTTGGGGGGGAAGGGAAAAGTAAGACTACAGATTAACCATCTGGTTTTACCGCCCCTGGCTAAATGTGTAAATGAGCCCTGAGAGGTAAATTTACCATAGTGTGCAAGTCTGTTGTGCATGGTCATCAGACAGTAACCTTGTGTACAGGGTAGTGTTACTAAAAGAGTAGATGGGATTCACTTAGCAAAGTCAGTGTTCACCTAGCTTAGTGAATGAGGTGAAGCCGGGTTCACTTCCATCATCCAATCACATGAAAACAAAAGGGGTTTATTTAGTAAAGCTGTGGAGTGAAAAGTCAGTCTCACTTCTGCAGAGAAACCAATCAGCTTTTAACCTCAGCTTGTTCAATTAGGCTTTGCCAATAAACCTGGAAGCTGATTGGATTCTATGCAGAAGTGAGACTGACCCTCCAGCTTTAATAAATAAACATAAAACTTTTCATATTCCTTTCACAACTTTTTGAGATGGGAATGAGGGACACCTATCAGCAAATGTATGCAGGCATATGACACACCCCCTGTCACGCCCCATTAAAGGAGAATTGTACAAAAAACAAGATTGGTTACACCCACAAGTGCTTTTTTTTACCACTACTATTCCTTTATATAGGCTTCTGGAATTTACAAATGCAGCAATTTAGAAATCGGATGAAAGGTTTAGCGCAGGAAAACACTTTTTTATAGATAAAAAGTGCATTTTATACATCTATATATGGATCAGACCAAAATGAGGGACAAATGAGGAGCAATGAGGGACAGAGGGACATTGCTCCAAATCAGGGACAGTTCCTCGAAATCAGGGACCGTTGGGAGCTATGCATAGAAGGGTGATCAGATTGAACAAAGCCTTGCAATATTCACTAAGTAAACATTCTAATCGCTAAGTGAATATTTTCCACTCCTTTAGTAAATCAGCTCCTTTAGGCCTTTTAGCCGTGTTTCGTTTATAGGCTTTTTCATTTATTTATTTTTTAAGCGCTTCTAAACTCAAACGCGGCAAAACACTGCTAAACACAGCATGTAAATGCGGCAAAACAGATGTTTTAAACGTGGGTTACTATCTGTCAAGTTAAATTGTTCAGGCGAGGTTGTAAAAACATCCCGTGTACATAAAGCCTTAGCTGATTTTGCTTTGTATTGGTGATCTTTGTCCCTAAAAGGTACAAGAACCCTGAACCTTGCAGCAGCCGCACAAAGCTGAAAATGTGGTTTTCGGTGGAGTTGGCATTTAAAGCGTGGTCCTGGCGTACAATCATTTTGGATGGAGGGTGTTATTTTAAATACAAGGAGCCCCCGGTCTAGACATTTTTAGCTATTTTATTGCTTTCCATTTCGCAGCAGACACTATTTACAGACAGTCTTCAGTGAGTGTTTCTGTTGATGGCTAAAGTGATGAGTAATATTTTGGGGGATAATCTTAAAATACATAATTCCCGAGACAGACATACAGTGCGCTATTCTGTCTCTTCTGAGTCACCGCTGAATTCACCCCGGGGGGAATATTGCTTAGACGGCACTGACTGAGCGGAGCCACATATTGGCACATCTGTGGAGAGGCACTCCCATGTCCTCAATACGTTGTACGCACTTAACCCCTTCCCTTCCACCCAGACAACACAAGCATCGCTAGGCACTGGCCATTAGACTGGAACATTACGGGAAATCTACAAATGGCAAAATGGATCATTATGAAGGTTACATAGCAGGAAACAGTCTGCAGTCCAATGCATCAGATTGTTATAGCTGAATATTTATTATTTAATCATTTATTCTATGTAAGCACTACACATCATAAATCAGTTTAGCCTAAAAATACATATAAAACACAATTAATATGCATTTTTCTAAATATCAGTTTTCATTGCATGTCCTTACTTTATACAATGGTACAAAAGGTAAGAAAATCATCTTATTTATTTTGCACTGTGCTTTACTAATTTTTTACATCAGGGTGGGTGCACATGTTGTGCGTCAATGTGCAATACGTTAAAGGGTAACTCCACTTTCGTGTGAAAAAAATAGCAAATTAGAAAAAAAATACTATAGCATATACAATTGTGACAGAAGTCATATTGTAATTGAATGTTATTATTATTATCATATATAATTATATTAAAATATTTTATATATATATATATATATATATATATATATACACACACACACACATATATATATATATATTTTTTTAGATATTTATATGTATATAGCGCCAACAGTTTGCACAGCGCTTTACAACATGGGGCAAGACGGTACAGTTACAATACAATTCAATACAGGAGGGATCAGAGGGCCCTGCTCATTAGAGCTTACAATCTAGAAGGGAGGGTCAAGTAAAACAAAAGGTAAAAACTGTGGGTGATGAACTGATGGAGAAAATGAAAATACAGTTGCTAGGTGTGGGTAGGATAGGCTTCTCTGAAGAGAAGGGTTCCTTTACAATCTGCAGCTCTGTAATTTTCTGAAAATGCAAAGCAATATGGCTACCTGCATAGCGCCCAACTGTCCCTGATTTCGAGGGACTGTCCCTGATTTGGAACAAAGTCCCTCTGTCCCTTATCCCTCCTCATTTGTCCCTCATTTTGGTCTGATCAATATAGATGTATATAAAATGCACTTTTAATCTATCAAAAAGTGTTTTCCAGCACTAAACCTTTCATCTGAATTCTAAACTGCTGCATTTGTAAATTCCAAAAGCCAATATAAAGGAATAGTAGTGGTAAAAAAAAGCAATTGTGGTTTTAACCAATCTTGTTTTTTGTACAGTTTTCTTTTAAGGGGGTGTGTCCTATGCCTGCATAATTTTGCTCATAGGTGTCCCTCATTCCCATCTCAAAAAGTTGGGAGGTATGTACCTGGAGGTGTTCTGTACACAGAATGTGTACAGTCAAAGTGAAGAAAATGTCATCAGCACACCATAGGTGTGCGCAGCCTATTGCATTAGGGTGTGCACCCCAAAGCTCAAACACACACTACCGATCGCTCACTATGTTTATTCAGAAAGGGAAGGGGTCAGCAAATTACAAATTTACCGGCCCCTTCCCCCATTCACCCTAAAACATCCCGCAGCATCAGCCGCTGGGAGAGGAGAGGAGGGAAGGGGGGGGGAGCTAGGGCAGTAGGGGGAATCTATGATGCACAGGGTGATTAGGGTGTGCCTGGGCACACCTAGCACACCCTGTGCGCACACCTATGCAGCACACCAAGGATTCCTTGAAAGGGTCCAAAGCTTTATTCCGTGGTCACATGATAAATATACAGCAGTGTTTCGGAGCCACGCAGGGCCCCTTCGTCAGGCAAGTGGCCCTGCGTGGCTCCGAAAAGTTGCTGCATATTCATCATGTGACCATGGAATAAAGCTTTGGACCCTTTCGACAAATTCTTGGTGTGCCAATGATATTTTCTTCACATTGATTATCCATGGTTTCCCGCCTATGGTCATTACAGCACCCAGCATCACTGAACAGCCGTTCTCTTAAATGTGTGCGTGGGGAACATTACGTTCAGAATGTGTACAGAACGCCCCCCCCCCCCCCCCGAAACATCATTTCCTGCTTGTGTGATTGGTTCACTGATTTTCCCAGAAGTTTGCACAGATACAAGTCAGGCATCCTGTGCAACAAAAATAAACATTTTGGTGAAATACTCCTAAAAGGAAATCCCATCTAAAGGGATGCAGACCCTGCAATTTTCCTCATTAGAGCTTTGCAGGTGCAGCAGCTGATTGATAATTATGAAACCACTCCCATTAGACTGACTGTGAACATGGGCACAGAGAAACACACAGGGATTTCTTCAGAATATCAAAAGGTTGGAATCTGCAACATAGTTTGTTACAATCCTTGTAGTGTACATAGATCACCCAGAGGGGAACGTTTTTTTCTCAACAAAAGTGGAGCTACTTTTTAAGGCAGCCTATTAATTTGAATGATCCACAAGCAGACCAGAACTGAAAAATCAGACCCTCAACAAGTTTTGGTTGCCTGCTGCAGGATGCGTAGGGGTGCCCTTAAGATAGAACCGCCATGTGCCTGCAATAGGGATGCACATTTTTTCTGCATTGCAGGAACGTGTGTGATTTAGAGCAAAATTTCCTTAAAGCGGAGCTCCACCCTAAAGTGGAATTTCCGCTCATCGGAACCCTCCCCCCCTCCGGTGTCACGTTTGTCACCTTTCAGGGGCAAGGGGGGTGCAGATACCTGTCTAAGACAGGTATTTGCACCCACTTCCGGGAGTCTTCTCTGCGGGTATTCTGCGGGTAGTACGTCACTTCCCGCAGAATACCCGTTGTGTTCTGGGAAACACTTGGCTCCCAGAACACAACAGGGACCAGTGAGAATGGCGCAGTGCGACTCGCAAATGCGCCGTAGGGAACTGGGCAGTGAAGACACAAGGCTTCACTTCCTGGTTCCCTCACCGAGGATGGCGGTGGGGGCAGCAGAGTGATGAGTGATTGCTCGTCTTCTGCTGCCGATGTCGCTGGACTCCAGGACAGGTAAGTGTCCTAATATTAAAAGTCAGCAGCTGCAGTATTTGTAGCTGCTGGATTTTATAATTTATTTTTCAGGGGAGCTCCGCTTTAACATCCAAATGTTAACCTAACCTAAGGCTACTTTCTCACTAGCCTGCACGTTAAAATGCAGGGTTTTATCTTGCAGGCTAATGCAATGTCGTCTCCAGCAGGGAGCCGTGCGATGGACATTTCAGCACATTTCAAACTACTTTTTTTGTTTTGTTTTTATGTTTTTTTTTTGCAACTTTATTTATAGTGTCACATAATGACACTTTATTCAGGTCACTGCAAAGTAGCGTAATGTGCGGTGCCATTTAGTGCAGACCTGCTGCATTTTTCTGCACTGCGGGGTACCGTGCAAATCGCTTGACACATGTAAGGATTTAAGTTAAAATAATGCTTTATTGAAAATTTTAGAACATACGAAAACCTACTGTCTAAATTGTAAAACCATAATTGGCCAATCATTAAAAAACACAACCATAGCAGCTGCAGGAAAAATTACTTGTGTAATAAGTCTTACCCCCCTCCCAAAAAAAAGCAACAAAATTGTATAGATGGAATCCTGAAAGGTAAATATACTCCAGTAGGGGGCATAGTCCATATGAATTAGATTAGCTGTATCACATGAAAAAGACCTCTCCTTCATATTAGTGTAGCGGGGTATTCCCCTATGTTGGGAAGAAACTACATTACCCATAACCCCATTCTTGTGATGTTCCACCGCAGAGACTCATGGGAGGGGTTATAAAAGGAGGAGGCGAGGCCGGGCTCGGCCTCTTTGGGGGACACGAGACTTCGCAGACGGATCCTCCTGTGCGGATGTGTCGGAGTGCAAGGCCTGAAGCCTGAGGCCTTGCTCTGCACCAAAGAGCCTTCCACCCTCCCCTCTGCGAGCCTGGGTGGCATCTGACTTTGTGAGCTACAGCCTTGTTGGATCGGGGGGCCCGATCATTGGAGAGATCGAGTGTGTGTGACACGACCGGTGGAGGTTTCCCGGACTGGATCCGTAGTCTGGCGGGTGAGAGGGCGTAAGCCCAGCTAAGATACTGTTGCTGTATATAGGCCTATAGACTGTCGTGGCCTACAAGTTATTTTCATACCCCTTGGATTACAAAGTTATACTCTGTTTAAAGTGCACCACCATTACAGACCTGCCGGTGAAGAAAGAAGGACTAAGTTTAAATATTAGAACCAGGCCTGGTGGGGATTCTAGCGTGTTTGATTACTGCGCCATAGGGCACTTAGTTAACGGTCGCCCGTATGGCGCACCTGTAGCGTGTGTTACTATATAGTGTGTTAGAGTGGCAGGACGCTGCCCTTAGGAGTGATTAACTTGAACTGTGATTACTGTTACCCCTTTATCCATATTGAGAATTAATGAGTAAAACACTTTACCTATTACAATTCATTACTGTGTCCTTGCTTAGTTATTCTATTGCATAGGACATATCATTGATTGTTAGTACTAGCTGTGCCAGAAGGGGGTAGAGCCTATTGCCGGGGGTTGGCGGAGCTGCACTCAGGGCCCAAATCTAATTCTGCGGCCTCCTTAGTTGGAGGTATCGCTACACGTGGGGGTTCTCGTCCGGGATCCTGATGCAGCAAGCGAACGCCAGAAGTGCCGGCATGGACCCCATGGATCCAAGAGCGGTAGAAGAGTGGTGCAAAGCCACTAATACAGAGCCAAAACAGTCGATAGCCATTAGTCTCCCTGGCGAGAAATGGTCAAGTGAGACGGTAGAGGAACTGATGAGTTCAGTGTCCCCAGATCACACACCATGGGTGATAGACATGAAGACAGACCCAAACATCTCATATCAATACGCATTAGTGGAATATTGGGACGGGATGCCAGAGGCCTGTAAGCACAAGTGTCTGCAGACGCCAGACAACAGAACATTTAGGCTGGCGCACGCAATAACTGTAGAAAGGGAACCATCCCCTACGGGATCGCCACAGGCTGCGGCCCGAACTACACCTGAAAGAGAAGACAGGGCGACACCCCCGGTGGCACCTGCATCGGCCACTGCTATATCACCAGAACTGATAAATGCAATAGGGGATTTGCTAGCCAAATGTCAGAAGACAAGCACGGTGCATGTGGAAACTAGCTACCGGAGACTAAAAATATTCTCAGGGAAGCTCCCTGTCCCGGCAGGGGAAGAAGATTTTGATACTTGGGTGGAACAGGCATTACAGGCGGTGGAGGCATGGGAGGTGCCTGAAGCACAGAAGAGGCAGCGAGTGTTAGAAAGCCTTAAAGGTGCAGCAGCAGAAGCAGTGAAAAGTTTCCGGTTTGGGAATGCAGGGTGCACGGCGCAGGATTGTCTAGCTATGCTGCAGGAAGAGTTTGGTCAATTAGACAAGGTGACAGAGACGGTCTACCAGTTTGAACACACTTTCCAAAAGCCGGAGGAGAAACTTTCCGATTATGTCAGAAGGCTAAACAGGCTGCTGTGCAAGATTGTGTTAAAGAAAGGGATGAAGCCCCAAGATGCCGATGCGGCAAGAATGAAGCAAGTCTTAAAGGGAGCGCTACGCTCCGATCCAGTCTGGCTGCACCTGAAAACCTTGGGAGGAGGAATGTTGCTGACTTATGCTGATTTAATAAAAATTATCAGAGATGAGGAGGCGCTGCAACAGGACCAGCAGAAGGATAAGACAATTGTTGTACCCGCACAGGTGCTGGTCAATCCAGTAATGACCCCTGAAAGAGAGGCGGAGATAGACACCCTAAAAACTCAGATGTCCAAGGTGTTAGAGATATTGACCTCTCTGATAGCAAAAGACACAGAGTGTCCCAAGAAGAAGGAAAGTCCAAGGAAGGAATTGTTCCCGATTGCCTCAGCACCCGAACCTTTACAAGAATGGGGAGATATAGTCTGCTTCAACTGTGGGGGAGTTGGCCACATTGCAGCCACATGTTCTAGTCCGAAGAAGAAGAGACCAGACAACCGCAAGCCGGCGGGAAACTCCAGAGGGCCCTGGTGAAGGAGTCAACCGGGTGCCCACCATCTTCAGTAAACTCCAAGCTGAATGCGAAGAAAAACAAAAAGAGAGATAGAACACCAAAGGGGAAACGCAATACCCCTCAACAAAGCTATACTCCAAGAAGAAGGGGGGAGACCCCTTAGGAGAGGCACGGCACCCCCCAAAGGGGGTGCCCACCCAAGAAAAATAATAGTACGCCTCAGCGGGTTCCTACACCCATTAAAAGGAGGGAAGTCAGTGCATACCAGGCTCAAGAAAGGTTCAAGTCCAAAGGGAATAGGACAAGAGAGAGTCCAAAGGGAAAAGGTCTGAAGAAGGCGGCTCCTGCCGGACCATATCCAGAGAAGCTGGTAGGCCCATCCCCTATAGTGCCCATTCAAGTGGAGGGAGTCTACACCAGGGGCCTCCTGGATACCGGGGCACAAGTGACCCTACTATACCGGGACTTCTACGACAGGCACCTGAGTCATCTGCCTATCCAGAAGATAGAGGAGCTGGAAATATGGGGAATTGGAACCCAGAGTTTCCCTTACGACGGCTACCTTCCCATCCAAATGACCTTTGACCCATCTGTGGCTGGGAAGGCCGAAGTGTTTGACACCCTGGCAGTTGTGTGTCCTAGGCCGCCTGGAGCCAACAAGAATTCCCTTATAATAGGGACAAACACGGACCTGGTCCGACGACTCCTGACCCCTCTCGTGACAGAAGAAAGACAAGCAGCTACCAAGATCCATCCCATGCTGAAGACAGCCTACCAACGGCTGGTCCAAGAGCGGGAGACCCCTGGAGAGGAGATAGGGAAGGTGTGGAGACTTGGAAGAGAAGGGGTAGTGTTGCAGCCCGGTGAAGTAACCTGTCTCAGGGCCACTGTGAAGCTTACTTGGGAGCAGCCTGGTCCCTTTGTCATGCTGGAGTCAGACCCAAGGGGTGAGTCCTCAGGCCTGGAGGTGATACCGGAAGTGATTCCACTGAAGGTCCTGAAGAAGGCCCATTATAGAGTTCCAGTGAGTGTTAGGAATACTACCAAAGACCCCATGGACGTCCCAGCCAGAATGTTGCTAGGCCAGGTGAGCCCGGCGGCCCCTGTTACCCTGTCAGAAGTGAAGAGGACAGGTGAAGAAGGGGATGTTTGGGAGAAGCTGACCATGGAAAACCCGAATCTGTCCAGGGCTTGGAAAGAGAGAGCCAAGGCCCAGTTGAATAGATGGGAGAAGATCTTCTCTAAGGATGAGTTTGATGTGGGGTGTGCAAGGAGTGCCATCCATCGGATCCGCCTCCAGGAAGATAAGCCCTTCCGAGAGAGGGTCAGGCGGGTCACGCTAGCAGATCTGGAGGATCTGAGGGAACAACTTGCAGAACTCAAGAGGACTGGTGTGATACGGGAGTCCAGAAGCCCCTATGCCTCTCCCATAGTGGTGGTCCGAAAGAAGAATGGATCATTGAGGCTCTGTATAGACTACAGGACTCTCAACAGGAGAACCATACCTGACCAATACACCACTCCGAGGATAGAGGATGCCCTACAGAGCTTGTCTGGAGCCAAATGGTTCAGCGTTATGGATCTTAAGAGTGGGTACTATCAGATTCCGATGCACCCAGCAGACAAGGAGAAGACAGCTTTCATAACCCCAGTGGGGTTCTTTGAATTCGACCGGATGCCCCAAGGTCTGTCTGGAGCCCCAGCTACTTTCCAACGCCTCATGGAGAAGACAGTAGGGGACATGAACTTGATCAAAGTCCTTGTATACCTAGACGATGTCATTGTCTTTGGGAGAACCTTGGAGGAACATGAAGAGAGGCTGGAGAAAGTGTTGAGAAGACTCAGTGAGGAAGGACTTAAGCTTTCGCCTGAGAAGTGTCGGTTCTACCAGTCTTCTGTGAACTATCTGGGGCACATAGTATCTGAAGAAGGGGTGGCCACAGACCCTGAGAAATTGGAGGCAGTTACCTCCTGGCCACAGCCCACCACAGTAACAGAACTCAGATCCTTCTTGGGCTTCTGCTCCTACTACAGGAGGTTTGTGGAGGGATTTGCCCGAATTGCTAGACCATTGAATGAGTTGCTCAAGACTGAAGGAGAGGAGGATGGATCAGGGCCCAGGAGGCCAGGAGAGTCCATCAGAGATCAGTGGAATCAGAAGTGTGAAGAGGCTTTCCAGGAATTGAAGAGGAGCCTGACCACTGCACCAGTCTTGGCCTATGCAGACCCAACCAAACCCTATGAACTGCACGTGGATGCTAGTCATGACGGTCTGGGAGGAGTACTCTACCAAGAACATGAGGGGCAATTGTGGCCTGTTGCCTATGTGAGTAGGAGCCTGACCCCCTCTGAGAAGAACTACCCCACTCACAAGCTGGAGTTCCTGGCCCTCAAGTGGGCAGTAGTAGACAAGCTCAAAGACTACCTGTATGGAGCAGAGTTCACTGTGAAGACCGACAACAACCCCCTTACCTACCTGTTCACCACGGCCAAGCTGGATGCCACTGGACACAGGTGGCTGGCCGCACTGTCTGGATTCAACTTCAGCCTTAAGTATAGACCAGGAGTGGGGAATCGAGACGTAGACGCCCTGTCTAGAAGATCTCATTCCCCGACCATTGAAATAGAAGATTGGACCCAAGTGGCACCGGACGGGGTGCAGGCCCTTTGTCAAGGAGCTGCATTCCAAGCCCGAGGATGCTCCAGAGCAGAGGAAATAGGAGTTACCACGGTGGGAGTCCCCAAACACTACTGTGGAGTAGCTCAATTGGAAGAGGACAACCTACCAAGACTGTCCAAGAAGGAATTGAGGTGTGACCAATTGGAAGACCCCATGGGGAGATTGGTCCTGGAGGCCTTGAAAAATCAGGATCCAAACATACTCATGCGTCAACCTTCAAAAGAAGCTCGCCTACTGAGGAAGGAGTGGGATAGGTTGCAGTTACATCAGGGAGTGGTCTACCGAAGGGGCCCCTCTGATGACTCAGAAGATAAGTGGCAGATGTTCCTCCCAGAGAAACATCGGGAGACTGTTCTGATGGCCTTGCATGACAACCATGGCCACCTAGGGGCTGAAAGGACCTTTCAACTTGTCAGAAGTTGGTTCTATTGGCCCTGCATGAGGGCAGAGGTAGAGGAGTACTGCCACTCATGTGCGCGATGCATCCAGAGGAAGACTTTGCCTCATCAAGCTGCCCCAATGGGCCATCTACAGAGCCAAGGGCCCATGGACCTGGTGTGCATTGATTTTCTCTGCCTTGAACCCGACCTGAGTGGACTAGGAAATGTTCTGGTGATAACCGACCATTTCACCCGATATGCCCAGGCCTTCCCCACCAAAGATCAGAAGGCCTCCACCGTGGCCAAGGTACTTATGGAGAAGTATTTTGTCCATTATGGGCTGCCACAGAGACTCCATTCAGACCAAGGGAGGGACTTCGAGAGTAAGCTGATCCGGAAGCTCTTGGATTCGTTGGGGATTAAGAAGACTCGAACTACACCTTACCATCCTCAGGGAGATGCTCAGCCGGAAAGGTTCAACCGAACCTTGCTCAACATGTTGGGGACTCTGGAAAGCGAGAAAAAGCAACATTGGAGCAAACACATAGCAGCCATAGTACATGCTTACAACTGCACCATCAGTGATGCTACAGGCTACTCCCCATATCGACTCATGTTTGGGAGAGAAGCGAGACTACCGGTGGACCTGGCTTTTGGCACCTCACTGGACCATTCCTCAGTCACCTCCCACAAAGGATATGTGGACAGGCTCAGACACAGCCTGAAAGTAGCATATGAACAAGCTCAAGCGGCCTCAGATCAAAGGGGAGCTCGGAATAAAAGAAATTACGACTTGAAGGTCCGGGTACAAGACCTACAGCCCGGGGATCGAGTACTGTTGCGCAATCTGGGAGTCCCCGGAAAGCACAAACTTGCAGACAGATGGAGATCTGAACCCTATGTCATCTGTAGGAAGTTGCCGGGCCTACCTGTCTACAAGGTGAAGCCAGAGGGGAAGGTAGGCCCACTGAAGACATGGCATCGAAACCACCTGCTCCCACTTGCGGAGGCAGTTAGAATACCTTCCGTGGGAGACTCCCCTGCACCGGCCTCTATCTTGGATACTCCTAGGCCGCACACTTGGTCACAGACCTCCCGAGCTGGAAATGGAGAAGCCTCCCAACTTAGTGGAGATGAAGAAGGAGAGCTTGATTGGCTGTGGTCTTCCCCAACTCCAGGAACTTCTATCATAGATCTTCCAGTCACCCAAGATACCACAGATGAAACACTGAACCCAGAGGCTACAGAATTCATCCCTTTCAGTCCTTCAGCAGATTACTGGGAAGATGCCCATGATAGTTGCTCCGAGGAAGAGGAGCCTGTGGCGCCAGAGATTCCAGGAGAGCAAAGAGCTCGAAGAGTCATTCGACCTCCTAAGAAGCTGACCTACCCCCAGATGGGGAACACTTCGGAAGACTCTGTGGTCACTGCTAGGAGAAATGCTGAGATTCCGGATCCCTCCACTGTCCATTTGGTGGAGGGCAACCCCAGCTCACTCTCTGGCACAGTTAGGCAGGCCACCCATGATAATGTGACCTGTGGGCAAGGGAATTCAACCCCTCAGTTATGGTGAGAATCCCCTATCCCAACATCGTTTTCAGAATTGTCCAATGTTGTATATAGTTGTTGCTAAAATTTATCTTTGGGGACCAAAGAGTTTAAGTGGGGGGAGTGTGTAGCGGGGTATTCCCCTATGTTGGGAAGAAACTACATTACCCATAACCCCATTCTTGTGTTGTTCCACCGCAGAGACTCATGGGAGGGGTTATAAAAGGAGGAGGCGAGGCCGGGCTCGACCTCTTTGGGGGACACGAGACTTCACAGACGGATCCTCCTGTGCGGATGTGTCGGAGTGCAAGGCCTGAAGCCTGAGGCCTTGCTCTGCACCAAAGAGCCTTCCACCCTCCCCTCTGCGAGCCTGGGTGGCATCTGACTTTGTGAGCTACAGCCTTGTCGGATCGGGGGGCCCGATTGTTGGAGAGATCGAGTGTGTGTGACACGACCGGTGGAGGTTTCCCGGACTGGATCCGTAGTCCGGCGGGTGAGAGGGCGTAAGCCCAGCTAAGATACTGTTGCTGTATATAGGCCTATAGACTGCCGCGGCCTACAAGTTATTTTCATACCCCTTGGATTACAAAGTTATACTCTGTTTAAAGTGCACCACCATTACAGACCTGCCGGTGAAGAAAGAAGGACTAAGTTTAAATATTAGAACCAGGCCTGGTGGGGATTCTAGCGTGTTTGATTACTGCGCCATAGGGCACTTAGTTAACGGTCGCCCGTATGGCGCACCTGTAGCGTGTGTTACTATATAGTGTGTTAGAGTGGCAGGACGCTGCCCTTAGGAGTGATTAACTTGAACTGTGATTACTGTTACCCCTTTATCCATATTGAGAATTAATGAGTAAAACACTTTACCTATTACAATTCATTACTGTGTCCTTGCTTAGTTATTCTATTGCATAGGACATATCATTGATTGTTAGTACTAGCTGTGCCAGAAGGGGGTAGAGCCTATTGCCGGGGGTTGGCGGAGCTGCACTCAGGGCCCAAATCTAATTCTGCGGCCTCCTTAGTTGGAGGTATCGCTACATTAGTATCCAAAGATAGGCCACTTCATATGGCTAGATAACCACTCAGAGTCTTTGGTGAAATCTTATAGTGGAATATATTGTAGGACCGACCCACATGTAGATAGTGTGGAGTACCGCACAGTACACCAGTGTCATAGTGTGAACGGGGCATATAGAAAACATATGCTTTCTAAGTACCCTTGCAGTGACCTGAACAATTGGTACCCTAGCACCATGAACTTTAGGTTGGAGTGTCATTAGCCTAAGGGGTTGATTTAATAAAGGCAAATAAACTGTGAATTTTGCAAGTGCAGTTGCTCTCATTTTCCCCAGAGCATAGTGAATGTGATGAAGCTCTGCCGAGTTCCATCATCCAATCATGTGCACTTTTCGTTGCACCTGATTGCGTTTTACTTACAAAGTGAAGCTTCATCACATTCACTATGCTGTGGGGAAAATTAGTGCAACTGCCCTTTGCAAAGTGCACAGTCTATTTGCCTTTAGTAAATCAACCCCTTAGGCTTAAAGTGTTACTAAACCCAGTAATATGAAAATTGTTCATCTGCCCACCCGCAGTGCCCACAGCTTATAAATCTTCTTTTTACATAAAAATATTGCCACTATATACCTTTTTGGCTGATCTGTATATCAGAGTTACATCATAAACTGCAGGGTTTGCCGAGAGCTGTGTGTTCAGGTAGGAGGAGATTTCCACAATAGCCTGTATACACAACCGCATGTGTGATGTCAATATCATGTGACCTGGCTAGCTCTGAGAACAAGGAAATGTTCTCTCAAGCAAGAGACTAAACTGAGCATGTGCAGGAGGGCTACCTTCACTGTATTTTTTGGCCTTGCCAAGAGAGACAGTGCAGGAGGGAAGGATCTGTGCATACAGGTTTAAACAGCCTTTTTAGAAAATGCAGAGGATTAACCCCTTAAGTCCCACAGTGAGTATAACAAGCATGCTATTCTGAATATACAGACAGATTTTACTGTTGTGGGTTTATCATAGGTGTGTTCAGCCTACCGCATTAGGGTGTGCACCCTAAAACACAAACAAGTGTGTGGGTGTCTACATACAGTATATATGACCCTGGCACATCAATCTCCCTGCTGGCACGGTGAAAAAGAAGCATGTAAACACTTCTCTTATGGCAGAGCCGGTAAAAGGGAGTTCTTTTCCATCTTCCTGTCAGCACACACAGAGCGATAATGCTCATGCGCATTGGTTGATTAGGTTGTGCCCAGGCACATCCAACACACCCTGTGCGCACGCCTATGGGGTTTATTAACACTTTAATAGCACTTTGACACAAAATGCATGGTGCTAGTGTAACATTTTTGTGGCACATACAGTAAGGTGACCAGATCTTTAAAATTAAATCCGGGGACATATTTTTTTTTTAACTAGTAATGGCGGCAATCAGCGACTCTCTGACCGTCGCCGCCTGCCTCACAGCCTGTCAAGTCTTACTCCCTGGGCCCCGGCTACTACTGGGTGGGGAGTGGAGGAAGATCACTCCACCAGGGAAGGCAAGGAGATAAGCAGGCAGGCGGCTGGCCGGGACTTGAGCCAAGGCAGAAGAACATGCAAGCGGAGCTGAATGGGCATACACCTGAAACTGAAGAAATATTCCCTCCGCTCCGACCAGCACATGATCATCAGAAAGGGGCATATATAATGGAAAAAAATACACGCATCTAAGGTAGTAGGGGGGGGGGGGGGGGTGTAATTCAGATTTCTTTTTATTTTTATTTTGCACTGGCTGTCTTTGAAATTGCCCCAGCCCCTGTTCAATTCCAATCTGGGCACAAAACCGGGGACAGACTTGGTCCGGGGACAGTGTTCTCAATCTGGGGACTGTCCCCTGAAACCGGGGATGTCTGGTCACCCTAACATACAGCAGCTCATTAAAATGAAAGGACCACTGTAAATGTGATGCAGAAAAAACATGCATACACCATTGTACCTCGGTATATATGAAAGGAGCGGAAGGCAAAGGGAGTCTCCCTAATGAGACAGAGATGGAAAATAAATAAACTCAGATCAGTTTTATTCCATCCCTATTCATCAAAAAGAAAAAAAGAAAATTTCCTTAGATATACTGTACTTTAAATAGAGGGCAGTTTTCCCTTTCCTTGTATCTACAATAATGTTGATTCTTGTCCAGTTTCCTCATTCCAGTACAGTTATGTTGCGTAGAAGTGACATTAGAAGCAGCATGCACAGGTTAGGTAGTTGCTGTTTGTGTATGTCAGGAGCTCAGCCCCCAACTGTCAAACCACTGTCATGACTGAACTGTGTTGTGGTTTAAATATCATGAGAAGACGTCAGGAGAAGCAGGAAGTACACATATCTGCAGAAATTCCTCCCATCCTCCTTTCTGGGGAAGAGCTGCCAGAAGTTCTGGTTGTTATTTCTTAGTAGAGCTGTGAAAAATCCCTCTTTGCTTTGCATTCTGTGACTGAAACAGGATGGAAACAGAATATAAACAGATCTCCTTTAAGCCTGTGGGCTGAACAAAAAAAAACTGACAGCTCATTTTTGAGCCACTGTACTAACAATCCAATGTTAGTACAGTGATCTCCTCTGCTGTGCTATTGTGTTCTGACAGGGGACAGGACAGCCCCCACCAGAACACTCTGGTCAGTGCACTCAGCCATTGGATTGGGAGCCAGTCAGCAGAGCTTTTTTGGTACTGCCCCTTCGACAGAAGCCGACCAATCGGTGGGCATCTGTCAGACCGGCTGCAGTACACACGGGCTGAATGTCGATGCCGCCTGACATTCGGCCCATGTCTACTAGGCTTTACACAAGCGTATTCATTCTACTAAATTCTATTACTCTTATTTAAGTGGACTTATCTTTAAGGCTCCATGCACAGTAAGCTAAAGAAAAGCTGGAAAAATCACTGGAAAAAATGCTGTTAATAGCTGGTAATAGCTTTTTGTAGTAGCATTTTATAAGCAGTTTTAGGAGCGTTTAGAAGCAGTAGCATTTTATTTGCGTTTTTGCAGTAAAAGGGAAAAAAAAAGTTTAGAAAACGCTATTAGTAGCGTTTAGTATCATTTTATCAGTTTAGCAGATTTTAGGAGCATTTCTGCTGGAAAAACGCTCAAGGAAATTCTACAAAAACAGTAGTGAGTGTACAGCTTGTATAACAGTGTAAATTTGCTGTCCCCTCAAAATAACTCAATACACAGCCATTAATGTCTAAACCGCTGGCAACAAAAGTGAGTACACCCCTAAGTGAAAATTTTCAAATTGGGCCCAATTAGCCTTTTTCCCGCTCCGGTGTCATGTGACTCGTTATTGTTACAAGGTCTCAAGTGTGAATGGGGAGCAGGTGTGTTAATTTTGGTTTTATCGCTCTCACTCTCTCATTGGCGGTCTGGCAGCCTGCCGTGGTGGACACATCCCAACGGCTGTGATATCTTCACATCTCTGCCTCTAGATACACCGCTGCTTTCTTGGTGGGCCCATGTAAACACCAGCCAGGCACCTTCAGCAGACCACAGGATCCATCCGGATTTTCCTATGCAGCGTTGTCCATATGCCTTGCCCCCTCAGCTCCCGAACCGGACTTTGGTTTGCCGCCATCCTGGTACGCGGTGATTGGCCTCTCAGTCCAGATATTGATATAACGTTTGTGCATCTGCCCCTGAGGAAGAGAGTAGAGCTCGTGAAACGCGTAGGGCTTACCTGATGCCTCACATATCTGACTTGTCAAGTATCCGTGCTCACCGCTGTTTACTTATACTATATGTTAACATTTTATGTACCATATATGAACTATTTTATTGTGTGCACCATTTTACTGGTCTACCTGTACATGAAACCTATACCATTGTTATCCTATGGATGTATTGTAATTGTTTTATGTCTATGTTTTGTACCCATGCTGTATACTTTGGCTACTATGCCTGGCGACGCATACTCTTTGCTGTCTCCATTTTGGTATTCAACTATGTTGTTACGAATAAATAGATTTTATTACAACTTCCTTGCCAACATGTGCCTATCTCTTCTACCTCATACAAAGTCCCAGGGCGATTGCTTTTTCTCCTTTTCACTTTCTCATACTGGTCACTGGAAGTTCAACATGGCACCTCATGGCAAAGAACTCTTTGAGGATCTGAAAAAAAGAATTGTTGCTGTACATAAAGATGGCCTAGGCTATAAAAAGATTGCCAAGACCCTGAAACTGAGCTGCACACGGTGGCCAAGACCATACAGCAGTTTAACAGGACAGGTTCCACTCAGAACAGGCCTCGCCATGGTCGACCATGACGAGAAGTTGAGTGCACGTGCTCAGCGTCATATCCAGAGGTTGTCTTTGGGAAATAGTATGAGTGCTGCCAGCATTGCTGCAGAGGTTGAAGGGGTGGGGGGTCAGCCTGTCAATGCTCAGACCATACGCCCCACACTGCATCAAATTGGTCTGTATGGCTGTCTACCCAGAAGAAAGCCTCTTCTAAAGATTATGCACAACTAAGCCCGCAAACAGTTTGCTGAAGACAAGCAGACTAAGGACATAGATTACTGGAACCATGTCCTGTGGTCTGATGAGACCAAGATTAACTTATTTGGTTCAGATGGTGTCAAGCATTTGTGGCGGCAACCAGGTGAGGAGTACAAAGACAAGTGTGTCTTGCCTACAGTCAAGCATGGTGGTGGGAGTGTCATGGTCTGGGGCTGCATGAGTGCTGCCGGCACTGGGGAGCTACAGTTCATTGAGGGAACCATGAATGCGAACATGTACTGTAATAACCTACTGAAGAAGAGCATGATCCCCTCCCTTTGGAGACTGGGCCACAGGACAGTATTCCAACGTAACAACTAGAGGTGTGCATCTTCACTGGCCTTACGATTCGATTCGATTACGATTATCAGGTCAACGATTCGATTCGATTCGATTCCGCGATGCATCACGATGCATCACGATTACAGCGCAAGTGCGCATGGTTTTCATCAAAAAAATTCAAGCAGTCAGGAGATCTCCATTTTTTTTATTATATCTGTTCTTTTTAAAAAAAGACAACACTCCCTGCATGTAGCAAAGTCTAAACAAAGCAGACAACAACTTGTACATAGTACAGGAGATGGTCAGTGACTGCGGACATGCTACAGGAGATGGTCAGTGACTGCGGACATGCTACAGGAGATGGTCAGAGAGACTGCGGACATGCTACAGGAGATGGTCAGAGAGACTGCGGACATGCTACAGGAGATGGTCAGAGAGACTGCGGACATGCTACAGGAGATGGTCAGAGAGACTGCGGACATGCTACAGGAGATGGTCAGAGAGACTGCGGACATGCTACAGGAGATGGTCAGAGAGACTGCGGACATGCTACAAGAGATGGTCAGAGAGACTGCGGACATGCTACAGGAGATGGTCAGAGAGACTGCGGACATGCTACAAGAGATGGTCAGAGAGACTGCAGACATGCTACAGGAGATGGTCAGAGAGACTGCGGACATGCTACAGGAGATGGTCAGAGAGACTGCGGACATGCTACAGGAGATGGTCAGAGAGACTGCGGACATGCTACAGGAGATGGTCAGAGAGACTGCGGACATGCTACAGGAGATGGTCAGTGACTGTGGACATGCTACAGGAGATAGTCAGTGACTGCGGACATGCTACAGGAGATGGTCAGAGAGACTGCGGACATGCTACAGGAGATGGTTGGTGACTGCGGACATGCTACAGGAGATGGTCGGTGACTGCGGACATGCTACAGGAGATGGTTGGTGACTGCGGACATGCTACAGGAGATGGTCAGTGACTGCGGACATGCTACAGGAGATAGTCGGTGACTGCGGACATGCTACAGGAGATGGTTGGTGACTGCGGACATGCTACAGAAGATCAGTAGGTAAGTATAATATCCGTTTTAAAAAAACAATAATAAAAAAAAAATAATAATAATACTGGCACTTTAATGAACTTTTTTCACACTTCTTTACCCTATTCTAATCCCTAACCTAATTCCTAATTCCAACTAACCTTTTCTGCAGTAGTGAGAAGAACTTTCCTGTTGTGCCGAGAATGGTTCCCCCCGCCGGATTCTGTTCCCCTGGCTCTCGGGTCCTATCGGAACTCCGCCCCCCCCCCACTCCCAGCCCTGTACATTGCCGCTCCCTCCTCCTACGAATGCTAATGCTCCTAATACCGCCCCGCCCGCCTCTCCAGCCCTCTGCTCATTAGCATTCGTTAAACAGTAGCCGAGGGCTGGAGAGGCGGGGCGGGGCGGTATTAGGAGAATTAGCATTCGTAGGAGGAGGGAGCGGCAATGTACAGGGCTGGGAGTGGGGGGGCGGAGTTCAGATAGGACCCGAGAGCCAGGGGAACAGAATCCGGCGGGGGAACCGTGAGTGTATATGACGCGCTCATGTGACTGCCCTCTCTCCTCTCTGCTTTCACGTCTCTCCTGGCGTACGTGAGACGTGAAAGCAGAGAGGCGGGCCGGGCAGTCACATAAGCGCGTCATAGGAAAAAAATAACAAATGAGGAAACGGCTCTCCCGGGAATGAAGGGGCGGGGCTAGACATCGGGGATAATCGATTAATAGGTTTCCCCGCATCGGTGCCGCATCGGGGACGCCCGAATCGCGATGCACCGATGCAACGATTAAATTCCGCACCCCTAGTAACAACCCAACAGCACTTCCAAGATGACCACTGCCTTGCTAAAGAAGCTGAGGGTAAAGGTGATGGACTGGCCAAGCATGTCTCCAGACCTAAACCCTATTGAGCATCTGTAAGGCATCCTCAAATGGAAGATGGAGGAGAGCAAGGTCTCTAACATCCACCAACTCCACAAAGTCATCATGGAGGAGTGGAAGAGAACTCCAGTGGCAACCTGTGAAGCTCTGGTGAACTCCATCCCCAAGAGGGTTAAGGCAGTGCTGGAAAACAATGGTGGTCACACAAAATGTTTACAAATGATACAGAAAAACAACATTAAAGGGGGTGTAAAGGTTCGTTTTTTATTTTCTAAATAGCTTCCTTTAAGCTAGTGCATTGTTGGTTCACTTACCTTTTCCTTCTATTTCCCTTCTAAATGTTTTTTTTCTTTATAAGTGGAAGGGGAATATTGCGCTAGTCCTGTGACTAAACCAAACGGTGAAAGATAACAAGTGAAAATGCAAAACAAACGAAAGCGGCTGCACAGAACGTGACCAAAATTCAAATACAACTTATAACTAAAATGCAGCGCTAAAAAAGTAGAGACCAAATTGCACCAAGTGAGAAATCTCACAATGTGCTATATGTGAAAAATAATTAATTAAATAAGTCCACATGAAGTCCATTCAAAAGACCGTGGAATGTGATAATCAAACCAGACGTGTAACAATATCGGTCATCTCATAAACCTTCTGGCACAGGAGTAAGGGAGAATACTCTTACCGGAATCAGTGGATCTACTTATTAGGCAGATCGTTAGAGCATGTGAAATCCCGATGGCAAGTCGCATCAACTGGCATGAAGACTCTGGGTAAACCACACAAATCACAGATGGCCACTCGTTTCAAGGAAATCCCAACCTCAAAGAGACTCTGGATTCACTGGATATCCCTGTGGTCTTCAGATGGTGATGAAGTAACCTCCAATCTAGGAATCCTTTTCAGGTCTGAAGGATGGCATGGTGGAAAAAACCTCCAAACAGCAACTCAATCAACCAAAACATGGAAGAAAGGGGAAAAAAGAGGAGGTGCTCCAATAGTGCAGGTAAATGTGGGTTTATTAAAAAACCGACAATATTTAAAAGTGATCACAGTACAAAATTATTTTAAAAAGGGCAATAAGTGGAGTGGTGTACAAAGCCTGACGCATTTCGTACACAAGTACTGATGAACCCCCAGCCAGAACGGCTCGGATGATGGGGGCAAGCTTCATGAGGAGGAACAGGAAGTGAGATATTCAGGCAAAGAAAAAAAACATTTAGAAGGGAAATCGAAGGAAAAGGTAAGTGAACCAACAATGCACTAGCTTAAAGGAAGCTATTTAGAAAATAAAAAACAAAACTTTACAACCCCTTTAATACTAGTCGATAGTCCTCCATTAACATTAACACAAGTTATCTCCTACACCTGCCATCTTCAGTTGCCTAAGCATCAACGTTCTCTAAGGGTCTATTTACAACAGCCGCAGCATTCAATGCAGCGTCTGGTGTGCGATGTTATGCAGCAGGATAACTGCACTGGCGATACGCACTGCAGTGACATTTTATTAAAGCGGAAAATCATCCAAAAGGGGAAGATCCACTTTATGTGCTCCTCCCCCCTCTTCTACCACATTTGGCTCTTTTTTTTTTTGCGGGGGGAGTGGGTACCTAGATGTGATAGGTACCCACTCCCACTTCCCCTCAGAGCGCCTAGGTGATCCAAGCAGAAGTTCAGTCCCCTCTCTTTGCCTCCAGTGTGAAAGGGGTCTGAAAGTCACCTGCCTACTGCTCCAGGCTCTCTTTGGCCCTGGCAGCAGTCAGTAAAGGTGTGGCTGAAGGTATACATTTAGAGAGAGCCAGACAATCAGTGGCGCTGCTTAAACCCACGTTGCAGCATGTGTTCAGGTAAATCCGCTGACTGGCTGACTATATCTTAATGCCTGACTCCATGTGTGTGTAGCACCTTACTCCTGTTGGGTAGACGCCATATATTAAATGTAGTTAACTGAGCTGTAGTTCAGCTCAGAAAGATTTATGTAAATTGATGGCTCTGTTTCAGTGTAGCTGGGCTGTGCGTTTTTCACCTGACAGTAGGTGTCACTGTCATCACGGGTCAGGGTTGGAAATGCAGCAGGCTAGGTGTATTGGGTATTCCTTTCCCAGAAGTGGCTCAAGGGGCGTGGTCAACCCGCTGTGCATTCTGAAAGGGGTTACTTAAGAGGCAGAGACCGCTCTTTCAGGGTTCGTAGCCGGGGGTCGCTGCCGGATCCTGACCTGAGGGCCCTCCTGGCCTCAGGGATGTACAAGCCATTTTCGGCCTCGGGGCCTGCTGGCCCAAGGCTCGGCAACTGAGAAGTAGGCCCAGAAGTTGCTGGGGCCTACTAGTCCAGGGATGGTCCTACGCGGTCTTGCCTGCGGGAAGAAGCGGAACAATTGGGGACTCAATTGAAGGGCGCATCCTGGCCAGTTTGCCTTGGGGTGCTGCCGGACGGCTGGAAGATTCTGCCACCGTGAGCTGTGTACTTCTGAAGGAACTTTTTGCAAAGTGTCAGTGTGGTTACATGGTCTTGTGGCAGAAGGTTGTGGAACGACTGTATGGCACTCATCAAGTCTGTGGCAGAGACATTTTGAGTGAGTTTCGCACCGGTTGCTAGGCCAGTAAGAGTAGGCCTATCCGGTGGTTTCTGAATCCAGCGTGGAACTGATTTGTCCTCTGGATCTGAGATTGTGCCCGTGATCCGCAAAGTAAAGTGCTTGAAACTCCCCTATCCCTCTATGGCTCTGTTGGAACTGGTAAAATAAAGCCTCTTGAAGAAAACATATCCAGGTGTTGGTGTGAGCTTTTATACAGGCTCTTCAAGAAGGATCCCTGACACGAGTGCGGTGAGCAGAAGGGGTAACGGTAGGCCCAAAACTTTAAACCAGCAGCTCCTACGGGGGTAGTGCTACATGTACTTTTATTGTAAATAGTCCATTTGGGCCAAGATGGCCGAAACAAATAATTTCCTTTACTAATAGATGTACCTGCTGTGCTGTATAAACTGTATGTAGAATCAGTGTAGAATACAGTATACGGCTCTGTGTTCCAGCAGCGGGACAGGGATTCATAAACAAAATAGTGTCAGGATAAGCACTACTCAGCCATTCACAGGAAGCCTTGTATTTTATCAAAATACAATACCAGCTTCGCCCAATCAAACTATTTAAAGCAAAAATAAAATATGGAGTTAGGCTTTAAAGTTTGTGTATAGTCCAAACTTTTTCTTTTTCTGTTTTGGATAGTGTATAGATATTAGAACCCCTGCTGGGGAAAATTACCTTCATTATTCATCCTTGTGACCATGGTCATTCAAACAGAAAGTGATGGAAAGTCTTGTTGTCACTATAACAAAAAACAAAAGTGAAATCCTTAAGTGGGGACATTGTTCCTGTGACAACTATCTTAGAGGGGAATTCACCTCACTTTGTTGAGATTTTAATTTGCTTCCTGTTACATTTTCATGATAGGCAGTGAAGGGGAAATCTTCCCTACCTGACATAGATGATAAATAAAATAAAGTGTCAGGGGTGTTAACCCTTTGCTATTGTACCTAAAAAAGTCACAGTATGACACAAAAGATATACACGCAGTCCCCTGGTTACAAACAAACGACTCCTACTTACAAACAGAAGGAGACAACAGGAAGTGAGAGGAAATCTACCCCTAGGAAGTTAAATTCACTCCTGGAAGGGTTATTATGGGGAAAAGGTACCTCCACTGATGCTTTATCACCAAGGCTTGTTTCCACAACAACCCAAAATTTTCAAAATTTGTCATTGAGACAGAAAGTGAGGTGAAATCTTCTGAACAGGGGCACAGACAGCAAAAGAAATGTTACAGGGGTGTTAAAGCTTAAAAATCTTTTTTTTTTTTGGCTGGAACTACACTTAAAAAATGTACCTGTTCCAACTTACAAACAGATTCAACTTAACCGCTTCAGCCCCGGACCATTTCGCTGGCCAAAGATCAGGCCACTTTTTGCGATTCGGCACTGCGTCGCTTTAACAATTGCGCGGTCGTGCAACGTGGCTCCAAAACAAAATTGACGTCCTTTTTTCCCACAAATAGAGATTTCTTTTGGTGGTATTTGATCACCTCTGCGGTTTTTATTTTTTGCGCTATAAACAAAAATAGAGCGTAAATTTTGAAAAAAATTCTATATTTCTTACTTTTTGCTATAATAAATATTAATTTAACATTTTATATCCTAGCAAGTAACTGATGGAGATCATACTCGGTTTTTGTTACTCTGGAAGCAGCATCAGAATGGCTTGATACTTACTAAACCAGGAATAGTTGTCAGCTTTGTCCAGATTTTTCAATTCACATTCTCACTATTCACTTAAAGTTTAAAGTTTCAGCTAAGATAACACTTTTTCCTTTTTTTTTTCTTCTTTAATTTTTTTTTTTAGGCATAAAATATTATATCACAATATGATTTGATGATAAGACTTTAGGTCTACATGAATTTTGTAATAATTACTGGGCTTCAAATTTTAGGAGCTCCGGCTTACATGCAAGAATGGCGTTCAGACACATTCTCAGGAAATTCTTGTTGTGGGTTTTTTTTTTTTGGGGGGGGTTTGGGGTTTTACTGGACATAGTAGTGACTATAACCATATTTTTTAGACATATTTGGGGGTTGAAGCTCCTTTTTTTTCTGTTCCTGTGCCATGTTTGTTTTTGGAGGTTTTTTGGGAAGGGGGAGGAAAAGGGGCAGTGTATATATTTTAGGGGGGCTGGAGAGTGTGTAAGGATATAGGAGAACCTCGCACAGTTGGTACTTGTTAATAAAGTTAAAAGAAAAATTATATTTTTTGTATTGAAATTCTGCTGAGAGTTCACCTATGGTAGGTGAAGATGGTGTTGGTATTTATATGTATATCTATTATGAAATACTTTATTAAAGAGAATAACAAAAAAAATAAAAAATTCTGGCCAAATAAATAAATAAACAGCAAACACAGCTATGCGCGCCTAAATGCACCTAAACGCGTTTGAAAAAATGCGGCTTAGGTTTGGTTTTAACAATGATTTTCTCCTGTGAGAGGAAACAGAGTTTACAATAAACCAGTCTGCATGAGGCCTAAGTGACCATTCACGGATCGGAATGCACTCTGTATTCCTGTGTAATTCCTGTGTGATGCAATTTTCAGCCCATTCATTTGAAGGGGCAGAAATCGCATTGGATCGCACCAAAAGTAATACATAGGGTGGCGTTAGAATTACACTGACACTCGCAGCAGATCGCACACCCAGTGCATTTTGAACGCAGTTCAGGGAACATCCCACACCGCTTTCTGATGAAATCTAATTCTGCGTACACACGATCTGATTTTCCGTCGGAAAAACCTTGGATGGTTTTTCCGATGGAATTCCGCTCAAGCTGGGCTTGCATACACATGGTCACACGAAAGTTCTCTGATCTTTCGACCATCAAGAACGTGGTACAACACTACGACGAGCCGAGAAAATTAAGTTCAATGCTTCCGAGCATGCGTCAAATTGTTTCCCAGCATGCGTCGGAATTTTGCGCGTCGGAATTGCTACAGACGATCGGATTTTCTGACAGAAATTTAGAGAACCTGCTCTCAATCTTTTGTTGGCGGAAATTCCGACAGCAACAGTCCGATGGAGCCTACACATGGTCAGAATTTCCGTCCAAAAGCTCACATCGGACTTTTGTCGGAATTTCCGATCGTGTGTAAGGAGCATAAGATTTACATCACTTGAAGTGATTTTTTTAACTCTGGGTTTATTTATAGATATTTATATTTTAACTGGTGTTCTTCTCCATAGTTTCCCTCTTCAACCTGCCTGATCTGTGCTCTGGGCAGATGTCCCACTTGACCACTAAGGTAAAAGGTATGTATTCCTCTACAGTACACTGTATAATAAAATCACATGGAAGGACAGAGCATGCTCATTCAAGAACAGTGCCTGCCTGCCTACAAAGTTTATGCAACAGTCCAGTCTGTATCATGTCCGCTGCAGGATTTCCATTCTAACAGGAAACAAAAAACCAAACTAGTACAAGAAGCAGAGACACAAGAGGAGGGAAAGGAAATCAGTGGTAAGAATCAAAAATCCAAATAATTAGTGACATCCAGCTGTAGATGATCCAAACCATCTGCTTGTCTTAGTTATAGATTTACAGAGAATGTGGAAGTAGACCAATCAACAGGAAAATGTGGTCATCTTTTATTGTTTTAAATAATACATTCATAAGAACGATTAAAGAAACATATGTAGCGCGACTCCGGTAGGAGCCACAGAATTACTGTCCAGGTCTTCCCAACTTCTGCCCTGGATAGGGCTGAGGGAAGTGGTGGGATACTCATAAGATAAGAACTATGTCTGGGCTTCTAACAAACTGTAGACTTCAGCTTTAAGTGGGTGTAAAGGTATATATATATATATATATATATATTTTAAAATAACAAACATGTCATACTTACCTCCACTGTGCAGTTTGTTTTGCACAGAGTGGCCCCGAACCTGGTCTTCTGGGGTCCCACGGCGGCTGTCTGGGCTCCTCCCCGCAAGAGCTAACCCCCTTCTTGAGAAGCTCTCTCCCAAGGGGATTAGCTTGCGGGCGCGCTCCCGTGATACAGCCAGCGGCTATAGCTGCCGACTGTATCACTCGGCCCCGCCACCCGGCTCGCCGCGTCATTGATCTGATTGACAGCAGCGGGAGCCAATGGCTGCGCTGCTATCCATCTCCAATGACGAGTCGCCTCAAGCTGGGGGAAACCATCACGGGAACGAGCCCACGGAGTTTTGTGGCTTAGGTAAGTAAAACGGGGGGGCTGGGGGGCCCGAGATTGCAAGGTGTTTTTTCACCTTAATGCATAGGATGCATTGAGGTGAAAAAACACAAAGCTTTACGACCCCTTTAAGTAGTGGTAGAGCCATTAGAGCAAAGTCCCTTTAAGTAGGAAAGTGACTGCACAGAGCTCTTAAGGACACCAGCCGGGGTTCCCTTAAATAGACCCACAGCTGACTATAACAAGACACCAGAGGGGCAGCTAGAGCACACTGGTCCCCAAGATCTTTTAATGTCTGTACTCACAAGGCCCAAGGACAGATGGAGCCCCCTTCCAAGTCATGCCCTCCAGTGACACCAGACCAATCTATGTGTAGCAATACCTCCAATTAAGAGGGCTGCAGGTATAGTTTTGGGCCTGTAACACACTGCTGTCAACCCCCAGGAACTGGCTCTAACCTCCCTTGGCACAGCTAGCACAAATGGAAGTGTGAAACCCACTAGGCTATAGGAATCACCACTCTGCAATAAAGCATACACAATAGTTAATATTAAATTACCTTAGCTGGCTGTTTCAACTGGGATAAACAGTACGCCACACACTTGTCTGCTTAACCACAAATACTTTACTGAATAGAAATATAAGGTTAGACAATGGTACATTTATCTATGCAGGGCCCTGCAATATCAATAGTCAAGCAAATAACAAGTATTATATTCTAACAGTCTTATGTGCACTCAATGTCTCTTAATAAACTACACTCGCGAGCCTTCCCCTCGTGGCCAATATGGCGGCCAAACAAATGTCTCCCTGCTGGATAGTCAGGCCTGACTAATTCACACATAGTTAGGTAGTTGAGAAGGTTCTTCGCTAGCAATGGTGGTGCACTTTGTAGATTATTTGTAATCCAATTCTATTAAACTGTTGGTTACTCAGCAAGCAATAAGACAACTTAACTTCCGGCTGCACAACACACTGTTTCTCTGGGGTGCAATATAACACTCCGGTAACGGTGGGCCCTGACCAAAGGATAGTGGGCCTAAAAAGTAGTCAAAGTATACTGAGCAAGTGCCCTCTCACCCGACCGGACCAGTCCGTACAACCGACTTCAGTAACTGATGTCCCGGAACACAGTCTCACGATATCCGTAGTCTCTGATCCTCTCGACCATCCGCGGGAGATAGATAGATGAGACGACTCTGGGTTCTCCATTGACGATTGACAAGCTCTCCGGATCCTCTAGGCCCAGGCTCTCCGGCCTAGTCCAAACAACAGGCCCCAATGTAGGCTCCACTTGCTAGGAGGGCGGCGTCCAAAGAGACCCGCGTGTTGCTCCTCCCTCCTTAAATAGTCCTTCCCCAGCAGACCTTGCGCCGGGCAATGCACTGTGGGTGTCCCGCTGCACACTGGGTATGGTAGTCTTTGTGCTCATTTAAAGCGATACCCCGCTACATATGGTAGACAGCTCCCCTCAGTTATCCTCTTCCAAGCACCTGGGTTTCAGCATTCTTCCCTCAGGTGGCCCATCTGAGGCCTCCTCATAGTAGCTTGTGCCTAAGAGGGCAGCGTGCCCCCCTCAGGCTGGACTCCTTCACTCTGGGACAAGACCCAGAGCTATGTGTACTCTCAGGCCTCGTACACACAACCGGTTTTCCCGGCAAGAAAACTGCCATGAGAGCGTTTTCCCGGGAAAACCAGCCGTGTGTATGCTCCATCGCAGTTTTCCCGACAGGAAAACTGTCGCGAATCACGGCAGGAAAAAAGAGAGCTGGTTCTCTATTTTCCCGTCGGGATTCCTGGCATTTTTTTCCCTGCCAGATTTACTACTACTTTCCTATGGGAAACACTGCAAGGCAGTGCCAATGGAGCATACACACGGCCGGGATTCCCGGCCAAAGCTCTCATGGCAGTTTTCCTGCCGGGAAACCCAGCTGTGTGTAGGGGGAAAAAGCTACCGAGCAGGTTATCGGTTCTCCCCGCGGTTTTCCCGGCGGACTTTTTACCGCCAGGAAAACCGTACGTGTGTACAGGGCTTCAGAATAAATACAGTCTCCCAGCATGTCTTCAGAGCCTGCTTCTCTGGGATAGGCTGGGGCTGGGTCAACCCAGATAGCAAGCAATTGAGCTGTAAGTTTGAAAATAACTTGCTAAGCTGACACTGCACTGACACCACCTAAAGGTAGCCACTGGTGGGCCAGAGCTCCGCTGCAGGCCTGATGGAGCCCAGGTAGTGTTGCCACCATTTCTTCAAGCCAAACCCAAACATTTTAGCGACCTGGGACACCTTTGGGTGCCCCAAGGAGAGTAGGAGAGTAGTAATGCAGTGCACATAGTGTACCAGAGCAAAACTTAGGTGTGGCCATATTGCTCTTGCTGACATCATCACCCTGTCCCCCCCCCTCAGTGATGCCGAACCTGCCCCCCCCCAGCTCCTGGGCAGCAACAGATTTGTGTGTGTCTATCTTGGTTACTTGGGGAGCCACAGCCCAGTCTGAATAATGTGTCCGGGTTTCAGTCCACCTGGAACCCAGACACATGATTCAAAACCCAGACTGTCTGGGTGAATCCCGGACAGGTGGCAACCCTAAGCCCAGGCCCAGCATGGGAGAGCTACCTGTACCTCTCTGTCGGCAGCCCTGTATACTTCTAGCAATAGCGGCATGCAGTATACAGCATATTTCATTGTATGTAGCTGTAATTCTGAAATTCTTGACAACAGACTGAATCTGTAAGTCCTTTTTTTTTTTTTACAGTTACCAGGTTAGAGTTACAGAGGAGATCTAGTGCGAGAATTATTGCTCACACTCTGACGATCGTGCCGATACCTCACATGTGTGATTTGAACACCGTTTACATATTCGGGCGCGACTTCCGTATGCGTTTTCTTTGCTACGCAAGCTATTTATTTTTATATTATTAAATTGTTTTTTTTTTTTTTTTAAATAAAAAATTTGATCACTTTTATTGCTGTCACAAGGAATGTAAACATTCCTTGTGACAGTAATAGGTGGTGACCGGTACTCTTTATGGAGGGATCGGGGGTCTAAAAGACCCCAAATCCCTCCTTTGCACGTCAAAGTATTCAGATTGCCGAAAACGTGATTCTGAATACTGTATACTTGAGGGTAGACAGTACAAATACAATACACTTCAAAACAGTGTGTTTAACCACTTGCCAACAGGGCACTTTCACCCCCTTCCTGCCCAAGCCATTTTTCAGCTTTCAGCGCTATCACACTTTGAATGACAATTGCGCGGTCATACAACACTGTACCCAAAGGGAATTTTTATAATTTTTTCCCCACAAAAAGAGCTTTCTTTTGGTGGTATTTGATCACCTCTGCGGTTTTTATTTCTTGTGCTATAAACAAAAGAAGAGGGACAAGTTTGAAAAAAACACAATATTTTTTACTTTTTGCTATAAAAAAAATATTAAAAAAAATTATTTTTATTTTTTCCTCAGTTTAGGCCGATATGTATTCTTCTACATATTTTTGGTAAAAAAAAAAATCGTAATAAGCATATATTGATTGGTTTGCGCAAAAGTTATAGCAGCTACAAAATAGGGAATAGATTTATAGCATCTTTATAAAAAATTATTTTTTTACTAGTAATGGCGGCGATCAGCGATTTTTATCGTGACTGCGATATTGCGGCAGACACATAGAACACTTTTGACCCATTTTTGGGACCATTCACATTTATACAGCGATCCCTGCTATAAAAATGCATTGATTACTGTATAAATGTGACTGGCAGGGAAGGGGTTAACACTAGGGGGCGATCAAGGGAGTTAAATGTGTTCCCTGGTAGTGATTCTTACTGTGGGGGAAGGGGACTGACTGGGGGAGGTGACCGATGGTGTGTCTCTATGTACAAGGGACATACCATCGGTCTCCTCTCCCTGACAGGACGTGGATCTCTGTGTTTACACACAGAGATCCACGGTCCTGCTCAGTTAGGCCCCTTTCACACTGGCACGTTTTTCAGGCGGTTTAGCGCTAATATTAGCGCTGTTATACCGCCTGAAAAATCGTGCCCTGTATTCTTCAATGTGAAAGCCCGAAGGCTTTCACACTGAAGCGGTGCGCTAGCAGGACCGCTCCAAAAGTCCTGCTAGCCGCATCTCTACAGCGGTGAAGGAGCGGTGTGTTCACCGCTCCTTTACTGCGGCTGCCCATTAAAATCAATGGGACACCGCGGTAATACCGCCCGCAAACCGCGGCAATAGCCGCGGTTTGCGGGCGGTATTAACCCTTTTTCGGCCGCTAGCGGGGGTTAAATTCACCCCGCTAGCGGCCGCATACCGCGGTGATAACAACGGTATAGCGGCGCTGAAAATCGCGCCGCTATACCGCCACCGCACCTGCCCGCCCCAGTGTGAAAGGGGCCTTACTGGGCAATCGCGGGCGCCGGGCACGCGTATCGGGTCCCCAGTGACGCGGCGGGCACGTGCCCCCTAGTAGTTTTGGAAGGTGCGACGTCATATGACGTCCGCCCAGAACAACAGGGTCTTCCTCCCGCCGTCATTTGACGGCGGACGGTGGACAAGTAGTTAAGTTGTTGGCAGGGTCAGGTCTGATGGCTGACCCAGCTCCTATTCATAAAGCACTTTGTGCGAGCGTGTCCTTCATACGGCTATGCATGTAACGTATTTGTTAATGGTTCTCTAGTAGTTGCTGGTGATAATTTTTTTGTATTTTGTCATTTATTTTTTATAGTTATTGAAATATACCTCTTCTATATGTTTCCCTGTGGACCTGCTAGGTCACAGGCTGCTTTTAAAGGGGAAGTATCACATGACCTCTAAGGACAAGGATCAAGGATTTCCTGCTCAGTGGACTAAGACTATCTTATTCTGTAGATTGTTCTTGCTGCACACACATTCCTTTCTGTGATATGGTTGTGTTTCAGCTCTCTGTAGGTTACCAGGAAAATCTCCACGGGTCTTTGTTTATCTTCAAATGCAGAGATACTTCCCCTTCCCAGTGTGATTAATGGTGCAGCCTTGTGACGCTGCAGAACATGTTATGTAGGATGGAGTGACTAAGGGTATTAGTCAGGGAAAGGTTAGGTCATGGTAAAAAACGAAGAAGGAGTAGAGCTTCTATGTCTATAACTTATTTTCTTAACATGGATACAAACCTTCCCTCCCCTGTACTTTAGGGTGACCAGACATCCCTGGTTTCAGGGGACAGTCCCCGGATTGAGGACACTGTCCCCGGACCAAGTCTGTCCCCGGTTTTGTCCCCAGATTGGATTTGAACAGGGGTTGGGGTAATTTCAAAGACAGTCAGTGCAGAATTTAAAAAAAAATCTGAATTGCACACCCCCGCTCCGCTGCTCCCCCTATTTAAAGGGGGGTGTGTATTTTTTTCCATTATCTGTGCCCCTGTCTGATGATCATGTGCTGGTCGGAGCGGAGGGAATATTTCTTCAGTTTCGGGCGCATGCCCATTCAGCTCCACTCGCATGTTCTTCTGCCTTGGCTCAAGCCCCGGCCAGGCGCCTGCCTGTTTATCTCCTTGCCTTCCCTGGTGGAGTGATCTTCCTCCGCTCCCCACCCAGTAGTAGCCGGGGCCCGGAGAGTAAGATTTGACAGGCTGTGAGGTGGGCGGCGATGGGCAGAGAGTCGCTGATTGCCGCCATTACTAGTAAAATCAACAAAATGTCCCCGGATTTCATTTAATAAATCTGGTCACCTTACTGTACTTTCCACTAACACAACCAAGCCTGCCAGTGATCGAAAGCCTAAGCTACTTTTCATAAGTAACTGGGGCTCTGAGCCTCTATCTAGGCCCATTCGCACCAAAAACCTAACATTTTACATGCGTTTGATACTTTTTACGCATGTTTACAGTGCATTTACATTTTCCCTATGCATTTGCCTGCTTGCATTTGCTTTGAGGTCACTTCCTTCTTGATTCTTCTTTGGGGTTTTATGCGGTGCGTTTGCTTGCATTTTAGCGCATTTTAGTGCAAACAAATTCAGCTTGCTGTACTTTTTTTCTCCGCTGTTCACTGTAGTGGTGTGAATTATGCCCATAGGATAACCTGTAATTTGGACTCTCTATGCAGTTGTAATGCATTCAAAAATGCATCCCACTGCATCTGGTTTGAATCGGCCCTAAATGAACACTGATCATGTAGTAAAGAGCCACTGATTGGCTCTTTACCAGTGGTGGCCAGTCCATTGGGGGCACACGGGCTCCGCCCAACCCTCCCTATCTATGTGTCCGGCCCCCTAATCTACATGCAGGGCGCCGGAGGCATGAATTTCAATGAGGGGGTTTAAGCATCTGATTAGAGCCAGAGGCTCTAATAGGCTTCAAAAAAGGGTGGGCTCAGGGCATAGAGCACCAAGTCCACCCAGTTGTGTGACAAAAGTGGATGAATATTTGCTATTTTCACACTAATCCTCCTCCCGGGAAGCAGGTCCTGAGACCGTCAACCGATTGCCTGAAAGGACAGGTGCTCCTATTGGACGCCTAAGAGGAGGAGGGAGGAAGCCGCCATGATGCAGAGGAGGAGACGCCCGTTCGTTGCCTGTAGGAGCGCTGCTTGCCCGCAACCTAGTTGGGGTAAGTGCAGGGCTGGATGACTGGATGACCGAACGACCATAAGACTCCGACCGAGGGGGGGGTGGGGTTCGGGTGACCCGACTGAGCAGGGGGGGGGGGTGATTGTTTGCTTGTTCAAACACAGCTGGACTCAAATGAAGGTGTAGAACCATCTCAAGGATGATCAGAAGAAATGGACAGCACCTGAGTTAAATATATGAGTGTCACAGCAAAGGGTCTGAATACTTAGGACCATGTGATATTTCAGTTTTTCTTTTTTAATAAATCTGCAAAAATGTCACCAATTCTGTGTTTTTCTGTCAATTTGGGGTGCTGTGTGTACATTAATGAGGAAAAATAATTAACTTAAATGATTTTAGCAAATGGCTGCAATATAACAAAGAGTGAAAAATTTAAGAGGGTCTGAATACTTTCCGTAACCACTGTATCTCGTTTCAACCTGTAAGGAAAGAACAAACACTAGCAGGATGGGTTCGGAGGGTGAGGGAGAGAAGGGAGGGGGCCAAAATTAGCCCAGAATGTGGCTTTTATCTGGAGGTATAACTTTCATTATCAGGAACATACAGTATGTTCATTCATCCAAACCAGAGGTCTCCAAACTATGACCCATGGGCCACATCCAACCCGCTACAAGGTTTTATATGGCCCACCGCCAACTGTCTGTGAAAAATCAAACAAATGGCCACTGCCCCCAGCTATAACTGGCCTTTGCAGGAAGGAGCACAAGGAAGGGCGACGCATGTCAAACCAAACCAAAGAAAATTCCCATGTCAACTTACAACCAGCCTGCAACCAACGGAATTATCCTGTATAACAGTATACGTTAAAAACTGAGGATAAGGCACACACATTTGCAAATACATGGGTGAGCTGCAGAGCCACTTCACAGCACTCTAGTTTTCTTCAGTCCTAACTCTAAATTTTGAGAGCCTCCACAGTGGAAGCACATGCATTATAATGGATAGGCAGAGAGCAGGCAAGCCTGGAGGGAACCCACTCCTACTTAAAAGGTACAGGGTCGCATTGGACACCCAGCACATAGCACAATGGCAGCAAAGGTGTCAAGTGCGTCCCCTCACCAGTATTCCAACAGTACAAACAGAAGGCCACTGCCCTCACCTATAACTGGCTTTTGCAGCAAGAAGGACATGGAAGGGCTGTGAAAAAAACTTTCTGGCTGGCTGTGAATATGCCAGTCTGTGTATCATAATATAGAGAGGGGCACATCAACCATAGTTGGTTGTTAGGACCCCCAGCATCCTAGAAACAAATGATGTGTTGCCCTGCCCCCTGCATTTTCATGACCAGTGTAGTCCAGATATACCCAACTTTTTTACCACCTTTGTCCCCTAATAACTCCCCACACCCCCTTCCTCCTACCCCACCAACGAAAAGACCACACAGAGTTTGGAGTATAACTGGCCATAGCAGCCTTTTTATTAACAAAATAATTAAAAAATTTCCAATAACATTTGTAATGACAAATTTTAAACACACAAAGCCTGTTGGTTAAGTTAAGTTCAGCACCCCGAACTTAACATTTTCCACCACTACACTGCGGGACCTTTTTACAATACCAGGCCTCCAGCCATACCACCAGCTCGGAGACAACCCCTTTTCCCGCAGTGCAACCATAACCGTATTCCAGCAGACCGTTCCACTGGAATAACCCCAGAGGGGCCCATACCAAAGATGAGCCTCCCACCACTTCCATCACATTTGTTATCTGCCACCATCAAAGACCAAGGACACCGTCGTTACACCGCTGCTATGGCGACCCAAATCCAGTGATCCTGAAAGAAAAGAAAACAAACAACACCAATACAAACAAACAGGGAGGGTGGGTGGGAAAACTGCCTCCTTCTGTCTCACTCCTTGCTGAACTGAACCCCGGAAGTCCCCGCCTCCTGTTTTATACCGCTCCTCCCCTTTTCTCCAAAGTTTCTATCCTGCCACCTCCCCATCACATCTCCTCAACCTTAACCCCTTTTTGGCTTCCTCTCCACCTCGTCATGCCCGGCCCTCCACTACTTGTCTTTGCTTTTTTCACTTCGGGCCTCACTGGAGGACTGGACTTCCTCCATCCAGACCTGCTCCACCTCCCAGCTTGCAGCCTGCTGCTCTGCACCCTGAAATATTTGGGTGGACTTTGCTGGGCATACATGGATGTTGCTTTCTGTGTCTCCACTGTAGAGGAAATTTGGCAGTGAAAAGTTCTAGGGATGAGCTTGCGTTTGTTTACAACCGCTCATAGCTCATTGGACTGGGAATGACAGCTGGCTTCCAGTTTCGGAAGCCAAGATGTTCCAAACAAATGCAAGCAGATCCCTAATAACAACTCTCAAAGGTGATTACCCTTTACTTATGGGAGATTTCTTATTTCATATTTTCCCCTGGGCGAGGAAGTGAGGCAGATACTCCCCAAAGAACAAACAACAATAAACACCTGACAAAGGTTCTATTCTAACTTTTCTCTGCTCTATTGTAATCTAGAAAAAAGTTAGGACTTGCAGTTCCATGTAAATTCTTATCTGATTAGTTGATTACTTTGTGAACAGGTGAAGGGAGTAAGTAGTACCCTTTTAGCTGCTTTATACAAATCATGTGATGGACCTATCATTACTTTGTTCTAGTTTTTATTTATTCATTTATTTATTCTGCTGCTTGGTGTTTTTTTTATATATATAGATGTCCCTTCCATGCAAAATTCTGCCCAGTCACACTTTCAGCCTTGCCTAATAGGCAGATAATAGGGCAACACAGAAATCCCAATATGTAACAGATCATGCCGTAATTTACATTATTAGTCACTTTCCACAAACACTATGAGGTTTCAGTTCCTCCATCGCCACTGCCAAATGTCTCCATCAGAGCTGCTCTGGATTCAGATTTCCACACACAAGCCAAAGCAGACACAATGTTTCCCCTCTGATGTTTTCCATTGTGAGAGCACTTTTCTACTTTGGGAATTATTAGACATCACAGTGAATATGAAAAGTGATCACATAGTGGGATGTCATTTTAAAACATGTGAATTTATTCTGGGAGATGACCGGGGACATTTTATTGGTCAATGTACAGCTTTAACCACTTGCTTACTGGGCACATATACCCCCTTCCTGCCCAGGCGAAATTTGAGCTTTCAGCACTGTCACGCTTTGAATGACAATTGCGCGGTCATGCGACGTGGCTCCCAAACAAAATTGACGTCCTTTTTTTCCCACAAATAGAGATTTCTTTTGGTGGTATTTGATCACCTCTGCGGTTTTTATTTTTTGCGCTATAAAACAAAAAAAGAGCGACAATTTTGAAAAAAAACACAATATTTTTTACTTTTTGTTATAATAAATATCCCACTTTTTAAAAATAAAAACTATTTTTTTTCCTCAGTTGAGGCCGATATGTTTTCTTCTACATATTTTTGTTTAAAAAAAAAAAAAAAATCGCAACAAGCGTATAGTGATTGGTTTGCCCAAACGTTATAGCGCCTAGAAAATAGGGGATAGAATTATGACATATTTTTTTTTATTATTATTTTTTTTTAATAATAATGGCGGCGATCTGCGATTTTTGTCAGGACTGCGATATTACGGCGGACATATCGGACACTTTTGACACATTTTTGGGACATTCACATTTATACAACGAACAGTGCTATAAATATGCACTGATTACTGTATAAATGTGACTGGCAAAGAAGGGGTTAACACTAGGGGCGATCAAGGGGTTAATTGTGTTCCTTGCTAGGTGATTCTTACTGTGGGAGGAGGGGACTGACTGGGGGAGGTGACCGATGGTTGTCCCTATGTACAAGGGACACACCATCGGTCTCCTCTCCCTGACAGGACGTGGATCTCTGTGTTTACACACAGAGATCCACGTCCCTAGCTCTGTGAATGCCGATCGCGGGTACCTGGCTGACATCGCGGCCGCCCGGCACCTGAGTGACGCGGCGGGCATGCGCGTGCGCACCCCCCATCGGCGGGAGGCCAGAGGCCGTCAATTGACGGCCTCCCGGCATTTTGGAGCCACCTTGTGGCTGTCAATTGTCCATGGCCCGGATAGGAAGTGGTTAAATAATGTTAAGGATTGCCCATCATTGGCTCGAAAATTGTTTATAGAATTAGACTTTTTTGTTACTATATAAAGTATATACTAGTAGAATTTAGTTCTTAATTTTTCGAATTAAGAACGTTCATTCGATTTTCTAATCACTTGTGGAGTCAAATCAATGTTTGTTTTTGACTGCAATGTAGAGAAAATTTAGAGGCGGAGGATAGAAAAATGTTTTCAAACTTCAGGCATCCTACAACCAATGTTGTCACGTGTGTGCCCCCGGCCCAGCATTGAGGAGGACGGAAGTGGAACTTCTCCCTTCCAGATCTGCAGCCTTCCTTGCCTCCTGACTATTGTCCTTTGCCTGCTTAGCAAGTACTTAAAGGTACAGGGGCACACTTTTGGGGACACCTGATGTTCTCAAACTTCAGGCATCCTACAACCAATGTTGTCATGTGTGTGCCCCAGCCCAGCATTGAGAAGGAGGACGGAAGTGGAACTTCTCCCTTCCAGACCTGCATCTTCATTGCCTCCTGACTCTTGTCCTTTGCCTGCCTAGCACTAAAAGGTACAAGGGCACACTTATAGGGACACCTGATGTAGGGAGGAACTCTGATGGGGGCACCTGATGTATGGAAGAACTCTGATAGGGACATCTGATGTGGACATCTGATATAAGGGGGCATTCTGATGGTAAAACCTGATGTACAGAGGAATGAACTCAGATGGGGACACCTGATGTAAGGGGAACTCTGATGGGGACACCTGATGTAACATAGCACTCTAATGGGGAAATCTAATGTAAAGGGGAATTCTGATCGAAACACCTGATCTAAGGAGACACTCTGATGGGGACACCTGATGTAAAGGGTTCTTGGATAAGGACACCTGATGTAAGGGGGAACTCTAAAGGGGATACCTGAAGTAAGGGGGCATCTGATGGGGACACCTGATGTAAGAGGGAGGTCTGATGAGGACAGGTGATGTAAGGAGACACAGATGGGGACAACTAATGTAAGGATGCACGCTGATTGGGACACCTAATGTAAGGTGTCACTCTGTTAGGGACACCTGATGTAAGGGAGCACACTGAAAATTATAGAATAAATATACCGTATTTATCGGCGTATAACACGCACTTTTTTCCCCTTAAAATCAGGGGAAAATCGTGGGTGCGTGTTATACGCCGATACTCCGTCGAATTCCCCTGCTGAAAACGAGCGAGAGGAGCGAGCGGAGCCGAAGCCGAAGTACACTCGGCTCCTCTCGCAGTCCCGCCCATCTCTGACTGCGCCGCTGACATAGAGAAAGCCGAGTGTACTTCGGCTAGTCTCGGCTCCTCTCGCAGTCCTGCCCCTGACTGTGAGAAGAGCCGAGTCTAGCCGAAGTACACTCGGCTTTCTCCGTCAGCGGCACAGTCAGTGGAGATGGGCGGGACTGCGAGAGGAGCCGAGTCTAGCCGAAGTACACTCGGCTTTCTCCTTCAGCGGCGCAGTCAGTGGAGATGGGCGGGACTGCAAGAGGAGCCGAGTCTAGCCGAAGTACACTCGGCCCCGCTCGCTCCTCTCCACAGAAACCGGCGCCAAATTTAAAAAAACGCAGAGACTGACAAGATCGCAAAGGCACTGGGCAAGGCTGCAGATGGACAGATGGACACTGGGCAAGGCTGCAGATGGACAGATATACACTGGGCAAGGCTGCAGATGGACACTGGGCAAGGCTGCAGATGGACAGATGGACACTGGGCAAGGCTGCAGATGGACAGATGGACACTGGGCAAGGCTGCATGCTGCATTTAAATGTAAGTTTTTTTTCCTTGAATTTCCCTCCTAAAAGTTTTCTTCCTTAAAATTCCCTCCTAAACTTGGGGTGCGTGTTATACGCCGGTGTGTGTTATACGCCGATAAATACGGTAATTGAAATGCTTTGGATATTGTACATTGCTCATTTCTATTATAAAATGACTACACCTATACAAGGATCAGAATAATAGCACAAATCTAATGCGCGCGTACACACGACCGTTTTTACTGTCATTGAAAAAATCTGAATTTTTCTCAACGTGATTTTTCGTGTTTTGTGGAAAAAAATGTTCGAGTAAAGCGCGGTGATGTACAACACGTAAGACGGCACTATAAAGGGGAAGTTCCATTCGGATGGCGCCACCCTTCATGTTAATAAAGTTTGTTGAGCGACGATTCGCGCTTTTCAGCCTTGTGCTTTTCAGTCCATTACAGCGTGACGAATGTGCTATCTCCATTACGAACGCTAGTTTTACCAGAACGAGCGCTCCCATCTCATACTTGATTCTGAAAAATGCGCATTTTTTTTCACGTCGTTAAATCCCACACACGGCCGCTTTTCATGATGAGAAAAACGACGATGTAAAAAACGACGTGAAAAATTAGAGCATGTTCCAATTTTTTCATGGTCGTTTTTCACGTCGTGAAAAATGCTCTGAAGCCCACACACGATCATTTTTAATGACCATTTTAAAAAGTGAAATTTTTCTCGTCATTAAAAACGGTCGTGTGTACGCGGCATTAGATTCAGGCCTCTGCTGGAAAAACAAATGTACTGATTGGACCTCCTTGAATTTTAATTTAATACCCCTGATATATATATATATATATATATATATATATATATATATATATATGAACACACATATTTTTCCAGCTTTTTTGCAAAAGCTCCCTTTTCGGATTTTACATCAGATCATACAGTATATCTGCCGGAAAGGGTCCTTTTATTAACCAATTTAGTCTTCACACTTGTATTTTCACTACAATTCATATTCTTAGAAACAATGGATATTTTCTACACCGTCTGCTAAATATTTTCTCGGTAGTTATGGAAACTCGTAAGTTAAAAAGAAAGAGAGGAGAGATTGAAGTGACATCAGGTCATTGCTCACTTTAGCGGAAAGAAAAAAAAAGGATAAGAGGTTCATTTCCAGAACTAATATATTCTAGGTATGACAAGTAAAGAACAATGTCCTTAGTGCTGGACCAGTACAGAGAGAGCACTGAATGTGTTGTATCATTACAGCAAGTCCTGTTCATTACAAAGCCATTTATGTATCCTGAGTACATTCTATAGTTGAATATTGTGGCAGACTCTGATTGTTCACTGGGGCTGTGAGTATGTGGAGTATGTATGATGCAGACATTCCAGAGAAGTTATGCCACTGCATCTAAACTGCTTTCCCCTCCACTCTGGAATGTGCACCCTGATCTACAGAGAAGAATAGAGGTGATAGAGAAGGCAGGGAACATTCCTGCACCAGTTGACCATTTTCCTGCACAGAATGAACCTTGCCTGGTTAATTCAGGGGATTACATGTGACAAGCACGCTTATACAAGACAGCGCAAACCACTTACATGTTCACTGAGATGCAGCCATGCATGATATTGACTCCTGCTATTTTTACTGTATGTTCCACTACAGCTCAGCCCTGAACAGGCAGGACACACATAACTTCCATGGAAAAAAAACGCTCAGTGACATCGAAAAATATAATGCTGCAAAGGAAATGATATTGTGTGCGCTTGTAAACATGATAGTGAACTTTTAAAACCAAAGTTTAGGTATGGCAATTTTTTCATTGTTACATTGGTCCAATAATCAGTGGCGTCCATAAGGAGCGCAGGGGCGCCGCCCCCCTAATCCATGCGTCCGACCCCTAATCTACATGCAGGGCACCAGACGCATGAATTACAATTTTTTTTTTTTTTTTTAGCCTGATGTCGCGCACACACGATCGGAATTTCCGACAACAAATGTTCGATGTGAGCTTTTGGTCGGATATGCCGACCGTGTGTAGGCTCCATCGGACATTTGCTGTCGGAATTTCCGACAACAAATGTTTGAGAGCAGGTTCTCTATTTTTCCGACAACAAAAGTTCTTGTCGGAAATTCCGATCGTGTGTAGCCGTTTCCGACGCACAAAAGTGCTGCGCATGCTCGGAACCAATTTGACGCATGCTCGAAATCATTGTACTTCATTTTTCTCGGCTCGTCGTAGTGTTGTACGTCTCCGCGTTCTTGACCATCGGAATTTCCAAGCAACAATTCGACGGAAAAAAAAACCCACGGTTTTGTTGTCGGAAGTTCCGATCGTGTGTACGCGGCATGAGGCTCTAATTGACTTAAAAAAAGGGTGGGTTAAGGGGGCGCAGAGCACTGCGCCCTGAGCCCACCCAGTTGTGTGACACTAGCAAATTAATATTCGCTATTATCTTTCGGATTCTCCTCCCGGCAAATCAGGTAGCGGGTCCTGAGATCCGATTGGTCTCAGGACCCACTTCCTGTTTGGCCGGGAGGAGAAGCAACAGCCCCGGATTGAGGAGTAGCTGGAGCGAGGAGCAGCAGCCCTACTCTGGATCCTCCTCATCTGCCTCCTAAGGTAAGGAAGCCTCTGATCGCTGCATTCCCATCCGTCTCCCGCTGGGGTGATCGTCGCCTCCCTGTCCATCTCCTGTGGGGGGGGGGTTTGCCTTCCCGTCTGTCTCCCGTGGGGGTGGCGTTGGTTTACCGCCCCCCAAAATATTGAGCAAATATTGAAGTGAGTGAGTATGTATTTTCCATACCTGTGGGATGCCCCTGGAAGCTGGAGATCACTGTAGTGGTCACTGCTACTAACAGCAATGATCTCCACTTGCTTCTAAAGCCAGCCATAAATGATATGATTTTCTTTCCTGCCTCCACGGGTAACACGAAAGAAAATTGCTTGAATCCCCATCAGTCAGTGTTGATGGGGGAATCCCTCCAATGGAGCTATTGTGTTCCCCATGCAGGGTAGGGGGTGCTGGGAGTCATCCCTGCTCGGAGAACAAAGTGATTATTGATCGCATCCTAAAAATCTGACATTCAGTTTGTACCCAATTAAATCAATGGATCAACTTGAGTACAGTCAGCCTGCCCATACATGGTTCGAATCTCGGCTGGTCCCTACTAAACTGGCCAAGATTCAAACAGTCTATGGCCGACTTAAGGCCTGTGCCAAGCGGCTTCCCTGCTGTATTGTGAACTGAGCGAGTGACCTCCTCTGTTCACACTGCAACAGGGCAGCCTCTCAGCACGTGATCTGGATGCTAGTGAAGATCACTGTAGTAGTGGTCCCTACATCCCCCAAAATACGTTATGAGAATCCCGCAGGAGGCTGCGGGACCTGGGACACGTCATTCTCACAAGAATGGTTGTGGAAGGTGGGGCTGGAATTTTGTAAAGAAAAAAAGGCTTTTTTTTGTATTATGAAAAGGGCGCAGGAAGGAAAAGTTAGTGAAGTTCCACTTTTAAGTATGTACATTTGACTTGCTGTCAATCTCTTGCAATCCCCTGTACAGCAGCACGCAGACTAGCAGAGGGGGTTGCAGGACTGGGAGCCAATCAGGTGTGCTGCATGCAGATGTGCTGACAAGGAAAATAGTAATAGGAGATGGGAGCAGAAGGTTGACCTCATCAGTGACTTCATTCACACTTCCTCTCCACCTCATCCAATCAGAGATGACCCTGTGTTCACTGAAGAAAAATGATTGGTGCTGGTGCCAAACTAGCAACTCCCTGTGTTCCGTGTGCAGAGGGAAAGCCGCAGGAGCAGCACCCGGGAGATCACAGCTGTCATTGTATGTACAGTAGGGCAAACTACTACAGTGATTCCTTCGAATACCAGATATGGAAACTTACATCGAGGAAAGCCGGACCAATGTATAAGTTTGCTAAAAAGATAATTTATAGAGTTCCACTTTAAGAAGAGTCAAGGCAATGCTGTTATGTGCTTGTGATCCACCATGGCTGTGAAGGCACGCATAGCAATTACATATGACATGATATATCGGTCATATGGATGAGGTCTGTGTTATATTATGGTTACTAGAATCACATCTGCTTTATATGTTTCGAAGTATACAGGCCGGTAAAATGGATTTTGACTTCCCAGTAATAAAGCAAATAACTATGTGTATTAGATTGTAAGCTCTCATGAGCAGAGCCCTCCTAACCCACTTGTATTGAATTGTGTGGTAACTGTACCGTCTCCCTTCATGATATAAAATGCTGGGCAAACTGTTGGCGCTGTATAAATCCTGTTTATAAATAATAATCAGGGCTTTTTTACAGCAGGAACGCAGTTCTGTCACCTCTAGCACTGAATGTATGCAATGACAAGGAGTGATGGAGTGTGCTGGAGAATCTATTGTTGTTTGCTGCAGATCGATCTATTGTAGTGGGGGGGGGGGTGTCTATGGTTGCTTCTGAGGGATCTATTGTTGCTGGGGGGGTCAGTTGTTGCTGTGAAACAGGGCTTTTTTCCAGCGGGAACAAGGGGGAACGCAGTTCCGGCACCTCCAGAACTGAATGTATGCAATGGCAAGGGGTGCTGAGGTGTGATGGAGGGTCTACTGATGCTGGCTGCTGGGGTATCTATTGTTGCTGGAGGAGATCTATTTTGCGTGCCAATCTTTTGTTGCTGGTGAAGGATCTTTTGTTACTGGGGGGGGGGTCAATTGTTGCTGGAAGGGGTCTATTGTTTAGGGAGGGGTCTCCTGTTGCTGGCTGCTGGAGTCTATTGATGCTGGCTGCTTGGAGATCAGTTTTTGCTGCTGGGGGTCTATTGTTGCTGGGGGTCCATGGCTGCTCTCTGTAGAGGATTTGCTTTATTGCTTTTCTTGATATTACCGAATTCCATACAAATTAGTGCTACAAAATTATACTCTGCTAAATATTCTCTAAAAGGAGCCGTACTGAGAGCTGGGTAGGTGGTGAAACCAAGGGTCAGTGCTCAGAGGTGGGTAGAGGCGGACCCAATGGTCAGTGCTCAGAGGTGGGTAGAGGCGGACCCAAGGGTCAGTGCTCAGAGGTGGGTAGAGGCGGACCCAAGGGTCAGTGCTCAGAGGTGGGTAGAGGTGGACCCAAGGGTCAGTGCTCAGAGGTAAGTAGAGGCGGACCCAAGGGTCAGTGCTAAGAGGTGGGTAGAGGCGGACCCAAGGGTCAATGCTCGGAGGGTCAATGGCATCTGAAAATTGGTGGGATATATTAGGCAGCAAGTGAGCATGTTGTCCATGAAGTTGATGTGGTGAAAGCGATCTCCCGGCTGGGCCTGTCACTCAGCCACAGACAGAAGACAGAGCAGCCCGAGCGGCCGAATGGAGTGAGGCCGCTACGGCCGCTCGGGCTGCTCTGTCTTCTGTCTGTGGCTGAGTGACAGGTGGATGTGATGAGGTCCCCGTCTGTGCGAGGTGGAGGAATGTAACAAAGTCCCGCCTCCTAGATAGACGAAACGCTGATCCAATGATACATTGAATCAGTGTGACGTGTATCATAGGAGGTGGGAATTTGTTACAGTTGCCGCCGGGATATTCTAATCCGTTTCAGAGCTCTGTGTGATCAAGCTGTATTTCATGGGCACTGGTAAGGCTGCATTAATTGCCACTGATCAGGCTACATTTAATTGGCACTGGTAACGCTGCAATTATTTGGCACTGGTATAGCTGCATTTAATTGGCACTGGTATAGCTGCATTTAATTGGCACTGGTAACGCTGCAATTATTTGTCACCGGTATAGCTGCATTTAATTGGCACTGGTATAGCTGCATTTAATTGCCACTGGTATAGCTGCATTTAATTGGCACTGGTAAGGCTGCATTTATTTGGCACTGGTAAGGCTGCATTTATTTGGCACTGGTAAGGCTGCATTTATTTGGCACTGGTAAGGCTGCATTTAATTGGCATTGGTAAGGCTGCATTTAATTGGCACTGATCAGGCTGCATTTAATTGGTACTAGTAAGGCTGCATTTAATTGGCACTGGTAAGGCTGCATTTAATTGGCACTGGTAAGGCTGCATTTAATTGGCACTGGTAAGGCTGCATTTAATTGGCACTGGTAAGGCTGAAATTAATTGGCACTGGTAAGGCTGCATTTAATTGGCACTGGTATGGCTGCATTTAATTGGCACTGGTCAGGCTGCATTGTAAGGCTGCATTTCATTGGCACTGGTAAGGCTGCATTTCATTGGCACTGGTGAGGCTGCATTTAATTAGGGGTGGGAATGCATCACCCCTAAATTTGTTTTTGCAAGTTGGGATGTCTGAAGATAATGTTATGGCTGATCGGTGTACTTTCTACAGTCTCTAATGACATGAAATACCCACAATGGCCTTTAGGTCACATGAAAGTGTTTTTCTAGTTCATGCCAAAAAAAGTTTTACATTTTTTTCAAAATAATGTGATTTGTTGATTCTGACATGCAGCCTATTGATTTATGTGAAGTGTGGCTGTTAATGGCAGGTCCCATTAGGCAGCATATATAGCTAAACACTTAGATATGCTATGCTTATCAGGAAGAAAAGAGGTCAATATGTTAGCTTAAAGCCATTTTGTGGTGAGCCATAAACATTATCAGTTGGGATTTACTCCACAATGGGAAAATCATTTGTATCATTATATTGGGTATGTGTTCTGTGAGTATATTTACTGGCTAATGCTTTGTATATGAAGTGTTTTATGGTCATCTAACAGTAATGTGGCCAGCGCAGATCTATGGGCAGATACAATCATGTAGAATTGTGGTAAGATCAATTTCAAGCTTGTGTTTACTGCCTGGAATTCAAGGGAACCTGTAAGCCATGTTATACATTTTAAAGCCCTGTAAGTAGGCGTGACGGACTACCCGCTGTTATCTTTTGTTAGCCAGAAAACCCTTCTGTGTGTGCGCTTTTTTACTCAGTCCTGTCTTCCATGATTTCGGGGCTAATACTGACCTTCACATGACGAAATTCTAGAATTTTGGACAGTTTTAACTTATATTTCATTGCAAAAACAATAAACCACATCAATCAAGCTACCATCATCCCACATAGATGAATTAGGGTGATCAGATTTTCAAAATGAAATCTGGGGATACCCTACAGACAATGCACATTTTTGATGCGGGTGGGACAGGGGGAGAAGAGGGGTTAATAGTAGCGCGCATAGTGCGGTGCGCCGGGCCGGATGGTGGGTGTGGCCAGGTTGTGCTAACAGTGTGAAGGGTCTAAAGGAGGTGTAGTTAATTAAAACCTGAGCCTACTCTGCTCTGGGTCAATGAATAAGCACAGTTTCATGTAAAATGCGTTTAAGTGATACTAAACCCACAACAGTAAATTCAGTCTGTATATTTATGCTATGGGGTTAATCCTCCACATTGTGTAAAAAGGCTGTTTGATGCTATCTTCTCTGATCCTCTTCTTCTTCCACTGTCCCCTAATCATTTCCTGATAACACAGAGTCTATGGAGTCAGGCTGCACATGCTCAGTTTGGTGTGTGTTGCTAGAGAGGTTTTAGGGGTCTTGTAGTCTCATAGGACAGTCAGAAAACTCCTCCTACAAACTTTAACCAGTGCTTGGCTGAACACTGATAGAAGTCACAAGACTGCTCTTACTGCTGATAAGAAAAAGTACTTAGTGATTTATATTTACTAAAATAATTGCATTTTCATGTTCTGTGAACTGTGGGAGACCAGATATTGTGAATGCAGGGTCCTGGGTTTAGTAACACTTTAAAGGGGTTGTAAAGGTTTTTTTTTTTTCACCTTAATTTATCCTATGCATTAAGGTAAAAAAAAACTGGCAATGACGGCCCCCCAGCCCCCCCGTTTTACTTACCTGAGCCCGATCACCTGCTGCGCTCGCCCCCGACGTCCTCTTCTCCACTCAGTCTGGCCGTTGATTGGCTAGATTGGATGGATTGATAGCAGCGCAGCCATTGGCTCGCGCTGCTGTCAATCACATCCAATGACGCGGCGCGCCGGGGGGCGGGGCCGAGTGATACAGTCTGCAACTATAGCCGCCGGCTGTATCACGGGAGCGCGCCCGCAAGAACTAACCCCCATGCGAGAGAGCTCCCATGAAGGTGGTTAGTTCTTGCGGGGAGGAACCGAGACAGCCGCCAAGGGACCCCAGAAGACCAGGATCTGGGCCACTGTGTGCAAGTATAACATGTTTGTTATTTATTTATTTTTTTAAATGGGAACCTTCTGCTCTGGGTCAAGGGTGCTTAATACACAGAGTGCGGGTGTTAGCAACTTGTAGTGCATAGAGTGCAGGGGTCAGGAGTAATTAACACAGAGGGGTTGATTTACTAAAGGCAAATAGACTGTGCACTTTGCAGTTGCTCCAGAGCTTGGTAAATGAGGTAAAACTTCACTTTTCAAAAAATACCCAATAACGTGCAAGGAAAAAAAAAAAAAAAAAAATTTTGCTTGCACATGATTGGATGATGGAAGTCAGCAGCGCTTCTGCTCATTTACTAGGCTCTGGAGCAACTGCTTTAGCAGAGTTCAACTGCACTTTGCAAAGTGCACAGTCTATCTGTCTTTAGTAAATCAACACCACAGAGTGCAGGGGTCAGGAGTAAGTAATGCACAGTGTACAGAGGTCAGGAGTAGGTAATGCACAGAGTACAGAGGTCAGGAGTAGGTAATGCACAGATTACAGAGGTCAGGAGTAAGTAATGTGCAGAGTGCAGGGGTCAGGGGTGCAGGGGTCAGGAGTAAGTAATGCACAGAGTGCAGGGGCCGGGAGTAAGTAATGCATAAAGTGTAGAGCTCAAAAGTTCTGACTCCTCCACTGCCCACACTTTTTTTCTTCTATATGGCACTTATGCAGCTTTGGCTTCTATCTCTGCCTACCACTAGGGATGAGCCGAACACCACCAGGTTCAGTTTGCAGCAGAACATGCGAACAGGCAAAAAAATTGTTCGAACACGCAAACACTGTTAAAGTCTATTGGACACGAATGTGAAAAATCAAAAGTGCTAATTTTAGAGGTTAATATGCATGTTATTGTCATAAAAAGTGTTTGGGGACCTGGGTCCTGCTCCAGGGGACATGTATCAATGCAAAAAAAAGTTTTAAAAACTGCATTTTTTTTCGGGAGCAGGGATTTTAATAACGCTTAAAATGAAACAATAAAAGTGAAATATTCCTTTAAATTTCGTACCTGGGGGGTGTCTATAGTATGCCTGTAAAGTGGCTAATTTTCCCGTGTTTAGAAAAGTCCCTGCAGCAAAATGACATTTGCAATGACACCACAAGCAATTTTAAAAGTCATTTAAAACTGCTTGCGGCTATAATGAATTGTCGGGTCCCGCAATACAGATAACAGTCATTGAAAAAAAAACGTCATGGGTTCCCCCCCCCAGTCCATTACCAGGCCCTTTGGGTCTGGTATGAGTATTATGGGGAACCCTGAACCAAAATTAAAAAAAATTGCATGGGGGTCCCCCCAAATTCCATACCAGGCCCTTCAGGTCTGGTATGGATATTAAGGGGAACCCTGCGCCAATTTTTTTTTTTTAAATGGCGTAGGGGTCCCCCTCAAAATTCATACCAGACCCTTTAGGTCTGGTATGGATTTTAAGGGGAACGCCACGCCAAAATGTTAAAAAAAATGGCGTGGGGTTCCCCCCAAAAATCCATACCAGACCCTTATCCGAGCATGCAACCTGGCAGGCCACAGGAAAAGAGGGGGGGACGAGGGAGCGCCCCCCCTCCTGAACCGTACCAGGCCACATGCCCTCAACATGGGGAGGATGCTTTGGGGTCCAAAGCACCATGCCCCCATGTTGATGGGGACAAGGGCCTCATCCCCACAACCCTTGCCCGGTGGTTGTGAGGGTCTGCGGGCGGGGGGCTTATCAGAATCTAGACAAAGGGGACCTCCAGATCCCGGCCCCCCCCATGTGAATTTCACACAAAAAAGTGTCAAAAATGGTAAAAAAACACAGGTGACAGCTTGGGACAAGTCTTTTATTAAAAAAGAAAAAAAAAATCCAGCGATGTACATTCATTCTCGACCCGAGGATACGGAGGAAAAAAAAAAAAAAAACCCCCACCACGATCTGCCTCCATGGGAGGTTCCCGTCGAATGACATTACACCCGCCGTGACAGCTATTAAATAGCGGAGGACGGGGTCACCCGGAAACTGCAGGAAACCCCCCGTGGTGTCAGAGGGGGGCGGGGTCACCTGCGCACATCACGGATGGCCCCGCCCTCAGCTATTTAAGAGCTGTCACGGCGGGTGTAGTGTCATTCGACGGGAACCTCCCATGGAGGCGAATCGTGGCGGCGTTTTATTTAATTTTTTTCCGTATCCTTGGGTCGAGAATGGATGTACATCGCTGGAGTTTTTTTTTCCCTTCTTTAATAAAGGACTTGTCCCAAGCTGTCTCCTGTGTTTTTTACAATTTTTTACACTTTTTTGTGAAATGGTAGGGGTACAATGTACCCCGTTACCAATTCACATGGGGGAGCCGGGATCTGTGGGTCTCCTTTGTTAAAGGGGGCTTCCAGATTCCGATAAGCCCCCCGCCCGCAGACCCCTACAACCACCCGGCAAGGGTTGAGGGCACGAGGCCCTTGTCCCCATCAACATGGGGACATGGTGCTTTGGACCCCAAAGCATCCTCCCCATGTTGAGGGCTTGTGGCCTGGTACGGTTCAGGAGGGGGGGCGCTCTCTCGTCCCCCCTCTTTTCCTGCGGCCTGGCAGGAAAAGAACCCCACGCCATTTTATTTTTAATATTGGCGCAGGGTTCCCCTTAATATCCATACCAGACCTGAAGGGCCTGGTATGGAATTTGGGGGGACCCCTACGCTATTTTTTTTTTAATTTTGGTTCGGGGTTCCCCTTAATATTCATACCAGACCCAAAGGGCCTCGTAATGGACTGGGGGGGGGCCTCGTAATGGACTGACGTTTTTTTCAATTACTTTTATCTGTATTGAGGGACCCGACAATTCATTATAGCCGCAAGCAGTTTTAAATTACTTTTTTATTTTAAAAGAGTAATTATGCTGCAGGGACTTTTCTAAACACGGGGAAATGCGCTACTTTACAGGCATACTATATACACCCCCCAGGTACGAAATTTAAAGGAATATATCACTTTAATTGTTTCACTTTAAGCATTATTAAAATCACTGCTCCCGAAAAAACTGCAGTTTTTAAAACGTTTTTTTTGCATTGATACATGTCCCCTGGGGCAGGACCCGGGTCCCCAAACACTTTTTATGACAATAACTTGCATATAAGCCTTTAAAATGAGCAATTTTGATTTCTCCCATAGACGTTTAAAGGGTGTTCCGCGGCTTTCGAATTTGCCGCGAAGACGCCTAATTGTTCGCTATTCGGCGAACAGCCGATGTTCAAATCGAACATCGGGCTCATCCTTACCTGCCACCTATCAGAGCTGTAGCACAGAGTAAACTACAGCAAAGTCAACCACAATAGCAGCACCCTTTAGGCAGTCATGAACCCACACACACACAATCACACATTACAACTCTAGACATCATTGGTTGCACCTTTGTATTTGATCTGTCCCAGTATATAACCCATAGCAACCAGTCAGAGTTTACACCAGGAGAGGTGGCTTCTAATTAGCTGCTATTTTACCACACCTGGAGGGGCTGGCTTCTAATAGGTTGCTATGGGATACCATGCAAATGAGCAGCTCCCTTTCGTGGCTCAGAAGTGTCCCTTGAAATTCATTTCAGAAGACTTCAGTGTTGATGCTGCAATCACTCCTGTCACTTAGCACTACAGACAGCTGCAAAGTGGATTACCAGTAGACTTGTGCACAACGGAAAAATTCGTTCCGTTTCGGTTCGTTTCTTTCCGGTCCTGTTGATTCGTAATCATTCGTAATTTTGCTAGACGGGATTTTTCGTGTTCGGACTCATTCGTATTTTTGCAAGCGACATTTTTCGTTGAATTTTTTGTTGCTTTATAATTCGTACTTTCGGTAGAGTACGTTGTTTTTCGTTGATTCTGGACACAACTCCTACTTTCGTAACTTTTTTTGGGTTCGTTGATTCGTAATTTTCCGTGTCTCTCTCACAACGACGCTGCCTATTATGCCTAATGTGCTTCGAATGGATTTGTACTTTTCTAAATACATAGCGGTTATTTGTAACGATTCGAAATCTCGTATTTTACTTTCGTTTTTTACATGCGGCTATAGGCTCCGCCCCTGTACACCATTTTGAGAGGGTTCAGCACGGTGAGGGAGAAGCAGAGAGCAGAGCAGAGTGTTATTGTGCTTCGAATGGATTTGAAATCTCGTATTTTACTTTTGTTTTTTACATGCGGCTATAACCTCCGCCCCTGTACACCATTTTGAGAGGGAATTCAGCACGGTGTGGGAGAAGCAGAGAGCAGAGCAGAGTGAGTGTTATTGTGCTTCGTATGGATTCGTACATTCGTAACTTTTTCATAACGAATTATGCCGAAGACATTCGGGCATTCGCTATTTGCGGTATAATTTATTTCGGATTCGGTCTTATTCGTAATTGCTTTGTTCGGAAATTCGAATGCTTCCGAATGTCCGAAAGTTGCTAAATTCGGACGAATTTCAATTCGTTACGAAACGAATTGCACAAGCCTAATTACCAGGCCAGGGACTCTATAAATTATACAGAGACACATCCGGGGACATTTTTTTCCAGCCTCCTGATGACAGTGACTTTACCTGGAATTTTGGGATATATGGTCACCATATATATAAATGTAAATACATGAACTGATGTTGGGAGCTCTTGTATAGTTGTTTGATTCATTTTAAAAATGGAAAACTGAAATTGGTTAAAATTAGGGATGCACGGATACCAGTTTTTTAAGATCGAGTACGAGTACTGATTGATACTTTCTCTCAAGTACTTGCCGATACCAATTACCGATACCTATTTTGCCCTTGGATGCATTTAGACCGGGTTCACATATGTGCGGTCCTGTTTTGACAGCTGGATATCAGCCCCCTCTGGTGCAACTTTGTTCAGCGATACTGGTGCAAATTGTCAAAGTATATGACAATGGAAATCGCACATGAGCTGAGCTCCAAATCATACCAGACTCTTCTTAAAAACATGCTGCGGATAGCCTGCTCGTATCTGAACCGGCTCCATTGAAAAGCCTGCAGGTTCACATGTTATGTGAATGGGATGTGGTTCAAAACGCATCCAATTCGCATATTTGTGAACCGGGTCCTTACAGTCTGCAGACTTGATTGTATCTGTGTTAATATCGGAGCATTGCACGAGTATAAGTACTCATGCAAATGCTTAGTATCGGTACCGATTTCAATATCGGTGCAACGCTAGTTAAAATTGCTAGATAATTGCAGGTACAACTTCCCAGTCTGCCTGAGCCCTGCACGTCATCCCCTAGTTCCAATGTGCATTACCTCTCCATACATACAAAGGTATTTATATTTGTCTGCAGTGTTTAGTAGAGGTACAGTACCAATTTCTCTATAAGAAAACTTTGATTGTCCTTTAACATGCTGAGAACTGCTATACGCACGCAGCATACTTGTTTCCTTTACCAGCAGCCTTTCAGTCTACTTCCCCTTTATACAGGTCATAGTTGGGAAGTCCCTGATTATCCACTAATAGGGAAATATCGTTTACTGTTAGCAACATTCTTTTTACTATTATTTTTCCTTGAACTAGCTCAATCCCAGCATTTATTTATTTATTTATTTATCTTCAAGCATTTGTATCTTCAAGTCCTTCTTTGACCCTAGTCATCTCCCAATTTCTAGGTTGAAAGCTTTTTACTGAATATGTAGCTTCATGTTGTGTCCTAAAGCAGATATCTCACCTAAGCGATGGGAAAACCCCTCTTAGACAGTTGCCATAAAAACAGGTTGAAAAATTCCCCTCACCTCCTGTTCCTGTGACACTAAAATGTTGGACTTCCTCTAACATTCTGTCATAGAGACAATGGTCAGCAGGACAAATAGGAAAGGTGAATTTACCCAGTGAGGATAGAGACAGCAATAAGGCCCCTTTCACACTGAGGAGTTTTTCAGGCGTTTTGCGCTAAAAATAGCGCATAAATAACGCCTGAAAAAATCCTGCCCCAGTATGCCCAATGTGAAAGCCTGAGGGCTTTCACACTGAGGCGATGCGCTGGCGGGAGGAGAAAAAATCTCCTGCAAGCCGCATCTTTAGAGCGGTGTGTATACCGCTCCTTTACCGCTCCTTCCCATTGAAATCAATGGGACACCGCAGTATTAACCCTTTTTCGGCCGCTAGTGGGGGTTAAAACCGCACCGCTAGCGGCCGAATATAACGGTAAATACGACGGTATAGCGGCGCAAAAAATCGCGCTGCTATACCACCACTGCACCTGCCCGCCCCAGTGTGAAAGGGGCCTAAGGCCCCTTTCACACTGAGGCGTTGAAAAAACGCAAAAAAATTATGAGATTTTTTCCTGCGTTTTTACCGCGTTCGCGGTAAAATAGCGCTGACGCCTATGTGTTTTACCGCGTTTTTATCGCGTTTGCGGTAAAAATAGCGCTAACGCCTATGTGTTTTACTGTGTTTTTACCGCGTTACTCATTCATTTCAATGGAGACAGGCGTTTTTACATCGCTATTTTTAGTGCCCTAAAAAACCTAAAAAGGAGATCTAACCCTTCCACATTCTATCCAAAACGTAAAAAATAAATGAAAAGATTTGTTTAGCCCGGTTGGCAATCATTTTTACTCACAGCCTGGGTGTCTTCATGGCCATCTCATGGGATTCCTTCACCATGCCCTGGCTTTTGAGGGACAGCTTGCCAGGATAAGGGAGGAGAGAAGGAACCCGATTGGCTGCTTTTATGAGGCCAATCAGGTTCCTTTTCTGAGGCCATATTATGTGAAAATACTGCTATGCAAAAAACTGAAATAAATCGTAATTACATATAATGTCTTCTTGTGTTGAATAAATATGTGTAAATAGCTGTAAACCATTCAGTCGGTAAACACCCAAAACAATAAGTTGATGTACAAATAAAAGTGCGCTCATTCAAATAAATACATCCTAGTAACCAATAATCTTCACATCTAAACAATAATAATGAAAAAATCTTAAAATGCGATAATGAAATTCAAAAGTCCAAAAAGTGAAAGAAAATTTTAAATCCCATGATGATTCTGAGATGAGTGGATGACCCTCTCACTGACAAAAATTTAATCCAATCTGTGCCACAAAACACTTGGTTTGCAATCACCTCCACCATCCACCTCTATGTGAATTGGCCGCTCACCTTAGGGGAAGACTCTTATGCCGCGTACACACGATCGGAATTTCCGGCAACAAATGTTCGATGGGAGCTTGGAAATTCGGACCGTGTGTAGGCTCCATCGGACATTTGCTGTCAGAATTTCCAACAACAAATGATTGAGAGCTGGTTCTCAATTTTTCCGACAACAAAAGTTGTGGTCCCAAATTCCGATCGTGTGCATCCAATTCCGATGCACAAAAATCCTACACATGCTCGGAATCAATTTGACGCATGCTCGAAATCACTGAACTTAATTTTTCTCGGCTCGTTGTAGTGTTGTATGTCACCGCGTTCTTGGCAATCGGAAGTTTCTGACAACATTTGTGTGACCGTGTGTATGCAAGGCAAGTTTGAGCGAACATCCTTCGGAAAAAAATCCACGGTTTTGTTGTCGGAATTTCCGATCGTGTGTACGCGGCATTAGGGTCTATTCAAGCCTTATGTTTAAATATGAGAAGATAATCGATTCTCCTGAACACCAGCTCCAATAGTCAGAACATACACCTCGTATGTAAAACGATTCTTGATATGCTCAGAATATATAGAAAACATTCATTGCGCAATACCATTTAAAATCTGATTTATTAAAGGAGAAGTCCAGCCTGAGCTTTTTAGGCTGGACTTCTCCTCTGGGTCACAGGAGTGCAATTCGTTTTGCACTCCTGTTACCCGTTTTCAGCGGAGATCGGTCTGAAGTCCGCTCTCCACTGATGTAACTGCCATCAGTCGGGGCAGCGCGTCATCACGACCTCCAAGTCGTGATTCGCCAGCTGCCCTGATTTACGGCAGTCTCAGCGAGCCACTGAGACGTTGAGACAGCCTCTCCCCGCCCCTCCACTGCTCTGCGTTTCAATGAGCACTGAGAAGTAGAGCAGAAGCCATGCTGACTGACAGTCAACATGCCTCTGCTCAGGGAGGAGTGAGAACCGAGCCATCGGCGATGTTCGGTGGCTCGGTTCTCAGTGCACAGACGCCCGGGGACAGCCGCAGCATCAGCCTGATGCTCCTTTCACCGAGGTAAGTATAAATAGCAAAAAAAAAAAAACATACTTCTCTTTTAAAGCTTGTATAAAGATGTGCACTCACATTTTACAAATCTTGAAATTATTGCAATATAAAATCTCCAGGTTGAGAACTCCTCGCCTCCTCACCGCTAAATCCGAGTGTGCGAAACACCGGAAGGGACGTCACCTGGCTCCACCCGACGCGTTGTGTCACATAACTTCTTCAAGGGATAGGAGCCTAGTGACGAGCTCCAGGATTTTAAGAGTCCTGCTATGCATGTCGGTAACCAAGGTGACAGGTGTATCATCTGGTCATGTTCCCTCTTTCTCTTTGAAGAAGTTGCTGTTTGTTTCACCTTTCTTCTCACACTGATTTCTCAATGGGAAGGTCTGCACTCATCATAGGCACCTGGTGAATTCTCTGTTCTATGTACATATGTAAGCCCCACCCACTGGATCCAGGACGGAGTCCCAAAGGAACCTGAGTGTGCGGAGCTGAGCTGCCAGAAAGAGGAGAAAGCGGCAGGGTATCACGGGTTGCAGAGGTGAGGGGAGCCTGGAAAGACTGTGCTGTGGACAAAGTTGCTGAGAGAATAGAGCTGTTGTACTGTGCTAGACTGTGTTCTGCATTCAGAAAAGAAAACCCAAGAGGACCTGCCAGTAAGGTTGACTGTGGACCTTATATGTGGACCATATACAGTATAGGGGGACAGATCAGGCTTCAGTGGTGAGCCCCACAGTTTGGTGTTATCTCTTGCTCGTCTCCCAAGAAAACAGAGTGCTAATCTGGGGATACCTATACTTCTGCTAGATGTGCTAGTTGCCTTGGGACTGTACATCAGATCATCCACTGGCCAGTGGTGTAGTCAGGGCCATAGAACTATAGATAGCCTATACTGTTTGTTTTTTTGCAAAATTTGGTAGTGATTGATAGCTAACCTTGTTATTGCTACATTGATTTAACAGATCTTCCTTTGCATAACTTTCTTTTTTTTTTTTTTTAGAAAAAGACCTTTTAATGCTACTGGTATGATGGTGAGTGTTGGGCTCAATACAGGGTGGGTTAAAACTGGGGGACAGCAGAAGGACCCATCTATCCAGCAGTTCTCTAGGGAGTAAGAGCAACATAAACATTATTTTATGATATACTGTATTTATAAAATACTAGACAAAGTTATTAGTAAGAGACATAAACTTAGAGCCAGTTCACACAGGGGCGTCCTGGGATCTGACTTCAGGTCGCCCCAAGTCGCGCGGTTTAGAAAAGTAATGGAAGTGAATGGAGCCGTCTTAATGTACACTACTGCAGTCACTCCAACTTCAGAAAAGGTTCCTGTACGACTTCAATCCGACTTCTAGGCGAGTACCCATTGATTTCAATGGAAGTCGCCTCCAAGTCTCCCCGTCTTAACTGAAGCAACTTTCCAGGAAGTAAAAATAGTTTTCCAGGCAAACCCCTCCCTCCCTCCCACAGAGCTTATTATTGTTTGATTGGCCACTGGAAAGTCGCCTGTCCTGGAGGCAACTTGAAGTTGCCTTGCAAGTTGCCTCATGTCGCGCTGTGATTCATGCTCAAGTCGTGTCCAAGTTGCCTCCCAAAGTCGTGCTGGAAGTCGTGTTGCCCCTGTGTGAACCGGCTCAAAGTACAGGTTTTAGCTACAATATCAGATAAAGTAAAACAGACAGAGATGTCAAAGGCTGCTTCCTTTCTTGGTTAAGACAATAAAAACATAATTTACTTCTGCTTTCTTGGTCTAAAGCCTCGTACACACGACCAGTTTTCTCGGCAAGAAACGACAAGAAAACTGTTGGGAGAGCTTTCCTGCCGAGAAAACCGTGCGTGTGTACGAGGCTTTCAGGTTTCTCGTCAAGAAAACTGCCCAGAATCTCGACGACAAAAAAGAAGACCTGTTTTGTTTTTTCTCGTCGGGAGTCTCAGTTTTCTCGTCAGACTGTATTGGACGAGAAAACCGTTCGTGTGTATGCTTTTCCAAGTCTTCAAAAACCGTGCATGGTCAGAATCAAGTATGAGACGGGAGCGCTCCTTCTGGTAAAACTAGCGTTCATAATGGAGATAGCACATTCGTCATGCTGTAACGAACTGAAAGCACGAAGACTGAAAAGCGCGAATTGTCTCTCCCCAAACTTTTACTAACATGCGGTAACACGAGATCAGCAAAAGCAGCCCAAGGGGTGGCGCCATTGGAATAGAACTTCCCCTTTATACTGCCGTCGTACGTGTTGTACGTGACCGCGCTTTACAACGACAAGATTTTGGATTGGCAGTGTGTATGCAAGGAAAGCTTGACAAGAATCTCGTCAAGCTTGACAAGAAACCCGTCGAGAAAAACAATGTTTTTTTTTGCGACGAGATTCTCGGCCATGTGTACGAGGCTTCAGGGTCATTTAACTTAAAATTCTAGCTGGAAACAAAGCATTGAACCTTTTGCCAATAGCAAGTGACTTGCTCTTATAAAATATGGCTGTCCAGCCCCTTCCCACCCACCCCGGTTCCTTTAAACAGTCTGGAACACCTACTGTCAGCTGGTCCTGTCTTCTACCGATCTTTGGCCTGGAAAAAGAGCTGTGCCCATTGGGACAAAAATAAAGAGTTTTGCCCATTGGGACTTTATATTTGGGCCAACTGTTTGGCATTATGACACCTCTTCCCAGTTTTATTGCTGGCATATACTCAATAAACCTGTACTATGTTTTTATTACTGGCTTGTGTATCTAAAGCCCCAATGGGCAAAACTCTGCATTTGCAGGAAAGAAAATCACACCATCTATGGCCGGCTTTGGATAACTCTGTGTTCTGGAAGAGTGCAGCGAGCGTGCTCTCAGCGTATAAACATCAGCCACCAAGTGACGCATATGTACTTTAAAGCCCACCCTTTTGCAGCTGCACAAATGTGTTGGGTAGTCAGGGGTTAAGATAGATTACATTTGCTTTAACAATATTTGTACAGTGGAACCTTGGATTACGAGCATAATTCGTTCCAGGAGAATACTCGTAATCCAAAGCACTCGCATATCAAAGCGAGTTTCCCCATAGAAGTCAGTGAAAACTAAAATAATTTGTTCCGCATTGACTTCTATGGCATGCAATACCGCATGTGGCCAGAAGTGGGGGGGGCACCGGAGAGCCTCGGAAATACTCGGAAAGGCTCGGGACAGCTCGGCTGAACTCGGAAAGGCTCGGGAATGGAGTATTTCCGTGTTTTCCTGAGTATTTCCGAGTATTTGCGAACGGCTCCACTCGGCTCCGGCGCCCCCGCACCTCTGGCCAAATGCAGTACTGCACACCGCTGTGGCTTGAATCCTGCTCGTTTTGCGAGACAACACTCGCAAACCGAGTCAGGATTTTCGAAAAATAAATGCTCGTATTGTGAAACGCTCTTTAATTGCGTTACTCGCAATCCAAGGTTTCACTGTATCTCTGTATTAAATTAAGTTCAGTTGTATTGCTCTTTTTTTTACACTCCATTGCTTATCTATTCTAATATTACATACTGTACATACTTACCTAAAAAGCAGTTTCCAGTGATATTTCCTTAAGGCTGGTCTAGTGGGGCACGGCAACTCTTCTTACCTCTGTAACCAGTACATACTGTACACAGCCCAAACTAAATTTAACTTAATGGGACATAGCTTGATTGCACTTGAGAAGCGGAAAAACGTTTTGGGTAGAAATCCACTTTAACTTACAATCCCTAAAAAACAATTACAAATGTAATAGCTTTTTCTCCTTTTCTTCATAGGAGTGGAACAAGGTTTTCAAGCATTAAATGTGAAATGTATCATGGATAAATGTCTTGGAAGGCTCCAGTAAAATAAACTTGTGCAGATACAGTATCTCACCTCCCGCTGTTCTCTTAGATTTGTATGTCCGACTATAGAAAGAGAGACCAACAGCCGCACATGAATTTCATCACCATGTTTGCCAAACCAGCCACTGGCAAGGGACTGAACTGAACTTGTCCTTAAAGTCACCATTTGGAAGAAGCTCAGCTCCAAAAAGAGAAGAGTGTATTCCAGCATGTGTGTTCCCAACAGCAGAATAGCCAAACAGCTTCCCAGCTGGGAAGGGCTGAGATTCAGGGAAAATCAAAGTAAGGTACAAGAAACCTCTGAGTCATATTTTCTGCAAAGAATTTTCCCAGAAATGTCTTCTCAACAGTGATTTTATGTTTTGTTCATGTAACAAGTCGTATACCAGTCGTGATGGAGCGTGACACTGAAAGCAGTTGCCATGGATTTTAAAATGCAGGAAAACATGGCCTTAAAATAATAATTATATTAAACATTATTGTATATACACAGTGTTTTTATAAAGTTTTCCCTGTTTTGTGTCAGGTCTGTTCAGTCTACGGTGCTAAATAATATTTCCATTAGGGTGACCACATTTCCAAACTACCATTCAGGGACACCCTCCCTTCTCTAAAATCAGCTTGTGCTGTAATGAATCACAGCACAGTGATTGGACAAAAGAGGCGGGATTTATGATTTCTCCAATCACAAGCAGGGGGTGGGATTGTGCGCCTCCAGGCATTCCTGGCCAGGACAAGTACTGTCAGTGAGTAAAGCGGTGATGTGGCGGCCTTTTTTGGGGGCATCAGATTTGCCCGGGGGGGGGGGGGGTGGGTGGCTGTGTCAGTTACATTCCGGGACACTGTATTGTCCTGGAATGAATGTGCCCAGGACAGACCTGCAAAATGTGGGACTGTCCCGGGCAATCCGGGACACGTGGTCACCCTAATTTCCATGTCCAGTTCTTTTAAAGGGGGTCAGTTCCAGTTAGCCTAATGCTAATATACCTGTATATGATGCATACATACTGGTGAGTTGGATCTTTTACTGGCTTGGTGTAAGCATGTCACATGGGCACTAGCGACTGAGTCACATGGCCTTTCAAGTACCTCTGTGGAATTGCGGTGGGCAGACATCTTGCTTGCTCAGCTAGTGAGGGAGCGATTCCATACGGACTGACAGGCAGGCTCTTAGAGATCCTGATGCTGGTAATTGGATGCCAGCCATGTGGCATGCTCTGTTCCTCATACAAAGAAATTAAGGGTGCCGCTTCAGGCTCCAGTAGGTCCCTATCTGCTATCAACCACTGGAAGTGCAGGTAGGGAAAGGGTTTGTTTCAGCTCCATAGAAATCAATAAGGTAAGAAAGGAAATCCCAAGAGCCACACATCACACAAAACTAGGGTTGCCACCTTTTCTCCAAGCCAAACCCGAACACTTTAACGGCGCAGGACAATTTTTTTTTTTTTTTAACCTAGGGTTGCCACCTGTACAGGATTCATCCAGACAGTCCAGGTTTTGAATCATGTGTCCGGGTTTCAGTTCGTTTAAAACCTGGCCACATGATTCGAACCCTGCACTGTCTGAGTGAATCCAGGACAGGTGGTAACCCTAGTTATCACAGGCCTGGGCCATAGTGCATGCACTGTATACGGGCTGTGTGTTACCAGAGGCCTGGGCTCTACAGTACACACTGTATATGGACTGTGTGTTATCACAGGCCTGGCCCTTACTGCGTACACTGTATACAGGCTGTGCATTATCACAGGCCTGGCCCTTACTGCGTACACTGTATACGGGCTGTGCATTATCACAGGCCTGGCCCTAACTGCGTACACTGTAAATGGGCTGTGTGTTATCAGAGGCCTGGGCCTTACTGTGTACACTGTATACGGGCTGTGTGTTATCACAGGCCTGGGGCTTACTGCGTACACTGTATACGGACTGTGTGTTACCACAGGCCTGGGCCTTACTGCGGACACTGTATACGAGCTGTGTGTTATCACAGGCCTGGCCCTTACTGTGGACACTGTATACGGACTGTGCATTATCACAGGCCTGGCCCCTACCGCGTACACTGTATACGGGCTGTGTGTTATCACAGGCCTGGCCCTTCACACACTGTATACGGGCTGTGCGTTATCACAGGCCTGGCCCTTACTGCGTACACTGTATATGGACTGTGCGTTATCACAGGCCTGGCCCTTACTGCAGACACCGTATACGGGCTGTGCATTATCACAGGCCTGGCCCCTACCGTGTACACTGTATACGGGCTGTGTGTTATCACAAGCCTGGCCCTTACTTCACACACTGTATACGGGCTGTTGTGTTGTCACTAGGCTTGCCACCTTTTCTTCAAGCCAAATCGGAACACTTTAGTGGCGCAGGGAAAATTTATTTATTTTTTACTTAGGGTTGCCATCTGTCCAGGATTCACCTGGACAGTCTGGGTTTTGAATCATGTGTCCGCCTGAAACCTGGACACATGATTCAAAACCTTGACTGTCCGGGTTAATGCTGGACAGGTGGCAACCCTACACAAACCCTTCTGCGAAGAGTAGAAGCAGCCTCAACCTAAACTCTGTCTAGGCCAGGCAGGGCTGCTGTTAGAAATCATGGGGCCCCGTACAGCCTAACTGGCAGGCCCCCCCCCCCCCAATATATCAAAACAATATTTTCACTAAAAATACACTAAAACTATTATTAGCTAATACAAATCTAACAAAGAACCTGTGTGAATTAGTCTTTTTTTAAATAGTTTTTTTACATTTTTATTGAAAAAAATATATAATTTTTTGAAAAAAAATTACATTTTTAAAATGATTTAATTTAAAAATGTAAAACAATTATTTATTACAATGTTACATTTTTTTATTTAATTTTTTTACAGGACAGGGAACCGGCAGTGCCACTGGAGGGGGCTTGGCACAGTGACAGAGGGTCACATGCTGGGATCAGAAGTGGGCAGACCAGGGAGGGAAATCGGTGCGGGTGAAGTAATTAAAGGAACGATGCCCTGTGTTTCTCCCTGCAGCAGCTGAATGCCGGTGGGAGGGAGAGAAACCGTCTTTCAGCTTCTGCAGAGAGCAGTACAGGGCATCTTTCTGTAACTGCCCGACCACACCGATTCCTCCTGCTGTTCGAGCCACTCACTGTGCCCGGGCCCCCTACAGGAGGGCTGGTGGTCCCCCCCTATCAGCGGCCCTGAGGCCAGGTCCCAAAGTGTTTTGCCCTCTGTGGGGCGAGGCCTGGACAGAATTTAGCCTGAGGCTGCTTCTACTTTTCGTACAAGTGTTTTATGTGATATGCGGGTCTTGGGATTTTCTTTCTTAACTTAATTACCACCCCCTGTGTAATTTTATTTTTTCAATCCATTCTTATCTTTTCACAGGGTTCTCCTCATTAAACATACTCACACACAAAACATTTATCCAATGTTGTTCTGTTGTGATCTTCTGCACACCCAGTCCCATGCCATCATCTTTCTTTCCTGCATCATTAGGAGCCAGCTATCTACCCCTGCTTCTTGCAGCCGCCTCCTGATGACAACCCATGGTGCATGTGCAGTAGGATTGCCCTGAAGTCTGGGATGTGTGACGTGAGTATTCCGGGGAGGCTCCATGCAGCTGAGGGCCAGGTAGGGTTGCCACCTTTTCATCAAGCCAAACCCGAACACTTTAGCGGTGCACAGTAATTATTTTTGTTGGGTTTGTTTTAGATTACACCAGGGATATGCAATTAGCGGACCTCCAGCTGTTGCAAAACTACAAGTCCCATCATGCCTCTGGCTCTGGGTGTCATGCTTGTGGCTGTCAGAGTCTTGCTATGCCTCATGGGACTTGTAGTTCTGCAACAGCTGAAGGTCCACTAATTGCATATCCCTGGTATATACTATAGGATTGTAACAGACCTGGGACACCTTTGGGCACTCAAAAGAAAATAGTATTAAGGCGCACATAGTGCCAACTCACCCTTCTGTCAAGACCTGTTCTGAGCCACATTCCTGTCTAAAAAATGTGTCCGGGTTTCAGGTGGACTGAAACCCGGACACATGATTCAAACCCCGAACTGTCCGGGTGAATCCCGGACAGGTGGCAACCCTAGGGCCAGGTCATTCTCTCCTAGGTGAGGTCAGTTACATTTAAAAAAAAAAAAAAAAGTATTTACAAGAAAATATTAAAATGTGGGATTGTGTAAAAAAAGAGGCGAGGAGTAATGGAAAGTGGAAAAAAAGGGTGAAGATCCGCTTTAAGTCCCGAAAGCAAGTTGCTGCAGAGATTGGGACCTCAGCTGTCAAAATACCAGCAGGTCTGGCATTTACAAGAGTGGACCTGTGACTGGCGGGGCAGTGCAATAGAATATATGAAGTACAATATATCCGTAACTGGTTAAAGAAAAAGCTATCCATGAAGAGAAAGATTCCCTTGTAATTGCCATTGCAGGTGGCTGGAGCTGGAAACGTCTCAGTTTACACTCCTGGCTCAGTTCACTCTTTAGCCTTAGCTAGGCAAGCCTTTGGCTCATGATACATACACTCGCATTGTTGTCTACAACACTTGGGTCCCTCCAATTAGAGAGTAATAAAGACGATGTAAACCATAACTGATTGACAATTCATTTGCTAACGCTCCAAGCATCATAAACAATTGATATTTTTTAAGTAAAATGCTTGATTACATTTTTTTCTCTTGCTTTGTTGCATCCTGCTGATGATCCCTTGCAGGCTCTTTGTAGCCACTTCATGTCTACGTGCATGCACTCCAGTAATGACTGCATGGCATTTCTCAGGGAGGGTTTCCTGATGGTGACAACAATGTGCTATGTCTGGGTCAAGTTTTTGATTTGGCACTGCATCATTTTAACTGACAATTGTGCGGTGCGACGTCGCACCCAAACAAAATTGATGTCCTTTTTTTCCCACAAATAGAGCTTTCTTTTGGTGGTATTTGATCACCTCTGCGGTTTTTATTTTTTGCGCTATAAACAAAAATAGAGCGACTATTTTGAAAAAAAAGCAAGATTTTTTACTTTTTGCTATAATAAATATCCCCCAAAAATATATAAAAAAACAATTTTTTTCCTCAGTTTAGGCCGATACGTATTCTTCTACATATTTTTGGTAAAAAAAATTTTTTAAAAATCGCAGTAAGCGTTTATTGATTGGTTTGCGCAAAAGTTATAGCGTCTACAAAATAGGGGATAGTTTTATGGCATTTTTATTAATAATTTTTATAAAAATGCACTGATTACTGTGTAAATGACACTGGCAGTGAAGGGGTTAATCAATAGGGGGCACTAAAGGGGTTAAGTGTGTCCTAGGGAGTGATTCTAACTGTGTGAGGGCTGGGCTTACTGTGACACAACACTGATCGCTGCTCCCGATTACAGGGAGCAGACGATCAGTGTCCTGTCACTAGGCAGAACAGGGAGATGCTGTGTTTACACTGACATCTCCCCGTTGTTCAGCTCCGTGACACGATCGCGGGCACGCGGCGGACATGTAAATGTACAGGAGGCGATCGGCAAGCGGTTAAATGACTACTTATAGTCTCCTTTAGAAGCTCATGTGATAGGGTGAGAATGTAGAAGCACAGCTACATTGTCATCCTATATACCAAGAATTGCCCAAACAAGGACCTTTGCAGTATTACCAGATATTATTTTTAATGAAAGTTTCAGGTACACAAAATACATAAAAAATACGTTTTTAAATCATTTTAACATGTTAAAGTTTACATAAGATTTTAGTGATTGGGTTTCCCCATACTTTAGAAAAAATGCAAGTAACCCAGCTGCTGGAATTTGTTCTGGCCAGTGCCAGTGTGTACAAGACAAAAACAACAATAATTAGCTTCCCTTTACTGCACACTTCTCATTTTATCTATTACTTGCAACATGGGAAGCACCTAGTCTTACTTATAATGTCTGACTCATTTTATGAGCTGTCCTGTCTGAATTTACTTTGTAAATGTTTCAGTCTCTTCATAAGCCTAGAGACGAGAGTTTGCATCTTTAGTACATACTTCCCAACTTTTTGAGACGGTAACAAAGGACACCTATTAGCAAAAGTATGTAGGTATAGGACACACCTCCTGCCACGCCCCCTTAAAGGAGAATTATACAAAAAAATATATTGGTTAAACCCACAAGTGCTTTTTTCTTACCACTACCATTCCTTTATACTGGGTTTTGAAATGTATAAATGCAGCCATTCAGAAATCGGATGAGAATTTTAGCACTGGGAAACACTTTTTGAAAGATAAAAATAGTGCATTTTACAGCCCTGGAAATTTCCGCTCGCCTGCTCGCATTTGGCAAGTGGAAATGAGTTGAGGGCAAGTGTGGAACAGGGGCGGACCGGGCCGACAATGTCCTGGCTGATCGTTTCTGGCAGAAGCGGTGCAGCCCTTTTTCACAGGGAATCTGATGCACTGTAAAAAAGGCTGGACCGCTTCTGCCAGAAGCAATCAGCCAGGAAATTGTCAGGAGGATTGCTGGCCGGATGACACAGAGCAGGAATCTCCCGCTGTTAAAAAAATTCCACCTTGTTTGACAGCAGCTGGCGTTTCATATACAAGCTGTGTCACAGCGGGAGCTCCCCACTCTGTATCATCCGGCCGGCAATCCTTCCGATTCCTCCCTGTGATCCCTGCTGCATTGATGGGCACTGATGAGGCTGCACTTATGGTTACTGATAGGCTTCATTGATGGACACTGATAGATTGAATCAATGGGCATTGATGGACACTGATAGGCTGCATTGATGGGCAATAATAAGCACTGATGAGGCTCCACAGATGGGCACTGATAGGCTGCACTGATGGTCACTCATAGGCTGCATTGATGGGCACTGATAAGCACTGATGAGGCTGCACAGATGGGCACTGATAGGCTGCACTGATGGGCACTAATAAGGCTGCACTGATGGCCAATGATACGCTGCATTGATGGGCACTGATGAGGCGGCGCTGATGGCCACTGATGAGGCGGCACTGATAAGTTGCACTGATGGGCCTGCACTGATAAGGCAGCACTGATATTATGCACTGACATGCTGCATTGATGGGCACTAATAGGCTGCACTAATAGCTACTTATGCGGCAGCACTGATGGCCACTGATGAGGCAGAAATAATGGGCACTGATAAGCTGCACTGATGAGGCTGCACTGATATGCTGCACTAATGGGGCCACAGTGATGGGGCTGCACTGATGGGCACTGATGGCTACTGATGAGGCGGCACTGATAACCTGCACTAATATGCTGCACTGAGGGGCACTGATGAGGCTGCACTGTTGGGTACTGATGAGGCTGCACTGATCGGGCTGCACTGATGGGTAATGATGAGGCTGCACTGATGGGCAATGATGAGGCTGCACTGATATGCTTTATGTTAATATTGTTAAAGTTGTTGTTGTTGTTAATATTTATTTTTGTAACTTAATTCTGCATAAAACATTTAACAGTGTAATTTCATGAGATATTTTACAAGGGCGTGTATAGGGGCGGGGCAGGGTAGGGGTTGGGTGGTGAGTAACTCTTAAGACCTGGCTATTAGCTCAGGACTTGAAATTTTGAGCCCTGCATTTTATATACGACCTAATAGATCACACCAAAATGAGGGACAAATGAGCAAAATAGGACAGAGGCACTTTGTTTCAAATCAGGGACAGTCCCTCAAAAATCAGGGATAGTTGGGAGCTATGTTAATACTTTAGGTTAGCCAATAAAGGGTATTGCTTAAATTCCAAACGTTATGCATTAATTGATAACTAACATGGTACAATAATCTACTACAACTATTATTATTATTATTATCAGGGGCGGCCCGTCCATTAGGGGCACCCGGGTGCCACGCCCTCTCTCCGCGGCCACCCCCTTTTCATGCGCCCGGCCCCTTTCAGGGCACTGGGCACATGAATTACAGCGGCCAGGTTTTTTTTTGTTGAAGCACCTGATTAGGCTCTAATAGAATGCAGAGAATGCAAACGGAGCCCATCCAGGTTTGAAACACTGATCCTCAATCTGGCCTATCAGAAGCGGGTGTGAGACCCCTTTTCCATTTGGATGAAAAGTGAAGACTCCCGATTGGCCACCAAGTAGGAGGGAGGAAACGGAAGCTGCTGTCGATGTCGCCATGATGACCCGTGGAAAGCAGGAGAACGGGAGGCCGCCGCTGCCCCGCCGAGAGCCGCCGGTGATGGGGTAAGTGTTGCCGACTGGGGGGGTAGCATACTGTTTGCCACCCCCCCAAAAATAAATTCTACTGGCCGACCACTGATTATTATACAGGATTTATATAGCGCCAACAGTTTGCACAACACTTCACAACATAAGGATAGGCAGTATAGTTACAATACAATTCAATACGTGAGAAATCAGAGGGCCCTGCTCATTAGATCTGCATCTGCTTTTTTTTTTTTCCAGAAGGATGGCACCATCTTTTTACAGGCATCATCAACGATGTGTCCTGGCCTAGGCCAACAAGGCCCAGGCCTAGGGCAGCACTTTGCAGGGGGGCAGCATGGAAAGAGTCCCCGCCGGCTTGCGCTACACTGTTAGTGTAGCGCCAGTCTTATGGGGCGGACTGGGCTGAGAGGCAAATTATAACAAAAATGTCACTGCCCCCATCTATGACTGGTCTTCACAGCAAGGAGCACTGTATGGGCATGTCAATAAAAAACACACAGAATATCCAAGCTCAACTTACCAACCAATCAGCAACCAAACAAATTCACCTGTCTAACAGTGCGTTTAAAAACAGGGGTTTAGTTGCACGCATTTGCAAATACATGTGTAAGCTGCAGGCCCCGTTAAGGCTCCCTTTATGCTGCAGACCTAACTTTAAAATGTAAGGTCTCCTCAATGGAAGCACATGTATGCTGATGGATAGATAAAGGGCAGATGACTGGGGGGAGCCCACCCTCCATTAAAGGGGTAGGAGCACACTAAACACCCAGCACATGGAAGCAAAGATGCTAGTGCGTTGCCTGATCACAATGGGCTGAGAGGCAAATTAGTCTAGCGCCCCCATAAAGTGGCCACACTGCTTCCGGTATGCGGGCGGCCGGCATTCGGCAACTGTGGGGGGGGGGGCTCTACTTCTAATTTTGACTGTCCCATCATCCTGATTCCTGGATCACAAACCTTCTTCACTGTGCTATATGTTTTCTGCTGCACCATTGGCATGGTTATATCAGTCCTCGCCATAAAATTATCAGAAATTTGTGCTTGAAGTAGAACTATAGGCAACACTTTTTTTTTTTTCATTTTGGATAGAGTAAGGGAGGGTTATAGCCCCTGTCAGTTTATTTTTTACCATCCCTGTCCTATTGCAGAGATTTCCCTTCACTTCCTGCCCCATAGCCAAACAGGAAGTGAGAGGAAATCTATGCAAATTAGGGGAATCCATTGCCACCCCGCCCCAGGCCCTCAGAACTAGTGTCCCCACGACAAAAATTTCAGGGTGGGTCTTAAACAGCAAGGGGTGTGGCCTTGACAGGAAGGGGTGGGTCATATTTAAATTAGGGGGTGCACGAGCACAAAACCTAAATACACTACTGGGCATCATCCATGGTCAATACCTATCTCCTGGACTAAGATACAAACTTATAGACAACACTGTCATGTAAATCCCAATGCCTGTCCAGTTCTTGGCTGTTTTCACAAATGTCTGATATAGAAAAGCCCTTAGGGTTGCCACCTGTCCGGTTTTGACCCGGACAGTACGGGGTTGGACACATGTGCCCGGTTTTCAAGCCGCCTGAAACCCGGGCACATAACCGCAACATCTAGAGCGGCGATTCCCATGTCCGCCGCCATTACACCCTCACTGTCACATCAGCCTGTGCGAGATTGGCTGCATGGGTCATGTGACGTCTGTGCAAGTGCCGCGGTCTGTGATTGGGCCAGTGGAGGCTAGCTGGTGACTCTGGAAACATGTGGAGGCGGGGCGGGGGCTGTACTGTGGAACCTCCATGTTGCCGGGGACTCTCTCTGGTTGGCTGCAGGGACAAGGAGGTGGGGTTGAAGGCGGAGCCTCACCATTCCCCGCTGCTCTGATGGAAAGTTTGCAGAGATCGCGCTGGGATTGGAGCTCAGCTTACAAGGTAAGTTTTTGCCCCCCCCCCAGTCCCCCCCCCCTCCCACCATACACTATGCACAGAGTTCTGCCACCCCCCCTCCCATACACCAACCAATCAATCCATATAGTTCTCCCTCTCCTCCTCATACACCATCCATATACACATTTATCATCCCCCACCATACATATACAGTATACAGCCCCCCCCCATATATACATTTCCCCCCACCATACATATATACAGCTCCCCATATATACAGTTCCCCCCATACACATCCATATATACAGTTCTCCCCCCACCATACATATATACATCCCCCCATATATACAGTTCCCCCCATACACCAAACATATATACAGTTCTCCCCCCCCACCATACATATATACAGTTCTCCCCCCATACACCATACATATATACGGCCCCCCATAGTCCCCCCCCCCACCATCCATATATACAGTTCTCCCCCCATACACCATACATATATACAGTTCTCCCCCATACATATATACAGTTCTCCCCCCCACCATACATATATACAGTTCTCCCCCCCATACACCATACATATATACAGTTCTCCCCCCCATACACCATACATATATACAGCCCCCCATATATACACTTCTCCCCCCCCACCATACATATATACAGTTCTCCCCCCACCATACATATATACAGCCCCCCATATATACACTTCTCCCCCCCCCACCATACATATATAGTTCTCCCCCCCCCCACCATACATATATACAGTTCTCCCCCCACCATACATATATACAGCCCCCCATATATACAGTTCCCCCCATACACATCCATATATACAGTTCTCCCCCCCCACCCACCATACATATATACAGTTCTCCCCCCACCATACATATATACAGCCCCCCATATATACAGTTCTCCCCCATACATGTCCATATATACAGTTCTCCCCCCCCCACCCACCATACATATATACAGTTCTCCCCCCACCATACATATATACAGCCCCCCATACACATCCATATATACAGTTCTCCCCCCCCACCCACCATACATATATACAGCCCCCCATATATACAGTTCTCCCCATACACATCCATATATACAGTTCCCCCACCCACCATACATATATACAGCCCCCCATATATACAGTTCTCTCCCCCCCCCCACATATATACAGTTCTCACCAGGTGACACCGTCCACTGCCCTAATGACACCATCAACTGCTCTACTGGCTGACAATGTCCACTTTTAAGGTAGGTTAGTTTAATATTTTAACTGACATTTCTTTTATTAATTGAATCATATTTTATGGGTACACTAATGCTTTTGTTTTATTTAACCATGCCCCTTTAAGTCCCCTTCCACTGTTAATGCAATTTGGCCACAGCCACTGTTCATTGTAGCACACCTCATTACTACTCTCTTTGGGTAACCCCAAAGGTGTCCCAGGTATTTTACAATCCTATAGCGTGTAGTACCAAAAAATTGTCGTGCACCGCGAAAATGTTTGGGTTTGGCTTGAAGAAAAGGTGGCAACCCTAACAGCCCTGCTGCCTGCAGCAGATTGATGACATCATCTTAGCCTATTCAAAGACACTGTTATGGAGCTAAAAAACAGCTTTTTAATAATAAAAGTTACAGGGTTTTGGAGACATTATACTGTTGCTGGAATTTATTTGTGCAGACTTTTCAAATGAAAGAAAGGTCCACTTTAACTATTAAAAGAGAACTATGGTCATATTTCTCTTCTAGGTTACAGGTCCTGTGACCCAGAGTTAGCTAAAGCCCACTGTCAGCTGATGTTGCAGATCTGCTCTAGAGTCTGGAGGGATCATGACAATAATGTTGGGATCCACCCAGATGGCTAATTGACAGCTGGCTCAGCTTTTCAGAACAAAAATTCAGTTGTCCTGTCCCCCCCATCTTGCCTGGAGACCCGGTAAGCACTGGATGGACAGAGCAGAGAGCGGTGACTGACAGGCACCGCTCCCTGCTCAGAGCAGACCAAGAACTGATCATGTGATCGCTCAGTTCTGAGGTTTAGAGCCAGCACTGGTGTCTGCAGCATAGAGGTGAGTGTTTTTTTTTTAATACCCCAAACTTCTCCTTTAGGCCTCTTGAACATGGAAGTAAAAACCATCACGCTTTTTTACTGATATGGATATAAATGCATTGTAGTCTATGGAACCGTACACACAGCTGCGCAATGATGAGTAATAGAGCAATGAGCACAGAGAAAATTTTACGCTTGAGTGCAGTCATTTATGGACGTACACGTGTTTATGCACCTATACGCATGTTTACACACGTATAGATATATATATATATAGATAGTGTGACAGCAGGAAGGTAAAGTCACCTGGTTGCATCCAGGGGGGTAGATATATTTCGCCCAGATTCAGGCTTTACGCCGACTTATACAACTAGGTGGAGAGTTGTATAAGGCTAGTGGGCTCATGGATGACTCATACCTCTAGGGAGAGTGTGGGGCGTCGTGCAGACAGAGATGAGGAGACCAGCTGAACCTTGTCAGCTCATTTAGGCCTCTATAAGAACTCCCAGCTTCATTAGATGTTAGCTCATGCCTGGAACCAGACCTGTGTGGACTGTCTAGGGAGAGTGAACCCCTGTGCGGTGAGGCAAAGCCTGTGTGGCTATTTGTTTGGACTTTTACTAAACCAGGGACTTAGGGACTAGGACAGCACTAGGCTGATCCCAGTTGTTAGTTAGGAAACCTGTATGTTTAGTCAGAGGTCAACTTGACCAGGATTTATTTTGGTTATGTTTCTTTTGCTTTGCTGTGTTTTGTCACTGTAAATAGAAAATAAACCGCACCTTTTTTTGATTTTGAAAACCACAACCTCCGTTTGCTGGGCCTGTTTTGTGTGGGGAGCTCATCCCGGGGGTCACACACACCCGCTGCCGAGCTAACCCCCTCACAGTTGGTGGAGAATGCAGGCAGTTTTTTTTAAGCCAGCATGGAGGAGATACTGAAGCAGCTGGCTCTAGCAAATGCCAATCAACAGCAGACAAATGCAGGTTTGCAAAGGAGCCTTGCAGCCCAGCAGCAGACAAACGCAACTTTGCAACAGAGTCTGGAGGCTCAGCAACGAGCCCAGCAGCAATCTGAGGCCCGCTTCATAGACCTGTTGCAGAAGCAAGAGCAGAGACTACAACAACAGATGGAAGCAGTAATGCAGCAACGTCCGCAGACCAGTGAGGAAAGCCGTCCCACTAATACCGCGTCCTTTGGGGTGAGTCGTTTATTGACAAAAATGACTGGAGAGGATGATCCAGAGGTATTTTTGACCACATTTGAAAGGACCGCTGAAAGAGAAAAGTGGCCTGAGGAGCAGTGGGCTGGACTGGTGGCTCCTCTGTTAACTGGTGAATCGCAGAAAGCTTACTATGACCTAGAGCCTAACCAAGCAAAAGACTATGTGATGCTAAAAGCTGAAATATTGGCAAGGCTGGGTGTCACCCAGGCTGTCCGGGCTCAGCGTGTGCATAACTGGACTTTCCAGCTTGGAAAACCCCCCAGGTCTCAAATGTATGATCTCATTCACCTGAGCAGAAAGTGGCTACAGCCAGAGACTTTGTCCGCACCAAAGATTGTGGAACGTGTTGTAATGGATCGGTTTTTGAGAGCTCTTCCTACTGCCATCCAAAAGTGGGTAAGCCATGGAGACCCAGAGACGGCCGATGGTCTTGTGGATCGTGTGGAGAAATACTTGGCTACAGAGAACCTGACGGCCTCTTCCAGAGACACTCGGACTTTCCACCCTAAGACCAGACCATCCCCAGGGGCGGATAAGAGGATTCCAAGGGGTGAGGGTGGAGAGAGTGAGAGGGTGGGAGCTCTACCCCAAGTTTGGCGAGAACAGCCGGGGAAATCAGCGGCTCAAGAGGCGGCAAGAAGGATCGTTTGCTACCGCTGCCGGCAAGCGGGACATATTGCAGCCAATTGCCCGGTTGTGGAGGAACCCATGCAGTGTGACTTTCTGACGGGCAGACGTCAGTCGCTGTGTGCGACAGTCGCATGCACTGCCATTCGAGGAACTGAGAAACATTTATGCAAAATGTGTGTTAATGGTAGAAATGTTGTGGTATTGCTGGATTCAGGTAGCCTTGTGACCCTGATAAAGGCTGAGTTAGTTAAAACAGAGGTCTCTGGGAATAGCAAGGTAGCTGTTATTTGTGTGCATGGGGACACCCGAGAGTATCCAGTGACTACAGTGTGTTTCGAGACCCCCAAAGGTACCCTCTCTCATCCAGTGGGCTTAGTATCTCAGTTACCGCATGACGCCATTGTGGGAAGGGATTTTCCGAAGTTCTGGGAACTGTGGGATGATCCTGAGCCCCTCACTGGTGCCCCTATGTACCAGGAATGTGATAGCCAGAACTCCCCTGAGAGTGGTGAGGACTCTCCGGAATTTCCCTTATCAGTATTGGCAGGGGAGACTCAAGAAACTGGAGAGGAGCCCACCTCCTCAGACGAAAACCTACCGTCTGTGGAGTTTTCTGATCTTGAGGTTCACAGGGAAAACTTTGCCACAGAACAGTTGAAAGACCCCGCCCTAATAAAGGCACGGGAAAACGTAGTGAAAATAGATGGTGAGTTAGTGAACCCAGATAATACCTGCACTTACCCATACTTCAGCGTAGAGAAGGACCTACTGTATCGGGTGGCAAAAAGGGCAGAAGAAACCGTTGAGCAGCTTGTGGTGCCCAAACCTTACAGGAAGTTGGTGTTGGAGTTGGCCCATGGGCACATTCTTGGAGGTCATCTGGGGACAGAGAAAACCCGAGAGAGGGTATTACAGAGATTCTATTGGCCGGGGGTGATGAAGGACGTAGAAAATTATTGTTCCTCCTGCCCTGTGTGTCAGAGGTTGGCCCCGATGCCACATTTCCGTAGCCCGCTGGTCCCTCTACCCATCATTGAGGTCCCGTTTGAGAGGATCGCCATGGATTTGGTAGGTCCTATAATCAAGTCCGCTAGGGGGCACCAGTACATATTAGTTATAATGGACTATGCCACCCGTTATCCAGAAGCGATCCCTCTCCGAAATACCTCGGCCAAAACCATAGCCAAAGAGCTATCTCTTGTTTTTAGCCGGGTGGGTATTTGTAAAGAACTGCTTACGGACCAAGGTACACCCTTTATGTCCCGGGTTATGAAAGAGCTGTGTAAATTGTTCAAAGTGACGCAATTGCGTACGTCTGTGTATCACCCCCAAACCGATGGGCTGGTTGAAAGATTCAACAAAACCCTAAAACAAATGTTGAAGAAAGTGGTGGATAGAGATGGAAAGGATTGGGACTGTTTACTTCCTTATTTGATGTTTGCTATTAGGGAGGTGCCCCAATCCTCTACGGGATTCTCCCCCTTTGAGTTACTGTATGGGAGACACCCAAGAGGGCTGTTGGATATTGCCAAGGAAACTTGGGAAAGTGAGAGTTCTCCCCACAGGAGTGTGATTGAGCATGTCGCCCTGATGCAAGATCGAATTGCACAGGTAATGCCCATCGTGAAGGAACATTTGGCCCAAGCGCAGTTGGCACAGCAGAGAGTGTACAACCGTGGAGCCAAGACCCGTACCTTTTCCCCGGGGGATAGGATATTGGTACTTGTCCCTACGGTTGAAAGTAAATTCCTTGCCAAATGGCAAGGCCCCTACGAGATAATGGAAAAAGTGAGCGAAGTGAATTACAAGGTCAGACAACCAGGAAGGCGAAAGCCCGAACAGATCTATCACGTTAATCTGTTGAAAGCCTGGAGGGATAGAGAGTCCCTAGTCGCAGACACTTGGTCACCAGCTCAAACTGGTTGCGTGATTCCTGAGGTTGGAATAGCAGCCACCTTGTCACAACCCCAACAACAGGAGGTTAAGGAGTTTGTGCTTCGCAACAAGGAGGTATTCTCTGAGCTGCCGGGACAAACATCTGGGGTAGAGCATGACATCATTACCCCGCCCGGTGAAAGGGTGAAGTTAAAACCCTATCGGATCCCAGAGGCTCGACGGGAGGCAATACGGGAGGAAGTACAGAAAATGCTGAACTTAGGGGTGATAGAGGAGTCCCAAAGTGATTGGTCTAGTCCCATCGTGTTGGTGCCTAAACCGGATGGGAGCTGGCGATTTTGTAACGATTTTCGTCAGTTGAACAAAGTTACAAAATTTGACACCTACCCCATGCCACGTATAGATGAGTTGATCGACCGGCTGGGAACAGCCCGATACATGACGACTCTTGACCTCACAAAAGGGTATTGGCAAATCCCCCTGGCCAAGTCGGCCAAAGAGAAAACCGCATTTGTAACCCCAGACGGGGCGTTCCAATATAAAAGAATGCCGTTCGGGTTACAGAATGCGCCGGCCACATTCCAGCGGAAAATGGACCAGATGCTGAGGCCCCATCGGAAGTATGCTGCGGCTTACCTGGATGACGTAATTGTCCATAGCACAGATTGGGCCTCACATCTGCCAAAAGTGCAAGCAGTCCTGGACTCTGTTCGGGAAGCGGGGTTTACGGCTAACCCCAAGAAGTGTACCATTGGGCAGGAGGAGGCCAAATATCTTGGGTACACCATTGGGAGGGGAGTAATAAAACCCCAACTCAACAAAGTCGAGGCCATCCAGAGTTGGCCACGTCCCAACAGCAAGAAGCAGGTACGAGCCTTTCTGGGAATCGCTGGGTATTATCGGCGATTCATTCCCCACTTTGCTTCTAAGGCTGTGCCCCTAACCAACCTGACGAAGGGGAAAGGGTCGGTCATGATTAAATGGACCCCCGAGGCTGAGGCAGCATTCCAATTCTTGAAACAAGCCTTATGTAGCCAGCCAGTGTTGTACTCACCCGACTTCTCTAAAGACTTTGTCGTACAAAGTGATGCGTCAGATGTGGGGTTAGGAGCAGTATTGTCCCAGGTCTGGAACGGGGAAGAGCACCCAGTCATTTACCTCAGCAGGAAGTTGAAGTCCCATGAGGTAAATTACGCCACCGTTGAAAAGGAGTGTTTAGCGGTGAAGTGGGCTCTAGATTCCCTTCGGTACTACCTGCTAGGTAGGCACTTTGACATGGTTACGGATCACGCTCCGTTAAAGTGGATGGCTCAAAACAAGGAAACAAATAGAAGAGTGAATAGGTGGTTCCTGGCCCTCCAGGAATTCAACTTCACAGTAAAGCATCGCCCTGGCGTTCAAATGGGGAATGTGGATGCTTTGTCTCGAGTACATGAATGCCTGATTGCTGGTGTTCCAACCCCGAGGTTAAAACAAGAGGGGGGGGTATGTGACAGCAGGAAGGTAAAGTCACCTGGTTGCATCCAGGGGGGTAGATATATTTCGCCCAGATTCAGGCTTTACGCCGACTTATACAACTAGGTGGAGAGTTGTATAAGGCTAGTGGGCTCATGGATGACTCATACCTCTAGGGAGAGTGTGGGGCGTCGTGCAGACAGAGATGAGGAGACCAGCTGAACCTTGTCAGCTCATTTAGGCCTCTATAAGAACTCCCAGCTTCATTAGATGTTAGCTCATGCCTGGAACCAGACCTGTGTGGACTGTCTAGGGAGAGTGAACCCCTGTGCGGTGAGGCAAAGCCTGTGTGGCTATTTGTTTGGACTTTTACTAAACCAGGGACTTAGGGACTAGGACAGCACTAGGCTGATCCCAGTTGTTAGTTAGGAAACCTGTATGTTTAGTCAGAGGTCAACTTGACCAGGATTTATTTTGGTTATGTTTCTTTTGCTTTGCTGTGTTTTGTCACTGTAAATAGAAAATAAACCGCACCTTTTTTTGATTTTGAAAACCACAACCTCCGTTTGCTGGGCCTGTTTTGTGTGGGGAGCTCATCCCGGGGGTCACACACACCCGCTGCCGAGCTAACCCCCTCACAATAGATATATGCGTATATTACACTTCTTTACACGCATTTATGCAAGGTCTTTAGGAAACATTTTACTTTTTGTCAACAATATCCTGATTATAAACATCAGTAACTTATTTTTTATCTTAATGTATTCTATGCAAAAGGCCTTCTGTGTGCAGCAGCCCCCCTCAGCCCCCCTAATACTTACCTGGACCCCATCGCTATCCAGCGATGTCCACAAGTACCTCGGCCATCCCGGGACCCTCCCTCTTCATTGGCTGAGACCAGGGCTGCTAATAGGGGGGGAACACCGGTCCTCTTGTAGGGGGCCCGAGCACACAGGGGGGTCCACATAGGAAGGAGGATTAGTGATGGACAACAATTGTGTCTCTCTTCCTTCAGCATCTGAAAGCTGGTCTCTCCCCCTTTCCCTGCTGCCAGCTTTTATCTGCTGAGAAAGAGACAGTCGTCCCTCAGTTATCCCCCTCCCTGTGCGGATGTAGAAGCAGCTCAATCTATGTGTCCATGCACATTAGGATGTTTAAGGCATATTTTGATCTCAACATTTAGAGACAAGAAAAAAAACCTTCTGGTTTGTGTTAATGATAGGAGCTTACTGGCAGAAAAAACGTAAAACTCTCCTAAACTCGTCTAAACTTTGTTTAAAAAACTTCCTATATGAGCATTTTTTTCTGCCAAGTTAACTGGAGTTTTTTTAAGCCCACAGTGCATGGAGCCTAACTTTGTTTCTCTGTGATCCTGGAGCCTGTATATTTTTTTCATCTCATCTTCATATTTATTAACTCAGTTTTATCTTTTAGATTTAGCAGGAATTCTGTGAGTTATGTTGTATTTGTGTCTGCTAATAATTTTATTGTATTTTTGGTGAAATATAGGTAGTCTGTACAGGGCCCCGCAATTTTTATCTGCAGCCTTGGGTGAGACAAAGCAGCGGCGCCATTGGTTCCCACTGCTGTCATTCGGCCAATGAGAAGAGAAAGGGGGTGGGGCTGGGTCACGGCTCAGTGTCTAAATGGACACAGGGAGCTGTGTCTTGGCTCGAGTGCCCCCATAGCAAGCTGCTTGTTGTGGGGGCACTCACTGTGAGGGAGGGGCCAGGAGAGCTGAAGAGGGACCCCAGAAGAGGAGGATCCTGGCTGCTCTGTGCTAAACCACTGCATAGAGCACATAAAGTATAACATGTTTGTTATTTTTATTAAAAAAAATAAAAAAAACATGACTTTACAATCAATTTATTGATGCTGTAACACACAGAAATTACACTGTAACATTGCTTATCTAAAAAAAAAAAAAAAAATTTGTTATCATCTTATCATTTCTTTGATGCAGTGGCTGCGTTTTCTATTATTTTTGGGTTACAGTATTTCCTTTGTTATACCTGATCATCCTGCCAGTAACACAATTCCTGTCCACAGGGACAACAATCACTCACTGTACTATACCTATGGAGGAGCAGCAGTTTCACCCTGTTATTAATACATTTCACAATGTTAAAAAAAAAAGATAATGAAAAAGAAAAATAACGCCATGCCTTTAATTTATTGTGCAGTTGTCTCACGCCAATCTCTGGTAGCTCAGTGTCACTGTTAACTAGAATATCCCTAGTTTCAGTGACACTGACTACTCTTAATTATTTGATATTTCTATAGTGCTTTTCTCCCTGGAGGGCTCACACTGCTTTTATCTGCTGTTGGAGCAGATGGCGAGGCAGCCATTTTGGGCATGTTTAGTAGAATTCCATTCTAGGGCTAATTAACCTACCAGCATGTCTTTGTAGTGTGGAAGGAAACCCAAGAAAGCACAGGGAGAAAAGGCAAACTCCTTGCAGATAGTGTCCTGGTTGAGATCCCAACCGAGGACCCAAGTTAATGTGATAATTCCTAACTTCTTTAGCAAATCCTTCCCATTGTATTAGCAGTAGTTGTGTAATTAAACCAATCTTCTGGTTTCATGTTTTCAGCCATTTTATGCATTGGAGAGGTTGCCTGCTGTGTCTTTCAATGAGTTGCTCAACAGGAACTTGCCATGTCTTTCAGCCAAACATTGGCCATAAAGAGGACCTCTCTGATCTGGTCACATGAACTTTTTCCTTAGGGCTCATTAAGACAGGAGCTGAGATCTGTCATGCGTACATGAGCTGTGTGCAGGCAACCCATAGAAGTAGATGCGGATGCAGCAGCTGCATGGACACAGATGCAAATAAAAATTTGACAGGCATGCAGGAGCGGGTGACAGACAATAATGCAGACAGTGAGGAATATTTACTAAAACTGAAGAGTGCACAATCTGGTGCAACTCTGCATAGGAACCAATCATCTTCCAGTTTGTATTGCCAAAGCTTAACCACTTGCCAACCCCTTCACAGAGATATACGTCGGCAGAATGGCACGTACAGGCACAATCACGTACCTGTACGTGGCCCTTTAACTGCCGATGTCGGGGTCGCGCACGCGCCGCCGGTGGCGCGCTCGCGACCCCCCTGCCTTCGCCGTGAGTGGGACCGCGGGTCCCGCGGACTCGATCGCTGCGGGGATCCCCGTGATCGTCTCAGGCTCGGAGCGGGGAGATGTGTGTGTAAACACATCATCTCCCCGCTCCTCTACTGACAATGTCAGCGATCTCCGCTCTGTGTAATCAGAGCGGAGATTGGTGACGTGTCACTCGTAGCCACGCCCCCCTCAGTTAGTAACACGCCCCTAGGCACACTTAACCCCTCCAGCGCCCCTAGTGGTTAACCCCTTCACTGGCAGTGTCATTTTCATAGTAACCAGTGCATTTTTATTGCACTGATCGCTGTGAAAATGACAATGGTCCCAAAAATGTGTCAAAAGTGTCCGATGTGTCCGCCATAATGTCGCAGTCACGAAAAAAATCGCTGATCGCCGCCATAACTAGTAAAAAAAAAGAAATTTATAAAAATGCCTTAAAACTATCCCCTATTTTGTAAACGCTATAATTTTTGCGCAAACCAATCAATACGTATCGGCCGAAACTGAGGAAAAAAAATGTTTTTTTATATATTTTTGGGGGATATTTATTATAGCAAAAAGTAAAAAATATGTAATTTTTTTCAAAATTTTCGCTGTATTTTTGTTTATAGCGCAAAAAATAAAAACCACAGAGGTGATCAAATACCAGCAAAAGAAAGCTCTATTTGTGGGAAAAAAAGGACGCCAATTTTGTTTGGGAGCCACGTCGCACGACCGCGCAATTGTCAGTTAAAGCGATGCAGTGCCGAATCGCAAAAAGGGGCCTGGTCATAATGGACCGTATTGGTCCGGGGCTTAAGTGGTTAAAAGAGAAGTATGTTTTTTTTTTAGGATCATACTAACCTAGGTGGATGCAGCATCTGTCCCCTGCCGCCTCTGCACTGAGAACCAAGCGATCAAACACTGCCAATGGCTCAGTTCTCACAGCTCCCCGAGCAGAAAGTTGCTGGCTGTCAATTATCAGCTCTCCTGCTCTGTTCCTCCACGCTCTCGCTGAGCTGTGGAGGGACGAAGAGTGCCCGTCTCAGCCTCTCAGAGGCTCACTGAGAGGCTGAGATGGGTATCAGTCCATTCACCTGGCGGATCCAGACTTTATTGTTGTGATGACTGATTCCTGTGACATCAGCAGAGAGCGGACTTCAGTCCGCTCTCTGCTGAAAACAGGTCACAGGAGTCAGAAACAGGAGCGGACTGGGAGTAAAAACCAGCCCTGGAAAAAAATTCATACCAGCCCCATAGCATTATTATACTGGCCCAACAGCAAAACGTCATAATTTTCTTGTTCATAAAAGGGAAAACGATGCATTTGAAAGCACATTTGAAGAGTGTGTTATATTTAGAGAATACAGATATGAAAACACATAGGGCTATAATATATATATATATATATATATATATATATATATATATATATATATATATATATATATATATATATGTAGCGATACCTCCAACTAAGAAGGCCGCAGATTTAGTTGGGCCCTGAAGACAGCTCCGCCAACCCCCGGCAATATGCTCAACCCCCTACTGGCACAGCTAGTAAGGGGAGATAGGACCGCGTGACCGCAACTCTAGGTGACGCAGTCCTATGGCAAACACACACAGTGATATAATTTAAAACTTCTATTAAAGTAAGTGAAACTGACACCAATGTACTTGACCCAGATATTTTACTGAGGCTAATGGGCAAGTAATAAACAACAGTATAACAAGTTGCAGATCCCTGCAATAAACAGTAATAAAGATAAACAGAGTAATCAGAATAATTAAGTATTGCTGTGCAACTCTAGCGCTGCCCTTTTACAGCTACTTCCCCTCATGGGTAGACTAACACCCAGCAATGTCTACCTATGCAGTCAGGCCTGACTGATCTAAATGGAAGTTCAGTGAAACAATATTCGCTAGCAATCTTTCGGTGGTGCACTTGAAGAACAACTTTGTAATCCCAACGAATAGTAAAGATAAAGTATCTGTCTTTAAACAGCTCTCACCACCCGGACAAGTCCAAGTCCGTTTCCTCCATCGATTCGTCTAGGAACAGGAATCCACCGACATCCAAGTCTTCAATCCTTCTGGTGTACTGCAGCAAGGATGAGAAGATGTCTCTAAGGTTCTGCTAGGCTGGCAGAGGGGCTCTTTGGAAAGGAGCACAAGGCCCAGGCTTCAGGCCTTGTGCACACAGCAGTTCAGCACAGAGATCCTCTTGCTAGGAGAGGGGTGTCCAAAGAGAGCGAACAAACTCCACCTCCCCTTTATAAAGTCTGCCCCAGCAGTCTCTGTTCCGGAGCAATGCACCCTGGGTGCTGCAAGATGTACTGGGAGATGTAGTCTCTCTCTCCTCTGCTTTCACTTCCAGTAATGTCTCTTTAATTCCTCCCGACTCACCTCTCACCTGGAACTTCTTGTCTCTCTGTCTTAAAGGGGAATACCCCGCTACATATATATATATATATATATATATATATATATATATATATATATATATATATATATATATATATAAAAGCAAATTCCAGTTAAAAGTGCTAAAAGTGGTCAATCATCAAGGGGGACCCCAGGAACTCTGAGAACGTGGGGGGAGGGGGACTCTGTTGACTAGAGAACACCTTCCGCAGAAAGAATACTCCAAGGTAAGGGGGGTGGGTTTACTAATATAGGGGGAAACCTTTATATCAGAACCCCCCTTACATTGTTGTATTCACTCCCCCCCTTACATCAGTGACCCCCCCTCGGACTGGCCTTGTGGCACTGTCACTGACCTCCTCTCAGGTGCACCGTGGATCAGTCAGTCAGCTCCAGCTCTGGTTTTATCCTATAGTCTCCTCTCCACAGTCCACACATGTCTGACTTCTCCCAAGAACCCCATCCCGGCAGCACTCCCTCTCTTGACTCCTCTCCAGAGTCCCTCAGAGACTGCAGACATGATATAAGACAAGAAATGGTTAGAGGTTTCGGACACGATACAAGAGATGGTCAGAGACTGCAGACATGGTACAAGACATGATCAGAGAATTCAGACACGATACAATAGATGGTCAGAGACTGAAGACATGATACAAGAGATGGCCAGAGACTGCAGACATGGTACAAGAGATGGTCAGAGAATGCAGACATGGTACAGGAGATGGTCAGAGAATGCAGACATGGTACAGGAGATGGTCAGAGAATGCAGACATGGTACAGGAGATGGTCAGAGAATGCAGACATGGTACAGGAGATGGTCAGAGACTGGGGACATGGTACAAGAGATGGTCAGAGACTGGGGACATGGTACAAGAGATGGTCAGAGACTGGGGACATGGTACAAGAGATGGTCAGAGACTGGGGACATGGTACAAGAGATGGTCAGAGACTGGGGACATGGTACAATAGATGGTCAGAGACTGGGGACATGGTAGAAGAGATGATCAGAGACTGGAGACATGGTACAATAGATGGTCAGAGACTGCAGACATGGTACAAGAGATGATCAGAGACTGGAGACATGGTACAATAGATGGTCAGAGAATGCAGACATGGTACAGGAGATCAATGCAGCCTCATCAGTGCCCACCAATGCAGCCTCACTGTGCCCACCAATGCAGCCTCACTGTGCCCATGTATGCCGCCTTACTGTGCATATGAATGCAGCCTTACTGCCTATAAATGCAGCCTTAATGAGCGTATGAATGTAGCCTCACTGAGCATATGAATTCAGCCTTACTGTCCATAAATGCAGCCTTAATGAGCGTATGAATGCAGCCTTACTGTCCATAAATGCAGCCTTAATGAGCGTATGAATGCAGTCTTACTGTTCATGAATGCAGCCCATGAATGCAGCCTTACTGTGCATGAATGCAGCCCATGAATGCAGCCTTACTGTGCATGAATGCAGCCTTACTGTGCATGAATGCAGCCTTACTGTGCATGAATGCAGCCTTACTGTCCATGAATGCAGCCCATGAATGCAGCCTAACTGTCCATGAATGCAGCCTTACTGTCCATGAATGCAGCCTTACTGTCCATGAATGCAGCTGATGAACGCAGCCTTACTGTGCATGAATGCAGCCCATGAACGCAGCCTTACTGTGCATGAATGCAGCCTTACTGTCCATGAATGCAGCCCATGAATGCAGCCTTACTGTTCATGAATGCAGCCTTACTGTGCATGAATGCAGCCTTACTGTGCATGAATGCAGCCCGTAAATGCAGCCTTACGGTGCATGAATGCAGCCCGTGAATGCAGCCTTACTGTGCATGAATGCAGCCCGTGAATGCAGCCTTACTGTGCATGAATGCAGCCTATGGATGCAGCCTTACTGTGCATGAATGCAGCCTATGGATGCAGCCTTACTGTGCATAAATGAAGCCTTACGGTGCATGAATGCAGCCCGTGAATGCAGCCTTACGGTGCATGAATGCAGCCCGTGAATGCAGCCTTACGGTGCATGAATGCAGCCTTACTGTGCATGAATGCAGCCCGTGAATGCAGCCTTACTGTGCATGAATGCAGCCCGTGAATGCAGCCTTACTGTGCATGAATGCAGCCCGTGAATGCAGCCTTACTGTGCATGAATGCAGCCCGTGAATACAGCCTTAATGTGCGTGAATGCAGCCTTACTGTGCATGAATGCAGCCCGTGAATGCAGCCTTACTGTGCATGAATGCAGCCCATGAATGCAGCCTTGCTGTGCATGAATTCAGCCCGTGAATGCAGCCTTACTGTGCATGAATGTAGCCCATGGATGCAGCCTTACTGTGCATGAATGCAGCCCATGGATGCAGCCTTACTGTGCATGAATGCAGCCTGTGAATGCAGCCTTACTGTGCATGAATGCAGCCTGTGAATGCAGCCTTACTGTGCATGAATTCAGCCCATGAAAGCAGCCCATGAATGCAGCCTTGCTGTGCATGAATGCAGCCCATGGATGCAGCCTTACTGTGCATGGATGCAGCCCGTGAATGCAGCCTTACTGTAATCAAATGCAACCCATGAATGCAGCCTTACTGTGCATGAATGCAGCCAATGAATGCAGCCTTACAGCCCATGAAAGCAGCCTTACTGTAATCAAATGCATCCCATGAATGCAGCCTAACTGTAATCAAATGCAGCCTTACAGAGCCCATCAATACATGAGACTTGCCTGGATTACATACACCAGGCATCTCCAGCGCTGTGTGTGAGATCTGGCTGGGTCTGTCTTTGGCTGTGCTGCCTGTAGACCTGCTCGTGTGATAGTAGATGGGAACACTGAATGAATCAGTGTTTCGCCTATCACATGAGTCGGTTTAGGGGGGCCGGACATTCCTACAGGCAGGCAGCACAGCCGAACACAGACCCAGTCAGCTCTCACACACAGCGCGGAGATGCCTGGTGTGTGTGATACATAGGAGAGAGGGAGGGGAGCGCTGCAGTCAGCCGCAGCTCAAAGCAGCCCCAGGACAGGCAGCGTACCGGGATTTTTCCCGCTATCCCGGTGGGCCAGTCCAGCCCTGGTCAGGAGTGCCAAACAAATTGCACTCCTGTGACCCTTAGGAGACCCATAGGAGAAGCCCAGCCAAACGAGCTCAGGCTGGACTTCTCCTTTAATTGAACAAGCTGAAGTTAGAAGCTGATTGGCTACCATGCACAACTGCACCAGATATTCAGTGCTCCAGTTTTACTAAATCTCCCCCAGTGTGTGTTCAGGTCTGTAAACCCGCTCCTGCACTCTTGTCAAATTTTGACATGCGGCTCCTGTCCTGCTATTTTCTGGGTTGGTGACTCAAAGAATTAAAGCCAGAGGGCTAACATGACAGCCAGGCACACAATATTTCCTAAACGAGACATCACAAAGGCTGCCTCCATGATTCTCTAAGGAAAAGAAAGGAAATATCTTTGTTTTTAACAATAGCATAACCCATTTTTGTATTTCAAGGCTGTCATGACAGTAGTAAAGTCTCGTACCGTGTTAGCCATCAATATAAGCTGGGAATACACAGATCAGCAGGGACAGGCCGAATTTTGATCTTTGTGTAGCCCCTTCAGTTCGACGGAAACCGATCATAAAGGCCTGTATAAAACTTGTACGAAAAATACCGATTTCGGAGCGATCGTATGATAAACTGATCATTAGTGCAGAGCTTTCGAGAGCCGATCAAGACAGTCCATCCGATATTATCCGATCGAACAAGCATGAAATGTTTCTTTTACAATACCAGATCGTACGATTTTCGTTTAATCAGTAGAGCTGTTGTATGAAAATATAAAACATTACATCACTTCCAAATTTTTATTCTGTCGTACAAGAATTTTTTGAACTTTTGGAGCAATATAAGCCCTACCCCGAAAATAAGCCCTATTTAAAGTCATTGTAAAAACATGTAACCTGTTTGGTAAAAAGACTATACAACGTGCAGTCTCCTTTTGTAACTTTATTGTGGAAAATACCTTATTTACAGGGTCGCTGGGCGCTCACATGACCCGCCGGAGAGCTTCTCCTCTCCCCCGGCTGACATCAACGGTCCCTCCTTTTGCAGTGCTCGGAGTGGAGAAAAAGAGCTCCCGCGGGTCACATGAGCGCCCAGCGGCCCTGTAAATAAGGTATTTTCCACAATAAAGTTACAAAAAAATACACACTCCAGCAGGCTGAATGAAGAAAAAAACTAACAGATTCTCCCATCCACACAAGCAAGGTGGATAGAGGAATCCCCCCTTCTGTGCTATTGTATCCTTACAACAGGGACTCCCCTGCAGTCAGAATACACTGATCAGCGCTGCAGTGACTGATAGAAGGAAGTTTTCCAGCAGGACTGTTAGACAGATGCCAATCTAATGCCTGGTGAACACAATGAGATTATCCACTTCAGCCCCGGAGGATTTGGCTGCCCAATGACTGGGCCATTTTTTGCGATTCAGCACTGCGTCGCTTTAACTGACAATTGCATGCGATGTTGCACTCAAACAAAATTGACGTCCTTTTTTCCCACAAATAGAGCTTTCTTTTGGTGGTATTTGATCACCTCCGCGGTTTTAATTTTTTGCGCTATAAACAAAAAAAGAGCGTCAGTTTTGAAAAAAAAATATATATATATTTTTTACTATTTGCTTTAATAAATATCCTCTAAAAATATATAAAAAAACTAAAATTTTCCTCAGTTTAGGCCGATATGTATTCTTCTACATGTTTTTGGTAAAAAAATTGCTATAAGCGTATATTGATTGGTTTGCGCAAAAGTTATAGCGTCTACAAAATAGGGGGTAGTTTTATGGCATTTTTATTATTTTTTTCTTTTTTACTAGGTATGGCGGCGATCTGTGATTTTTATCGTGACTGCGACATTATGGCGGACACATCGGACACTTTTGATGCTATTTTGGGACCATTGTCATTTATACAGAGATCAGTGCTATAAAAATGCACTTGTTACTGTGTAAATGACACTGGCAGGGAAAGGGTTAACCACTAAGGGGCGAGGAAGGGGTTAAGTGTGTCCTAGGGAGTGATTCTAACTGTGTGGGGGCTGAGCTACCAGTGACACGACACTGATCACTGCTTCCGATCACAGGGATAAACAAGGCAGAACAGGCAAATGCCTTGTTTACACAGGCATCCCCCTGTTCTGCAGCTCCGTGACACAATCACGGGCCGCCGGCGAACATAGAAGTCGCAGGGCCCGCGGGCAGGGTCACGGAGATTGTGGCGGGTGCGCGCGCCCGCCCGCCGCACAGCTTCTTAAAGGGGACGTACAGGTACGTCCATTTTCCCACCGCTGCCATTCTGCCGACGTATATCGGCGTGCAGCGGTCGGCAAGTGGTTATCAAGCGATTGATTGCCCATTTTTTTTTTTTTTGATGCATGCTAATCTCATATCGAAAATAAAGAGTTTACTAAATTTCCAGAAATTCTTGTACGACAGAATAAAAATTCGGAAGTGATGTAATGTGTTGTAATGTATTGTATTTTGAAACAAAAGCATCTCCTCTCCTCCCGGCTGACATCAGCTGTCCCTCCCTCTGCAGTAAAGAAGAAGAGCTCCGACGGGTCACGTGAGCGCCCTGCGGCACTGTAAATAAGGTATTTTCCACAATAAAATTACAAAGGGAGACACACTGCACATTATATAATCTTTTTACAAAATGGATTACATAATTTTACAATTTACTTTAACCAAGGTTTATTTTTGGGATTACAGAATGTCATAATGCTGACTCCTGAGCTGCCAGGGGGAGAGAAGACAGAGGACACAGGAACTTTAAAAAATTTATTGTTTTTTTCCAGGTTTTTTAGAACATAGAGAGGGGTAAATGACACAGCACAAGCACTGTGCTGTCTATCATGCTTTAACCGCTTCCAGGCCGACTACCGCAGGGCGGCCCGGCTGAGCGAAATCACGTACCTGTACGTGATTTTGTGTGCACGAGGTGTGGGGTGCGTGTGCCCACCACCGGCGACCCACTCCCACTGTGATTGGACACAGTGGGAGCCAATCAGCGGGTCTCCACCAGTAACCGGCGATCGTTCGTAGAGAGGCAAAACAGCGGTCTTCCTATGTAAACAAGGCAGATTGCCGTTCTGTGAGAGGGAAAGATAGAGATTTTGTGTTTCTGCTAAGAAAAAACACAAATCTCTTTCTTTCCCCACTCAAAGCACTCCCCCCACAGTTAGAAAGCACCCCCCAGGGACACACTTAATCCTTTGATCATCCCTGATGTTAACCCCTTCCCTGCCAGTGTCATTAGTACAGAGACAGTGTATTTTATTTATTTCTGGTACTTATGGTATATAGCATCATCAATTTACGCTGCACTTTACATATGCATTGTACATTTACATCAGTCCCTACCCCCAAGGAGCTTACAATCTAAGGTCCCTAACTCACATTTATACATACACATACATTTGCGGGGAAAAAAGAACATCTATTTTATTTTGGTACAGCATCACACGACAACGCAATTGTCAGTTACAACCACTTGATGACATGACTGTAGTTGAATAAATGTAGATTATTGTACTTACCGTAACTAAATAAGACATCCCCTGAAAATAAGCCCTGGTGTGTTTTTTGTAGCCAAAATTTGTATAAGATGTACGGCCCTGGTTGCAGCTGTATTCATTCATTAAAGTGTAACTCCACTTTTGTTGAGAAAAAAACATTGCCCACTGGGTGATCTATGTACATTGCAAGGATTATTACAACATTTGTTGCAGATTCCTACCTTTTGTTATTCTGAAGTAATCCCTGTATGTTCCTCTGTGCCTCTGTGGGTCTAATGGGAGTGGTTTCATAATTATCTATCAGATGTGCACCTGCAGGGCTCTAATGAGGAAATCCGCTGGACTGCATCTCTTTAGACGTGTTCCTACTGGGAGTGTCTCACCAAAAATTACATTTTTGTTGCAGGGGATGCCTGAAATCTGACTTGTATCTTGGGCAGACTTCTGGGAAAATTGATCAGCCAATCACACAAGCAGGAAATGATGTTTCTGGGGGGCGTTCTGTACACATTCTGTGTACAGAACACCTCCAGGTAGCCATATTGTATTACATTCTCAGAAAATTACAGTGGCTGCAGATTGAAAAGGAAAGGTAATTTTTAATAACATTCAATTACAATATGACTTGTGCCGCAATTGTATACGCTATATTATTTTTTCTTTATTTGCTTTTTTTCCCACAAAAGTGGAGTTACCCTTTAAGTATATATACATATGGAATGATATCTATGTATATACTTAATGAATGTCTCTCCATTTTCATTTAGAAATTATATATAAACTCCCGAAGAAGCAGTTCCCCACAAAACATGTCAAGCTTCCTGTAATCCATACTTTGTATGTAGCCGTCATGACGATAGTCGGGGTTATCACCAGTACACCCCTAATGTACACGGCTGTCTTGGAAACATATATTTGACTACTGTGTGTTTTCTCAATTACTGTCTTTTAGTTCTGATGCCTAGTTTTTTCCCAACAGAATTCCTCTCAAGCCTGCCTTGCACACACATGTTCAGACAAAAGTCTGGTGAACTTTTGACTGCCAAGAACGTGGTGACGTAAAAGACTGCGACGAGCCGACAAAATTAAGTTCTATGCTTCCCAGAATGCGTCAAATTGTTTCCGAGCATGCGCGGTTTTCTTCCCCCTCGGAAAAGCATACAGACAAACGGTTTTCCCGCCAGGATTTTTTCCTGACGGGAAAAATGAGATCCTGCTCTCTTTTTTTGTCTGGCAGTTTTCCCGTCAGAAAAACTGCGATGGAGCATACACACGGCTGGGATTCCCGGCCAAAAGCTGTCATAGCAGTTTTCCAGTCTGAAAAAAAACGGTCGTGTGTACGAGGCATGTTTTTATATTTATGTGGTGTGTTTAATAATATGTATTACTTTTTATCTGCCTATAAAGTAAATTTTTCCAGTTACGGTATATTTTTCCTAAATTTCTCTGGTTGCAGCTGTGTCCCCCCCCCCCTTTTCGTACAACGCTAAATGCAGCGCACATTTTTATTTGTAGATGCGACTGTGTTTATGGCCCCATTGATTCCTATAGTGCTGTGTTTAAAACTATTCACTGTATGTATCTAAATGTGACGTTTTAGCCGCCTGTTTGAATGAACCCTTATGAATAAAGTTTGGAGGGATCCAAGTCACCCTGAAAGCTCATATCATTAATAACTTAAAGCGGAGTTCTACCCTACAAATTAACTTTCTATTAACAGCTTGCCTTTAATGTAAAATAAAAAAAAATGTACTCACTTCTATCTGGCTGTTACTAGGCAGATTTCGTAATCTGCCTAGTTCCTGGTCCTAGGTGGTTCAACTTCCTGTCCTAAGACCCCATTGCCTCCTGGGAAATGATGACACTCATTTCCCAGGAGTCTCTGGGCATTACTGTGCCTAAAAATCGCCCAGCATGCACCTCTACCTGAAAACCAGGAAGTAAAAGGAACTGGGCTTCACATGCCCACACATATGATGGATACGGCCACAACATGAGCTGGAGGATATAAGGCAAGTGTTTGCAATGATTTCTGGAACGATTGGGGAGCTATTAATATGTTTTAGGGACTATTTAATGTGATTAATTTTAGCTTGCAAAAAAAAATGTAAAAAATTATGCCTGGAACCCCGCTTTAAGTTAGCCAATGAAGGGTATCACCTAACTCCAAACTTTCTGCAAGCTTGTCATGAGAATGGAAAGCACATCCCGGGTGCTTTCTTGTTATACTTTGAATTTTTTATGTGTCACATGTAAGCAAACAGCTGTGGGGTTTCCAAAAAACTCTTCATTTCCCCTCAGTGGGTGCAGCGTCTTCTTAGGAAACCAGGAGCCTGTCATTTAGTGTCGTGCTGAGCTCATGCTCGGTCTGGGATGGCCTCCAGTCTCACTACTGTTTATAAGCGACTTTCTGTTTTAGCCTATTACCTCAGCATGCAGTCAGCGTTCCTCCCAGTTCCTGGAGACATGACAGGGAGTAGCAGTTCTCTGACTTCCTCAGTTTGTTTTACACAGAAATACACCCCTTTATGTGACGACATTATGATAGACGATGGGAACGATGACTGTGATGTGCCACTGGCGGCGTCTCAAAGGAAGGAGGGACTCTACGTCAATGACAGCTACTGCGGGGAATAAAAGGGCTGTCCTCTTAAAATAATTCCGCTCTCACACAGAGTGCAGTAGTCAGCAGGGTCCTGGTTACTACAGTCATGTCGGCGTAGACCACAATGTGTTACTACGTTGCGTAAGGATAGGAAAAGTGGTGACATTTCTTTTAAATATTACGCGTACAATTTCAGCTAAAACACAACTCAGGTTTTCCCGCTGTATCAACAATTGTGATCAGAAAGATCGGTAAGACTAAAGCTGGCCGTGCACTAGGAGAATTTCCTTCCAAGGATTTCATTTTAAGAACGTTTGTTCAATTTTCGAATTATTAGTGGGGGTCAAATCAACCTTCGATTTACACTAGCAGGGGCATTGACTTCAAATTCCCGGATGTCCAGCCACTAAAATTTTCTTTCGGCAGAGATCCGAATCGCATGTTTGATTCTAAAAAGGCACCTCAGAGCATCGGCAAACGCCGCACGTTTTTGTGAGCGCTAAAATGGTTTGGTGCAGCGCAATTCAAAAAAAGGGCCAGGGACTTTTTTTTCTGCGTTTCTGTATGTAAGACAGCCCACTGAAATAAATGCACACAGAACACAGTTAGCAATGATGTTTTCAGTCCCTACTGCACATCACAACCCCACCCTCCAAATCACAGCCCCCCCTTCACATCACATTTCTGTCCCCTTTACATCAAGATCACCCCTTTACATCACAGTCCCCCCCCTTCACATCACATTTCTGTCCCCTTTACATCAAGATCACCCCTTTACATCACAGTCCCCCCCCCTTCACATCACATTTCTGTTCCCTTTACATCAAGATCACCCCTTTATATCACAGTCCCCCCCCCTTCACATCACATTTCTGTCCCCTTTACATCAAGATCACCCCTTTACATCACAGTCTCCCCTTCACAGCACATTTCTGTCCCCTTTACATCAAGGTCACCCCTTTACATCACAGTCCCCCCCCTTCGCATTACATTTCTGTCCCCTTTAGATCAAGATCACCCCTTTACATCACAGTCCCCCCTTCACATTACATTTCTGTCCCCTTTACATCAAGATAACCCCTTTACATCACAGTCCCCCCCCCTCACATCACATTTCTGTCCCCTTTACATCAAGATCACCCCTTTACATCACAGTCCCCCCCCTCCACATCACATTTCTGCCCCCTTTACATCAAGATCACCCCTTTACATCACAGTCCCCCCCCTCTTCACATCACATTTCTGTCCCCTTTACATCAAGATCACCCCTTTACATCACATCCCCCCTTCACATCACATTTCTGTCCCCTTTACATCAAGGTCACCCCTTTACATCACAGTCCCTCCCCCCTTCACATCACATTTCTGTCCCCTTTACATCAAGATCACCTTTTTACATCACAGTCCCCCCCTTCACATCACATTTCTGCCCCCTTTACATCAAGATCACCCCTTTACATCACAGTTCCCCCTTCACATTACATTTCTGTCCCCTTTACATCAAGATCACCCCTTTACATCACATCCCCCCTTCACATCACATTTCTGTCCCCTTTACATCAAGATCACCCCTTTACATCACAGTCCCCCCTTCACATTACATCTCTGTCCCCTTTACACCAAGATCACCCCTTTACATCACATCCCCCCCTTCACATCACATTTCTGTCCCCTTTACATCAAGATCACCCCTTTACATCACAGTCCCCCCTTCACATCACATTTCTGTTCCCTTTACATCAAGATCACCCCTTTACATCACAGTCCCCCCCCCCCTTCACATCACATTTCTGTCCCCTTTAAATCAAGATCACCCCTTTACATCACAGTCTCCCCTTCACAGCAGTGTCTTTAACCTTCAACCCCCTTCACATCACTCCCCCCCATTAATATCAACTCCCCTCAATATCACCGACTTCACTTTCCTGTTGTCACACCCCCCCCCCTTTGTATCACCCCCTCCTCCTCCACATCCCTGTCCTGACCCCCCCCCTTTATATTCCTATCCTCACCCCCCTTCTTCTTAAGATTCCTGTCCTCTGACCCCTTTACATTCCTGTTCTCACCCCCCTTTACATTTCTATCCTCTTCCGCCCTTTATATCACCCCGCTCCTCCTTCACATTCCTGTCTTTACCCCCCCAACCCCTTTACATTACTGTCCTCAGCCCCTCCGCCTTTATATCACCCCCTCCTTCAGATTTCTGTCCTTGGCCCCCCTTAATATCACTCCCCCTTCTCTTTCACATTCCTGTCCTCAACCCCCCCCCCTGTATCACCCCCCCTCCCTTGTATCACCCCACCTCAACGCTGTATCCTGGCCTAGGCCAACAAGGCCCAGGCCTAGGGCAGCACTTTGCAGAGGGGCAGCACGGAAAGAGTCCCCGCCGGCTTGTGCTACACTGTTAGTGTAACGAAAGCTGCTTCTAATTTTGACTGTCCTATGAGCCTGGAACACAAACCTTCCTCACTGTGGTATATGTTTTCTGCTGCACAATTGGCATGGTTATATCTTCTTAGTCCTCTCCATAAAATTATCAGAAATTTGTGCTTAAAGTAGAACTATAGGCAACACTTTTTTTTTTTCATTTATTTTTTACTAGGGCTGTTACTGATTAAAATTTTCGTGTTCGATTAATCAAATTTTTTTTAATCAAATAAATCGACTAATTTTGATTAATTATAACGCACATACAGATCCAACTACTTTTAGCTGATCTCCTTGCAGGCTGATTCCCAGTGTAGCTACCAACCACTGGAAAAATGGATGGCAGGATACAAAAAGCACACAAAGGCAGCGCTCGATGGGAATAGCATTAAAACTTTTATAGTCTTAAAGTAGGTAACAAAATAAATATTGCACTGGAGATGAAATCGATGTAGCTACATAAACTGTAAAAATGGTGCGAGTAATACCAAACGGTAGCAAAAGCAGTCATAAAAATATGTAGCTAAGTTTGATACTGGTATAAAAATGTGTACAACGATACCACTGCTGAATCCAGATGAGAAGGGGCTAACATCAGTCCGTCAGCATGTAGATGTCCCGTTAAGGGAACTATCACAACTCCCAGTGGATGGCTGTAGAATCCCAGGTTGATAGAGGGAAGTGATAGAGGGAAGTGTAACAGCCCTTGCGTGTGGCAGATAGTAAGGTCCCGCCGGCATGCAGATATGAAGGCACAGCAAAGGAGCCCTTCAGATGGACACGGCAAGCCCCGCCGGTGTCCGTGACGTCACCGGATCTCCGACGGAACTCCCTGAAGACCCGGAAGCCAGCGGAGAGGTGAGTACCGATCAAAAGAATTTTGATCGATCAAAAAAATTAATCGATTAATCGAGGAATTAATAGTTAATTTCCACAGCCCTATTTTTTACCATCCCTGACCCATACCTCCCAACTTTGAAATACCCCAATGTGGGACAACTTAAGTGGTGACAATTACATCTGTCACTTAAGTTGTTGAGGGGGGGTGTGCTGCCGCGGGACGCCTGGTGTCACTTAATACGTTGTTGAGCAGGGGGGGGGGGGGGGGCTGGGTGCTAGCTACTGTGGGACGCCGAAAATGTAAGTTGTTGTACGTTGTTTACATGCATCACAGCGGGCAGCCGTAAGCGTCCATTTAAGATAACTCAGTTCTTCAGCGGAGGGGGGGTGCCGCGGGCCGGAGAAAAAAAGGTGTTTAGTACTTACATATGTGAGCAGGGGGGTGGGTTGTAGCCGCCGGACCTGTCTTCTTACAAAATCCTGGCTCTTCATCCTTCTCCCCCGGAGCTCCTCCTCCTCACATCATTATGCGGGAAAATAACATCTTGTGCGGGAGTGCAGGAAGATGTTGTCAATGCGGGAAAGTCCCGCCCAATCCGTGCCAGTTGGGAGGTATGCTGACCCATTGCAGAGATTTCCCTTCACTTCCTGCCCCATAGCCAAACAGGAAGTGCGAGTAATTCTATGCAAATTAAGGGAATCCATTGTCTCCCCCAGGCCCTAAGAACTAGTGTCCCCACTTGAAAATTTCAGGGTGGGTCTTAAACAGAAAGGGGTGTGGCCTTGACAGGAAGGGGTGGTTCATATTTAAATTAGGTGGTGCATGAGTTTAGTCAGGCCTAGGGCAGCACAAAACCTAAATACACTACTGCCCCCCCTCCTCCTCCAGATTTCCTTCCCCTACATCCTTCACCGCAGTGATTTATCTCTCTTCCATGTCCTACCTACTCAGGGTGGAAGGCGAGAGGCACATAAGTCTAGAGCTGACATCAGAGGCAGGACAGTTCCGGATGGAGGGCGGGAGCTGCACAACTTTTTCTGGTAACCAGCTTGTGATAGGTTGCTAGCAACCAAAAATCTGCTGATTAACTTGGAAAGTTAACTTGACAGCTCCCGCCCTCCATCCAGAGCTGTCTTGCCTCTGATGTCAGCTCTAGACTGCTGTGCCTCCCGCCGTCCATCTGGAGCTGTCCGGCCTCCGATGTCAGTTCGAAGAGGATGACAGCAGTGACGGCGGCTAAATCAAAGAGGATGACGGCGGCTAAATCAAAGAGCCAGCTCGTAAATGGTGGGACCAAGGCCAGTCCAGATGGACTGGTGACTTGGTCTGGATTCAGACCATGGTCCACCATTTAGTGATGTCTGAACAATAGTTATAAGAAAATTCAAAAGAGCAGAATGGAATTTTTTTCTCATATGAAATACAAATTTCTAAGGCTTCCTTCACACAGGCATACTACAGTACACCTGTGCTGGGGACACGCTTCACACAGGGATGGACAGGTGATCTGCCTCCCCGTGCACACTGTTTGCTTTCGGGGCTGTGCATGTCAAATGGGGAGCAGAGGCTGTGTCCATGCAGCCAGTCGCTGTGTCCCAACTGACATGGGACTATCTGCATGGGCATGCTCAGAACACCTGTGCCTCCCTGTGTAGGTAATCACTAAGGATGAGCTCTGGCGTGTTCGCATAGTACACGTGCAGAGCCCGCCAGGAAGTTGGCACCGTGCTGCCCTAATCACAGCCAGGGAGACATTGTCCTGATGCTCGGCTGCAGAGATCGGGAAATGTCTCCCTGGCTGTGATTAGCGCAGCGCGGTGCCGACTTCCTGGCGGGCTCTGCATGTGTACTATGCGAACATGCCGGAGCTCATCCTTACTAATCACTGACCTCTCATGGGTGTATGCCTAAACGCGCCCATGTGAACAAGTCCTAATAGTGCATGTGATTTGGGGAATTACGTTCATTCTAAACTTTAATGTTAAAAGCAAATTAAAGTTTTAAGCACTTTCAAAGACATTTGTCAAGTCATAGAATGTACTAATGCCGCGTACACACGACCGTTTTTCATGACGAGAAAAATGACATTTTTAAAAATGGTCGTGAATAATGGTCGTGTGTAGGCTCCAGAGCATTTTTCTCGACGAGAAAAATGCCCTAAAAAAAATTAGAACCTGCTCTATTTTTTCTCGTCGTCTTTCACGTCGTTCTTTTTCACATCGTGAAAAACGGTCGTGTGTACGCTTTTACAAGGGGAAAAAAAACGGGCATGCTCAGAATCAAGTATGAGACAGGAGCGCTCGTTCTGGTAAAACTAACGTTTGTAATGGAGATAGCACATTCGTCACGCTGTAACGGACTGAAAAGCACGAGGCTGAAAAGCGCAAATCGTCTCTCACCAAACTTTACTAACACAAGGATCAGCAAAAGTGTCCCAAAGGGTGGTGCCATTCGAATGGAACTTCCCCTTTATAGTGCCGTCGTACGTGTTGTATGCCACTGCGTTTTATGCAAGCGTTTTTTTTCATGAACGTATGTATGCAAGGCAGGCTTGAGAGGAAACACGAAAAATCACGTCGAGAAAAACTTTTTTTCCATGACATGAATAACGGTCATGTGTACGCGGCATTAGAATTAATAATAAATAAATAAATATTCACACGAATGTTTGTTCGAAAATCTACTAGTGTATGCCCAGCTGTAGTCCTATATACTGTACAGCCCTGTACAGCCCTGTACAGCGAAGCTGTATCCACTTTTTAACAGGATGGGTAATTGTCCGAATGATCAGACAGAGAGTAACTGTTAAGGCTGGCCATAGACAGATCAAAATTTGTCTGGCTCAGCACAGCAGGAACATGCTGAATGTTGATCCATCTATGGGCAGGCTGGTTGTACTAAAATGGATCTATGGATTGACTTCAGTACAACCAGTCTGTCTGGTTTTTCTTGTGCAATCACTGCCGGCGGCTATGGCTGCTAGCAGTGACCATAGTATTCTGACAGCAGGGAAACTTCCTGCTGTCAGAATAAATACAATAGCTCAGTGGGACAGGATGGATTCCCCCATCAACACAGTCAGTGAGTTTTTTTTTTTCCCTTCAACCTATGGTTAAAGGAAAGAAAACAACATAATCTATGGCTTGTTTTAGTTTCAGTTTACTAGACAGGCGTAAAGTTAGAAGCAAGTATGCAAAGCAGGGTCAGAATGGCAAAGCATAAATACACTGCATAGTAACACAAAACAGATAATAGAAGCTCCATAAACAGCAAAGTCTCTTTGACTCAGTCAGGGTAACATGGATTCCTAGCAAAGTCACTGTGAGACTCGAGAGCAACAGAGAATTTAGCAGTACAGTACAGAACACAAACAGCTACTTCACTTATTTTCATGAACAGCGTCCCTCACAGTGAAGTCCAGGGTAGCTCTGGTAACACAGGCAAAGCGCTGGAGGGATCCAAGGACAGCACAGTGACTTATTGACCAGCATAGGTGTGCGCAGCCTGTTGTATTAGGGTGTGCACCCCAAAGCTCAAACATACATGCCTTTCTCTGCAGCCTCAACTGCATTGGACAGTGAATGAATGGGAAGTGCTCTGTGGTGAGCGGCTTCCTGTTCATTCACAAACTTAAGCATAGTAAACACAGTTCACTATGCTTCAGTTATGAATGAACATAGTGAGTATGAACACTCATTTTGAAAAGGAAGGGGCCGGTAAATGATATATTGACTAGCCTGTTCCCCCACTTTCCATCCTGAAACATCCCCCGCAGGCCGCAGCATTGCGGGGGTGGGAGGGACACTGGGGGAAGCCCAGGCAGTAGGGAGAATCTGCACTGTATAGTGATTAGAGTGTGCCCAGGCACACCTGGCACACCCCCTGCATACGCCTATGTTGACCAGCACTCCTGTCTCGCAGCCAGGGCCGCTGATAGAAATCATGGGGCCCCGTACAGCCTACCTGAGGGGGCCCCCTTCAGCTCCGCCCCTGGTCCCGCCCCTGGTCCCTCCTTCAGCCCCACCCCTGGCCCCTCCCCAGACCCCGCCTTGAAACAAAGTGCAGGTTTGTCTACAAGTGATATATTTTTTTTCAATCATGCCACCAATGCCGTAATGTGCTGCAGACAGTGCCACCCATGACGCTAATGCCAAAAAGCATGTGCTGCCTGCAGAGACAGTGCCATTCATGCTGCCAATGGCATTGGCGGCACAGGTGGCACTGTCTGCAGCACATTACGGCATTGGCGGCATGGGTGGCACTGTCTGCAGCACATTACAGCATTGGCGGCATGGGTGGCACTGTCTCTGCAGACAGCACATGCGTTATGGGCAGTAACGAATGTGCTACCTGCAGACAGTGCCACCCATGCCGTCAATGCCGTAATGTGCTGCAGACAGTGCCACCCATGACGCTAATGCCATAACGCATGTGCTACCTGCTGACAGTGCCACCCATGGCGCCAATGCCATATTGTGCTGCAGACAGTGCCATCCATTCCCCCAATGGCATAATGCCATTGGCAGCATGGGTGGCACTGTCTCTGCAGGCAGCACATGCATTTTGGCATTAGCGTCATGGGTGGCACTGTCTGCAGCACATTACAGCATTGGCGGCATGGGTGGCACTGTCTCTGCAGCACACTATGGCATTGGCGGCATTGGTGCCACTGTCTCTGCAGGCAGCACATGCGTTATGGGCCATAATACATGTGCTACCTGCAGACAGTGCCACCCATGCCGCCATTGCCATAATGTATAGATACTGGCTGCTGCAGTAGTAGTAGATCTTGAATCCTCCCCCCCAAGCAAGCACACACGACACACCTGTGTTAGCCGGCCTGGCCCCAGAAGTCACTTCCTCCCTGATCCTGCTGCTGCCTGGACTGGATGTCAGCTGCTTCTTCTTCTGCCGCTGCTGCTCGCCTCACTGCTTGTCTCAAAAGAGTGATTCCTCTCCCTCCGCGGAGCCAGGGAAGGCAATATAGAGGACGTGCTGGCTGGGACTTCAGCCAGCATGAGGAGCGGGCGCGGAAGAGGCATTCTTCTGCGCCCGAAAAAGAAGAAATAGTCCCTCCCCCTGCCGTCACCTACAAGCATTGAAGTTACAGTGCTATGAGAAAAAAAAAAAAACGTGCTTATGAGCGGGAAATGCTTGCCAATCAGACGGACGATGTTCGGTCATGTTCGGCTGGAGGATTTTTTTTTTACATTAATTAGCTATATGTTCAGGTTGCCTGGGCCCCCCTGCTGGCCGGGCCTGGTACAACAGGGCCAGTTATACTGGCCTATCAGCGGCCCTGCTTGCAGCACTGGGGTCATCCGTTTAAATCCCAGCCATGACACTACCTGCATGAAGTTTGCATGTTCTCCCTGTGCTTGTGTGCAATTCCTCCTAGTACCCCAGTTTTCCTCCCTGACTTAAAATGCATGTGCATGTAAAGGCAGGCGTCACAATACTTTTGACAATATAGTTGTAGATTTATTGTATGCAAAGTTGTTTTGTATGTGAATATTCCTGGGGAGGGGGTCCATATTCTTCATCCCTCCTAAGGATGCTACTGTAGGCATATACCTAGATCATTTGATCATTACGTTCTGGGGGATGTTTTTGTACATATGGAATTAAATGAGTAGTCCTGGTATACATATTATAAACTGACATTCTTGTAGCAGGCCATATGCATTCGACAAGTGATATCTCATTCATGCACACATATCCTACTAAAATATGTACACATCTTTCTGCTTCATCTGTCTGATGCTCTTTGAAGATAGGAAGGTGAATGAAAGGCCAGCTTGCTTGATCTATTGAAGTCTAAAGACAGCGGCTTTAATTTTTCCTTTTTGATTACTTGCACATTACTCTACTACAGTCTAAGCCTTCACACATGGCATCACTTAATGCAGGCTCTGGGGAGTTGTACACTGAGACATGGATGAGCTGAGACAGACTCCTGATCACAGGTGGGTGAATGGAAATGACAGTTTCAGTGACTAGAACACTGTAAGCTGGGATGACTGCCCTGCAATTATAGCAATTATAGTGTTTCACCTCTGAACAGAACACGGATTCTTTGACCTCACAGAGGTGCAGTGTCCTGGACTGGCACAGCTCCTGTGATCTTCATGCAGGGAGAATTGTCATGTAGGCACACTGTCTGCACCAATGCCACTAGACACCATAAGCCTACTCCTGTTTTGGAATTTTTTTAATACAAAGTATGATGTATAAATTATACGTACAAGGTTTTAGAAGGTGGACAGCACCAGCTAGTAAAAAATGTGTGTGTGTGTGTGTGTGTGTATATATATATATATATATATATATATATATATATATGTAGCGGGGTCTTCAGATTTAGTTGGGATACACCTGGGGGTAGTGTGACCCAGGTGAGTAATTAGGTTAGGGTATGGACCCCTTTTTGTTATTCATGGAGGATTGGGTGGTGCAGTATTCTCCTTGGCCTGTGAGTGGCGGGGTACCTACGGGCTCAAGGTGGAATCACTACCACAGTGCTACCCTTTTTGTCCCTTTCCGGAGATGGTACGGCTGGGGCGGGGAACCCGCCGTGGTGTCGACGGGAGGAGATAAAAGGGGGAGACGCCCTCACCACGAGGTCTTCGAGGATCATCTCTTCACGCACCCAGGCACCTTAGGCTTGGGTGCGGGCGGTTCGAAGTTCCGGCTCAGGTGCCCTAGGCCTGGCCGGAACGGAGTTGGAGTCCATCCCAGGCACCTTCAGCCTGGGGTGAGGTACTATGTCGTAGGCCTGGGGCCCAGTGATTTCGACTGGGTCCCGCGAGGGTGAAGTGATTCCAGGGTGCCCCTTGCGAGGGGACCCGCATCTGAGGCGAGGAGGCTGGGGAGGTCACCCGTCCGAAGATTCCGGAGCAGCGTCAACCCGGTGACGGATGGGCCTTGGGTAACTCCCTTGGAGGGTCATCTTCCCCTGATAGGGGCCGCAGCGCAGCGAAGGTATCCTAATCAAGGTTGCTACAACCCTTGGTCAAAGTACAGGGGTTTCGAGACTAAAATCAGGACAGTGCCTCGACCTGCTCATCCCACCGTATCTTGCCTTTACATTGTTTGTTGTAGAGCTACGAAATAAAATTGAGAGTTGGACTGTGATCGGTGTATGGACTCTGTTAATGGGAGCAAGGGAGATTCCAGCATAGCAGGACTGAGTTTCACACCCAACGCACATTTGGCCCGAGGAAGATACTGATACTGGCCTTCACCTCACCCACAGCTATGGGGAGGACATGGGCCGTAGCGCACCTCACCCTGTCGTGTGACATACCCCTAGCTAAAGAGGACGGGGTGAGGCCGCTACACGTGGGGGCTCGTGAGTCCGGGATGAAATGTGTGTTGACCCTGAGGTTTGGAATGGCTGTGTCTGGACTTTGCTGCCCGGAGGAGGTCCGAGCAGATCGGCCATGTGATTGGCCAAAGTGCGTCCCTGTGCTCGAAGTCGTGGAAATTTCTCTGAAAAACCGGGAAAGGCCCATGCAGAAAGAGCGGGAAGAGGGAGGAGTCCAGCCGTGTGACGTACTACATGTGGGGACTTTTGCTGCACTGCGCCATGAGGCACCCCGTGACTGCGCAATTCGTGGGCGGAGACTGGTGAAAGCCGCGAAAACGTGCAAGTCGTGGGAGGAGTCTGGCCATGTGTGGAGATGCACGTGGAGACTCCGGCGCGTGGTCAGCGCGTGATGGAACAGCAGGTGGTCGGGATGGCCTCAAGCTCCCCGTGGATTCCGGTACCTTACCCCACGAAGATGACTGCTTTTGCTGCTCCCCTGACAGACACGGGGATAAGACTCAGGCCCCGAGGACAGTTGGCTTTGTATTCATGCAGAGACACGGAGGCCCTCGGTGTGATCTGTCCCGGATGCTCGGGACTGGTGGTCCAACTAAAGCCATTTGGGCGTTGTGAAGCGTGTAAAGAGTTTATTTTTGAGGTTGAACCATCCACAGTAAGGCCCCGGGCCCTTCGCCTCAACTGCATCACAGGAACCGCCACTCCGGAGGGAGAGATCCAGGCCTTTGCGGAGGTCCCCGTACGCGCTGACCAGGGCGATGGGACTGCCCAACCAGAGACTGAGAGAGAAAAATCCGAGGACGCTGCTTCGGTCACCACAGACTCCCTGCTGCCACCTCCGAAGAGGAAGATAGGCCGGGTGCAGGCCTCCTGTGGTCATGGTCGAGCTTCACCCCGCCGCTTGCCTGGCCTAGATGGCGCCGGTAGAGAAGAGAGTCCCGGACATCCCAGTTCTTCAGAAGGGCCAGGTGAGCAAGGGGCTGGGACTGTGGTGTTAGTTGGAGGTGTCGGGAGTCCACAGTCGGTGGAGCCCGCAAGGGAGGGTAGTTCTCCGTCTACTAAAGACTACCTTCCCGCGGAAATGTATGACACCTCCGACCTAGAGTCGCTGTCAGACTGTGGGGATGACGGAGAAATAGACAAACTGTTTCACCGGAAGGGCTGGGACAAACGCCCGCTACCTGTGCTGTGTAAACCGCAGGACTCCCCTATGTCTATAGAAGACAGTATGCCCCAGGCGCAGGCTGCGGAGTTTCCGAGGAAATCTAGTCCTCCGACCAACCTTCCACATTCCACCACATCACCCGCTCTGATAGTGGGGATGCAGCGCGCTTCATTGCGGGCACCAAAGGAAAAGCTACCCGAGATGGTGAAGGTACCTCGGCACCCGGAGGCCATCGTACAGCCAGGAGAAGGTGAGCGAGAAGTCATGCCTCCTCTAGCCCGATTGCAAGGACTTTTCTCCCAGAGAGTCGCCCGTGAATATGGGTGGGAGTACCCCTACTTGCCTCGGGACTTGCTTTATGAAGTCGAGGTCCTGCGACAACGGTGGTACGACGAATTTGTCTGGGAAAAGCTCAAAGTGCCTCATGCCCGGCGATACTTGTCATGTTCGCCACCTGTGTCTAAGAAGTTCAGAGACTGCAGAGCTGATTGGAATCTGGGGCGCCATATTCATGCTGATAAAGTGCTTATCTGCAGAAAGGAGGGAGAGGATGTCGAATATTCAGTTGAAGTGTTTGACAAGCACCTAAAGCCCCTGTTTTTGCCAGATCCAAGATTCTATTTGTAGGAGAAGAGAACTCCTATTTGTTTGCTTATCGAACTCTCTGGAAGGAACATTCCCAGATACTCAGAACAGTGCCCTAGTTTTGTTTTGATTTGGGCTTTTTCTTTACTCACAGGAGACTTGGGAGCTGTTATTTTCTTTTCTCCCTTTTCTTCATGTGCTAAAGGCAGAGACTTTTGGGGGTAGAGGCAGTGTAGGAAAGCAGGAAGAGTGAAGATATCACCAAGTGTCATTATCGCGGCGCTGTCACCAGGTGGCAGTGTTGTGCAACGGCTGTTTGAAATTTTACATCTACATCACTTTACTTATTGGAGCGAATGGGTCTCTCGGCTGATAGACCTATTCATTCCAAGTTAACACAGATTGTTAGGATGTTGTGTTTTTTTTTTGTTTCCCTTCTGCAGGAGATTCGTCGGTCAAGACTGCTGAGTATGGGGTGGTTCTTAGACAGGCGCGGGAGGGATTGTATATGTGTACATGACAGATGTTTTAGACAAAAGTTTTATCGTTTTATAGTTCCCTTTCCCTTTGAGCAGGTCTTGGCACACACAGTATCCAAATTTTTTAGGGATAGCCTCTGGGGCCCACTTCATGTCACCACTCCTTGGGAGACATGGGTGTGCACCTGACGCTGGGGACCAGCGTCAAATCACAGGGGGGAGTGTGTAGCGGGGTCTTCAGATTTAGTTGGGATACACCTGGGGGTAGTGTGACCAAGGTGAGTAATTAGGTTAGGGTATGGACCCCTTTTTGTTATTCGTGGAGGATTGGGTGGTGCAGTATTCTCCTTGGCCTGTGGGTGGCGGGGTACCTACGGGCTCAAGGTGGAATCACTACCACAGTGCTACCCTTTTTGTCCCTTTCCGGAGATGGTACGGCTGGGGCGGGGAACTCGCCGTGGTGTCGACGGGAGGAGATAAAAGGGGGAGACGCCCTCACCACGAGGTCTTCGAGGATCATCTCTTCACGCACCCAGGCACCTTAGGCCTGGGTGCGGGTGGTTCGAGGTTCCGGCTCAGGTGCCCTAGGCCTGGCCGGAACGGAGTTGGAGTCCATCCCAGGCACCTTCAGCCTGGGGTGAGGTACTATGTCATAGGCCTGGGGCCCAGTGACTTCGACTGGGTCCCGCGAGGGTGAAGTGATTCCAGGGTGCCCCTTGCGAGGGGACCCGCATCTGAGGCGAGGAGGCCGGGGAGGTCACCCGTCCGAAGATTCCGGAGCAGCGTCAACCCGGTGACGGAAGGGCCTTGGGTAACTCCCTTGGAGGGTCATCTTCCCCTGATAGGGGCCGCAGCGCAGCGAAGGTATCCTAATCAAGGTTGCTACAACCCTTGGTCAAAGTACAGCGGTTTCGAGACTAAAATCAGGACAGTGCCTCGACCTGCTCATCCCACCGTATCTTGCCATTACATTGTTTGTTGTAGAGCTACGAAATAAAACTGAGAGTTGGACTGTGATTGGTGTATGGACTCTGTTAATGGGAGCAAGGGAGATTCCAGCATAGCAGGACTGAGTTTCACACCCAACGCACATTTGGCCCGAGGAAGATACTGATACTGGCCTTCACCTCACCCACAGCTATGGGGAGGACATGGGCCGTAGCGCACCTCACCCTGTCGTGTGACATACCCCTAGCTAAAGAGGACGGGGTGAGGCCGCTACACACATATATATATATATATATATATATATATATATATATATATATATAGTAATACCTTGGATTACAAGCATAATTTGTTCCAGAAGAATGCTTGTAATCGAAAGCACTCGTATTTCAAAGCGAGTTTTCCCATAGGAAAAAATGGAAACTCAGATAATGCGATCCATAGCCACTGCTTGTCCATACCTCCAAACTTTTTGAGATGGGAATGAGGGACACCTATCAGCAAAAGTATGCAGGCATAGGACACACCCCCTGGCGATGCCCCCTTAAAGGCGAATTGTACAAAAAAAAAAACAAGATTGGGTAAATCCACAAGTGCTTTTTTATCATTATTATTCCTTTATATTGGCTTTTGGAATTTACAAATGCAGCAGTTTAGAAATCAGATGAAAGGTTTAGTGCTGCATTTTATATACATCTATATAGATCAGACCAAAATGAGGGACAAATGAGGAGGAATGAGGGACAGAGGGACATTGCTTCAAATCAGGGACAGTCCCTCAAAATCAGGGACAGTTGGTAGCTATGCTTGTCTATGCAGTACCACATGTGGCAAGAGGTGCAGGGGCGCCAGAGACACTCGGAAACAGTTGGAAACGCTCAGAGACCACTCAGAGACACTCGAGAACGGAGTGTTCCCGAGTGTTTACAAGTGTCTCTGCGCGTCTCCGAGCGTCACCGGCGCCCCCGCACCTCTGGCCAAATGCGGTACTGCACACCCCAGCGGCTTGAATCCTGCTCGTCTTGCAAGACAACACTCGCAAAGCGAGTCAGGATTTTAAATAAAAAAGCTTGTATTGCAAAACGCTCGTAGACCGCGTTACTCGCAATCTGAGGTTCCACTGTGTGTGTGTGTGTGTGTGTGTATATATATATATATATATATATATATATATATATATATAGTGTAAAACTGAATGCAAAAAGATAAATTCACAGTAGAAACACATATATGTGAATTTTTTTACCTTCCTCCCTCCTGCACCCAAAGGATTTATAATACTGTTTGGCCTTTCTTGGGATTCAGACACTCCTCCCACAAAACGTAAGCAGATCCTTGTATGCTTCCGCAGAAGCATCAGAATAACTTGCTCCTGAATAATAAAACGCTTGCTTGGGTGGCTGGACAAGGAAACAGCACAGGGATGATGTAATCTCTCTGCTTTCTCCTCCTATCAGTAGGATTACTGTCAGCACATTTGCATGAAGCTGAGTTTGATTGGGTCTGAGTATTGGTCCTCTCTCTCTTCCAGTCTGAGTACTGTATAGGATTGCAGAAGGCTGAAATCGAGACACATATAGGTCCTAACACCAGTTGGATTTCAAATACAGTACATGTTTCTTTTAAATATAACTGCATTGCATCATTCTATATCAGTCTGGAGTTCCTTACTTAGTAGGATGTTGCTGAAGAGGGCTGATCGAAAAAAAACAATCAGATTCTCCATCCAACAAAGTGGATGGAGGAATTCTCTCAGCTGGGCCATTGTATTTTGACAGTGGGGACTCCTCCATTTTCAGAAATTCACTGATCAGCGACTGCAGCCAATCGGTTCTCAGTTCTCTGTGGTCCATCCCTCCAATGCTCACTGGAGCGCCGGACTGGAGAGGGGGTGGGAGCATCTGGCTTAGGCTATCAGCAGCTGGCTCAGGCTCTCAGCGGCACAGTGAGAGGTTTATTTAGTTGCTGGTTTGGAATCTGAGAGGATCCCGACATTGTTGTCGGGATCCCTGCAGAGCCTGGACTGGCTTTGTGCTGTCAGCCAACAGTGGGTAAAGCCAAAGGCCCACTATTGGCTAAATCTGGGTTACAGGAGTGTAGAACTAAGCGCACTCCTGTTACCCACAGTAGAAGTATGGCCAAAAAAGAGCTTTGGCCATACTTCTCCTTTAATAATGATAAAAACAACAGCTGATGCTTACAATATAAATTATTTAAAATAGTTCTTCTGAAATGACACATGGCTAATTATTATAGTTCACCTCTGACTAGGAAGTTTTGTTTTGGCCGTGACAAATTAGGGTACTTTCACACTGAAGCGCTGGATGCGCTGGCGATATAGCGGCACTATTTTTAGCGCCGCTATACCGTCGTTTTTGCTGCGATTTGCGATTCGCTAGCGGCCGAAAAAGGGTTAAAAGCATTTTGGAGGTGCTACCCCATTGATTTCAATGGGCAGGGGCGCTATAGGAGTGGTATTTTTACCGCTCCTATCGCGCCTCAAAGATGCGGCTTGCAGGAGTTTTTTTACCCTCCTGCAAGCACAACGCTCCAGTGTGAAAGCCCTTGGGCTTTCACACTGGATACAATGGAGCGGGTTTTTTAGGGCGCTTTGCAGGCGCTATTTTAAGCGCAATAGCGCCTGCAAAGCGCCTCAGTGTGAAAGGGGCCTTAATGCGACCAGATGCCAGAAGTTTTATGGTTTTTACTGGAACCATCAATAGCCAGTTTTGGGTCAGAAATCATCCAAGTTGCATCCAGTATAAAAAAAATGTATATACCTGCTGTGAGCTTCTCAGGCTGTCTGTTCAGGATTCATGGAGGGTGCCAATAGCCACATCACACAGCCCCGATCACACTGAAGCACCTCTGTCTTATGCTGGCTCTAGAGCTGCGTACTTTTCGGGCAAAAAGCCACGGATGCATCTTCTCGGTTCCAGCTCCACAACCTCTGCTGTTACCAAGTTTTCATCTGTATGAAAAATAGAGCACTACAACTTCAATGGCTGTCATTACACAGTGTTCATGTTTACTATGTACTACCATTTCCAAACAGTTCTCAAAATCCATAAATTGCAATATATACTGTACATATACATATGTAGCGGGGTCTCCTTTAAGGCCCCGGGACTACGTTACCCAGAACCCCGTTCGGCACCCAGGGTGCATTTAGCCACCGCAGAGACTCATGGGAGGGGCTATATAGGAAGAGGGAGAGGCTGAGCTCGGCCTCTTTGGACACCGCGCTGCAATCAACAGGTCTTCCTGTGCGGATCTGCTGTAGTGCAGGGCCTGAAGCCAGGGCCTTGCACAACTTCCAGAGAGCCTTCCACCCCACTGCGGAGCCTGGGTGGCACCTGACTTTATTGAGTTTGGACATCAGTTGGACCGGAGACCCGGCCGTTGCAGACACTGTGTGCGGAGACACAGTAGGTGGAAGTCCCGGACTGGGATCGCGTCCGGAGTGGTGAGCGAGCACTTGCTCATTCATATAAACAGTACTTTGACTAGGCCTAGAGACTGCCTTGGCCCTCCTGGTTCTATTTTTCCTGTCCCATAGGAGACTAGTGGCGGAACTGAGTGAGTAGTCTCCTGTAAATGGTTCATTCTGTCCTTTTGATTTTCCTACCCTTTGGATTACAAATAACAACTGTTCCTGTTTGTGCACCACCAGTCAAGTTGCATGCGAAGAAACTGTTCTTCTAGAGACTGAGTTTAAAATCTGTATCAGGCCTGATCTGTAGTCAGAGCTTAAGTTGCTGCGCCATAAAGGCGCATAGATAGAGATAGTAGTACTTGGCGGGTAGTCGCCTGTGTTAGATTTTCTGCTGCAGTACTCTGCAGATATATATGTGTTATGTGTTAACCTTATGCCTTTTACCCGAAGTAAAGAAACGTTATATTTTATCTCTTGCTATCAGTGTGTTGCCTTTATGGAAAGAGGTTACCCTTGCAATACAGATAGATTGTGTGCATATACTGTTAGATTGTGATACTAGAGAAACCCCTAGACTAACTGTGCCAGAGTGGTTCGAGTAAATTGCCGGGGGTTGGCGGTGCTGTAGACGGGGCCCGAAACAAAATCCAGCGGCTCTCTTAACTGGGGGTAGCGCTACACATACATCCAATATTACTCTCCCAACACAGTCCTCAACATTTTGTATGCCTCCAAACATTTCCTGTACTCCTTAATATATTCTATATTTCCCAATAAACCCCAACAATCCCCATACTCACCAATATTTTCTAGAATTGTCCATCTTTTCTAGCATTCTCCACTCACCCAAATTTTCCATACTTTACCAGGCCAGGTCTCCAATATTTTCTATACTTTAAAATTTTCCAACATTCCCCATACTCCCCACTTTCCCAATAATTAAAGTGGAACTACACTGCACCTGAGCACCACAAACCAAAAACAATATTTAATAAATGTTTAATATTCAAAGCAAACTTCCCCATCCATCCATGTCTTCATGCTTTATTTTGCTGAGAATTTACTTTGAAAAACACCTCCTAGCATTTCTGGACATGGCCATCTTGAGTAAGGGCAGAGGATTCATGTAGTCATTAACTTCCTGGAATCCATCTGCCCTTAGTTCATGCATGCAGGCAGGAGGGTGTGTTTAGTTAAGAAAACCACTCCTTTCCTCCTGAAGGCACCTTGGATGTATGACATAGTTTTGTCTAGGCCTGAAAACCAGGAAATAATTGAAGAAATGTGAAAGATAAAGTTAAAACAAGTAAATATGATATACACTATACAGTAAAACCTTGGTTTGAGAGTAACTTGGTTTGAGAGCGTTTTGCAAGGCAAGCTACATTTTTTTAATAAATTTTGACTTGATATACAAGCAATGTCTTGATATAAGAGTAGCGTCATGTCACAACTGAGTATAAAAGAGAAGAGAGGTGCCTCTAAGGCCCCTTTCACACTGGGGCGGGAGGTGCGCTGGCGGTATAGCGGCGATATTTTTAGCGGCGCTATACCATCGGAATTGCGTCGGTATTCGGCCGCTAGCCGTGCGGTTTTAACCCCCGCTAGCGGCCGAAAAAGGGTTAATACCGCGGTTTCCCATTGCTTTCAATGGGAAGAAGCGGTAAACACACCGCTCCAAAGATGCTGCTAGTAGGACTTTTGGAGCGGTCCTGCTAGCGCACCGCTCCAGTGTGAAAGCCCTCGGGCTTTCACACTGGAGAAACCGCAGCCGCTGTTTAGGGTCGGTTTGCAGGCGCTATTTTTAGCGCAATAGCACCTGCAAACCGCTCCAGTGTGAAAGGGGTCTAAGTGTAGCAATATGGTTACATTTAACCACTTAAGCCCCGGACCATTTGGCTGGCCAAAGACCAGAGCACTTTTTTGCGATTCGGCACTGCGTCACTTTAACTGACAATTGCGCAATCGTGCGACGTGGCTCCCAAACAAAATTGAAGTCCTTTTTTTTTCCACAAATAGAGCTTTCTTTTGGTGGTATTTGATCACGGTTTTTATTTTTTGCGCTATAAACAAAAATAGAGCGACAATTTTGGAAAAAAAAACTACCGTATATTTTGTACTTTTTGCTATAATAAATATCCCCAATTTTTTTTTTAAAAAGCACATCTTTCCTCGGTTTAGGCCGATACGTATTCTTCTACATATTTTTGGTAAAAAAAAATGCAATAAGCGTTTATTGATTGGTTTGCGCAAAAGTTATAGCGTCTACAAAATGAGGGATAGTTTTAGGGCATTTTTATTATTCATTTTTTTTACTAGTAATGGCGGCGATCTGCTATTTTTTTCATGACTGCGACATTATGGCGGACACATCGGACACTTTTGACACATTTTTGGGACCATTGTCATTTTTACAGGGATCAGTGCTATAAAAATGCACTGATTACTGTGAAAATGACACTGGCAGTGAAGGGGTTAACCACTAGGTGGCGGTGAAGGGGTTAAGTGTGTCCTGTTGTCTACTGCTAGGGGAGGAGCTACCAGTGACACGTCACTGTTCCCGATCACAGGGGACATTCGATCAGTGACATGTCACTAGGCAGAATAGGGGAATGCCTTGTTTGCAAAGGCATCCCCCTGTTCTGCCTTTGCCGACCTCAATCGCGGGCCGCCCGGGAACATCGAGTTGCCGGGACCGGCGAGCGCACTCACAAGGCACATGGCGGGCGTGCGCCAGCTGGGCGGCAAATTTAAAAGGACGTACAGGTACGCCCCTTTGCCTGCCCGTGCCATTGTGTCGACGTATATTGTCGTGTGGCGGTCACTATGTGGTTAGTGAAGGTACAACATTTAGCAACATATTGCTACACTTAGAGGCGCCTCTCTTCTCTTTTATACTTTGTGGCTCCTGGTGGATTTAGCTTCTAAACCCCTTGTGAAGGCTTCCATTTGTGGATAGACATTTTATGGTTACACAACCTGGTCACATTGCTAGAATCTTTTTATATGGCCTAATAAACTGAAGGACTTATGAATAAATAGTTGCGGAACCAATCATCTGAGTTTCCATTATTTCTTATGGGGAAATTCACTTTGATATACAAGTGCTTTGAATTACAAGCATGTTTCCGGAATGAATTATGCTTGCAATCCAAGGTTTTACTGTATTACCAAAAGTATTGGGATGCCTGCCTTTACATGCACATGAGCTTTAATGGCATCCCAGTACTACTCATTTAATTCCATGTGTGCAAAAACATCCCCCAGAACGTAATGATCAAATGATCTAGGTATATGCCTACAGTAGCGTCCTTAGGAGGGATGAAGAATATGGACCCCCTCCCCAGGAATATTCACATACAAAACAACTTTGCATACGATAAATCTACAACTATATTGTCAAAAGTATTGTGACGCCTGCCTTTACACGCACATGAACTTTAATGGTATCCCAGTCTTAGTCCGTAGAGTGCAATATTGACTTGGCCCACCCTTTGCAGCTATAACAGCTTCAACTCTTCTGGGTAGGCTGACCACAAGGCTTAGGAGTGTGTCTATGGGTTTGTTTGACCATTTTTCTAGAAGCGCATCTGATGTTGGACGAAAAGGTCTGGCTTGCAGTCTCCGCTCTAATTCACCCCAAAGGTGTTCTGTCAGGTTGAGGTCAGGACCCTGTGCAGGCCAGTCAAGTTCCTCCACCCCATACTCGCTCATCCATGTCTTTATGGACCTGCACTGATCCAAATCATTTGGTGGAGGGGGGATTATGGTGTGGGGTTGTTTTTCAGGGTTTGCACTTGTAGTGCAAAGTGGATTTGCCTTTTGTAAATAACCCCCATAGTGTACCTTCCTATCTATTTACTAATGCTAGCAGCACAAGGATTACAAATAGTCCATGCTGATTGAGAGAGTGAAGTTCCTCTTTCATAAATTCTAAAATGCTTAAACCTTCCATTATTACCCATGCCATAGAACATTTTCAATATATTTTAGCATTCCTCTGTTTCTTCCAAAATTCTCCAAACTTCTTAAACAATCTCTTCACGTTTTCATTTATTCCATATAACTCAACATTTTCATACATCCCAGCAATCCATTTCTCTTCCCAGCTTGTCTATACCTCCCAATGTTTCCTGTCATAACCCAATGTTGGGCCATTCCAATAGGCAAAGCTCCACTGCTTCTGGGTAGTGTTGGCGCTTGCTCTGCCCACACCCAGTAGTGTATTTAGGTTTTGTGCTGCCCTAGGCCTGACTAAACTCATACACTCCCTAATTTAAATATGACCCACCCCTTCCTGTCAAGGCCACACCCCTTTCTGTTTAAGACCCGCCCTGAAATTGGGGACACTGGTTCTTAGGGCCTGGGGGGGGGGGATTGGATTCCCTTAATTTGCATAGATTTCCTCTCACTTCCTGTTTGGCTATGGGGCAGGATGTGAAGGGAAATCTCTGCAATAGGACAGGGATGGTAAAAAATAAACTGACAGGGGCTATAACCCTCCCTTACTCTATCCAACAAAAAAAAGTGTTGCCTATAGTTCTACTTTAAGCAGAAATTTCTGATAATTTTATGGAAAGGACTAAGAATATATAACCATGCCAATGGTGCAGCAGAAAACATATACCACAGTGAGTAAGGTTTGTGGTCCAGGATGATAGGACAGTCAAAATTAGAAGCAGCTTTCGTTACACTAACAGTGTAGCACAAGCCGGCGGGGACTCTTTCCGTGCTGCCCCCCTGCAAAGTGCTGCCCTAGGCCTGGGCCTTGTTGGCCTAGGCCAGGATACAGCATTGCCCACACCCATTGTTACTAGTCCATCGTGATGGTGGACAGCCCCACTGGCCAGTAGGAATATGTAGCAGGTAGGAAGGGGTGGAAAAGCTCAGGCAATTTTAGGAATTACTAAAGCTTTGCTTGTCACAATTTCCATGACAGGACGAATTTAAAGGCAACGAATTGCACTTTATATCTGCAGCGGTTTCCCCACAATCAACCCCCCAACAAAGTTTCCATAGGTTGGCCACACGGCCCAATACAAATAGTGATGCAATATAGGTGTTAAAAGAGTAGCCATTACAAGCACTTGTGAATTTTTGGAATGCTGACTGATCCATTCAGAGATTTCCCAAGATCTGCCAATAGCTTCCTACTTTCTATACAAAATAAAAATCTAGCCTTTTACTGTGTTCATTCACTCAGCCGTACACGGCAACAGGGTGCAGAACAAAACCTGAGCAAGAAAAGTCTGATTTCTCTTTATTCATGTCTCTGACCCCATTAGAGAAATGTTCTTTCACATCCCGTACTTTCCCTTGTTCCTGTTCCAATCACTGTACAAAGAACAGTAAGTGTGGACGTCACCAAAACCGAAGGTACAAGCAATTTTACAGCCGAACTTCACTCTGTCAATTCAGCATTGACTATTGTTAAATACTGCTAACATTGCTAAATAGAAAGGAAGGTCTGTTATATTTACTTGTTTTATAGTTTTTTTTTCTTTTTACTTTTCTTAAGTTACTTCCTGGTTTCCAGGTCTAGGCAAATGAAGTCATACATCTCAGGAGGGGAGGAGGGGCTCCCTTAGCTAAGCACATTCTCCTGCCTGCATGCTTGAGCTAAGGGTAGATGGACTCCAGGAAATAAATGCTAGATTAATAATTTGCCCTAAGACCCCTTTCACACTGGGGCGGTTTGCAGGCTAAAAATAGCACCTGCAAACCGTCCTGAAACAGCGGCTGCTGTTTCTCCAGTGTGAAAGCCCGAGGGCTTTCACACTGGAGCGGTGCGCTAGTGGTAGCGGTAAAAAAATAAAAAAAATAGCTGCGCTTTACCGCCACCGCCACTCCCGCCCCAGTGTGAAAGGGGCCTAACTCAAGATGGCCATGGCCAGCAGTGATAGGAGGGGGGGGGGGTGTTTTTCAAAGTGATTTCTCAGCAAAATTAAAGCGGAGGTCCGCCAATTTTTTTTTTTTAAAGTCAGCAGCTACAAATACTGCAACTGCTGACTTTTGAAATATGGACACTTACCTGTCCAGCGCGCCCGCGATGTCGGCACCCGAGGCCGACCCGTGCCTCGGTCCTCGGATGCTGCCGCCGCCATCTTCGGTAAGGGAATCAGGAAATGAAGCCTTGCGGCTTCACTTCCCGGTTCCCTACTGCGCATGCGCGAGTCGCGCTGCGCAATCAAAATGGTCCCGCCTGTATTCTGGGACCCGTGTGTCTTCCAGAAGACAGCGGGGGGGGGGGGGGGGGGGGAGTGGCGTAACTATGAGTCTAGAGTCTATGCCCGGAAGTGGGTGCAAATACCTGTATTATACATTTTTGCGTGGACCTCCGCTTTAAGCCTGGAGACATGGATAGATCGGGGAGTTTGCTTTGAATATTAAAAATGTATTAAATTTAGTTTTTGCCGCTCAGATACAGTGTAGTTCCGCTTTAAAAGTACTAAAACTTCCCAACATATTTTTTTGTCTTTGTTAGAGAGATTGACAATCACTTTTCAAGAGTACACAGACAACAACAATATCTTGACAAAGGTTCAAAAGCTGGCAAAAGATGGTTCGAATCTCAGTCGGTTCAGCAGGAACTGGCTGGGATTCGAACCATGTATGGGCAGGCTGGATGTACCGATCAATGTATGCCCATACGAGGGCCGTGTTTACCCACACAAGGATGCAAGGATGATCGATCAACCTGGGTACAAGCAGCCTGCCAGATTATACATGTGATTATTGCTGGCGGCCGGAGACCGCAATGTCTTAGTGGGAGGGCATCCGCCATCAAAACTGACTGCTGATGGGGGAATCAAGCGATTTTTTTCTTTCCTGTCTATGGCCCGGCTTAACCCTTCCATGGGCTATTCAAAACAGAATAAAAAGCTTTGGCTGCAACTGGGCTTTAAGCCAACCATATATGGTTCGAATCTCGGCTGGTTAAGCAGGAACTGGCGGAGATTTGAACCATGTATGGGCAGGCTCAATGTACCCAAGTTGATCGAACGATCAACTCTGGTACAACCAGCCTGTCAGTTTTTTCATGCGATTATTGCTAGCGGCTGTTATAGCCACTAGCAATAATTACTGTCTTCTCTTGGCAGAGACAGCTTACCTAGGCTCACAAACACCCCCCCAGGAGAACACAATGGTCTCACGGGAGGGATTTCCCTATCAACACTGACTGTGTTGATGGGGGAATCAAGCGATTCCACGGATTGCAGGAGAAAGAAAATCACTCTGATAAGGCCAGCCTTAGTAAATATATAACAACATTCCTGTTTTCAAAACACTTACTATTCACGCTACACCAGTACCGTATATACTCCAGTATAAGCCGACCCTAATATAAGCCAAGGCACCTAATTTTACCACAAAAAACTGGGAAAACGTATTGACTCGAGTATAAGCCTAGGTTGTCCATCTGCATGGCTCACTGTGCCTCACTGTGCCCATGCCTCACTGTGCCCATGCCTTACTGTGCCCATGCCTAGACTGACGTTTAACATGGGAGTCTATGGAAGGGGTGCCCGGATTTGAAAAATCGGTGCTCCCCGGCCATAGGTCCCCCAGACAAAAAACTTTGCACATTTATAGAGGAAAAATTGAGCTACATGTGTGCCAAGTTTGGGGTTCAGGAGACCTACGACCGGCCATTACCAGGTCCCCAAATTCACCGGAGAATTACCTTTTAACATGGGAGTCTATGGAAGAGGTGCCCGGATTTGAAAAATCGGTGCTCCCCGGCCGTAGGTCCCCTGGACAACAAACTTTGCACACTTGTAGAGGAAGAGTGGGGCTACATGTGGGCCGGTACTGGGTCCCCAAATTCCAGGAGATCAGGCTCAAAAAGGTGACACCAATATAAGCCGAGGGGGGCATTTTCAGCACAAAAATATGTGCTGAAAAACTCGGCTTATACTCGAGTATATACGGTATATTGGGCTACCTATAGACTTGAAATCTTATCTTGAGGGTGCAATTGCAATCATCTGGGAAAATCCATTCTGGACAGTCCGTTATTTTTCCCTGAGATTGTCCCACCTCAGGGGTGTCTAGAGATCACAAAATGCCAAGGGATATTCAAATATTTCCCAAGCTGACCTTTTCAGTCTGATCAGATGACGATGACGGTTCATAGTCTCAGTTCTAAAATGAGACACAGAAGCTGCGGTGCTACATGTGGTCCAAATGTCTTTGTGTTGTGACTAGTTCTATTTGTATTACATGTTTTCCATTTTCCCTCTTCTCTTGGGAATACGAATCGGTAGTTGTGCTTCTGCTTGGAAGGGGTGAAAGTAAACAAAGTTATTGGAATGATTCTTTGTAATCATAGACTGACTCCCTGTAATTAGCTTTCTCCACGTGGAACTCGATGAAAATTCTCTTATCTGCAGCTAGACCATGATAATAATGGCGTAGCAGACTTACACCCATAAATAATAACACTGTAATTGCAGGCTTGGTGTTCTTGTATTATATAAACCAGAAACGTTTGTGCCAAGAACATTCAGAAGGAACGTACAGACCAAGGTGTTCACAAATGTATAATTTAGGTGCAAATATAAAAACATTCCAAACATCATTCATCACAATTTACGTTTTACAGATTTAGTCATTAACAACTCCACGCAAATCTATTTGGTTTGTAAACAGAATTTCAGATTACAATTTCTCAAGTCATGCAATTTGTGTCCAGCAAAAACCTTTTTTGGTTTTGGATAGAGTGAGGGATGATTAAAACGCTTGTTGAGTTTTTATTGTGATCTGGGGCTCCACTAGAGATTTTCCCTGACTTCCTGTCCCACTGACAACTGTTTCCCCAGACAGGAAATGAGGAAAAATCTCCAGCAGCATCACAGGCCCAAAATATTTTTTTTTGTTTTCAGTAGTTCAGCTTGTATTGCTGCTTATTAAAGTGGAGTTCCACCCAAAAATGGAACTTCCACTTTTTGGAATCCTCCCCCCTCCGGTGTCACATTTGGCACGTTTCAGGGGGGGGGAAGGGAGCAGATACCTGTGTAATACAGGTATTTGCTCCCACTTCCTGGCATAGATCACCTCGTGATCTACGCCACTTTCGGCGCCTATTCTGTCCTCCCCCGCTGTCTTCTGGGAGACACACAGGTCCCAGGAGACAGCAGGGACCAGTGAGGACGCGCAGCCGGGACGTGAAGTCGCAATGGCGGCGGCAGCAGCCGATCCTCGAGTGACAGATCGGCCTTGGCTGCCGACATCGCGGGCGCCCTGGACAGATAAGTGTCCATATATTAAAAGTCAGCAGCTGCTGTATTTGTAGCTGCTGGCTTTTAATGTTTTTTTTTTAATGGGACCTCCTCTTTAAGATTTTTTTTTCTCACTGTCTGTGTGGTGAAACCATTGTCACCATGACATAAGGAAATCTAAGAGAGTTTCAGCGAGTAGTAAAAACCAAACAGGGGTTAGAACCCTTTTCCAGTCTATCCAAAAAAATTTTTGGCTGGATTTACACTTTCTCTTGCAGTGACGTGAGGTCCACAGAAGAAACCAGTGAGAACTGTGGGAGACCACAGAAAGCAACACTTCAAGAAGTGTTGGTTTACTAGAGGAGCAGAGGAGGCAAGTATTCTTTCTCTTCTTTAGAGTTATGGGTTTGGTTTTTAATACTTATAGTATGGGACAGGACCACTTTAGACCAGCCTTGCTCAACTGGGTACCATGGAACCCTAGAGTCACCCAAAGGTTGCTGGAGGATCAATTGCAATGATCAATCTCTGCCTCTCAGATAAGTAACCACTGACGCCAATGATCTTTTTGGCTTTCTCTAAGGAGGTCACATTTTTACCTACTGACTACCAATGTAGGGGTTATTCTTCCCACTGAGCACAAATGTGGGAGCACTCTTCCCCCTGACAGCCAATGGCCCTTCTCCCAATGACCACCATTATGACCACCATTATAAGAGGGGCTTTTTTCCACTGACCACCAATGTAAGGGATCTTTTGAATGACCATCAATGTAAGGGGGCACAACAATGACCACTAAGACAAGGGGACCTTTTTCCGCTGACCAGGGGGCGTTGTTACAATGACCACTAATGCAAGAGGGCATTTTTCATTGACCATTAATGTACTGTGTTTCCCCGAAAATAAGCCCGGGTCTTATATTAGTTTTGGCAACAAAAGACACAGTAGGGCTTATTTTCGGGGTAGGTCTTACCATGTAATGTGCTGTCTTCTCTCACCCTCTCTCTCCCTGCCTAACAGGAATTCCCAGTGTGAACTAAGTTAAAATGCTTGTAAAATCCTATAATCCACTCTATTACAGTAGTATATAATGTACAATGTGTGTGTTTCTGTAATATAATTGTGCCAAATACCTTCGTTATAGCACTGCCCTGCACTTCTGTGATCAGCCGGAGCTCTCTTCCCTTCAATTATATTACAGAAACACACTCATTGTACATTATATACTACTGTAATAGAGTGGATTATAGGATTTTACAAGCATTTTAAACTAGGGCTTATTTTTGGGGTAAGGTTTATATTGCAGCCCTCCTGGAAAATAGTGCTAGGTCTTATTTTCGGGGTAGGTCTTATTTTTGGGGGAAAACAGTAATGGGCCATTTCTCTTCGTACTATCAATTATTCGTTTCGATTGACCAGGTTTATTTTCTGGTCATTTTTATTATTATTTATTTAATGTTAAAGCTATTACTGCAAATAAATTTGTCTTAGAATAGCCCCGAGTGTTGAACATGCTAAATACACCACATACAATACCTTATTTATTTAATATTATAACTCAACGTTTCATGGCCTGTAGATATAGCAATTATTAGCAGGGGTTCCTTGAGACCTAAAAGTTATTTAGGTGTTCCTCTGTGCCACTAACGCAAGGAGACCTTTTTCCTCTGACCACCAATGTGAGGGGGCATTACAGTGACCACTAATGCAAGAGGGCACTTTTCATTGACCTTAATCCATTTCTCTTTTGACCATCAATTATTCGTTTTTATTGACTGTGTTTTTTTTTCTGGTCATTTATATTATTATTGTTTTCATTTTAAAGATATTACTGCAAATACATTTGTCTTAGAATAGACCCAAGTGTTGACCATGCTAAATACACCCCTTTTTTTATTTACCGTAATTTTATATCTCAACGTTCCATGGCCTGTAGATATAGCAATTATTAGCAGGGGCTCCTTGAGACCTAAAAGTTATTTCGGCGTTCCTCTGTACCACTAACACAAGGGGACCTTTTTCCTCGGACCACCAATGTGAGGGGGAGTTACACTGACCACTAGGGGTTCCTTGAGACCTAAACTTATTTAGGTGTTCCTTTTGTGTTAAAAGGTCGAAAAGGCTTCTTAAAACTGCAGTGTGTGTACATCTTTATAATAAAATTTGCATTGTTACCTAGACACCAGCATAAATTTAAATATTCTAAAAGTGGGAGGGGCCTTACTGGCTGTTGCACTGGGGAAGAAGAGGAAAGCAGGGCTGCTCATAATATGGTGTCTGATGTCTCTTCCATCTGCAGCTAGGCATATCATATTGTATGCTTTAGTGCTGGAAGAAGAAGAAGACCACACAGAAAGGTCAGAGAGAGGTTGCATGAGATGTACATAGGCACAGTTAAGACATACACTAGAAACATAGCCTCAGACAATGTGGTTGATTTACTAAATCTGGAGAGTGCAAAATCTGGTGCAGCTGTCCAATCAGCTTCTAACTTCAGCTTGTTCAATTAGGCTTTGACAAAAAAATTGAGCTGTACCAGAATTTGCACTTTTCAGTTTTAGTAAATCAACCCCCCTTTTTTCTTTTTTTTTTTTTAGGCTGGCCATACATGTAAAAAGAGTTCTTGTTTAGCCCAGCAGAGAAATTACGCCATTCCCCCATCCAACAGCGTAGTTTTACAGTGTGGGTTATTAAATTATTACTGCCAGAACCCGCATCTGTCAGAATACTAAAGGGTACGTTTTTGGCCAACAGGGCCACCCATGGAACAATTGAAATGGCTAAAATTTGATCTGAGGGGTGTGTCCTATGCCTACATACTTTTGGTAATGGGTGTCCCTCGTTCCCATCTCAAAAAGTTGTGATGTAGTAAGTGAGTGTTAGGAAAGAAACATGGTACTGACATGCCAACACAAAAACATTAAAGTGTTACTAAACCTAGGACCCTGCATGCACTATATCTGCCTTCCCACAGAACACAGAACATGGAAATGCAATTATTTTAGTAAATATAAACTGCTAAATACCTTTTCTCATCAGCCGTATATATAGCAGTCTTGTGACTTCTATCAGTGTCTAGTTAAAGCCTGCAGGATGAATTTTTATTCTATTCTGACTGTCCTATGAGGCTGCAGGACCCCTGACCCTCTGTCTGGTAAGTGCTGAGTGGCCCTGTGCTGATCACATGCACCCTCCAAAGAAATAACAAACTCTCTAGCAATACATACCAAACTGAGTATGTGCAGAGTTGACTCCAAAGGCTCTGTCTTATCAGGAGATGGATTGGGGACTGTGGAAGAAGGGGAGGATTAGAGAAAACGGGATCAGCCTTTTTACACAATGCAGATGATTAATCCCTTAGGTTTCACAGTGAGTATAACAAGCATGCTTTACTACATATACAGACTGATTTTAATGTTGTGGGTTTAGTAACACTTCAAAGTCAAACTAAATTCACTGCATCAACCTTTTTTTTTATTTTTTCTCATTCTCTACTACTTACAAAATAGTTTTAAAAAAATCGAAAGTTTTAGTTTTCAGATATTTTTTGTACTGCAAGGCAGTGCTTCCTGATTCTTGGCCTAGGCCGGGCACCGCTGCCTCCTGGTATGTCACAGCTTTACAAGGAGGCAGTGTGTTGTTAATGGAGTTGTAAAGTCCCAAGGTTTTTCACCTTAATGCATTCTATGCACATAGTTGCCAACTGTCCCAAATTTCCTGGGACATTCACCAGATTTAGACCTTTGTCCAACTGAGGGACACCTGATGTAAGGAGGGACTCCACTGAGGGACACCTAATGTAAGGAGGACACCGCTGAGGGACACCTGATGTAAGGGGGACACCGCTGAGGGACATCTGATGTAAGGGGGACACCGCTGAGGGACATCTGATGTAAGGGGGACACCGCTGAGGGACATCTGATGTAAGGGGGACACCGCTGAGGGGCACCTGATGTTAGGAGGACACTTGATGTAGGGAGGGATACCGCTGAGGGACACCTGATGTAAGGGGGACACCTGATGTAAGGGGGACACCGCTGAGGGACACCTGATGTAAGAGGGACACCTGATGTAAGGAGGGATACCACTGAGGAACACCTGACATAAGAGGGGCACCGCTGGGGGACACCGCTGAGGGACACCTGATGTAAGGGGGACACCGCTAAGGGATACCTGATGTAAGGAGAGACTCTGCTGGGAAAGCCTGGTGTAAAGAGGGACTCTACTGGAATGCCTGATGTATGGAGGGACTCTGCTGGGGACACCTGATGGCATCTGGTGGCAGGCAACGGTGGAAAGTGGCACGCTCAGGGCTCCCACTGATTCGGCATTATGGTGAGTTAAACTATTTCATTTTATAGTACAATGTAATAATAGAAAAAATGCTCTTCAATCATCCTGACACCATAACAACCATGGGGCCAGGGTGACTGAAGCACAAACACCAGGTGTTTGGAGTATCTTTATCTGCTGATTGTTAAACTTTCTAAAATACACATATTTCTATTGTGGTGTAGGATCTGGGCCTGCTGTCCCTCCATCCCTCTTTCTCTTTCTCCCTTTCTTTCTCCCTCCATCCCTCGTTCATCTCAGACTCTAACCACACCCCCTTTGAGTCACGCCCCCTTTAAGCCACGGGCATTTTTTTGTTTAAACCACACCTCCTGTCAAGCCCTGTTCAGAGCGACATTCCTGTCTGAATATTGTGTCCGGGTTTGAGCCGCACTGAAACCTGGACACATGATTTAAAACCCGGACAGTCCGGGTGAATCCTGGCCAGATGGCAACCCTACACTGGGAAGTATAGTGGCAATATACCAGAAGCTGGTTGGTTTGTGTGCAATGTTTGTGTGCACACACAGAAATCCACCATGTGTGCACAGATGCACTACTCGTCTCTGCCAGGTCCTAAACACTTGGGAGACGACAGTGGCACATATGCACACATGCCAACGTTTTTAAAATGGTGGCGCAGAAGCTCGGTGTGTGCAGTGAGCGCTCTGTCTGCACAGAAACATCGGCTGCCCAGTGCGCGTATGTGCAGACTGTTAAAGCTGCACATATGTGTTACGTGGGCAGCAACAGCTTAAAGACTGGCGTGCCTAAATATTTTATATTTTTGCCCTTGGTTTAGATATGCTTTAATGCTCAATAAGTGTACCTACACAAAAATGAATGGTAAGCTCCATAATGCACTCATAATTCAATACACAAGCGGATAAAGCATAGGCAAGTGTAAACGTTTCCAAGCATATTTTTGGGATTTTATCGCCATTTTTTTTAAAATAATATCACTTTTATTCTAATAGGCTTTTAAATGCTGGTTTTGTGCAGTGCAGTCCTCCTTGTGGTCGTGCCAGACATCCAGGCTGCAACATGTGTGTTAATTATTACACAATACAAAGCATTCCACTGTGTAAAATCAAACTGATATTCTGCTATACCTGTGCAGACATTCAGCTGCTTGCACACAGCCCTGCTATTTCTACAGGCAAATATTGATTCAAGTCTTTTCCCACAACCTACAGGTGCCTTTGGCACAAAGCGGGTTAATGTTAGTCCCTGGCCTGGGAGAAGAATATCATTTGCCTGTGTATGCTCCTATTTGCAGCTGATCCTAGTGCCAAGTGTTTAGACCTTTTGTGATAAGGACGGCCATAAAACAAAGATGGTGGAGTTTAGCGGATTAATCTATTTGCCTGACCTTTGAGCCTTGCTCCAACTTCCCAGCAAACAGGACTGCAAGAGGACGTGAATCAATACTTCTAATTGATTTTACGCCTATATTATTGTTGGAGAAGGTGTTTTATCCCAGAAACATTACTGGAGTATGGATGTTTATATTCACAGTACAAACCTGTATAACAAGGGGGAGATTACAGAAAGCGATTAGCTTTTTCCTGTAGTAATGATTGTATTTGAACCTGATCTATCAGCTGCGCAAAACTCAATTCTGGATAAAGGTTGTCAGCAGATTTACACTACATTAATGTCAACTGTTCCAGGTTTGAAGGGACAGTCCCACATCTTGACCATCTGACCATCACTGCCGTGTCCCGGGCCATGTCCCGGCATCACAGCAGAGTTACTGCATATGCACATTAACTTAAAATGTAAAAAAGTAACTTATGGGTAGGGATGAGCTTCGTGTTCGAGTCGAACATACGTTCGACTCGAACATCGGCTGTTCGATCGTTCGACGAAGATCGAACGATTTGGGCCGTTCGCGCCAAATTCGAGTGACGCGAACGGCCCACAATGCACTACGCCATCGCAGTGTCATCCAGGCGCTGTGAATGGCCAAGCATGCACTGTGACCCCGCATGCTTGGCCAATCACAGCGCCGGCAGCGAGGAGAGCAATGATTGGCCACAGGCAGGATGCCTGTGGCCAATTATTGCTGAGGGTGTTTAGTACACGCCCCACACTATAAAAGGCCGCCAGCACGGCGGCCTAGTGTAGTGTGTTCCGGAGCAGGGAAAGAGCAGCATAGGCAGGGACAGTGACTTTTATTTCTTTCTTGCTTAACCTGGATTCCTTTAGTTTAGGGAAAGAGAAGGATAGGTAGGGAGAGTGTCAGTGTGTTTTGTGCTTGTGCTATAGTGTGCTTAAAAAAAACATTTTTTCTAGGGACAGAAAACTCTAGGTAGGGAGAGTGTCAGTTTCTTTCACTGTGCAAGTCCTTGTTTCCAGGGACAGGGAAGGACAGTGAGTGAATTCTCCTTGTGCTATAGTGTGCTTAAAAAAAAACATTTTTTCTAGGGACAGAAAACTCTAGGTAGGGAGAGTGTCAGTTTCTTTCACTGTGCAAGTCCTTGTTTCCAGGGACAGGGAAGGACAGTGAGTGAATTCTCCTTGTGCTATAGTGTGCTTAAAAAAAACATTTTTTCTAGGGACAGAAAACTCTAGGTAGGGAGAGTGTCAGTTTCTTTCACTGTGCAAGTCCTTGTTTCCAGGGACAGGGAAGGACAGTGAGTGAATTCTCCTTGTGCTATAGTGTGCTTAAAAAAAACATTTTTTCTAGGGACAGAAAACTCTAGGTAGGGAGAGTGTCAGTTTCTTTCACTGTGCGAGTCCTTGTTTCTAGGGACAAAGAAGGAAAGTGAGGGGAATTCTCCTTGTGCTATAGTGTGCTAAAGCATTCCTCATCAACCATCTTTGAAATCCTTGATTTTTGGACAGTCAGGGAAATTGTCGTTGTGCTATTCTGTGCAAAAGCAATCATCCTCAACCATATTTAGAAATCCTTAAGTAAAGGGACAGAGAAGGACACCTGAAGGTAGCCCTTATTGCTTTTTTCCCATCTCCCTGCAGGCCATCTATTAGAATGTCTGGAAGGCAAACAAGGAGAGGCAGACAGTCAGGAGGCAATAAAAGAGGGCAAGCAGGCTCTGTGTCTGGGGGCAACAGTGCTGGTCGTGGACGCGGTGCATTGTCATCAGCACATGGCCATGGGACACGCTTGTCCTTCTTTTCGGCAGCTGGACATGTTGAGCCACATCATGCCGAAGACTTGGTAGAGTGGATGACCAAGCCCTCCTCCTCCTCCTCATCCTCTCTCACCCAGGCTCAGGGTACTGGCAAAGCAGCTGCCAAAGCGTCCTCTTCCCTGTTATCAATGTCAGACTCATCATCAGTCACTCCTTCCCTAGACCCACCATGTCCTCCTCCTGAGGAGTCCCCCGAACTGTTTGAGCACAGTGTTGGGTACATGCTCCAGGAGGATGCCCAGCGTTTCGAAGGGTCTGATGATGAAACCCAGCTACAGGAAGGCAGTAGGGTGAGAGCAGACAGAGGGGATGCTCAAGAAGGACACCAATCTGGCAGTCATGTTCCAGCAGCTGCAGCATACTGCCAGATTGGCTCCAGTGATGAGGAGGGAGGGGATGATGAGGTCACTGACTCCACGTGGGTGCCTAATAGGAGAGAGGAGGAGGAGGAGGATGAGGAGGAGGCACATCTCCAACGAGGCAGGATGCCCTTTGGTGGCCAGCGTAAGGGCAGTACACCGACGGAATCACACCGCAGAGCTCCGCCTGTGCAGGGCGCTGCCTCTGCCCGTCATTCAAAAAGTTCCTTGGTGTGGGCCTTTTTTGAGGCTAGTGCATCAGATCGCACAGCTGCTGTTTGCAACATATGTCTCAAGCGTATATCGCGTGGCCAAAACATCAGCCGCTTGGGTACCACATGCCTGACCAGACATATGTTGACCTGCCATGCAGCTCGTTGGCAAGCCTACCTCAAAGACCCACACCAAAGAACAAAGCGGACCTCTCCTTGCACCGCATCAGCTGGGATCTCCAACCCCACTATAACTTCAGTCCTCTCTGAAACATGCACTGAGAGGAATGAAGGTGTAGAATTAGGTGTGTCACAGCCAAGTACTTGCGGCCACTCTGCTAGCAGTACACCGACGTCCGATTCTAGCAGGCAAATTTCCCTGCCCCAGCTGCTGGACCGTCCAAAGAAGTTCACTCCCAGCCATCCACATGCCCAGCGGTTGAATGCTAGCTTGGCTAAATTGCTAGCGCTTCAACTGCTGCCTTTTCAGTTGGTAGACTCGGCCCCCTTCCGTGAGTTTGTGCAATGTGCGGTTCCTCAGTGGCAGGTTCCCAAACGCCACTTTTTCTCACGGAAGGCTATTCCGGCTCTCTACCGGCATGTGGAAGGCAATGTCTTGGCCTCGCTGGACAGGGCGGTCAGCGGTAAGGTGCATATTACCGCTGACTCATGGTCCAGCAGGCATGGACAGGGACGTTACCTTTCTTTCACGGCCCATTGGGTCACTCTTTTGGCAGCTGGGAAGGATGCAGGACAAGGTGCAGTAGTGTTGGAGGTTGTCCCACCGCCACGCCTCCAAAATGCTACTACTGGTTGTGACACACCTCTCTCCTCCACCCCCTCCTCTTCTTCTTCCTCCATGGCCTCTTCCTGTGGTTTGTCCTATGAACCAGCGGTGCTCCGTAGCCGTTCACGGGGCTACGCAAGTACGCAGGCAAAAAGATGCCATGCCGTGCTTGCGCTGGTGTGTTTGGGGGACAGAAGCCACACTGGGGCAGAGGTCCTGTCTGCTCTGCAGGGCCAGGCCGAGAGGTGGTTGACGCCACGCCAGCTTAAGCCAGGAATGGTGGTTTGCGACAATGGCACCAACCTCCTCTCCGCCCTTCGACAGGGACAACTGACCCATGTGCCCTGTGTGGCTCACGTCCTTAACCTGGTGGTGCAGCGGTTCTTGGGCAGGTACCCGGGCTTACAGGATGTCCTGAGGCAGGCCAGGAAAGTCTGTGTGCATTTCCGCAGATCTTATAATGCCAGTGCTCGCCTGGCTGAGCTGCAAAAGGAGTTGAACCTGCCCAAGAACCGCCTTATATGTGACATGCCCACCAGGTGGAACTCAACGTTGGCCATGCTGCAGCGGCTGCACACGCAGCAGAGGGCCATCAATGAGTACCTGTGCGACTACGGCACCAGGACAGGGTCAGGGGAGCTTGGTTTTTTTTCTCCACGCCAGTGGGGCATGATCAGGGATGCATGCACTGTCCTGGCACCATTTGAGGAGGCCACGAGGATGGTGAGCAGTGACAGTGCATGCATCAGTGACACTGTACCTCTTGTCCACCTGTTGGAGCACACGCTGCGTGGAATAATGGACAGGGCACTTGAGGCAGAACAGAGGCAGGAAGAGGAGGACTTCCTTGCCTCTCAAGGCCCCCTTTACCCAGACAGTGTTCCTTCTGTCCCACCCATCGCACAGGAAGAGGAGGAGGAGGAGGAGGAGGAGGAGGATTGTGTCAGCATGGAGGTGGAGGCTGGCACTCAGCATCATCAGCAGCAGTCTTTTAGGGATGATTTACAGTCCCAAGAAACCAGTGGACTTGTACGTGGCTGGGAGGAGGTGACTGCGGATCATGTCGTCCTTAGTGACCCAGAGGACTCCGGAGCGAATGCCTCAGCAAACCTACGCTGCATGGCCTCCCTGATCCTGCAAAGTCTGCGGAAGGATCCTCGTATTCTTCGGATCAAGGAGAGGGACCATTACTGGCTGGCCACTCTCCTTGATCCACGGTACAAGGGTAAGGTTGCGGACCTTATGTTACCGTCGCAGAGGGAGCAGAGGATGAGACAACTCCGGGAGGCCTTGCAGAAAGGTCTGTGCAACGCGTTCCCAGAGACTGGGAGGTTACAAACTCCTGGTCCTGGACAACGAGTTGCTGAGGCTTCGGCCAGTCAAAGAAGGAGCGGTGGGGAAGGTGGCCGTCTGACCGATGCGTTCAGACAATTCTTTAGTCCGCAGCCCCAAAGTATGATCGGTTCCAGCAACCATCGCCAGCGTCTGATAAACATGGTGCAGGAATATCTAGGGGCAAGGTCAGACTTGGACACCTTCCCCACCGAAAATCCTCTGGCTTACTGGGTCTTGAGGATGGATCACTGGCCAGAGCTTGCACAGTATGCAATTGAGCTACTGGCCTGTCCTGCATCCAGCGTTCTTTCGGAACGCACATTCAGTGCTGCTGGAGGATTTGTCACGGATCACAGGGTGCGCCTGTCCACCGACTCGGTTGATCGACTGACTTTCATCAAGATGAACCAGTCTTGGATCACCACCAGCTACCACACACCTGATGCTGATATAACAGACTAATTGATTTTAACATGTCACATCCCTTCAAGACTGATGCTGATGCTGAGTGCCTGTGCTGTTATGTTGACTGGCTATCCTCCTCCTCCGAGTCCTCAATGATACGATTGATGATGATAGCTTGGAAGATCATTTTTGTTTATGGGTGCCGCCACCAGTGGCTAAGGCCCAATTTTTCAGCCCCTGTTTTACAGGGGCGTGTACTTACAATTTTTTTAGCAATAATTTGCCATAGGGCTCATTGCTGTGCTCCAAGTACAGTATCTGTGAGGGGTTGGAGTGTTGTGGCACCAGTGCCTAAGGCCCAATTTCTTTTTCGTACATCACGGGACACAGAGCGACATAGTCATTACTAATGGGTTATATAGTTACCGTCAGGTGCTGGCACTGGCAACTTCCAAAACCGGAAGTACCCTCCCCTATATAAGCCCCTCCCATCCGGGAGCACCTCAGTTTTTTTTTGCCAGTGTCTAAGGTGTTGGCCAAGAAGAAACATGTGTTTTTCACTGAGCTTGCGTACAGGTTCTTTTGGGCCTCAGTAAGCTATTCCGGATCCGACCAAAAAAGCTTCATAGCTAAACGGTCGGTACCCGGGCCTTGCAGAGAAGAGCAAGGTTCTGCCTGTAATGCTTCTCTTAGGAGAGCTGGACCCTGGGATCCAGAGCTCTGGTCATACCCACGACCAAGATGTTTTCTGTGCAGGGTGCTATACAGGTCCAGGGGAGTGGAATCCTTGGGAACCCGGTCCCTGAAGGTTTGATTACAATGCCTGCCGTGATAGGTGAAGTTTGGGCTTTTGTGGACCAAACAAAGTCCTGCGGCGGGGAACAGGTAAGTGGGGGCTCCCAGGAACTTGGTTCTATTGGGGGACCCCCAAGCCTAATTTGTCTTTCTGTCTGTTACCTAACGGTATTCCCGCTAATATCTGTGCATGCCTGTAACTACTAAAAAAATTTAATAATTTTTAATGGTGGTCAAGAAAAAAAAAAAAAAAAAAAAGGAATGTTTTTTTTATATATGTTTAGTATATTAAACTGCGGTACCTGTGTTTGTCCACTAGAGGCCGCTGTGGAATGTTTTTCTTGTCATATGGACTAGTTTCTTCTCAGAGAACAAAGTCCAGGCAGCTGGTGAGTTCTCCTACAGGAAACTGTTTCCTCTGCCATGTTGCAGTGTTCGTCTATCCCCCGGCCTGCGGCAAAGGGGGCCCTGGCTCCTGTCCCTGGTTTCCATGTTTGAAAATTAGCGCCGAGGCGCACGTGGCCGCGCGCGTGCGCGTGCACGCGCCTCTATATATAGAGGTGGCCGGAAAAAGGGGCGGGGCCTGGGGGATGACGCTCTGTGCGCGCCGCAGCGCTTCTGCGCATGTGCGGGCGTCCCAGCAGGTTTTTAAAAAAAGCCACATTATTGCAGTAAGCTGGCTATGAAGTACAGAGACAGAGCTGGCAACATTTAAAGGCATACAGCAAGCGGTTGATACAGGCATCCCCTAGAAAGGCACATTAGTAGACACCAACTGTGATATAGCAGCAATTGTGCTAGACTATTCTCAGTAAAAGTGGTGTATTACGGCTGGAATACCTCAGCTTTAGGCTTAGGAATATGCCGTCCAGTAGCTCCGGAACTGAATCTTCCAGGAAGCGAAGGGGGTCTCATCGGGCTCTGAGGATCTTGGGCATACTCCTGCTGCACCAGTCTCCCCTGAAGTTCAGAGGTAAGTGACCGTAGAGACCCCGCAGGGGTACTTGGTACTGTGGCTGTCCTCAGTCACCTGCTCCTGTGTATGTAACAGAGGAGGTTTTTTCCTCAGCTCTGGGAGGATTAGAGAGAGATTGTCAAAATTTATCGCTGCCTCCCTGTCAGGGAAAGCACGCCCGATCTCCGTCTCCTCCTTCAGAGTGCCTGTTAGCAGAGCAACAGTCCCATACAGGGATCGACCTGCCTGAAGGGGATCAGGATAAGGTTGATTCTGTTATAGAGGAATCAACAGTGGGGGAACCTTTTCTCAGCATCTCAAGCTGAAAGATTATGGGTTCAGTCTCTGACTAACATGGTCCGATCAGCATTTAAAAATGCACCTTGCGGAACCATCAACCACTACTGTATCCTCGTTGGGGTCGCTAGAAGCCCCCAGACTGTTTGTTCTTTTCCACTTCACCCTTTACTGAAAGGGCTCATTTACCAGGATTGGGAACGTCCTGAGAAAATATTTATTCCCCCAAGAGATTTCCGGTGGTCTATCCCATGGAGGATAAGTTCATCAAAAAAAATAAATAAAAATAAAAATGGAAGTTCCCTACAGTGGACGCAGCCATCTCTTGTATGTATAAATCACTGACATGTCCAGTGGATAATGTCCAAATGTTCAAGAACCCAATAGATAAAAGATTGGAGTCCTTATGAAAATCTGCTTGGTGATACAACCAGCAGTAGCAGCTATTGGGGTCTGCTAAGCAGTGAAGGATCAGTTGAAACAGGTCTTGAGGGACTTGACAGATCAGCAGGCTTTGCCCTAGCTGATCTACCTAGAGCCTTAGGCTTTGCGGTTGACGCCATAGAGGATTCAGTCCATCAGGCCTCCCGCCTTACGCTGTCTATAGTACATATGCGTAGGCTCCTATGGCTCAGAAACTGGTCTGCTGAAGCTCCCTGTAAAGAATGGCTGGTTAGCGTCCCATTTCATGGTGAACGCTTATTCAGGGAAAACCTGGACAAATATATCCAGAAAATTTCCAGCGGTAAAAATACGCTCTTGCCGGTTAAAAGCAGAGTTAGAGGTCCCTCTTTAAGAGGCCTGCTTCTCCAGTCCCTGGGGCATCGGCTGTGTAACAGTTCCGACGGCCTCCTCGGTCAAATCCCGGGGGTAAAAAACAGGGACAGTAGCAGGGTAATGAGAAACCCTGGGTCAGGGGAGGTACAAAACCTCCCCCAAAGTTAAATTCATTGAAGCCCCCACTCAGTCGGGTGGGGGGAGGACTCCAGTTGTTCGCAAAGAGACCTGGCGGGACACGATCAAGACAGATAGGTGCTCTCCGCAGTAGGTTTGGGATACAGTTTGGAGTTAAAAGACTCTCCTCCTTCCCATTTTGAGGTCAAACGTGCCAAGGGATCCCCGGAAGAGAGAGTCCCTCCTGTTGGCACTAGAACAACTATTGCTCCAAGGAGTAATTATGGAGGTTCCCCTGGAAGAATGAGGGTTCGGGTTTTACTCAAACCTCTTTACAGTCCCGAAGCAAACGCGGACGGGAGGCCCATATTAATTCTAAAAAGGGCTATACAAATTCCTGTATATCAGGACTTTCCGATGGAGTCGATCCGATCGGTGGCCACTGCCCTACAAGGGGAGGATTGGTTAGCCACGATCGACATCAAAAATGCTTATTTGCACATTCCCATCTTTCCAGTCCACCAAAAATTTCTACGCTTTGCAGTAGGAGGGCGCCATTTTCAGTTCAGAGCCTTACCCTTCGGTTTGGCCACAGCACCAAGAGTGTTCACAAAAATTCTGGCCCTTTATTGGCCAATCTAAGAACACAAGGTGTAATGATAATGGCATATCTGGATGACTTGTTGCTGATAGACCACTCAGTGAAAAAACTAGACGTAGTCGTTCACAAGACGATCAAGTATCTGGAATCTCACGGTTGGATTATCAACCGAGACAAGTCAGCCCTAAAAACCAGTCAAAAGTCTGGAATACTTGGGGCTAAGGTTGGATTCAGGCCAGAGAAAAATATTCTTGCCTCGAGGAAAGGTGTTGTCTTTGAAAGATTTGATCCACTTAGTGGGTACAAAAAAGACAGCCGTCCATACGCCTGTATATGAGGCTGCTGGGAAAAATGGTGGCATCATTCGAAGCAGTACCCTACGGTCAATTCCATTCAAGGAATTTGCAAGGGGCCATACTGTCAGCCTGGAACAAAAAAGTTCAGGCCCTAGACTTACAATGTCCTTGTCCCCTTCCGTTCGCAAGAGCCTCCGTTGGTGGTTGGTTCCCCAGAATCTGGAAAAAAGGAAATCCTTCAGTCCGATTTCTTGGAAGGTGGTCACTACAGATGCCAGCCTTATAGGCTGGGGAGCAGTACTGGAGCAATAGTCTCTCCAGGGCAGATGGTCGGATGCAGAAAAGGCCCTGCCCATCAATCTCTTAGAGATACGAGCAGCCCGGTATGCCCTAGTAGCATGGACATCCAAACTCCAAGGGTCCCCTGTCAGAATTCAATCAGACAATGCCACAGCAGTGGCATATATCAATCATCAGGGGGGCACCAGGAGTCGTGCAGCCCAGAGGGAAGTAAATTACATCCTGAAATGGGCAGAAAAATATGTCCCAGCCATATCTGCGGTATTCATTCCAGGAGTGGAGAATTGGAAGGCGGACTTTCTAAGTCGCCAGCAATTAGGCCCAGAGGAAGGGTCCCTTCACCCCGAGGTTTTCTGGACAATATGTCAGCGGTGGGGAACATCGGATGTAGATCTTCTAGCATCCAGATTCAACGCAAAGGGGGACAGGGTTGTCTCTCGGACAAGGGATCCCCTAGCTTGCGGCTCGGATGCCCTAGTGTTCCCTTGGGATCAGTTCAAGCTGATATATGCATTCACACCGCCAATGGTTACCTCGATTACTCCGCAGAATCAGGGTAGAAAAGAAACCAGTGATTCCGGTGGCTCCAGCGTGGCCCCGAAGAGCGTGGTACGCGGAGATTGTAAAATTTCAGTGGGGAGTCCTTGGACTCTCCCACGTCGTCCGGCTTTCGCAAGGACCGATATGCCACCCTTCCTTACCAGCCCTAGGTTTGACGGCCTGGCTATTGAAGCCCACATTCTAAAAAAGAGAGGGCTCTCTAATGCTGTGGTATCTACCATGATCAATGCCAGGAAGCCGGTATCCAGGCAGATCTACTATAGAATCTGGAAGGCGTACATCGCGTGGTGTGAGGCCAAGAAATGGCATCCACATAAGTACGTAATAGGTAGGATTCTGGACTTCCTACAGTGGGCTGTAGATAGGAAGCTTGCCTTGAGTACTATCAAGGGTCAGATTTCGGCCTTGTCAATATTTTTTCAAAGGCCTTTGGCTTCGCATTCACTAGTCAAAGCCTTTATACAAGGAGTGATGCGTATTAGTCCTCCGGTTAATATTCCCATATGTCCATGGGATCTAAACTTGGTTCTGTCGGTTCTACAGAAACAACCATTTGAACCATTACAGCATATTTCCTTGGTGCTTCTCACCAGGAAATTGATTTTTCTAGTAGCCATTTGTTCGGCTAAAAGAGTATCGGAATTAGCAGCTATGTCCTGTAAGGAGCCATATCTGGTTATCCATAAGGACAGAGTAGTGTTACGTCCTCATCCAGGCTTTCTTCCTAAGGTGGTATCGAGGTTTCATTTGAACCAAGATGTGGTTCTTCCTTCTTTTTTCCCCAAACCTACTTCGGTAGAGGAAAAGTTATTGCATTCTTTGGATGTAGTAAGAGCAGTTAAAGCTTATCTAAAAGCCACTGCTCAGATTCGCAGAACGGATACTTTGTTTATTCTGCCGGAAGGCCCCAGAAAGGGTCAGGCAGCGTCAAAATCTACTTTAGCCAAGTGGATTCGACAGGTCATTATGCAAGCTTATGGCTTGAGAAGGAGACCGCCTCCGTTCAAAGTTAGAGCGCACTCCACGAGAGCAGTTGGAATTTCATGGGCAGTGCATCACCAGGCCTCCCTGGCTCAAATCTGTAAGGCCGCAACGTGGTCTTCAGTTCACACGTTTACTAGGTTCTACCAGGTGGACGTTAGAAGTCAGGAGGATGTCGCCTTTGGGCGCAGTGTGTTGCAGGCCGCAAAAGATCCTCATGTCTGATAGCGCTCAGCTTATATATGGTGTATCCCCCCCCTCATTTGGCATTGCTTTAGGACATCCCATTAGTAATGACTATGTCGCTCTGTGTCCCGTGATGTACGAAAAAGAAAATAGGATTTTTATAACAGCTTACCTGTAAAATCCTTTTCTTGGAGTACATCACGGGACACAGAGCTCCCACCCCTCTTTTGGGGACACTTATTGCTTTGCTACAAAACTGAGGTGCTCCCGGATGGGAGGGGCTTATATAGGGGAGGGTACTTCCGGTTTTGGAAGTTGCCAGTGCCAGCACCTGACGGTAACTATATAACCCATTAGTAATGACTATGTCGCTCTGTGTCCCGTGATGTACTCCAAGAAAAGGATTTTACAGGTAAGCTGTTATAAAAATCCTATTTTTTCAGCCCCTGTTTAACAGGGGCGTGTCATTACAATTTTTGAAGCAATACTTTGCAACAGGGCTCATTGCTGTGCTCCAAGTACAGTATCTGTGAGGGGTTGTAGTGTTGTGCCACCAGTGCCTAAGGCCCAATTTTTCAGCCCCTGTTTAACAGGGGCGTGTCATTACAATTTTTGAAGCAATACTTTGCAACAGGGCTCATTGCTGTGCTCCAAGTACAGTATCTGTGAGGGGTTGTAGTGTTGTGCCACCAGTGCCTAAGGCCCAATTTTTCAGCCCCTGTTCAACAGGGGCATGCAATTACAATTCTTGATGTAATAATTCACAGCAGGGCCCATTCCTGCACCCACCAAGAGTAAGTCTGAGGGCTTACAGTGTTGTGGCAACGCCACCACCACCACCACCACGAAAGGCCCAATTTTTCAGCCCCTGTTCAAAAGGGGCATGTAATTACAATTCTTGATCTAATAATTCACAGCAGGGCCCATTCCTGCACCCACCAAGAGTAAGTCTGAGGGCTTACAGTGTTGTGGCAACGCCACCACCACCACCACCACGAAAGGCCCAATTTTTCAGCCCCTGTTCAAAAGGGGCATGTAATTACAATTCTTGATCTAATAATTCACAGCAGGGCCCATTGCTGCACCCACCAAGAGTAACTGTCAGGGCTTACAGTGTTGTGGCACCAGCACCACCATCAAAGCCCCAATTTTTACTACCACTGTTCAACAATTATATGTAATTAAAATTCCTGATATAATAGTTGACAGCAGGGCGTTCCAGCACCAACCAAGAGTAACTGTGAGTGCTTACAGTGTTGTGCCAACACCAACAACTAAGGGGCCTATTTCTGCAGAGTATATACGGCAGGTCCCTACTTTCAAACATCCAACTTACAAACGACTCCTACTTGCAAACGCAAGAAGACAACAGGAAGTGAGAGGAAATCTACCCCTAGGAAGGAAAATTCTCTCCTGTAAGAATAAATATGGGAGAAAGGTGTCTCCTCTGTACTGATGCTTTATCAGCAATCCTTGTTTCAAGAAAAACACCACATTTCAAAAACAGTTGTCATTGGGACGGAAAGTGAGGTGAAATGTTCTGAACAGGGGCACAGACAGCAAAACAAATGTTACAGGGGTGATAACCCTTACCTATGTTTTCCAAAAAGTTTAAAAATAGATTTTTGGGCTGGAGCTACACTTCAACAATGTACCTGTTCAAAATTACAAACACATTCTACATAAGAACAAACCTACAGTCCCTGTCTTGTATGCAACACCTGTATACGGCTGTTCAGAGTATATAGGGCCTTTTTTATTTTATGTGAGGGGTTCCCCTTAATATCCATACAAGACCCAAAGGGGCTGGTAATGGGCTGGGGTGGGGGGGGGGGGGGTCATGGGGTAGCTATGCCATTTTTCTTAAAGATTTTCATCCATATTACCGGGACCAGACATTACATTAAAGCCGCAAGCAGTTTTAAATGGCTTTTTTTTCCTTTAGAAGTGTCATTTTGTGCAGGGACAGTTCTAAACACGGGAAACACGTGGCACTTCACAGGCATACTTTAGACACCCCCCAGGTACGATATTTAAAGGAATATTTGACTTTTTTTTTTTCACTTTATGCATCATTAAAATGACTGCTCCCGAAAAACGACCGTTTTTAAAACTTCTTTTTGCATTGATACATGTCCCCTGGTGCAGAACCCGGGTTCCCAAACCCTTTTTAGGACAATAACATGCATAATAGTTGTTATAATTAGCACTTTAGAATTCGAACGTTCGCATCCATTGTATTTAATAGGGTTCTAATGTTCGTACGAACTTTCGGTCCGTTCGCGGGTTCTGGTGCGAACCGAACCCGGGGGTGTTCGGCTCATCACTACTTATGGGTACAGTGGCTGCGTTTCATGGAACAGTGGCAGCATTTTAGGGCACAGTGGCTGCGTTTGATGGCACAGTGGCAGCATTTGATGGCACAGTGGCTATGTTTGATGGGCACAGTGGCTATGTTTGATGGGCACAGTGGCTGCATTTGATGGGCACAGTTGTTGCGTTTGATGGCACAGTGGCTGCGTTTGATGGGCACAGTGGCTGCGTTTGATGGGCACAGTGGATGCGTTTGATTGGCACAGTGGATGCGTTTGATTGGCACAGTGGCTGCGTTTGATGGCACAGTGGCTGCGTTTGATGGGCACAGTGGCTGCAATTTTTATTTATTTTTTCAGTTTGTTTGCGCCCCCACCAGCCGCCACTGGTCGTGGTAAGACCAACCTATAAGGTGGGCATTTGGAGGCATGTCAAAAAACAACAAAGGAAAATTCCCAGCTCACTTACCAGCCAGCCTGCAAAAAAAACCAAATTGTCCTGTCTAAAAATTCACATTAAAACCAGGGGTTTTGTTTGCACACATTTGCAAATATATATGTAAGCTGCAGGGCCACTTCACCGCACCATAGTGTACTGCAGTCCTAACGCTATACATTTTAAGAGTTTCCAAAGTTGGAGCACATACAGTATATAATAATGGATAGATGTACAGTGATATAGTGGATAGCACTTTCGCCTAGCAGCAAAAGGGTCACTGGTTCGAATCCCAACCACGACACCACCTGCCTGGAGTTTGCATGTTCTCCCTGTGCCTGCGTGGGTTTCCTCCAGGTACTCCGGTTTCCTCCCACACTCCAAAGACATGTTGGTAGGTTAATTCGATCCTGTCTAAATTGTCCCTAGTATGAATGTGAGTTAGGGACCTTAGATTGTAAGCTCCTTGAGGGTAGGGACTGATGTGAATGTACAATGTATATGTAAAGCGCTGCGTAAATTGAGGGCGCTATATAAGGTACCTGAAATAATAAATTAAATAATAAATTAATTAATTAAGGGCAGGTATGCCTTGAGGGAGCCCATCCCTCCCTAAAGTTATAGGGATGCACTGGACATCGCACAATATTACAATGGCAGTGAAGGTATCCTGCTGGTCTCCTCACTAATTCACCAACAGTACAAACAAATGGCAACCACCCCATCCTGTAACTGGCCTTTGCAGCAAGGAGCACAGAGATTGGAGCTGCAAGTCCCACTTATTAAAAGGGGGAGTATGGGTGGGACTAACCTGTAAAGTGGGCATCATCAGCATTCTCCACATATTCAGAGCTGGGGTCGTGGTAGGACAGACCTATGAGGTGGGTATGATTTGGAGCCGCCCACGTGGAAAGTGGGCAGGCGAAATGCAGACCATGAGTGGGGTTAACAGTGTCCCAGGATCCAGGACCATGACATTGACATGGCTAAAGGTATGTGGACACCCCACCAGATTATTAAATTCAGGTGCTTTCAGTGAAGGGTACAGTTAATGCTAACAATTGTGGAAACAAAAACTTTGGTGACACTACCGATTAACCTTGATCTCCGATGGGCCTTGACTGGTAAGCGTTTGCACGTACTTTATTCCCCCAATCAATAGTTTTTTTCTGTTTATATATAAGCATTTATGATTGGTGCTTAACATGCTAATTTTTTTTATTATCTTATCTACAGACTTTGTTTTGTGTTCTCCTGAAGAAGCTGCTTAGAGCCGTGAAACATGTAGAGAATGTCCGTACACTAAGGAAATTTGAAACTCCTATTTGCCACCATGGAGTGTATTTGAGTACCAGTGTTATGTCCAATATTTGTACACAAAAAACTTTTATAGTTGCATTTTTGTATCTGGATACTTTATTGTATTTTAAATTATGTACCAATAAAAATCTTTGTTTTTATCCTTATGTTCAACCTGTTCAGGGTACTGAGATAATCTATTATTACCCCATTTCCCTTTCCCACTCTGAAGACCCCTTTGGGGTATTTCTCCTTGCACCCAATTATTTATCATTGTCATTTGGCTGATGGTGCCCTCTAGTTTATAATCATTTACAACTTATAATCATTTACCCAATTGGAGTTTTTTTTACAATTGTGGTAACACAGGTCTATAAAGACATGGTTTGATGAGTTAGGTGTGGAGGAACTTGAGTGGCCTGTGCAGGTCCCTGACTCCGACCCTACTGAACACCTTTAGAATAAACCACAAAGCCAATGGAAAGCTATGACTTCTCATCTAACATCAGAAAATGACCATACAAATACACTTTTGGCTGAATACCGACAGACGTACCCCAATTTCTTTTGGATAAGCCTTCCCAGAAATGTGGAGGCCATTATAGCTCAAAATGGGGGGGGGGGGGGTCAACTCCTTATTAATGCCCATGGTTTCAGAATTTTAGATTGGGATGTCCAAGAATCTTCGATAGGTGTTCACTAACATTTAGGCCGGGTTCACACCTATGCAAATTGGTTGCGGCTCACACCGCATCCAATTCGCATAACATTATAAAATACATTGACTTCTATGGGCACGCATCTGATTCGCACATGTGTTCCGTTCTGAACAGGGATCTTGAGGGGCAACCCCACGTCAAATTTTAAATAAAAAAACGGCATGGGTTCCCCTCCAGGAGCATACCAGACCCTTAGGTCTGGTATGGATTTTAACGGGAACCCCTACGCCGAAAAAAACAGCATGAGGGTCCCCCCAAAATCCATACCAGACCCTTATCCGAGCACGCAGCCCAGCCAGTCAGGAAAGGGGGTGGGGACGAGCGAGCGCCCCCCCCCTCCTGAACCTTACCAGGCCGCATGCCCTGAACATGGGGGTGGGTGCTTTGGGGCAGGGGGGCGCCATGCGGCCCCCCACCACAAAGCACCCTGTCCCTATGTTGATGAGGACAGGGCCTCTTCCCGACAACCCTGGCCGTTGGTTGTCGGGTCTGCGGGCGGGGGGCTTATTGGAATCCGGGAGCCCCCTTTAATAAGGGGGCCCCCAGATCCCGGCCCCCCACCCTATGTGAATGAGAATGGGGTAGATCGTACCCCTACCCATTCACCTGGTGGAAAAAAAGTAAATAAAAAAACACACTACACAGGTTTTTAAAGTAATTTATTAGGCAGCTCCGGGGGTCTTCTTCCGACTTCGGGGGTCTTCTTCCAACTTCGGGGGTCTCTTCCGACTTCAGGGGTCTCTTCTTCTGCTCTCCGGTGTCGTCTCCACGCTCTCCGATTCTTTTTCCTCTCTCCGATGCTTTCTTCCTTCTGCCGGGCCTCCGCTATCTTCTTCCAGCTCTTTTGCTAGCGGGGGCCCGGTCTTCATCGTCATCTTCTTCCCTCTTCTCTCCGCCCGATGTTGCCTCGACGCTCTCTGCCGCTATAATGCCGTGTGCGCGGAGCGCAACGACTTATATAGGCATGGGACGTGGTCACCGGGTGATGCCACCCAGTGACCCCGCCCCCGTATGACGTCACAGTCCCGGGGAATGATGGGACTGTAACATCATACGGGGGCGGGGGTGGCGTAGGGGTTCCCGTTAAAATCCATACCAGACCTAAGGGCCTGGTATGCTCATGGAGGGGAACCCATGCCGGTTTTTTATTTAAAATTTGGCGTGGAGTTCCCCGTCATGATAACAGCAGCGAGACTTCCCTCCCCTCTCCCAGGTCAGCAAATCCGCAGCTAAAACGCAAAGGAACCGCTGAACAACTGTTTGAGAACTTGGCAAAGAAACCGGAGCTCAAAAACGCAACGCACAAGTGTGAATCCGGCCTTAGTCATATAATGTATATAATGTTACAATATGCTTCCTTGCTTTAACCCATTAATGCCTGTATATTGGAACAGTAGTGATGTGGGAGTTATTTACGGTATATCCTACTGCTCTAGGTAACATATGAATTTTATGCGCAAATTTAAAAAAAATTCAACCTTAGGCATAAATGGATACATTGTATTTTCATGAGTGCACTTTAGAATTGTTCCAATGCTTATCTTAAATATTTATTAATATCTTAAAGGGGTTGTAAACCCTTATTTTTTTAATTATAAAAAAACAAACATGCCTATACTTACCTGCTCTGTGCAAATGTTTTGCACAGAGCGGCCCGATCCTCTTTTGGGGTGCCCCGCTAGCGCTCCTGGCTCCTCCTCTTCACCAGGTACCTCCACGGAAACCCGCTTTACATGGGGGCACCCATGCAGGCTCGCTCCTCCCCCTGCTGCATCCATTGAGGACTCGTCCCTGCTCCCATCACTGGATTTAATTGACAGCAACGGGAGCCAATGGCTCCTGCTGCTATCAATCTGTTCAATCAGTAGAGAGACAGCATCTGAAACCGCTGCGCTTGTGCCCATATCTGGATCGGGCTCAGCTAAGAAAAAGGGGGGGTCTGGGGGGAGCTGCAGCGCAGAAGGTTTTTCACCTTAATGCATAGTATGCATTAAGGTAAAAAACCTTGAGGCCGGGTTCACACCTATGCGAACTGGTTGCGGCTTACACCACATCCAATTCGCATAACATTATAAAATACATTGATTTCAATGAGGCTGGTTCACATATGTGCGATGCATTCGCACTGCGCATTGCCGAAAAAACGTGTGCGTTCTCTAGGCATTGTGGTGCGGCTCAGGTGCAAATTCAGGCCCATTATGTTCTATGGGCACACATCTGATTCGCACATGTGTTGCGTTCTGAACAGGGATCTTGAGGGGGAACTCCACGCCAAATTTAAAATAAAAAACCAGCATGGGTTCCCCTCCAGGAGCATACAGTCCCGGGGAATGGTGGGACTGTGACGTCATATAGGGGAGGGGTCACCAGGCTCCGCGCACACGGCATTACAGCCGGAGACAGCGACGAATCAACATCTCCAGGAGAGAAGAGGGAAGAAGGCGACAAAGAAGACCGGGCCCCCGCTAGCAAAAGAGCTGTAAGAAGATAGCGGAGGCCCGGCAGAAGGAAGAAAGGACCGGAGAGAGCGAGAGAAGAACCGGAGAGCGCAGAGACAACACCGGAGACCCCTGCAGTCGGAAGAGACCCCCGAAGTTGGAAGAAGACCCCCGAAGTCAGAAGAAGACCCCCGAAGTCGGAAAAAGACCCCCGGAGCTGCCTAATAAATTACTTTAAAAACCTGTGTAGTGTTTTTATTGACTTTTTTTTCCACCACGTGAATGGGTAGGGGTACGATGTACCCCATACTCATTCACATAGGGTGGGAGGCCGGGATCTGGGGGCCCCAATGGCCAGGGTTGTGGGGAAGAGGCCCTGTCCTCATCAACATGGGGGCAGGGTGCTTTGGGGTGGGGGGGCCGCAGGGCGCCCCCCTGCCCCAAAGCACCCACCCCCCCATGTTGAGGGCATGCGGCCTGGTACGGTTCAGGAGGGGGGCGCTCGCTTGTCCCCATCCCCTTTCCTGCCCGGCCGGGCTGCATGCTCGGATAAGGGTCTGCTATGGATTTTGGGGGGACGCCCACGCCGTTTTTTTTTCGGCGTAGGGGTTCCCGTTAAAGTCCATACCAGACCTAAGGGCCTGGTATGCTCCTGGAGGGGAACCCATGCCGTTTTTTTTATTTCAAATTTGGCGTGGAGTTCCCCCTCATGATAACAGCGGCAAGACTTCCCTCTCCTCTCCCAGGTCGGCAAGTCCACAGCTAAAAATGCAAAGGAACCGCTGAACGACTGATTGCGAACTTGGCAAAGACTCCGAGCTCAAAAACGCAACGCACAAGTGTGAACCCAGCCTGAGGCTTTACAACCGCTTTAAATAATAATAGCTTAAAAATAATCTGATGTAGCTTTTACGTTTGAGTATGCTTACTTTTCCATATTTTTTATTACATATTGAGATTTTGCAGATTCACCTAAAGCTGGCCAAAGAAGGACTGAAATTTGACCAGTTTAGCTGGGACCAACCGAATTTCGATCAGTGTGTATGGCCATCCCTGCTTGACAGAAGTCGATCATCAGATCGACTTTGTCAAACAAACAAGTTGAAAAACTTTTTTCAGTGTATTCTAACAACGTGGGGTCCTACTGTTAGAATACAATGTCCCAAAGGGACAATGTCTGTGTGGATGGAGGAATCCGTTCGTGTTTTTCTAGTTCAGCCCAATGGCTAAATGAAAAAAAAACATTTATGGCCCGTAAACCCACACTGATAAGAGACCATTCATACTAGTGTACTGCGGTAACGTGATAAAATGTGTGTTGATGAACATCCGCTGACACCCGATCTCTTCCGTGTCCGCAATCCCCCGTTTCTGCAGACGGAGGAAAATCCTATTTTTCAATCCGTCTGCAGAGCGGATCGGATGAACACGGACAGACGGTCCGTGTTCATCCGATCCCCCCATAGGGGAGAGCAGAGATCTGACAGGGCGGTCCCTGCACAGTGTGCAGGGACCACCCTGTCATCTGCCGGCTCAGCGGGGATCAACGGAGCGATCCCCGCAGAGCAAGCAGAGGTTCACGGGGCGGATCCTCATGGATCCGTCCCGTGTGAAAGGGCCCTAAGTCCTTTAGTTTGAAGTCCATATAAAAAGATTATAGCAATGTGATAGGTTGTGTAACCATAAAATGTCCATCCACAAATGGCAGCCTCCACAAGGGGATTAGAAGCAAAATCCAGCAGAGCTACAGAGTCGCCTCTAAGTGTAGCAATATGGTTACATTTAAAGCAGAGGTCCACCCTGAAAAAATGTTTACATTAAAAATCCTAAAAAAAAAAAAAAAAAATTAATAGAAAAATAAAAATATTTTATACTCACCCTAAATGCCTGTTGCTATGCGGAAGTCCCTTAATCTGCCTCTAATGTTCCTCTTCTCGTCCGCGGTGGGTCTCCTTACGCTTCCTCTTCTTGTGAATGGGGCGCGCTGCCTTCTGGGAACTGTGTGTATTCACAAAGCGCCGTGCGAGTGGCGAATGTGCAGTAGGAAACGGGTAGTGAAGCCTTACGGCTTCACTGCCTGTTTCCCTTACTCAGGATGGAGAAGCCGGGACCTGCCAGCAGCAATCGATTGCCGTGGCGGGACCGACATCGCGGGCGAGTAGGACAGGTAAGTGTCCTTATTAAAAGCCAGGAGCTACACTGTTAGTAGCTGCTGATTTTTTTTTATTTTTTGGCTGCACCTCCGCTTTAATGAAGGTACAACATTTAGCAACTCACATGGTTGATGATTAAAAGAGGCACATCTAAATTTGCAGGTGTAGCGAACTCACCTCTCACTCCCTCTTTCTCTTCTCGGTCAATGGCTCTCGTCTAGGGGACCAGGGAGGAGAGTGTGACGCACCACCAGCTCGTATCCTCTTGTGTGCAGAGGTGTGAGCTATAACCTTTTACCTTCGGGCCTGTGTCCCTGTCCAGAGCAAAAACTTCCCTTGAGGATGATTCCCACCATCCACACAGGTGGAGGTAGGACCCTTAAAGGGGTTGTAAAGGTTCGTTTTTTATTTTCTAAATAGGTTCCTTTAAGCTAGTGCATTGTTGGTTCACTTACCTTTTCCTTTGATTTACCTTCTAAATGTTTTTTTTCTTTGTCTGAATTTCTCACTTCCTGTTTCTCCTCACTGAACTCCACACCATCATCTGAGTGGTGTGGAGTCAGCCAGAACAGCTTACTGAACATCTTACTGAGGAGGAACAGGAAGTGAGAAATTCAGACAAAGAAAACAAAGAAAAAAATATTTAGAAGGTAAATCAAAGGAAAAGGTAAGTGAACCAACAATGCACTAGCTTAAAGGAACCTATTTAGAAAATAAAAAACAAACCTTTACAACCCCTTTAAACTCCCAGAAAGTCAAGTTCCACGCCACTGAAAGTCCAACACTTATTTATTCTTCAGAGCAATAAATAGTCCTTTGAGAGCGACTGGTCAGACACAGAACAGTTCAGAACAAAGTGGGGAGGAGGTCCAGGCACAAACTTGAACTTGGTTTTTCTCCTGTTTCGTTATAGCGCGAACAGGCTTGGCGCACAGTCGCTGCCACCGACCATGAGGGGGTCCCTGCCACAGACCAGATAAATAAGGCCTCTGCCACAGACCTGGTTGTTGGATCTCTGCCACCGACCTGATTCACGATGGGTCCCTGCCACAGACCATGAGAATGTGGACTACCTTCTATGAGCAATGGCCCCAGTCAGGGAAAGGACATCCATCCGGACAGTTACCAGAGGCCCCGCCGTCACCAGCAAATGCTGCACTGGGTCTTCGGAAGGGTCAACTCCCTGGCCTCCTCGTCCCAGATTCGGGCGTCTACACCGGGGGACACCCTAGGAGCCCTTGATCCCTTGTAGGACCCAGTCAAAGGTACTGGGCCCCAGGCCTCCAGAAAGTACCTCACCCCAGATCGAAGGTGTGTGGGGTGGAACCGCAACTCCGTCCCCGGACCTAGGGCACCCGGAGACCACCATCACTCACCCCCAGGCTGAAGGTGCCTGGGAGTGGACCCAGAGCGGAAGATGTCTGCCCCCTTTATACTCTCCCCCAGAATGCACAGCAGGTTCCCCACCCCGCTGTACTACTGCCCCGAGAGGACACAATGGGCGCAGCCCTCCAGTGGCGGTTCAACCCCGGCCTATGGCAACAGTGCCACCTATAGGCTGCAGGGAACAAGACACCATTGATATCCTCCACTGGCATAAATTGATCCAGGAATCCTAACAATTGTTGCATCTGAGCCTGGTACCACTCAGATGCCTCCCCTAAATATGACTACCCGCTACACAGGCATCCGGGGTAAAGCTGCCTGCAATCGTAACCGGGAAGACTACCCTGCAGTAGAGCGATCTTAAAGCGAGGCTTGTCTAGGGCGGTGAGGAGGATGGTCTATGTGGACATCTTTACCCTTCTCTTTTATACTCAGTTGTGATGTGACTCTACTTGTATATCAATACATCACTTGTATATCAAGTCAAAACGTATTTAAAATTTTTGCTTGTCTTTCAAAACGCTCTCAAACCAAGTTACTCTCAAATCAAGGTTTTACTGTAGTTGATGTTTTTTACACATATATCTAAATATTTTCCTTAAAGCTTATCTGTCAAATATAAACCAGGATAAGAGAGTGTTTAGAGTGCAGTACTTTATAGCAACAAACTAGAATTCATAAACTTCGGTCATTAAAGGTTAATGGACTTTGATCATCATCACCATTGCACTTTCTACTGCCTAACTGAATAAAGGTACAGTGTATATACACATATATATGTGTATATATGTGTATATATATATATATATATATTATATACATACAGGTATATACAGTATGTACTACCTGTGTGTGTATATGTGTGTGTGTGTATATATATATATATATATATATATATATATACACACACATACATACACACGCACACACACCGATCAACCATAACATTATGACCGCTGACAGGTAAAGTGAATTATCTCGTTACAGTAGGATCTGAAAGTGGCTGGAAAATATTATGCAGCAAGTGAACATGTTGTCCCTGAAGCTGATGTTTTGAAAGTAGAAAAAATGGGCAAGCGTAAAGATTTGAGCGACTTTGACACGGGCCAATTTATAATAGCTAGACGACTGGGCCAGAGCAACTCTACTCGGTTCACACTACTAAAAATTCGATCTGTAGCGATTTTCAGTTTGTTTCTATAATGCGACGTGGCTGCTATTTGCACATTCTATGGGGCCAAGTTGCACTGTGCATCCCACCAAAGTAGCACATAAACCTTCTCCAAAAATCACACCATGCTGAGTCACATTGATGAGAGCGGGCACCATTGAATATAATGTGATTCCCCTTGTCAGATGATTCTGTGCGACTGTTGCATCGGAAATCGCACTAGTGGAAACTAGCATTAAAACTGCAGCTGTTGTGGGATGTTCCCAGTCTGCAGTGGTGAGAACCTACCAGAAGTGGTCCAGGGAAGGAAAACAGGCAAACCAGCAACAGGGTCATGAGAAGCCAGGCTCACTGATGCACGATGGGCGCAAAGGCTGGCCCGTGTAGTCTGATGCAATAGAAGAGCTACTGTAGCTCAAACCCCTGAAAACATTAATGCTGGTTTTGATAGAAAGGTGTCAAATTAACACAGTGCATCGCAGTTTGTAATGTATTGAGCTGCGTGGCCACAGACCAGTCAGTGTACCCATTCTGACCTGTCCACAGCCAAAAACACCTACAATTGGCATGTGAGCATCAGAACTGGACCACAGAGCAATAGAAGTAGGTGCATAAGAAAAAAAGAAAGAGGGCGCATCAGCCTTGTGCATTATCTTTTGATAAGTTTTAATAAAGGAATAGATAAAAACTACTCACAAACATGTGAAAGGAAACCACAATATAAAGCCTTGATCGGTCTGGTATCAACAGTCTACAGATAACAAAGAGAGGACACGGGAACCACTGCTGGCCTACGCGTTTCGAAGGTATACCTTCTTCCTCAGAGCCTACTAGCCCAATAGAAGTAGGTGGTCTGGTCTGATGAATTCATAAACGGTTTGAGGAACAACGAGTTTGAGATGTTGACTTGGTCTCCAAATTCTCCAGATCTCAATCCAATTAAGCATCTGGGGGATGTGTGGAAAACCAATTCCCACCTTGCAACTTACAGGATTTTAAGAATCTGCTACTGACAGCTTGGTGCCAGATGCCACAGCATACCTTCAGAGGTCTAGTGGAGTCCATGCTTCAAAGGGTTTTGGTGGGTGGTTATAATGTTATAACTGATCGATGTGTATAATAATAATAAAAAAAAAAACAAGATATAGTTGTTAAAAGCTAAAATAAAATTGGGAAATCTATCATATACAACAAAAATCAGCCCCAGATGACACCCCCCATCTAGAATAGAAAAGGAGGATTGCTCAGATAAGGAACTTTGCCTGAAGCTAGTGATCTGGATTTAATGACAGCACACAAAGGCTTCTAGTGCTTGCAGCTTACTTTTCTTCTTCAGCATAATGGCGTGTACTGCGTGTATAAATGTCAGTGATTAATTATGATTGAACCCTGCATAGATTTTTTTTTTTAGCTTTCTAAGAAAAGAGAATGTGATAATCCTATAGTAACATTGACAGTGCATATAGTAGTACACAGTAAAGCTGGCCAAAGATGCTGGTGTTTGATTATTTAGATTCCAGGATAACTCTCCATTCACCCAGCATGCAAGTAGTCGGGTCGTGTTGGATGATTGCCCTATAACAATTCATAATTACAGCATAAAAAAATACTTTTGTTTTATTCAAGGAACATACATTATACAAGATGTTTTGAATGAGTGAATCATCATACAATGATTTGGTCCAGCGTTCATTTGTAATTATAAAAAGGAAATCTATGCAGAGAGATTATGAAGACTGCGACTGCCAACCTCTCCTTCTAAAAATGCTAGTTCTCTGGCTGTCATCCCGATCCAATAAAAGTGTGTGTAAGGGGAATTTATCAGAAAAATGCCCCAAAACCTGCGCAAATGGCAAAAAAAAAATCAATACTAATAATGAATAATAATAATGACAAAAGGAGCAGCTAGTTGTAAATAAAAAATATGTGAAAGAAGAAATCAATTAATTATTAACTGATTTGAACCGCGCTCTCTCTAAGTAAAGCTTTTTAAAGTGAAAAAATGCTCAAATTAAGTTGCATAAAACAGTGTCAGCAAACACAATCATATACATGTGTAAAATATATATAGAGTCCAATAAAGGTTATAACATCTGAGTGTCCGATGTAAGTGAATAATGTATGATCAAACTATAGAGTGCACGTGGATCTTCCAATTCCTGATGAACAATAAAGCAGTGACTGTAGATCTTCCACCACCATCACCTGCCACGCATCCTACTCCCCAGAATTTCATGACCCCCATTACAGGTAGTCAAAAATGCTTATGGAAAATGCCAACAAGATTTTTCTACGGCCACGGCACCGGTCCGGACGAGTATCCAATCAGATCTCCAGGACACCCGTTACAAGTGATCACAAGCGCTTGTGGATATTACCAATAGGGAAATTTTCACAACCCCAACAACGATCCAAACAGATGTCCAATGGTTAGTGCAAAAAGGCAAAAAAGAGGGCTTCCATGGTGAAATTCCCAAAAAATAGTTAAAAACAAGTCGCCATTAAATATTCATGTGTTTGGAAAACGCCGTTAGCATTCCAGCTGTGTTGCAAACAGCGGAAGTGACATATTACGCTCAAGCCACCCTACGCGTTTCGTCAGCACGCACTAACGTCATCAGGGGTGTCCTGGAAATCTGATTGGATACTCATCCGGACCGGTGCCATGGCCGTGGGAATCCTTGTTGGTATTTTCCATAAGCGTTTTTGACTACCTATAATGGGGGTCATGAAATTCTGGTGAGTAGGATGTGTGGCAGGTGATGGTGGTGGAAGATCTACAGTCACTCCTTTATTGTTCATCAGGAATTGGAAGATCCACATGCACTTTATTGTTTGATCATAGATTATTCACTTACATCTGACACTCAGATGTTATAACCTTTTTTGGACTCTATATATATTTTACATATGTATATTATTGTGTTTGCTGACACTGTTTTATGCAATTTAATTTGAGCATTTTTGCACTTTAAAAAAGTTTACTTAGAGAGAGTGCGGTTCAAATCACTTAATAATGAATTGATTTCTTCTTTCATCCCGATCCAATAGCTTCAGTTTTTTCTGCACCACTGACTCAGAGCAAGTATGCAAATCAGGAGTTCTGATTTCAATAATATGTATGCTTGTTTCCGATCAGTGACTGAAAAATGATCAAAACCAGTCCCAGCCAAGGAACTAGTATAGTTAGAAGGGGGCCAACAGGTTTCCTTTCAGTGGAAGAAATAGAGAAAATGCAGAGAAGGGCAACCAAACTCTTGAGGCATGGACGAGGAAAGATTAGCAGAACTGAATTTATTCTCTCTTGAGAAGAAGAGATTAAAGCCTGGTACACAAAAATTGACAGCTCCGTTCGGAGCGGCTGTACCAACGATCTGACGATCAGTACAGCAATCTCCCCCACTGAGCTGCTGTGTTCTGTGGCCCCTCCGCCAGTACACTCCGGTCAGCTGCTGATTTTCCAACATGCTCATCTGACAGAAGCCGGCTGGTGTCTGTCGGACTAGCTTCCATACACACAGGCCCAATGTTGGCCGCTTTTTATTGAACCAGCCGATGTCACCCAGCATTTGGCCCGTGTATACGGGGCTTAAGGGGGATATGATCAACATGTACTGTATAAATACATAAGTGGTCCATATAGTGAATATAGGTCATCACAAAGGACAAGGAGGCACTGTTTACAGCTAGAGGAAAAGCAATTTAACCTCCAAATACATGAAGCAGTACCCCCGTACCCCTGAAGAATGTGGTCCTCTCCCACCCTGCACAGCCAGGCACAGGAATTTCCAGTTACTCAGAGACAAGAAGCAGTCCTTGTAGCTTTGCTTTTTTTATTAGGGGAATTGAACTTGGATGGGGAAGGGTGCGTATGGGATGCCCATTTGATCAATGAAACTCTGCAGGGACTTGAACTAAATACACTCCAGTATATACATTCTTTCCTCTTCTACCTCCAGCACACACTTGCTTGCAGACTATTATTCCCAGAACCAGCTAGCACAGGTTTCAGACTCGGCACAATCTCAGCTGGGTCTGGATGAATGCCCTTTGCAGGCAGGGATCGCTGGCCCCTATGGTGTAGCAAAAATGAAAGTCTTGGTGCTAGCTGTCCTATCTGTGGCTACTGCTCCCAGTACCACATCTTCAGGCACTGCTCCTCCTGGCTGCAGCTGCTCCTTTCCACTGCCCATGCCAACACAGTCCTCCTGACTGGCTCTGAACCCATCTCAGACTGCTCCATCCCATTCCTCTCAGACGTGCCTCCCAGTCCTCCTGACTGTGTGTCACTCACCAGCCCTCTTGGCTGTTCCTGTTCCTCCTGGAGACTTGCCTGGCAGTGTTCTCCCGCTGTCCTCTTCTTGCTCCCAGTGCCTACTGGCCAGGACACGGACACCTCCGTGGGGTTTGAGAAGGTCCCATCTGCACACAAGCCTAGGCCCAACTCCAGTCAGCTTGTGCGCTATTGTCTCTATTCAATCCTATGGAGCATTTACAATACGCACTACGGTGGGTGTTTTTATAGGATTTCCAGGAGATTGTGGTGCATCCAATGAAGAAGACTCTTTTAGAAGGATGTGGTCTGACAGAGACCTCCCAGCTGGTATCTTAGCGGACAGGTGAGGGACAGGTGAGTTTAACACTGGGAGGTGGGTCTGGAAGAGGGAGCTAAAACTATTTGCGTTATTGCAATTGCTGTATGGCAGACTAAACAAGTACCAAATCCAGTTACTATGCGATGCAAAAGCCTCATAAAGTAAAAAAAAGAACATTTCTTTTACTTTCCTTGACTGAGCCAAATCCCCGTTCATTTGTGTCTTATGCTCCCTCTCCCAGACACTGCAGCATACAGCGGGAGGATTTCAGCACCAGAGGCAGTGCTGTCATCCCAGAAAGCAGTGGGTAATACTGGATGTGGCCAGATGCTGATTGACTAGCTATACTCTCGTGAGCCATCAAAGACAATGCTGATAGCTACACCCCTGCAACATTTTCTTTACAGCCTACATGAGAGTGCCAACTCTGCTCTGAATTCAGGAGCAGTGCAGCATTGTTGCCACACCATCACAGGGAGCTGCATTAGGTAGACTTCAACAGGTATTTGTGGGACTTTACAGGGAACTAAGAGAAAACTATAAGTGCAGATGCCCTTATAATTAAATGTTGCAGCACATATTGTTTAATAAATGGGAGATTACAGGTCTGTTTTGAACTGCAGTTACTACTTGGGGAGTCCTTACACAGAGCTGAAGATGTGGGATCTTTGTACTATCTTCCTGTAACAACTTGGGCTTTAATCAGTTGCCTGTTGACCTCCATTTGTCACAACCCTAAAGCACAGTTCTACCCAAAAATTGAACTTCCGCTTTAAATGCTGGTGACCCTCTGACATGCCGCATTCGGCATGTCCTTTTTGTTTGGGGGGGTCGGGTACCCTGTTTTTACAGGAACCCAGCTTCCACTTCCTCCCCTAGTGCCGCGGCGCCGGAAGGAAGATCACCTCCCCCCCCCTCCCTCCCTGCAATCTTCTGGGACCTGTCACAGGTCCTAGAAGATTGTCCAGCCATTCGCAGCATGCAGCGCGGCCTATGCATGCGCAGTGCGCGCCCGGGTGTGAAGCCACAGCTGGGCGCCCTTAGTTAGAACGCCGGTGCTGCGGAGAGGAGGGGGAGAGGAGCGAGGTTGCTGGACCGTGGGACAGGTGAGTGTCCGATTACTAAAAGTCAGCAGCTTCACTTTTTGTAGCTGCTGACTTTTAAATGGGTGTAACTCCGCTTTAACACAACACTGGCAATTATAAATATATTAATATGTAAATTTAAAGTTTGTTAAAATAAGCATGCAAAGTTGGCAGTGAAACTCTGTAGTTTGCAACTATTTATTTTTTATATTATTATTTATAAAATACTTTAAAGCGGAACTAAACTCTCTCAATCAACATTACTGTAACTATTTTTTAATCCTTATGCTGCTAGCATTCGTAAATACCGTATAGACTCGAGTATAAGCCAAGTTTTTCAGCACATTTTTTTGTGCTGAAAATGCCCCCCTCAGCTTATACTCGAGTCTGTGTCCATCTTCACGTTTGTGTGCCTGATCCCGGCCAGCCATAGGTCTTCTGGACCCCAAACTTGGCACACATGTAGCTCCACTCTTCCTCTAAAAGTGTGCAAAGTTTGTTGTCCAGGGGACCTACGGCCGTGGAGCACTGATTTTTCAAAGCCAGGCACCCCTTCCATAGACTCCCATGTTAAACTTCCGTCTAGTCACACAGCGCCAGAGATCAGGTAGGGAGATTGGGCACAGTGAGGCATGGGCACAGTGAGGCATGGACACAGTGAGGCATGGACACAGTGGGGCATGGACACAGTAAGGCACAGTGAGGCATGCACATGGACACAGTGAGGCAAAGTGAGGCATGCAGATGGACACCCTAGGCTTATACTCAAGTCAATAAGTTTTCCCAATTTTTCGGCTTATATTCGGGTCAGCTTATACTCGAGTAGATAGGAGGGTATATTATATTCTATATTAATTCCTTTAAGGAGAAGTACAGCCAAAGCTTGTTTGGCTGTACTTCTCATGTGGATCACAGAAGTGCAGTTCAATCTGCACTTCTGTGACCTGTTTTTAGCAGACAGCGGGCTGAAGTATCACAGAACCGGTTTAGGCTCATGCAGGATTGCGACAATGATGTTGAGATCCGCCCACATGTCTGGACCAGCAACCGGCTCAGCCTCTCAGTGAGCCATTGAGTGCCTGATCCGGCCCCTCCCGCCCCCTCCACAGCCCAGCACTCCAGTGAGTGTGGGGGCAAAGCAGAGATCTGCTGACTGCTCAGGAAGCCCTGAGAACCGAGTGATCAGCGGTGTTTGATTGCTCGGTTCTCAGTGTTAGAGGCAGCGGGGGGGGGACCGATGCTGCATCCACCTAGGTAAGCATGATTATAGAAAAAAAACAAAACCCCATACTTCTCTTTTAAGTTGCTTCCTGGTTTTTGACTTAGGCTAAAATGATACCATAAACCCCGGAATCTTTTTTAGGCTTTTTGTTTTCTTCTTTTAATTCAAGATGGCTATGGCTAGAAATGTCGGGAGAGTATTTTTAAGAAAGAGATTTTTCAACTAAGAAAAGCATGGAGACATGAATGTGTGAGTTTACTTTAAATGTCTAAATTGAAAAAATTAATTAAACAGCATTTTCAGTTTGCGATGCTCGAGGTGCTTGAGGTCCGCATGCAACCAATAATACTGTACTTTGTTTAAATAAATGACACTGAAATGCTAGATAGAGTTTAAAGCGGACCTTCAGTCATTTTTTCAACTTTCCATCTATTAAATCTTCTGCCCTTGTTGTTTTAACTTTGGATAGTAAAACATTTTCCTTCTGCCAGTAAATACCTTATACAGCCCACTTCCTGATGCTTGTCTGGTAAAAAGCCTAGGCTTATGACATCATGCACAGCTCTCTCTCTCACTCTTGTGAGAGTTTGCCAGGAAGGGAGGGGGGGTAAGTCATAAGAGGGCCAATGAGCCAATGAGCTGCAGGGCTGCAGAGCTGGAGGTGTGCCTCTGTGTGTCTGTGTAAATCCAGGAAGTGAACAGGCAGCAGCTTCAGCTGCCCACAGTTAAAATGGCTGCAGCCAGACTTAGTGGACGGAGATTTCTGCAGCATATTTGGCAAGTACAGAATCACAGTATATATAAAATAATATGCAAAGTGGTTGGAGGGAAGCTTCAGAATGGCAAAGATATTTTTAGTACAAATTATATGAGCAGACTGCAGTTCCTCTTTAAATTTCACTTTTTCTTGAAGCCAGCATCAGTATTTCTAAGGACAACCCCACCCCCCCACCGCACCCCCCCCCCTTTCGGTCAACAGTATGGCATTTCAATTAGTCTGTACAGGACTCCGCCATCCCAGCAGAATGCAAACGAAAATTGCTTGGTGACATGCAGAAAGGAAGCTGTGCAAAGCTGTCTCAGACACCAAGCCAACATTAACCAGCAGCCTGTGTGTTACAAGGAATGGGGAGAAAAAAATGCAGACATACCAGACTGAGTTATAGTTTGTGCAGTCAGGGCGGGCTGAGCTACAGAGTGCCAGGACAAAAAGACCAGCTTACTAAGGCTTACAAATTGAGGACATTTAAGCAGCTGGCAATTCCCAGTAGCATGACAGTAGACTAGGGGCATTTAAGTACAAGTGTTAGCTGAATACAATTAATTGCATTGCTTTGTGTTTTAACAAATGGAAATAAGTAAGAATACAGAAAACATAAAAATTATGTAATTTGATGCAAGGAATAAAAGAAGATCATCAGTAACTTTACAAGTGTGCTTGAATAAATTACTGACCCGTCAGAATATACAGACACCATATATATATATTGTGAGGGGGTTAGCTCGGCAGCGGGTGTGTGTGACCCCCGAGATGGGCTCCCCACACAAAAACAGGCCCAGCAAACGGTGGTTGTGGTTTTCAAAATCAAAAAGGTGCGGTTTATTTTCTATTTACAGTGACAAAACACAGCAAAGCAAAAGAAACATAAACAAAATAAATCCTGGTCAACTTGACCTCTGACTAAACATACAGGTTTCCTAACTAACAACTGGGATCAGCCTAGTGCTGTCCTAGTCCCTAAGTCCCTGGTTTTAAATGTCCAAGCAAATAGCCACACAGGCTTTGTCTCACCGCACAGGGGTTCACTCTCCCTAGACAGTCCACACAGGTCTGGTTCCAGGCATGAGCTAACATCTAATGAAGCTGGGAGTTCTTATAGAGGCCTAAATGAGCTGACAAGCTTCAGCTGGTCTCATCAACTCCCTGTCTGTACGACGCCCCACACTCTCCCTAGAGGTATGAGTCATCCATGAGCCCACTAGCCTTATACAACTCTCCACCTAGTTGTATAAGTCGGCGTAAAGCCTGAATCTGGGCGAAATATATCTACCCCCCTGGATGCAACCAGGTGACTTTACCTTCCTGCTGTCACAATATGTATATATATTTTTTTATATATATATATACTGTATATACGCATTACATTTTATAATAAAAAGCAGTTCATGAGCTCCAATCAATGATTGTTCCTAGATATAAGAGAAGCATCTTATGCTAGCCATACACTCATATTTTATTATTTTTTTAGCCTGCAGACTAAAAAAGAAATTGAACAGATTCCTCTATTCACGCTAACAGCAAACATGAACAAATTTCTCCTGCCGGGATATTGTACTCTGGCAGCCGCTGCCTGCATTCGTCAGAATTCCTAAACAGCGGGTACATTTGAATGGATGCAGCCGATGTTAGGCTGACAATTTTCCACCAAACTCCTTGATTTTTTTTATTCTAAGCATGTTGGAGGGACGAGGGCTGACTGGGCCACCCATGAAGCAAATTTAGGCCAGTTAATCAGAAACCAGCAAAAGTTTGCACAATGTATGGCCACCTTAAAGTGACACTAAACAATATCCTTATTCTCCAAAAATAATCCATAGACATCACCACTTAATGGCTCTTTAATCTATGATCAAATAAATTCTTAGGCGTGCCATACAGGATTCAAATCATTAATGGGCAAGCTGAATGTACCAAGTTGATTAATCGATCAACTTGGGTACACACCAGCCTGCCGGATTCGCTTCCGATTATCGCAAGCGACTGCTTTAGCCTCTAGCGATAATCGTTGTCTAGTCCTCCGTCTATTGGCTGCCTTACTGTGTTTTTCTGCCTTCTTGTTAAACCTTTTGTAAGCACCCAAGCCTTTCCTCTTCCTCTCACTTTTGTTTGTTTTGAATGAGCAGTGCACACTAGTTGCAGTCATGCAGAATGCTCTATGCACATAGGCTATAGTCCATCTTGGGAGCAAGCAATCAAGGGTGGCTACATTCCTACATACATTGGGACAGTGGCGGCTGGTGCTCAATTTTTTGGGGGGAGCGCAAACAAACTGAAAAATTAACACCTCACACATCCTCACTGTGCCCATCAAATGCGGCCTCACTGTGCCCATAAAATGCAGCCTCACTGTGCCCATAAAATTCAGCCTCACTGTGCCTATAAAATGCGGTCTGTACAGTATGGAGGGTGTACAGTATGTGAATATAGAGGAGGTGGGTGGTATTAGTATATATAGGATGGAAGATGGGTGTATACAGCTATATATACACCCACCTTCTTTCCTGTATATAGAGACCTTCCTCCATTATCACTGACTGCAGATATACATCATCTGTCCTGTATACAGCTATGTATACACCCACCTTCCTTCCTGTATATAAAGACCTTCCTCCATCACTGACTGAAGATATACATCATCTGTCCTGTATACAGCTATGTATACACCCACCTTCCTTCCTGTATATAAAGACCTTCCTTCATCACTGACTGCAGATATACATCACCTATCCTGTATACAGCTATGTATACACCCACCTTCATTCCTGTATATAAAGACCTTCCTCCATCACTGACTGCAGATATACATCATCTGTCCTGTATACAGCTATGTATACACCCACCTTCCTTCCTGTATATAAAGACCTTCCTCCATCACTGACTGCAGATATACATCATCTGTCCTGTATACAGCTATGTATACACCCACCTTCCTTCCTGTATATAAAGACCTTCCTCCATCACTGACTGCAGATATACATCATCTGTCCTGTATACAGCTATGTATACACCCACCTTCCTTCCTGTATATAAAGACCTCCCTCCATCACTGACTGCAGATATACATCATCTGTCCTGTATACAGCTATGTATACACCCACCTTCCTTCCTGTATATAAAGACCTTCCTCCATCACTGACTGTAGATATACATCATCTGTCCTGTATACAGCTATGTATACACCCACCTTCCTTCCTGTATATAAAGACCTTCCTCCATCACTGACTGCAGATATACATCACCTGTCCTGTATACAGCTATGTATACACCCATCTTCCTTCCTGTATATAAAGACCTTCCTCCATCACTGACTGCAGATATATATGTATATATAGCTGTATATAGCTATATATACAGTAACAGGACAGATGATGTATACAGGAAGGAAGAAGGTGGGTGTATATAGCTGTATACATTACAAGACAGGACAGACAGATGTAGTCACTTCAGTGATGATGATGGAGGAAGGTCTCTCCTCCGTGCTGATCTCTGTACATATACCCCGCTCGCTCCAGCCACGTGATCAGTCACCCCATCATCATGGGCCCAGTCTGCACTGTCTGCCACTGAGTCTGACTCAGGTGGTGGACTGGAGTGGAGAGAGAAGCAGGGAAGTGTGTGCAGAGTGGAGGGGAGGCTGTCAGTGCACTGGCAGCTTACCGGTCCGGTCTGGCCAAGTATTAGAGAGGCACCGCTCAGGCCTTTCTCTGCTGCTTCCTTCCGTTACACCCACAACACAGACAGCGAGTGGTGAAAAACCGGAAGTGAAAACCACGGTTCCACGCAAAGCACCACCTACTGTCCTCCAGACCCGCCAATTACAAAACTGGAGGAATCATTGTAGTGTGGGAGTGTTCCAGGCGCATTTCTTGTGCCCCGAGGACACTCTAAAGACAGCCCAATGGAGCTTCTCAGCTGCAATCACCTGATTGCAACCATGTCAAGTTTCCTATAGACATCTGTGTGTCCGGTGTCCATACACACTTAAAGAACCATTTTTATTTTTTTATTTCATGACTAGCTTTGGGGGGGGCGGCGCATGTGCGCCCTCTATTGACGGGCCGCCACTGCATTGGGACCATGGAGGATAACAGGAAATCACAGCAGAAAAAAAAGGAATTTGTAGATTTGGAGGAGGCCGAGAGCTAAAGAAGGGACTTTTTTGAGTTTGTATTATTGTAATTCCTATTGTTAATATTGTAACATTTTAACTTTTTGCCAAGTCATAAAATGAGAGGCAGCAGCTGGGGACTGAGTAAATTCTGCCATACAAGGCTTGAATTTTGGCCAATTCTTGCTGAATCAGATGAAATTTGAGCTGTGGGTGTCCCTGTCATCACCACTTGGTTCACCAAAAGTTGATATTCGACTTTTGTCGAAGAAGCTAGGTGGAAAACTGTTAACCGAACAGTGACTGCATCCAGTTCGATGGTCCCATTCACTTCCACAGGCGAGTTTGACAGGCAGTGAAACTCAACTCTTCTCGTTGCTGCACCATGATGCAAAGCATTGCGGCTGTCAAAATGTGTACTTACCCAAACAGCTTCATATCATGGTAAAAACACGCATTTGACTTCTGATTCTAATACCATGCACTTGACCCCTTAATAACAAAGTGCAACTTTCATATTGTGCAGTACTCCCTAACAGTCAATTAGTTGGGCAGCTCTGGCTCTCCTTTATGGAACACTCGACGAAGGCTGAGAATCTCGGGAGCCATGATGTCACCCATAGGCTCCTGTTGCCCAGCCGTTGACGGAGCTCGCTACTCTCCCCTGCAGCTGCTGCTAACTGACACAGGGGGGGCTTGACCTGCAGGATCACATGACTTGACCGAAAGCAACTAAACAAAGATAAGTATACAGATCTTTTTTAAACAGGGTAGGCAGGACAGGTAGGAGAAGGGGGGAAGGGAACATTTTTACAATGGTTAGTGTTAGGCTTGACTTCAACTTTAAATCTTCATACAAAAGAAACAGTAAATTAGTCTTTTACTGTGAAGAAAAAAATTGTTTTTGGGAAATCACTTAACTAAAATAAAATTTTATTTATATAAATGGACAAAAGGACTCTGTAAAGGGAATTATTTCAAAAGACATGATTTTTATAATCTGGCTATAGCTGCTTGTTTAGAAACAGTGAAATCGTTTTCCCCTTTATCCTCCACTGCCGTCTCAAATATTCGGTTATTATAATGAACGAGAGAAATAATGTGTAATAACAGGCATTAATACTGGGTTGTCTTGTGATTACCTGGCCTAAAAACACTGCATTTGCCTCTGTTCTCTTCTCTCCCTGTGGAAAATAATCAAATACAGTACACACTGGCTGCACTATGTTATTATTCATTATAATTGATGCCCAGAGGCATCTGATAACTCTAGCGTGTCTGTGGTTCAGCACAGACATTAAATGGAGATCAAGTATGATGTGTTGTCAGAAATTAATATATTATTACATTACAAGGATTTATTTATGAAGCTTCAGATATATTGTACATCTCGGATCATAATAAGGCGGGATGTAAAATAACACAGTGAAATTAACAACAAGAATAATAATTAAAGTGTTTTTGCATAAACAAAAATTGATTTGTTAATAATAAAAAAGAAATGAACATCAAAGTTAGTTAATTGCTAATCATGTTATCTTCCGCATAATTCCATGAATGCAAAACATACCATAAACTCACACATCACTTGTAATAGATATGAATGACTATGCAGAGCCGGGGTTTCTGCACAGCCAACGTGGGCCCTGGCCTAGGGCAACAGGACTGCCAGGGGCAACGTACAGCCACCCACACGCTATGTTGCTGAATGTCAGTAAAATATTTCAGACTATAACAAAAGGTTGTAGACTGCTGCTCTACCTGCCCGTGCAATCCAGCTGGGTCCTAATCATTACTTTACTTGCACAGCTTGAGCTTTCTTTTTTGTTTTCTTGGTGGAATGGTGTACTGTGTGCTTGTAATTAATCCACCCTGAGTCCGTACCTTAGAATCAAGCTGCTAGCAGAGCATAAGGCCTCATATACATGGACATTTATTAGTCCTCAATCGTAAAATCCCCAGGACCTCACAGTGCCCGGGGAGGCGGAGGTGCTGCGCTGACCCGCCAATAATAGTAAATGGCTGTATGCAGCTGTCCTTAAGTAAATTCAATTGTTTCTTCATTGCCGTTTACCCGCACGTACACATACAGCATATTTCTAGGGTTGCCACCTCATCCCTTTAAAACCGAACACATATTAACCACTTAAGGACCGGAAGGATTTGCCCCCTTAACCACTTGCCGACCGCCGCACAAACTTATACGTCGACAGAATGGCACGGACAGGCAAATGGGCGTACAGGTATATCCCTTTAAATTTGCCGCCATGTGGTCGCGTGAGTGACCCTGCTGCGAGCTCCGTGACCGGGCCCGCGGGACCCCGCGGACTCGATGTCCGCCGGTGTCCCACGATCGTGTGACAGTGCTGAAGAACGGGGAGATGTCAGTGTAAACACAACATCTCCCCGTTCTTCCTAGTGCCATGTCACTGATCGTCTGCTCCCTCTCATCGGGAGCAGCGATCAGTGACGTGTCACTCGTAGCCACGCCCCCTAACAGTTGGAATCACTCCCTAGGACACACTTAACCCCTTCCTAGCCCCCTAGTGGTTAACCTCTTCACTGCCAGTCACATTTACACAGTAATCAATGCATTTTTATAGCACTGATCGCTGTATAACTGTGAATGGGTCCAAAATAGCACCAAAAGTGTCCGATGTGTCCGCCATAATGTCGCAGTCATGATAAAAATCGCTGATCACCAACATTACTAGTAAAAAATAAAATTATTAATAAAAATGCCATAAAACTATCCCCTATTTTGTAGACGGTATAACTTTTGCGCAAACCAATCAATAAACGCTTGTTGCAATTTTTTTTACCAAAAATATGTAGAAAAATACGTATCGGCCTAAACTGAGGAAAAAAAATGATTTTTTATATATTTTTTGGGGATATTTATTATAGCAAAAAGTAAGAAATATTGCTTTTTTTTCAAAATTGTCGCTCTATTTTTGTTTATAGTGCAAAAAATAAAAATCGCAGAGGTGATCAAATACCACCAAAATAAAGCTCTATTTGTGGGATAAAAAGGACATCAATTTTGTTTGGGATCCACGTTGCACGACCGCGCAATTGTCAGTTAAAGCGACGCAGTGCCGAATTGCAAAAAGTGCTCTGGTCTTTGGCCAGCCAAATGGTCCAGGGCTGAAGTGATTAACCGGTTACCAACTGGCTCGCGTTGATATACTGTGGCACTGTTGCACAAATGAGGTTTACCTTTAAGAGTCGCCAAAGTCACGATCACCGCCGGCCACGCATGATCAAGTGCACGAGCGCCAGCACGGGGATTTGTGTGTAACACACAAATCCCCGTGCTGTCAGAGGAGAGGAGACATGTTGTTTGTTCCTAGTAAGTAGGAACAGCGAAATGTCTCCCCTCCTACTCAGTCCTATGCCCATACAGTTAGAACACACTGAGGGAACACACATTTTACCCCTTGATTGCCCCCTAGTGTTAACCCCTTCCCTACCAGTATCATTTACACAGTAATCAGTGCATTTTTATAGCACCGATCGCTGTATAAATGTCAATGGTCCCAAAAATGTCGGCAAGGCTGCAAAACTGCACCAAAAGGAAAAAGAAATGGGACTTTGATTGAAGCCCATGGTAACAAAGCAGAACAGTTGTGGTGGATATAGAATATTTATTAATACATTTTAACATTTTTACATGTTGTAATACACAAGTTACATAAACAATACATCAATTGCACCATGGCAGGTGCCATTGCCTGACACGGTAGTGCAAGGCGGCAACATGTCTGTAGATGATGTAAAGAGTTACATACTGGTAAATGCGGCAACATGTCTGGAAATAATGTACATATATTGAGTTAAAGGGTCGGCCTTCTCCATGGTCTTCTACCCATACTCCCCTTTCACTATCTTTTTCATTGCTGCACACTCACCTTTTTGCAAAACCCATCTTATACTCACTCCAATTGGTCACGTTAAAGTTCATTACACTCACATTCCTCCCCTCAGGAGTGCTTGGTGTGCCCGTGTCCGCCTGGGGCGCTGTCCGTGATGGGTGCCTTGCCGAACATGCCCCCTCAGCTCCCGACATCGACCCCCTTGAGTGGTCCATAACCCCTGTTGGTATGCCAGTTACTGCACATACACATGTAAGCGATACCTCTTTTACCTCGGGGTGGCTGCTTGTTTACAACCATCCATCTATTTACTACTTCAAGCTAGTTTACTCAGCAATGCATATTTTATTATTGCAGAAACTCCTTACATCTGCTCCTGAAGAGCGGTTTCAAGCCGCGAAACGCGTCGAGCTACCTGTTTACCAAGCTATGTGCAATTTACCCACAGGGTCCAACCAATATTAGACCATGCAGATTGTATGTTTTCTTAAAATTATACCCGATTTCATGAACATGGGTGGACCCTTTAACTCAATATATGTACATTATTTCCAGACATGTTGCCGCATTTACCAGTATGTAACTCTTTACATCGTCTACAGACATGTTGCCGCCTTGCACTACCGTGTCAGGCAATGGCACCTGACATGGTGCAATTGATGTATTGTTTATGTAACTTGTGTATTACAACATGTAAAAATGTTAAAATGTATTAATAAATATTCTATATCCACCACAACTGTTCTGCTTTGTTACCATGGGCTTCAATCCAAGTCCCATTTCTTTTTCCTTTTGGTGCAGTTTTGCAGCCTTGCCGGCTTCTTCTTCTGCTCCTTTTGCCTCAATACGATAGGGATGGAGGTGTAGGGCCCTACCCGGTTCTGACCTCGCGAAAAGTCCCACTTCCCCTCCCCCCATTTTTTATTCATTGGTCCCAAAAATGTGTAAAAAATTTTGATCTGTCCGTGGCAATGTCGCAATACCGCTAAAAATCGCAGATCACCGCCATTACTAGTAAAAAATAAATGCCATAAATCTTTCCCATAATTTGTAGACGCTATAACTTTTGCGTAAACCAATTAATATAAGCTTATTGCGATTTTTTCTTTACCAAAAATATGTAGAAGAATATATATTGGCCTAAATTGATGAAGAAATTCGTTTTTCAAAAACATTTTTGGGGATATTTATTATAGCAAAAAGTAAAAAATACTGTTTTTTTTCAAAATTTATGCTCTTTTTTTGTGTATAGCGCAAAAAAAAACAAAAAATGCAGAGGTGATCAAATAGCACCAAAAGAAAGCTCTATTTATGGGTAAAAAAAGGACGCAAATTTCGTTTGGGTACAGCATTGCATGACCGCACAATTACCAGTTAAAGCGACGCAGTGCCAATTTGTAAAAAGTTTTTTGGTCAGGAAGGGGGTAAAACCTTGAGGGGCTGAAGTGGTTAATGACCGGGCCATTTTTTGCGATACAGCACTGCGTCGCTTTAACTGACAATTGCGCGGTCATTGCGACGCTCTACCCAAATACAATGTATGTCCTTTTTTTCACACAAATAGAGCTTTCTTTTGGTGGTATTTGATCACCTCTGCGTTTTTTTTTTTTTGCTATAAACAAAAAAGGCCGACAATTTTGAAAAAAAAACCCAATATTTTTTACCTTTTGCTATAATAAATATCCCCCCAAAAAATTTAAAAAAACGAATTTCTTCATCAGTTTAGGCCAATATATACTCTTCTACATATTTTTCTTAAAACAAAATCACAATAAGCGTATATAGATTGGTTTGTGCAAAAGTTATAGCGTCTACAAAATAGGGGATGGATTTATGGCATTTTTATTATTCATTTGTTTTTACTAGTAATAGCGGCGATCTGCGATTTTTAGCAGGACTGCGACATTGCGGCGGATAGATCGGACGCTTTTGACACTTTTTTGGGACCAAAAAATAGAACTTCCGCTTATCTGGTTCCTCCCCCCCCCCTCCAGTGTCACATTTGGCACCTTTCAGGGGGGAGGGGGAGCAGATACCTGTCAAATACAGGTATTTGCTCCCACTTTCAGTAACAGATCGCCACGGATTTTGCGGCGATCGACACCATGTCCGGCCCCTCCTCTGTCCCCCACGCTGTCTTCTGGGAGACACACAGGCCCCAGAAGACAGCAGGGACCAGTCAGGGTGTGCAGCGTGACTTGCATGTGCATGTGCAGTAGGGAACCAGGCTTCACTTCCTGATACCCTTATTGAAAATATTGGCGCCTCCACCTGAGAGCCGAGGGACAGATCAGCTTGGGGTGAGGACATCGCGGGTGCCCTGGACAGGTAAGTGTCCATATTTTAAAAGTCAGCAGCTGCAGTATTTTAAAAATGAAAAAAAAATCGGCGGAACTCCACTTTAAGTGTTCCCTAGGGAGGTGTTTCTAACTGTGGCGGGAGTGTAGTGACTGGAGAAGGAGGAGACAGATCGTTGTTCCTAATCACTAGGAACAGCAGATCTCTCTCTACAGGGATCTGTCTGTTTACATTGACAGATCCCCCGTTTTGTCTCTTTCAGGAACGATCGCGGGTGGCTGGCGGACATTGCGGCCGCCGGCCACGCGCAAACTTCTGAGGTCCGGGAACCCATTAACTTCAGGGTTTTCTTCAGACAAGTAAATAAATCTTAATAAGAAGGCCTAGTTATATTAATGCAGCACTTACCCCCATTTAAGGGACCGGCTTGTTTTGTTTTGGGTCATGCAAACTACCTCCATGGCTTCCATTGTCAGGGTATAGAAAGTCTCTAGGAAAAAAGTCAATGTCCACACCAATGCATACCTCCCAACTTTTAAAAGTTCATCTCATCACAGTTGTTGAGCGGGGGGGAGGTGCTGCCTCGTGGGGGCCGCCGATCGCGGGGGGGGGGCATCTTACCTCCCTCCCGTGCTTCATCCACTGGCTCCTCTTCATCCTATTCCTGCTGTGCGGGAAAATCTACACTCTCGCGGGACTGCGGGAAAGAAGTGTCAATGTGGGAAAAACCCGCAGAATCCGTGCATGTTCCTAAACAGGTAGTAGAGGGGAAGGTTCAGGCACACAACACTAAAGGCACAACATCGCCACTCAAGCTTGAGTGAGTATTGCTCACCCGTATAGTCCTTTTCACTGGTCCTAGCAGCCGGGATGATGCACGGATCAACTTTATCTGAGAATTTTGGGGATGCGATCAGGAATTCTCTGCCACAGGATTATCAAAGTCCCAAACCTCCCAGCCAAGCAATAGAGAGAACCTTTATGCCAGATCGGCGTATTGCAGGGCTTGTAGTAATGGATCCCTCCTTAGGTGAGTCTCCAGGCCTCCTCCCGAGACAGCAGTACCGTTGCCAGTCTCCTCTGGGGCAGATTCTTCCCTGGCCTCCTTCCCTAAGAGTGGGCTTCCCGCAAGTGGGCAGCTTGGGATCCCTTCCAAAGGCATAGGCCCCAGTCAGCAGAGCTGGGCCTACCAGGCAGCGATGCAGCCTCGGGCTGAAGGTGCCCGGGGCTGAAACCCACGCACGCACCCCGTGCCATGTGGGCCACGAGGCGCGTACACAGGAAGGACAGACCCCGATCAATGGCGTCTGCCCCTTATGTACCCTCTCCCAGCATGCACAGCGGGTTAACCACGCCCACTGCACGGCTGCCGAGAGAGGACACCCAATGTGGTGTGATACCCCTGTATTTCAACCTGGGCCGGTGGTGGCAGTGCCACCTACAGGCGAACAGGTAATATAACTGCCAGGCAATATCACACCCAGAGCAGAAGCAAATTTCACTGGCTCAGACTACCCCTAAAGTTACACATAGCGCCCCAACCATTTGGGAAGGGCGCTACATTAATTTAGGAATGATTATTCAAATTCATGCATAAGCCTAAGGCCTCGTTTACATGGGTGTACATAAAGTAATTGTAAATTATCACTTTGTAAAACAGCCCATTCAGTTTAAAATTTTAAGAAAAGGCAAAACATTTATGTATATATAACGTTTTTCCCCCTTTTTTTTGGTAATTGACATTTTTTATTGAGTTTTAATATTTTCAATACAAAGGCATAAGACACAAATGAGGGGAGAAATAAGGAAGGGAAATAATAAAAAACGTCTCTGGGTAGCGCATCCAGCAAATATCAGATATGAGCCATAGTCTGTTAACAAAAGAGGCTAGAATACAACTCTGTGAAAAGTGAGAGCATAATGCTGAAGTAATAACAATAAAAGCATCAAACATACTATTAGCAAATTTAGTAACATAGTAGCATGGCCTGCGTATCCATAAAAGTGAAAAAAAAAAAAAAAAGAGTATAGGATAATACCAACCAGCTGGACTCGTCTCTCCTGGGCTTTAAAATGTTTTGACTGCACAGGGCAAGGGGAATCTCAGGCAGTCAAGGAGGATCTATTGGAAGATACCAGCACTCCTATATTTTTCCCCCTTTTTTAAGTGATTACATTCCCTCCGCTCCCTCTGTTCCCAGCTGCATAATAGCTGGGGGGGGGGGGGGGGGGCGCAACATTACACACAGGAAGACTCAATGGACTACCACAGCGCAAGCTGATAGCCGCAACAGGCTGTAGAGACTTGTCATTTTCCATTCACAGAGCGCTGAGTGACGCAGCCGGGTGTTTTTTTATTTTTTATTTTTGACAGAAAGCGTGGGGAGAAGATCTCCGCTAGCTGTTAGAGAGCGGGATATGGGGGGAGTGGGGGCCGGACCAATCATAACATGTTTCATGAATATGGGTGTAACATGTTATGAAAGGTGAACTTATCCCTGAACCATGGGCAATAATACACAAGAAGGGGTTGTTATGTCACTATAAGAGACTTTATTGTGGAAGCCCCACACTAATGTACAAACTATACGTACTGTATATTATTTTTAGCAGGGGTTCCCTGAGACTTGTAAAATATTTGAAGGGTTCCTCCTGGGTACAAAGGCTTCCTTAGAGCAGCATTTCCCAACATTTTTCAGTCATGGCACCCTTTAAAGCCCTGTACACACGATCGGATATCCTATGGATTCTAATCCGATGTTTTTTTTCCATCGGAAATCCGATGAAACTGTCTTCCATCAGTCTTGCCCACACACCATCAGTCAAAAAACCGACCGTTTCAAACGCGGTGACGTAAAACACTCCGATGAGCCGAGAAAAATGTTCAATGCTTCTGAGCATGCGTCGACTTGATTCTGAGCATGCGTGGGTTTTTTATCCGATGGAGTTCCACACAGACGATAGTAATTTGCTATCGGTTTTTTAACCATCGGATAAATTTAAAACATGTTCTATTTTTAAACACCGATGGAAAAAAGACCGATGGGGCCCATACACGATCGGTTTGTCCGATGAAAACAGTCCATCTGACTGTTTTCATCGGTAAAACCGATCGTGTGTACACGGCTTTAAAGTATGCAAAACCTCAAGGCACCTCAGTCTAAAATGTAAAAAAAAAAAAATTGGACTTATCAGGGGGAAACCTGAGCCTGGGACAATGCACACAACCGCCCTGATGAAATTAACTTCAGAAGTCCCCCCTTCACATCAGGGGCTCCCTCCTCACATTAACCACTTCAGCCCCGGAAGAATTTACCCCCTTCCTGACCAAAGCACTTTTTGCGATTCGGCACTGCGTCGCTTTAACTGACAATTGCGCCGTCGTTTGGCATTGCACTCAAACAAAATTGACGTCCTTATTTTCCCACAAATAGAGCTTTCTTTTGGTGGCATTTGATCACCTGTGCGGTTTTTATTTTTTGCACTATAAACAAAAAAAGAGCGACAATTTTGAAAAAAAAACAATATTTTTTACTTTTTGCTATAATAAATATCCCTTAAAAATATATAAAAAAAAACTTTTTTCCACAGTTTAGGCCGATATGTATTCTTCTACATATTTTTGGTAAATAAAATCGCAATAAGCGTATATTGATTGGTTTGCACAAAAGTTATAGCGTCTACAAGATAGGGGATAGAATTATAGCATTTTTTTCATAATTTTTTTTTTATTAGTAATGGCGGCGATCTGCGATTTTGTTTGTGACTTTGCCATTATGGCGGACACATTGGACAGTTTTGACGCTATTTTGGGACCATTGTCATTTATACAGCGATCAGTGCTATAAAAATGCACTGATTACTGTGTAAATGTGACTGGCAGAGAAGGAGTTAACCACTAGGGGGCGAGGAAGGGGTTAAGTGTGTCCTAGGGAGTGATTCTAACTGTGGGAGGGATGGGCTACCAGAGACACGACAGTGATCACTGCTCCTGATGACAGGGAGCAGTGGATCACTGTCCTGTCACAAGGCAGAACAGGGAAATGCCTTGTTTACACAGACATCCCCCCGTTCTGCAGCTCCGTGATACGATCGGGGGCACCCGGCGGACATCGAGGCCGCGGGACCCGCGGTCATACTCACGGAGCTTGCGGCGGGCACGCGTGCCTGCAATCACGCGATTTTAAAGGGGACGTACAGGTACGTCCATATGCGCAGCCGTGCCATTCTGCCGACATAAATAGTCGTGCAGCGGTCGGCAAGCGGTTAAAGGTACTCCCCTTTACATCAGAATCCCATCGCTCCCAACTGTTTTTGATAGCAGCAAACAAACAAATACTCTTGCGCACAAGTGTGTTGATCAGGTGATCTAGAGTTTGATATGGATAATGTCTCAGGTCTTGCTGCCCTCCAGGATAGGGATATCCTAACAGTCACACAAGAAAAAGGAAAGAGAGGACGCACCAGCCTTGTGCATTATCCTTTGATAAGTTTAAATAAAGGAATGGATTAAAAACTCCTCAAAAACATGTGAAAATAAACCACAATATAAAGCCTTAATCGGTCTGGTATCAACAGTCTCCAGATGACAAAGAGCGGACACGGGAACCACTGCTGGCTGACGCGTTTCAAAGGTATACCTTCTTCCTCAGAGCCTAGGCCCCAACTGTCCCTGATTTCGAGGGACTGTCCCTGATTTGGAGGAATGTCCCTCTGTCCCTCTTTCCTCCTCATTTGTCCCTAATTTTGGTCTGATCTATATAGTTGTAAATAAAATGCACTTTTTATCTTTCAAAAAGTGTTTCCCAGTGCTAAACCTTTTATCCAAAATCTAATTTGCTGCATTTGTAAATTTCAAGAGCCAATATAAAGGCATAGTAATGGTAAAAAAAAAGCCTTTGTGGGTGTAACTAATATTTTTTTATGTTAAGTATCCTTTGCCTACATGCTTTTGCTAGTAGATGTCCCTCATTCCCATCTGAAAAAGTTGGGAGGTATGGAATCCCCCTTCTCATCAGAGGTCCCCAATCACACAATATCACCCCTATACATTAATCCCTCAGCACTAGGGATGAGCTTCGAGTTCGAGTCGAACTCATGTTCGACTCGAACATTGCCTGTTCGCCGAACAACGAACAATTTGGGGTGTTCGCGGCAAATTCGAAAAGTCTATGGGAGAAATCTAAAGTGCTAATTATAAAGGTTAATATGCAAGTTATTGTCCTAAAAAGTGTTTGGGGACCTGGGTCCTGCCCCAGGGGACATGTATCAATGCAAAAAAAAGTTTTAAAAACGGACGTTTTTTTAGGAGCAGTGATTTTAATAATGCTTAAAGTGAAACAATAAAAGTGAAATATTCCTTTAACCACTTAACGACCGCTCACTGTATATATACGTCGGCAGAATGGCACCGACAGGCACAATCACGTAGAGCATACGTGATTGCCTTTGTATAGTTGGGGGGTCCAATCGGACCCCCCTTCTGTACAGTGAGCGGTGGCTAAGTGTCCGGGAGCGTTCCGGGATGAGGGGGCAGCCATTCGTTTCTGGCCACCCCCTCGCGATCGCTCCCGGCGAATGGAAATGCCCCCTCTGTCTGTGTCAGACAGAGGGAGCAGGAGGAAGTGATGTCATCTCTGGTGCGGCGCTCACATATACCGAGCGCCGTACAAGAGAAGATATCAGGTCAGTGCACACAACACTACACTGACACCAGGACACATAGGGACATAAATCGCCCCCCCAGGCCCCCCAGATCACCCCAGATCACCCCCCAGATCACCCCCCCAGCCCCCAGTCACAGTGTCACTGATTGCAGTGACCATTTATTTAGTGATCACTGCAATCAGTGACATTTGTGACTGTAAAAGTGTCACCAAAGTTTAGTCTTAGGTCCAGTGTAGCCCCCTAACCCCCCCTAATAAAGGTTTAACCCCCTGATCACCCCCCAGATAACCCTTTCACCGCCTATCACCACTGTCGCTTAGCGATCATTTTTCTGATCGCTGTCTTAGCGTCAGTGATGCCGATCGGCAGCCAGTAATTTTTTTTAGGTTCGCCGCAGGTTTTTATAGCGTCAGGTACCCCAATATATTATCTAATAAAGGTTTAACCCCCTTGATCGCTCCCCACGTAACCCTTTCACCCCCTATCACCACTGTCACTAAGCGATCGTTTTTCTAAACGCTGTCTTAGTGTCTGATGCAGATCGGTAGCCGGTAATTTTTTTTAGGTTCGCCGCAGGTTTTTATAGCGTCAGGTACCCCAATATATTATCTAATAAAGGTTTAACCCCCTTGATCGCCCCCCAGGTAACCCTTTCACCCCCTATCACCACTGTCGCTAAGCAATTGTTTTTCTAAACGCTGTCTTAGTGTCGGTGATGCAGATCGTAGCCAGTAATTTTTTTTAGGTTCGCCGCAGGTTTTTATAGCGTCAGGTACCCCAATATATTATCTAATAAAGGTTTAACCCCCTTGATCGCCCCCCAGGTAACCCTTTCACCCCCTATCACCACTGTCACTAAGCGATCGTTTTTCTAAACGCTGTCTTAGTGTCTGTGATGCAGATCGGTAGCCGGTAATTTTTTTTAGGTTCGCCGCAGGTTTTTATAGCGTCAGGTACCCCAATATATTATCTAATAAAGGTTTAACCCCCTTGATCGCCCCCCAGGTAACCCTTTCACCCCCTATCACCACTGTCGCTAAGCAATTGTTTTTCTAAACGCTGTCTTAGTGTCGGTGATGCAGATCGTAGCCAGTAATTTTTTTTAGGTTCGCCGCATGTTTTTATAGCGTCAGGTACCCCAATATATTATCTAATAAAGGTTTAACCCCCTTGATCGCCCCCCCAGGTAACCCTTTCACCCCCATCACCACTGTCGCTAAGCAATCGTTTTTCTAAACGCTGTCTTAGTGTCGGTGATGCAGATCGGTAGCTGGTAATTTTTTTTAGGTTCGCCGCAGGTTTTTATAGCGTCAGGTGCCCCCATATATTATCTAATAAAGGTTTTAACCCCCTGATTGCCCCTAGTTAACCCTTTCACCAGTGATCACCATATAAGTGTTACGGGTGACGCTGGTTAGTTAGTTTGCTTTTTATAGTGTCAGGGCACCCGCCGTGTATATAACCCAATAAAGGTTTAACCCCCTGATCGCCCGGCGGGTGATATCAATTAGGTTTTAGCGTCAGAGAGGGTCTGCGTCACACCCCAGGCAGCGTCAGGTTAGTGCCAGTAATGCTAACACCCACGCGTGAAGCATACACCCCCCTTAGTGGTATAGTATCTGAACAGATCAATATCTGATCTGATCTATACTAGCGTCCCCAGCAGTTTAGGGTTCCCAAAAATGCAGTGTTAGCGGGATCAGCCCAGATACCTGCTGGCACCTGCGTTTTGCCCCTCCGTCCAGCCCAGGCCACCCAAGTGCAGTATCGATCGATCACTGTCACTTACAAAACACAACACACATAACTGCAGCGTTCGCAGAGACAGGCCTGATCCCTGCGACTCCAGTGCTGTAGGAGGTGATTTCACCACCACAGTTAAAAAAAAAAAAGCAAATATGCCGAAGCATTGGGGCAGCAGGAGCGGAGGAGCGATTTTGCTCCTAATGCCGCGTACATACGGTCGAAATTCCGACGGAGGCTTGCCCGTGGAAAAGTCCGACCATGTGTGTGCGGCATAACTTTTTTGCGGGAGGATGCCCCCATGCTTCGGCATATATAAATGGTGCGTGTATGCCCATCATTGGAAGTGGGTGGATGAAGGGCGGTATTCTAATGGTGGGCATACCCACCGATCAATCTCTTTTTTCGTTCAGCCAACTGGCTGCATGAAATAAAAAGATTACAATACATGTCCAACAAGGACCAGCAACGTACTGGTATGTTGCTGGACTTTGAATGTTTATACCAGAATGATGCCTGCGGGTTTAGGTATCATCTTGGTATCATTCTTTTCAGCCTGCGGCCGGCTTTCATGTAAAAGCAATCCTAGCGGCTAATTAGCCTCTGGACTGCTTTTACAAGCAGTGGGAGGGAATGCCCCCCCCCCGGATATAAAAAGCGCCATTGGGAAATTGGGAAAGCATTTTATCACACCGATCTTGGTGTGGTCAGATGCTTTGAGGGCAGAGGAAAAATCTAGGGTCTAGAAGACCCCAGTTTTTTCAAAAAAAGAGTACCTGTCACTACCTATTGCTATCATAGGGGATATTTACATTCCCTGAGATAACAATAAAAATGATAAAAAAAAAAAAAATACTTGGAAGGAACAATTTAAAAATAAAATAAAAAAGCAAAATTAATAATAAAAAAAAAAGAAAAAAAAAAAAAGCACCCCTGTCCTGCCCTGCTCTTGCCCAATGGCGAACGCAAGCGTCGGTCTGGCGTCATATGTAAACAGCAATTGCACCATGCATGTGAGGTATCACCACGAAGGTCAGATCGAGGGCAATCATTTTAGCAGTAGACCTCCTCTGTAAATCTACTGGGGTAACCTGTAAAGGCTTTTAAAGGCTTTTAAAAATGTATGTAGTTTGTCGCCAATGCGCGTTTGTGCGAAATTTTAAAGCATGTCGTGTTTGGTATCTATGTACTCGGCCTAAGATCATCTTTTTTATTTCATCAAACATTTGGGCAATATAGTGTGTTTTAGTGCATTAAAATTAAAAAAAGTGTATTTTTTAACCCAAAAAATGCGTTTGAAAAATCGCTGCGCAAATACTGTGCAGAAAAAAAATGCAACACCCACCATTTTAATCTGTAGGGCCTTTGCTTTAAAAATATATATAATGTTTGGGGGTTCAACATAATTTTCTTGCAAAAAAAAAATTTTTTTCATGTAAACAAAAAGTGTCAAAAAGGGCTTTGTCTTCAAGTGGTTAGAAGAGTGGATGTAAGCTTCCTAATGTTGTGTATAAAATGCCAGAACAGTTCAAACCCCCCCCAAATTACCCCATTTTGGAAAGTAGACACCCCAAGCTATATACTGAGAGGCATGTCGAGTCCATGGAATATTTTATATGTTGACACAAGTTGCGGAAAAACGACAATTTTTTTTTTTTTTTTGCACAAAGTTGTCACTAAATGATATATTGCTCAAATATGCCATGGGCATATGTGGAATTACACCCCAAAATACATTCTGTTGCTTCTCCTGAGTACGGGGATACCACATGTGTGAGACTTTTTGGGAGCCTAGCCGCGTACGGGACCCCAAAAACCAATCACCGCCTTCAGGCTTTCTAAGGGTGTAAATTTTTGATTTCACTTCTCACTGCCTATCACAGTTTCGGAGGCCATGGAATGCCCAGATAGCACAAAACCCCCCCAAATGACCCCATTTTGGAAAGTAGACACCCCAAGCTATTTGCTGAGAGGTATTGTGAGTATTTTGCAGATCTCGCTTTTTGTCACAAAGTTTTGAAAATTGAAAAAAAAAATATATATATATATATATTTTCTTTCTTCATTTTCAAAAACAAATGAGAGCTGTAAAATACTCGCCATTCCTCTCAGCAAATAGCTTGGGGTGTCTATATTCCAAAATGGGGTCATTTGGGGGGGTTTTGTGCGATTTTGGCATTTTATGGCCTTCGAAACTGTGATAGGTAGTGAGGAGTGAAATCAAAAATTTGTGCCTAGAAATCCTGAAGGCGGTGCTTGGTTTTCGGGGTCCCGTACGCGGCTAGGCTCCTAAAAAGTCCCACACATATGGTATCCCCGTACTCAGGAGAAGCAGAAAAATGTATTTTGGGGTGTAATTCCACATATAACCATGGCATGTGTGAGCAATATATCATTTAGTGACAACTTTTTGTAATTTATTTTTTTTTTGTCATTATTCAATCACTTGGGACAAAAAAAAAAATATATTCAATGGGCTCAACAGGCCTCTCAGCAATTTCCTTGGGGTGTCTACTTTCTAAAATGGGGTCATTTGGTGGGGTTTTGTGCTATTTTGGCATTTTATGGCCTTCGAAACTGTGATAGGTAGTGAGGAGTGAAATCAAAAATTTGCGCCCTTAGAAATCCTGAAGGCGGTGCTTGGTTTCCGGGGTCCCGTACGCGGCTAGGCTCCCAAAAAGTCCCACACATGTGGTATCCCCGTGCTCAGGAGAAGCAGCAAAATGTATTTTGGGGTGAAATTCCACATATAACCATGGCATGTGTGAGCAATATATCATTTAGTGACAACTTTTTGTAATTTTTTTTTTTTTTTTAGTCATTATTCAATCACTTGGGACAAAAAAATTAAAAATTCAATGGGCTCAACATGCCTCTCAGCAATTTCCTTGGGGTGTCTACTTTCCAAAATGGGGTCATTTGGGGGGGTTTTGTACTGCCCTGTCATTTTAGCACCTCAAGAAATGAGATAGGCAGTCATAAATTTAAAGCTGTGTAAATTTCAGAAAATGTACCCTAGTTTGTAAACTCTATAACTTTTGCGCAAACCAATAAATATACGCTTATTGACATTTTTTTTACTAAAAACATGTGGCTGAATACATTTTGGCCTAAATGTATGACTACAATTGAGTTTATTAGATTTTTCTTATAACAAAAAGTAGAAAATATCATTTTTTTTCAAAATTTTCGGTCTTTTTCCGTTTATATCGCAAAAAATAAAAATCGCAGAGGCAATCAAATACCATTAAAAGAAAGCTCTATTTGTGGGAAGAAAAGGACGCAAATTTCGTTTGGGTACAACATTGCATGTCCGCACAATTTACAGTTAAAGCAGCGCAGTGCAAAATTCTGAATTCACCTCTGGTCCTCTAGCTACCAAATGGTCCGGGGCTTAAGTGGTTAAATTTCGTACCGGGGGGGTGTATGATATGCATGTAAAGTCGCGCATGTTTCCCGTGCTTAGAACTGTCCCTGCACAAAGTGTCATTTTTGAAGGAAAAAAAGTCATTTAAAACTCACTCGCGGCTATTAATGAATTGTCGGCTTTTATCAATACATAGAAAAGTCATTGATATTCAATTACCAGGCCCTTCAGGTCTGGAATGGATATTAAGGGGAACCCCGCCGCAAATAAAAAAAAAATGGCGTGCGGTTCCCCCTAAATATCCATACCAGGCCCTTCAGATCTGGCATGGATTTTAAGGGGAACTCCACCCCAAATTTTTTAAAACATGGCGTGGAGTCCCCCCAAAAATCCATACCAGACCCTTATCCGAGCACGCAACCTGGCCGGCCGCAGGGGAAGAGGGGGGGACGAGAGAGCGGCCCCCCTCCCTCCTGAACCGTACCAGGCCACATGCCCTCAACATGGGGAGGATGTCCCCATGTTGATGGGGACAAGGGCCTCATCCCCACAACCCTTGCCCGGTGGTTGTGGGGGTCTGCGGGCGGGGGGCTTATCGGAATCTGGAAGACCCCTTTAACAAAGGGGACCCCCAGATCCCGCCCCCCCTATGTGAATTGGTAAGGGGTACATTGTACCCCTACCATTTCACGAAGAAAGTGTCAAAAAAATTAAATAAAAACACACAAACACCTTGGAAAAGTCCTTTATTAAAAAAAAAAAAAAAGCATTCCAGAGATGAAATCCAGTGCCCCGCCGCGATCCCGATGTCCAGCGCTGTCCGTCATTGGTTGTGCCTGAGCGGACCTGATGGGGAACTTCCTCCGCAGTGTTTTAAATGTATAGACCCACCCCTTCTAAAGTTCCCCATCAGGTCCGCTCAGCGGACCAGATGCGGAACGCGAGAAGGGGCGGGTCTATTCATGTATTACACTGCGAACGAAGTTCCCCATCAGGTCCGCCCCCTCGGTATGTCCGACCTCGTCTACGTCATCGGCCTGAGTGGGGAACTTCCTTCACTGTGTAATTTAAATTTACACAGTGAAGGAAGTTTCCCGCTCAGGCCAATGACGTAGGCGGGGTCTGACATACCGAGGGGGCGGACCTGATGGGGAACTTCCTTCGCTGTGTAATACATGTATAGACCCGCCCCTTCTCATGTTCCGCATCAGGTCCTCAGCCTTACACTGAGTCATTGGCTGAGCGGACCTGATGGGGAACTTGAGAAGGGGCGGGTCTATACATGTATTACAAAGTGCGAGAAGTTCCCCATCAGGTCCGCCCCCTCGGTATGTCAGACCCCGCCTACGTCATTGGCCTGAGCGGGAAACTTCCTTCACTGTGTAAATTTACATACCGAGGGGGCGGACCTGATGGGGAACTTCGTTCGCTGTGTAATACATGAATAGACCCGCCCCTTCTCGCGTTCCGCATTTGGTCCGCTGAGCAGACCTGATGGGGAACTTTAGAAGGGGCAGGTCTATACATTTAAAACACTGCGGAGGAAGTTCCCCATCAGGTCCGCTCAGGCACAACCAATGACAGACAGCGCTGGACATCGGGATCGCCGCGGGACACTGGATTTCATCGCTGGAATGTTTTTTGTTTTTTTTTAATAAAGGACATTTCCAAGGTGTTTGTGTGTTTTTATTTAAATTTTTTGACACTTTCTTCGTGAAATGGTAGGGGTACAATGTACCCCTTACCAATTCACATAGGGGGGGGGCAGAATCTGGGGGTCCCCTTTGTTAAAGCGGTCTTCCAGATTCCGATAAGCCCCCCGCCCGCAGACCCCCACAACCACCGGGCAAGGGTTGTGGGGATGAGGCCCTTGTCCCCATCAACATGGGGACATCCTACCCATGTTGAGGGCATGTGGCCTGGTACGGTTCAGGAGGGAGGGGGGGCGCTCTCTCGTCCCCCCCTCTTCCCCTGCTGCCGGCCAGGTTGCGTGCTCGGATAAGGGTCTGGTATGGATTTTTGGGGGTCTCCACGCCATTTTTTTTTATTTGGGGTGGAGTTCCCCTTAAAATCCATGCCAGATCTGAAGGGCCTGGTATGGATATTTAGGGGGAACCGCACGCCATTTTTTTTTAAATTTGCGGCGGGGTTCTCCTTAATATCCATTCCAGACCTGAAGGGCCTGGTAATTAAATTTGGGGGAACCCCCATGCTTTTTATTTTTTTTTCATCAATGACTTTTCTATGTAGTGATAAAAGCCGACAATTCATTAATAGCCGCGAGTGAGTTTTAAATGACTTTTTTTCCTTCAAAAATTACACTTTGTGCAGGGACAGTTCTAAGCACGGGAAACAGGGCTGGCCCAAGACATTGTGCTGCCTGGGCCCAAGAATGAAATGCTGCCCCCCCCCCAAAAAAAATCCTATGCCCATCCAGCAAAGAGACGTTTCCATAAAGCAAAGAGACAGCCCAATATATTCAGCAAGAGACATCCCATATATTCAGCAAAGAGACATGCCCCTTCTAGGGTGACCACGCATTTTGCAGGTCTGTCCCGGGCACATTCATTCCAGGACAATACAGTGTCCCGGAATGAAACTGACACAGCCACCCCCCGTGCCAATCTGATGCCCCCAAAAAAGGCCGCCACATCACCTCTTTACTCACTGACAGTACTTGTCCTGGCCGGGAATGCCTGGAGGAGCACAATCCCCGCCCCCTGCATGTGATTGGAGAAATCATAAATCCCACCTCTTGTGTCCAATCACTGTGCTGTGATTCGTTACAGAACAAGCTGATGTTTGGGAAGGGGGGGGTGTCCCTGAATGGTAGTTTAAAAATGTGGTCACTCTAGCTCCTTCCTGCAAAGAGTATTGTGTAGCACCACGAAAGCTCCCCCCTTTCTCTCCACTGCCACCGACCAGCTACACTCTGATCCCAGCTCAGTGATGCAACATGCTGCAACAACAGTGCTGCATTGACCACATTTACAAACTGTCATTCAGGGATACCGCCCTTCCTTCCCAAAAAAAGATGAGGGGGGGGGGGCGGGTGTAGTCTCGCTGACAGGGAATTTGGCAGCGGGTGATTTGTCGGCGAATGGCTGGTGTTAGCACTTAAATCATCCTGACATCATGCTTGATATGGTGTCAGGATGATCAAATCACATTATTTCTATTACTACATTGTAATATATAATGAAATAGTTTAACTCACCATAATGCCGAATCAGTGGGAACCCTGAGCTTGTCATTTGCCACCATTGCTTGCCACCAGATGTAGCTTATTGCTTGCCACCGTTGCCTGCCACCAGATGCAGCTGTGCCACTTGCCACCCATAGCCTGCCACAACATGCAGCCTGTCACTTGTCACCAATGCCTGTCACCAGATGCAGCCTGTCACTTGTCACCAATGCCTGTCACCAGATGCAGCCAGTCACTTGTCACCAATGCCTGTCACCAGATGCAGCCTGTCACTTGTCACCAATGCCTGTCACCAGATGCAGCCTGTCACTTGTCACCAATGCCTGTCACCAAATGCAGCCTGTCACTTGTCACCAATGCCTGTCACCAGATGCAGCCTGTCACTTGTCACCGATGCCTGTCACCAGATGCAGCCTGTCACTTGTCACCATTGCCTGTCACCAGATGCAGCCTGTCACTTGTCACTGATGCCTGTCAACAGATGCAGCCTGTCACTTGTCACCATTGCCTGTCACCAGATGCAGCCTGTCACTTGTTACCATTGCCTGTCACCAGATGCAGCCTGTCACTTGTCACCATTGCCTGTCACCAGATGCAGCCTGCCATTGTCACCGATGCCTGTCACCAGATGCAGCCTGTCACTTGTCACCAATGTCTGTCACCAGATGCAGTGTGTCACTTGTCACCAATGCCTGTCACCAGATGCAGCCTGTCACTTGTCACCATTGACTGTCACCAGATGCAGCCTGTCACTTGTCACCAATGCCTGTCACCAGATGCAGCCTGTCACTTGTCACCGATGCCTGTCACCAGATGCAGCCTGTCACTTGTCACCGATGCCAGTCACCAGATGCAGCCTGTCACTTGTCACCGATGCCTGTCACCAGATGCAGCCTGTCACTTGTCACCGATGCCTGTCACCAGATGCAGCCTGTCACTTGTCACCATTGACTGTCACCAGATGCAGCCTGTCACTTGTTACCATTGCCTGTCACCAGATGCAGCCTGTCACTTGTCACTGATGCCTGTCAACAGATGCAGCCTGTCACTTGTTACCATTGCCTGTCACCAGATGCAGCCTGTCACTTGTCACCGATGCCTGTCACCAGATGCAGCCTGTCACTTGTCACCGATGCCTGTCACCAGATGCAGCCTGTCACTTGTCACCGATGCCTGTCACCAGATGCAGCCTGTCACTTGTCACCGATGCCTGTCACCAGATGCAGCCTGTCACTTGTCACCGATGCCTGTCACCAGATGCAGCCTGTCACTTGTCACCGATGCCTGTCACCAGATGCAGCCTGTCACTTGCCACTGATGCCTGTCACCAGATGCAGCCTGTCACTTGCCACTGATGCCTGTCACCAGATGCAGCCTGTCACTCAGCCTGGCTCTCTCTCCCTCCCCTTCAGATGGGCATGCTGGGGGCTGCAGTTTCCCCCCTAGAATTGCAATGGGCCAGCCATTTGCACTACACATCCCATAATCCTCTTTTCTCCTTTTAGTTTTTTTCCCTGGCCAATGGGAGAAAAAGGGGGAAGAAACATAGCGGTGGCTGTCCTAGGAACAGCAGCATGAGGAGGAGAAGGAGGGGGGAGAAGAGCCCGCAGCTGCTCTCTCTCCACACACACACACACCCGCTCCGATCTCATGCTGTTACATACAGGGAGGAGGTGGGTGGAGCTAGCGGAGGAGGAGGAAGTGAAATACTCTCTGCAATGAGTGATGGGCCTCTCTCTCCTTACGTCACTGGTTGCTAGACACAAAGCGGTCCGCAGCTAGCAACCAGTTTGGGCAGTGAAGCAGGGGCCCTGGAGAGACCCTTGAAGTGCGTCTTGCCACTGCGGCCAGTGACAGCGGCGCCGGCGATGCAGTACAGTATGACACTGCACACTAGATGGAGGGAAACCCAGATCCTCAGGCAGTGCGCCCCTGTTGCCGCCCCTCTTAAAGTGCCGCCTGGGACCATGGTCCCATCGGGTCCCATGGTAGGGCCGGCCCTGACGGGAAACATGCGCCACTTCACATGCATATCATACACACCCCCCAGGTACGAAATTTAAAGGAAAATTTCACTTTTATTTTTTCATTTTAAGCATTATTAAAATCACCGCTCCCGTAAAAACGTCTATTTTTTAAACCTTTTTTTGCATTGATACATGTTCCCTGGGGTAGGACCCGGGTCCCCAAACACTTTTTATGACAATAAATTGCATATTAGCCTTTATAATTAGCACTTTAGATTTCGAACATTCGAGTCCATTGTGTTTAATAGGGTTCTAAAGTTCACACGAACATTCTGGCTGTTCGCAGGTTCTGGTGCGAACCGAACGGGGGGGTGTTCGGCTCATCCCTGCTCAGCACATTAAAAAACCTCTTTCACCAAGAGTCCTATATCACAGAGACTCCAGGTTCTACAGGTCCCTCCATCACAGAGCCCACCCAATCACAGTATCCCCCTCACAGAGCCCTCCAATCACCCTTCACATCACAGCCCTGCCTTTTGACTCCAGTAGAGGAGAAGAGTGCAGGAGGTGGAGGAGGTCTCTTTTCCCGAATGTGAACTGGCCACCATCACCATAGCAACAGATGATGCTATGCACCCTGGACCTAGAGTATCATTGGTTGTTATGGTGCAGCTGGTGATCAGATGACACTGATGAAGGGAAAATTGGGCCTTGTGCTCGTGGCACCCTGTGGTGTCTTCTGGGTACCCTGGTTCAGAAACACTGCCTTAGACATTTAGGGGTTGATTTAGGTTTAGGGGTTGAAAGGCAAATAGACTGTGCACTTTGCAAAGCTGCTCCTGAGCTTAGTAAATGATGTAAAGCTTAATTTGCAAAGAATACCCAATTACATGCAAGGAAAATAAAATAATATCATTTTTTTTTACATCCACTACCAAATGCAAAAAACGGATGCAAAACGTACCTGTCGTTTATCTGTTTGCGTCCATTTTCGTCCGTTACGTTTTTTTTTTTAACAGAAGAAATATAGGGCTTTGATCTGTTCCAAAAAATGGATGTTGACGGAAGCGGATGTAAACAAATGTAAATAGATGATCATCCGTTTACACCCGTTTTTCCGTAGAGATACATTGATGTCCATTTTTATCCGTCAACAGGAGGATGAAAAACGGACAAATGAAACACCAGTGTGAAAGGGGCCTAAGACCTAAGACCCCTTTCACATATGCAGACCATTCATTTCATCAGTTTAGTCACGTTTAAAAAAACAAAAAAACAGATGATGTTTACATCAGTTATACATCAGTTTGTCATCAGCGGCTCGTCAGACCAATTACATGCAAGGAAAATAAAATAACATCAGTTTTTTTTACATCCACTACCAAATGCAAAAAATGGATACAAAACTTACCTGTTGTTTGTCCGTTTGCATCCGTTTTCGTCCATTACGTTTTTTTTTTTTTTCAACAGAAGAAATATAGGGCTTTGATCTGTTCAAAAAAATGGATGTTGACGGAAGCTGATGTAAACAAATGTAAATAGATGATCATCCATTTTTCCGTAGAGATACATTGATGTCCATTTTTATTAATCAACGGATGGATGAAAAACGGACAAACGGAACACCAGTGTGAAAGGGGCCTAAGACCTAAGACCCCTTTCACATATGCAGACCATTCATTTCATCAGTTCAGTCATGTTTAAAAAAAAAAATTATGATGTTTACATCAGTTTGTCATCAGCGGCTCATCAGTTTTTCGTCAGTTTTTACTCCGTTTTTTTACATCCACTGCCAATGCAAAAACGGATGCACATTTTTTGTTTGTTCCCTTTTTGTAAGGCCCCTTTTAGGCCTCTTTCACACGGGGCGGATCCGTGAAGATCCGCCCCGTGAAGCTCCGCGGGGATCGCTCCGTTGATCCCCGCTGAGCCGACGGATGACTGGGCGGTCCCCGCTCACTGTGCAGGGACCGCCCTGTCAGAGCGCCGCTCTCCCCTATGGGGAATCGGATGACGACGGCCGTAGAGTCCGTTGTCATCCGATCCGCTCCGCAGACGGAAGGAAAAATAGGATTTTCCTCCGTCACACTTTTTCGGAGCGGAGCGGATGTCAGCGGACATGTCACCGCTGACATCCGTGCTTCCATAGGGGTGCATGGAGGATCCGTTTCAGGTCCGCTTAAAAAACTGACAGGCGGACCTGAACGGACCTCCGTGTGAAAGAGCCCTTACACAGGCTTTCCAATCAGGTCCACCTGTCAGTTTTCCAGACGGACCTGATTGGACCCTCTATTCATTCTTATGGAGCAGTGGATGTCAGTGGTGACAAGTCCGCTGACACCCGCTGCTATCCGATTCAGGGGCGGATCCAGGGGGGTGTAACAGGGCAATTGCCCCCCCCCAGACCATCTGTTACACTCACTTGCTTGCTCTGTTTGTTTTTTTTGCGCCTGATCTCCCGAAATTTGGGGACCCGGTGCTGGCCGACCATAGGTCCCCTGGACCCCAAACGTGGCACACATGTAGCCCTATGTCTCCTCTACAAGTGTGCAATGTTTGGTGTCTGGGGGACCTACGGCCGGGGAGCACTGATTTTTTAAAGTCGGGCACTCCTTCCATAGACTCCAATGTTAAATGGTAATTTCTCCTGCGAATTTGCGGACCGGGTACCGGCCGGTCGTAGGTCCCCATGACCAGAAACTTAGCACACATGTAGCCACATATCTCCTCTACAAGTGTGCAAAGTTTGGTGTCAGGGAGACCTACGGCCTGGGAGAACTGATTTTTTAAAGTTGGGCACTCCTTTCATAGACTCCCATGTTAAACATCAGTCTAGTCATGGGCACAGTGAGGCATGCAGATGGACACCCTAGGCTTATACTCGAGTCAATAAGTTTTCCCAGTTTTTTTGGGTAAAATTAGGTGCCTCGGCTTATACTCGAGTATATACAGTACTTGTTCTTCGGCTGCCGCTGCCTCTCTGAGTCTCTCTCTCAGTTTCTCACATCAGCCGATCAGCGGCGCAGAGAGAGAGACTCGTCTAATGTAGTTACGCGGCGCACTGACACGATACCAGGAGCGGAGGAGGAGGTGGGTGGAGCCTCTTCCCTGCACTTGTTGCTAACGCCTGGGCCACTTGGCGTCTAGCAACGAGTGACGTCAGTGAGTCACGTCGGGCCGCTCTGCGGGCAGGTGCGATAGCGTGCGGCTCCACAGACGGGTAAGAAAGCGGGGGGCTCTGCTTGCGGCACGGTTTGTGGGCGGGCGGCGCGGTTCGTGGGCAGACCGTGCTGCTCAGTGTGTTGGCAGCACAGGTGAGAGTGAGAGAGCAGGCTCAGTGTGGCAGCTGGCCAATCAGCTAGCCGGGAGCGGGGAGCAGAGAGATGAGATCATCTCTCACCGCCCGTGCCTGCCCTGCATTCCTGCAGTGACTTCCGCCCTCACTGTGCAGGCAGCAGGGAGATTACATTATCTCTCTGCTGCCTGACTCTGGGAGTCTGGGACACAGCAAGAGACAACCAAAACTACACCTTAGCAGGCAAGTTAGTGACAATCCGCAAGGTGTGGCAGGCGACGTGGCAAGTGACAATCCGCAAATTGTGTCAGGTGACGTGGCAAATGACAATCTGCATCTGGTGGCAGGCAAGTGACAATCAGCAAGGTGTGGCAGGTGACGTGGCAAGTGACAATCTGCAAGGTGTGGCAGGTGATGTGGAAAGTGACAATCCACAAGGTGTGGCAGGTGACGTGGCAAGTGACAATCCGCAACGTGTGGCAAGTGACACGCTCAGGGCTCCCACTAATTGCAGGTGACGGTGGCAAGTGACACACTCTGGGCTCCCACTGATTCTGCATTGAACTATTTAATTTTATATTACAATGTAATAATAGAAATAATGCGCTTCAATCATCCTGATACCATAACAACCATGGTGCCAGGATGATTGGAGCGCCGACACCAGCCATTTCCCCGATAAATTTCCCACAAAAAAAACATATTTTTTGGCAGTGCCCCTCCCGAGAAAAGACTCTGTATCCGCCCCTGATCCGATCCTGTCTGTGAAATCCATCTGACGGATCAGATGGGATAGGATGAAAATGGACAGGCAGTCCATTTTCATCTCATCTCCCCATAGAGTAAAGCAGTGCTCTGACAGATCCGTCTCCGAACAGTGAGCAGAGATGGACCTGCCATCCGCCTGCTCAGCGGGGATCAGCGGATCAAAGCAGAGTCCGCCAGGCGGAACGCTCGTTTAATGGGACCTTAACGGAACAAAAATAGGGCTTTGCTCCGTTTAAAAAAAACAGATGTTGGTGGATGTAAACGGATGTAAATAGATGATCATCTGCTTAGATCTGTTTTTCCATAGAGATGCATTGATGTAAATTTTTCCTCCGTCAACAGATGTATGAAAAAAACAGGCAAACAGTCCTTATGTGTGAAAGGGGCCCAAAGCATAGGTATGTTCAAAGTGTAAAACCATGTATTCATTTTCACATTGTATTTGAATTCTTTCTAGCCTACTCCTATTAATCTGAACAATCTTGAAGTCTGTAAGCTTACTTTGTGAAGATCCCCACACATTTACTTCCTTGTATTCACTATGCCCTGTGAGTAGTCACTGCTGTGTCACATATTTCACAGAGCCTGCCTTCTGAACTACGGAGGAGCTAAGAGGAGGAGTTTCAAAATTCAGTACAGCAATCACAGCATGCAGGCAGCAAGGTACCATGGGATATTTAGTTAGACATTGAAAGCAAACAGCAGAGGAGAAGCTGCAGAGCAAACAGGGAATCCAGGAAGTTGTGGAAAGAGATGGTGACCAGACAGGCAGCACTCACAACATGAAAGGAGACTGTTCAAGTAAGCTTACATTGGATTGCCAAATTTAACCATAGTTTGTTTTATTATTATTATTACCATGCTGATGTTATGAAATCAAAGTGTATGCTGTGACCATAGATTTTATTTAAAAAGAAGGTCCTCACAAGTGACTTAAAGAGAATATATTGTGGTTTGTCCAAATTGTCTTCATTTATTATGTTCAGGGCTAAATATTAAATATTTATGTCGTATTTCCCACATTCAGTCAGAAACCGGAACTCTGGAGTATGCTGACTGCAGATTTTCTGAAGTTCAATGATGTTTAAGTGATCCCCTGCTGTCAGCTCAATTTAGAAACAGTCGATTGTATCTTCTTGTCTTTAATTCATATTATTTTGTGTAGAATAATAGAGACAGGGGATAAAGTAAGCAGCTAGTGCTGGTTTGACTTAGGGAACGCAGAATACTCTGCACACACAGTGTCATGGAAGCATCCTTTATTTAAATGCTAATTACATTTTTAAATGTAAAAAGTTACATTAAATATCAATTTATAAACTTTTAAACCTAAAACACTGTGAATAAAACTGTCCCAAACCCTTCATAGTTTGCTTTTAGCCAAGCTGCCATCAGGTTGAAATGCATTCCAAAGATGGGGAGCCTTGTGGTGACCCTTGTAGGGTCAAACTCATTGCTCCAGGCAGTCTGTAAAAAAAAGCTTTCAGTCTCCACTCTGCTGACCCGTCTTCTCTTTTATCCTATTTCCTTCTGCCAGTTTGGGATGAGTGTAGTCTGATTGGCATCCTCTTGATGTTTGGTGTACCTAGTAGGTTATGTCTAAGTATGTGATATACTTTATAGGCTCTGTATGTTACTTACCCTCTACACTTACACACATACATTGTATGAGTCAACGTAAGTCAGAACAAATGTTAAGTTATATGATATGAGGAAATTTATAGCTGCAAAATCAGGCCAGGACAAAAAAACATTTTACAGCATAGGAGTCAGGAGATTACTGCAACTCTTACCCACATCAGGGTCAGAGCCCTTTCACACTTATACGACTTACCCCACGATTTTGGACTGCAAAATCGCATGACAAGTCATTCTCTATCATTTTCAATGACTACTATTCATATTGGAACAGTTTAAAGTCATGCCGACTTCAAAGTAGTTCCTGCACTACTTTTTTTCTGAAGTCGGATCAAAGTCGGATCCCGTATTGAGGGATCCAACTTTGGCATGCGATTTGTGCATGAAGGGGAACTCCACGCCAATTAAAAAAAAAAAAAAAAACCTCATGGGTTCCCCCTTCATGAGCATACCAGGCCCTTCGGTCTGGTATGGATTTTAAGGGGAACCCCCACGCCGAAAAAACGGCATGGGGGTCCTCCCAAAATCCATACCAGACCCTTATCCAAGCACACAGCCCGGCAGATCAGGAAAGGGGGTGGGGATGAGCGAGCGCACCCCCTCCCTCCTGAACCGTACCAGGCCGCATGCCCTCAACATGGGGGGTGGGTTCTTTGGAGCAGGGGAGGCACTGTACCCCTACCCATTCACCTGAAATAAAAAGTGTCAAAAATAAAACACACTACACGGGTTTTTAAAGTAATTTATTAGGCAGCTCTGGGGGTCTCTTCCGACTTCGGGGGTCTCTTCCGACTTTTCCGCTCTCTCCGGCCTCTTCTCCGCGCTCTCCGGTTCTTCTCTCGCTGTCTTCTGCCAGGTTCTTCTGCTCTTTTGCCCGCTCTTTTGCCAGCTCTTGCCCGGTCTTCTCCTATGTCCTCTTTCCTCCACTCTTCTTCCGATGTTGACTCAATGCTCTCTCCCGCTGTAATTCCGTGTGTATAGGCACGGGACGGGGTCAACGGACGATGTCATCCGGTGACCCCACCCCTTATGACGTCACTGCCCGGGGCATGATGGGGCGGTGATGTGGAATTTCCCCTAATTATTGGGGGATCAAAGTCGCGTCCCTGTTCATTGAAGTCGTACTTCAAGTCGTATGGCAAAGTCGGATCCACAGTCGTCAAAATCGCGACCGCAAAATCGCGGAAAAATCGTGCGACTTTGGAGTAGCACAAGTGTGAAAGGGGCCTTAGGTAGGTGACACCTTTTAAAGGTAATCCATAGTTTGATGGCCATAGGAGAACATCAGCTGGCCAGCAGCGTAAATTAGAAGGCATGTTTATGTTAATCTAAAATCTAAAATTTAGCACGGACATTTAAAGATAAAAGATTTATCTATTCTTCACATGGGGACAGACATAATGTCACATGGTGATTCATGTTTTATTGGTGTTCCTTGTTTATTGGGGTGAGGTGTGTAAAATATGGGAGTCAATGGCAATATATTGGCATGGTTGGCCAAGGCCTCTATACTGGCATGTGTTTAATCAACCACAGTTGATATCAGTTAATATAACTGTGGTCTTTATGCTTGCTTTTTCTAGGTATTTATTGGGTGAGTGGAATGGGCAGATATGGTATACGTATAGGCAACACCACTGTATCAGTATAGATGTAGTCATCCCAACAGCTTACAGCTATCAGCAACAGTCTTCCCATAAAATTATAAGTGCCATTAAGGTATTTTATTCACATTATTTACCTGTAAAAGCCTCCCTATGAGAACATCCAAAAGCCCTGAGATTGTTGCTGGACACCACCATCTTGGATGTGATGTCAGCAGCCCCAACACACTCAGAGCTGTCACTCTATAGCAGTGATGGCGAAACCTGGCACCCCAGATGTTTTGGAACTACATTTCCCATGATGCTCAACTACACTGCAGAGTGCATGAGCATCATGGGAAATGTAGATCCAACACATCTGGGGTGCCAAAGTTTGCCATCACTGCTCTATAGTATGCCCCTTCACTCCTCCCCCTGGCTGCTACAAAAATGTAGAGAGGGGTAAAGTAGCTGGGTCAGCACAGAAAATAATTAAGCTGGCCACATATGGATTGAAATTCAGCTGCTTCAGGAGGGATTTTGATCCATGTATGGGCACTGTGGTTGTACAAAAGTCGATCTACCGATCAAATTTTGTACAACCACCCTGTCAGATTTTACCGACTTGATTAGCGCTGTAGGCTACAGTCTGCAACACTGATCTGAGTATTCTGACAGCAGGGAAGTCTCCCCGCTGTCAGACTACAATGTCGCAGTGGGAAGGATTGGACTTTGAATGTGCGGATGGGAGAATCAGGTCAGTTGAACACAAAAAAACTGACTCATCTATGGACTGCAGTAAGCCTAGTACACACGGACCGAATGTCAGGTGACATCGGCCGGTTAAATAAAAAACGGACGATATTTGGCCCATGTGTATGGCAGCAGGTCCGAAAGAAGACGGCCAAACTTCTGTCAGATGAGCATGCTGGAAAACCAGCAGCCAACCTGCTCCCCATCAGCACTCTCAGCCAATGGCAGAGAGCACTGACCACAGTCAGGGCTGGTGCAAGGATTTTTGACACCCTAGGCGAAACCTCATTTTGCCGCACCCCCCTTGGCTCCACCCCTGACTCCACCCCATTTGCCCTGCCCATGTATACCCCACCTTTTTAATGAAGTACCCATCAAATGCAGCCCACCAGCGCCCATCAAATGCAGCCTCACCAGTGCCCATCAAATGCAGCCTACCAGTGCCCATCAATGCTGCCCATCAATGCAGCCTACTAGTGCCCATCAATTAATGTTTGCTTGCTTCCATTCGTTCAGGAGTTAGGACACAGACACAGTCCTCCGCCGCCACTGCGCCTCTGACACTATGTGTGAACAGAGTGGTGGCTGCCTGCTGATGCTGAGACTTAGTTGCTTGTTGCAGAGAGAAGAGAGTAGGAATACCAGTGGCCGGGCGCCCCTAGGCAGCAGTTCGCCCTAGGTGGCTGCCTAGTTTGCCTAGTGGTAGCACCGGCCCTGGTTCTGCTGGGAGTGGAGCTCAGATGTGCAAGGAGGGAGGGAGCTGTGCTATGGAATTGACTGTTCCTGAAATAGTCACACTTCTAGCAAGTTTAGAGGCATATTGCAAGTAAATACAAAATTGGTTTATGAAAGGACACTGCAAATAAGCATTTTTAAATACTTGATTTTTCTCTGTTTTTACCTGTAATTGTTTAGGTTGGTGACAGGGTCTCTTTAAAGCTAACTCTTGCTGACCATGTTTCATGTCACACTCATATTTAGGTTGTAACATGAAACATGATTAGAGTTCACAGTCCCCCACGCAGAGCTCACTCCCCCCTTTCCCCTCAAATAACATTTACAGAATACAGTGTTTCTTCTTCCCACCATTGATACTTCCAACTCTGTAGCTAAAATCAATACCGACCTGGAGCTGGAGGTATAGTCTGCAGAAGTCTGATCATGGTTGTAATGCTTAGCAAGATCAAATGCATAAAACTATAAATGCACATTTTTGCTTTTGCAGTATGGGTGTATTTATTATTTATTTTCAAAAGGGGGACTTCTCATTTAAGTGAGGACATGTATGTATGCCCTATTTTTCATCTACCGAAAAGCTATGTGCAATATGACTATTTATTAAAAAAGCCACTCACCCCACATCACAGTCATCTCAAGCCTCTCAAAGTCAGTGTATCGAAACTCTGTCACCAAAATAGGGATATTTGGGTGCAATACACATTTCTAACATAAGTTCATTTTCTCTGTTACACTAGATCCTTGCTGGTGACTGCTGACTGCTGCTTCACTAATTACCAGATTAATAGATTGCATCCCCAAACATCCTGTCCAGCCAGTTTACTGTCTGCTTAGCATAAATCACAATATGGGAGTATAATTCTAAGGAGTTCTAAAAGATCAAAGTCTGCAGATATTACAGCAAACTTCCTGTGCCTGATACAGTGGTCACTCATCCCCTAACTTCACCTTCCATAAAAACCCATCCCGACAAAGAGAATGTATGCTTCATATACGTCTTCATCTATACGGTACATTTAGGAGGCAATTTACCTGTTTGTGTAATAAAGTATTTACCGGTATGTCATTTTAAGGCTAGATTCATATAATGGTTTCAAGCCTTTCGCCTCCTTTCATAACCCAGTTATGTTTTACAGAGGATGAAAAATATGAAAGACAGAAAGTTAAAAATAGATACGGAAATATGTGCTGAAATAAGCAGCAGACAGACTGTGAAAACTGTAGAGCAAAATAAGGAAAAATAAAACTTGACAGTAAAGGAAGTATTCAACACAATAATCAGTACATGCTGTAATGGCACAGACGGTATTATATACATTACAGGTTGTTTCACTTCCTTTTAACTGCACCAAAAGAGTTTTGAATGGGGCGTCATATATAAGACTCACGGGCAGTGGTGTATTTTGGTTTTGTTCTGCCCCAGGCAAGACTAAAAATGGGTGCACTACCTCTACCCCCAACTAAATTTGTCCCTCCCAGTCACTTTAAAATTGCGCACACCCGTGCGACAGCGACGAACAACATACATTTTACTATCCATAAGTGACGCTTTAAAAGCCTTTACAGGTTACCACATTAGATTTACAGAGTTCTGCAGCTAGAATTACTGTCCAATGCCATGATCTGACATTCATAGTGATACCCCATGTGTGCGACGAACACTGTATGCATGCGTGCGGGACTGATATGCGCGTTTGCCTTTGCATGCAAACATGGGAGGACAGGGGCACTCATGGGAGGACAGGGGCAATCATGGGAGGACAGGGGCACTCATGGGAGGACAGGGGCACTTTACATTTTTTTTTTTTATTAATTACATTTAATGTTGCATTTCATATTTATTTTTTTATCGCTTTTTTGCTGTCACAACAAATGTAAACATCTTTGTGACAGCAATAGGCAGTGACAGGTACTCTTTATGAAGAGATCTGGGGTCTATAAGACCCTAAATCCCTCTTCTGCACTTAAAAGCATTCAAAACACCAAAATCTGCGTTTTTGAATGCTTTCGATTTTTAAAAACTGCCGCCGATGGTACCTGAGTAAAACGGAAGTGATGTCACATCATCGCGTCAGGTTTGCTGTTATGAACAGCCGATCCTTGCTTTGCTTGGCTGTCCGGCAAGCCAGCGGATGCACCGGCTGTCGCTCGGGCCTCCCTCTGCTTGTAATAGCAATCGCGCGGCTAGTAAGCATTACAAGAGAGCCGACCACCAGCTCTAAAAAACAATACCGGGGTTATTATTATTATTTAGGTACTTATATAGCGCCGTCAATTTACGCAGCACTCTACATATACATTCACATCGGTCCCTACCCTCAAGGAGCTTACAATCTAAGGTCCCTAACTCACATTCATATACTAGGGCCAATTTAGACAGAAGCCAAATAACCTATTAGCATGTCTTTGGAGTGTAGGAGGAAACACCAGAGTACCCGGAGAAAACCCACGCAGGCACAGGGAGAACATGCAAACTCCAGTCAGGTAGTGTCTTAGTTGGGATTCAAACCAGCAACCCTATTTACTGCTAGGTGAGAGTGCTACCCACTACACCACTGTGCCGCCCGTACTGCAGTTGCCAGGTGAAGTCGCCAGGTGACCCTTACCTATATAAGAACTGCCAAACAGCGAAGGATGCATTCGGCGGTCGACCATCAACGAAGGCGGAGCAGTTTTTTTTTCTGTTCTTTACATTGGGGGCCGCTGGTTTTTTTTTTGTCTTTGTGTTTTTATTACTTTTTGACACTTTTTTGGTGAATGAGTAAGGAGTACATAGCTGTGTGCTCGGATAAAGGTCTGGTATGGAGGGGACCCCACGCCGTTTTTTTATTTATTTTTCAATAGCCGGATGCCAGCAATTGCAACCATGAGTCAATTTAAATGTGATTTGACACGTTTTTTCTTTCTTTAGAAGTGTAATTTTTGCTGCAGCATTTTCTATGCATGCTGCAGATGTGCTACTGTACAGGCAGACTAGGGGGACCCCCAGGCAATATATTTGAAGGAATTTTTCATTTTTATTTGTTGCACTTTAAGCATCATTAAAATCACAGCTCCTGAAAAAACGATTGTTTAAAAAAAAAATTGCATTCATACATGTCCCCCAGGGCAGTACCCAGACCCCTATACCCCTTTTTTGGCCAATTACTTGCATATAAGCCTTCAAAATGGGCACTTTTGATTTATCCTGTTCGGCTCCCATAGACTTCAATGGGGCTCGCCGTTCAGGTTAGAACTTTTCCCCCTGTTCGGGAGTTCTGCTGTTCAGTCCATCTCTATTGTCTACTAACCCCACAGTGAGTGCAGATTTTCTCTGAAGTATAACTTCAGCTAAAACTATTTTTATTCATTGTAGCTAGCCTGGGGAATGTTTCAATCCTTTTTCAGGTTGCATTGTTATGTATCTCCCTGTTAAAGTGGGGCTTCATCCAAAAGAGGAAGCTCCACTTGTTTGCTCCCCTCCCCCTCCACTGCCACATTTGGCACCTTTCCCCACTTCCAGGGGACCTCACCGCGGCAAGGTCCCTCAGAAGTTCGGCTTCCCTTCCACCTTCCCCCGCCGTCAGGCCATTCACAAAACACAGCGTGCTTCGCGCATGTGCAGTAGAGAACCATCTGTGAGTGAGTGAGTGAGTGAATAACTTGTATAGCGCTACAAATGCGAACTAAATCTCCTCAAGGCGCTTTGCATCCAGTGACATCCTGACCCTTCAGAATAGGTGGGTCTTAAGTTTTTTCCTGAAGGCCCGGTGGTTTTCTTCCATGCGGATGTTGGTGGGTAGAGCGTTCCATAGCCGTGGTCCTTGGACTGCAAATCTTCGTTCTCCCTTTGATTTGTAGCGGGACTTGGGGATGTGAAGGAGGTTTTGGTTGGTTGATCGGAGATTGCGATTGGGGGTGTAGTGTTTTATCTTCTCGCATAGATATTGTGGAGCGTTTCCCTGTGTGCACTTGTGGGTGAGACAGAGGGTCTTGAATGTGATCCGATCCTTTACGGTTAGCCAATGAAGGGTCCTTAGTGATGGGGTGATGGATTCCCAAGGTTTTTTTCCCGTTACCAGCCTGGCAGCCGTGTTCTGGATGACTTGTAGGCGCGAAATCTGGTATTTGGGTAGTCCGAGGTAGAGGGCGTTTGCGTAATCGAGTCGGGAGTTGATAATTGTTCCAACTACTACTGCTGTATCCTCTTTTGGGATGAAGGGGATGAGTCTACGTAGTAGACGGAGGAGATGGTGAGCTCCGCTGACTACTGATCCAATTTGTGCGTCCATCGACATCTCCGAGTCAAAGATGACTCCGAGACTTTTGACTTTGGTGCTCGGGGTAACGGTCTGTCCAAGGATAGTGGGGAGTGTCCAAGAAGTCTTAGTTTTTGTCTTTCGGTTTGCGTGGAGGAGAAGGAGTTCTGTTTTGGATCCGTTGAGTTTGAGGGAATTCTCAGTCATCCATTCATCGATCAATGTGAGACAGGTTTCCAATCCGTGATATTGGTCTTTTTTCCCGGTGATACGAAAGTAGAGTTGGGTGTCGTCAGCATATGAGTGGTAGCACAGGCCCTGTTTGCTGATGATTTTGAGGAGTGGGCGGAGGTAGATGTTAAAGAGCACGGGTGACAGGGGTGATCCTTGGGGGACTCCGCAAGAAATTGTGCGAGTTTCAGAGGTGAAGGCTCCTAGTTTCACTGTCTGGGAACGATTGTCTAGGAAGGATGCGAACCAGTGTAGGTCAGGGTCTGCGACTCCGGCTACTTCTTTAAGGCGAATGAGTAGAGTTTTGTGGTCTACTGTGTCGAACGCTGCACTGAGGTCCAGCAGCACCAGGAGACATGATTCTCCGTCATCTGCTGCTTCGAGGGTGTCATCCCATATTTTAAGAAGTGCTGTTTCTGTGCCATGGCCTGGGCGGAAGCCTGATTGTAGTGGATCCAAGAGTTTGTGGGTGTCCAAATAGAGTTGTAGCTGTTGTACTACTGCTTTCTCCATGATCTTGGAGATGGTGTTGAGGCTTGTTACCGGTCTGCGGTAGTTTGGGTCTTTGGGGTCCAGGTTGGGTTTCTTTAGGAGGGGTTTGATTATGCCTTGCTTGAGAGAGATTGGAACAATACCTTCTTTGAATGATTGATTTACGAGGTGTGTTATGGTGGGTGCTAAAATGTCGGTACATTCTTTCAGGAGTTTTGTAGAGATTATGTCATTTGGAGATGTGCTGTCTCTGAGGCTTCTGATTATATTTTTGGTGGTGTCGATGGTGATCGGGACCAGCGAAAATTTTGTCAATTGTATAGTGTTCATATTGATTTCCTCTATTTGCTTTGGCAGAGCAGGGTTGGTTGTTTTTTTCTGTTGAATTGATTCTCGAATGTTTTCGATTTTGTCGATAAAAAAGTCCGATAGCTCATTACAGAACTCTTGTGTTTCGTTTGCTGAAGGTTCTAGGCAGGTGGGGTTCATAGTTTGAGTTACTAGTTTGAAGAGTTCACGAGGTCGGTTTAGGCCTTTTTTGATGGTGTTTGAGAAATGTTCCTTTTTTGCTTTGAAAATTGCTTTGTGATATTTCTTAGTGAGTGCTTTGTAATTAATGTGGTTTTCCTTAGTTGGGTTTCTTCTCCAGGCTCCTTCGGCTCTTCTGCGTTCTTGCTTCAGTAGGGTAAGAGTGTCATTAAACCAGCCGGAGTTGTTTCTGCGAATGAGGGCCCTGCGTCTCGGAGCGACTGTGTCTGCTGTTTGTAGTAATGCTTTGTTTAAGGAGTTGAGTGTTTGTTCCGTTGAGTGGTTGAGATTTTGCGTTCCTATTTTATTTGATAGAATAGTTTTGAAGAGTTCCGAGTGTAGTTTCTTCTGAGATCTTGTCCATTTTGTTGTTATTGAGTGTTCTGATTTTTGGGAGATGGTGTTGGTGGTAAGTTTAAATTTGATAGCGTGGTGGTCCGTCCATGGTAACGGCATGTTGTCCACTGTGTTGATGTCCAGATTTTGTTTGAAGATGAGGTCCAGAATGTGCCCCGATCCATGCGTGGGGGCATTTATCAGTTGCTGCAGACCTAATTCTTCCAATTGGTTGATGCAGGAGGTGGCGATGGGGTCCTGAGTGGAGTTAGCCCAGAGATTGAAGTCCCCGAGTAATAGGAAGTTTTTTGGTTTTTAAAGTGTATGTCGAGATGAATTCGGTAAAGGGTGTGAGGAGATTTGTCTTTGGTCCTGGCGGTCTGTAGCATAGCAGTATGTGAATGGTGTCCTGGGGTGTTGTTTGGAGTTGCAGAGTGAGTGTCTCCATGAACGGCAATGAGTTCTGTAGAGTTGGTTTGATGATAGAGAGGTGAGATTTGAAGATCACTGCTAGGCCGCCTCCTCTTTGTCCTGTTCTATGCTCAGTTAGGATGGAGTAGTTCTCCGGCACCAATTCTGTTAGGATGGTGTTACAGTCAGGTGTTAGCCAGCTTTCCGTGATAAAGAGGCAATCTATGTCGTTTTGCGTGATGAAGTCGTGAATTTCCTGTCTGTGCTTGACTGCCGATCTGGTGTTGATCAGGGCGCAAGCTATATGTTGTAGTTGAAGTGGTGTTTTCGTGTTTTTGATAGTCGATTGTCGATTGATCCTTAGCAGTTGTTCTTTTCGTAGTATTTTTTGGGTGGAGGTTGGTAATGTTGAGGCAGTATTCCTTAGCCTCTGGAGGGTGTCCGCTGAGTATTTAAAGTTGCACATGATGGGAAGAAAAAAAAGGTGGTGGGATGGTGAATAGGGCCCAATGACCTAACCTCCCCCCTGTTGGTCCAGAGGAAGGCGAAAAACCCCAGCCGAGTCAGGCCAATTGCTACAGCAGGGGAAAATTCCTTCCTGACCCCTCGAGAGGCGATCGGATAAACCCTGGATCAACTTCCTAGAGGTAGGAGGTGCCCCAGTGTGCTTACCAGGTCACCACACACGGGCCCGCTGGAGCGCGAAACGGGGAGAGGGTGATGGGATGGTCGGAGTTAAGCTACAAGGCTTCACTGCCAGATCCCTTACAAGGAAAGAAAGGGCAGCACCCGAGGTCCGATCTGCTGGGGTGCCACCATCACGGGATCCCCAGACAGGTAAGTGTCCTGATATTAAATGTCAGCAGCTCCAGTATTTGAAGCTGCTGACTTTATATTCTTTGGTGGGGGGGGGGCTGGAGCTCTGCTTTAAGCCTGTCATACATAGATCAAAATGCCGATCCATGTATGGGCACCCTGGTTGTATAGAAGTCAATCTACCGATCAACTTTTCTCCCGATTGATCAGTGCCGTCAGCTATAGCCAGCGGCACTGATCATTGAATTCTGAAGCCAGAGAAGGCTCCTCGCCATCGAAACACAAAAGAACCGCGGGAGGATTTCCATATCGAATGTGTGGATGTAGGGAATAACATTTTTTTTTCTTGGTTCAACCAGCAGGTTGTAAAAATTGATGATTATATGGGCTGCCTTAGGAGCATTGCCCCTCTCTTCCTGTCCCCTTCACCCTCACAGCATTAATGTCAGCTCAACTTCCTGTTTTGTCTCTCTGAAGTTCATTGTGGGGATACTATTACCAGTCCCTAGTGGATTCTCCAAAGAAACAAACAGAGAATGCACTCCAGACACAGGAAATTCAGATTACAGCAATGTCCTGCTGTGAGTGAACAGAGGCAGAAGTAGAAACTGGACAGGAGTTCTAACCCTTCCCTACTCCATTCTACTGGGCTGGAGATCAACTTTTAGGCTGGGTTCACACTTTCGCGTCTTTGATTACAAGAATTTTTTGATGTCTATTGATGCACATTTCAACAGGTATATTTGATGTGTTTTTCATGCCTTTTCATGCTTTATACATTTATTGTTTAGTCAAAAAAAGTAAAAAAACGTAAAGGTTGCTAAGAGAAGGGGGCTTGTTTTCATGCACTAAAACACACGGAAATGCCTGTTACATGTGTTTTTTTGTACACTGTCATTAAAGTCTGTGGGGTCAAAAATGCATGTTGATGCACCAAAAAAAAAAGCACCAGTACTATTCTTCCCAATACACAGTACTGCCGGGCACAGATGTCACCAGGCTCAAAATACAAAAATAACAGAAACCTTAAGTAAACCAGTACATTTTGCAAACATGTAAAATTTAGATTTAGATACAGTAGATGTTTTTTAATGCAGGGTTTCTCAACCTTTTTTCAGTCCGGGGACCCTTTAAAATTATGCACAGCCTCGAGGCATCCCATTCTAACGTTTAAAAAACAAAGCTAATTTTTTTACATATCACAGCATTGGACACCCAACATTAGAGGTGATTTATTCTTACAAAGATAATACACCTTTGCATACTGGAAATTATTAGTATTTAGTGTTTTTCTTCTCTATCGGTTTCTCTTTCTCACTTAGCTAACATGACCCCAGTACTGAAAGAGAGGAGCAGAGGAGGGGCAAACTAGGGTGTCCACCTTATCAACCTATGATGTCATTGGTTCTTAGACGCTGGCATTTGGCCAATGTTCTAGTGCTGCACAATAAAAACCTGTGGCTTTAAAGTGGTTGTAAACCTTTACAGACCACTTTCACCCAAAAGGTAAGCCTAGATTAAGGCTTACCTTAAAGGGTTTGTAAAGGTTTGTTTTTTTATTTTCTGAATAGGTTCCTTTAAGCTAGTGCATTGTTGGTTCACACTGACTAACCCACAGCCAGAACGGTTTGGATGATGGGGGCAAGCTTACTGAGGAAGTGAGGAAGTGAGAAATTCAGACAAAGAAAAAAAACATTTAGAAGGGAAATCGAAGGAAAAGGTAAGTGAACCAACAATGCACTAGCTTAAAGGAACCTATTTAGAAAATAAAAAACAAACCTTTACAACCCCTTTAAGGTGCTGGAAATATCTCCTTAACCTACACGGTTTAGGAGATATTTACTATGTCCCCAAACTATGCCGTCTTTTGCACATGAGTCGATGTATTCGGCGCATGCGCACTCTTGACAGGGCACGCTGTGCCGTTTCAAGCTGGGGTCATGCCGTGACTGGTGGCTCCCGCGTGCATGCGACGTCACGCGACTCCGGCCAGTCACAGAGCCGGAGTTTGCGGCCCCGGAAGGAAGAGGGGTAAAGAATGGACGCTTCCAGCCAGAGAGGAAATCAGGGACATCGCAGGCTTCCGTTTCAGGTAAGTGTCACATAATGGGCTACTATGTGATGCATAGTAGCCCATTATGCTTTACCTTTGCAGGGAAACAAAGAGGAAGTAAAACCCATCAGGGTTTACTTCCTCTTTAAAGAGGAAGTAAACCCATCAGGGTTTACTTCCTCTTTGTTTCCCTGCAAAGGTAAAGCATAATGGGCTACTATGCATCACATAGTAGCCCATTATGTGACACTTACCTGCAGTAGAAGCCCGTGATGTCGCCATCTTCCTCCATGGCAGCGAGCGTCCATCTTCGCCCCTCTTCTTCCGGGGGCCGCGAACTCCGGCTCTGTGACTGGCCGGAGTCGCGCGGGTGCCGCCACTCGCGGTTTTATTCACGGCTTTCTGACTCACGGTCAGTGCGCCTGCGCGCCGTTATCTACGGCACATGCGTCGTAGACAGCGGTGCCTTTCTTTGGCAAATATCTCCTAAACCGTGTAGGTTTAGGAGATATTTGTTGCACCTACAGGTAAGCCTTAATCTAGGCTTACCTGTAGGTTAAAGTGGTATGTAAGGGTTTACAACCACTTTAACAGGAAGGCAAACCTGATCCACCCACTTGTTAACAATTTTTGGTCAGTTTTTAGGCATTTTGCCAAGGCACCCCTGAAGAACCCAAAAGGCACCCCAGGGTGCCAGAGCACCCTGGTTGAAATGGGCTGGTTTAATGTATGTGGTTAGCTTTACTGTGTATTTTCTTCGACAAAGGTGGGTTTCAAAAGCTGGTCATAGATGTGCAGATTTTCTAATGAACATTTGTATGAAAATTCTCAGTATATTCGATGACTTTCGAAAGTACTTGTAAATAAAGTAATAAAGTAAATAAATTTTGTTTACTTTTAACATTCGATTTGCCAAAACGAAAACCACATACACTGTTAGAAATGTGTTAATTCCAGAAAATATTGTCATCCTGCTTCTTCAAATTTTCTTATCACTGCATTAAAAAACGAACATCGGTTTGGCCCCACTAAGGACTAGAAAATCAAATCTTAATACGAAAAATTTCAACCAAAATTCTACAAGCGTATGGCCAGCTTTAGTCCGTAAGCAGCTCTGCAGCAGGGACTGATGTGAATGGTCCCACAGGCTCTGTAAAAGTATGTTAGTATTATGCAAGTTAAAGCGGAGTTCCGTCTGAAAAAAAAATAATTAAAAGCCAGCAGCTAAAAATGCTACAGCTGCTGACTTTTAAAATAAGGACACTTACCTGTCCAGGGCTTCCACGTCCCCACCCGAAGTCAACCTGTCCCTTGGAGACGGCATCTTAAGTAAGGGAATCAGGATATGAAAAGCCTTGCGGCTTCACAGCCTGGTTCCCTACTGCGCATGCGTGAGTCACAATGCGCGTTCTGAGTGGTCCCTGCTGTCTTCTGGGACCTGTGTTTCTTCCAGAAGACAGCGGGAGGGAAGGAGGAGGGGCCAGACATGGCGTAGGTCGCTGTGGATACTGCGGAAATCTTTCAACGGAAGTGGGAGCAAATACCTGTATTAGACGGGTATCTGCTCCCCCCCTTCCCCCTGAAGGAGTGCCAAATGTGATGCCGGAGGGGGGAGGAGGGATCCGGACAGCGGAAGTTCCATTTTTGGGTGGATCTCTGCTTTGATAAAATAGATACATACGAATTTAGGTGAGCTGGTATTTGTGCACCTTATAGTTATACAACACACCATCGCCAGTCACGTGGAATTAATTTGAGCTCAATTAAACATACCTTTTTTTATTTTATTCAATCTCATTATACTTCATTTTTTTATTTATTTTTTACAATTATTACATTTTTAAATAAGCATTGTCAATGGATACTATACAAAATAGTTTTATTTATTGAAAACAAATGCAAACAATAAAATGCCCAAGCTGCTCCTTACTACAATGTTTCTATATAGTAAAGCCAATGACATTCCTTTCAAGTATTGTATTACAACCTCATTGGTATTCAGAATGCAATGTTAACACGTCTTAGTCTGTCTGATCACCCCAGTGAAAGGGCCATGGCAATACAAATTTCAGTGCCCAGCATGGCTTCCGAGACTGGTGCCACCATGATTAATGGCATCCTTGTTTTATTGATTTTTTTTGGCTACCTCAACTCATATCATTTGCCTAGTGCATTAACCCGTGAATTAGAGATCCTTTGCTGTTACTTTTTTTGGAGCTTAAAGGAGCCATTTGTAACTAGGTCCCATGAATTTCAATGAAGGTACCACTAGTTCAGAGAAAATACATTTACTTAATTTAAATTGATTCACTAATGAATTATCTAGCTAATTAGTATTAGCATGGACCCTGTTTCTCGACATATAAACAGAATAATTAGAACAGTTTACAGTACACTTCAGTGAAACATTAAAGCTATTAATTTTCACTTCATTAGGAGATTAAACCTACCAGCTAAATGGCTGAAATTTTTATCCCGGTGCTCATCGTGTAGAAACGATTGCCCTGTGGACTGAAACTCAGTATCCAAAAGCTGGCCATACACCAGCAGAGTATTGTTCGCTTGAATGTTTGTATTGAAATTTTGAAAAATTGTGTGTTTTAGTGGGATTATGCGCCACAAAGTGTTTCACAGCCCCTTATTTAGTGGCGCCCCAAGGCAGTGGCACATAATTGTGAAGTGGAAGGAAAATGCTAAATGGTTTTCATTTTTTTTTACAAATAAATATGTGAAAAGTGTGGCGTGCATTTGTATTCAGCCCCCCTGAGTCAATACTTTGTAGGACCACCTTTTGCTGCAATTACAGCTGTAAGTCTTTTTGGGGATGTCTCTACCAGCTTTGCACATCTACAGAGTGACATTTTTGCCCATTCTTCTTTGTAAAATGGCTCCAACTCTGTCAGATTGGATGGAGAGTGTCTGTGAACAGCAATTTTCAAGTCCTGCCACAGATTCTCAATTGGATTTAGGTCTGGACTTTGACTGGGCCATTCTAACACATGAATATGCTTTGAGCTAAACCATTCCATTGTAGCTCTGGCTGTATGTTTAGGGTTGTTGTCCTGCTGGAAGGTGAACCTTCACCCCAGTCTCAAGACTTTTGAAGACTCTAATGGGTTTTCTTCTAAGATTGCCCTGTATTTGGCTCCATCCATCTTCCCATCAACTCTGACCAGCTTCCCTGTCCCTGCTGAAGAAAAGCATCCCCACAACATGATGCTTCCACCACCATGTTTCGCGGTGGGAATGGTGTGTTCAGTGTGATGTGCAGTGTTAGTTTTCCGCCACACATAAGGCTTTGCTTTTAGGCCAAAAAGTTAAATTTTAGTCTCATCTGATCAGAGCACCTTCTTCCACCTATTTGCTGTGTCCCCCACATGGCTTCTCGCAAACTGCAAATGGGACTTCTTATGGTTTTCTTTCAACAATAGCTTTCTTCTTGTCACTCTTCCATAAAGGCCAGATTTGTGAAGTGCACGACTAATCTTTGTCCTGTGGACAGATTCTTCCACCTGAGCTGTGGATCTCTGCAGCTCCTCCAAAGTTACCATGGGCCCCTTGGTTGTTTCTCTGATTAATGCTCTCCTTGCCCGGCCTGTCAGTTTAGGTGGACGGCCATGCCTTGGTAGGTTTGCAGTTGTGCCCAACTCTTTCCTTTTTCGGATGATGGATTGAACAGTGCTCCGTTAGATGGGATTTTTTTTTTATAACCTAACCCTGCTTTAAACTTCCACAACTTTATCCCTGACCTGTCTGGTGTGTTCCGTGGCCTTCAAGATGCTGTTTTTTCACTAAGGTTCTCTAACAAACCTCTGAGGGCTTCACAGAACAGCTGGATTTATACTGAGATTAAATTACACTCAGGTAGGCTCTTTTACTAATTAGGTGATTTCTGAAGGCAATTGGTTCCACTATATTTTAGTTAGGGGTATCAGAGTAAAGGGGGCTGAATACAAATGCACGCCACACTTTTTAGATATTTATTTGTAAAAAATTGGGAAAACCATTTATAATTTTCCTTCAACTTCACAATTATGTGCCACTTTGTGTTGGTCTATCACATAAAATCCCAATAAAATACATTTACGTTTTTGGTTGTAACTTGACAAAATGTGTAAAATTTCGAGGGGAATGAATAATTTTTCAAGGCACTATATACCCTACTCCAGTGATGGCGAACCTTGGCACCCCAGATGTTTTGGAACTACATTTCCCATGATGGTCATGAACTCTGCAGTGTAGTGGAGCATCATGGGAAATGTAGTTCCAAAACATCTGGGGTGCCAAGGTTTGCCATCACTGCCCTACTCTATCGCATGAAGACTGCTGTCAATATCAAGAGACAGGAAATAAGTGCTGGGAATTAAAACTCTTTCCACGAAATATAAACATGCACACATATACAGTATATATACAGTATACTATACGTAGTAGTTAGTGAACTATTTAAACCTGAATGTTGGGTACAGTGATTCCTCCCTTGCTCTGCTGCCTAGCACATATAACACAGGGAGTCATTAATAGGAAAGCATAGTGCGAACGAGTGCACAGCCTATTTCTGTCTTCTTTGAAGTCACATGACGGCTGCATCATAAAGCACTTTTGTTTTGTTTCAATTCACTAGGAGAGGTCGGCTCAGATCGAATTGGTTGGTGTTCTGTACATTGCCCGGAGGCACGTAACAACTTAAAATACAAATTCGAAGATCTCAGTGCTGGAAACTCCAACATGAAGAAGATTAAACTGCTGATTGGGTATTGTAAGTCAGAAAAAAACACAAACACGTGACAAGGTGAAACATTTCCTCCAAGTTCTTGGCACTAGTTACAGGGAAGATAAAGCAATAAATAATTTCAGGGTTTCTCAGAAGACACAAAATTCACCTTTTCTCAGAATTTTCACCTCCTGCCTTACTTTTCACAAATTGACTGTGCCTGGAGCAGATGTGAAGCATAAAATAATAATAATCCTAATTAGAAATGTACCTCTAAGGTAAGGGAGAAACTACCAGTGTGGCTTCTAAGTTTGGACATTTACAATATAATATTTACATGCAATGCAACAGGATATGAGTACAGTAAAACCTTGGTTTGAGAGTAACTTGGTTTGAGAGCATTTTGCAAGACAAGCAAAATGTTTTAATAAATTTTGACTTGATATTCAAGCAATGTCTTGATATAAGAGTAGCGTCACATCACAACTGAGTTTAAAATAGAAGAGAGGCGCCTCTAAGTGTAGCAATATGGTTACATTTAGGAACTCACATGGTTGATGATTAAAACAGGCACATCTAAGTATGCAGGCATCCAGGGTAAAGCTGTCCACATAGACGGTCCTCTGCACCACCATTGATGTCGTCCCTTCCACGAGCGGTTCAAGCCTCGCTTTCAGATCGCTCTACTGCAGGGTAGTCTTTAGGGTCACAATTGCAGACTGACAGCGGTGAGAGCCGGCAGTGAGGAGAATGGTCTTTGTGGACAGCTTTACCCCGGATGCCTGCATACTTAGATGTGCCTCTTTTAATCATCAACCATGTGAGTTACTAAATGTTGTACCTTCATTAAATGTAACTATATTGCTACACTTAGAGGCGCCTCTCTTCTCTTTTATAATCTGTAGCTCCTACTGGATTTGGCTCCATCCATCTTCCCATCAACTCTGACCAGCTTCCCTGGCTCGGACCACCTTTAACCACTTCAGCCCCTGAAGGATTCACCCCCTTCCTGACGGGCCATTTTTTGCGATACGGCACTGCATCGCTTTAACTGACAATTGCGCGGTCGTGTACCCAAACAAAATTGATGTCCTTTTTTCCCCACAAATAGAGCTTTTTTTTAATGGTATTTGATCACCTCTGCGGTTTTAATTTTTTGCCGCTATAAACAAAATAATACAGACAATTTAGAAAAAAACACAATATTTTTTATTTTTTGCTATAATAAAAATTCCCCAAAAATTTAAAAAAATTAAAATCAGTTTAGGCCAATATATACTCTTCTACATATCTGTGGTAAAAAAAATCGCAATAAGCGTATATTGATTGGTTTGCGCATAAGTTATAGCGTCTACAAACTATGGGAAAGAATTATGGCATTTTTATAAAAAAATATTTTTTTTACAAGTAATGGCGGTGATTTGCGATTTTTAGCAGTACTGTGACATTGCGGCGCACAGATCGAACACTTTTGACACATTTTTGGGACCATTGACATTCATACAGCGATCAGTGCTATAAATATGTGCTGATTGCTGTGTAAATGTAACACTAGGGGGCAATCAAGGGGTTAAATGTGTTCCCTTGTGAGTGATTCTAACTGTATGGGGAGAGGACTGACTGGGGTAGGAGACATATCGCTGTTCCTACTTAGTAGGAACACACGATCTGTCCACTGACAGAACAGGGATTTGTGTGTTTACACACACAAATCCCGGCTCTCGCTCTCGTGCCTGCAATCGCGGGTGGACGGCGGCAATCGCGCCCGCCGGCCACGCGCATCGGGTCCCTATGGCTCTTAAAGGGGCCGACGTACCTATACGGCATGAGAAATTTACCAAAACGTGGACTGGAGGGCTTGTATTGCCTTTAATTCCTAATGGCACCCCAAACATGAGAGCAGTCAAGTGTTTTGTTGCATGACAAAACACAAGAAAAACATGCTAAATTGTGAATTGCAGAAACCCATAAGGCTCACTGCTAAAAAAAAAAGGTGCAGGAGCTACTTTGTTTGTCACGTGTAGAGCAGATGATTCAAGTGAATGAACTGAACCTATGCTACGCATCGTGCAGGTGTGAATGGGTTCCGATAGTGTATAGCAGGGCTTTTTTTCTCAGAAAACAGGTGCAGGAACTCAACCACGAGCCACTCCCCCCACACACACACCCTGCAAACTGCATCTAATAGTGGGTGTGGTCAAATTTCATTAACAGTGGGAGGGTCTTAAAGGGGCATACAATACCAGGAGTGCATTACGTGCTAAGTTGGGGGGGGGGGGGGGGTAACACAGAGTGCAGAGTTCAAGGTTGTGCTGCATACAGAGTGCAGGATTCAACTTTCTTCCACAGCTGCTAACCTCTACATTCTCCATCTGCATTTCACTTTCACACCTCTTCAGCTCTGACCTTTGCATGCAACCCCCTCTACTGCCCACATATTCTCCCCCCTTCCTTAAATGCGCCGCCATCTTCCACCTTACTTTTGTTGCTGTGTTAAGTTGAAGCATGTATCCGGCTCTAGTACCTCCCCGCACACTGTAGGTGGCTCCACCTCACTTGCAGGGAGATCATCCATTGGGGGGTGTCGGCATCCTCATTGCACCCCGGGCACCTGTATCTCCCTTGTCCCCATACTGTACTCAGTGGGAGCCATTCAGGAGATAAGATCTACGGGAGCTGTTGAGAGTCAAGCTGTCACTTGTAAACACAGACGCCGGACTTCTATGTTTACAAGTGATAGTGGTGAGCAGGGAGCAGAGGGCCCGAGCGAGAGGTGGTGGAACTGAGTTCCAAGTTCCAGCTGAAAAAAAGCCCTGGTGTATAGTATTGAAAAAGTGTTGCTTTAACGAGCCACAACCCCAACATTCTTGGCGAGAGGACATCACAGCATGTGGTGGTATTGCTCATTTTCTATATTGTAGGTGTCCATACTCCATCCATAATTGCTGTACATGCCAGTACACTACATGGCAGTGGCAGCCGCTCATGCAGGGAGGCGCCTCCCCCCTAATCCATGCACCCGCCCCTAATCTACATGCAGGGTGCTGGACGCATGGATTCCAATGTTTTTTTTTTTTTTTTATGAAGCACATGATTAGAGCCTTAGGCTCTAATTGGCTTCAAAAAGGCTGCGCCCAGAGCCCACCCAGTTGTGTGACATTGGCAAACTAATATTCGCTAATGTCTTCCTGTTTCTCCTCCCGGCCAACCGGGTCTCAGGCCCGCATCCTGATTGGCTGGGAGGAGAAACAGGAAGATATTAACGAATATTAATTTGCCAATATCACACAACTGGGTGGGCTCTGGGTGCAGCCTTTTTGAAACCAATTAGAGCCTAAGGCTTTAATCATGTGCTTCAGAAAAAAAAAAACATTGGAATCCATGCGTCCTAAGTTCTGATTGGCCTGGAGGAGAAGAGGCCACCGGGATTTGGGAGGAGATGCAGGGGGGAAGCCACGACCTGGAATGGGGTAAGTGAAAGAAGAGGAAAAAGGCGCGTGATCCAACGCATGGATAAAATTAATGAAGTTTATTTTTAAAACAAGTTGATAAAAACACATATAAATAAAAGGAAATTACTACGTATTCATAGAGACTAGCTTACAATGTATTCATATAAAATGAGTAGTGCCCATGCAAGGGCAAATGCTAAATGGTAGGCTACGCATTTCGAGGGGTTCCCTCTTCATCAGAGCCTTGAAGGATGAGAGCAAGTGTCTGCATAATGTGGTAGATTTATTTAGAGAAGAAAGGCTGATTGGGAGTTGTATAACATAATAGATGATATATTCTCCTTTGCTCTAAAGGTGTCCACATCCCAGCGCTCATGGGGTATATGGTTCGTTTGTTATTTGTTTTTGTTGTTGTTTTTGTCTGTCTTCAGTACGTGCGTTATGGCTTGTAGAAGAGCTACACTCAATAGATGTCGGCTGCAGGCTGGAGGCCGTGTTTTTTGTGGTCACTGCAGTCCTCCTAGCAGAGTGCTGTCCTGTGTTGCAAGGAGAGTTGTAGCAGGCTCAAGTGCAGGGCTGGCGGGGGGCCTGACGGGCGAGCAATGCGGTGATCAAGCGACGGGGGAAGTGAGCGATCGCTGGGGGGAGTGGGGGGTGTCTCCCTGGCTTGGGGGAGCTATGCCCCCCCCACGGAAAAATTGAGCACCAGCCGCCACTGCTACATGGATTTATGGACTGGGAAACAGGCATGGGTTTTCTAAAGCCTAGTACACACCAGTATTTTTTTTTTTTTCGTTCAACCCTGAACAAAAAAACTGACCATTAAGGAGGAGCCGCTGTACTAACTATCTGATGTTAGTACCGCGATCTCCCCTGCTGTGCTATTGTGTCCTGACAGGAGGACGCCCCCCCTGGCCAGAACACACCGGTCAGCGCTCTCAGCCATTGGCAGACCTTTTTTTGGTCACGCTCCTTCCGACTGACTCCAGTACACATGGGCCGAATGTTGTCCGGTTTCTATTGAACTGGCCGATGCTGCCCGACATTTGGCCCTTGTGTACTAGGCTTAAGGGTGCCCATAGATTATGCAATCTGTGGTTGAAGTAAAGACAAAATTGCTTGATTTCTCTATCAACTCAGTCAGTGTTGATGGGGGAATCCCTCCCGTTGCGCTATTGTGTTCTGACAGTGGGAGTTTTCCCATCCATCAGAATACAATGTTTGCTGCTGCTGGCTATAGCTGGCGATAGTAATCATATGAAAAAAACGACAGGCTGGTCGTACTAAAATCAATCAATAGATTGACTTCAGTACAACCAGCCTGCCCATAGAGGGATCAAAATGTGTCTGGTTCCTGCTAAAACCAGTGTGACCGATTAGATCTTTGTGTGCCGCTCAAGCTCGGTGGATGGGGATGTGCAAGCTGGAATGCCGCCGCTGCTCCAAAGAGTGCTGGCAGGGGATGGAGCTTGTCTTGGCTCCTGCAGTAGCTCAAGGGAAGAGAGGTAGCTCCCAGATACCGCACATCTGAGATGTCCTAATGAGGTGGATAGAGTGGCAAACCTCAGCGTGGAGTCCAACCAAGCCATGGCCCAACGCATTTCGCTCTGCCCCAGATGCTTAGTCATGGAGTGGTCGAAGTTACCACTCCATCCACCTCCGTAGGACAGATGTGCGGTATCCGGCGGCTACCCTCTTCCCTTGAGCTCCTGCTGAACCAGCCGACTTTCGTTCTGTCTATGGCCGGGTTTACTGTTTGTGCAGTCAGGACTGCCATATAACAGCATTGAAAGTCATATGAGTTTGCGGAGTTGTGGCATGTACCTTGTACTCTCACATCCAGGAGCGTGCCTGTTTGTAACTGCTATCTTTACAACTCCTGTTCTCCCATAGGAAGTTATTTTATATGATATTCATTTGAACCTTATACTCTTTAAATCAGAGACAGACCCCATGAACACCCTGGGTGCAGCACATGCAAGATGCATATTGTGAAAGTCATCAGTAAACACTACACATGTTTTTTTTTTTACTTTCCCACAAACGACTTATTTGCAGCTTTTGTAACATGTCTATAGATAAGAAACTGAGACTAGAATGCAAAAACGGAAACATCCCTGACGTGGTTTGTGCAATCATTCAACTGTGGTAGTCTGAAAGGATAAAACATACGTGCAGGACGGGGGGTGTAAAGACACTGGCTATCCCACATGATGTGTATAGTAATTCTGTAGAACATATGCATTTACAAACATACACGTTATCACACTACTACTACTTCCAATAACACAGTATTGACAAGTATTAATGCTGTTTCAGATATTAAAGGGGTTTAAAGGATTTATATATTTTTTTTTTAAATAACAAACATGTTATACTTACCTCCACTGTGCAGCTCGTTTTGCACAGAGTGGCCCCGATCCTGGTCTTCTGGGGTCCCTCGGCGGCTGTCTAGGCTCCTCCCCGCAAGAACTAACCCCCTTCATGTGAGCTCTCTCCCATGGGGGTTAGTTCTTGCGGGCGCACTCCCGTGATACAGCCGGCGGCTATAGCCGCTCACTGTATCACTTGGCCCCGCCCCCCCGGAACGCCGCGTCCTTGGATGTGATTGACAGCAGCGCGAGCCAATGGCTGCGCTGCTATCAATCCATCCACTATAGCCAATCAACGGCCAGACTGAGTGAAGAAGAGGATGTCGGGGGCGAGCGTAGCAGGTGAACAGGCTCAGGTAAGTAAAACGGGGGGGCTGGGGGGGCCGTAACTGTCAGATGTTTTTTCACCTTAATGCAAAGGATGCCTTAAGGTGAAAAAACATGAGGGTTTACAACCCCTTTAATTCATATATTGAAGTCATTCAGAAAAACATTTGATTAGAATAGTAATAAGAGTAAATAATAAGTTCTGACATAACTGATTATATACAGTTACATTGTTCCAGGATACCCGCCATCTTAGGCTGAATAGAAGGGTTGTCTATCCTGTCAGTGTGCCTGTTAATGTGAATGGCAGACATCTGCAAATTTAAAGGTCAGCATAGAAAATCAAAGTGTATGTAAACTCTAAAAATTAACTTCTCTTATTTGATCCCTTTTGGTCTGTTAAATTCACTATATTGTCAAAAGTATTGGGACACCTGCCTTTACACGTACATGAACTTTAATGGCATCCCAATCTTAGTCCGTAGGGTTTAATATTGAGTTAGCCCACCATTTGCAGCTATAACAACTTCAATTCTTCTGAGAAGGCTGTCCACAAGGTTTAGGAGTGTGTCTATGGGAATGTTTGACCATTCTTCCACAAGCGCATTTGTGAGGTCAGGCATGATGTTGGACGAAAAGGCCTGGCTCGCAGTCTCCGCTCTAATTAATCACAAAGGTGTTCTATCGGGTTGAGGTCAGGACTATGTGCAGGCCAGTCAAGTTCCTCCACCCCAAACTCCCTCATCCATGTCTTTCTGGACCTTGATTTGTGCACTGGTCCAAATCATTTGGTGGAGGGGGGATTATGATGTGGGGTTGTTTTTCAGGGGTTGGGCTTGGCCCCTTAGTTCCAGTGAAGGGAACTCTTAAAGCGGAGGTCCACAAAAAAAGTGAACCTCCGCTTTTCGGAACCCTCCCCCCCCCCCTCTGGTGTAACACTTGTCGCCCTTCAGGGGGGAGGGGGGTGCAGATACCTATATAATACAGGTATTTGCACCCACTTTCGGGCATAGATATCCGCAGAATCTGTGGGTATCTACGCCACTGAACCGACCCCCCCCCCCCCCCCCGCTGTGTTCTGGGAAAAAGGAGAGGGATAGCTCGCTGGTGTAAAATCTTTGGGGTTTATTGTATAAAAGTAAAAAAACACACTTACAGCAATGTTGTAAGGAAAACAGCCTTGAACTCGCGGCACCGGCTGGACACCGACGAGTAAACCCGTCCTAAGAGATCGAGCAGTAAGGGGATGACCTCACCACGCCGCTCGGTCCACCCTACGCGTTTCGTGATAGGTCACTTCGCCTCGGGGCCGGTGCCGCGAGTTCAAGGCTGTTTTCCTTACAACATTGCTGTAAGTGTGTTTTTTTACTTTTATACAATAAACCCCAAAGATTTTACACCAGCGAGCTATCCCTCTCCTTTTTTACATGGTGTCATACTGCCTTTTTGCTGTGGAAGTCCGTTTGAAGAGTTGGTTATAGGAGTCTATATCATATAATTGGGAGTACATGCATGCAGTTTGAGGTCCTCAGTAACAGGGGACCAACATAATCTGGTAAGCTGCTACCCTTTTGTTTGGTGGTGGATATCACTCTTCAGACAAGCACGGTGGAACTTTGGACTTTGTTTATACACGGGTGTTTTCACTCCAGCATTCATTTTTTGGATTAATTCATTTGTGCACATTTAGATTGACGTCTTTTGCATCATCTTACAATATATTGTTTGCATATTTAAATTTATCACGTTTTTATTTATCACCATTTATTGGTTATGTTAATTATGTTTTTAGGTTTGTTTTTTACCAATTGACATATTACTGATAAGGGTCTTATGCACTATATATTGTTTAAATTTTTAAATTTAATAGGTTTAGCGCCACTATATATAACAAGTAATATGTTAAAGGGGAGTTCCAGCCTTTTTTTAGGTTTATTAAAAGTTAGCAGCTTCAAAAAGTGTAGCTGCTGACTTTTAATAAATAGACACTTACCTGCTCCACGGTCCAGCGATGCGGCCTCCCGGAACTTTGCTTCTCTTCCCCCCTCTCCGCTGGCTCCTCCATTCACTCCGTGGGCACCCGGCCATGACAGCTTTCGTCTTCACGGTCCGGCACGCACTGCACATGTACGAGCGGCGCTGCGCTCCCTGAGTGGACAGGCGATCTCCTGGGACCTGTCACGTGTCCCAGGAGATCGTCTAGAGAGAGGGGCTACAGGAGGAGTCGCCGAGGCGGTCTCTGGGCGGAAGGAGGAAGTGGGACAGGAAGTCCCACGCCTACCGAAGCTCCCAGTCCGCCCTCCAAAAAAATTACATGCCAAATGTGGCATGTAAGGGGGTGAGGAGTGCTTAAATCGGAAGTTCCACTTTTGGGTGGAACTCCGCTTTAAGAAAGGTGAATGTATCCTCATTCAGAAGGAGTATAGTATCTGATAGAGGTTCGCCATAAAGCCAGGCAAAAACAGGCCCCAGTAAAAAAAGTAAACTACATCTGAGAAGGGTACATAAGAGGCTTTTCTGGCCCATAATGATATCTCCTGCGGTCTGAGTTAAAAAAAAAATGAAAAGGTCCATTACAAGATTACTCTACACAAATATGCATTGTCGTATGACATGGATATGCAATTAGCGGACCTCCAGCTGTTGCAAAACTACAAGTCCCATCATGCCTGTGCCTCTGGGTGTCATGCTTGCTGCTGTCAGAGTCTCGCTATGCCTCATGGGACTTGTAGTTTGGCAACAGCTGGAGGTCCGCTAATTGCATATCCCTGCCGTATGATCAAAATGACTCCAACACAATCTAATTGTGGGTAATGAACTATCAAAAAAGATTATCTCAAATCCTAGAAATTCCCAGTCTTCCTGGTGTGAAAATGACTTGGCAATGCGTTCTTTTACCTGCTTATTAAGCAGAATTAAGTCGGTGCTGCCTATACCCCCCTATAGAGAATTCATCTGACACAATCCCAATGATAAATGGCAGACAGATACATTTTCACTGGAGGATCTGGTCTTTCCTGATAAAACAATTTGAAGCCTCCATGTATGGATACTGTTTGAAGTTTTGTAACTTCCCTCACCCAACGTGTAACAAATTCATAGGAGAACAACAGTGGCGGAGTGTCTGCGTTCATTCATCCACTGCAAATTGGGGATGGTCAAAGAGTGCTTCATGGGAAAGTCAGAGACAATGGCACTCTTGATGTTCACAGCAGGGTCCTGATTGGGAGGATAAATCAGAGATCAGGAGGAGATAACACAGTGCTTGGACCCTTTTAGAGATAAAAGAAGGAAGTACACCTTGAAATTAGCTGGCTGAGAAGAAGTCTTCAAAAACATCATAAAAAGACTACATTAACATTCAATCACAGTGTCCACACTCCAAACTATCAACAAATGGTTTGTTACACCTAAAGTAGACCCATAGATATTCAGATGACCATACACATTAGATAATTGTCTTCTCATCTGGCATTTTCAGACACATCAGCCTTTTTGTTGAGGAAACAGTGATCCAAAAATATAGAAAAGCCTCCTTTTCCCCCTTAAGTGCCGGTGTTCTGCCGAGCTGGTTCCCCCTATCGATATGGTTCCGAGCTCGACTGCGCAGGCGCAATCCGAGGCAACGGAATTCTCCGAGCGTGAACAGCTGTTCGGCAGCTGTAGACGCGCTCGCTCCCGATGCTAGGGGAACCAGCTCGACAAGACACCGCTCTATACAGCAAGGGGCGGATCAGTGAGTGTGCGCTCCCTGCAATGTTAGACGCCAAGCCTAGAGATTTATAAGTACAACACTTCTCATGTCCTCTCATAGTCTCAGGCCCTGCCCCTTTTGCCGCCCCTTGCGCCCGCTCATCAACATTTAAAAAAATACAGAGCGGCGTGTCACCCGCCCATCAACATGTTTAATCCCGCCCTATAGAGTGGCGTATCCCAGTCTCCGCCCCCGCCCCTTGCTGCGCAGCGTGTATCCTCGGGAGCGAGCGAGTCTACAGCTGACGAACAGCTGTAGATGTTCGTAGATTTCCGTGTGTTCCGAGTGCGCATGCGCAGTCGAGCTCGGGACCATATCGATAGGGTAACCAGCTCGACAAGACACCGGTTCACACAGGGGCAACCCGACTTACAGCGTAACTTTGCAAGGCGATTTGGAGGCGACTTCAGCGCGACTTCAGCGCGACTTTGAGCAACTTACAACGCAACTTAAAGTTGCCTCCAGGACAGGCGACTTTGGCTGTGGCCAATCACAGAATAATCAGCTCTGTGGGAGGGAGGGGTTTGCCTGGGTAAACCATTTTCTTTTCCTGTAAAGTTGCTTCAATTAAGATGGAGATCCGACTTGGAGGCAACTTCCATTGAAATCTATGGGTACAAGTTGCATAGAAGTCGCCTTAAAGTAGTACAGGAACCTTTTGTGAAGTCGGAGCGACTTCTGTAGTGTACATTAAGACGGCTCTCATTCACTTCAATGGAATTTCTTATGTCCAGTGACTTGGGGCAACTTGAGGTCTGACAAGTCGGATCCCAAGTCGCTGTAGTGTGAACCGGCACTTAGTGTCAATGTTCACAGCACGCCTCCCCGATCCTGCTCTACAGAAATATTCAGATATACATAACCCATTGACATTGCAAGAAGGACCAGAAAAACACAGTCGTTATGCTGCATTACTAAGTAAGAAGCTTAAAATGTTACTAAACCCAGGACCCTGCATTCACTATATCTGGTCTCCCACAGTACACAGAACATGGAAATGCCATTATTTTAGTAAATATAAACTGCTAAATACCCTTTCTCATCAGCAGTATATAGCAGTCTTGTAACTTCTATCAGTGTCTGGTCATAGCTTGTAGGGGGAGTTTTCATTCTCCTCTGACTGTCCTATGAAGCTTCAGGACCCCTGACCCTCTGTCTGGACAGTGCTGATTGGCCCTGTGCTGATCACATGCACTCTCCCAAGAAAGAAAAACTCTAGCAATACACACCAAACTGAGCATGTGCAGCTTGCCCCCGAGGCTCTGTTCTATCAAGAGATGGTTTGGGGACTGTGGAAGAAGGGGTGGCTGAGAGAAGACAGGATCAACCAGTCTTTTTACACAATGCAGAGGATTAGCCCCTTGGGTTCCACAGAGTATAACAAGCAGCATGCTTTACTACATATACAAACTGATTTTGCTGTTGTGGGTTTAGTAACACTTTAATATGTCTACTTTATGGAGAAAGAATAGATAGTTTCAAAGTTCATGATCTATTAGGAACCTTTTGAGTACTCTCAGAGTCCCATGTGCCTCCTGCCACCCTACAATTCTCTTGCTGAATTCCTCCACAAATGTTCAAGAGCTGGCCAGCAGTAGGTAACAAAATAAGGAAAGCGTTAAAACTATTTGTAAATGTTAAGTCTTGTCGTTGCCCCCCTGGGCACTGGCCTACAAGGGATGATCATTTTGTAAAATACTGCCTCTTTTGGAGAACTATGGCTTATGTTACATACAATAATTGTGCATTGAAAATCAAAATGCACAAAAACCTGCGCCAACAACTAATGATCCTTTAAGTTCATATAGCTAAAATATCTCAATTTATTTAATGCCTTTTAAAGTGTATCCAAAGCCAAACTGCGTGGATGTTTTTTGTTTTTTTGCTATCTCTTCCTTTGCTTCCCGTCTTGAGACACAACAGAGGGGATCTCTGTCAAAAAAGAAAAATCCTCTCTTAGGTCAACCATAGACAGAGCGAATTTCTTTAAAAAATCACTTGATTGCCAACAACACAGTCAGTGAGTCCCACCCGCTCCCCATCAAAATCTGTCAGGCTGGTTGTATCAAAGTTGATTGATCGATCAACTTGGGTACATTCAGCCTGCTCATACTTGGTTTGACGCTCGGCCGGTCCCTGCTGAATCAAGATTCAAACTGTCTATGGCCGGCTTTAAGCTGGTCATACATGGAGCAAATTTTGAATGGTTCCGATCAACAGACCAAAATTTGAGCCATGGGCAGGTCTGACAGCACCCTCTCGCCCAACATCCTTCTATCTGAAAATTGAAAGAGCTGGGTGGAAATTGTGGCCATGGATACACTTATAGAGGAAGTAAAGCCTCCTGAAAAAAAAAAAAAATACACCCTGCAAGACAAAGGCATAATGAGCTAGTATGCATAGCATACTAGCTCATTATGAGGTACTTACCTGAGATCGAAGCCCCCGCAGCGGCCATCATTCGCCTCCTCCGTCGCCACCATCTCTCCCGGAGTGACTTCCGGGTATCGTGGCTCCGGCGCTGTGAATGGCCGGAGCCGCGATGACGTCTATCCCGTGCATGCGCGCGGGAGCCGCCAGTGATGGCACGATCGCCTTCACTAACGGCACGCTCAGTGCACCTGCGTCGTTGTCTACGGCGCACATGCGCCGTAGACATCGGTGCCGTCTTTTCTGCAAATATATCTTAAACAGTGTAGGTTTAGGAGATATTTCTTGTACCTACAGGTAAGCCTTAATCTAGGCTTACCTGTAGGTAAAAGTCGTCTGTAAGGGTTTACAACCACTTTAAACTAACCCCAAATGTTTGAACCAAAAAAATGTCTCTTCCCAATCAGATGCAGCAACTATTTGGGTATTCTGACAGCTAAGGGTGCCTGCTATAAGAATACAATAGCCAGCAGGGAAGATTCATCAATCCATACTGTGGATGGTGGGATCAATAGACACACGAGGCCGAACAAGAGAAATTTTACAGTATATGGCCAGTCACTGGAACATAGGATTTTGAATCTATAAGGCCCCTTTCAGTAATATTTACTGATTTCCAGTAGTGTTTACCACCCCCCTAAAATCCACAGTGGATTGCTTTTCAGAGGATGTTGAAAATAAGTTTTGCAGGCGATACTATTACCTCCTGATGCCTGTTTTTTTTTGCCTTTCTTTTTTCATTACTGAACAGCAATTTTGCATTGCAATACAACTGCGGTCCACATTTACTTCCACAGGAGAGTTTGACAGGTTGTGCCGCCTTTCATACTGAGCATGTTGCATTAAAATTGTCGTGTTAAAACAGCCGTTGCACTGTGTAATATGTGTAGTATTCATACATCAAGGGTGTGAATAAGGTTCAGCAAGGCAGTTTTTTCAAAATAAATCCAAAATCAAGAATACAGGGACATGACCTTAAACTAACTGGAGGAAAGTTCAAAACTAATCTTACAGTAGAAAGTATAATTTTACTGAAAGGGTAGTTGATGCTTGGAATAAACTACCAGCAGATGTAGTGCTTGGGACAAACATAGATCTAGATAGTCAGAGAATAAAGTTAAAAGAGAAGTATGGAGTTGTCGTTTTTTGCAGAATGATACTTACCTAGGTGGATGCAGCATCAGTCCGATGCTGCATCTGTCCCCCCCGCCGGCTCTAACACTAAGAACCGAGCGATCTAACACCGCAGATTGCTCGGTTCTCACAGCTCCCCGAACAGAAAGCTGGTGAGTGCCAGGGGCAGGGCGGGAACGGGTAGCTCAGGCTCTTAGCGGCTTGCTGAGAGGCTTAGCCGGGTGTAGATCCAGGCATGTGGGCAGATCCTAACCCCAGTGTCATGATCTTGCCCGAGCCTGGACCAGTGTTCTGCAGAGGAAGATCCCCCGGCGGATAAGGACCCCCCTGTACTGCGCAGGCACGGCGCTTGCGCAGTACGACCCTGAACGGAGCCGTCGAAAATAGCCAAAGATGTAGAGCTGAGAGTCAGCTCTAGACGGCGCCTGCGCAATGACTATGACATATGCCGGACGCTCCCGATGCTAGTGGTGTGAGAGGGTGACAACAGTTGGTGAGATTATTCGCAAATGGAAGAAATACAAAATAACTGTTCAAATAATCATGAGAACAGTGAGGAATCAGCCCAGAACTACACGGGAGAATCTTGTCAATGATCTCAAGGCAGCTGAGACCATAATCACCAAGAAAACAATTGGTATCTGTAGTCTGCTAATGAACATCTGAATGATTCAGAGGGGAACTGGGTGTAACCAAAAATCAAGCTCTTTGGCATCAATTCAACTTGCTGTGTTTGGAGGAGGAGGAATGCTGCCTATGACCCCAAGAACACCACCCCCAACGTTAGACATGGAGGTGAAAACATTATGCTTTGGGGGTATTTATTTCTGCTAAGGGGACAGGACAACTTCACTGTATCAAAGGGACAATGGACGGGGCCATTTACCGTCAAATCTTGGGTGAGAACCTCCTTCCCTCGGCCAGGACATTGAAAAATGGGTCGTGGATGGGTATTCCAGCATGACAATGATCCAAAATACACGGGCAAGTCAACAAAGAAGTGTCTCAAGAAGAAGCACATTAAGGTCTTGGAGTGGCCTAGCCAGTCTCCAGACCTTTATCCCGTAGAAAATATGTGGAGGGAGCTGAAGGTTCGAGTTATCAAACGTCAGCCTCAAAACCTTAATGACATGAAGAGGACCTGCAAAGAGGAGTGGGACAAAATCCCTCCTGAGATGTGTGCAAACCTGGTGGCCAACTACAAGAAACGTCTAAACTCTGTGATTACCAATAAAGGTTTTGCCACCAACTACTAAGTCATGTTTTGCAAAGGGGTCAAATAATTATTTTACTCAATAAAATGCAAATCAATTTATAATTTTTTTTTAAATGCGTTTTTTCTGGATATTTTTGTTGTTATTCTGTCTCTCACTGTTAAAATAACCCTACCATTCAAAAGATAGATGGATCATTTCTTTGTCAGTGGGCAAACGTACAAAATCAGCAGGGGATCCAATACTTTTTTCCCTCACTGTATTAATTGTGGATTTCTCCCATCCACACATTCTCCCATTCTAATAACATTGGTTGAAAGGGGGAAAAGAGGGGTGAATCTCCCCAACTTGGACACAGACAGCAATAAAAAAACAAAAAAAACTGATAACCCCTCCTACTTTATCCAAACAAAAATTGTGGCTTTGGATACAGTTTAACTAATCCCACATGTGAAATCATTAAATAAATGGCGTTGCTGCATTTCGACCAAGAACTGCTTGAACAGCCTAAAGCTGACGAATTCTCCGACATGCTCAATGGCTCCTCTCATCTTTAGTTATTTAGGAAGAAGCTGGAGTGAGATTGTATGCGGTAATAGAGGTTTTGACCAGTGAACAAAGAGCTGCACATACTAAACAGATTGTCTTTAATTAGAAACAGAATGTTATGAGTCATTCCTTATAACACTGCCATATTTTTATTGCCTTTCAAATAAAGATCCCGGTCTGAATGATTTAATGGAAGTTTGTAAGCTTTGCGGGATCTTGCCTATACAATACACACTGTAGCTAATGCTTAATCAGAGTCTATTCTGTCTTATAAAAATACACTACTGGATGCACGTTCCAGGAGAGAAAAACCTTGTGTATAACATGTATATGTCACCATTCTACACGTTACACATGTAATGTAACTGAATTTTGCAAATACCAAGAGTGAAACGCTGTAATCATGTGATTTGTTTTCTGGCTGAGATAACAATGTTTGCGGATTCCAGCGCAAGCAGAACAAGCACATTGTGTGCCGAGAAAAGTAGAAAAAGTGAATCACATCATTTTAGGAGGCAATGTAATTGTCATATAGCGTACCTTAACCCCATTATAATTGTAGAAAAATGAAGTCTTTCCAGGGAAATTATATCTTTTATCATAAGGGCTGGTGAAAGAATTTTTGTCTACGCAGTCGAAGATGCATTTTGTGTTAGGGAACGGAAGACAGGTATTTTAAAGCAGAGTTGCAGCCTTTTTATGTTTATTAAAAGTCAGCAGCTACCAGGGTTGCCAACTTTCAGTAAATTTACGAACAGTTTGTAAAATCCATAATTGCTGCATCTGTCCATGAATGTCAGTTATGGACATGCAGCCTACATGTCCGTAATGGACATTCAAGGACAGATGCAAAAAGTACAGATTTTACAAACTGTTCGTAAATTTACTGAAAGTTGGCAACCCTGCCAGCTACAAAAAGTGTAGCTGCTGACTTTTAATAAACAGACACCTACCTGTTCCACTGTCCAGCGATGCGGCCATCCGGAGCGTCGCTCCTCTCCTCCCCTCTCCGCCAGCACCTCTATTCACACTGTGGGCACCCGGCCGTGACAGCTTTCGGCTTCACGGCCGGGCCCGCACTGCGCATGCGCGAGTCACGCTGCGCTCTAGGTATGGACAGGCGATCTCCTGGGACCTTTCACATGTCCCAGGAGAGCGCCTAGAGGGAGGGGCCGCCTAAGGCGAGAGGAGGAGTCACCTAGGCGGCCTGTAGGTGGAAGTAGGAAGTGGGACAGGAAGTCCCACTCCTACCGAATAGACTTGTGCACAACGGAAAAATTTGTTTAGTTTCGGTTAGTTTCTTGTGCACAACGGAAAAATTTGTTTAGTTTCGGTTCGTTTCTTTTCGGTCCTGTTGATTCGTAATCGTTCGTAATTTTGCTAGACGGGATTTTTCGTGTTCGAACTAATTCGTATTTTCGCAAGCTACATTTTTCGTTGAATCGGAATGATTCGTATTAATGTAAGCCTTATTTTTAGTTGATTTATAATTCGGACTTTCGGTAGAGTACATTGTTTTTCGTTGATTCTGGACACAATTCCTACTTTCGTAACTTTTTTGGGTTCGTTGATTTGTAATTTTCCGTGTCTCTCTCACAACGACGCTGCCTATTATGCCTAATGTGCTTCGAATGGATTTGTACTTTTCTAAATACATAGCGGTTATTTGTAACGATTCAAAATCTCGTATTTTACTTTCGTTTTTTACATGCGGCTATAGCCTCCGCCCCTGTACACCATTTTGAGAGGGAGTTCAGCACGGTGAGGGAGAAGCAGAGAGCAGAGCAGAGTGTTATTGTGCTTCGAATGGATTCGTACATTCGTAACTTTTTTCATAACGAATTATGCCGAAGACATTCGGGCATTCGCTATTTGCGATATAATTTATTTCGGATTCGGTTTTATTCGTAATTGCTTTGTTTGGAAATTGGAATGATTCCGAATGTCCGAAAGTTGCTAAATTTGGACGAATTTCGATTTGTTACGAAACGAATTGCACAAGCCTACTACCGAAGCCCCCACTCCCCCCCCCCCAAAAAAAAATTACATGCCAAATGTGGCATGTAAGATGATGAGGAGTGCTTAAAGCGGAAGTTCCACTTTTGGGTCTAACAAGTTTAACAAGCTATAACAATCCGAATCCCCAGGAAGTGGTGGGGATTCAGATTTTATCAACATACAAGCCCCCCCCACCCCCGCCAACTGCCCACCTGACCCTCATTCTGGCGTTCTACGGCTCCTTTCACACAGGCATCATCTGTTCAGTCATATTTTTGTGTGGCTGTAAAATGCAGATCACCGAAAGGAATCTGAAAAACAATCATTTCCAGTGTGTCCTATTCACACCATAACGCTGCAAATGCATGTCAACGGACTTCAAAATGAATGTCAACGGATGTCAGCATGTGTTAAAACACGGCTAAAGTGGGGAGAATTGTACATGCATTTTCCATATATTTTAGTGCAAGTCAGTGTGAATTGGCCCTTAATGGAAAAAAATGTAAACTTGTTCTGTTTAAAAAAACTGACCTAAATAGAAGAGGATGAAAAACTGATAGAAACGGACAACGTCTGTTTACATCCGTTTGCCCATAGGAATGCACTGCTGTCTGTTTTTCAATAAACAGATGAAAAATGGACAGATGGAACACCAGTTTGAAAGGGGCGTAAGGTGGCTGCCTAAGCGGCCTTATGCTGGTGACGGCCCTGTTTTTCGTGCCTAAATGCCGTTCACTGCCAGAATTGTGTAGAGAGTGGAGAAAAAGTTGTTCCTGTGTGGGAACATTCTCCTTGTCCACCATACTTTATACTGAAATAGGACAAATAAAATAATTTTGATGCAAAATAAGATTTTCCTTGGTTGCTTCGTGCAAACCAGGCTGTCACCTGGGGCCTAGACAAGTAGATATTTATGGCTGGACTGGAATACAGTCTGTGGCAGCTGCAGACACCAGCCAGACGATCACTTTTGGATGGAAGGATCAGTTGGATTTGAAATTTTTAGAGCAGCTGGACATACAAGAAAGATCCAACCACCCTTAGGATTAATTGTGTTCAAAGTGCTGTAAAGGGCTTTATAAACGTGTACACTCCGATCTACTGAGCATGGAACGAGGGCAATCAAGCAGGAGAGAGGACACTATCCTCCATAATAAGCTCAGGTTGGGAGGTGTTTGTCCTCATCTCCACTTCTCATTCAGGAAAAATGCATCTTGGGCCTTCTAGAGAAACCTGGGAGTGCATGTCTGTTCTCAGAATTGTGCCCATACTCATAGTTTAGAATGTTCTAAAATGATAAAGAGGGACACCTTTTAGCACACAGGATGAAGGTAAAGGACACGCCCTTTCCAGGGACCACAAACATCTAACATACAGAAAATTATTGGCTAAACCACACAAGTGCTTTTTTGACCTCTATTTTTCCTTTTGAAAATAACAAATGCAGTAATAAAGAGATTGGATAAAACGCTTAGTGCAGCAAAACACTTTTGGTAGTAAACTAGTACATTTTGTATAGAAACGTACACATCCAACAAAAAAGAAGGATAACTGAGGCTGCACGAGGGACAGAGAGATTTGGTTTCAAAAGAGGGACAGTCCCTCCATATGAAGGATAGTTGGGAGCTTTGGCCATACTGACGAGAGGATAGCAAATTAGGAACATATATGTCATAATTCTCCACTGCCACCTTTAATCCTTTAAACTAATAAGAGAGGTAGACTCTTTGTTTCCTGGTTGTCAAATACTCATGTAGTACTTACATATGGACATATAAGCAATCCAAACTTGGTGGTCCACCTTTCTTCTGAAAATCCCCATTATTTCATGTATTTTACTATAATTTACAAACGATACATTCTCAGCTGGTGTTAATGGGTACCTTTAGTCATCTATGAATTCAAGTTAATAACATAAGTAGTTGAAAAAAAAAAAAAGATGAATTAATTTTGCTCTGCTTAAAGCAGTTGTGGCCATCTCTGCTGAAGTTTAATAACAGGACACTTACCTGTCCAAGGATCCAGCGTTGTCCTTACCCAGGCTAGTTCTTCACTAGTCTTTGGGTTCCCAGTGCCAGAATCTTAACTGTGGGCAGCCAGCTGTGATTACAGCTTCACAGCCGGATGGCCACTGCACATTCGTGAACCGCACTGCGCTTTGTGAAATGTCCCAAAGTCTTCTGGGACCTGTGACATACCCCAGAAGACTACGGGGAGGGAGGGGGAGAGGGGAACTTGTCAAATCTAGGTACCCGCTTCCCCTCCCCCTCAAAAAATAACATTCCAAACGTGGCAGAGGATGGGGGGAGGGGACTTAAAGCAGAACTTCCCCTTTTGGGTGAAGTTCTGATTTAAAAAAGAAAAACATGTATTAAAAATTCCATATAGTGAGGAGGGGCTCCTTTGAATGCCGTTTTAAAAGTTGAACTTCACTCTCCCAATCAACATTGATTTTTTTTAATCCTCATGCTGCTAGCATTAGTAAAAAGATAGGATGGTATATTATATTTATTTGTTAAAAACTTTAGATTTTTTACATTTCTTCAGTTACTTTCTGGTTTCTTACCTAGGCAAATCATGTAATTTTCCATGGGGGCACCCAATGAAGAGGAGGGGCCTGGAGCAACATCTGGGCACACAGGAAGAAGAGGATCAGGCTGCTCTGTGCAAAACGATTGCACAGAGCAGGTAAGTATAGGCATGCTTGGTATTTTTATTTAAAAAAAAGGGGGGGGGGACATAGCAGTCAAAACAAATCTAAAAGTTTTAGAAGACACAGGTTCATTTTAAAGCAGCAACATGACAAAACAGGATGTATTTTTGGTGTGAACCCAGGTTAATGGATTTCACTTGGGCAGTAAAGAGGGTACACATACACAGCAGTTTACAATTGAACAACTTGAGATGTTGTAAGCTTTTTGTGCACCCCCCACCCACATATGCTTTTTCTCTTCCCCTTTCTAGATTTCGTTTTCCTCCTGTATTGAAAACCTTCCTTGCCTAAACAGATTAAGGTTTCGTCATTTAGAATTTGAAACCACCTCTGAGTTTCCCAGGAAGAAGTGGCCAGTACAGTCTGTTTTTATTTTTGCTTTTCTTTTCATTGCATATTCTTTACATTATTTTATTCCCTGCAAGATTTTTTGTGCCACTGCACAAAGTCATGTCTTTGATGATGCCACCTAGGAGCTTATTCACACCTCACAGCGCACGTTATTGTGCATAACACGTGTGAACTAGTGTGTGGAGTGAATATGTGCTGTCATAGTAAAAATTTATTGCAGTAATTGTTTTTTTTCCTTCCTTATTTTAACTTCTATGATATTCTTTGCGACGCATTGACATAAATTGTATTGTGTTTTTGTGCGCTGCATTGAAAAAAAAATACAGCATGTCTGTCTTTTTTACCCAGTATACACCAAGACAATTCTGTGGTGTGCACATGCCACATGAACAGCAACAGTATTTTAGATTATAACTCTCTTGAATTGAATTGTAGTTTGCCTGTACTGTTGGCACCATATAAATCCTGTAAAATAATAATAATTAAAAAAAAATAATAGTATTTGATGTGCCCTTTTGTTAAAGGAGAAATGTGAGATTGTAAAAAAAAAAAGTCATACAGTACACACTCACCTCCATGATGCAGCATAAGTGTGATGCTGCAGCTGTCATCCGCTGTCTCTAAGCCCAAGAACTGAACGATTACATCACATGACCGCTGATTGCTCAGTTCTCAGTCAGCTCTGAGCAGAGAGTGATGACTGTCAGTCGCCACTCCCTGCTCTGCCCTTCCAGTGCTCACTGGAGCACTGGGCTGCGGAGAGGTTGCGGTACTGGATGGCTGCAAAACATCCAGTTGTACAAAACATTTGTGTGAACCTAGCCTTAAAGTAGTTTGTTTAGCAGTATCATTTACAATTACATTTCCTGAAGTGTAACATTATAGTTTTCTGCCAATTTTACTTCAATGATAGTGTTAGCTATTGCTTAGCAGAGACAATTTTTATGTAAACCCTAGAATACGATCGTCTGGCCAAATTCCAGACATGGCCTCTCTTCCTGTCTCAGCTTCTTTCCCATCATACTTCTTAATTATTTGCTGTGTTGATTTATATCTTTAATCAATGATGTCAGCTCTGAATAGGTACCTCCTGACTGCTGTCTGCCTCCCAGAGTTGTAAAGTCGCTGTGAAGAGTCTGTGTACTATTGTCATTTTATCACAGTGATTACATACAATTAGCCTGAGTAGGTTGTCTCCCAGCCTTATAATGATGTTTCTGAAACAGAGAAAGGACAAATACACATTGCTGTTGCAGCTGTTTTCACCTGAACACCACAAGACCCTTTGATATTAAAAAAGCTATAACGATGCCTAAAATATGGTGCATCAGCTAAAGTGCAGCCTAAACAAGATAACATTTAAATAGGATGAAGCACTTGGGTATGCTTATTATTTATAAATGGTTGAAACCAATATTGAGGGAAGACTATCAATGTTCTTACACCTGATTATTATGGAGGGACGGGTGATATATGATTTTTTTTGTAAATCAATACAACTTTAAAAGCAATGTTTAGAAAACACAAACAGCATTTAACAAATTTTGAATTGTAACATTATTTTGTATTTATTTGTGCATAACATATTAATATGAATACCATAAAATATGTATTTTCATATAGCAATATATTTTGTAAAAAATAAAAACAAGAAAGATTACCAATTACAGATGGAAATGCCTAATTTATACCTAATTTGTACCAAAAACACAGACTCCCTGTTGCATAAATGTAAAGAGATGGGTAAAAGATGGCTTCAGCTCCTGTTCTCCACCTGTAGAGAACTCTCCAGACGCGTTTCGCTCTTTTCAGGGCTTAATCATAAAGGCCAACGTTTTTTGGAGATTACAGTACGCCACATAGAAGAATGTGCCGATTACTTCTTAATACGCTATTTCAAACTTGTTTTTGATTGATTTTGAGTAAATTGTGCAATCATATCAAACATATTTTATTAGTACCTTAGTGCCTGACTGGGATTTTGAGTTTTTTTAAAAATCTCCTGAACAGAATAATGATTGAGAATACGATTGTATATAAAATCGCACCATTATGCCCTGTACACACGATCGGATTTCCGATGGAATAAAATCCGATGGATTTTTCCATCGGAAATCCGATGAAGCTGACTTCCATCAGTCTTGCCTACACATCATCAGTCAAAAATCCGACTGTCCCAAACGCCGTGACGTAAAACACTCCGACAAGCCGAGAAAATGAAGTTCAATGCTTCTGAGCATGCGTCGACTTGATTCTGAGCAGGCGTGGGTTTTTTCTCTGATGGAGTTCCCCACAGACGATCGGAATTTGCTAACGTTTTTTTTTTAAATTTAAAACATGTTCTATTCTTTTATACCGATGGAAAAAAGACCGATGGGGCCCACACACGATCGGTTTGTCCGATGAAAAAAGTCCATCGGTCTTTTTTCATCAGAAAAACCGATCGTGTGTACACGGCATTAGACTGCTCATTGCAGTTTTGATGCTAAAGTTCTCTTATTTTCTACCTTGATGGAAATTTGTAATTCGGTGTAATATACAATTTTTGGCCAGAGATAGAGAAACAATTTCAGAAAGCAAGGAGAGGGGGAGAGTTCTCAGTAAGGAAGTGACTGCTCTGGGCTTTAACAAAATGGCAGCCTCTGGCAAGAAGAAACAGGAGCAATGCTGGAGACAATTAGTAGCACACTAATTTTGGTAGCATAATTAATAATGTGGAATGTATTTTCTTTTATTAAAGAACATTGTTATCAACCTGTTATGGGTAGAGTTCAGTTTTAAGCCTGTGTCCTGCTCTACTGTATTACTTATGTTTAGGCAGGGTTGTTATCAAATTTACCAGTAGTTACCAGGCGATAGTTGCCTTGGGCAATTGTTAGGAGATCAATTGATTCCCCTCTAATCTGGACTTGTTGCCCCTTTGTCTTCTGTCACTGGGTGGCACTTTGTTAGTGACATTAGATAAGACAGGGGGCTTTGCAAGCTCAGACATGAATGGATGGTGTGTCTCAGCCAATTGGCAGCGATTTTCTTTGGTCCCTTGGCCTGCTGGGAGAGCCTATTTATTTGGGTGTAGTCAGGTGATCGTGGTTCTGTCCCACCCGGACGGCTGTCTGGGAGGACGTGTGTTGTGCTGCCCCGGGCTACTAGGCCAGAGCCTGAGGCCTATCCCGGGGACATTTGGCTACTAGGCTGCCTGAGGGCCTTTCCAGGAACGGGAGAGCAGTGTTGGGACTACTGGCTTGTAATCCAACAAGAAGTAGCGGTTCAGCCGGATGGGGAACCAGTTGTGGTCGGAAGTAGAAGGGGAAGCTGGCGCCACTAAGGGACCATCCACCTTGTTACCGGAGATCACTGTGAGTAAGCTGAAGCCAGTACCAGAGCAGTCTTCTCACCAACCAGGGACGATGAAGAAGTGGAAAAACTTCAGTGAGTGCCAAGCCAGGGACCCAGTGGGACAGCAGAGGTGACGCTTGCGGAGCATCAGTGGGTGCCAAGCCAGGGACCTAGCGGGTCAGCAGGGGTGATGCTTGAAGAGTATCTGTGAGTACCAAGACAGGGACCCAACAGGGAAGCGTGGGTGACACTTGAGGAAGATACTGAGTGCTAAAAGTGGAAGAGCTCAGGGGATCCAGTGGCTATTGGATCCGAAGTCTAGTGAAAGACTGGGAGTTCGTTGAGTGAAGATTCACAGCGAGTCACTGTGGAGTAAGCGGAGAACTGTTTGTGTTGCCAATAGTTGAATACAACTACCATTACTAACTGCTAAAAGATTGTTGCCATAGGAGACAGCGGGCATTCACCTGTATAGCTGTCTTCCTATAGAAGTCTTGGAGTCTGCCAATTATCATTGCATCTACTTAAGGGTGTCCTGGCCCTAACCCTCTCTCCCACAGTTCTGTTCAAGAGACAATAAATCACTTTGCATTCCAAAAGTGTCTGGCCCCCACCATTTCATCTTGTATTACACCCACCATGCCTTGTAACCCACTCTATACAGAAGGATGTCAGCTGACCCTATCTCTGAAGGTCACCATTAGGCCTCAAGGGACTCGGGACTTTGCTACATTTACAACACTGACTTAATTTATACTGGAGAGCAGATATCATTATCTACTCAACACAGTAGTGTTTACCCCATATTGTGCCATGTATAAAACTCAGGGCCTGATGTGGAGCGCTGATGTGCAGCCCCGATTATGCAGCAGAGAACACTCCAACTGATTGACTGAAGGAGAAACTGGTCACATGACTTTGACAGGTCATGTAACCAGGTTCTTTTTATTTGAATTCATTTGAGCTTCACTTGCTTTGGTGTTCTGATGCAAGTGGAGCCTATTGCATATTTGTAAAGCACATCACTGTATTTTATCATTGTGGCCATATAATAGGGCCCTAGCACTGCTTTATAAATGGGGCCCTGACTTTCACAACCTTTGGGGATCTCACATTTTGTAAACTGAGAAGTATATTTCCATTTTTGTAAACATGTTAAAATAATTCCAAAGATACTGATATTTTCCAGAACTCATGATAGTGAATTAAAAAAAAAGTCCCGAAAAGTCATGATTTATGCTTTAGTCTATAACAGGCTTATTTTATATTAAAACAATAGTCTTCAATAAATACTTATCTTACAAGCAAAAAATGAGATTTTATCATTGAAATCTGACATTTCCAGGGTCACAAACTTCTAGGGAAATAGTGGGGACGATGCCTGGAAATTGGTGACAGACAGCAATTCTCTATCTACATGTCAGGAAATAAAACATCTTCTAATGTCTGATCCCAGCCAAGTGAATACTTGGAAACTGACTCATGTACACTCCACGCACTTCATGAGTACATGTTCAAGAATCTACCATAGCATGCATATGTTTTCCAGAATGGTCAATTTTAGCCATCATTATCATTTGCAGGCAAGTTACAGAAGAGTGTACTGCTATATTATTTGCCATTGACATGTATTTGTAAAGCATGGACAGAGCCTATACAGTCACACATCAAAGTTAAAATAGATCTAAAACCTAATTGGATGACATTTAGAAGCACCATATAAAATAAACAGCTGATCAACTGCAATGCTTGTTTTTGTTGTTTTTTAATGCTATTTTCAACTTTTTTAAAAAAAAAATTAGTATTGTTTACTGCTTAGACCCTGAAGACACATTTCAAAAGCTTGTCCTGAAAATTTGGATGCTAGTGCAAATAAAAAAAGTATCATGGACATTACTCAAGTGTTTAGAGACTGTATAACATCCACACTTAGGACTTTTGTGTACACATGTACTCCATGTGATTCTTTTCCATTATTCATCATCAAAGACACAATTCACATTATTTAATTAAATTTCCTCTTTTAATGTGTTTAATTTTGCATTATTATTTCTTTTTTGTTTTCATTTTACTTATTGATTGTATGTATGTTCCTTTTTTTTCCTTTTTGCTTGCGCTGTTTTTTCATTTTAATCAATTATTATTGTCTTCCTTTCTGCGGCTGATCTCCACCAGAATTTTTCGTCACGTCTTGTCCACATGTCCTCCCTCCAGCATTGTCTGCACATGAATACTCTATGTAAGGGGTCAACTTGGAGAGAGTTGTCACTTCAGATGAATAGGTGCCTAAACAAGGGCTTTCATAGCAAATCTTGCTGGGATTTTCTGAATAAGGCTGGGTTCACACTGGTACGACACGACAGTCATACAACTTTCATCCTACTTTGCTCTGCGACATCAGTCCTACATTGATCCTACATTGGTCCGACATCCATCCAACTTTCATGAACAGGATACTACTTTGATCCGACTTTGTGATAGTCTGACTTGTCTTTTGACCAATCAAAACAATCCCAGGGTGAGATAAATTCCTTTTACTGCTGCTGTAATCAACATGTCATATGTCAAATGTCGGATGGTTAGGACAAGGATCCTACTTTGATCCGACTTCAATGATATTCAATGGGCTGGAGTAGGATCAAAGTCGGACCAAAGTAGTACAGGGAGCATTTTCAAAGTCGGACCGACTTGTGTCGGACCAGTTAAGACGGCTCTCATAGGGAAACATTGATTTTCACACGTCATGCGACATGAGCTCCCAATGTCGTAGCGTTTGTCGGACCAGTGTGAACCCAGCCTTAAAAACATTAAAGGAGTTGTAAAGTCTCAGGGTTTTTCACCTTAATGCATTCTGTGCATTAAGGTGAAAAACCTTCTGCAGCTGCCCCCCAGAGCCCCCTTTTTCTCACCTGAACCCGACCGTTCCAGCGATGAGCAGGAGCCCAGCAGCTCCAGCCGCTGTCTCGGGTCCTCATTGGATAGATTGATATGTCGATCAAATCCAGTGACACAGGAGCCGGTCGCGGGGCCGAGTCCTGCTGTCTGTGTCAATGGTTGCAGCAGCAGGACTCAGGGAGCGCACCCGCACGGGCACTCAATGAGGAGGAGGAGCCAGGAGCGCTGCCTGGGGACCCCAGAAAAGGAGGATTCTGTACAAAACCCTTGCACAGAAGAGGTAAGTATAACATGTCTGTTATTTAAAAAAAAAAAAAGAACCTTAACAATCACTTTAACACGTTCAAACTTTTATAAAATTGTCATGATTGGGCTCCTGATGAATTGGACAACATTCACTTGAGATAGCGGAAAATTGTCAGCAGATTCTCTAATCAGATGCAGGCACTGTTACAAGTATTGTGACAATTGCGGATGCTGGTTATCAGAATACCAAATTGTACACTGCAAATTCATTCATCCATGCTGTACATGGATGGATGTACATGCTTTTTTTAGCTTTATAGTGGCCATGAAACAAAACTTTTCAAATGCAAACACTTTACTGTAACAACATATTTCAGCCATAATTAATATAAAATATGTAACATCAATGAAGAGCTCTCTTGGAGGTTGATGTATAAGGGAGTAATAAAACAATGTGAAAATATAGTCTATTTCAACCAGCATACCATCATTCACTTAAAGTGTTACTAAACCCACAACAGTAAAATCAGTCTGTATATGCAGTAAAGCATGCTTATTATACTCACTGTGGAACCTAAGGGGTTAATCCGCTGCATTGTGAAATTAGGCTGTTTGATCCTGTCTTCTCTGATCCTCCCCTTCTTCCACGGTCCCCAATCTATCTCCTGATAGAACAGAAGCTAGGGGACAGGCTGCACATGCTCAGTTTGGTGTGTGTTGAGAAAGAGTTTTTTTTTTTTTTGGGAGAGTGCATGTGATCAGCGCAGGACCAATCAGCACTGTCCAGATAGAGGGTCAGGGATCCCGCAGCCTTATAGGACAGTCAGAGGAGAATGAAAACTCATCCCACAAGCTTTAACCAGACACTGATAGAAGTCACAAGACTGCTATAACTGCTGATGAGAAATGGTGTTTTAGCAGTTTATGTTTACTAAAACAATTGCGTTTCCGTGTTCTGTGCATGCAGGGTCCTGTGTTTAGTAATACTTTAAAGTGGAGCTCCATCCAAAAGGGGAAGCTCAGCTTGTTTGCACCCCCCACTGCCACATTTGGCACTTTGTGGGGGGGAGGGGTACCTGGTTTTGACAGGTACCCGCTTCCACTTCCGGGTAAGATCACTGCAGCAATCTCTGAGTATTTCCTGGCCCTCCTCCTTCCCCCCGCTGCCTTCTAGGACACACACAAGTCCCAGAAGACAGCAGGTCAATTCAGAAAGCGCCCTGCGACTCACAAATGTGCAGTGGTAAACTTGAAGGCTTCACTGCTAGGTTTCCTTAGGGAAGATGCCGGTGCCTGCACCTGAAGCTGATTGATGGATCGGCTCGGGGTACCAACATTGCTGAATCCCTGGACAGGTAAGTGTTATTATATTAAAGTCAGCAGCTACAACCCCCTGCAACCACCCTACCCCCCCCCCCCCCCCACTGCCAGGAGAATGCAAGACCTCTATGGGAGGGATTCCACCATAAACACTGACTGTGCTGATGGGGGAATCAAATGATTTTCTTTCCTGCAACCACAGGTTGTAGAAAAGGAAATCGTTCCATCTATGGCTGGCTTTACTGTGTAATCATTTTTACTTGACTGTTCAGATATCACATGAATGCATCCCGGCCTACAGAACAATATGACTCCATGTATGAATAACTTTACACTCTGCGGTTATTTTGTGAAATAGAAATGAGTAATTTTATGCAACTATACTTATGCATTCTGTAATTAGCAAAGTCCGTGCTGTGGGATGCATGTCCTTTCATGAATAATGTTAATATTCACCACATGCTTCCTAGAGCTTCCCTCTTACCAATAATTTAAAAAGAATATTTACATGCATAACATTTGTTATGTAATTGTTTCTAAAAATACATCAATCTAGCAGCCTTGCGAGGCCATGCAGTGAATGTAGATTATTACCTTATTAGTGACATCATCCTATCATGGATAATGGCAAGAGTTCAAATGGTAGTCCCAGTAATATGGAGAAATTCTGTGTACTTTGTTGGCATCAGAGGGAAAATCCCAAAATTGTTCTATGCACAGACTGAACCGATCATTTAAATATTTAAATTGGACTTTGCAAATTAATTCCTTTTTTTTTTTTTTTCCTACTTCGATTCCTTTCTACTGATTTAACAACATTATTATTATACAGGATTTATATAGCACCAACAGTTTGTGCAGCACTTTACAGCACAAGGGCAGACAGTACAGTTACAATACAATTCAATACAGAAGGAATTAGAGGGGTCAACTCGTTAGAGCTTACAATCTAAAAGTAATGCCGCGTACACACGGCCGTTTTTCTCAACATTTTTCCCATTCGACGAGAAAAACGATAGTCTGTGGGCTTTCTGTCGTTTTTTTCGACGAGAAAAACGGCATTAAAAACGACGAGAAAAATTAGAACATGTTCTAATTTTTCTCGTCGTTTTTTTCAACATGTTTTCCGCGGCAGTGTTTCCCATAGGGAAACACTGCCGCGGAGCCCACAGACGGTCGTTTTTCTCGTCAAGAGAAAAAATGACGTGAAAAACGACCGTGTGTGGGGAACAAGCTGTTCCCCCGTTTTAAATGACATTATTCACGGCGGTTTTTTAACCGCCGTGAATAATGATCGTGTGTACGCGGCATAAAGGTCAGGAGATACAAAGGGTAATATCTGTGGGGGATGAGCCGATGGAGAAAATACAAAATAAAGGCTAAATTCACATTTTGCCGCATTTTACACCTGTATTTAAGGTAAAACGTGGTACAAATGCCTCCCCTCTCGCCCTCAAACTACCCCGGGTGGGGATTCTTCTCCCCCACAGCCATTCTGCCCACACAGCAGCATCATTTATTTACAGGGATTTGTGAATTACAGAGATTTACAGGGATCTGTGAATAAACGAACCCCAGGCCCCGGAAGACACTGTGGCAGACAGACTTGTAGTACCCAATAGACTACAGGTGCGGAAATCAGCACATTTGCAGTCCATTGAATCTTCCTCCAGGTGCAGGCAGAGAGCTGGAAGAAGTGTCTGCAGGAGCCTGACATTGCAGTCGTGATCCATTGATCGTGGGCTTTGTGGGCCCCTGCAAAAAAAATAAAAAATAATAATAATACATGCACACTTTTTCCCCTACAAAAACGTGTATTTTTTATTTATTTTTCAAAGATGGTCTTTCGATGCCCATAGACTCCACATAGCAGTCACAATTCAAATGCCATCATGAACCTTTGTCAGCTGATCAGTGCAGGTTTGTCGCAAGTAACCGTTCATATTTAGCTCACGCGGAGGGACAAAGTTTAATAACTTTTCTAAATGCTAGTCATCTTGGAAGCTGATGGTCTACCTTCAGGGGTGCTCAACCTGTGGCCCTCGGAGCCCTCTGATGTGGCCCTCCTCGACCTTGATCCAAGGAAGCACCTGCCTGGGGTCTCAACCCATTAATCGCGATCTGGGCTTGCCTACCTGCCATCCCAAAGCATCAGAGTGCATCGAGCCTCCTCCATAGCACCAGATCCTGTCCCAGGCGGAGTGATACCAAGTGCACTTTGTCTGGGTTCTTTCTAGCAGTCTGGAGAGTAATGCCAGCAGAAGCTGGAAGAAGAAAAAAAGTTCAGTGTATTAAACACATACACTGTGCTATTGCAATTTCCATATTAACAACAACTATTTTCTACACCCTGGTGCACCTGTGGTTAGCTTGCACTTTGCCATAGACTTTTATCATATCTTGCGGGTGTGATGCATTTTCTGAAAGTGCACTGAAACTCCTGCATTCAGGAGTTTTGATGTGCTTTCAGAAAGTACACCACACCCGGGTAAACAGTGCATTAGTGTGAAAGCAGCTCAGGACAGTAAGGGCTTATTTACATTTGCGATTTGAGGGGAGGTAAAACCCCATAGTTAAGACACACCCCCCAACCACTGGTGTAGTGTTAGGAGTTGCAATACTGATCCTGTCCCATGCTCCGGGTTGACCGTGCGGCCTCCCTATCACATTCTGTTTTACACTTGGGCAAAAGGAGCGGCAGGGGGAGGGGGGCATATACAGGAACCAATCCTCTTTCCATTTTCCTCTTGCAACAGCTGAAACCCAGCTTCTCCTCCTCTCCCTCTCGCCAGCATTCAGTGGCTGCAGGAAGAAAATGTTCATTATGCAATTAAAAAAAAAAAACAATAAAAATTCTGGACCATTACATTTCATTGGGGCCCAGGACTGGTTGCTAAATCACTTAAGTGGCCCTCGCTCTTTAAAAGGTTTAGCACCCCTGGTCTACCTGGTCTGTGACTACCTGGGATTGTTACCTGATCCATAGCTGATGATGAATTTGAGCTTACCAAATTGTACCTGTACATCATGGGCTTCAAATGGTTTTACCGGGGTGATGCCTGCATTTTTTAGAGCCGATGGTCAGGTGTCTTGTAATGACAACCGATGTGGCTAAGCACCTGCTCAGCATTACAAGCAGCGGGAAGGGACATCCCGCCCCTCCCGCTGCCTTCCGCTTCCCACCGGCAGACCCAAGCCACCAGCAGTCACATGCTGGCTGTACGCAGACCCAAACAAAGCTGGAATCGGCTTTGATCGCGTCTCAGATGTAGTAACCCGGAAGCGACGTCACAATGTTACTTCCAGTTTACTCGGCAGCCAATGGCGCCATTTAAAAAAAATCCAAAGTATTTAAAAACACTGATCTTGGCGTTTTGAATACTTTCAAGTGCAGAGGAGGGGTCTGGGGTCTTTTGGACCCCAGATTCCTCCATACACAGTATCTGTTGCTGCCTAATACTGTCACAAGAAATGTGTACATTCCTTGAGACAGCAATAAAAGTGCTGAGATTTTTTTTTTAAATGGACAGTGTAATAAAAAAATAAATAAGGGAATTCTTTTTTTTCTAAAGCACCCCATCCCTCCGTGCTTGTGCCAAAGCAAACACATATGTAAGTCACGCCCGCAAATGTAAACAGTGTTCAAACCACACATGTGAGGTATCACCGCAATCATTAGAGCAAGAGCAATAATAAAACCTCCTCTGTAACTCTAAAAAAAAAATTACATGTCGCCTATGGAGATTTTTAAGTATCGTAGTTGTCACTATTCCATGAGTGTGCGCAATATTAAAGCGTGACATGTTAGGTATCTATTTACTTGGTGTAACATCATCTTTCACATTATGCAAAAAAATCGGGCTAACTTTACAGTTTAGTTTTTTTTTTTAATTCATTGAAGTGTATTTTTTCCAAATAAATTGCATTTGAAAGACCGCTGCGCCAGTTTGTTGAACTTTGAAAGATATTTAAAATTAGTGTAGTAAGATAAGAAATGTAGTAGATCTCTGATTATTATCATAACTTCCTATATGCCCTCTTAGTACCGTAAAACGCTTAATCTATGGAGATTAATGGGAATATTTCATGGTCATATTATCTCAATTTCTTTTTTTCTCTCCATACTACATTTATAAAAGCGACAGGGAAAATGGGTGATGTCATGCTAAATTATTTTTTTTCTTTTTTTTGTTTTGTTTTGTTTTATCTTCTTATGTTGATTATATTGTATTTCTTTATAGAGCTAAGTTATATATGGGAATTACTTGAAATGCATGCATGTGTATTACTTTTGAAACCTCTTGAGCTTCTATGTATCTTTCTACCACACTGGCTTATTACTTTAGGCCAGTGATGGCGAACCTTGGCACCCCAGGTGTTTTGGAACTACATTTCCTATGATGCTTGTGCACTGTGCAATGTAGTGGAGCATCATGGGAAAGGTAGTTCCAAAACCTCTGGGGTGCCAAGGTTTGCCACCACTGCTTTAGGCTCCCCTATGCTTGTATGATGGAAACCTGTACTTGTTTTTCTTTTAAATATTTCAATAAAAACTATTGTAAAAGAAAATAAATGAAAGACTGCTGCGCAAATACAGTGTGACATAAAATATTGCAATGACCACCATTTTATTCTCTAGGGTCTCTACTAAAAAAAAAAATTATATAATGTTTGGGGGTTCTAAGTAATTTTGTAGCAAAAAAACAGACAAATGTCAGAAATAGGCCTGGTCTTCAAGGGGTTAAGGTAAAATCACTTTTTACAAATATATTATTCAGAATTTCTGGTGTTGAAGGCCCATTGTTGTGAAATCTGGCAACAGGTGCTCATATACATTTCTATACCAAAAATCTCTGCTCTGATTTCTATGCATATGCTGCTCTGTCTACACAAACAATATGCATACGTTTATAGTACACATAACATATAACATGCAGTTCTCTATAGCATAGAAATAGTTGATATGTATACATAAACACAAACAAGTTAAAACTGAGACTTCTCCCAAGATTAATAATACCTATTCAAATGTAACAAGCCAGTCACGCCTCACCCTAATTGCTCAGAGTGGAATTCTCGCAGGTTTCACTGTGACACTGTGTGGTTTCTGTCATCTATGTGCTTTATTATCCCAATCAGAAAACTGGGAATTTTAACACAAAAACTGAGAAAAGAGTCAGTGGAAATCTCCTATGGTGATGAGACAAAAGGACCCAGTGCCAGAGCCGCTAAGACAAACATTCACCCATTTATAAGCACTCTAGGTAGGAGATAATCTCTTGGACACTCCATTAGCCCTGGTTCACACTGGTGCGTTTTGACATGCGATTTAACATGTCAAATCGCATGTCAAAATGGCGATATTTGCCGCAAATTGCCAGCAATGACACCGTCCTAATCGGTGCGACGCCGCACCGATTTCAAAAAGTCGTTTCTGTACTTCTTTTTGCGATTTTGGCCCGCGATTTACATCGACATCTGTGCAAAAACCTGCACAGATGTCTTTGTAATCGCGGCTGAAATCGGGACTGGCCAGCGAGAGTGAAATTGTGCGAGTTCAGCTAAACTCGCACGGCTTCACTCTCGTAGCCCCAGTGTGAACCTGGGCTTAGACATCCAAGATGGTCAATCAAGTCATGACAGCAAAATGTGTGTGTGCAAAACCACAGTTTGCAAGGGGGCCACAAAGGTGTGGAAATATATCTAGCGAGTTGATTGAGTAATGGACAGGGAAATGCAAGTAAATTCAGCAAAAATAATATTGGTGCAAAACTACAACTTTTACTGTTGTGAAGAGGAAACACTCAAATTCACACTTTGAGCTGATGTGTTGAGTGTGTTTCTTTTCTTTTTTTTTTTTTTTTGGGGGAGGGGGGGGGGGATGATTCGTTTGGTAGTTAAATGTAATCCATTTAAGCTAGCCATACATTATACAAATACAATTTTCTTATTCAATTTCTTTGTGATTCACCTTCAACTACAGTGCCTTGAAAAAGTATTCATACCCCTTGAAATGTTCCACATTTTGTCACGTTACAACCAAAAACGTAAATGTATTTCATTGGGATTTTATGTGATAGACCAACACAAAGTGGCACGTAATTGTGAAGTGGAAGGAAAATGATAAATGGTTTTCAACATTTTTTATAAATAAATATCTGAAAAGTGTGGCGTGCATTTGTATTCAGCCCCCTTTACTCTCACACCCAACTCAACTAAAATCTAGTGGAACCAATTGCATTCAGAGGTCACCTAATTAGAAAATAGAGTAAAATTGTGTGTAATTTAATCTTAGTATAAATATGGCTGTTCTGTGAAGCCCTCAGAGGTTTGTTAGAGAACCTCAGTGAACAAACAGCACCATGAAGGCCAAGGAACACACAAGACAGGTCAGGGATAAAGTTGTGGAGAAGTTTAAAGCAGGGTTATAAAAAAATATCTCAAGCTTTAAACATTTCACGGAGCACTGTTCAACCCATCATCCAAAAATGGAAAGAGTATGGCACAACTGCAAACCTACCAAGACATGGCCGTCCACCTAAACTGACAGGTTGGGCAAGGAGAGCATTAATCGAAGATGCAGCCAAGAGGCTCATGGTAATTTTGGAGGAGCTGCAGAGATCCACAGCTCATGTAGGAGAATCTGTCCACAGGACAACTATTAGTCATGCACTCCACAAATATGTCCTTTATGGAAGAGTGACAAGAAGAAAGCCATTAGAAGTCCCATTTGCAGTTTGCGAGAAGCCATGTGGGGGACACATTAAACATGTGGAAGAAGGTGCTCTGGTCAGATGAGACCAAAATGGAACTTTTTGGCCTAAAAGCAAAACGCTATGTGTGGCAGAAAACTAACACTGCACATCACCCTGAACACACCATCCCCACTGTGAAACATGGTGGTGGCAGCATCATGTTGTGGGGATGCTTTTATTCAGCAGGGACAGGGAAGCTGGTCAGAGTTAATGGGAAGATGGATGGAGCCAAATACAGGGCAATCTTAGAAGAAAACCTGTTAGAGTCTGCAGAAGACTTGAGGAGACTGGGGCAGAGGTCCAACTTTCAGCAGGACAATGACCCTAAAAATACAGCAAGAGCTTTAATGGAATGGATTGGATCAACGCATATTCATGTGTTAGAAAGTCCAGACCTAAATCCAATTGAGAATCTTAAAGAGCTTGAGCTATTTTACAAAGAAGAATGGGCAAAAGTTTCACTTTCTAGATGTGCAAAGCTGGTAGATACCCCAAAAGACTTGCAGCTGTAATTGCAGTGAAAGGTGGTTTTACAAAGTATTGACTCAGGGGGGCTGAATACAAATGCACGATATACTTTTCATAGATTTATTTGTATAAAAAAAATTGAAAACCATTTATCATTTTCCTTCGGCTGAGTTCACACTATGCGGCTCACAGCAGGGGTCCGGCGCGTCCCCGTTCCCCCATTTCAGGTCCAATTTCAGCCTGAATTTTGGGCTGAATTCGGACCTGAAATGGACCAAAAGACACACAGGACCCCTGTGCAAATTCACACCGGAGCCGCAGTGGAGATAAGTGAACCGGCTCCTTAGAGAGCCGGTCACAATCTCCTACCATGAAAATTGGATGTGGGAAAACCCGCATCCAATTTGCAGAGGTGTGAACCCAGCCTTGCACTTCACAATTATGTGCCACTTTGTGTTGGTCTATCACATAAAATTCCAATAAGATACATCTACGTTTTTGATTGTAACATGACAAATTGTAGAACATTTCAAGGGGTATGAATACTTTTTCAAGGCACTGTATGTAGTGCAAGTGCCGGCTTGATTGCATACAAATTGAAAGTGTTTAGGCGTGACCCCATATTATATGGTTTTGGTAAATCTAAAGGAAAATTGTACAAGAAAACCGTATAATGTATGGCAAGCCTTCGTGTTCGCTATATTTGTGTCGTTTTATTTAGTGTTTGATGGTAAAAATGTAAATAATCAGGCTAATAAGGGGCATAAAACAGGTCCAGGATAGCTTTTGTAACCTCAAGAGCCCATTGCACTTTTCTTTTTTTCCTTCCTCATTGACTCCAATGCATTTCATCCAAAAGATAAAAATCTCCAGATTTTCTTCACAATTTTGGGGAATTGAGAGCTCATTTATCCCTAGTATTGTGGCTTATGATTGCAACCTGGCAGTGACAGTAACACATTTGTGGTACTTTTCTCCTTCTCCCCTACATAGAAGAATGAAGGATTTGGCTGGTTCACAACCCAGAGAGAGGTTTTCCACTAATCTACCTTTGCAAAAACTAGCACCTCTGACTGCTGGAGGCCCTCATTATCATCTCATTATCACCGTTTCAGGTAATGGAACCAGTGTGATTTTCAAAAAGCATCGTTTAGCTGGGTATACACTAGTAGATTTTCATTCAAAGTTTCTTGCTTTAAGAACTTTTTCTAATCGTTAGTGGGGTCAAGCCGACATTAGACATTCGACCGCAATGGTGAGAAATTTTGAATTCGCTTTTAACCTTGGGTGACGAAAAGTGTTACTAATCACAACACCTATGCCTAAGCCAAAGCAGGTTTTTTAAGGAGCTATTATCGCCCTTGACACAAGTTCTCCTTTCCTGATAATGCATGTTTAGGGAAAACGCGTTGGGCGGAGCTGTTCTGTGATATCATCACACACGCCAGCGGGTCCCGTAACAGTCCTTTGGCATGTATACTACTATTGTAGTAGCTATTTGAGTGCATATTCTCTTTTTAATAAATCGTTTTTTATTGTTAATATATGTATATATATATATATATATATATATATATATATATATATACTTAATATATTTATTTACTGCACCATGAGGCTTCTCATTTGTATTTATTTGAATGGTAATTGCTGAGTGCAACTGAGGCTGGCGTTTGAAACAGAGTTTCCCAGTGTGATTTCCTTTTTGGATACACATCCGGAGCTGGCCAAGGCAGTTTGCAATTGTGTTTTAACTAAGCGTTAATATATTTCCTGGCGTTGAGATCTTGTTGTTTTGGTAAGAAGCCCTAAATGTGGGGATATCACCTGTGCACTGGAGCACTTTATTATAATTTATGTTAAACTTTATGTCACAGGATGGACATTTAATGAAAAAGTTGGTACTTTTTTTTAAATAAGCACATGCTAATTAAGGATTATATATTATTCATTTATTTGTTTGTTTTACTTATATTGACAATTTTTTTTGTTATATCTGAATTGATTTTGTTTTCATAGAGTGGATTAATTGATGTTTTTTTTTTTCTACGGTTCACTTAAAGTCATTTGTGCACCTGTTTTTTTATATATATATATACATTGAATGGATATGTAGTGGGAGGTGATACAATGTGTATGCTTATGCATCAATACGATGGAAAATATAAGACATCTATTATATTAATATCGATTGTGTATGCACTGATATCCACCTCTAAATAGGATTCCCTGTCTAAAAGTACCTCTAGACATAAAATCACAGTTTAAGCCTAGTACACACAATAAGAATATCAGGCGAATAATCGTCTGTGTTTTTTTTTTTTTTTGCATGCTAGTCTCCAATAGGTTACTAAAGTTACAAAAATTCTCATACGACAGAATACAACTTCGGAAATGACATAATATATTGTAATGTATTTTTTCATTTCTAAGCATGCGGGGCCTTGGTCACAATTTTTTTCAGACAAATACCATACTAATTACACGAAAATCGTTCGTTCAATTATCGTACAAGAAACATTTTCGCGCTCATCCATTTGGATATTTTCAAATGAACTGTCATAATCGGCTTTGAAAAGCTGTGTATTATTGATCCAATTATCGGACGACCACTGCAAAAGCAGTATTTTTCATCCGATTCTTCATCGTGTGTACTGGGCATTACACCAGTTAGAAAAAAAAAATCCCAATATCTTATGTTTTTTATTAAGCCAACATCTCTGCTCCTCTTTCTCTCCCCAGGGACATAAGCCTATTTATGGAGCGTGCTTCAAAAGTTCCACCGAGAGGATGATCAGATGTCTACCCTATAAAGGTCTATTGGTAGCTTAGGTGAAACATTGGATGGCAAACTAAATTGTCTGAGCATGCATGTTTATATCAAAACGTAAGAGGGAGGGAGTGCAGTCTGATATCTCTGCTGCCGCTGATCTGCCAAGCTGGTTCCGCCTATCGGTATGGTTCCGAACTCGACTGCGCAGGCGCAATCCGAGGCGACGGAAATCGCCTATGTTTAACAGCTGTTCTGCAGCGCCTGCGCAGTCGAGCTCGACGCGCTCGCTCCCGTTGCTTAGTTACACACGGCTCTTTCTTCTTCACGCCGCTCCATAGTATAGAGCAAGGGGCGAATGAGATGTGATATTGAGCAGTGCGATTTGTTTGTTTATACACGCCGCTCTATAACGGCTCAACTATAAACAAACAAATGCCACTGCTCAAGATTATCAGATCTTATTCGCCCCCTGCCGCCCCTTGCTGTACAGCGGCGTGAAGAAGAAAGCTGCGTGTGTAATGAAGGACTGTGGGCGAGCGCGTCCACAGCTGGCGAGCATATGGTTCCTCCTATCGATCTGGTTCCCTCTTGACTGCGCAGGCGCAAGCCGAGCCGACGGAAATCTCCGAGCTTTAACAGCTGTTTGGCAGCGCCTGCGCAGTCGAGCTCGGAACCATATCGATAGGGGAACGAGCTCGACAAGACACCGCCTAAGCTTGGAGTGGGGGACAGAATGCAATCTGAATATATCAAACATGATGGTGCCCCCTGTTTTTCCAGTCTTGTTAGCTGCGGTTGTCTGGGTCAGTCTGATGTCATCCATTGACATACATTGTTGCTCAATATAATTCAATCGTCTCATGTCTGCAGGATGGTTTACATTTATCTGCTTATTTTAAATAGGGGATGTTCCTTCTTCCCTGTGTCTGATGTTGAAGTGTGTTCATTGTATGCAATGTGACATTTACATATAAATACATCAGTGTCACTCTTGAAGTTTCTGGCCAGCTTCGGTTTGGCTGGGTAAATAACAACTGGTGGTGTCAGGCAGGAGGGGGATGAGGTAGCAGATTAGAACTAGTAAGGACTTGTCCTCACAGGTAACTTAAAGGATGACTGACAGTCATTGACTGTATGATTCTATAAAAATGTATTGAGTAATCAGCCACAACCACAAGGTGCAAGCATGTTGATGGGGTCTCTTGTTGGGTCATAAAAGATAAAGGTCTGTTTCAGGCAGACCACGCTCAGTTGAATAAAACATGCGGTCATTAGTGGGAACCACTCCTTGGATCTTGAGGTTCCAAATACTGTGTAAGTTGTGTAGTAAAAGGCTATTGTTTATAGGGTAAAATGTTTTACTGTTAAAGTGGAGTTCCACCCAGAAAAACATTTTTCCACAAAAAATCCTAAAAAAAATAGAAAAAATAAATACATTTTATACTCACCCGAAATACCTGTTGCTATGCGGAAGTCTGTAATCTGCCTCTTCCGTAACCGCGGTCTGTTTTCTTCCCCATCCTCTTCTCGTGAATGGGGCGCGCTGCTTTCTGGGAACTGTGTGTAATCCCAGAGAGCAGCCGCCCATTCACAAGTCGGCGCGAGACTCGCGCATGCGCAGTGTGGATGGCGGCGCGGGACCTGCACCGATCGAGGGATCGGCATCGGGAAGGGCCATCAGCGCGGGAGAGTAGGACAGGTAAGTGTCCTTATTAAAAATCAGCAGCTACATTGTTAGTAGCTGCTGACTTTTAAAAAATTTGTGGGTGGAGCTCCGCTTTAACACAGCACGCCACAAATGCGTGATGGTAATAGCATTTTTTGTATTCACTGCTATGTTACAAATGGATTGTTAAATCCATTTGTCCAACAGTTCATTGGAGGACACAGGACAATAATCTTCATTATCATTATTATCAAATTCAGCCAAAAATTCTGGCTAAAATCGGACCTGAAACGGTGAACGAGGATGCACCGGACTCCTGCTGTGAGCCGCATGCGGCGATAGTGTGAACCCAGCCTAAGGGACACAAAGCAAGCACCCTGTGTGGTTAGGCTCTGATGGAAGAAGCCATTCCTGGACCACAGTTGCTAAGTGTTCCTCTTTCTGCCGGACAGTCCCCACATTTTGCAAACTGACCCTCACCCCACATTTCCTGTAAAATTTCCTCAGAGAGGCGACAGCACATAGCATGCCATGGCAGGTTGTATGCAAATAACACTGCTATATATTCCTATCACAGATAAGCATTTTTATAAGAATGCCAGCATCTTTGCAAGGCTATCCATGCACTTACTTTTGATTCAGCATTCACACTATTTAGCACGGACGATGCAATCTGCACCGCTGACAACTGTACTGCAGCACCCACAGCTGCCTGAATACCTAAACAGCAACTGCATCTGAATGCAGTTGCTGTTCAGCCAATAGTTTTCCACCCAGTGATTTTGAATTTTTTTGAGCTTGATGGCATTGAATTTAGGCAAAGTATGGCAAATATAAGGGCTAGTTTACACTAGTGTTTATTTTTGATGAGAGATCTGCGTTCGGATTGCTCTTCAGATAGCAGTTGACAGCCAGTGAGGAGGCATTGTATTGCATCTTCACTGCCTGCTTTAACCCATTGGACCACGCACTAGCATGCTGCAACTGTGTGCACTGCATGTGGTTGAGGGGGGCCCACATTCAGTTAAATGGGTGGCACTGAACACAACAGCAGGGACAATTATTGCTATGCATCGCAGCTATAGCATATGTACTCCCCCCTTTGCTGCCCCTTTCAGCTAAAGAGGGGGGGGGTAGCTCAGCCCCTAACCGCCAGTGCAAAACAGCCCTAAGTTCCAGTGTACTTGCCCAGCAGCCAGCACAGTTGATGAATCTAAAGTAGATTGTACAGCAATTATACAATACAATTGTAAAGTGTGTAGCAAGTAGATATATGCCACACCCAAGTTGTTTTTTTGTTGCAAATTTGCAATTTGTGGTCTGAGCGTACTATTTGTTTTGTTTCTTCACTGTTCTTAATTTATTGTAATGTTTTGTGACCCTTGATATGCCCATTAGGTTCTGTTTTGTATGTTATCAACCCCCTTAAAATAAAATAAACTGCTTGCAATAGACATCCTAGTCCTATTGATTCTTTATTTTTCCCATTATTTTGGGATAGCATGCAAGGTCTTTAAAATGTAAATAGTTAAAGTTCACTTTACATACTCCCCGCCCTGGCCTAAATCAATCATCTCATGTCTAAGTAACTTGAAAGCATCTTCATCCAATGATATTCTGTCATTATATAGTATACAAATACTGTAATTTGTGAAATCCTGAAACCACACAAGGCAATTTTTTATTGCCTTCCTCAATTGCATAGTGTTTTGATGTGATTACCTGGTCTGCAATCCCTTTGTTTTGTGAATACATCAAGTCCTGTTAGGTTAATTCCCTGTTTTCACTTTTGATACATAATAAGATTACATTCTGAATACACAAGACAGTCCATGCAGTGGCAAGGTCTTACTTTCTGTTGATTACAAGACTGAAAGATGCTATCAGGATCATTTCTGAGAAACAATAGTCTTCTCATTCACTTGTCTCTGGGAATGTTCAAGATAAGTACATACAAACACACCTAGGGAAAGACGCATTGTTCAATGTGCAATCAAATTAACACCCCGTCCCCTGACTACAGTCATTTCACTCACTGGCAATTCCAAATGTATTTTCATGTATTATGTGATGTCACATGATTGGGTGCAGCGGTTGCATGGAGAAGCACCATTGCCCTCTGCGCTGGCTCTCCTCCTTTTTTTACTGCTGTGGAGGGTCTAGCACACCTTTTTGCTCACTATGTTGTGCTAAATAGGGGTACGGTGTGGCAGCATATTACAACTGGGCAGAACTGGCTTTATAGGAAGTGACCAGGGCCGGTGCAACCACTAGGCAAACTAGGCAGCCGCCTAGGGCGCACTGCTGCCTAGGGCGCCCGGCCACTGGTGTTCCTACTCTCTTCTCTCTGCAGCAAGCAACTAAGTCTCAGCATCAGCAGGTAGCCGCCGCTGCGTTCGCACATAGTGTCAGAGACGCAGCTGTATCAGAAGACTGTGTCTGTGTCCCGACTCCCGAATGAATGGAAGCAAGCAAACATTCATTGATGGGCACTGGTAGGCTGCATTGATGGGCACTGGTAGGCTGCATTGTTGGGCACTGGTAGGCTGCATTGATGGGCGCTGGTAGGCTGCATTTAATGGGCGACGGTGAGGCTGCATTGATGGGCGCTGGTGAGGCTGCAATTATGGGCACTGGTAGGCTGCATTAATGGGTGCTGGAAGGCTGTATTTGATGGGTGCTGGTAGGTTGCATTGATGGGCGCTGGTGGGCTGCATTTGATGGGCGCTTCATTAAAAAGAAGGGGTGTACATAGGCAGGGCAAAGGGAGTGGAGTCAGGGTGTTTCGCCTAGGGTGTCAAAAATCCTTGCACCAGCCCTGGAAGTGACTGGGCAACAGTGACCCTGAAATACAACGAATATATCCTAAATACAATCTTTTATAATATTAGGTAAAGGTTACCACCCATCAGGATTAGCTATTCCCATAGTTTCTAATGCCTACTCTAGGGTAGAGGCACAGAGAAAGCACATTAAAGCCGTGTACACACGATCGGTTTTACCGATGAAAACAGTCCGGTGGACTTTTGTCATTGGACAAACCGATTGTGTATGGGCCCCATCGGTCTTTTTTCCATCGGTGAGAAAAAATAGAACATGTTTTAAATTTATCCGATGGAAAGAAAAACTATAGCAAATTACTATCGTCTGTGGGGAACTCCATCGGACAAAAAACCCACGCATGCTCAGAATCAAGTCGACGCATGCTCAGAAGCATTGAACTTCATTTTTCTCGGCTTGTCACGGCGTTTGGGACGGTCGGTTTTTAGACTGATGGTGTGTAGTCAAGACTGATGGAAGTCAGCTTCATCGGAATTCCGATGGAAAAATCCATCGGATTAGAATCCATAGGAAATCCGATCGTGTGTACAGGGCTTAAGAGGTACATATGGTGCATAACTTGTACCTGAGTCCACATAGAAGAAGCTATGCCACTGCCTCGTAACATTGGGGTTTATTTACTAAAGCTGGAGAGTGCAAAAATCAGGCTCATTTCTGCATAGAAACCAATCAGCTTCCAGCTTTTATTGCCAAAGCGTAATTAAACAAGCTGAAGTTAGAAGCTGATTGGCTGCCGTGCACAGCTGCACCGGATTCTGAGTGCACCGGTTTTAGTAAATCTCCCCCATAGTGTTGCAATCCTTTTTCACCTTTGTGAATGGTAGTCAGCAAAGTGGTGTCAAAACATTAATAAATAAATGAGTAGGTTAATAAACATGATTTAAAAGTAAATAAATACTTGTGCATTCGAGTCCTTGTGTCTGCATCCATGAATGCACACTGCAGTGTAGACGTTCTTAAGATTGTATATAGTTGTACAGCTGGTTTTCTCAGTGGAGCAAACTGGTTAGTCAAGATTCTCTGACGTTTGTCCTAAGTGAGGAATCTCTAGGAAAACACACAACAAAAACAAAGTTGGGATCCACAGCACTTATATGGATGAGCCTAAAGTTAGACATACACTTTCAGTTTTTTGTTCAGCTAATGGGCAGATTCCTCCATCCACACAAATGACATGGAAAGATGGAATCCGCCCTGCCGGGACATTGAATTCTGACAGCTGCATGATCGATCAGTGATTGATTTGGCTGCAGCTGCTGTTTGATGCAAATTTTTACAACATGTCCCCTGGACATGTTGGACTGGCCGAACTTTTATCAATGTATGGCCAGCTTATGATAAAAAGGATGGAACGCTAGAGTTTGTGGGAGCATAAAATGCGGACCTATCCAAAAAAAAGCAGTAAAAAAAAGTCATCAGATATTGCATTTTAAATAGCCAGATTTGGTAATGATATTGGTAAGGCTGGGTTCACACTATCTTCGCATTCAGCTCACAGCAGGGGTCCGGTGCGTCCCCGTTTTTAGCCCAAATTTTTTACTGAATTCAGACCTGAAATGGACCAAAAGACACACGGGGCTACTGTGCAAATTCGCACCGGAACTGCAGCGGAGATATGCGAACCGGCTCTATAGAGAACCGGTCAAAATCTCCTGCTATTGCGAATTGGATGCAGGGAATTCACAATGGTGTGAACCCAGCCTAATGGCATTTATGGTCTGCTTTGGGCCCAACTCCAACGTAACTTTTTTTTTTTTTTTTTAAATAAACACATTTTCTGGTAGATTGAGTAACAATTCGAATGTCTGTCAGGATTCGGTTAAGGTTTGGGTCCCCATGAGGAAAAGATTTCCTCTCACTTTTTGCCCAAGTGACATGTGTCAGACAAAACAGGAAGATTATTATTATTATACAGGTTTTATATAGTGCCAACAGTTTACGCAGCGCTTTACAACACAAGGGCAGATAGTAATTACAATACAATTTAATACAGTAGGAATCAGGGAGCCCTGCTCTTTAGAGCTTACAATCTAATGGCCCGTACACACGATCAGTTTTCCTGTAGGAAAAAGTCTGATGAGAGCTTTTGGTCAGGAATCCCGACCGTGTGTATACTCCATCAGACTTTTTCCAACAGAAAAACTGCTGGAAAAAGATAGAGAGCAGGTTCTCTTTTTTTCCCGTCAGGAAAAAAACTGTTCGGAATTTCCGATCGTGTGTACAAATCCCGACGCGCTAAATTCCGACGCATGCTCAGAAACAAATCAACGCATGCTCGGAAGCGTAGAAACTTAATTTTGTCGGCTCGTCGTAGTCTTTTAAGTCACCGCGTTCTTGGCAGTCAAAAGTTCACCAGACTTTTGTGTGATCGTGTGTATGCAAGGCAGGCTTGAGAGGAATTCCGTCGGAAACACCATCCAACTTTTTCCCGACAGGAAAACCGGTTTTATTGCAAAAGAGACTACAGCTGACCATAGACGTGCGCACAGGGTGTTCCGAGTGTGCCTGGGCACACCCTAATCACCCCATGTACATTAGCATTATCCACGGGTGGCACCAGATGGGTGGTTGGGGGTGCCAGTGGCCAGTGTAAATGCCCTCATTATAATAAAAGCTAGGTTCAAATTTAGGAACCCATTACAGCCGTATTCAGGGTGTAATGTAATATGCTCCCAATCAACTGTCTCCTACCATCAGAGCCTCTCTGTAACAGCAGGTGGTGTTCAAGGGCAGATAGTAATTACAATACAATTTAATACAGTAGGAATCAGGGAGCCCTGCTCTTTAGAGCTTACAATCTAATGGCCCGTACACACGATTGGTTTTCCTGTAGGAAAAAGTCTGATGAGAGCTTTTGGTCGGGAATCCCGACCGTGTGTATGTTCCATCAGACTTTTTCCAACAGAAAAACTGCTGGAAAAAGATAGAGAGCAGGTTCTCTTTTTTCCCCATCAGGAAAAAAACTGTTTGGAATTTCTGATCGTGTGTACAAATCCCGACGCGCTAAATTCCGACGCATGCTCAGAAACAAATCAACGCATGCTCGGAAGCATAGAAACTTAATTTTGCCGGCTCGTCGTAGTCTTTTAAGTCACCGCGTTCTTGGCAGTCAAAAGTTCACCAGACTTTTGTGTGATCGTGTGTATGCAAGGCAGGCTTGAGAGGAATTCCGTTGGAAAAACCATCCAACTTTTTCCCGACAGGAAAACCGGTCGTGTGTACGGGGCATTAGAAGAGAAAATAAACCTTTGTAGGGTATTGGAAGAAAGACAGCACCACACCAATTGTTTGGAGGCAGCTCTCTGTCAAGAGGAGCTCTCCAAGGAATCCCCAGAAACATTTGTAGGGTATTATGCCGCGTACACACGACCGTTATTCATCTCATGCAAAAAAACAATGTGTTTCTTCTCAAGCCTGCCTTGCATACACACGTTCGTGAAAAAAAATGCTCGAGCAAAGCGTGGTGACGTACAACACGTACAACGGCACTATAAAGGGGAAGTTCCATTCGAATGGCGCCACCCTTTGGGCTGCTTTTGCTGATCCTCGTGTTAATAAAGTTTGGTGAGAGACGATTCGTGCTTTTCAGTCCGTTACAGCGTGACGAATGTGCTATCTTCATTATGAACGCTAGTTTTACCAGAACGAGCGCTCCCGTCTCATACTTGATTCTGAGCATGCGCATTTTTTTCCCCCTCGTAAAAGCATACACACGACCATTTTTCACAACGTTAAAAAGAACGACGTGAAAAACGACGAGAAAAAATAGAGCAGGTTCTAATTTTTTTTCAGGCATTTTTCTCGTTGAGAAAAATGCTCTGGAGCATACACACCACCATTTTTCACGACCATTTTTAAAAATGGCATTTTTCTCATCATGAAAAACGGTCGTGTGTACGCGGCATAAGAAGAATGAGAGTCCACAGTGATCATGGTGGTCCCATTCTTTCAATACTGTGCAGACATTTCCAGGGACTCCTAGGGGCACCCCTGTCAACAGACAGCTGCCTCCAAGTTCAGAAATCTGACTATCCTTCTCCAATGTAGGAGTGCAATGATCATTTAAGACCTGACAGGTTCTTTCCAAAACCAAAGAAAGCTATTTCAAGCAGAAGTGTACCTCCAGTATTTGATACATAGAGTGGATTGCTTTTTTAAAACCACTCTGTCCCCTCCGTTATCTGGTGGCAGTGACGTAGTGGGCCAAATGACAGAAGCACAGCACATGCGGAGGACGCAGGCATTTTGACACTGCTGTAAGGCTGCATTCACACCTGAGCGTTTTGTAGCCTGAACCCTGAAACTACAAAACGCTAGAGGGGAAAAAATCCATTATTCTCTATGGAGATGGTTCACATCTCCACTCAAACGCCTGAAGCCGAACGCCTGCAGCTCAAACAAGTTCGGACCCTTTTTTGTTGCGCGAATCGGGCAGATTTGGGCGTTTTAGGAGTCATAGAATGTAATGGAAACGCTTGATTCAAGCATTTAGCGCGACATCGAGCGTTTCGACGGGCGCAAATTCGTGTGACAAAATGCCGGTAAAAACGTCAGTAAAAACGCGCAAAGCGCTATGCTCAGTTGTGAATGCAGTCTAATGCCGTGTACACACGATCGATTTTTTCGACGGTGAAAACACAGTCGAGAAAATTGACGTGAAAAACGAGGAACAGCTTGTTCCCCTACACACGGCCGTTTTAAATGACATTTTTTTTTCTTGGTCGAAAAAAACGACTGTGTGTAGGCTCTCCGGCAGTATTTCCCTATGGGAAAACTGCCGCGGAAAAAAATGACGGGAATCACAACGAGAAAAATTAGAGCATGTTCTAATTTCTCTTGTCGTGATTAATGCAGTTTTTCCCGTCGGGAAAAATGACAAAAAGCCCACACACGGTAGTTTTTCTCGTCCAAAATAAAAAATGATCGTGTGTACGCGGCATAAGTGTCAAATATTGAAGACATTGTCAGAGGCTGCAGTGCAAGAAGACAGAGGAGTTAAAACCCATCAGAGAGATAAGTAGTTATTTTGTTTCTATTTTTAAACACTCACTATGATAAAATTACTTTTAATCATGATACAAAATTAAAAATAACAAGAAAAGAAACAACAACAGTGCAGCAGCCAGGAGAATGAAGGGTAAAGAATATTTTACAGTCAGTTAGAACCCATTCATTGCATGCATTGTTGTAACATAATAATTACAGAACTACCAATAAGACATGTCAGTATGTTGTGGTGCTATTAATGGTGCCCCAATGCAATAAAGCAACAGATATGCATTGCAGCGCACCACAAGGCACAGTAATGCACTAAAGTGCATGGTGATACCTTGTGTCAAAAAAAACAAAATGGTCTCATTGTGTTGGCAGCCTATTTAAACAATTAATGAGAATGGGCCTTTAGAGTAGAGTGACCAGACATCCCCGGTTTCAGGGGACAGTCCCCGGATTGAGGACACTGTCCCCGGACCAAGTCTGTCCCCGGTTTTGTCCCCGGATTGGATTTTAACAGGGGCTGGGGCAATTTCAAAGACAGTCAGTGCAGAATTAAAAAAAAAAAAATTCTGAATTACACCCCCCCGCTCCGCCGCTCCTACTAGCTTAGGGGGGTGTATTTTTTTCCATCATCTGTGCCCCTTTCTGATGATCATTTGCTGGTCGGAGTGGAGGAAATATTTCTTCAGTTTCCGGTGCATGCCCATTCAGCTCCGCTCGCATGTTCTTCTGCCTTGGCTCAAGTCCTGGCCAGCCACCTGCCTGTTAATCTCCTTGCCTTCCCTGGCGGAGTGATCTTCCTCCACTCCCCACCCAGTAGCAGCCGAGCCCGGAGAGTAAGACTTGACAGTCTGTGAGGCGGGCGGCGACGGGGAGAGTTGCTGATTGCCCCCATAACTAGTAAAAAAAAAAAATATGTGCCCGGATTTCATTTTAAAAATCTGGTCACCTTACTTTAGAGGTATGTTTGAGGTTAGGTATGCACTGTGCAAAGTTGTTCATGTAGTGTCCTCTTGCATAGGAAGTCAGAGTAGAAGTAATCTCTTACCACCTTTGTATGCCACTGACTCCATGCTGGAGTTGGACTTGTACCAAAACCTATGCAAACACTTACCGGCCAGCTCATATTGGGGAATCAATTGATTGATTAAAAGCGGGGTGTGTGCACAGGGCATCAACATGCATGCTCAACCAGTGCAAACTTGCATGATCATGGCCTGATGTTATGACCATCATCTAATGTCCATGCCTACCTAAAACAGGCTTAGGCAGTCCTAACCTGCTTTGACCTGCAAGCCAGAAAGTTTGCAAACAAAAAGGTGGTGGGGGGTTGTATAACCTTTGTAGAGGTGAAGGAGAGAGTCACAAAGTACAGACCTTTGTGAGTCTAAAGCCTCGTACACACGATCGGATATCTTATGGATTCTAATCCGATGGTTTTGTCCATCGGAAATCCGATGAAGCTGACTTCCATCAGTCTTGCCTACACACCATCAGTCAAAAAACCGACCGTTCCAAACGCCGTGACGTAAAACACTCTGATGAGCCGAGAAAATTTAAGTTTAATGCTTCTGAGCATGCGTCGACTTGATTCTGAGCATGCGTGGGTTTTTTATCCGATGGACTTATCCATAGACGATTGGAATTTGCTATCCGTTTTAGATCAATTGGAAAAATTTAAAACATGTTCTATTTTTTAAAACCGATGGAAAAAAGACCGATGGGGCCCATACATGATCGGTTTGTCCGATGAAAAAAGTCTGAAAAAAGACTGTTTTCATCTGTAAAACCGATCATGTGTACAGGGCTTAAAGCTAGCCAAAGATGGTTCAAACCATTGATGGGTAGGCTGATTGTACCCAAATGTATCCATTGATTGTACCCATGCGACTATTGCCAGCTTACCCATGTGATTATTGTGTTCTCCTGGCACCCCTTCTCCTGCAAGGAGGACACAATAGCTCAGCAGAAGGGATTCCTCCATCATCACTGTATTAATGGGGTAATCCTGTGGTTGCAAGAAAGAAAATGTAATCATCTATGGCTGATCATGCACGGTTCAAATTTACACCAATTTCTTTTGCGCTCTGGGTAGGACCTGCCAACAACATTTATATTAAGAAATCGGAAGAGCCAAGCAGAAAAAGTTGTGTGCTGCCCTAATCAGCTGCAGTCACTGTTGGGATATTCTGACAACTGCAAGTGCTGGCTGCCAGGATACAATCTGCACAGTTTAGCATTGATGGGGAGACCTATGGATCAATCTGACAGAGAGAACTTTTTACATGTGTGGCCACCCTAAAGTGAAACCTCACCTAAAAAGGGAAGTTGCGCTATATGCCACCCCCTTTTTGTAGTTTGTTTTTTCTTTTTTTTGACAGGTACCCGCTCCTACTTCCACTGAAATAGGAGGATACTAATAGATGTTCGACCCCCCACTTTCCCTTCCTGCAACCGCTTGGGACATGTCACAGGTCCCAAGAGGCTACGGGTCCATTCACAAAGTGCAGCGTGACGTAGCTGTGAAGCCGCAGGGAGTCACAGCCGGCTTCCCACAGTAAACGAGGCGACGCCGGATACCTGAAGACCAGCAGAGAACCGGCCCAGGTGAGGACGGTGCTGAATCCCTGGACAGGTAAATGTGTTTTTATTAAAAGTCAGTAACTACAGTATTTGTAGCTGCTGACTTTCTTTATTTTTTTTTAGACTGAGGAACCTCTTTAAAAATGAATTCCTAGAGTAAGGTGACCAGATTTTTCAAATGAAATCCTGGGACATATTTTTTTTTTACTAGTAATGGCGGCAATCAGCGACTCTGCCCCTCGCCGCCGCCCGCCTCACAGCTGGTCAAGTCTTACTCTCCGAGCCCCGGCTACTACTGGGTGGGGAGCGGAGGAAGATCACTCCACCAGGGAAGGCAAGGAGATAAGCAGGCAGGCGGCTGGCCGGGGCTTAAGTCGAGGCAGAAGAACATGCGAGCGGAGCTGAATGGGCATGCACCCGAAACTGAAGAAATATTCCCTCCGCTCCGACCAGCACATGATCATCAGAAAGGGGCACAGATAATGGAAAAAATACACCCCTCTAAGCTAGTAGGAGCGGTGGAGCAGGGGGGGGTGTAATTCAGAATTTTTTATTTTTTTTGCACTGACTGTCTTTGAAATTGCCCCAGCCCCTGTTCAAATCCAATCCGGGGACAAAACCGGGGACAGACTTGGTTCGGGGACAGTGTCCTCAATCCGGGGACTGTCCCCTGAAACCGGGGATGTCTGGTCACCCTATCCTAGAGGATATATGTATAAAAACATACCTGAAAAAATAAACATAACATATCATAACATAGAACAGCCCATGAATACAGCATCCCCAGGGCTAAATGTACAAAGAACAAGGCATTTAGTTCCAATGAGGACAGCAGAAAGTGGTGAAGAGAATCACACTGCGTGTTGGGGGCACATGAAACAGGTTGTAGTTTGTCAAGACAGCAAAGTTTGAACCTGCCATCCCTTGGAGAAGTAACTATTAAAGTGAAACTATCATCACCTCCCTTCGCTCTCTTGCCAGTGCCCGCACCTTCACCTGCAGGGGTTTGCACAGGCTGGGATTGCATTGGCAACTCATCTTGGATAAAGTATTCATATTGGATTAAGTATTGCACTTCGGCTCCTGCTTCTAACTAACTTGTACTTCCTCCATCAGCTCATCCCCCACAGCTATTACCTTTTGTATCAATTGACCCTCCCTTTTTAGATTGTAAGCTCTAATGAGCAGGGCCCTCTTATTCCTCTTGTACCAAATTGTAATGTAACTGTAATGTCTGCCTTTATTTTGTAAAGCGCTGTGCAAACTGTTGGCGCTATATAAACCCTGTATAATAATAATAATAATAGGTTTGTGATCTTTGTTCATCTTAATTGGCTGGGCCAGGATGATGTAACTCACATGCATGTGTTCATTCACCCTGGCACTGAGGAATGCCAGGACAGTACATTGAACTGTACATACACAGCTCCCTGTACATTCTCCAGAAGCTTGTAAACAGGCAGGTAAGAAGGTTTTATTGCAAAAGAGACTACAGCTGACCATAGGCATGTGCACAGGGTGTTCCGTGTGTGCCTGGGCACACCCTAATCACCCCATGAACATTAGCATTATCCATCGGTGGCACCAGATGGGTGGTTGGGGGTGCCAGTGGCCAGTGTAAATGCCCCCATTATAATAAAAGCTAGGTTCAAATTTAGAAACCCATTACACCTGTATTTAGGGTGTAATGTAATATGCTCCCAATCAACTGTCTCCTACCATCAGAGCCTCTCTGTAACAGCAGGTGGTGTTCATGTGTGTTTGAGCTTTGGGGTGCACACCCTAATGCAATAGGCTGCGCACACCTATGCAGCTGACCATACCTGTGGACTAAATGAAAGAAATCTAACAGATTCCTCTATCCATGCTAAACAGCACAGATGAACGAATCCCCCCTGCTGGCTATTGTATTCTGACAGCTGGCTCCAGTGGCTGTCAGAATACCTGAACAAATCCTACATCTGAATAGCTGCAGCCAGTGTTTGCCTGACAAATTTCCACTAGGCTCCTTCAATCTTAAGATCAAAGTTTTTTGAACTGGGTGATGGCAGCAGGGCAATCCATGGATCAAATTCTAATGCACAATAATAATATACATGTAGTATAATTATATATAATGTATACAGACAGACAGGGCCGCCATCAGGAATTTTGGGGCCCCTTACACAGCTTCAGGCATGGGCCCCCTGGGGCAGAGAAGAAACAGGGGGTGTTGCTGCCGCTGCAAATTGAGAAGCGGGGGGGGAGCTGCCACGAATTGAGAGGCGGGGGGTGCCACGAATTGAGAAGCGGGGGGTGCTGCCCCGCCGCGAATTGTTGAGGTCGGGGGGGGGGCTCTGTGTGCTGACGAACAAACAAAAAAAAAAAGGAGGGGGGGTTGCCATCCGGGGCCTCTGGGGACCTTTGGGCCCTTTACAAAAAAATAAATATAAAAATAAATAAATTAAAAAAAAGATTTTTATAAAAAAAAAGAGGGGTTGCCATCCGGGGCCCTGTGGACCTCTGGGCCCCTTACAAAAAAAAGAAATAAAAAAAAAACGTAAAAAAGATTTTTATAAAAAAAAAAGGGGGGTTGCCATCCGGGCCCCTTACAGGTGTACTGCCTGTACCCCCTTGATGGCGGCCCTGTAGACAGATCAGATATCAGCAGTGTCAGTGTAGTTTAATCACATGTAAGGTGTATATACATATAGACACAGATGAGATATGAGCAGTATCGGAGTAGTATAATTATATACTGTATATACACATATAGACACAGATCAGATATCAGCAGTGTCAGTGTAGTATAATTATATACTGTATATACACATATAGACACAGATTGGATGTCAGTAGTGTTGGTGCAGTATAATTATATATATGGTGCATATAGACATAGAAAAGATATGAGTAGTGTCAGTGTAGTATAATTTTATATAGAGCAGTGTTGGTGTAATATATATATATATATTATACTGTATAATGAAGAAATAGATTGCATCTCAGTGTAGCATAGTTATATACTGTACTGTATATATATTATTACTATTTTACAAGATTTGTATAGTGCCAACAGTTTACACAGTGCTTTACAACGTAAGGACAGACAGTACAATTACAATACAATTAAATATTTATATTAGATATGGGCAGTGGCAGTGCAGTGCAATGATTTATAATATAGATACAGATTAGATGTCATTGTTTTATATATATATATATATATGATGGAAGCAGTGTAGGTACAGTACAATGATATACATATGTAATATACAGTGCCTTGAAAAAGTATTCACACCCCTTGAAATTTTCCAGATTTTGTAATTTTACAACCAAAAACGTAAATGTATTTTATTGGGATTTTATGTGATAGACCAACACAAAGTAACACATAATTGTGAAGTGGAAGGAAAATGATAAATGGTTTTCAATTTTTTTTACAAATAAATATGTGAAAAGTATGGCGTGCATTTGTATTCAGTCCCCCTGAGTCAATACTTTGTAGAATCACCTTTCACTGCAATTACAGCTGCAAGTCTTTTTGGGGATGTCTCTAACAGCTTTGCACATCTAGAGAGTGACATTTTTGCCCATTCTTCTTTGTAAAATAGCTCAAGCTCTGTCAGATTGGATGGAGAGCGTCTGTGTACAGCAATTTTCAAGTCTTGCCACAGATTCTCAATTGGATTTAGGTCTGGACTTTGATTGGGCTATTTTAACACATAATTATGCATTGATTGAAACCATTCAATTGTAGCTCTGGCTGTATGTTTAGGGTTGTTGTCCTACTGGAAGGTGAACCTCCACCCCAGTCTCAAGTCTTCTGCAGACTCTAACAGGTTTTATTCTAAGATTGCCCTGTATTTGGCGCCATCCATCTTCCCATCAACTCTGACCAGCTTCACTTTCCCTGCTGAAGAAAAGCATCCCCACACGATGCTGCCACCACCATGTTTCACAGTGGTAATAGTGTGTTCAGGGTGATGTGAAGTGTTAGTTCTCTGCCACACATAGCGTTTTGCTTTTAGGCCAAAAAGTAAAATTTTGGTCTCATCTGACCAGAGCACCTTCTGCTGTGTCCTCAACATGGCTTCTCACAAACTGCAAGCAGGACTTCTTATGGCTTTCTTTCATCAATGGCTTTCTTCTTGCCACTCTTCCATAAAGGCCAGATTTGTGGAATGCACGACTAATAGTTGTCC